>BSQW01000006.1:41043556-43443556 GCA_030161315.1 Eutrema japonicum
TTAAAGACAAACAAAGAGATTAATTAAAGTCTGTAAAGAACTACTTACTGGCTATAGAGAGGGTTATTATGGAATGAAAGAAAAGAAGAAAAAGCAAAGCAGAAGCCATGACGGGAGCTAATTTCAACTAATGCTCTATACAAAATTTATACACACAATCTACTTATATATATATATACGTCATCTGTCTATATATATATATATGTTATATATTTAGTATCTTAAAACCTAGTTGAAATCGAACATGAGAACATGCCTCTAGAGTTTTGACCTTTCTGTCGTCAATAAACAAAAAACAAAAAACAAAAAAAGACCTTTCAATTTTCCAGCGAGGAAATAACCATTTCGGAGTGGTTCTTTTTTTTTTTTAGGTAACCAGGATTTAACCTGCGCTAATTATACCGCAGAGTATTTTTTTTAAAAGAAATTGTTTTAAAATTTAAGAAAATCGTTTTTATCTGAATTTTACAATATAGCTAATTAATGATTATTGATTATAGATAAAGCTGTCAATTTGTAATAATTTATCTATTTAATCCGTTTTGCAGTCAACTAAAATATTATTCGGGGTAACCCGCAAAAACTTATAATCTTAAAAATATAACTCTAATATGCATCGTTAAATGACTCTATTTTTTGTGGTTAGTCTACGAACTCTTAAAAAAAAATAGTTTTCTTGTGTCTAACTTTTTATAAAATTAGTAAAATATTTTTCAACTTTTGATTTGATATATATTCAGATAAAATATAATAAATTATAGTGAGAAATATAGCAATATTTTGAATATATGTTTTTCTTTGAATATATATGAATTGGTTATTATTTTCAAATATATAGTATTAAAAATAATTAAGAAATAAAATAATAAATAACTTATTTAATGCAAAATATATACTTTCTATATTCTAATCAATAATTTTAAAAGACTATTATATCCTTTCATATTTCAATTATTATTTGTTATTTGTAATGATATTTTATGTAATAAATTACAAAACAAAGTTCATTTTTTAAAATATCTTTTTAAATAATATTATAGAGATGTAATAAATTACAAAACAAATTTCATTTTTTAAAATATCTTCTTAAATAATATTATAGAGATTGACTCTGTTTTTTTATCAGCCAGATGCAGATACATATTGGATCAATGCATATTCAATGCCAATATTATATAGAAGATTCGGTTTTGACTTTTGACGTTGATACAGTTATTAAGGCTTGCCCGCGAGCTAACGTGAGCAGATGTAAGGCGTAAAACAATTAACCACTTGAACAGATTATAGATTTATTGGAGACTTTTTCCCACATCTAATATATTAAAATATACTACTATTTTGTGACCAAACAGAAAAAAATGCATTTAAAATTATTCTTATCCTGGATAATTTTTAAACTTTCAATTTTTGTGGATAAATATTATGTTTCCAAACATAATAATTTTGTTCAATAAAAAATTCATTTTTAGAGATAAAATTTCAAATACAATCCATAATCTTTTAAACCATTGATATCACAAAAGTTTTAATTTTGATTATATTTTATATTTTAATTTAATTCCGAAAATTAAAAAATTATTTTAGATTATTTTAGATTTTCTTAAATATAGGTTATATTATTTATCAAAAATCAGAAATTAGTTATTATCTTCAAAAATAATAAATCATATATTAATTTAGATTGAATGTAATTACTCGAATTTAAATAATATTCCCATAATAACACACATATGATAAACAAATATGTTATTGTATTTTTTTTTTTATCATAATCAATCATCTTAAAAATTCAAATATTCAAAATTAGTAAATATTATGTTATACGGGAATATGATGGACGGGTCAGGGTTATGAACTTATGTATTTATAATCGCCATCTTTTACGGGTTTGTTTGTCAAAAGATCCAATGTAATAGGCTGATTTGAGATATATTAAAAAACGGGTTAACATTTTAACACTCATAAATATATAGATTGATTGTATAGTAATCTAAATCATAATAACAAAATTTAAAAAATAGGTCGAAAATTTTGGATAGCTAAAATAATTAATTTTAAATCATACATGTCATACCATAAATATATCTTTCCATATAATATAAAAAACCCCATAAAAGATGTTTAAAAAAATTGTCACTCGTCCTCAATGTGGATTAAAATTTTAACAAGGATACAAATCATATTAGATTTTTGAGATTTTAAGTTGAAAATATAAAAAAAAATTGTTTAAATTCCGCTAAAGTTTCTGATTCTAACTTAAATCATAAAAACATTTATGTTATAAAATTTATAAAAAATACATTAAATAAATATTTTGAAATCTGACACATGAAGCAAACCGAAGAATCCTACGAGCCACCAGGTTCATAGGTTAACCCGGTTCGATGCGGTCCGACCGCAATCAACAATTAATGAAATTATATATACACACACACACACACACATATATATATATATATATATATATATATATATAAGTATAAAAACTAACAGATAACTAAGATATGTTTACAAAGGATATGTCTAACTGATAAAGTAATTATTTTTTTGATAAAATATTATTCACAAACGGAAGAAGATCATAAAGTACTAGAATGTAAAATCTGAATGACTCAATAAAAACAATAAAGAAAACCCTCTGGTTGAATTATTACGGAACATGATCCATCCGGATTGTTGATCCTTTTGATCACCAAACTGATTAGAGTTTTTTTATATAATGTAAAGGGGGTAAGATTTTCGTAATGTAGAAAGGAGACAACTTTGTGAAGAATAGACCGGAATTTATAAGAGGCAGGTCGAGTGTACGCGATGAACAGGTCGGGACCGTGCTCTTTGTATTTATGAATGGAACAAGACAGATTTATTTAGAGTTTCGAACTAGTTCCGAAGGGAATCCAGTTCGGTGTTCAAAATAATCTGGTTGAAATTATATAGAGAGAGAGAGAGAGTTATAAGTGATAAGAGAGAGCAATCAATGCCCTCTCAATAAATGCATGCTAAGGGGTATTTATAGCAGGGGTTGTACAGTTGCTCCCGCGATTCCTGGGTGACGTGGCGCTTCCAGCCCCTTTTACGAGTAAGGTACCTCGAGATGTACGCCCCAGCTTATGCGGCGGGTAGATCATGATGAACTCGACGCCGAACTGCTACGCAGGTAGGGAACTGTTAACAAACTACCCTCCACGTGTCACCCTCTCCCTCGATCCTTTTGCACAGGATCGGGGGGATGTCAGCGCGAGCTCGGTGGGTCCTCCCTTACCAAGTATGTTGACTTTTGGCTGGGCTATGACCTGGGTGGTTCACCGACCTGGAGCACCCCGGAGTCTCTTGCGACTTTGGCGTCGAAGTGCGGCTTTCCTAGATCCGCCGAGCTCCGACTTCCCAGGCCGGAGGAACGTCAATGGAATCCTCCAGAGGGGTTCGTCTGCCTGTATGAGAGCTTTTTCACAAAGTGCGGGCTGCGTCTCCCCCTTCCTGACCTGCTTGTTGCGTACTGCAAGAGACGGGAGTTGTCCTTTTCCCAGATCTGTCCGGCCACGATTCAGGGCATGGTTGTGCTGCTGACTCTCGGGTGGGAATGCGACATGGTGATGACTCCCCGCATGTTCGAGGACCTCACCTATCAGAAGGGGAACTCTTCCTACCCGGGAACATACTATGCTTCCTTTAACCCCAAGGTGGATGTTATCGAAGATAAGCTGAGCAAGGTTGACCATTGGTCTCGCAGCTACTTCTTCGTCCGTGCTACCGAGGTGGTTGGTCTTGACCCGACGGGAAGATACACCCGGGATTTGAATTTTTCTCCGGGTAGGGATTTGTAGATCGTGTCACATGCCTTCTTTTTATTCTAACTGACGCTGTGGTGTTGTTTTCAGGTTCAGATATTGTCGGTGTCAAGCTGTCCGATTACGCCGGTGTTCTAGCTGTGCTTAGGTCACAGAATCCGAGAGATTGGAAGTCCTGTACCTCGGCGAGAATTGCAGTAGCGATGTCTGGTAGGTCTTTGCACCCTTTTTTTTATAAATGAAATTGGTTTTGCGAAACGTTTGCTTGATTTATCCCGTAAGGGTTTGGTACGAGGTGGAGCTCGGTTTAAAACACTTTGAGCTTGTGTGTCTTTCTTTTGGTGCGAGTAGCGAGTTCGGCTTTAGCACTTAAAAGCTTGTGTGATGTAGGAGTGCGAGCTTTGAGCTCGGCTTTAGCACTTAATAGTTTGTGTGCTGTAGGAGTGCGAGCTTTGAGCTCGGCTCTTTTTTTTTTTTCAATCGGGATTACGAGATTTTATTAGATTTATAGCTGCACCCTGGTTAGGGGTTACCTACGTACCCTTTAGTAGAAGGAATCAAGCCATTCGTAGTTCGGGTGATTACAATGATAAAAGAGGAAGGTGGAGCCCGGGGGCCTAATAGTAGTATCGCTTTAGGTTCATTGAGTTCCACGAGCGTGGGATTGCGGCGCCGTTCATTGTGGTTAGTTCGTAGACCCCGGGTTTGACGACCTTGGATACGAGGTAGGGACCTTTCCAATTAGCGCCGAACTTACCTGCGTTCAGTTCGGCCGTATTTTCAAAGACCTTGCGTAGAACCTGGTCGCCTTCAGTGAAGAACCGGCCCTTGACCTTTTTGTTGTAGTATTTGGAGGCTAGTTGCTGGTAGTTTTGGATTAGGAGTAAGGACTGGTCGCGTTGCTCCTCGAGGAAGTCGAGCCCTCCTAAGAGCACGACGTTGTTCATGTCGGCGTGTTGTGTGAGCATAATGCGGCAGAAAGTGGGAATTCCTACCTCGGATGGAGCCCTTGCTTCCATGCCGTGGGGCAACCTGAAAGGTGTGCGATTCGTCGCTGTCATGGGTGTCGTGCGGTGGGACCAGAGGACTCCGTCTCCGTCGACCCAAAAACCTTTTTTATCGTCCAGTCGTTTTTTGAGGCCGTCGAGGATGGTTTTGTTTGTTACCTCTGCTTGCCCATTGCCTTGTGGGTACCTCGGAGTGGACTTGCTTAATCTGATCTTCCATTTTGGGCAGAAGTCTTCGAATATGACCGAAGTGAACTGGGCGCCATTGTCCGTTACGATCTCGTACGGCAGGCCGTGGCGACAGATGATGAACTTCCATACGAATTTGTGGACGTCCTCCGCCGTGATATTTGCATAGGCCTCGGCCTCGACCCACTTGGTGAAGTAGTCAGTCATTACCAGGAGGAAGCGCTTTTGACGAGATCGGGGTAGGGATCCTACTATGTCCATGGCCCATCGCATGAATGGGTAGTGTGCCGATGTTGTGGTGATATATCATGGTTTTTACACCTTTTAAGCCATGATATAAGTATGTTTTATAGAGTATTTCTACTATTTTGTAGTGTTTTATAGTCTTTTACAGGTTTTAACACGTTTGGAGCATAATTGGAGATATTTGAGCATTTTGGAGCAAAGCAGAAGTTCGTGTAGCTGCGTACCCGATTTGAAGCCTCGGTATCGATCGATACTGACTAGTATCGGTCGATACTCACTGCAGCAAGACACGATCGCGACTTTTCCAAGAGTTTAAGAATTGCAAAATTGCCCAGAAGACTTTATTATTTACAAGAAGCCCCAAAACGTGTCTTATGTTATTTATTAGGTTTTTCAGCCACTTTGATGGCTATGCTTTATTCTAAGTTTTATTCTATGCTTTATTTTACTTTGGTTTTGTGAGAGAGCTTTTGAAGGGAGACAAGTCTGAAACTCTGTTCGTCCGAGAGAATATTTCGAACATGTTTATTGCTTCAATTTCCATGTCTGAGTAGATCTCTTGTTAGGTTTAGGGTTCTCATAAGGGATTTTTTTGAATGCTAGGCTGATTAGTTGTTAAGGGTTCACAATCTGAATTAGTTCTTCACCATAGGTTGTTCTCATAGCTAATTCTGGATTGATCACCTAGAACTTAGATCTTAGGATAATTGATTAGGAACGAGAGTGCGATTAATTACCTGCTAGAACTTAGGGTGAGCAAAATAACTATTCGCAAAGAGATTTGGTTTAGTTGTTTTGTGAACAAATCAAACTTGAACTAAAAGCTGGTTTAGACTTTAGGATTCGCAAAGAGATTTGGGATTTTAGGATTTAGACTTAGATAATTCTCGCAACGAGAGAATTGGTTAATTATACTTTAGTGATTTGAGTTTAAGAACCGCGCTAAATCTGAATCCTGACTAGTTAGTTTATTTGCATTCATTGATTTCCTGAGAAATACCCTGAACCTATCTTTCTCCAATCAAACTTACAACCGTTTTAATTTACGTTGTGCTTTCAAAATCATTGATCAATTAGCTTAATTATCTTCTATATAATATATTGTGTGTTTCCGTGAGTCCTTGTGTTCGACCCCTACATATACTACAACAACTGCTTTAGTACTTCTAGGGTATTAATTTGAGCATATCATGTGGTCAGGAACTCGGTGGGAGAGTGGATAATCGAGCCATGACGCTGACACTTCTCACATCGGACTGCGAACTTATCGCAATCTTGGAGCATTGTTGGCCAGTAGTGGCCCTGGTTCCGGATTCGCAGGACGAGAGCACGGCCGATGGATGGTTTCCGCTCGCTCCTTCGTGCATTTCCTTCATCACGTCGATGGTCTCCTGTTCGGGGAGGCAGGTTAGCTGGGTTCCTGTAGTGCTCCAACGGAACAATTTGCCGTCGGTGATGAGGTATTTTGCACATATTTTCTTCAGTCGGCGGGCTGCCCAGCGGTCTGCATGTACGGTGCCATTCGCAATGTATAGCAGGATCTCATCGCGCCAGTCCGGTAGTTCGGGCTCGTGGGGAGGAGGTGGTAGGTCGTTTGAGCTTGCGGCGCTGTCAGGGTATACGCTGAGGTCCTCATTGGCGACGTCTAATAGGCGGACTCCTTTGGGTAGCTCGATGCTGGGGAAGTCGATGCTTTCAAATGGAATCACGCGCCTTTGGGTTGGGTCGGATGTGGAAGCCAACGCGGCGAGGGCATCTGCCGAAGTGTTGTCACCTCGGGAAATTTTGGTGAGGGTGAACTCGGAGAACTCGGCTGCTAGACCTTGGACTACTTTAAGGTACTCGTCCATGTGGTCGTTCTTAGCCTCGTACTCTCCGCTGAATTGATTGGCGACAAGCTGGGAGTCGCAATAAGCCTGGATCTTCGTCACCCCGAGCGCTTTTGCTAGGTGTAGCCCGGCGATCAGGGCCTCATACTCCGCTTCGTTGTTTGACGCCGGGAAGGCCAGACGGAAGGATTGCTCCAAGACTTCGTTGGTTGGTGATTCCAGGCGTATGCCGATGCCGGAGCCGTGTTTTGAGGCTGAACCGTCAATGTGCAGACTCCATTTTTTGGGGAGCTCCCTGCCTGATAGTTCGGGCGCTAGTTCGATCAAAAAATTGGCCAAGAGTTGAGATTTCGCCGCGGTCCGTCCCCGGTACTCGATTTAGTATTCACTAAGCTCGACCGCCCACTTCATCATTCTCCCAGACCAGCTCGGGCTGTGGAGGATGTTTCGGAGGGGATAAGTGGTCAGCACGGCAATCGTATGAGATTGAAAGTACGGGGGGAGTTTCCGGGCTGCGACGAGTACCGCGAGGGCAAGCTTCTCCAGCGTCGGATACCTGCTTTCCGCGCCATCAAGGGACTTGCTGACATAGAAGATGGGTTTTTGATCGCCCCGATTTTCTCGTACCAGGACTCCGCTGACAGCCGATGGGGATACAGCGATGTAGAGGTAGAGGGTTTCTCCCTCTTCGGGTTTAGCCAGGACGGGGGGGGGGGGTAGATATATAGGTCTTTAGCTCCTGGAGGGCCTCCTCGCACTTGCTGTCCCATTCGAACCGTTTGTTAGCGCGGAGCAATTGGTAGAACGGTAGACATTTATCGGTTGATCAGGAGATGAACCGGTTGAGTGCGGCAATCCTTCCGGGGAGCCGCTGGACCTGACGCGTTTTCTCTGGGGATTTGAGATCGATGATGGCCTGGATCTGCTTGGGGTTAGCTTCTATCCCGCACTTTGTGACGATATAACTGAGAAACTAGCCCGACGTGTGATATATCATGGTTTTTACCATATTTAAGCCATGATATAAGTCCTTTTTATAGAGTCTTTCTAGTGTTTTGTAGTCTTTTAGAGTCTTTTACAGGTCATAGCACGTTGGGAACATTATTGGAGATATTGGAGCTTTCGGGAGCATTTGGAACAAAGCAGAAGTTCGTGTTGCTGAGAACCCGATATGAAGCCTTGGTATCGATCGATACTGGCTAGTATCGATCGATACCCATCGCAGCAAGACACGACTCGCGAGTTTTCCAAGACTTGAAGAATTTCAAAAGTGCCCAGAAGTCTTTAATAATTACAAGAAACCCCAATTCGTGTTTTAGGTTATTTATAGGGATTTTATAGCCACTTTTATGGCTATGCTTTATTTTCTATACTTTGATTTTACTTTGGTTTGAGAGAGACAAGTCTGAATCTCCCTTCGTCCGAGATCAGATCTCAAAACCTCTTGTTACTCTTATTTTCTATTGATGATTTATTCAGTTATGTTGATTGTTTCATTCTCCATGTCTGAGTAGATCCACTTTAGGTTTAGGGTTTTCTCATAAAGGATTTCTTTAAATGCTAGGTTAATTATCTGTTTAGGATTCACCATCTGAATTAGTTATTCGCCTTAGGTTGTGTTCAAAGCTAATTCTAGGTTGACGAATCTGGAACTTAGATCTTAGGATAATTGATTAGGCACGATAGTGCGATTAGTTACCTGATAGAACCTATGTGAGCAAATGGATTATTCGTAAAGAGATTTGGTTTAATTGATTTGTGAACACATCAAACCTGATATTAAAGCTGATTTAGACTTTAAGATTCGCAAAGAGATTGGAAATTCTTAGGATTTGGATTTAGATAGTTTTCGCAACGACAGTTGGTTAATTATACCTTAGTGATTTGAATTCAAGAACTGCGCTAAATCTGAATCATGTTAGTTAGTTTATCTGCATTCATTGATTTCCTGAGAAAACCCTGAGCCTATCTTTCTCCAATTGAATTACAACTCTTTTAATTTCTGCACTGCTTTCAATTACATCTTGACTTAGCTTAATTCGATACTATACAATCTACTGTGAATCTCTGTGAGTCTTTGTGGTTCGACCCCTAGCTATACTATAACTACTGCTTTAGTACTTTTAGGGTATTAATTTGAGCATATCCAATTTGGCGCCGTTGCCAGGGACTCAATTCGCCATTAGATTTTAGTTGAGAATTTCGACTAAGTTCGTCGGTATCTATCGATACTCGTCGTCTTCTTTTGTTGATATCGATCGACACCACTTGGTATCGATCGATATTCAACGTATTTTTTTTTGGTTACTTATGTGCCAAGTCTAGTGTTTTGTTTTCAGGTGTATGCCTTTTCGTGAAACCAGAAGCAACAAGAGCACTCAGCTAGTTGAACTGTCATTGGAACAGCTAGCACTTGTGGAACGCACAAACAGAAAGACCAAGCAAACATCAGGGATGAACAACCCAGTGGTTTTAAGAGCTGATGAAACTGGAGTTCTGAGAGACCAAGAGGGTCATGTGTGCAATGAGGGAAGGCAGCAACTTGATGAAGCTGGAAACATCGTTGTCCCTCCTGCTGCTGTTATTGAAATTGTCGCGCCAGCTGGGCGCGCCAACGTTGGGAATGCTGCAGGTGATCGAGTTAGGACACTTGGCGAGCACAACAGACCTGATCAATTCTATGCCAATCGATCTGCGATTCGCATCCTAACTTTTCAGAGGAATGACTTCGAGCTGAAGCCTACGTACTATGCCCTCGTAAGTCAGAATC
The DNA here is from genome assembly GCA_030161315.1 of Eutrema japonicum. NCBI lineage: Eukaryota > Viridiplantae > Streptophyta > Magnoliopsida > Brassicales > Brassicaceae > Eutrema > Eutrema japonicum. The sequence continues at coordinate 41,053,386 of BSQW01000006.1, forward strand.
CTTTCCATGGTTTATCTCATGAACATCCCATGGATCATATCGAGAGGTTCGAAGATTTGGTCACTGGTATGAAGTACAATGGAGTGCCCAATGAGTACCTTTTCTGCAAACTTTTCCCATACTCTCTCGGTGGAGATGCTGCTTATTGGCTGAAGCAGTTGACACCTGGTTCACTAACTACATTGGAAGAGACGAAGAATGCATTCATGTGCACTTTCTATGATGATGCGAGATCCGAAGAGCTCAGGAACAAAATTTCTCAATTTTCTCAAGGTCCAACAGAGGGACTCAAGGCTGCTTGGATTCGCTCCAAATCATATCAGAGAGATTGTCCGCACCATGGGTTCAATCAGGTTCAGCTGATGGGTACTTTCTACAGAGGGATCGATTGGAGGTACCAGATGGCTTTGGATACTGCGAGTAATGGGAATTTCAACACCAGATATCCAGATGATGCAGTTGTGCTAATTGAGAACTTGGCGTCTAGCAATAGCACCAAGAATGCCGTTTTCGAGAGGATGAAGGAAGCTGCAGGAATTGATGGGTCTCAGATTGCTGAAGTTCAAGCGAAGCTGGATATTTTGCTTGGGAAGTCGAAAAAGACTGTGCACTTTGCTGACGGAGTCGATAACATCGGTGGAGCTGAAGTGGAGGATTGTAACTATGTTGGTGGTTATGGATTTCAGGGTCAGCAATTTGGGAACAACAACAACCGAAACTTCAACAACAACAATCGCAATTACGGGAACTCTTCGTACCAGCCCATCCCTCCAAAGTCCACAGAGAATAAGATGGAATCCATGCTTGAACAGATTCTTCAGGGACAGCAAAAACTGCAAGTGGATTTCAATGGGAAGATTGATCATTTGTACACTGATCTCAATGGGAAAATTTACCACCTGAATGGGAAGATTGAAGCTGTCAACCTTAGTCAGAGGATGCTGGAAACTCAGGTCGCTCAGACCGCATCAGCTGTGCAGAAGCAGGAAGGTTTTCTTCCAGGGAGAACTGAAAATCCAAGAGCACACGTCAATGCGATCTCCTCAAGTGCAGAAAATTTCGATGAGGATCCTGAAATCGCTAGGGCATCGATCGATACCCCCAAGTGTCGATCGATGCCGGTTACAATTCTGAAACGGGATACTTCCAAAACCCGTGTATCAATCGATACCCCATTGGTATCGGTCGATACTGAGGCGATTTTTGAGGAAACACTTGAGACTTCGACTGTGGTGCCTAAAGAAGTTCAAGAACGAGTCTATATACCCAGGATACCTTATCTTATGCCTCATATTATGACAAGGAAAGAATGGGAAGACGCTAGATGCAAGGCTATGCTGGATAAGCATAATGTGGAGCTTCCTTCTGATGATAATGTATATGCCAGGGACGATTCAATTGCAGTAGTATCGATAGATACCCTACCTGGTGTTGATCGATACCCCTCGCAGATCGAGCCAGAAACTGTGAAAACACCTGAGTTAATCGAAGAAAGAGTTCGCAAGCCCAAGAAGCTGACTCCTATTCCTCGACACCTCAGATATCCCATTTCTCCAAAGCAGCTGCGTGGCTTTGAAAAGATTGTACAAAGGATTTCCCCTGAATCAACCTTTGAAGAAGCTCTAGAATACCGTCCTCTGCTAAGTCACTTCAAAGATTGCAGAGAAACTGAGGAAGAAATTAAGGCACTTTTTATCGAGGCAAGACGCAAGTCACTACCGCTGCGGCAATTGACACAGAGGGAAGACCCAGGGAAATTCGCGGTACCATGCTCTATCTCTGTAGTTGAGTTTAAAGAGTCTCTCGTTGACTCATGGGATAGTATTAATGTCATCTCAAGGGAAATTGCAGAACGGTTGGGCGCCGATATTCGATCTTCAAAGGTATCTATCACATTTGCAAACGACTCCACCTCACTTCCATACGGTACAATCTCTGCTTTGCTGGTCAAAGTAGGAGATTGTCTGGTGCCAACTGATTTTCAGGTTGTGGAGATGAGTGCGATATCTCGTATGCCTATACTCCTGGGACGACCATTTATGGCTAATGCTGGCGCAATCATAGACACGCCTAATAAGAGAATCTCTTTTTCTTACATTGACGGAGGGGTCTATTATGATGTCATTCCCCCTAGAAGTATTCCCACACGTGTCTCTAACATCGAGGTTGTTACAGAAAAGTCGCTGGCAGTTGATCTTTTGGAAGAGCCTCCTGATGAGCCTACTGTCGCAGACATTTTAGCTGAACTGCCCAGCATTCCCAAGGAAGTTGTCAAGAAGGCTAAGGCAACAAAGAAGAAGAAGGCCAAGAGCAAAAACGTCGAGAATCCCCATGTCACTTTAATCCCTCAGAAGAGTGATGGGAATTCGATTGAGTATAAGGTCAAGTGCAAAGGAGCTTCGAAGCCATTCTCTAAGGCTATGGTCCTTCTCACTTCGGAGCTGAAGGAAAAAGGAAAGGAGTTTGTGGACAGCATGATGAGCAGAACTCTGACACTAGCGATGTCAAGTTGTGGAGCCTGTTTTGATGCAAGCTCGCATTCCTATCCTGCCTGAAGGGCGTTACAGTCAAGCTAATGACGTAAAACGAACGCTTGGTGGGAGGCAACCCACTGGTGAGTCTGTTTTGAGTCGTTTTTCTTTTTATTTTTCGTTCGTTCTGTGTTTGTGTCAGGATAAACAAGGAGCAGACTCGAAATCGCCTAGTGTCGATCGATACCCCATTGGTATCGGTCGACACCAATCGAGAATGAAAGGTTCATGAAGTCGATTTAAGCCCGATATCGATCGATCGATACCAGGCTGTGTGTCGATCGATACTCGATGTTCCAGCAAGGTGACTTCTTGTTTTTTTTCCCCCAAATTTATTATGTTCTTTTGTTTTCTTTCACTGACTCTAGGCTAGATAACACTGGGGACAGTGTTGTTCATGTCTGGAGGAGGTGTCTGCTGACATTGTTTTTGTTTTTCTTAGAGTCAGTTGTTTTATCGAGTCAAAAATGTTTTATTGAGTCAAAACTTGTTGGAGATGATGATCATGTGCTTGAACATATTGATTTGATTTTGTTTTTGAGTGCAAAGTGTTACAGGATCAGTTCTAGATCGACTAATGAAAAATCCAAGGACTGACCAGTTGACTAGAAAACATCCATGTTTCCAGCAGAGTTCTTCTGAAACCTGAGCCAACTTTTGCACTTCATCAATATGGTTAGTGTTCATAGAGCTTGATTCATCATTCATATCTGACAAAGGAACCCTTGTGTTTAAAATAAATGGTATTTCTCTCCCTGTTACAAGTTGATAAGTGCATAAAAGATGAAATGATTTTCTTCTGAGTAGAGGGTTAGGAAAATTTCCAGCGATCCAATTATTCTACTTAAGAGGGAATGATCACACAAAGGATTGGAAGCGATGCTAGGATTTTCCTATAATGCCATTATTTGCCTACATCCTTTGATACATAGAGAGGGAAGAACCGGGGATTTGGTGGCAAACACCATCAATACTCGCGTCTCATATCTTGATGTGTATATGCAAAGATGAAAAGAAAAGAAAGAACATAATAATAAATAAGTATGGGGGAGAGAAATTAATACCAAAAAGTGTGAAAAAGGGTGGTTCCTTGTCATGATATCGTATGGTAAAGAATCTAGAAGGTTCTTGAACATTGGCTACATCGATGAAACTGGCGATGAGGGTTTTACTTGAACAAAGCTGTGGGATAATGTGTGGAGTCTGGAAAAGTTGTGAATGTCTACAGAGAAGTACATGGTGGTTAGATAAAAAGCTGGTCATGTGACATTTGGGTACTTGGAAAGAGGGTCATTTCGATGGTTCATGAATAGGTGAGTCTCCGTGTTTTCAAACCTCTTTCTCTGGTTTAGTCTTCTATTTGCTTGAGGGCAAGCAAAGGCTAAGTCTGGGGGAGTTGATATATAATGGTTTTTACCCTATTTAAGCCATGATATAAGTCCTTTCTATAGAGTCTTTCTAGTGTTTTGTAGTCTTTTAGAGTCTTTTACAGGTCATAGCACGTTGGGAACATTATTGGAGATATTGGAGCTTTCTGGAGCATTTGGAGCAAAGCAGAAGTTCGTGTTGCTGAGAACCCGATATGAAGCCTTGGTATCGATCGATACTGGCTAGTATCGATCGATACCCATCGCAGCAAGACACGACCCGCGAGTTTTCCAAGACTTGAAGAATTGCAAAAGTGCCCAGAAGTCTTTAATAATTACAAGAAGCCCCAATTCGTGTTTTAGGTTATTTATAGGGATTTTACAGCCACTTTTATAGCTATGCTTTATTTTCTATACTTTGATTTTACTTTGGTTTGAGAGAGACAAGTCTGAATCTCCCTTCGTCCGAGATCAGATCTCAAATCCTCTTGTTACTCTTATTTTCTATTGATGATTTATTCAGTTATGTTGATTGTTTCATTCTCCATGTCTGAGTAGATCTACTTTAGGTTTAGGGTTTTCTCATAAAGAATTTATTTAAATGCTAGGTTAATTATCTGTTTAGGATTCACCATCTGTATTAGTTCTTCGCCTTAGGTTAGGTTGTGTTCAAAGCTAATTCTAGGTTTACGAATCTGGAACTTAGATCTTAGAATAATTGATTAGGCACGACAGTGCGATTAATTACCTGATAGAACCTAGGTGATCAAATTGATTATTCGTAAAGAGATTTGGTTTAATTGATTTGTGAACACATTAAACATGATATTAAAGCTGATTTAGACTTTAAGATTCGCAAAGAGATTTGGAATTCCTAGGATTTAGATTTAGATAGTTTTCGCAACAACAGTTGGTTAATTATACCTTAGTGATTTGAATTCAAGAACTGCGCTAAATTTGAATCCTGTTAGTTAGTTTATCTGCATTCATTGATTTCCTGAGAAAACTCTGAGCCTATCTTTCTCTAATTGAATTGCAACTCTTTTAATTTCTGCACTGCTTTCAATTACATCTCTTGGCTTAGCTTAATTCGATACTATACAATCTACTGTGCATCTCTGTGAGTCTTTGTGGTTCGACTCCTAGCTATACTATAACTACTGCTTTAGTACTTTTAGGGTATTAATTTGAGCATATCAACGTGACGTCAAAGGAGTACTTGGCGGGATTTAGTTTCATGTCGTACTCGTTCAGGGATCTGATTGTACCCCGAGAAGGCATCCATGAAGAATAGCAGTTCGTTTCCCGGTGTGGCCTCCACGACCTGATCGATTCTGGGGAGTGAGAAACTATCCTTGGGGCATGCCTTATTGAGGTCGGTGAATTCCACGCAGACCCTCCACTTCCCGTTTTTCTTTTTGAAGACCACCGGGTTGGCTAGCCAGTCGGGGTATCTGACTTTGGTGATCGAACCGGCAGCAGTCAGCTTTTCAATTTCGTCGTTGATGGCCTGCGCGCGCTCGGGTCTGAGCTTTCTTCGTTTCTGCTTTATTGGTCTGAAGGTTGGGTCGACGTTGAGCTCGTGTCTGCATATAGCCGGGTCGATTCCAGGCATGTCGCTTGCCGACCAGGTGAAGGTGGAGACGTTCTGTTTTAAAAACTTGACAAGTTCCTCCTTGATGCTTCCTTCGAGTATAATCGCGTGGGTCGATGTTGACCCGTGTGATCATACTCCGACATGGGAGATCCTGGTGACTCGGTTCGCCCGGGAGCTGCGCGTCGATGATGAGGCAGGTTGGCGTGGCGTTGCGCAGCTTGTGCTCAATGGCGAAACAAGCGAGCGAAATCCTTTGGTTACTCCGGAGAGTGTATGTCCCGGCCTGGTTGGGGCATTTGAGGCATTGGTGGTACGTCGAAGTGACTGCTTTCATTGAATGCAGCCAAGGGGTACCGAGAATGATATTGTAGATCGGGACGGTGTTGATTACCACGAATTTGACAATTTTGGTGACCCGACCGACGTAGACCGGTAGGTCGATGGTGCCGATTCCCATGGTGGTGTCCCCGGTGAAACCGGTCAGCGGGGTGGCGGTTGGTTTGATTTCGGCCCCTTGGAGGTTCATTCTGGTCAGGGTATCCTTGAAGATGAGGTCGACTGAGCTGCCTGTGTCGACTAGGACCTTGTTGACGTCTCAGTCAGCTACGCAGATTTGTACGACGAGGGGGTCGTTGTGAGGTTGATTGACCCCGACTGCATCGGCTTCGGTGAAGGCGATCCCCTTCTCGCTCGTGTCTTGTGCGCTATTGTCCGGACCTGGGTTCCACTTCAGGGAAGCGCCAGTCTTTCTGTCGTGTAGTTTTATAGACCGTACCGAGTCGTTGCACGACAGAAGTCCTCCCATGATCATTCCGATCATCGTTCTTGCTGGGGGAGGGGACCTCGCTTCTTCCCGAGTTCGAGAGGGAGACCGTTGACGGTGGTCATTGTTTTGGCCGCAATTGTCAGGCTGAGCTCGGTTGACCTCACGAACTTGACCATCCAGTTGCCGTCCCGGGCTCGCGGAAGTGACTGCTCGGGAATACGGATCTTTCCTTTCTGATATTGGTCTAGGAGGGCTTCTTGTAGTTTGCGGCAGTGCGAGGTGGGGTGCCCCTTTCTTTGGTGGAATTCGCAGAAAACTGTCTTGTCTTGTTGTTCTTCTACTCGTGGTTCTTTGGCCTTTGGTTTGTCGGATTGATGGTCCTTTCGATGGAGCTCGCGAATCCATTTGTTCCATGGCTTTTCTGGCCTGGGATCGGGGAATCGGGCGGGGTCATCGATGTGGAATACGGCCGGTGATTCGTCGACGAGGAACGCGGCGGCTCTCTTGCCTTTACTGTCGGGGTACTCATCGTCGTAATGTTGGTGAGGTTCCTGATATCCGTCCTGGGACTTATCCTTCTGGGCTGGGGCCTTGTGCACGGTGTATCTTTTCGAGAGAGCTGTTTTTTCCTCTTCGAGCTCGATATAGAGCCCAGCGCGGTGCAGGGCGTCCTCTAGTGAGCGCGGATTATTGAGTGTTATTTCGTCCTTAAAGGCCGATTCGAACCAGAGGCCATTTCTCAGGGCGGGGAGCGCGGATTCGTCCGTCACATTGATTTGAGAGGCCGTCGCTTTGAAGCGTTCGATGAAAGATTTGAGCGATTCCTTCACTCCTTGGTGGAGGGCCCAGAGATCGGCACTAGATGCGGACTGCATGATGTACATGGAGTAATGTTTGAGGAAAGCGGTAGAAAGATCCCTGAAGTTGTCGATGGAAAGTGTCTCCAGCCTGGAAAACCACGTCAGGGCGGGGACGGTAACCGGCTTCACGCTCTTCTAGGGTGAAATGGGTGCGCCACATGGCGATGGTGAAAGCCGTTAGATACTGGGTTGGATCCGTGTTGGCCGCGTATGGTGGGAGCTTGAGTTTGCCGAAATGTCTGAACGGGATGGACGCGATTCGACGAGTGAACGGCGTATTCTGCGTTTCTCTCAAGACGCGGTCTATTTCTGGGGCCTAGCTGGTGGCCTGGTGGACCTAGGAGGTCATCGCGCGAATTGTTTCTTTTATAGCTTCGAGTTCGGCATCTCTATCGCGCTCCGAGCTGACACGTTGGGAGCGTGTTTCTTTGCCCGGTGAGCCATCTACCGTGGGGGTGAATTGTCTGGTTACTCCTTCGAACTTTGACAGCGATTCCTCGAATAGATTTTTTTGGAGGTGCAGCATTTCCGCCCGAGAAGTCGGTTCTCGGGTTTGAGCATCAGGGGATCCGAGGTTATCTGGTCGTTCGCGGCGGGTTGCGAGCTCGGTGAATCGATGGTTGGTAACGCGTGTTAACTCGTCTATCCTGGTGAGCAAGGTGTGCATTGCGGAGGTCAGAGTGAGCTGGTCTTCTGGTGTCCGGGACGCGTTTTGGGTGACGAAGCTGTTGAGCGGAGTGGACTCTGGTGTCGTGGGCGGAGCTGGCTGCTGGCGGGGAGCCACGAGGGGCTGATTTTGAGGAGCTTTTTCGTGAATCGAGGCTTGGGCCGGGGTACCTTGTCCCGATGGCGGTTGATCGACCGTCGGAGGCGGCAGTAGCGCTTTCGATGTTGGTGGGCCCATCATTGAATTTGCTGTTGAATCCGTTCTTTGCGTATAGAAAATCTCTTAATCCCCTCTCTGAAGAGCAAATTGTTGATCCCTTTGATCACCGAACTGATTAGAGTTTTTTGATATAATGTAAAGGGGGTAAGATTTTTGTAATGTAGAAAGGAGACAACTTTGTGAAGAATAGAACGTGATTTATAAGAGGCAGGTCGAGTGTACGCGATGAACAGGTCGGGACCGTGCTCTTTGTATTTATGAAGGGCCAAGACATATTTATTTAGAGTTTCGAACTAGTTCCGAAGGGAATCCAGTTCGGTGTTCTAAATAATATGGTTGAAATTATATATATATAGAGAGAGAGAGAGATAGAGAGAGTTATAAGTGATAAGAGAGAGCAATCAATGCCCTCTCAATAAATGCATGCTAAGGGGTATTTATAGCAGGGGCTGTACAGTTGTTCATGCGATTCCGGGGTGACGTGGCGCTTCCAGCGCCTTTTACGGGTAAGGTACCTCGAGATGTACGCCCCAACTTCTGCGGCGGGTAGATCATGATGAACTCGACGCCGAACTGCTACGCAGGTAGGGTACTGTTAATTAACGAACTACCCTCCACGTGTCACCCTCTCCCTTGATCCTTTTGCGCAGGAACGGGGGGATGTCAGCGCGAGCTCGGTGGGTCCTCCCTGACCATTGGATGGGCTTTATTTGCTGAGATGGGCCTAGCTAATTGGGGGTGTTAAACCCACCTCCAACACGGATCAACGATTAATATGTCATGCGCGGTGTCTCATATGACAAAAATTAAATATAAACTATATATATAAACATAAAAATAAATACAAATTATAGTACAAAATTTGATTTAAAAAAAAAACCGTGCGGATGCACCGGTGTAGAATCTAGTGTTTATTTATTGGTCTTTCTAGGAACTTGTTTTATTCATCATACATTTAATGTATGTTCGCAGTCTCCACAACTAACCAATATGGTACAAATGAAAATACACTATTTCTTAAATATCCCGATCTTCGGTTCTCGAAAATCGGCATGTTTCCGTTTCTTAATTTTCGATTTAAATCGATTTAAAAATCATTCTGTAATATTCAAACAACTAAATTTGTTTTTTTCTCAACCAAAAGATTATATTTCATTTTTGGATAATCTCTGATTTTCTTTTTCTTTTATTTTCCTTTTCTATTCGGGAAAATAATTTTTCTATAAATACCGTGAGATGGGACTTCATGGTGGTGACAGCGTGAACATCGTTCTGCGGAATACTTGTTTAGTAGAGGGATCACTCAGCTAAGTATCTCACCTCGTTTCATCTTATAGCGAAGTGGAGGCTGACCGTCGGAAGCTTCTCTGGATGATTAGGAGATATTGTTTTCATAGGAGTAGAAATTAGTTTTTCAAATTCATGTTGCATTTAGGATTTTATTTAAATTTTATTTTTGGCTTTCTTCTCGAATAATGTTCTACTCCTCTTTCTACATTAATAAAAAGTGTTTTGGTTTTAACTTAAACTTGTTTTTGGCAACGTTCTTTCAACTCTCTTTCTTCCATGATCTGCAATATTTTCTCTCGTGTTTTTTTATTTTTCTTTTGTTTTGGTTAAATGATGCATTTAACTCAAACAAAAAGCAGCATTTTGTTAATGTAGTGTTTGACTAAGTTTAGAACGTGATGGAATAGTTTGTGACATAACTATAAAGCAAAGAAAGATTTGATACATCAGGCGATGTAGTATTGGTCTTTGTGCTTGAGCTCTATACAATTCAGTCATCAAGGGGAGATTGTTAGTGTTGTGTTGACTGATTTGAGAAGCTGTCAGAACAAAACATGTCATATATGTGGGAACATGACGTGTTACATATGCTAGACGGATGAAAGAACTGGTGCAAAATCTAAGACATTATGAATATGTGATTCAGAGACTGAGACTGAATCGATATACATGGTGTAGCCGTTCAGATAGAGACACTAGACAGAACTGACACAATTTCTGAGAAAGTATTTGATGCATGTGTTAGTAGAGCAGATGTGAAGGCAGCGCTTTATGCAAGTGATGATCAGTTATCGACACATGATAGAAATATATAATATGGCGATCAAGAAAATTGCAGTTGGATACATCATGGGATGTATAAGGCAATGAGCCAGAACATGATGCATCAGATGATGTATCAGACATCGTATCAGGAGGCAAGGACTTGGCGTGACGCAGAAACTGACGTGGCAAGTTGCTTGTTGAGCTGGACGAAGTTGGTGGAATGTATATCCGCTGCAACAGATTTGGTAAGTAGATAAACTTGGGGAGCAAGTTATATCTATCCGAAATCGCTTGAAGATCCTAGGGTTTAGGGTATTGATAAATACCAAGAGGTCGTCTCATAAAGATTTACATGCCTAGGGTAACATTGAGAGAGGCAGACATGTGTGTGGCGTCGTCCCACCATTCAAGATTTGTAGATCTGTTGGTGGTTATGGTATATGGATTCTGTAGCCGTTGAGAAGACGGTGATGCACCGGTGCTTCCGGGTGGTAGTTTATATGCTCAAATTAATACCCTAAATAGTACTAAAGCAGTTGCTGCAGTAAATCAGGGGTTGAACTCAAGAACTCAAGATACCACACAATAGATTATATAGATCCAAAATACGCTAAATCAAAATATGTAAACGAAAACAAGTACGCAATTAAAAGTGTTGTAAATCAACGGAGGAAAATATAGGCCCAGGGTTTTTCTCAGAAAATCAATGAATGCATAAACTAACTAACAGGATTCAGATTATGCACTGTTCTTGAACTCAAATCACTAAAATATAGCTAACCAACTCTCGTTGCGAAAACTATCTAAATCTAAATCCTAGGAATTCCAAATCTCTTTGTGAATCCTAAAGTCTAAATCAGCTTTAAAGTTCAGGTTTGATATGTTCACAAATCAATTAAACCAAATCTCTTTGCGAATAATCAATTTGCTCACCTAGGCTCTTTCAGGTAATTAATCGCACTCTCGTGCCTATTCAATTATCATAAGATCTAAGTTCCAGATTCGTCAACCTAGAATTAGCTTTGAGAACAACCTATGGCGAAGAACTAATTCAGATGGTGAATCCTAAACAGATAATCAACCTAGCATTCAAAGAAATCCTTTATGAGAAAACCCTAAACCTAAGGTGGATCTACTCAGACATGGAGAATGAAAGCAACATGAATGAATAGATCATCAAAGAAATCAATAAAAACAGGAGTTCAGAGTTGTCTCTCCAAAAACCAAAAGTAGAATCAAAATATAGAAAATAAAGCATAGCCTAAACAGGTGGCTGTAAAATCCCTATAAATTATCTAAATCACGTTTTGGGGCTTCTTGTAAATATTAAAGACTTCTGGACCAAGTTGCAATTCTTCAACTCTTCATTAAAGTTGCGGGTCGTGTCTGCCTCGATGGGTGTCGATCTATACCAAGGAGGTATCGATCGATGCTTGACGTGAAATCGGGTACTCAGCAACAAGAACTTCAGCTTTGCTCCAAAATGCTCCAGAAAGCTCCAATATCTCCAATTATGCTCCAAACGTGGTAAAACCTGTAAAAAACTCTAAAAGACTCCAAAATACTAGAAAGACTCTATAAAACGGACTTATATCATGGCCTAAAAGGGGTAAAAACCATGATATATCAGTAGTCAAGTCATGCTTGGCTTGATATTGTTTTAATGGATTGTCCATCTAAAAAATAATGGTAGGCATTGTAGTGTTGGATATCATATGTAATTGTAATTTCAATATTGTTCTAGTGGATTTGTTCTGGACTAGGTCCCGGGATGTAGGAAAACCGAACCCCATTAAAAAAACTGTATGTGTTATTTACCTTATGCACATACATACTCGAACGTATAGATCTAGCCACGAATCCAAACTTTTACGTTTTTCCAAGAAATCTGAAGATGATTACAAGCCCATAAAAGGAATAAGAAGATAGTTTTGAATCAAGCTAATGCCAATTAACTTAAACAAAATGCATTGTTTTCTCATCGTACTTAACCATATATCTTCTTATTATTGAAAATCGATATTTTCTTCGATTTACATGGCAATACTCACTAATTAAACTACAATTGATAGTTATCATATATCATGTTTGTTTATATGATGATTGAAATCGAGGTGAAAGGTTTCAAATTCATCATTTAATTAAATTGACAACAACCAAAAAAACTATGGGATATTGCTATATTATATAGCTATATTGTGAAGGGTTTAAAATCCCAGGGCTAACCCGGCCCTGTGCCTAAAATATTAGGCCCTGGCCCTGGATTTTGCAGTTTATAATAATTGGGTCCGTCCAGGGCTAAACTCGTTTGGTGCAGGTTTAATTATTAGGCCCTGTTAAAAGTTGCTATTTTTTTTTACTTCTGTTTTAAACAAAACGATGACGTTTTTGATAGGGTTTGATGCAAAAAAGACTGTCTTCTTCCTTCTCTTCGTTGTCGCCGCATCGAGCTCGCATTGTTCTTCCCCGGAGATTGAAAGTCTCACATTCTTCTTCGCCGGAGATTGAAAGCCTCACCTTCTTCTTCGCCGAAGACTTGTCTTCTTCTTCCTGGGTTTGATTTTTCTCTCTTATCATCCTCCTCTTTCCTGTGTCGGAACCGACCAGACTTGATTCCAAGTAATTTTTGTTTTGGCTTTGATCTGATTATGCTTATATCTTTAGCGGTAGTCTCTGCTCTAGGGTTCCTTATTGACTCGTGGAATTGTGGGTTTCTCGAATTGGAGGTCTTTTCTAAGGTTTTGGTCGATTTGTAATTAGATCCATGGCTATTGCTTCATGCTAATCAGAATCACTCCCATGGAGATTGAAAGCCTGTTGTTTTCATGGCTAAAATTTGATTTGCTTTGTTGTTTTCATGGCCAAAATTTGAAGTTCAAAAGTTGGTGCTTTGCTCTGTTGTTTTCATGGCTAGAATTTGAAGTTCAAAAGTTATGTTGGGTTGGGTTGATAAAACGTGTTTCGAATCACCGGCTAAGGCTATGAAGTTGGAGTATATTGCCCAGATTTGGTTTAGCATCTGGTTTGCAAAAGTTGTTTTCTTTATTTAATAATTCTAAGTAGTGGTCATTAATAATGTGCACGACAAAAGTTGTTTTGTTTGCTACCCTGTTCATAAATCTTAGCTACATCATGTTTGTAGCATACATGAGACAAGAATGATCATCTCTTTATTTTTCCTGTGTAGAATGATCATCTCTTTATTTTTCCTTTTTGTCGTGCAGTATGGATCAGCAGACAAAGGAAAAAATTGCTCTTTTAGATGCAGAAAATGAATTCATGGAGATGGAGATGGAGATGAACGATGAAGAAGAAACTCAAGGACAAACACAAAGTGTCACTCAACCATCACAACCAACACAACGAGCTACACGAGCTACAAGAGCTACACGAGCTACACGAGCTCCACGAGCTCCACGAGGTAAAAAACAAAAACGCTTAACCTCTGATTGTTGGAAAGAGTTTACATCGGTAGGAGTAGGAGAAGATGGAAAAGAAAGGGCTAGATGTCACCATTGTGATATTAGGTTGGTAATTGATACTAAGTCATATGGAACATCGACATTGAATCGCCATCTACTGATTTGCCCAGAAAAGCCTAATGTTGAGGATAGACCTGCTTATGATCATAACATTGATCGAGAGATGACCTCTGAGATAATAATTTATCATGATTTACCTTTTCGATATGTGGAATATGAAAAGGTTAGGGCTAGAGATAGATTTCTGAATCCAGATTGTCAGCATATTTGTAGACAAACTGCTGGAAGTGATGTCTATAAGAGATATGAGGAAGAAAAGATAAAGTTGAAAGAGGTTTTTGCAAAACATCAAGGTCGAGTATGTTTAACTGCAGATTTGTGGTTAGCCCGTACTACTATGATGGGATATATATGTTTAACAGCTCACTATATTGATGATAGTTGGAATTTGAAGTACCACATTTTATCTTTTAGTGATTTCAAACCTCCACACAATGGTGAAGAAATCGCTAAGAACGTTTATGACAGCTTGAAGGAGTGGGGTTTAGAGAAAAAAGTGTTTTCCATCACTTTGGATAATGCTAATGCTAATGATAGTATGCAAAAAATCCTCAAACATCGTCTTCAGAGTGGTAATGGATTGTTGTGTAATGGAAAGTTCTTGCATGTGAGATGCTGCGCACATATTCTCAATCTTATAGTGAAGAAAGGATTAGGACTAGCTAATAGTCTCTTGGAGAATATTCGAGAGAGTGTTAAGTTTGTGAAAGCATCAGGATCAAGAATAGAGTCATTTGCAGGTTGTGTTGATAGTGTTGGGATTAAGAGTAGAGCTGGTTTGTCTTTAGATGTGTCAACTCGATGGAACTCGACATACGAAATGCTTGCAAGGGCTTTGAAATTTCGTAAAGCGTTTGCTATTCTGAATTTGTATGAAAGAAGTTACTCATCAATGCCTACAGAAACTGAGTGGAATCTTGAAGAGAAAATTTGTGATTTTCTGAAGCCTTTTAATACTATCACCAAGTATTTCTCAGGCGTGAAATATCCCACAGCTAATGCTTATTTCAATCAAGTCTGGAAGATTGAGCGTCTGTTGATGAAATATGCATGTGGTGATGATAAGGATGTAAAACTAATGGCTCAGACTATGCAAACAAAGTTTACAAAGTATTGGGATGAATACAGTGTTGTTCTAGCTATGGGTGTTGTTTTGGATCCGAGGTTCAAGTTGCAGCTACTTAAAGTAGCTTATGACAAAGTGGATCCTACTACTTCTCAGAAAAAGATTGATCTTGTGAAGGACAATTTATATTTGCTTTATGAAGAGTATAACACTAAGGTTGTGGCAAGTTCTTCTTCCAAGTGTTCTTCAACACTAACTCCACATGAGCTTCTTAGTGAATCACCACTTGAAGATGATTTGGATGATGTATGTATCTTTTCCATTATTACTTTAGAGGTTCAAAATAATGATCATTATATGTATCTAATATTTTCTATATTACAGGATCTCTTTGAGTTGGAAAAGATCCTCCACCGTGATTTAGACAACACAAAGACGAGTTTGGATATTTATTTGGAGGATTCTAGGCTGGAGATGAGGTCCTTTGCAGATGATAGGGAGGTTTTAAGCTATTGGAAAGAGAACCAACAACGCTATGGTGATTTGGCTACTCTTGCTTGTGATGTGCTAAGCATCCCGATAACTACAGTTGCATCTGAATCGGCTTTTAGTGTTGGAGGCAGGGTGTTGAATCCTTATAGAAGCCGTCTCCTTCCTAAAAATGTTCAAGCATTAATTTGCACCCGTAACTGGTTGCGTGGTTTTGCAGAGTTTGAATGTAAAATATAAAATTTAATTCATGTGTGTTTGTATTGTTTGGATTAATTTATATCTATAAATTTCAGGAGACATTGAAGATTACTTTGATGATGAAAACAACAATGTTACAAATATGGCTAGTAGCTCAGGAGTTGGAGAGTCGAGCATATGATGAGATTCATGTCGATGGAAGTGATGATGAAGACTTTTGTGACGGATATTGCTTGTATGATGAGATTTCTTAATCTTTATGTTATGGAGAAGATAAGTATGTTAGAACATTTGATTTTATGTTTTATGAGTATGATTGAGACTATATGTTATTCAAAGTTAGAGTAGTTTATCGACTTCTAATATTATTAAATAATAACTTGAATGATGCAAAGATGAAATGACATTAAAAAAACAAATGAAATTTTTTGTTCTAATTATTAAAAAAAAACTAATTTTACAAAAAAAAAAAAAAAAATACTAATACAATTTACAGGGCTAATGCAGGGTTCATGACTAACTCTTTTTTCTAAAATTTACTGGGCTAATGCAGGGTTGGGTTAGCGCAGGGCCGAGTTTACACAGGGCCGGGCTAACGCAGGGCTTGAGCCCTGTTGACAACACCCCTAGCTATATATGTGACTAAACACAACTTTTTTCTTGAGGTAGAAATATTCACGATGATACTTTTTTACATCAACAAATAAATTGAAAATTTGAACATCTTTGCTAGGCCGTTCCATCTTGATGATGATCATCTTGATGAACAACATATGAATAATCGTCTACACCAATCAGCTCATCGATATCATACACACCCGGCTCATCGTGCCCTGGGTGCCTTAGGTCGCTCGCCAGTTGCTGTCCAACTAGAGGCGATATCCCTGTCACGGCTCCAGACCCTAAAAACATAGGAAAATTCGCAAAAATATATTTAAAAAAAAAATTACATACTAAAGTTGAAAAATGTAATCATAAATGTGTTTAAATAACCAAAGATTATATACATATGTTTGCATCAGGAATATTTATACCTGTGGACGTGGTTGGTGACTGTGGCTTATCGTTTTGACGCCTCTTTAAGAAAATAACCGCAAATGCTAAGAGAGTCACATACGCAGAGGTAATTTGGATTTCTTATTCTTCCTCCGTCCAATTTTGTTTGCCCCACCTAAGACGGTATCACACAAAGGAATGGTTTACATTTATAATCATATTAATGCAAAATACAAATTATGCATTTATTCAAGAAATGAAAAATGATCATATGTTTTAAGTAAATTAATTACTACTCAATTACCACTCAATTTATTTGTCTGATTAAATAACGATTGTATCAATATAACATTTAGGTAGTGTTTAGTATATCTCTACTCCATGATAATTCTAGCTTTCTCTACTCGATGTAACCTCCTTCTTTGATCTTTTAGTTTGTAATCTGCTCTAAACCCTTTATCTAAACTCTAAATGATGTCCCTATAAGAGGGAATCAAAAGCGGATAAATACAAGAAAATTTAGAAAAAAACAAATTTAATAAAAAAACCACATAATAGAAATGGATATAATTTGCGAATAAGTGAGGAAGTAAAATAACCGTCTGAATCATCATTGCTACCGCCGCTTTGTCTTCCTCCGTCTTGGCCGTTACCTATCGAATACAGCTCCATAGCATTGATGATTTTAGGCAAAACGGAGTCATCTGTAGACTGAAAGATCACATGTGACAGCGAAGTGGCTACTATGTCTCTTATGACGACCTGAGTTGCTTTTCCAAAAACCGGTACGATGGGACCCGAACCTAGTTGCGTGTTGTCCAGAGAAACAGTGAACGAGCGTCTTTGGGTCCGACCTAGACTTTGAGGCTCTGAGAAATACAGAGCCAAGTAAACCGGTAGGCCTGTTAGGGGGAGGGTTATTAACGTTACCTCACATCTAACAAAGCCCAATTGAAGATCAAAAATGAAGCGCAGGCCCAACCATGTCTGAGACAAAGACAAAACCTGCAATAACGTTCGAAAACAAAAAGCAGAGAGGGTGTACGGGTTCATCAACAAACCAGGTGCAGGTGAAGAAAAGATTTGGAGCGCTTACAGATAAGGACTGTGAGCTGTAATGCCACCTGTCTAGAGTCTAGAAACTTCCCTTCTCTGTATAAGTAGACAATTGCTGTAACCCTAATAAGCAAGCAAATGAAATGAGAATTTGAAAAAAGACTCCTTTACCTTTACTCTGTTTTCCTCAAGTTTTGAATCCACCTACATGGTATCAGAGCTATGGAGGGTTCTTCATCACCGGCTCACGCCTCTTCTGCTGCTGCAATGACTCAACCAGTTGTACCACCGCCACCACCAGTGGCTCCTCCGGCTCCGCAAACACCTCTCGGTCAGGCGCCTCCACCATCTGCTCTTTTCCAGCCCAGTTTAACTCCTGCGGCTCTCTCTCTATCACTCAAGTTGTCACTCTCAAACTGAATGAACACAACTATCTGTCTTGGAAGCTCCAGTTCTAGCAGTTCCTCCAAAGTCAGCTCCTTCTTGGATACGTTACCGGAGCCGTTCTACGACCTACGCCAACCATCTTGGTTCATAATGGAGATCTCGTTGCAGAGACTAGCAACCCAGAGTTCCTCAAATGGGTACACACAGATCAACTAATCATGGTCTGGATCTATGGTTCCCTATCTGAGGATGCTCTCAAAAGCATATATGGTCTTCACTCCTCTCAAGAAGTTTGGTTCTCTCTGGCAAAGAAATACAATCGTCTGTCAGCAACGAGAAAGCTTGATATCCAGAGCAGAATACAAATAACGGTGAAAGGTAATCGGTCGCTTGCTCAGTACATCTCAGAAATTAAGTCCTTTTGTGATCAACTAGACTCCATTGGTTCACCGATTTCTGAACATGAGAAGATCTATGGAATTTTGAATGGCTTAGGCAGAGAATATGAGTCTATAGTCACTGTTATTGAACATTCTATGGATTCCCAATATGGTTTAAGCTTTGAGGATGTGGTGTACAAGCTTATTGGTTTTGACGATAAACTTCAAAAGTATGAAGTACCCTCTGCAATCACTCCACATCAAGCCTTTTACACTGCAAGGGGCGGCTATTCCAACCGTGGCAGAGGTCAAAATAGAGGTGGCTACAATGGTCGAGGTTCCTACTCTACTCAAGGTCGTGGCTTTCCTCAACAATTTGGACAAGGCAGGGGTCGTGGCTCATACCAGGATAATAGTCAAAGACCTACATGTCAGATTTGCCACAAGTTTGGACATGCTGCGTATAAATGCTACAAGCGGTTCGATCAAGACTATCAGACTCCTGTGAGCGATGATCTTCCACAAGCAATGGCTGCAATGAAAGTTTCAGACCCCAATGACTGCCCCGGGACAGAATGGTACCCCGATACCGGAGCAACTCATCACGTTACAAGTTCTGAGAGTCATCTACACGAATCTCAGCAATACAATGGAACATATGCGGTTATAGTTGGCAATGGAGACTTTCTCCCAATTACTCACATTGGCTCCATCGCCCTGCCGACTTCTACAGGTACCTTACCTCTAAACGATGTACTTGTTTGTCCTGAGATAGCTAAATCACTTCTCTCGGTTTCGAAACTCACCGATGACTATCCCTGCTCGTTTACGTTTGACTCTAAAACTGTGTCTGTTAAGGACAAGGCAACAAATCAGGTCCTCAGTCAGGAAAGCAAAACTAAGGGCTTTTATCAGTTAGAGAATCCTCAGCCATCAGTATGCAAGCGATGCGGTATGGCACAAGAGGCTAGGACATCCTCATCATCAAGTCCTGCAACACCTATCCTCTATCAATGCTATTTCATTCAATAAGGTTACATCATCTATGTGTGAACCATGTCAATTAGGGAAAACTTGCAAACTTCCATTTTCTAGATCAGAATATCGAGCTAGTAGACCTCTTGAGAGGATACACTGTGATGTGTGGGGACCTGCACCTGTTATTTCAGTTCAGGGTTTTCGATTCTACATTGTATTAATCGACAATTATTCAAGGTTTTGCTGGCTTTATCCGCTTAAAATGAAATCAGATGTGTTTGCCATCTTTAAAGTCTTCCAGCAACTTGTAGAAAATCAATTCAATCATAAGATCAGTGTGTTTCAGAGTGACGGTGGAGGAGAATTCATCAACAAACGATTCTTGGAACATTTTGCAGAGTGTGGGATCACACAATACATCTCTTGTCCCCATACTCCTCAGCAAAATGGTCTAGCTGAAAGAAAGCATAGACACATTATTGAGCTGGGATTGTCTATGCTTTTTCAGAGTCATCTACCTCAAAATCTTTGGGTTGAAGCTCTGTTTACTGCAAATTTTCTTAGTAATCTTCTACCTACTTCAGTTCACAACAAAATGGTTAGTCGATATGAGACCCTACATGGTCAGGCTCCACTCTACACTGCGTTAAGGGTATTTGGTTGTGCTTGTTACCCATATCCCATACCTTACGCTCAGAACAAGTTTGATCCTAAATCTTTGCTTTGCGTGTTCGTTGGATACAATGAAAAATATAAAGGATACCGATGTCTACATCCTCCTACTGGAAAAGTTTACATCAGTCGACATGTGTTATTCGATGAACAGAGATTTCCCTTTACAGACAACTACAAGAAGTTTTCTTCTATTGCTGCAACTCCTCTCATGTCGGCCTGGTATTCAGGGAATGAAAGTTATACTGCCTCTAACACATATGATGGATTTCAGAGTGATTCCTCTCCTCACGAAGATCCAGTTTGCCTTCCTTGTGTTCAGATTGGGGAAATCTCAGTGCCGCTACCAGCCCCTCCACCTATGCCCTCTCCATTAGGGCGTAATATCCCTTCTACATCAGGTCATTCAAAGCCACCTTCTTCTAGTAATGACTTGTCTCCACTGGTCAGTACAGAAGAAAATCATGAAAATCAGGAAAATCATGACAATCAAGAAGCCACAGACCAGACTGCTACAACATCAAATGCACATTCAATGGTCACAAGAAGCAAGGCAGGTATAACAAAGCCTAATCCAAGATATATTCTCGTCACAGTTAAAGGAATACCTACTGAGCCAAAGACAGTAGCTGAAGCACTTAATCATCCTGGATGGAATGCTGCTTGTGAAGAAAAAATTGGGACTTGTCATGAAACAGAGACGTGGAGTTTGGTTCCGTTGCAACCAGAAACTAACGTCTTAGGCTGCAGATGGGTTTTTAAAACCAAACTGAATGCTGATGGAACACTCGACAAATTAAGAGCTCGCTTAGTTGCAAAAGGGTATGAACAAGAAGAGGGTGTTGATTTTCTGGAAACTTACAGTCCAGTTGTAAGAACGGCAACAGTCCGAATGATTCTACATCTTGCTGTCATTGAGAGATGGGACATAAAGCAGCTTGATGTTAAGAATGCATTTCTCCATGGAGATCTCCTGGAAACAGTTTACATGAGACAACCTCCTGGTTTTGAAGACAAAGAACATCCGGAGTATGTATGCAAGCTTCACAAGGCAATCTACGGTTTGAAACAATCCCCTAGAGCCTGGTTTGATAAATTTAGCTCATACCTTATTGAGTTTGGTTTTCAGTGCAGCCCAAGAGATCCATCTCTCTTCGTATACCAGGATAACAAAAGCCTTCTGTTTCTCCTCTTGTATGTTGATGATATGGTTCTTACAGGAAATGATCAGGTTCTGGTTCACAAACTTCTGTTGTCATTTGGAGATAAGTTTCGGATGAAGGATATGGGACCATTGAGTTACTTTTTGGGGATACAAGCAAGTTTCACTCCAACTGGGCTCTTCTTGAATCAAGAAAAATATGCTGCAGATATTTTACAAACTGCAGGAATGCAAGACTGTGCTCCAATGCCAACACCATTGCCACTTCAGCTTGATCGAGTGCTGCATCAAGATCAAGAGTTCTCAGATCCTACCTACTTCCGAAGCTTGGCCGGTAAGCTTCAATACCTTACTCTCACCCGACCTGACATACAGTTCGCGGTAAACTTTGTCTGTCAGAAGATGCACCAACCAGCTATGTCAGACTTCCTTCTCCTAAAAAGAATTCTGAGGTACCTAAAAGGCACGATACAGATGGGACTCTATCTTACTTCAGATTCTGACTCAACTCTCAGAGCGTATTGCGACAGTGATTGGGCTGGATGCAGAGACACTCGTCGATCCACAGGTGGGTTCTGCACATTCTTAGGGTCCAATCTCATCTCGTGGTCTGAAAAGACAGCCAACCGTATCCCGCTCTTCGACTGAGGCTGAATACAGAACTTTGTCAGACACAGCAGCGGAACTATCTTGGATTGCCTCACTGCTCAAGGATGTGGGTCTTCCTCAAGATAAACCTGCTGAGGTCTGTGACAACCTCTCCGCTGTCCAACTCACAGCTAATCCAGTGCTACATCCTCGATCAAAACACTTTGAAACACATTATCACTTTGCTCGGGAGAAGGTAGCTCATGGCTCACTTATTGTTCAACACATACCTGCAACTCAACAGATAGCAGATATCTTCACCAAGTCGTTGCCTCAACACAGCTTCAATTCACTGAGATTCAAACTCGGTGTGGATTTACCACCCACCTCGAGTTTGCGAGGGGGTATTAACGTTACCTCATCTAACAAAGCCCAAGTGAAGATCAAAAATGAAGCGCAGGCCCAACTAAAACATGAGAAGCCCATCAAGCCCATCATATCTGAGACAGACAAAACCTGCAATAACGTTTGAAAACAAAAAGCAGAGAGGGTGTACGGGTTCATCAACAAACCAGGTGCAGGTGAAGAACAGATTTGGAGCGCTTACAGATAAGGACTGTGAGCTGTAATGCCACCTGTCTAGAGTCTAGAGACTTCCCTTCTCTGTATAAGTAGACAATTGCTGTAACCCTAATAAGTAAGCAAATGAAATGAGAATTTGAAAAAAGACTCCTTTACCTTTACTCTGTTTTCCTCAAGTTTTGAATCCACCTACAAGGGTCTCGTCTGAGAGTCTTAAGCCGTCTGCTGACAACGCCTTTGACATAACAATCTCCGGGGGTTTATTAGACACGCCTGTCATGTCAATTGATGGGGCTGAGGTCATTAGCTCGCTAATTGTTGGGTCGTTGGACCTTGACGGAAACCATAACCTACCGTACGGGTCTAGAGGGTAACTAATAAATTTTCAAGAACCAACAAAAGGAAAAGAAAAACAAACAAAAAAAAAACTCAATTCGCGCGGTATAAAGAATCTGGCAGGATAATTAGTCAAAAGAGCAAATAAACCATTTTTAGTATAGTATTACAAGGGGGTTGGTTTTCTTATGTCTCTGGTTCAAAAAATGGTTAGACCACTTGAAAGCTAAAAACAACAAAAAGGCCAATTTTTTTCTCTTTTTAGCTCAATCAACAGATTTAAATGTTAAACATGAATTAGTAAGTGTTAACTGGTACCTTATAGTCTCTTTGGCACCATACGCAAATCTTTGTCGGAGAATGAGACCTTCTTCAGGACCAAGATCGCCGTACATCCCAGCGTCCAAACCATAAACTTCAATGGAGGATATGAAAGGATTATCAGACGGAGACGTACGGATTAGGCATACGCTGATATTCTCACTCGCCGGAGCAAATATCACCTCCGATAGAAACCACGACTGATCCTCGTCGTTGAGCGGCGAAACAGTAATTACAACATTCTCAAGGTGTTTCCCATCGTAAACAACGTTGAACGACGGCGGCGAGGAGTTCCCGTCGTAGTTGGCATAGTAAAAGAACGTTCTCATGAGTGTTTTTCGACGTCTTGTCGCCGGAATGTTGGTGTAGCATTTTGTTTGACCGGAGGGGAAGTATCTGAGGGTGTTGACTGGCGTCGTAACGTTACCCGGAATCTCGAAAGACTCACCGGTCGTGACGAAGCCTTTGTCTCCAACCCATGTTACATTGTCTGAGTCCACGTAGGATCCCGACGCTCCACAGTCAATGTTAATGTCTAATGATAATGTGGAAATTTTTAAGAAAAACGATTAGAGACTAAATATAATTGAACTAGGTCAAAGTTGAGACGAAACGAAAATTAATGTATGGAGTGTAGAGAATGTAAAAAGAATAAATAACGACAAGAGAAAGAATCCATCCATGTATTGAGAAAGACGACTACAATGAAGAAAACATGACTGTGGGTAAACTAATTTTAGATACAAAATAATGTCTGTTACTTCATTATTCTTTGCAATAACCTCTAAGTATGAGAATTAAATCATCATCACTTAGGTTAATGATCTCTTCAAATAATCATTGAAACGGCCCCATCAAATAAATATTCCTGGTATTCGTGAGTGAATTTGGAGAATATAGCCTTCTCCTAGAAACGGCCCCAATTCACAATTCACTAGGTGATCTATTTATTAGCTTCTTTTCAGAAGTGTCCTGTCACACTCCACTATCTACACAGCTATGCAATCATTAAAAGCCAACGCTTATCCTTACTATTCACATGTAGCAATGTTTTATCATCCTAGAAATTGGGCAGAGACGTAGTCTCATAGTGCTCAAATTCGAATCAGTTTAATTTTGTTTCCCTTTGAACCTAGATCTTTGGTTCTTTACCGAAGTGCAGCCCATAACTTTTGGTGTATCTTAGATAATTTAATACCCTAGTTATGGCTCTCCAATGGGTATGACCTGGATTACTCGTGTAACGAATTAGTACGTTTACCGAGTGTGCTAAATCGGGTCTAGTACAATTCGTTAAGTACATTAGACTCCCGATGACTCTTGCATATTCCACTTGTAACACTGCTTCACCTGAATTGTTTGTCAAGTGAAGTTGAGGATCAAGCAGAGTTTTTGCAGTCCCATTGGAGTAGGTCTTAAACCTCTTTAGGATTTTTGTAGCGTAATGATCTTGAGACAGAATTATTCCTTTTGAATTTCGAATAATCTTAATCCCTAGAATTACATCAGCTAATCCCATGTCTTTCATATCAAACTTTCCACTTAACATGTTCTTTGTTTGAATGATTATATCTTTGTTGCTTCCCATGATTAGCATGTCATCTACGTACAAACACAACAACACATAACCTTGTGAAGTACTTTTGATATAGATGCATTTATCACATTCATTGATGTGAAAGCCATTTGACATCATTACTCTGTCAAACTTTTCATGCCATTGCTTTGGAGCTTGCTTGAGTCCATATAGCGATTTGACAAGTCTACAGACTTTCTTCTCTTGTCCGGGAGCAACATAACCCTCAGGTTAATTCATATAGATCTCTTCCTCTAAATATCCGTTTAGGAAAGCAGTCTTAACATCCATCTGATGTATTTCAAGGTTTCTTAAAGCTGCGATTCCAATCAACATGCGAATCGAAGTAATTCTCGTCACTGGAGAATAAGTGTCAAAGAAGTCCAATCCTTCCTTTTGACGAAATCCTTGTACCACAAGCCTGGCCTTATATTTGTCTATAGAGCCATCGATTTTTAGCTTAGTGGTGAAGACCCATTTACAACCAAGATGTTTGCAACCTTGAGGTAGGTATACCAACTCATAAGTATGATTTTGCATAATTGAGTTGATTTCACTGTTAGATGCCTCCCTCCAGAAAGGTGCATCAGGTGTAGACATCGCTTCCATGAAAGTTCCTGGACCACTTTCCACTAGGAATGCCATTATGAACTCAGAGCCAAATTTCTTCTCCTTACGAGCTCTCTTGCTTCGTCTCGGTTCAGCTTCTTCTTCTTTTGCAGAAGTGTCTGAAGTGCTTGCCTCATTGCTAGCATCTCGTTCGTCACGAGTTCGTTTAGGATTTCCTCTATCCTTACATGGAAACACATTTTCAAAGAAGGATGCATTCCTTGACTCCATTATTGT
Source organism: Eutrema japonicum (assembly GCA_030161315.1). Taxonomy (NCBI): domain Eukaryota; kingdom Viridiplantae; phylum Streptophyta; class Magnoliopsida; order Brassicales; family Brassicaceae; genus Eutrema; species Eutrema japonicum. Next base: position 41,078,626 of record BSQW01000006.1, read on the forward strand.
GTTTACATGAATGTCTGGTATATCTGATTTATGTACCAGAAATCGATAGGCACTACTGTTGTGCGCATATCCGATGAAAATGCAATTTACCATTTTAGGTCCAATGATGACCTTTTTCGGAAGTGGTACTGCAACTTTTGTCAGGCACCCCCACACTTTCAGGTATACATACGAAAGTACATTACCTTTCCAAAGTTCATAAGGAGTTTTTCCTGTGACTTTGTGTGGAATTTTGTTCAGGATATAATTTGAGGTAAGCAGAGCTTCCCCCCACATGTTCTGGGCTAACCCAGATTCCTGCAACATTGCATTCATCATTTCCTTGAGAGTTATGTTTTTTTCTTTCAGCAACTCCATTGGATTCAGGTGAGTAGGGAGCAATTGTTTGATGAATAATGCCATGTGCTCTACATAATGCATCAAATGGTTCACTATATTCACCACCCCTATCACTTCTGACCTTTTTTATGGTCTTGCCGAGTTGGTTTTCAACTTCCAGCTTGTATTCTTTAAATTTGTCCAATGCTTCATCTTTACTCCGCAGTAGAAAGATGTAACAATATCTCGTGCAATCTTCTATGAAGGTCACGAAATATTTCTTGCCTCCTCTGGTTTGAATATATTTCAAATCACATAAGTCTGTGTGAATTAAACCTAGAGGTTCTGTTGTTCTTTGAACGCTGGGTGATGGCGTTTTAGTGAGTTTCGCTTGGACACAAACTTCACATTTGTCTTTGCTTAATTTGCATTTAGGAATCATGTTCATGTTCATTAATCTACTCATAGACTTGAAATTAACATAACCTAATCGTTCATGCCAAATATTAAAAGACTCAGCGAGATAAGCAATTGGTTTCTTATCATTAATCTTAGGGTTCTTCGAGGTGGAAGCCTCGGTTACATTATCCTTTCGGATTACTGCCTCAACAGACATTTTAAACAGATTATCACAAACAAAACCCTTACCCAAATACATCCCATTCTTCGTTAGGATCAGCTTATCACCTTCCACCTTCACAGAGAATCCATGCTTACTTATGAGCAATCCAGAGATCAGATTCTTGCGCATATCTGGTACATGGACGACGTTCGTGAGAACCAGTTCCTGTCCTGAGGTGAGCTTCAGAACAACCTTCCTGTGACCATCAATTGTCGACGAGGCAGAATTACCCATTAAGAGTTTTTCACCATTCTTGGTCTTTGTGTATGTGGAGAACATCTCTCGATCCATACAGATGTGTTTGGTTGCACCAGTATCGAACCACCAAGTCTTTGGATGGCCTTCAGCAACATTGGCCTCAGTGACCACAGCACACATGTCAGCTTCTGTCAAGTTGGCTTGAGCCTTCTTGCTACGACAATCGACGGATTTGTGCCCTTGCTTCCCATAGAAGTTACACATTCCTAAGAACCTTTGAGAAGTCTGACCATTCTGACCACTCTTGTTCTTGAACTTTTGGAAGTTCTTTGGTGGCATCTTCCATTTGCCTTTGTTTAGGCGACCTTTGTTCTGCCACTTGCCTTGATTGGGGTTTTGGTGTTCAACCATGTTCGCATTGTGTTTGCGGATTTTCACACCTACATTGATCTGTTGTTCCCGATTCGTAGACTCTACGCGGAGCTAAACAATCAGATCTTCAAGACTCATCTTCTTTTTCTTTAGTCTGAGGTAGTTCTTGAAGTCCGTCCAACCAGGAGGTATCTTCTCAATGATTCAGCAACCTTGATAGGTTTCACACAGCCGCATTCCCTCAGCATGAATGTCGTGTAGGAGCCTCTGCACCTCATCGACTTGTTCCATTAGTGGTCTTGAATCCACCATCTGGTACTGCATGAATTTTGCCACAGTGAATTTCTGAGTACCAGAATCTTCAATGCGGTACTTCTTGTCTAATGAATCCCACAGATCCTTAGAAGTCCCAGCGTTTTGGTACACCCCAAACAGAGAGTCCGAAAGGCTATTCTGAATATAGCCCTTACACAAGAAGTCAGCATGTTCCCAAGCGTGGACACTCGCAAGCGCACGTGGGTCAGAGTTGTCTTCTGGGAGAACAGGTTTCACCTCACTAGTTTACTTCTGCAGATTCAATGTAGTCAGATAGAAGAACATCTTCCTTTTCCACATCTTGAATGCTGTCCCATCAAACTTGGTCGGAGGAGCGACATGGTTCCCAGATGGAACTTTGACCGTCTCGATCTTACTCGCAGTCGTCTCAACCTTCTCACCATTTTTCTCCACCAATCCAGAGTTGTTTTCCACATCAATTGTCATTTCTGTTAAGACAAAGAAAACACAACTTTCAGTTAGTACCGATATATAAACTTAAGAATCGCAATTCTAAGACTGATATCGAACTGAATCGCATTGGTGTCGATCGATACTCTTTGGTATCGATCGATACACACCCAATGTCTATCGATACACCCATATGGTGTCGATCGATGCTCGATGCACATACAGTGTCAATCGATGCATCACTGGTGTTGATCGATACACGCTTAGTGTCGATCGATACACCCTAGGTGTCGATCGATGCAAGTGAATTTCACAGGATCGATCGATGCCCCACAGTGTCGATCGATACCTGTGAATTATACACAGTATCGATCGACATAGACCCAACTTGGTCGATGCACGGTATCGATCGATACACGTCAGTGTAGACCGATACAACTCGATGCAAATTATCGATCGATACACCTCAGTGTCGATCGATACATATTTTGTGTAGTATCGATCGATACCATAGGGTGTCGATCGATACTCACAAGGCTTCGATCGCAATCGAACCTATCAAAAACCATACGTTGTGTTCGTTGATTATACCGTTCTTTAATCGCAATTAAAGATGGTTGTAGAAGATGTTTAAAGCAGTACTGCTTCTACTACACGTTTCAAGTTGCTAAACAGTTTTTTGATAACGTTTGAGTATAACTAGCAGATTAACATCTTCTTAAAAATAGAATATATGTAGATTGACTCTACTACACGTTTCAAGTTGCTAAGAAGCTTTTTGATAACGTTTGAGTATCATCAGCGGTAGAAGAATCGTTTTAGAAAACCGTTTGAAAACGTTTATTTACTCGTGATTAAAGATCCAATTGAAATAATAAAACAGAAATTGGATCTTCTTAGAGTTAAGATTGTAGGACTAAAATTTAGCACTATAGACATGATAAGATTTAATCACGATTATATAAATAAACAGTAAGGAACAGACGATTCATAAAACGATAAAGCAATAAAAAAGATCTAAGGAGGCGAGATGAATCTCTTTCCTTAGCTATAAGAATCTCCCGTAGTGCGACGGGTTTTAATAGATCCATGAGTCACAGGATATAACCAAAGTAATCTGTATCATCTACACTTGATATCATATCTGTCGAACATTATACTACGATACTCTCGAATAGAAACTTACTCTAAACAGTAGGGAATTGAAGAAACTTTTGCTAGAACTTTTAGAATGTGTTTTTAGTGTATCGGAGGATGATTTTTAAGGTGAAAATCGATACCTCTAAAAGTCCACGAGCCCAACAAGGCCCAATGTGCGATCGACGCACGTGTGGTCTTTTTTCTCTCATGTTGTTCATCATTTAAATTAATGACACAACCATTTCAAAATATATACACGAGACAACATTTCTCGGTCAATGAAAACATTTCATTAGAAAGAGCTTAACTCATTTTTTTCACACTAACACAATTTTATCAAGCCCTCGAGCTTTGACAAAAAAATTAGTTCCAACAACCCGGAATCTCGAAAGACTCACCGGTCGTGACGAAGCCTTTGTCTCCAACCCATGTTACATTGTCTGAGTCCACGTAGGATCCCGACGCTCCACAGTCAATGTTAATGTCTAATGATAATGTGGAAATTTTTAAGAAAAACGATTAGAGACTAAATATAATTGAACTAGGTCAAAGTTGAGACGAAACGAAAATTAATGTATGGAGTGTAGAGAATGTAAAAAGAATAAATAACGACAAGAGAAAGAATCCATCCATGTATTGAGAAAGACGACTACAATGAAGAAAACATGACTGTGGGTAAACTAATTTTAGATACAAAATAATGTCTGTTACTTCATTATTCTTTGCAATAACCTCTAAGTATGAGAATTAAATCATCATCACTTAGGTTAATGATCTCTTCAAATAATCATTGAAACGGCCCCATCAAATAAATATTCCTGGTATTCGTGAGTGAATTTGGAGAATATAGCCTTCTCCTAGAAACGGCCCCAATTCACAATTCACTAGGTGATCTATTTATTAGCTTCTTTTCAGAAGTGTCCTGTCACACTCCACTATCTACACAGCTATGCAATCATTAAAAGCCAACGCTTATCCTTACTATTCACATGTAGCAATGTTTTATCATCCTAGAAATTGGGCAGAGACGTAGTCTCATAGTGCTCAAATTCGAATCAGTTTAATTTTGTTTCCCTTTGAACCTAGATCTTTGGTTCTTTACCGAAGTGCAGCCCATAACTTTTGGTGTATCTTAGATAATTTAATACCCTAGTTATGGCTCTCCAATGGGTATGACCTGGATTACTCGTGTAACGAATTAGTACGTTTACCGAGTGTGCTAAATCGGGTCTAGTACAATTCGTTAAGTACATTAGACTCCCGATGACTCTTGCATATTCCACTTGTAACACTGCTTCACCTGAATTGTTTGTCAAGTGAAGTTGAGGATCAAGCAGAGTTTTTGCAGTCCCATTGGAGTAGGTCTTAAACCTCTTTAGGATTTTTGTAGCGTAATGATCTTGAGACAGAATTATTCCTTTTGAATTTCGAATAATCTTAATCCCTAGAATTACATCAGCTAATCCCATGTCTTTCATATCAAACTTTCCACTTAACATGTTCTTTGTTTGAATGATTATATCTTTGTTGCTTCCCATGATTAGCATGTCATCTACGTACAAACACAACAACACATAACCTTGTGAAGTACTTTTGATATAGATGCATTTATCACATTCATTGATGTGAAAGCCATTTGACATCATTACTCTGTCAAACTTTTCATGCCATTGCTTTGGAGCTTGCTTGAGTCCATATAGCGATTTGACAAGTCTACAGACTTTCTTCTCTTGTCCGGGAGCAACATAACCCTCAGGTTAATTCATATAGATCTCTTCCTCTAAATATCCGTTTAGGAAAGCAGTCTTAACATCCATCTGATGTATTTCAAGGTTTCTTAAAGCTGCGATTCCAATCAACATGCGAATCGAAGTAATTCTCGTCACTGGAGAATAAGTGTCAAAGAAGTCCAATCCTTCCTTTTGACGAAATCCTTATACCACAAGCCTGGCCTTATATTTGTCTATAGAGCCATCGATTTTTAGCTTAGTGGTGAAGACCCATTTACAACCAAGATGTTTGCAACCTTGAGGTAGGTATACCAACTCATAAGTATGATTTTGCATAATTGAGTTGATTTCACTGTTAGATGCCTCCCTCCAGAAAGGTGCATCAGGTGTAGACATCGCTTCCATGAAAGTTCCTGGACCACTTTCCACTAGGAATGCCATTATGAACTCAGAGCCAAATTTCTTCTCCTTACGAGCTCTCTTGCTTCGTCTCGGTTCAGCTTCTTCTTCTTTTGCAGAAGTGTCTGAAGTGCTTGCCTCATTGCTAGCATCTCGTTCGTCACGAGTTCGTTTAGGATTTCCTCTATCCTTACATGGAAACACATTTTCAAAGAAGGATGCATTCCTTGACTCCATTATTGTGTTTACATGAATGTCTGGTATATCTGATTTATGTACCAGAAATCGATAGGCACTACTGTTGTGCGCATATCCGATGAAAATGCAATTTACCATTTTAGGTCCAATGATGACCTTTTTCGGAAGTGGTACTGCAACTTTTGTCAGGCACCCCCACACTTTCAGGTATACATACGAAAGTACATTACCTTTCCAAAGTTCATAAGGAGTTTTTCCTGTGACTTTGTGTGGAATTTTGTTCAGGATATAATTTGAGGTAAGCAGAGCTTCCCCCCACATGTTCTGGGCTAACCCAGATTCCTGCAACATTGCATTCATCATTTCCTTGAGAGTTATGTTTTTTTCTTTCAGCAACTCCATTGGATTCAGGTGAGTAGGGAGCAATTGTTTGATGAATAATGCCATGTGCTCTACATAATGCATCAAATGGTTCACTATATTCACCACCCCTATCACTTCTGACCTTTTTTATGGTCTTGCCGAGTTGGTTTTCAACTTCCAGCTTGTATTCTTTAAATTTGTCCAAGGCTTCATCTTTACTCCGCAGTAGAAAGATGTAACAATATCTCGTGCAATCTTCTATGAAGGTCACGAAATATTTCTTGCCTCCTCTGGTTTGAATATATTTCAAATCACATAAGTCTGTGTGAATTAAACCTAGAGGTTCTGTTGTTCTTTGAACGCTGGGTGATGGCGTTTTAGTGAGTTTCGCTTGGACACAAACTTCACATTTGTCTTTGCTTAATTTGCATTTAGGAATCATGTTCATGTTCATTAATCTACTCATAGACTTGAAATTAACATAACCTAATCGTTCATGCCAAATATTAAAAGACTCAGCGAGATAAGCAATTGGTTTCTTATCATTAATCTTAGGGTTCTTCGAGGTGGAAGCCTCGGTTACATTATCCTTTCGGATTACTGCCTCAACAGACATTTTAAACAGATTATCACAAACAAAACCCTTACCCAAATACATCCCATTCTTCGTTAGGATCAGCTTATCACCTTCCACCTTCACAGAGAATCCATGCTTACTTATGAGCAATCCAGAGATCAGATTCTTGCGCATATCTGGTACATGGACGACGTTCGTGAGAACCAGTTCCTGTCCTGAGGTGAGCTTCAGAACAACCTTCCTGTGACCATCAATTGTCGACGAGGCAGAATTACCCATTAAGAGTTTTTCACCATTCTTGGTCTTTGTGTATGTGGAGAACATCTCTCGATCCATACAGATGTGTTTGGTTGCACCAGTATCGAACCACCAAGTCTTTGGATGGCCTTCAGCAACATTGGCCTCAGTGACCACAGCACACATGTCAGCTTCTGTCAAGTTGGCTTGAGCCTTCTTGCTACGACAATCGACGGATTTGTGCCCTTGCTTCCCATAGAAGTTACACATTCCTAAGAACCTTTGAGAAGTCTGACCATTCTGACCACTCTTGTTCTTGAACTTTTGGAAGTTCTTTGGTGGCATCTTCCATTTGCCTTTGTTTAGGCGACCTTTGTTCTGCCACTTGCCTTGATTGGGGTTTTGGTGTTCAACCATGTTCGCATTGTGTTTGCGGATTTTCACACCTACATTGATCTGTTGTTCCCGATTCGTAGACTCTACGCGGAGCTAAACAATCAGATCTTCAAGACTCATCTTCTTTTTCTTTAGTCTGAGGTAGTTCTTGAAGTCCGTCCAACCAGGAGGTATCTTCTCAATGATTCAGCAACCTTGATAGGTTTCACACAGCCGCATTCCCTCAGCATGAATGTCGTGTAGGAGCCTCTGCACCTCATCGACTTGTTCCATTAGTGGTCTTGAATCCACCATCTGGTACTGCATGAATTTTGCCACAGTGAATTTCTGAGTACCAGAATCTTCAATGCGGTACTTCTTGTCTAATGAATCCCACAGATCCTTAGAAGTCCCAGCGTTTTGGTACACCCCAAACAGAGAGTCCGAAAGGCTATTCTGAATATAGCCCTTGCACAAGAAGTCAGCATGTTCCCAAGCGTGGACACTCGCAAGCGCACGTGGGTCAGAGTTGTCTTCTGGGAGAACAGGTTTCACCTCACTAGTGTACTTCTGCAGATTCAATGTAGTCAGATAGAAGAACATCTTCCTTTTCCACATCTTGAATGCTGTCCCATCAAACTTGGTCGGAGGAGCGACATGGTTCCCAGATGGAACTTTGACCGTCTCGATCTTACTCGCAGTCGTCTCAACCTTCTCACCATTTTTCTCCACCAATCCAGAGTTGTTTTCAACATCAATTGTCATTTCTGTTAAGACAAAGAAAACACAACTTTCAGTTAGTACCGATATAGAAACTTAAGAATCGCAATTCTAAGACTGATATCGAACTGAATCGCATTGGTGTCGATCGATACTCTTTGGTATCGATCGATACACACCCAATGTCTATCGATACACCCATATGGTGTCGATCGATGCTCGATGCACATACAGTGTCAATCGATGCATCACTGGTGTTGATCGATACACGCTTAGTGTCGATCGATACACCCTAGGTGTCGATCGATGCAAGTGAATTTCACAGGATCGATCGATGCCCCACAGTGTCGATCGATACCTGTGAATTATACACAGTATCGATCGACATAGACCCAACTTGGTCGATGCACGGTATCGATCGATACACGTCAGTGTAGACCGATACAACTCGATGCAAATTATCGATCGATACACCTCAGTGTCGATCGATACATATTTTGTGTAGTATCGATCGATACCATAGGGTGTCGATCGATACTCACAAGGCTTCGATCGCAATCGAACCTATCAAAAACCATACGTTGTGTTCGTTGATTATACCGTTCTTTAATCGCAATTAAAGATGGTTGTAGAAGATGTTTAAAGCAGTACTGCTTCTACTACACGTTTCAAGTTGCTAAACAGTTTTTTGATAACGTTTGAGTATAACTAGCAGATTAACATCTTCTTAAAAATAGAATATATGTAGATTGACTCTACTACACGTTTCAAGTTGCTAAGAAGCTTTTTGATAACGTTTGAGTATCATCAGCGGTAGAAGAATCGTTTTAGAAAACCGTTTGAAAACGTTTATTTACTCGTGATTAAAGATCCAATTGAAATAATAAAACAGAAATTGGATCTTCTTAGAGTTAAGATTGTAGGACTAAAATTTAGCACTATAGACATGATAAGATTTAATCACGATTATATAAATAAACAGTAAGGAACAGACGATTCATAAAACGATAAAGCAATAAAAAAGATCTAAGGAGGCGAGATGAATCTCTTTCCTTAGCTCTAAGAATCTCCAGTAGTGCGACGGGTTTTAATAGATCCATGAGTCACAGGATATAACCAAAGTAATCTGTATCATCTACACTTGATATCAGATCTGTCGAACATTATACTACGATACTCTCGAATAGAAACTTACTCTAAACAGTAGGGAATTGAAGAAACTTTTGCTAGAACTTTTAGAATGTGTTTTTAGTGTATCAGAGGATGATTTTTAAGGTGAAAATCGATACCTCTAAAAGTCCACGAGCCCAACAAGGCCCAATGTGCGATCGACGCACGTGTGGTCTTTTTTCTCTCATGTTGTTCATCATTTAAATTAATGACACAACCATTTCAAAATATATACACGAGACAACATTTCTCGGTCAATGAAAACATTTCATTAGAAAGAGCTTAACTCATTTTTTTCACACTAACACAATTTTATCAAGCCCTCGAGCTTTGACAAAAAAATTAGTTCCAACAACCCGGAATCTCGAAAGACTCACCGGTCGTGACGAAGCCTTTGTCTCCAACCCATGTTACATTGCCTGAGTCCACGTAGGATCCCGACGCTCCACAGTCAATGTTAATGTCTAATGATAATGTGGAAATTTTTAAGAAAAACGATTAGAGACTAAATATAATTGAACTAGGTCAAAGTTGAGACGAAACGAAAATTAATGTATGGAGTGTAGAGAATGTAAAAAGAATAAAGAACGACAAGAGAAAGAATCCATCCATGTATTGAGAAAGACGACTACAATGAAGGAAACATGACTGTGGGTAAACCAATTTTAGATACAAAATAATGTATGTTACTTCATTATTCTTTGCAATAACCTCTAAGTATGAGAATTTAATCATCATCACTTAGGTTAATGATCTCATCAAATAATCATTGAAAAATTACCACAACTAATATGTCACCATACAAAATTCTAGCTTCTATCTCTTCAAAATAAAACTTACAAAAAAAAATATTTACTTTGTTGATTTTTGTTTTGTTATTATAAGTATGTTTCAAAGTTCATTCCATATTCATATATTGTCTTGGTTTCAAAATTTATGTTTTCATAGATACGAGAGCAAGAGTTGTGCTTATTAGTTTGTTTTTCGATTTGTAGATTAAATTAAAAATTTGTATTGGTTAAAGTAGCTAAGAAAAGAGAATAGTTTTTGACTTTATTGTTTTTTTATTTTCATAGAAAACATATATAACAAGAATGAAAATGAATATGATGGAAAAAAACTTATTCATCACTCTGATTGGAAGAAATGAGGTATAATCGTTGAAAAATTATTTAAAAGTTATCACAACCAATATGCTATCAGACAAAAGTCCAGTATTTACCTCTTCAAGATAAAACTGATAAAAATATATATTTAATTCGTCAATTTTTTGTTATGTTAAATTTGTTTCAAAATTCATTTTATATTCATTAATTGTCTTTGTTTCAAAATTAAACTTGTCATGAATCTTAAAGCAAAAGTTGTATTTATTAGTTTGTTTTCCAATTTAGTAAATTAAATCAGAAATTTGTATTGGTTAAACTAGCTAAGGAAAGATAATAACTTTATTACTTTTTATTGTTTTCATAAAAATTATATATAACGAGGATGAATCTGAAAATGATGAAAAAAACTTATTTCTTGATTTGAAGAAGTGATGTATAATATTTTTTATCTTCGTGTCAATATTATGTTTATTAAATAGCATTAAATTACTTTGATACACTTTTAGTTGGTTTTGGTATGCTAACTTATAAGTGTTTTACCAAACAATATGTTTTTCAAACGAGACATATATATATATTCAAAACAAGACCGTTGAAACCCTCACAAACTAGATATACTTTATGAGATTAAAACTGTAATATTTTTATATATATTATTATAATCACCAATATACGCAAAGTAGTATCTCAACATAAATAATTGATCGCATATAATGTTTATCAAAACAATATTAAAAAGAGTATCTACGCGTAGCGTGGGTGCAAAACTCAGTACAAAATAAAAGTTGACATCAAATAAAACACTAAACGAAATCCCTTAATCATGTGGATCGAGGGTTTTCCAGTTTATGGCTAAATCTATAACTTCTGATCCTGCTATACTAAAGCAAAAATAATTACGTGTGAATCAAAAATAATTTATTTAAAGACAAACAAAGAGATTAAATAAAGTCTGTAAAGAACTACTTACTGGCTATAGAGAGGGATATTATGGAATGAAAGAAAAGAAGAAAAAGCAAAGCAGAAGCCATGACGGGAGCTAATTTCAACTAATGCTCTATACAAAAATTATACACACAATATATATATATATATATATATATATATATATATATATATATATATATATATATACGTCATCTGTCTATATATATGTTATATGTTTAGTATCTTAAAACCTAGTTGAAATCGAACATGAGAACATGCCTCTAGAGTTTTGACCTTTCTGTCGTCAATAAACAAAAACAAAAAAGATCTTTCGATTTTTCGAGTTCTTCAACAATTATGCAACCATTTCGGAGTGGTTCTTTATTTTTTAGCTAATTGACTCTGTTTTTTATCAGCCAGATGCAGATAAATATTGGATCAAGGCATATTCAATGCCAATATTATATAGAAAATTCGGTTTTGACTTTTGACTTTTGACATTGATACAGTTATAATTATACCTATAAATATAAGAACAACTTGAGGCCTTGTGGCTTGCGCGCGAGCTAACGTGAGCAGATGTAAGGCGTAAAACAATTAAACACTTGATCAGATTATAGATTTGTTTGAGACTTCCCCCCCCCCCCCCCCCACCCCCCATTTTTCTTTTTGGTCTTTCTAGGCACTTGTTTTATTCATCATACAAATGTATGTTCGTAGTTAGGGATGTTGTCAAGAGGGTTTGAACCCTGCGTTAACCCGGCCCTGCGCAAACCCGACCCTACACTAACCCTGATCCTGCGCTGAATGATGCAAAGATAAAATGACATTAACACAACTTTTGTTAAATGGTTATTACAGAATTTTTGCTGACTGTATATTTCTTATGACCAAGAGATCATTGGTCTTGCTAATTAATTATAGTATCCTCTGATCGGAAACCACGATAATGAAATACGCTTGCGAATAGTTTCCTTTATTTTCATCGGCCGAATTCGAATTCAGACACCCTTTACACCTCTTTCCAAAAAATATTGTGTACACGTTTTAGATTTCGGCATCAGTTCTTGTATCGGCTTTCAATTACCTTTTCCCATTACTTTTATGACAATTGTTGGTCGGATATAAATTAAACAAAATACTCTTTATAAAAAAATAATTATCATAAATAAGAAAGGACATGTAGAATAACAAATGGATCAAGTTCTCAATAATGATAATCTTGAACAGCATACGAATCATTCGTGTCACTAGCAAATTGCTCTCCAACTAGAGGCGACATTCCGGTGCCTATTCCAAGCCCTTCAAAACATATATACGAGAGACCAAAAATCAATATTACTTGTAATCTATATTCACATATATAATTTAATTAGTAATATATGTAACGATTAAGTAACGATATATATATATATATATATATATATACCTGTGGACGCGTAGCTGGTGCTGTGTTGGACCGTGAATTAGCGTTTTGACGCTTTCTGAAGAAAACAGCTCCAAATGCTGATGAGAGAATCGCAAATGCGGAGGCGAACGTTACACCAAGAGGTGTGTCCGTTGGAATATGTCCGACAGATTTTCGACGGAATTTAAACGGATGTTGTAGCTTTTTGAAAGAATATAGACGTTAAATAGCCGTTTGAATGTTGTCGGTATCCGTTTGAATATTGTCGGTATCCGTCGGAAATCCGTCAAAAGTCACGTACAATTTCCTTATAAAAACTTTTCCACACCTTCTCTCATTCATTACAATCACAAAAAAAAACCTCTCATCTACAACCTTACTAAAATGTCTTCTTCAGATCCTTATAATTATTTTCGATCATGGATGGACAAGCCTCATCAAATTCCGGACACGGGCCTTGTTACGGAGTAACTAAAAGAAGGTCTGCATGAATTTATGGCATTTGCGGATACGCAGAAAAAAGCAAAAAAAAGAAGGTAAAATCTACTGCCTTTATACCAATTGTTGAAATCGTAGATTTATCGTGATAGATGAAGTATGGTCACACATGTATTGTCATGGTTTGTGCCGGGTTACAAGATTTGATATTATCATAGAGAAAATGATATAATGGTGGATAATTATGGTAGTACTAGTGAACAATATATTGGGGATAACGCTAGCTTAGAAGATCTTGCAATGGAAGTAGAAAGTATTGTAGGTCATGTTCAGATGGTGAACAATGTATTTCGTGAAAGTATACCATCGGTTGCTGAGTATGGAGATAGAGGAGAAGAACCTAACTTAGAAGCTCGGAGATTCTTTGATATGTTAGACGCTGCTAAACATCCGTTATATGATGGGTGTAGAGGTGGACATTCCCCTTTATTAGCTGCAACTAGGATGATGGCTATAAACACGGATTTTAATTTGAGTGAGGAGTGCGTGGATGCAATCGCTGATTTAGTGAAAGACATTTTGCCAGAAGATAATCTTGCACCGACATCATACTATGAGACATATAAACTTGTTCAAGGTCTAGGATTGCCGTATCTGATGATAGATGTATGCATCGAAAACTGTATGCTCTATTTTAGAGAGGACACAGACCGTTCGACATGTCGTTTTTGTCGCAAACATCGGTATAAGGAAACATGTGGAAGAGTGTCAGTGCCATATAAACTGATGTGGTATTTGCCGTTAACAGAGAGATTGAAGAGGTTATATCAGTCAGAACGCACAGCGGAAGCAATGAGATGGCATGCAGAGCATACAACAGATGGAGAAATCGCTCATCCGTCAGACTCAGGAGCATGAAAATATTTTCATTTTGAGTATGTGAAATGAGACTCTAGATGGTAAAATACACGGTTATCAACTCCCCCGGACTTGCCTTTTGCATGTCCTCAAGCGAATAAAGCAAATTAAACCAAGAAGAGAGGTTTGAAGGTGGAGACTCATATCCAAAAGGAAACACACGAAACTTTCAACTCAATGTCCTTAGGTAAAAATGTCATAATTCTAAAATTGCTTCTACTCTAACGAACTTCTCCATACCTATCGCAACTTGAATCTTTTACTCTAGTGCCTAAGACTTGAGAATCCACAAGCATTCCTATCAACCAACTCTTTGACATTCATTAATCTCGTTATAAGCGCGGTCTCGCAAAGGGAATCTCAATCATTCTCAATCGGTTTGGTGGGAAAGGCTTGAAAGCATAATGTATGAGGAGGTTCCAGTTTTTGGGTAACTTACTCTCATGAAAACGTATTGCTTGACAATACGAAAAATCAAGGAAAGAATGGAACAAAGATGCATCAAAGAATATCTTCCATCCTAGCCTAGTTTTCTAATCTCTCGTCTTAAGCTCATTGCCTTGCATCTCTTGTCCCATAAGTAAATCCAAAGCCCTTTTGGCTAAATATATTCATTGTACACAACCTCTTTTCTTCTCCCTTTATCGACACTCTAGGTAGATTTTTCTTCTCTTAGTCTAAACTCTTATTCTTTTCTTTTTTTTTTCTTTTTTTTTATTAGTCCAGAGTTTAGACACTTTGAATTCTTAGTTCTTTCCTAAAGTTTCTTGCTTTCTTTTCTTTCTTTTCTTTTCTCATCTTAGGCTCTTTCTTTAGCCTTTACCCGATTTTCTCTCACTTCACTCACCATTCTCCTAAACAAAAATTAACCATTCTATTTCCCAACACCCAAGTCACTTGTCTAAGGAAGATAAGCTTTGTAGTTCCTTTCTCTTACAAGATTTTTCAATTGTAACAAGGGTTTGAAAGAATTGGCTTAGGTGAATAGGTGGGGAACTACCCTAAAAATGAGGATAGCTACTCGAATTAGCACAAGAGTGGCAAAGCGGATAAGAAAATTCGAGTATATAATTTAAGATCATGAGAATGCATTTCGAACCCCTAGGCGAGACAATTAATGTTCAAGTTAGGTTCAAATAAATAGAGTTGGAATCAAATCACAACAAGCTTCATCCTAATCAAAGACATTCAAGCCAAGAGATCAAAGCATGGATTTTCCAAATTTTCAAAGCTGTTCAAGCATCATGACATGTTTAGCAAGGGCAACGTTTTCAAAGTTCAAGTGTTTAATCATTTTCCCTTATGCATATGAATGCATCCTATATGCTTCTAGACTCAATCCTAAAATGAAGATGAGATTATGCAAACTACATGATTTATTTTTGGATTTTTGAAATTTTTTGATTTTTTGGTTTTTCTATGCAATATAATATGTACAATGCAAGATTCAAGAGAAAGAAAATAAGACAAAGAAAAAGATGAGAAAACACATTCGAGACAGAGCTATTCCACAAAAGATGGAGATATGCATGACTCGAAGTGACTCAAATACAAATAAAATAAGACAAAGAAAACGACGTTAAATGACAAAGACCTCTCCCCCGGACTTAAATCACACCGTCTCAGTGTGAAATGAATCCGAAGAAAGAGTAAAAATGCAAATCAAAAGTATATACAAGACGTAAAGTGGGGTACCTTGGAGTTGTGGAGATGAAGATCTTTAGTATTCCTTTGACTTGTGATTTTTCGTTTTGACTCCGAATCGTTCTCTTGCGAATCCCCATGCCCTGTAACACTAAAACACACTAAAAACAAAGGTGAAATCAAACTTAAAACAAACATATAAACATATTGACAAAGGATAACCATGGGATTGCCTCCCAAGTGCGCTTATTTAGCGTCATTAAGCTTGACGTTTCAAACCCTTTAGTGCGGTTTGGAGAAAGGTCCATCTCCATGGCATGTTTCTCTATCAGGTTGTTTGATCTTGAGATTTTTGGTAATCGGGTCCTTGATGGTTCATGCATCTCAAGTACGATAACTCTCCTCAACATCTTCTCTAGTGCATCTTGTCCTTTCTCTTTCATTTCTGGTGTGAGAATCGCTTTCACCATGACAAAGGGCTTAGACATACCCTTGCACTTCACCTTGTACTCAATCTCCCCATTTGCATATCCCATTGGCTTCAAGGTGAGAGTTGGAGATGAGTTCTTCTCACGATGTAGATCCTTGCTTTCTTTAGACCTTTTCTTAGTTACCTTTGGTGACTAAATCTTTGGATCTTCCACATTTGCCTCCTTGAATAGGAGATTTAGGTAGTCTCCATCCAGCACATCTTCATCACCACCATGATCATCTAAAGGAGCTTGCACATTGTTTCCCATGTCTTCTTGGGTGATTGTTCCACAAATATTGGTTGTGGAATGCTTGATAGGGTATGATACCTTGTCATTGACATTCTTCAGAATCACCTTCTCATTGGGGAAGTCTATAATAGCTCCCGCGGTTTGGAGGAAGGCACTTCCCAAGACGAGATGCACCTTTCTGCTTTGCACCATTTCCACAACCATAAGGTCGGTTGGTACTAAACAATCTCCAACATTAAGAGGGTAGTCTTCAATGAAGCCTAGTGTGCACGTTGAAGATGAATCCCCAAACATAAGAGTGGTCAAGTTCTTCTTCATGCCCTTGATCCCCAAGGCTTTCACCATCTCATGAGAGATCACATTAACGTTGGCTCCGGAATCACACAAGGCTTCTTCAGCATCTGAATCTCCAAAAGAGCAAGGTATAGTAAATTTACCCGATTTCCCGAGCTTGGGAATCGATTTAGGCTCTAGTGTGGGTGCACTTGGTGGCTCATAAAGTTTCAGCACCTCCTCTACTTTCTCCTTGTTGGCAAGAATGGTCTTGATGAACTTCATGTTGGTAAGAACTTGAGATAAATCGCCATTGATTGGCATTTTGATCCCAATTTGACTCATCTCCTTCTTGAACTTGGATAGAACTTTCTTTTGCGCTTTTGTGTAGACTCGAGGGGGGAATGGCAGCTTGGGCTCATAGGGAGGAGGTTCTATCTTGGGAGGTTCTTTCCTTTCTATCTTCTTCAAAACGTTTTGCTCTTCCTTAGGGCTTTCCACAAGTACTACATCACTCTTCTCTACTCGTTCTTCATTGAAATCCGCTTGAAGGTTAGAGATGAATTCTTCTATTGCCTGCTCATTCTCATCCATCTCGATAATACCGCAGTAAGCCTTGGGATTAGTCTCATGTTTACCCGGTAGAGCTCCATTGGGTCCCTTGGATGTAGAAGCTACTTGAGCAATCTGGTTTTCCAAGCCTTTTACATGTGTTGACAAGTGCTCAATTTTGGCGTTCAGCTCGTTGTACACACCATCGACTGTGTTGTTGATATCCACCATCTTCTTGGTAAGTTCAACTTGCCCTTTAGCTTGGCCTTCCAAAATTCGTTGGAGCATACTTTGCACATCATTTTGTGCACCTTGGTTTGATGAATTCCCTTGAGGTGGGAAGTTGTTGTTTGGCTTTGGTTGATAGCTCTGCTGGTAGTTTGAGTTGTAGCCTCCTTGGTTTGCTTGGTTGACTGTTTTGGGTTGGAATCCTTGCTGGTTCTGTGGAGGATAGATTTGGTCTTGCGGGTTCTCCACGTTGTTGCTCCTATAGGACAAGTTGGGGTGATTCCAAAAATTCTGGTTGAACCCTCCTATGTTCCCTTGTAATCCTCCTTGGTTCCCAATGTAGTTTACTTCACCTTAGAGTTCTTCACTCCCTTCTTGTGCAACGTCTCGGTGCCCTTGCTGTCTTCCATATTCTCCAACAGAATTGATTGATCTTTGATTAACAAGTAAGACCTTGTCTAACTTGTCGTTGATGTCTTTAAACCTTTGATCATCATATTTTGTGTCCCTCATTGTTCGATCATAATCTCCTCCATATCCTTGGTCACTTTGAGCCAAATTCTCAACTAGTATATCTCTATTAACAACATCTAGGCTAGCAAAACTCCCATTGCTTGACGTGTTCAAAGCTAGTTGGTATTTCTCTAGAACCCCTCGGTGTAGGATTCCGAGAAGTGCTTCTTTGGAGACTCCATGGTGAGGACACGCCCTCGTGTAACCTTTCAATCTCTCCCACGCTTCATATAACGATTCATTGCTTCCTTGTTTGAAGCTTGTGATGTCGTTTCTCAGCTTTGCTGTCTTTTGTCTCGAGAAAAACTTCACCAAGAACTGCTTCTTGCATTCCTCCCAAGTAGGTATGGTGGTAGTGACCACACTCTTCTCCCATTGAGAAGCCTTGTCTCCCAAAGAGAATGGGAAGAGAGTTAGCTTAACAACGTCCACCGAGACTCCATTCATCTTTACCGTTCCACAAAGACGGTCGAACTGATCGATGTGATCGATCGGGTTCTCAAAAGACATTCCTCAGAACCTTGAGTTCTGCACCATGTTAATGAGACTTGATTTAATCTCAAAGTTGTTGTTCGCAAATGGTGGTGGCCTTATCCCAGTTAGAACCCCTTGTGTAGTGAGTTCATCGAAAGTACCAATCCTTTGTGGCTGTCTAGGAGGATGGATTGGCTGCCTCGGGTCTAAGCCCACTCCTTGGACTTCATCTAGTGGTGGTGGCAGTTGGTTCTCTCCTTGGGGAGGAGGATCATTTCGTTGTGCGTCCATGCCTAAACGCCTCACGTGCTCAGCACGTTCCCTTGTTGCTCTTGTGTTGTCTCTTTCGAGTCTTCGAATATCTAGCACAAATGGTTGCAAGTCCTCTCGTCCTTGACTCCTTGTGTGCATACACCTTCAAAAACAGAGCATACAAAACAGAGTGACTTAGTAACAAAATAAAATAAAATACTTAGACTTAGATAGAATCCAAATCCTAATGGATATTGTTATCTCCCCAGCAACGGCGCCAAATTGATTTAGTCGTTTTCAACACATCAATTACCCTAATGTGTAGACTACCGCAATCATAACGGTGTGTCGTTGAGTACTTAGGGATCGAATCCACAGAGAGAGAGAACAACACAATAAGAATACAAGAAACTACTTAAGCTAAGCTAAACGATTTTTGTTGGTTTTTGTTCTAAGAACTTATTACGATAAAACTAAAAATAAAATACAGAGAATAAAAACATACAGGATAATTCAAATGATTACAATCTAGTTCAAGAAATACAGATTCAAAGAAAACAAGACACTAAAATCGGTTTTACTCAAGAAAACAAAGATATGGATCGTAGGAAATAGTATTCGATTAGGAGTATTCGACGATTCACTAATGATGTTTCTAATCACTCAATGAGCTTATTATATGGCAAGGAACACACAAATAGCTTAACTGACTCCCATGATGCTAAACATTTCATTGATAATCTGAATTAGCTAATTTTCTAATTGCAACCAAATTATCAACAAGCATAAAACATAAGTCCTTTTAAGCCAATTAATGATTCTTAGTCACGGTTTCCACCTTGCTAAGCATCAAAAACATGTTTAGAAATCCTCTAGACAATTTACCAAACCCCTTCCAAGTGTAAATTAACCATGATCTAGAAATTGAGTAGCTAGTTCAATCCTAGCTTTAAGACCACTTCTAAACATGAGAACTTCTATAATCTTTCTCTAAACATCAAAAGAGCATCATTTATCACTCTAAATCAATCATTCCCACAATCCATAATGAAACTACTCACACATAACTAAATCAAAAAAGAAAACCGAACAAAAGCAAGACATAATGAAAATAAGAAGATTGATGGAAGGATAGTAAAGAAATCTTCACTAAAATGGTGTGGATCTTGAAAGATTCATGAACACAAGAGATAAGAGAGAAGAAGTTGACTTAGAAAAGTGGAAAAGATGCAAAAGAGGTCTAGTTTTTCTTGGGTAAAGAGTTGTTGAAACTCAACTACAAAGGGTTGAACTTATACAAAAGGGGAGGGACCCAAAGTCAAAAAGAAAAGAAAAGTCGGGGTAGGTGTTTTATCGGTCATGTTTATCAGCCATATGGCCGATAAAACCTTCCCCAGTGAGCCTTCATTCTCGGATGCATTCCCTTCGCGGCAGAGTTGACATGTGTCCACCAAATCGGATGTACCTCTTTCAATACAGCCCAGAACGATATGAAACCACACCCATTGGAAAGCTAACTCAATTGCCGACAACTTTGATGGAAAGCTCCAAAGTTAAATTCAAAGGGAAAACTTCCATACGAGTCGATCTTCCAGACATATATTCTTGATGCTTGATATTTGCTTTTATCGGGCATGTTTTATCGGCCATATGGCCGATAAAATGGCTTGGCAGGAGCAAATGCTTGGAAAACTTCATGTTATGATTCTATCGGCCCGTATCATCGGTCATATGGTCGATAGAATCACTTGACAGTCTTTTCTTCATGTTTTCTTTGCCTTTCTTGCCCCATTGACCTTCCATAATGGTTACACACACTCTCCTAACTTCTCTAACTCCAAGAAAACCTAAATATTTCTCCAGCAAGCCAAAAAGAACACAAAAACAACCTAGGACATCTAAAATGCATTGAGACTCAATTTAGACTTAAATGCAATGTAAATACAATGAAAACAAGATGAAACACAAAAAAAACTAAGGAAAATATGAGACTCTAGATGGTAAAATACACGGTTATCAAAAAACGTCTTGGTTTGATTGTCATAGGCGATTCCTACCAAGCGATCATCCTTATCGTCGGAACACCACATTATTTAGGAAGAACCGAAAAGTAGTTGTGGTCCACCTCCTGAGTTAGATGGACAGTATTTGTTGACTCAGTTCAAAGATTTTGGTGCAGAGAGGACCGTTGAATGTGGTGGTAACGGGCATCATCATGTTGATGGTTGTGGCAACGTACATAATTGGCACAAGAGGAGAATTTTTTGGGATTTGCCTTATTTGAGGCATAATCTATATGTCATGCATATTGAGAAGAAATTTTTTGACAACATTATGAACACCGTTCTCAATGTCCAAGGGAAGACGAAGGACAATCTGAAGTCTAAATTGGACTTGCCAGACATTTTTTCTCGTGGAGCACTACATGTGACAGAGAACGGGAAGCCTTCGGTCCCGGCTTTTCGGTTGGATGAACCTTCAAAGGCCGAGTTTTTTTAACTGGATTTCCGATAGTGTTAGATTTCTGAACGGATACGCTTCGGAACTGCGTTGATCATGGAGAAGGGAAGTGTTTTGGGATGAAGAGTCATGATTGTCATGTCGTGATGCAGCGCCTCCTTCTATTTCCCTTTGCATGTCTTCTACCACGTAATGTCGACGAAACAATTTAAACGAAACAATTGCAAGTACAATAATTAAATTATTTTTTAATACTTTATACAATAATTTAGTATTTATTTGTTCATTTGCTATGCATATATATTATGTAGGGATTGGTTCCTTTTAGAGATATATGTTCGCACTCTCTTACATCAGGCAGTATCCGCAACCTTGCGAATAGTATACCCGTAATCCTTTGCAATTTGGAGAAGATATTTTTGCCTTCCTTTTTTGATGTTATGGAACATCTAGCAATTCATCTCCCTCTAGAAGCAGAACTTGGGGACCCGGTTCAGTACCGTTGGATGTATCCTTTCGAACGGTATATGTTTCATCTAAAGAAGAAGGTGAAAAATTTGAGCAAAGTGGAGGGTTCTATTGTCGCACAAAGCATCAATGAAGAAACCTCACATTTTGCCGAGTTCTACTTTCCAACACAAATTAAAACGAAGAGCCGTAGACCAGCTCGACATGATGACAGAGATGTAATACATTTCCATTCGGTTTCCTCATATATTCTTAGAGATTGGACGACTTAGTGGAAAAGGCAAGAAGCGGAGACTTTCAGCACAGGAGCGGGATCATTTGCATATGTATATTCTCACAAATTGCGATGGAGTTGATGAATATGAGAGGTATTATACTGAACCAAATTATTAATTACTTATTGGGTCCTTGATTATATATATGTTAACGTGATGTCCGACGAAATCTCACAGGATGTATATGGCTTATCAACGTTTTGTATTTCCGAACAAAACAGAGGACGAGCTAATCGAGCTCAAATAGGAAGAGTTCGGACGTTGGTTAAGAGATTATGTAAGTGTTTTAATTGCTTTTTTAACTATCATATATAATGAATGATATAATTAAATTATTTTTGATTTGATTCGTGCAGGTCACGATAGAGAAGGCTAACGGACAAAGATTTCCCACGTGGTTAGAAGAAATTGTGCGATTTCTACTAGCAACCGTGCAGTCACATGTGATGTATAGCACACGGGATATGCTTTTAAGATTCTTCGGGATGATATGAGTGGGTCAACTTTAGATTACGGTGTATCTACTCAGTCCGGTGATCTTGTATACTATGGTGTCCTACGTGAGATTTTTGATGTTCACTATCCGGGAATGCTCGATTTGAGATGTGTTGCATTTTTATGCGACTGGTACGACGTAGGAAACAGTGTGCGACACGACCAATCTGGTTTTACATCATTACATAGCAGAAGGCGACTCGAGAAATACGATCCATTCGTACTTGCTTCTCAAGCAGACCATGTTCAATTTATTCTTTTCTGGTTAATTTGTTGTTAGAATTTATTATATATAATTTTGATGTGTAAATTAATTTTACATGGTGTATGTATGATATATTCTCTATCCTCGAGTGACAAACAAGCAAGACCCGTGGATGACAGTCACATCGACAAACCGAGAGGTAGGGTTAATGGGATATCCGGTCATGAACCCCTCCAACAAAGCTCTGTAGGTTTGGGTTCAATCAAGCATTCCCTTGAGGTCGAACTTTTTGTTGATTTCACCATACATGCAGACGATCGGGTATTTGAGGATTCAGAGGAAGAATTTGACGAATTTGGTGAACTTCCGATTCAGGAGAATCAGACTACTCATCATCGGATTCAAAGTAGTTTTATAAATTTTGCATTGTAAAATATGTATTTGTACTAGATATTTTGTATGTGGAATTTATTAGTTATGTGGAAATTTTATAAACTTAGGCTTTTGATGTACTTAAGCCAAAAACCCTTCCGAAAACCAAACAAAAAATGCTAAGTATAATCCGTCGGAAATTTCCGACGGATTATGGTACAATTGGTATTAAAAATGTTTACCTCGTTTAAATCATGTTTTGTACCTTCAATCTCAATATCCGTCAGAAGTTTCCGACGGATGACCAAAAAAGTGGTTTAGGGTATAGGGTTTAGGTTTTTTTGGTTTAAATTGATGTCAAACATTTGTATGATGTATATACAATACCTTCAGCTTGTCAAATTTCAAAATAAATGTGTGTTATAGATTTTATAAAATTTGATAGAAGTGTTAGTATAAGGTATAATATAAAGTATAGTGGATGTGATGTGAAATGTTAAAGGTGATGAATGTAAATTTAATAAATTGATAGAAAGTATTTAACATTGATGTACAAACTATTTTTTTGAATGAAACATAGTTAAACCATATATTGTAACCATAAACCCTAAACCCTAAATTTACCCTAAATCCATCGGAAATCCGTCGAAAATTTCCGACGGACTTCCGACGGATATTGTTCATTGGACACGTGTATGTTGACTCGCCAATAGAAACACATACATGGAATATTCCGTATATTCTCATATCTGTCGGTAATCCGTCGAAAAATTCCGACGGACATTGGTTTTTTCGAGATGTTGGGAAGATTGACCGTCTAAATGAATTTATTTTTGGGTTCCGACGGATATAGCCGTCGAAAATCGATATATATCCAGAAACCGTCTGCTTTCTTTTCAATTTTCTCTTATCTCTCTCTTCCGACGATTTTCTCTCGTTTCTCTCTCCCTCCTCTTGCGATTTCTTCACAAAACCACATCTCAATCCTCAATTCTTCATTCCTCCATGGATCCAAACATTTAAGTCTCTCAAATCCTTGTTTTTTTGTAAATCTTGTTAGTTTGAATAGTTTTAGGGTGTATTAGAGTTAGGTTGTTAGAATGAATTTGTTAGGTGGTTAGAATGAAATTTTTAGGTGGTTTATGAGATTAGAATTGGAAGATTTAGAATTGTTAGATTTATAAAACCATTTTTTGATTTTGAAAAACGTTTTTATAATTTATTTAAGTTTGTTAGTTAGTTTAGGGTTTAGATTTAGGTTACAAAAAATGTTTTTGTAATTTATCAATTTAGATTTAGTAATTTATAATTTTGTATTTAGGTTGTAAAAACGTTTTTGTAATTTTATAAAACGTTTGTGGAATTTGTAAAAAAACATGTTTTCTATAAATATAAAAATTATATAAAAACGTTTTTAAAAAATGTAAAAATTATATAAAACATTTTTAGAATTTTTACTAATTAAAAACGTATTTATAAAACATTTTTTGAAAACATATTACAATTTTCCGGAATTTTTAAATTTTTGGGAATTTTGAAATTTTCCGGAATTTTTAAAATTTCGGGAAATTTTCTGGAAATTTGCAATTTTTTTATTTTCGGAAATTTTTGAAAAGTTTAGCTTTCAATGTACTAACGATTTTATGTTTTCCCGCATGAATAACGAGGACACACTACGTATGGGCGGCGGCTCCCAAGGACGCTGTTTTCGGGGTTCTCGTGCTACGCCTCCTGGACCATCGAGCTCGGGAACTCAAGTCTCATAGTCTCAGCAATCCGCTGCTCGGAGCAACATTATGATCGTACAGCAGCCCAACCGGGATCATTGCATCCGTCTCTACCCGAAGTTCGAGGACGGGATTTGGTAAGTGAAATTTCGATTATTATTTCAATTTATTTAGATTTTGAATCTTAACGTACTTAATTCTTTTTTTTTAATGTTTTCAAGTTTAAGTTGTCGCCTGTGATCACAAAGGCGATCTTGCGGATGCTCCACAATATGTTGGAAAAACCGTACGAGAAGTACTCAGACATGCCTGTCGACGAGAAAGCCTTGTGGTACCGGACTTTCGCGGTAAGTAATTTTTGGATTTTTCTTCTTTTTTTAGTTCATTTTGTCAATTTTAATTTTGAAAAGTAACATTATGTTTTTTTTAATGTCACAAGAGTTCTCGTGGCACCATCGGCATACGACGAAAGTTATTGCCCAATTCCACAAGTATGCCGCGCTTTCGTACTCGAACCACATGTACGAGTGGAAGCAGAAGTGGAACACAACAAACACAAGCCGTAGGACCTTGACGACGACGACGTCTGGAACGGCTTATGCGAGTACTGGAGTAAGTCTGAGACGAAGAAGGTCTCCGACAAACAGTCGAAGAACCGGAAGAGCGAGCGAGGAGGGAAGGGGGTCTACATTCACAACGGGGGCGCAAAGACCATCGAGCGCGAGGCGATAGAAATGGTAATTTTAATTTCCAGTTTTTAATTACTAATTTCGTTTTTTATTATTATTTTACTTAACAAAATTTTCACAGGCAAAAGAAGCTGGTACCACTCCCGATTATCTTAAACTCATCGAGAAGAGGCACACCAACAAAAAAAAACGGGTGTGATCCAGGACTTGGGGATGCGGGAAGTTTTCGAGAAAGAGCAAGAAGAAGAGGCTGGACCGTGAAGTTTCGATATCGCAACTCACTCTCGACGGATCCGGGTCCTCGGACGAGTTATCCTGGGAAGAGATCAACGAGATTATTCTCGCTGTAAGTTTTGATTTCTTTTCAGTTTTTTTTTCCGTATTTTCATTAATAAGATTTATAATATTTCGTAGGAAACCTGACAAGTCAAAGGTCGATTCGCTGGGTTAGGCGGACTTCCGACCCATCAATCTTCTTCCTCGGTTCCTCGGTATGATTCGGAGTACATTGAAGAAATCGCGAGTCTCAGCCAAACGGTTAAATTAAGACTGTGACGTACAGGTCCAGGAGTTACAAACCGCACACACCTAAACCCATTCACAGCTCACCGAGTTGCAGAAGATCATGCAGGGCGCCTTCCCCATCTCTTTCGGGATAATAATTGCAACGACTCTCCGACCGATTGAATTTTTATGTTTTATATTTTTTTTTAACAAATTTAATTATGTTTAATGATTTCTTTATGTTTAATGAATTTTAATAATTAATTTCTTTGTTTACAAATATTTTAATTTAATATTCATATAATTAATAAATTTTAAATTAATTAAATAAAATTTACAATAAAAACAAATTATTGAATATACGTCGGAAATCCGTCGGAAATGGTACGTCGGAGGTTTGTCGGAAATGTTTCCGACGGCTATCCGACATAAGTTTCCGACAAAGATCCGTCGGAATATCCATTGGAAACAATGACCGTCGGAATCCCGTCGGAAATATTTCTGGGGCCTTTCCGACAACGTTCCGACGCGTAATTCCGATCAAACATCCGTCGGAAATATGGCCGTCGGTAATTCGTCGGAAATATTCCGACCAGTTTCCGACGGCTTAAACCCGTCGGTAATTTCCGACAGATTTTCCGATGGGTTTCCGACGGGAACTACCGTCGGAAAACGCATGTTTTCTTGTAGTGTATCCCTTATATATTAATTGAGAAGGACTGATAAAAAAGAACATTGACTTTACATGTGATTTACAATTGTGTCATGCTGATGTGTCATCACCAGAGCGATTTTCGGAATAATATAAAAATAGATTCATATTATTAGAGTAATTACAATCAATGCCACTCATATTAATTTGGTTAGAGAATCAAATATATCCCATTAGACTAACCATTAATTAATTGTTAAACTATCTTTCCTTAATTAGCGACCACGAAAATTAGTAAATAATTTAAAATATATTTATTAGCCAATCAAATAGAATGAAGAAGATTTGTTATCCAATTATATCATATTGATTGTTTCTAAATCATTATATTTATCTTATCATCGTTGTTTAGTTTTTAAAAAATAAATAAATTGAAATATCACATCAAACATATAGTAAAAAAAATATTTTTCTATATATGCTATGATTTGAATGTTTAAAAAAAAATCACTAAAACTGTTTTTTAATAAGTTATATTGGTTTTGACCCAAAAGAAGAAGTTATATTGGTATCTTCACTAAAACAAAAACTAAAACGCGTCGAGTCGTACCAGAGGACTTTTCAATAATATATAAGTTAGATACGGAGTTAATTAAATTGAATGTATTAATCCGCTTTAGAATCCTTAAATATGCAATTGCATTCGTATATAAAAAAAAAAAGAAGATAATCGATTATAAAATTTTATAATCAGATTATATATTTGTAGTTGCATTACTAACACAAATCATGATGTTACTCATATAATATTATTAACATACATATAAAATCAATTAAATTACTTACACTTTAAATAATTTTAAAATCATATTAAATAAAATAATTTATACAATAGATTTTTCACTCCGCGCATGACACGGGCTACTACTTAGTTATACCTATATATATAAGAAAGACTTGAGGCCTTGTGGCTTGCGCGCGAACTAACTTGAGTAGATGTAAGGCGTAAAACAATTAACCACTTGATCAGATTATAGATTTATCTGAGACTTCCCCCCCACCCCCCATTTTTCTTTTTGGTCTTTCTAGGCAGTTGTTTTATTCATCATACAAATGTATGTTCGTAGTTAGGGATGTTGTCAAGAGGGTTTGAACCCTGCGTTAACCCGGCCATGTGCAAACCCGGCCCTACACTAACTCTGACCCTGCGCTGAATGATGCAAAGATAAAATGACATTAACACAACTTTTGTTAAATGGTTATTACAGACCTTTTGCTGACTGTATATTTCTTATGACCAAGAGATCATTGGTCTTGCTAATTAATTATAGTATCCTCTGATCGGAAACCACGATAATGAAATACGCTTTGCGAATAGTTTCCTTTATTTTAATCGGCCGAATTCGAATTCAGAGACCCTTTACACCTCTTTCCACAAAATATTGTGTACAACGTGTTATATTTCGGCATCAGTTCTTGTATCGGCTTTCAATTACCTTTTCCCATTACTTTTATGACAATTATTGGTCGGATATAAATTAAACAAAATACTCTTTATTAAAAAAAATTATCATAAATAAGAAATTATGTGTAGAATAACAAATGGATCAAGTTCTCAATGATGATCATCTTGAACAACATACGAATCATTCGTGTCACTAGCAAATTGCTGTCCAACTAGTGGCCACATTCCGGTGCCTATTCCAAGCCCTTCAAAACATATATACGAGAGACCAAAAATCAATATTACTTGTAATCTATATTCACATATATAATATAATTAGTATTATATGTAACGATTAAGTAACATATACCTGTGGACGTAGTTGGTGCTGTGTTGGACTGTGACTTAGCGTTTTGACGCTTTCTGAAGAAAATAGCTCCAAACGTTGATGAGAGAATTGCAAACGCGGAGGCGAACGTTAGACCAAGAATGAGTGGTAATTTGCTTTTCTTCTTCTTTCCTCCGTTGTTTTTTGCCCCACCTAAAGCCGTCATAGAATGGTGTAAAAAATTGTATGTGTAACAATAATATAAGAAAATTAAGGCATGTATATGTCCATTATACTAATTGGATCTTTATCTAAATTTTCTAAGTAAATGTAATGACATAAAAGATTATCCGATTTAATGCTATATTTTTACTGTTAAATTATTTTATATGTGAATTAAAATATTTAATTTAATACTAACTTTTAGAAAAAAAAAAAAAATGGATGCCGATTGTGAGTACAAACCTCCTACCGCGTTGTTTGAACTTGGTTACGCTCCTCCGGAACCTTAATGAATTACCATTATACCAAACGAAAATAATTAATATCATTCAAAGCAATTCACACTTTAATTAGAATTAAGCACGTAAAAATATTTTTTGGTAATTTAGTTAGTTGGATTAACATGATAAAAAATTATCCTAAATTATATTTCATTTTTTCCCCTAAAGTAAATCGTAGGTTCAATATTAGAATAAACTTCATTTTTAAAAAAACTAACCTCCGGTTTGGCCTCCGCCTCCACCTCCACCTCCACCGTCCCGGCTGTTACTTATCGAATATAGCCATTGATGATGGGCGGCAAAACCGAGCCATCAGTGGACTGAAAGACTATCTGAGACAGCGATGTGGCCACTACATCTCTCAGAACGACTTGAGTCGCTTTCCCAAAAACCGGTACGATGGGACCCGAACCCACTTGTGTGTCGTCCAAAAAAACGTTGAATGACCGTTTTTGGGTCCGGCCTAGACTCTGAGGCTCTGAGAAGTAAAGAGCCAAGTATACTGGTAGACCCGTTAAGGTTTTATGCTTTCTCCTAACGATGATGACGATGCCTTCGACATAACAACCTCTGGCGGTTTGTTCGACGCCCCGGTGATGTCTATCGATGGGGCTGAGGTCGTTAGATCGGTCAGTGCGTAGTCGAACCCTAACGGGTACCATGGCCTACCGTAAGGATCTAACGGGTAGCTAAAATAAGTTTCCAAGAAACCACATTAGATACAAGAATTAACTCGGATATTATTATAGATAATACTATAACCTTGAACCTAAGTAACTGTAATTAGTTAACACAATTCTAATAATGCACTTAAAGCTAAATAAACTGTTATTAAGAAATGTAATATACACACGATCGAAATCACATGCCAAAATGAAAGATTGGTAAGTGATCACCAAATTTTTAAACGTTAAGAAATAAATAAAAAAATATCGAGAATGGAATCTTAGGGGCTTCACTTTGGTTAGAAAACGACATTATAAAAAAGTTAATCTATCTGAAATAAGTTTATGTTTTAAGACTATGATAATTTGATGTACAATTTTATTTATTATTAAGCTCCGGCATATATAAAAACCCCAAACATTTTTTTTTTTTTGGTTAAAGAAGGCTCAGTGTATACCTTATACTCTCTTTGGCACCGCAAGTAGCTCTTTCTCGGGTAATCAAACCTTCGTTGGGACCAAGATCAGCGTACATGCCGACGTCTAAGCTGTAAACTTCAATGGACGATATAAAAGGGTTATCGGATGGAGACGTACGGAGGAGGCATACGCTTACAGGCCCGGCCCAAATAGGGTGGGCAGAGGTGCGATGGCCCATGGGTCCGAAAATTTTTGGACAAAATTACCTATAAAAAGGGGCCCAAAATTTATTTTTTCTTAACAAAAGGGGCCCGAATTTTTGTTTACCTTAGTTTTTCCCAGAGGCCCCAATTTTGGTTGGGCCGGGCCTGTACGCTTATACTCTCATTCGCCGGAGGAAATATCAACTCCGAGTAATAGAATGTCCCCTCGTCGTTGAGCGAAGACTCGGTAATTTCAATGGAATCACGGTGTTTCCCGTCGTAAACCAAGTCGAAAGATGGCGGCGAAAAGTTACCGTCGTAGTTCTCTGAGTAAAACTTCGTCCTCACGAGTGTTTTCTTGCGTTTTGTCACCGGAATGTTGGTGTAGCAGTTGGTTTGACCCGATGGGAAGTACCGGAGAGTGTTGAACGGCTTTGTAAGGACGTCCGAATTATTCATGGACTTGCCGGCGGTGACGAATCCTTCATCTCCGACCCATGTTACATTGTTGGAATCCACGTAGGATCCCGTTGATCCACAGTCAATGCTTATATCTAATGATTGATCAAACAAAGAAGAAAACAATTAGTGAAAATTTTGGTCGAATTAAGAAAAAAAATATAAACGTTGGGGGAGTTTTATATTTGTACGTACTTTCTGCGACTGAAAGGGTTATGGCCGAGAGAGAGAAGAGAGGGATGATGTAAAGAAGCGTCGCCATCATCAACGAGCTATATTAACTTATTTACATGGAGTACTCTAATTACATGCACACATACCTAATATATAGATAAAATGAAGTGTTCATCTCTACTTATCTAGTTGACTTTTTTTTGCTATGAACTTATCTTGTTGACTTTGACATTTCGAGGTTGCACAGCTCATAATAATATTTGCACAGCGGTTCAGAGCTGAATTTTGGTTTTAGAACAATCGTGAATTCAACAAATTATATAAAGCAGGGTGTCAAAACCGACTAATCCGCCACATGTACTCTGTTATGCAGCGGGTTAAATTATATTTTGGATATGGCAGGTTGATCAGTGACCATATTTTACAAATTAAAGCAATTATTTAAGTAATGTAGAACTGGTCACTTATTTGTAGGGAACTTGATTGTTTAGGAAGAAGAATTGACTCTTGAGTTTGGTCCAACTTATTTTGGTTGACTTAGCATAGAGTGGACATATTGAAGTCAACGGCATTTGTACTTTTATATGGCACATAGAATTTTTTTTTTTTTTTAATTAGGATGATCTGGGCTGAAATCCGTACATCTCCTATATCTATGCTAGCTCTTACTATTTTTATCCATCTCAGCTACTACTCGATCATGTGACCTCTGGAATTATCTCAAAGTACATTTCCAATCGAGTTATCGACCTCTGGTGCACATATATACACTACAAAAAAAATGTGTCTCACATCATGTATTTTACAAATTTGCATTAGCTATAAATATTGTAACAAAAATTTACATCACTTAAATAACTGACTCTGAAAGTGGTGATGCAAATATTTACATTAGTTGTGAAAATATTTTACATCAGTTTAAGCAATTGATGTAAATATTTGCGTCGATTATTGTAATTAATGTTAATTTGTGTATGTTGCTAAAAATAATGTTAAAATTTTTCATCAATTAATATAAATGATGGTAATATTACATTATAGTTATCAATTTTAAAATATGTGTAATAATTTAATAATTTAAATTAGTACTAACTTTTATAAATTATTTTAATATTATATTAGAAATTATTTCACAAATAATTTATTTATTTTTATCTAGGATAACACGTCAATATTGGTTTTTAGAATTTGTAGATAAATTTTACTTATTTATAAGAAACAAAACTTCTCACTTCCTTTCTTAGTTCTCGATGTGGGATAAACATCAAGTTAATTAAAATCATATTTAGTTAAATGAAAATTTATTAGTATCATTTTTTTATTGAAGTAATATTTGTATTATTTTTTTTAAATGATGTTAACAAAAAATTGTAGATGCATCGATTATCTAATTGATGTGCATTCATATTTGTGTATCAATTCTCATAAAGTGATCCAAATTAATAAAAAAATGTATCATTTATGATTGAATCGATGTTAAATTAACTAATAGTAAAATCAGTTATCAACTGATGTTAAACTACATTTTTTTATATCAATTGCTAATAAATGATTCAAAATAATATCATTTACTTTTGTGATATAATTTAAGTGATGTAATACATGCTTATGCTTTTTTTTTGTAGTGATAGACTTTTAAGGTAAACGGCTTCACGTTCATCCATTTTCAATTATACGTACATTGTATTAGTATAAATTACACATGTGTATATTTTGGCGAAGTCATAAAATATATTTAACGTAGTGCGAACAAAATGGTTGGAAAATTTCACGTGTTCAGCCGAATTTCCCGCAGCTCACCGTCTGTACTAATCATAGATTGTAACAGGTGCATGTAGGGCTACAAAAAAAATAGACTAAAAATGGAAAACCTTGGAAATAATGGAACCAAGTGGAGAGCAAAGAAGATTGAAGATGATTGACAACGATGCCATCTTGGAGAATGGCAAGCCAGGCACTCATCACGGTGGAGATATCGCGTCAAATGCGATGTGTGTAAGAAGAAACAAAATATTTCTTAGAAATAATAAAAAAGAATAACCAAATTATAATCTATAATCTACAATAATTTTTAGTAACCGGAATAAGCTCAAATATTATAATCTCCGAAATCTGTAGTTATTTTGTAAAAATTTCAGCGGTAATGCAATATTTTCACCAGCATTGAGTTGGTCTAATGGTTAATGAGAAGTGGGTATGTGCCTCTCCTACCGGCCCTGGGTTCGATTTCGTTGGGAGGGGTCTCCTCCGAAAGAATGACTTTAACATAGTTTGGACCCCGCTCTGGGGATGTACGGGCCTACGGATCCGAAACCTCGGCAATTCAAAAAAAAAAATGCAATATTTTCTCGTATTTTTTTATTTTACCAAAAAAGCAACATGTTCTTAGTGTAGTGTTTGACTGAATCTAAAACGTGATGGGAGAGTTTGTGACACAACTATAAAGCAATGAAATATTTGATACATCAGGCGATGTAGTATTGGTCTTTGTGCTTGAGCTCTACAACTCTGTCATAAGGGGGAGGTTGTTAGTGTTGTGCTGACTGATTTGAGAAGCTGTTAGAACAGAACATGTCATAGCTGTGGGAACATGACGTGTTACATATGCTAGACGGATAAAAGAATTGGTGCAAACTCTATGACAGTATGAGTACGTGATTCAGAGTCTCAGACAGAATCGACATACATGGTGTGACAGTTCAGATAGAGACACTGGACAGAACTGACACAGTTGCTGAGGAAGTATTTGATGCATGTGCTGGTAGAGCAGATGCAAAGGCAGCGCTTTATGCAAGTGTTGATCAGTTATCGACACATGATAGAAATATATTGTGGCGATCAAGAAAACTGCAGTTGGATACATCAAGGGATGTATCAGGCGATGAGTCAGAACATGATGCATCAAAGGATATATCATACATCGTATCAGGAGGCAAGGACTTGGCATGGCAAGTGGCTTGCTAAGCTGGACGAAGTTGCTAGAATGTATATCCGCTGCAACAAATTAAGTAGATAAACTTGGGGAACAAGTTGTATCTATCCGAAATCGCTTGAAAATCCTAGGGTTTAGGATCTTTATAAATACCAAGAGGTCGTCTCATAAAGACTTAAGCGCCTAGAGTATCATTGAGAGAGGCACACATGTGTGTGGCATCGTCCCACCATATGAGATTTGTATATCTGTTGGTGGTTATGGTTTATGGATTCTACAACCGTTGAGAAGACGGTAATGCACCAGTGCTGCCTGGTGGTAGTCAAGTCATGTGTGACTTGATACTGATTTCATAGATTGTCCACCTAGAAAAGAATGGTAGGCATTGTAGTGATGGATATTATACGTAATTGTAATTGCAATCTTGTTCTAGTAGATTTATATATTAAGGACTAGGTCCCGGGGATGTAGGAAAACTGAACCTCATTAAAAAATTCGATGTGTTATTTACTTTATGCACATACGTACTCGAACGTATAAATCTAACCACAACCACGACTCCAAACTTTTACGTTTAACCAAGAAATCTGAAGATGATTACAAGCCCATAAATAAAGGAATAAGAAGATCGTTTTGAATCAATCTAAT
The DNA here is from genome assembly GCA_030161315.1 of Eutrema japonicum. Taxonomy (NCBI): domain Eukaryota; kingdom Viridiplantae; phylum Streptophyta; class Magnoliopsida; order Brassicales; family Brassicaceae; genus Eutrema; species Eutrema japonicum. Next base: position 41,112,849 of record BSQW01000006.1, read on the forward strand.
GCCAATTAATTCAAATTCATCATTTAATTAAAGTGACAACAACTAAAAAACTATGGGATATAGCTATATATATGACTAAACACAATTTTTTTCTTGAGGTAGAAATATTCACGATGATATTTTTTTGCATCAACAAATAAATTGAAAATTTGAACATCTTTTCTAGGCCGCACCATGTTGATGATGATCATCTTGATGAACAACATATGAATCGTTTACACCAATCAGCTCATCGATATCATACACACCCGGCTCATCGTGCCCTGGGTGGCTTACGTCGCTCGCCAGTTGCTGTCCAACTAGAGGCGATATCCCTTTCAGTGCTCCAGACCCTATAAACATAGGAAAATCCCAAAAAAAAATCCATACTAACTTTGAAAAATGTAATCATAATAATCAAAGATTATATACATATGTTTGCGTCAAGAATATTTATACCTGTGGACGTGGTTGGTGCTGTGTTGGACTGTGGCTTAGTGTTTTGACGCCTCTTTAAGAAAATAGCCGCAAACGTTGATGAGAGAGTCACAAACGCAGAAGCAAACGTAACGCCAAGAATGAGTGGTAATTTGGATTTCTTCTTCTTCCTCCGTCCAATTTTGTTTGCCCCACCTAAGACGGTCACACAAAGAAGTGGTTTACATTTTTAATCATATTAATGCAAAATAAAAATTATGCACTTATTCAAGAAATGAAAAATAATCATATGTTTTAAGTAAATTAATTACTACTCAATTACCACTCAATTTATTTGTCTGATTAAATAACGATTGTATCAATATAACATTTAAGTAGTGTTTAGTATATCTCTACTCCATGATTTTTCTAGCTTTCTCTACTCGATGTAACCTCCTTGTTTGCTCTTCTAGTTTGTAATCTGCTCTAAACGCTTTATCTAAACTCTAAATGATGTCCCTAAAAGAGGGAATCAAAAGCGGATAAATACAAGAAAATTTAGAAGAAAAAAAAACAAATTTAATAAAAAAAAACCACATAATAGAAATGGATATAATTTGCGAATCCAAACCTCCCACTGCGTTACTTTCTCGTGTTGTTGTTCCTCCAGAACCTGAAGTTATAACCATAATAGCAAAATAAATTAATTAGCATCAAGTGATACATTTACAGTACTAGATTTATCATCACTCATTTCACTCCAATAATATCACAGTGCAAACATGTTTCATGTTTGAGGTTTTGGTTATTTATTTCAAATGGTAAAATATTTGGTAGGCTACCACCAATAAGGTAAAATAATAATGTTTATATATAAGTGAGGAAGTAAAAGAACCTTCTGAATCATCATTGCTACCGCCGCTTTGTCTTCCTCCGTCTTGGCCGTTACTTATCGAATACAGCTCCATAGCATTGATGATTTGAGGCAAAACGGAGTCTTCTGTAGACTGAAAGATCACATGTGACAGCGAAGTGGCTACTATGTCTCTTATGACGACCTGAGTTGCTTTTCCAAAAACCGGTACGATGGGACCCGAACCTAGTTGCGTGTTGTCCAGAGAAACGTTGAACGAGCGTCTCTGGGTCCGACCTAGACTTTGAGGCTCTGAGAAATACAGAGCCAAGTAAACTGGTAGGCCTGTTAGAGGGAGGGTCTCGTCTGAGAGTCTTAAGCCGTCTGCTGACAACGCCTTTGACATAACAATCTCCGGCGGTTTATTAGACACGCCTGTCATGTCAATCAATGGGGCTGAGGTCATTAGCTCGCTGATTGTTGGGTCGTTGGACCTTGACGGGAACCATAGCCTACCGTACGGGTCTAGAGGGTAACTAATAAATTTTCAAGAAACCAATAAAAGGATAAGAAAAACAAACAAAAAAACTCAATTCGCGCGATATAAAGAATCTGGCAGGATAATTAGTCAAAAGAGCAAATAAACCAATGAAAATGTGAATGATAAAAAAAACATCTTTATAATCTCTAAATTATAAGAGATCATTATTGGGGGTTTTTGATGGGTTTCTTAACCAAAAAAAAAAAAAAAAAAATTATGAACAGTGTAAGAACCAGTTCTTAAATAAGAGTTTTAAGAACCGGTTCTTAACACTACAAGAATACACTCGATTTCCGACGGGTATATTGGTCGGAAAACGGTCGGAAAACGTCTTTCCCGACGAATTTCCGACCAATTTGGCCCGTCGGAACTATCGCGTCGGAAATCAAATATGGTCGGAAATTGGTCGGTAATTCCCGACAGATTCCCGACCAGACCATTCCCGACCATTTACCGACGCTAAATATCACCCGACCATTTACCGACGCTAAATATCGAAAAATGCTGGTGGAAATATTTTCTCGAGGTTGCATAGGAGAGCCGGTATCTTCTCCTCCAAATTTTGGATACCGTCTGCTGTAAGTGATCTCGTGCATAAATCCCGGAAGAAAGCACCGATCCCTGCATAAATGATAAATAAAATTAGTAAAATTTAGACAATTTAGATAAATTTAGTAAAATTTAGATATAATTTTGTAAATTATAAATGTACCTGCAATAGCTCCATAGACGTTTCTAGGAAGAAGACCGGCAAAGGCAAATGGAAGGAGGCGTTGCATGATAACGTGACAATCATGACTCTTCAACCCTGAAATCTTCCCTTCTCCAATATTAACGCAATTACGAAGGTTAGATGCGTATCCGTCTGGGAATTGAACACTATGCGTAATCCAGTCGCAGAACACCTCTTTTGAAGGCTCATCCAAACGGAAAGCGGGGGCCTGAGATTTTCCGTTCGCCATTATATGGAGTTCCTTCCGAGAACAAATTTCTGGCAAATCCAATCTGGCCTTCAAATTATCTTTCGTCTTCCCTTGCACATTTAGAACAGTATTCATGATGTTGTCAAAAAAGTTTTTTTCAATGTGCATGACATCTAGATTATGGCGCAGCAGATGGTTCTTCCAATATGGCAAATCCCAAAAAATACTCCTCTTGTTCCAATTGTGGTACTCGCCACAACCATCTACGGGAAAATGACCATTACCACCACATGAAACCGTCTTCTCAGCACCAAAATCTCTCAACTGAGTGATGATGTTATTCCCATCCGGCTCAGGAGGTGGACCATCAAATAATTTTTTGTTCTTCTTAAACAATGTCGTGCTCCGACGATATGGATGATCATGCGGCAGAAATCGTCGATGACAATCGAACCAAGAAGTCTTTCGACCGTGCTTCAATTGGAACGCATCAGTGTTATCTTGACAATACGGGCACGCCAACCTTCCATGAGTCGACCATCCATATAGCATACCAAATGCTGGAAAATCACTTATGGTCCACATAAGTACCGCACGCATCGTGAAATTCTGTTGGAGAGAAACATCGAACGCTTGAACACCATCTTTCCATAACATTTTCAACTCATAAATTAATGGCTGCAAGAAAATATCAAGGGATCTCTTAGGATGCTCCGGTCCGGGGACAAGAATCGTGAGGAACAAAAACTCTCGTTTCATGCACAAACTAGGCGGCAAATTGTAAGGTGTGACGATTACTGGCCACAATTAATATTGCCTCCCATGTTTCCCAAAAGGGTTGAATCCATCTGTAGATAGCCCGAGGTATACGTTACTTAGCTCAGCCGCAAAACTAGGATACACCTCTTGAAATTGTTTCCACGCTTCTGCATCTGAAGGATGCGCAATCTCTCCATATGAGTTATGTTCTGCATGCCATCTCATAGCTCATGCCGTGCGATCGGATTGATATAACCTATTCAACCTATCTGTTAACGGCAAATACCACATCTGTATATGTGGAACTGGTACTCTTCCACTCGTTTCCTGATACCGAGGTTTCCCACAAAAACGACACTTGCGACGGTTTTCGTCCTTTCTCCAGTATATCATACAATTGTCGATGCACACATCTATCATCTGATACGGCAATCCAAGACCAGCTACAAGTTTCTGAACCTCGTAGTATGAAGCCGGTGAGAGATTATCTTCAGGTAAAATATCTTTCACAAAATCAGCTATCGCATCCACACAATCCTCTGCCAAGTTGAAATCGGTCTTTATTGTCATCAACCTGCTTGCAGTTGATAAAGGCGATATTCCCTCTCTACATCCTTCGTATAGTGGATGCTTAGCTGCATCTAGCATATAAAAAAACTTCCGAGCTTCTAAATTAGGTTCTTCTATTCTAATACCATCTGGAACATACGATGCTACGTTTTCGCGATACGCATCATTCACCATCTGAACGTTTGCATCTACTTCCGGTGTTGGTTCCTCTATAATTCTACCCGAATAATTATAACCACTACAATGATATTGCACCATTGCATCAGTTTCTCCATGCGTATACCAAATCTTATAACTCGGCATTAACCCATTCCTATAAAGATGCTTCCATACTTCCCCAACAGAGACTAATCTATGATTCCGACATTTGGGACAAGGACAATACAATTTACCGTATTCCGACGTCATGCTATTGTTTGTCGCAAATGTCATGAATTCCTCAACACCTTGTGCATACTCCTCCGTCAATAGATTCGTCGCTGGATCTTGCCGTGGTCTATCCATCCACGATCGAAAATAATCTCTAGTGTTGGGATTTGAAGAAGACATTTTCTATGTTTTTTTTTGGGTGTAAATTGTGAATGAGGGTGGTGTTGTATTTATAATTAAAATTTCCGCGGATTTCCGACCAATTTCCGACCAGTATAAAAATTCAAACGGCTATGAAACGGCTAGTGCAACGGGCAGATTAACGTTTATATTTTCGTTGGGAGTTGGTCGGATTCCTTTCTGGTCGGAAATTGGTCGGAAATTTCCGACCAATTTCCGACCACCTTAATACTCGCCAACGACTATAAACGGCTAATGCAACGGGTATATTAACGTGTATATCTCGTCGGAAAACAGTCGGAAATCGGTCTATAATACCGACTAATTTCCGATGATTTCATTCGGTCTCCAATCTGTCAGAAATTGGTCAGAAATCCCGACCAAAATTCCGACCAAGTTATAATGGTCGGGAATTCCTGACCAATTTCCGACGGGTGCTGTTTCGTCGGAATGTCGTCGGCATATGGTCGGTAATTTCCGACCATTTTAACTTGGTCGGAATTTTGGTCGGAAATCGGGATGTTTTCTTGTAGTGTAAGGGGGTTCTTACACTGTTTTTATCCACGTGTCAACTCCTAATTCGTCGGATTTTTTTTTTCCCAGATTTTTTTTTTTACTTTTTCTTAACTCAACTTTAAAATTCTAAACTTTTTTTTTACATATTAATGAATTGGAATCTTTACATATTAATTTTTTTTTTTTAAGATTCTAAAATTCTAAACTTCTTCTTCTTGAAACTTCGGCAATATTTTGTATATTTTAAAATTCATGAAATGCAATATAATTTTGGTTTTATAAAATATAGTATGTTTATAATTTTGGAAACGGAAGTGCACATGTGGATCTCATTTCAAAATCTATGTTTAAAATGTTATGTTTTTATGTCAACTATGTTTTTTTATAATTTATAATTTTTTTTTCAAGAATCCTTAATAGAGTTCTACCAATAAAGCATCAAAAACAGAAGTTTCTTAACAGAGTTTCTTAACTTCAAATTTATAATTAAATATTACTTGAGAAACCCATTTGGGTTTCTCCCAATAATAATGATCTGACCACTTGAAAGCTAAAAACTACAAAAAACTCTAAATTTTTTCTCTTTTTAAATTAAACATGAATTAGTAAGTGTTCACTGGTACCTTATAATCTCTTTGGCACCATACGCAAATCTTTGTCGGAGAATGAGACCTTCTTCAGGACCAAGATCGCCGTACATCCCAGCGTCCAAACCATAAACTTCAATGGAAGATATGAAAGGATTATCAGACGGAGACGTACGGATTAGGCATACGCTGATATTCTCACTCGCCGGAGCAAATATCACCTCCGATAGAAACCACGACTGATCCTCGTCGTTGAGCGGCGAAACAGTAATTACAACATTCTCAAGGTGTTTCCCGTCGTAAACAACGTTGAACGACGGCGGCGAGGAGTTCCCGTCGTAGTTGGCATAGTAAAAGAACGTTCTCACGAGTGTTTTCCGACGTCTTGTCGCCGGAATGTTGGTGTAGCAATTTGTTTGACCGGAGGGGAAGTATCTGAGGGTGTTGACTGGCGTCGTAACGTTACCCGGAATCTCGAAAGACTCACCGGTCGTGACGAAGCCTTTGTCTCCAACCCATGTTACATTGTCTGAGTCCACGTAGGATCCCGACGCTCCACAGTCAATGTTAATGTCTAATGATAATGTGGAAATTTAAAATAAAAACGATTAGAGACTAAATATAATTGAATTAGGTCAAAGTTTAGATAAAAACGAAGATTAATGTATGAAGTGTAGAGAATCGCATTTGCTGATGTTACGTACTTTCTGCGAGAGAAAGGATTATGCTGGAGAGAGAGAGGAGAGTGAGAAGAAGAAGCGCATCCATTATCAACGAGCTACCTATCTTACATACACGCATCAATAATATTTATATATATATATATATATATATAAGATATAGGGTGTATGAATATTTATGGTTGACTTGACTTATGGTAATATTACTATTAGACGCGTATATATTTAGTACGTTCATAGTTGATTACGATTATAGCGACTACGATTTCTGAATTTGGTTCTATGCTATGATTATATGAGTTCAGCAAACGACCAAGTTCATTCTAACCATTATAATTATTATTTTTCGGTCCTCTAATTTAAAATCAGTTTAGACAATTGATTTTGATGTTTAACGTGTTATTATTATACGTAATGAACCAGCAGCATTTCTTTATGCTTTAATGTTTCTAAAATAAGTATTCATTTCTTATATTTTTTGTCAATAGCTTTAATGATACTTTTACGTTTTTTAAAAGTAATTCTACTGTATATTACATGTTTCTATAGTATTAGATTATGATATATGTATACGCGGATTAATAATTTAATATTTATAATCTGCGTAAAAAACAAATATAAAAAGGTGAAAAATAAATTATATCACCCATGAAAAACAAATTTGAGAATATTGACGCGAAACCACCGAAAGAGAAGCCTAACAATAATTTATTTATTTTGATTTTTCTATTATTTGGTTTTCAATTCAATTGTGTAACATCTTTCTAAATATTTAGTTTTTCTATTCATATTTGATTTAGATTTACTTTTTATTATTTAGATACTTGTATATATATATATTTCGCCCCCCCCCAAATTTCTTTTATAAGTCAACATATTATTTTTTTTTCATATCAAAAACAAATTATAATATTTCTTTCTTGCTTTTACTGGCCTTTCTTTTTTTGTTCTTTATATAGATTTTTACTTTCGTTTTTTCTCATGTTATTATTAATTAGAGATCAGAAATTTAATCTTATTCAATAATTCATATATAATTTTTATAGCTTCCATTTTTTCGATAATATCATTTTCATTTAATCGATTGTGTAGATTTTTGTAAAATAGTTAGGAAAGGTACAAGGGACAGTTAATTTGTATGAGATTTGATTATCTAGGAAGAATCATTCACACTTGAGTTTGGTCCGACTAATCTGATTTGAGTGAATCTGGTCTAATTGTTTTGGTTGACTCCGCGTGGGAATGGACATTTTGTATTGTTAACAGCTTTTGTATTGTTATGGACTTTGAAAGTAAACGGCTCACGTTCATCCAATTTTCAACGATGTGGTAACATATGGTTGTAGGGTTCGGACGTCGGCAAATAAATCAAAAGCTTAAGTAATATTGAAGAAGAAATGTTTTCTTTCCTGTTATATAGCAAGTCTTCGTCCTTTCTATCATTATCAATAGTTGCATTTTTGGTTTTGAAAGTTGATCAATAGTTAAAATTCATTATAAGTGGTCCACTTACTTTTTAACGGTATGTTTCGACCCTGATTTTAACGTGAAAAAGATATAGGTTTTGAATAGCCTAGTGGATAAAAGATGTGCCGCCCACAATACATGGAGAACCGTTTATTTCTTCCATTCATCATTTTTTATAAGTTGTAAAACTTATAATAATTAAATATATATAACTGTTTTTATACTTTTGGGAAGGAAAATTAGTGGATAAAAGACAGAACATGGAACGTTCGTATTGTGTATACAAGTGAAAATCTTATAATTTAATGTTTTTAATTCATTTTTTCCTTATTAAATAGCATTACACATTTTCATTATTTGATCACAATAATATCTAATTCAAATGGATCACAACAACTTTTATTTTTTCACACAATTCAAGAAGATTATAAATTATATATTATCTCTTTTCTTTAAAATATATTATTTTATTTCTATAAAAATAAATAATTCTTCATAATTTTTAGTATAACATCACTTTACAAAGAAAAAAAATTACTTTGCTCTCTGCATTCCATTTTCAAAGTTAAGGTATGTTCATATTTGGTTTTTATAATAAATGTATAATAATACATATCAATTTAGTATTACACATATTATTAAAACTATAAATTTTAATTTAGTTTTTTTATTATGTACAAAGTAAAAATTTTAGTAAAATTTATCATTTTTCTCATATAAATATAAATGATAATATTGGATTTATTATTTTTAATAAACAAATTGAACCAAATATAAAAAAATCATAATTATGCATATTATGTTACATAATTATAATGATGCATTTTATTATTTATAGCTAATATTACATAATTATAAATATAGAAATATAACTAATTAAAATAGTCAATTCATATATATATATATATATGTATATATATAATTAAAATTTAATTTCAACTTTTTATGTGAATATGTGATACGTAAATGTAAACCATACAATAAACTATTTCTTAATTAGATAACCAAATATGAATCCTTACGGGGTTTTTTTTTTCAAGTGTAATGGCTGAAAAGAGTCAAGCTTTGAAGTTTGTTTGACCAAATAGAATAATGTCAAAATGATTTAAATTTAAAACAAATAAACTAAATTGCATGAAAAAATAACTACTTAATATTTATAAATTTAATTGTATTTATCATTGTTTATATTTCCTCTAAGTTATTTAATATAGGCATAATACATGTTTTTTTTAAAATACTTCAGTGTAAAAATATATATTTAAAAAAAAATTGTAGATATGATGTCTAACCGCCGACAAAACACAAGTGCATTTGTTCAAAGAGATACAAGTATTCCCACATAAACATCAACACGGGTAAATATTTAATAATTGTATTTTAGTTTCCTATGTAGTTATAATTAAGTGAAAAATACATTTGAATTTTTTTTAAACATGTAGAGCGTAGATAATTTTAAATGGACTCCAACCAGAGAAAAAATATTCCTTGAGTTATACGATCAAGCAATTTCGATGAATAATTACCGTTTCAAAGACCCCACACATTTTGGTAAAGAGTTTGTGGTTTAAAAGTTCAGCCATGAGTTTTGGTGTTAGTGTAACGTATAGGTTTTTTAAAGAGAAACTTGATCAACTGGAAAAAAGTACAAGAAGTATCTTGGTCTTATGGATTCTACCGGCATCACAGCTGATCCAATTACATTTGAGATCGATGCATCTGAATCATGGTGGAAAGATCGTTAAGTAAGTACTCATAATCTTCCTCACTGTCCAAATATGATTAGCCAAATTAAGAAGACCATGCTGCTTGTCTTCAGCTACTATGTGGCACACCATTCTGGTGGTTTTTATTCTGGTGGTAATAATACAGGTGGCCAGTGGGTCATCCTTTTTAACAATGTGGTACACCACCAAGCGCTCAGCAATGGGGCACACCACCAAGCGCTCAACAATGGGGTACACGGTACACCACCAAATGTTCAACACCGAGGTACACAACAAAATTCACAACAATGGAGTTCACCACCAATAAATCAACAATGGGGAACACCTCCAAATGTTTCACATTGGGGTTCATCATCAAATGTTTCGCAGTGGGGTTCATCGCCGAATGCTTCACAATGGGGTCCGCCAACGAATGTGCAACATGGATTTGCACTGAGAACTCAAACGGAAACAACAACAGATGCTCAAGAAGGAGTTACAGAGGAAGCACCACTTCCTAGTTCATGAAACGTTCAAAGACGTAGAGCAGGAGGATTATTCAACATTTTGGAAAAACAACGAGGACCTTATTAAAATGAAACTCATCAAAGCGACTCATGCGATGAAGATTAGATTAGATTAGTAGCGCATGTGCTATGTTATTAGTGACTATGTCTTGTTTGACTTAATTGTTTTTATAATGTCATTTAGTTATTATGTATTTTTCATTCATATCATTTTAGATCTTATCAATCAATTTTTTTTTTTTTGGGTTCTAAAATGTTAGACTTTTCGTATATGCCAGCTGCGATCACAAGGACTCCGCTTTCTAAGTTATGAGGAGAGAGTTGAGTTGTAGAATTTGGAGAACGAGAAATTTGAGGAGTTATATTCAACCAACACTTAATTGTTACAATCGGTATTTTGAAAGAGGACCAGTACAAACAGATGGTGGTTTGGGGTGGACGAACATTTGGCGTCGCTTACAAGAAGATCATGATGATTGTTTTCATCTACTAAGAATGTCACGTGGTTGTTTTGGAACATTGTGTGATAACCTAGAAACGAAGTATGGATTACGGCCAACATTAAATATAATTTTTCTTTCTAAAAGTATAAAAAACAGTTCTATATATTTAATTATTATAAATTTTACAATTTATAAAAAATGCTGAATGAAAAAAATAAACGGTTCTCCCTGTATTGTGGGCGGCCCATCTTTTATCCACTAGGCCATTCAAAGCTTATGGCTAGGGTTGTCAACTGGGCTTGACCAAGCCTAAATGGTCTTGTCTAACTGGACAATTTTTTTTGTGGACAGAAATGACCAAGACTTGAAATGACCAAGCTCAAAAATAACCAAGCCCCAAAACAACCATGTCCAACTGTACAAGACCATGAACAATTTTGTTGTTGTTGTTGTTGTAATATCTCATATATTTTTTTGAGCTTTGAATTCTTGGTCACGAGTATGTTGAACCAGATGTAATCTTTACACATAGATTATTAGACAAGTAACGAACAAATATATATGATTTTGTAAGTAAGGTCAATTTGCAACAAAGAATTTCATTCTTAAAATCATAGATTGCAAGTTTCCATCCTTGAATCTCTGATGCTTCAGCAGAACGGAATAGGAAGAAAAAAACAAATATCTTAAATTGCTGCCTCACCATACCAACCACCAGCTCAGTGTTGTGTTGATGCAAGACACAAACGAGTAAACAGAACAAAGTGCTTTTCTTATACCAAATCTAGGCAGAAAAGCTAAATCTTTCTCACATAATAGAAATATAAGTGATGATATGATATAAATCTCAAAAACATTTGGATGCATCATATAGATACAAATGTTCAGGCTTCAATCAAACTGACTTCTTATATGCAGAAGGCAACCCCCTCAAGTGGGTCAAGAGAATCAACTCTAAAAGGTATCAATATACATGATATCTTGGACGCAGATAAAACACAAACACAAAGTACCTTGCTCTAAAGCAAAAAACTCAACATTTTTCTCTAAGTAACTAAGTGACTAAAACTAAAAGCATGTGAGGGTAAAGAACAGTGATACACTTCAATCAGCATCGAAAAATCTCGTTTTAGTTTTGAAGTGTTAAAATGAAATTCTTATATTCGACACATTATCATATTAGAAACAAGAATGACAATCATACTAAACACAATCCTAGCGAAAGCAATAGGGTTTATGAGTCTGACAAAGCAAGTTCATATTCAAAGCACAGAGAAACTATTATTTCAGAGAATCTCACCTACTTACCAATGAATGTATCTCTATAGAGCATGTTCAAACTTAACAAAAGAACGAAGTCCACAACACCAACAAATCAGAGATGATGAGTAAGCAATAACATCATATGCATTATTGAGAATCAATCAAAATCAAAAATTTGAAATATACATTGTTATACAAAAATCCAGAAGAAGAAAACTTGAAAAAGGGAACAAAAACAAAAACCCAGAAAATGAAAAGTTGAAAAAGGGAACAAAAACAAAAACCTAGAAGAAGAAAACTTTACCTGATTGTGAAGGAGAGAGGAAGAAGGAGTCGTCGGAGAGAGAGAGGTGAAGGAGAGAGGAATAAGGAGTCGCCACCGGAGTCGCATCAATAGAGAAAGAGAGAAACGAGTCAAGAGAAAACCCTTGGGCGTTACCAATTGACCGCGGGTCAACTTGCATTTGATCGCGGTTAGCTTGGACGTAGGCCCAATATGACCATTTTATTTTGGGTTTTAATTTTATCCAACCAAAAGCTTGCTAACTTGGCCACGCCCATGGTCAGCCAAACCAATTGACAACCCTACCTATGGCTCTGAATGGAGAAAGCGGATCAGGCGGTGCGGATCAAGCGGTTCAAGCACGGATCATGCGTATCAAATGCGGATCAAGCGGATCTGACGGAACAAGTGCGGATCAAGCGGTCCAAAATATATGGTTGAATGGAAAAAGCGGTACATAACATATATTTGAATTAAATATAAATATAGTATATATAGTTATGGTTATAAATATGTTTATTATACATAAAATAAATTCAAAGACAAGGGTAAGAAAAAAAAACTAAGATCAAATATTTTAATTTGCCTATAACATATCTGCAATATGTTCTCTGATGTACATCATATGATCTCCCTCGGCTATCTCTGTTGCATCTGTGTCACCTAGATCAGTTTCAGATTCTGTGTTGCCAAACTCAAATTGTTCCATTATTTCTGTAAAATTTTCATCAAAAAAAATTGAAATTTTGATAAAATTATGCAGTCCCACTGTAGCAATTACCACTCTTTTTTGTACTTGCGTATTATATCTAGAAAACTCACAAAAAAATCCTATATTTTTTAACGGTAGTACGTTTCGACCCTGATTTTAAGGTGAAAAATATATAGGTTTTGAATGGTCTATTGGATAAAAAGATGGGCCACCCAAAATACAGGGAGAACTGTTTATTTCTTCCATTCAACATTTTTTATAAGTTGTAAAATTTATAATAATTAAATATATAAAACTGTTTTTTATACTTTTGAGAAGGAAAAATAGTAGATAAAATACATAATATGGAAAGCTCGGATTGTGAAGTATACCAAGTGCAAATTCTATAATTTAATATTTTTAATTCATTTTTTTCTTATTAAATAGCATTACACATTTTCATGATTTGATCACAATAATATCTAATTCAAGTCCATCACTGCAACTTTTATTTTTTCACACAATTCAAGAAGATCATAAATTATATATTATCTCTTTTCTTTAAAATATATTATTTTATTTATATAAAAATAAATACTTCTTCATAATTTTTAGTATACCATCACTTTACAAAGAAACAAAATTCACTTTGCTCTATGCATTCCATTTTCAAAGTTAAGGTATGTTCATATTTTATTTATTACATATTTGGTTTTTATAATAAATGTATAATAATACATATCAATTTAGTATTACACATATTATTAAAACTATAACTTTTAATTTAGTTTTTTTTTTATTATGTACAAAGTACAAACTTTAGTAAAATTTATCATTTTCTCATATAAATATAAATGATAATATTGGATTTATTATTATTAATAAAAAATTAAACCAAATATAAAAAAATTATAATTATGAATATTATGTTACGTAATTATAATGATGCATTTATTATTTATAGCTAATATTACATAATTATAAATATAGAATTATAACTAATTAAAATAGTCAATTCTAATATATATATATATATGTATAGATATGTATAATTAAAATTTGATTTTAATTTTCTATGTGAATATGTGATACGTAAATGTAAGCCATACAATAAACTATTTCTTAATTAGATAACAAAATTTGAATCCTTACACTTTCTTTTCTTTCTCAAATGTAATTGTTGAAAAGAGTCAAGTTTTGAAGTTTGTTTGACCAAATAGAATAATGTCAATATGATTTAAATTTAAAACAAATAAACTAAATTGCATGAAAAAATAATTACTTCAAACATATTTATAAATTTAATTGTATGTATCATTGTTTATATTTCCTCTAAGTTATTTAATATAGGCATAATACATGTTTTTTAAAAAATAGTTCAGTGTAAAAATAATTTTTTTTTTAAAATTGTAGATATGATGTCTAACCGCCGACAAAACACAAGTGCATCTGTTCAAAGAGATACAAGTATTCCCACAGAAACATCAGCACATGTAAATACTGAATAATTGTTTTTTTTTGTTTCCTATGTAGTTATAATTAAGTGAAAAGTACATTTGATTTTTTTTTGAACATGTAGAGCGCATTTAATTTTAAATGGACTCCAACCAGAGAAAGAATATTCCTTGAGTTATACGATCAAGCAATTTCGATGAATAATTACAGTTTCAAAGATCCCACACCTTTTGGTAAAGAGTTTGTGGTTGAAAACTTCAACAATGAGTTTGGTGTTAGTGTAACGTATAGGTTTTTCAAAGAGAAACTTGATCAACTCGAAAAAGTACAAGAAGTATCTTGCTCTTATGGATTCTACCGGCATCACAGTTGATCCCATTACATTTGAGATCGATTCATCTGAATCATGGTGGAAAGATCGTGAAAGTAATCATAATCTTCCTCACTGTCCAAATATGATTAGCCAAATTCAGAAGATCATGTTGCTTGTCTTCATCTACTATGGGGCACACCATTCTGGTGGTATTGATTCTAATAGTCCATCTTCTGGTGGTAATAATACATGTGGCCAGTGGATCATCCTTTTTAACAATGGAGCACACCACCAAGCGCTCAACAATGGGGCAAACCACTAAGCGCTAAACAATGGGATACACAGTACACCACCAAATGTTCAACACCGAGGTACACAACAAAATGCACAACAATGGAGTTCACCACCAACAACTCAACAATGGGGAACACCTCCAAATGTTTCACATTGGGGTTCATAATCAAATGTTTCGCAGTGGGGTTCATCGCCGAATGCTTCACAATGGGGTCCGCCAACGAATGTGCAACATGGATTTGCACTGAGAACTCAAACGAAAACAACAACAGATGCTCTAGAAGGAGTTACAGAAGAAGGACCACTTCCTAGTTCAGGAAACGTTCAAAGACGTAGAGCAGGAGGATTATTCAATATTTTTGAAAACAACGAGGACCTAATTTAAATGAAACTCATCAAGGCGATGAAGATTAGATTAGTAGTGCATGTGCTTTGTTATTAGTGACTATGTCTTGTTTGACTTAATTTTTTTATAATGTCATTTAGTTATTATGTATTTTTCATTCATGTCATTTTAGATCTTATCAATCGAATTTTATTTTTCTTTTTGTGTTCTCAAATGTTAGACTTTTCGTATATGCCAGCTGCGATCACAAGGACTCCGCTTTATAAGTTATGAGGAGAGAGTTGAGTTGTGGAATTTGGAGAACGAGCAATTTGAGGAGTTAATAATTCAACCAGCACTCAATTACTACAATCGGTATTTTGAAAGAGGACCAATACAAGCAGATGGTGGTATGGGGTGGACGAACATTTTGCGTCGCTTACAAGAAGATCATGATGCTTGTCTTCATCTACTAAGAATGTCACTTGGTTGTTTTAGAACATTGTGGGACAACCTAGAAACGAGGTATGGATTACGGCCAACATTAAATGTAAGCATGGAAGAGAGTGTGACCATGTTTCTATGAATATGTGGACATAATAAATTTCAAAGGGATGTTGGATTGCGATTCGGAAGAACTCAAGAAACTGTGAAGAGGAAATTCTTCGAAGTGCTTACAGCGACTGAGTTACTTGCTTGTGATTATAACAAAACTCTAACAAGACATGAACTACTCAGGATTCCTGACCAACTTTTAATGGATTCAAAATACTGGCCATTTTTTAGTGGATTTGTTGGAGCAGTGGATGGAGTTCATGTTTGCGTAAAGGTGAAGCTTGAATTACAAGGAATGTATTGGAACCGACACGATAGAACATCATTTAACATCATGGCAATCTGTGATTTGAATATGTTGTTCACATATGTTTGGAGGGAAAACGGCCGATTCCCCCATGAAGTCTTGAGCTGCTGATTATTCATATATGAAGTTTCAAGCCATGCCAAAACCTACACAAACTATCTTTTATTTTGAATTCCCTACATATATAAACTTTTGAAAATTGGTCAATTCCAACAAAACCGTAAACGGTGTTTGATTTCCGTTAACGGAATCTGACGTGGCTGACAACGTGGCTTAATGGTTTGGTCTGGTTTGCGATTAAACCAACGTTTTTTTTAATTGCTGAGACCAAAACGACGCCGTTTTGGTCTCATTGTCGATAAATTAAAATATGGAACTGCCAAGATTCGAACTTGGGCCTGTAATGAAGCAGGGTAACACTATACCACTAGACTAATGATATTTCGTTGTTCAAACACATAACTATATACATATATACAAAATCTAAAATTCCTCAAATTAATTTTTTCTTCTTCAAATTAATTTCTTCTTCCTCAATTCAATTTCTTCTTCTTCTTCTTCCTTGATTCAATTTTTTTTCTGGGTTTATATTTTTTTCCACTCGTCAACACATGATTTGCCATGGGTTTAATTCTGATTTTCTTATTCTTCTTCCTCGATTCAAAATTGTTCGTGAAATTCAAAAATTCAAAAAATGTTTGATTTATGGGTTTAAATTTTGAAATTCAAAAAAAAAAGTTTGTTCGTGAAATTCCTCAATTATTTTTCTCAAAATTTTGAATTTCAAAATTGTTCTTGAAATTTTAAAAAATTCTCATTTTCACGAATTTCAAAAATTAAACCCAGAAAATCAAACTTTTTTATAATTTTTTTAATTTCACGAATAATCAGCAGCCCAATACGAAGTTTGATTTTCTAGGTTTAATTTTTGAAATTCGTGAAAATGAGAATTTTTTTGAATTTCAAGAACAATTTTGAAATTCAAAATTTTGAGAATTGATTTGAGGAATTTCACGAACAAACTTTTTTTTTGAATTTCAAAATTTAAACCCAGAAAATAAAACTTTTTTGAATTTTTTGAATTTCACGAACAATTTTGAATCGAGAAAGAAGAAGAAGAAAATAAGAATTAAACCCATGACAAATCAAGTGTTGACAAGTTGAAAAAAAAAATAAACCCAGAAAAAAAATTGAATCGAGGAAGAAGAAATTGAATCGAGGAAGAAGAAGAAGAAGAAATTGAATTGAAGAAGAAGTAGAAGAAGAAATTGAATCGAGGAAGAAGAAATTAACTTGAAGAATTGTGGATTTTGTATATATGTATATAGTTATGTGTTTGAACAACGAAATATCATTAGTCTAGTGGTAGAGTATTACCCTGCCTCATTACAGACCCGAGTTTGAATTCTGGCAGGTGCATATTTTTATTTATCGACAATGAGACCAAAACGACATCGTTTTGGTCTCAGAAAAAAAATGGTTTAATCGCAAACCAGACCAAACCATTAAGCCACGTGTCAGCCACGTCAGATTCCGTTAACGGATATCAAACACCGTTTACGGTTTTGTTGGAATTGACCAATTTTCAAAAGTTCATGTAGGTTTTGGCATGACTTGAAACTTCATATATGAATAATCAGCAGTCCAATACTTCATGGAGCACCAGTATCTTGTCACGATACAGCAGTTCTCACGATGGCGCAAGAGAATGACTCTGAATTTCCTTTGCCTTCGGGAGATAAGTATTATGTAGTTGATTATGACTATACAAATAAAAAGGGTTTTCTTGCTCCCTTTAGATCTTCACGTAACATAGTTGTTCGATATCATATGTCGCAGTTCTACAATGGTCCTCATCCTCGAAGTAAGCAATAATTGTTTAATCGATGTCATGCATCCTTACGTTTTGTTATTGAAAGGACATTTGGAGTTTGGAAAAAAAAATGGAGGATTTTTTGTGAGTTTCCTAGATATAATACACAAGTACAAAAAAGAGTGGTAATGGCTACAATGGGACAGCATAATTTTTACAGAATTTCATATTTTTCTGATGAAAATTTTGCAGAAATAATAGAACAGTTTGAGTTTGGCAACACATAATCTGAAACTGAACTACAAGAAAACAGGGGTATTTCCGACGGAAATTCCGACGGCGATAATTCTGTCCGAAATTTCCGACGGTTTATCGACGGATTTCTGACGGACTCCTCATCGGTCGGAAATCCGTCAGAAATCCGTCGGAAATGTGAATCCGTCGGAAATCCGTCAGACACTTTTCGACAGATTTCCGATGACTTTCCTAGCAATTGTGATGTTCCCTACATACTGCCGACGGATTTCCGACGACGCCCATCCGTCGGAAATGTCCGACGGATTTCCGACAGATAGTGACTTTGCCGACATGGATGCCGACATGGTTGCCGACATGGTTGCCGACATCGATAATATATACTTTAGATCCGTCGGAAAATTCACAAAATTTTCCTTATAAAAACGTATCCACGCTTCATTTATAATCACAAAAAAAAATCTCTCTTATCTAATTCCTTACGAAAATGTCTTCTTCAAATCCTTATAATTATTTTCGATCATGGATGGACAAGCCTCATCAAATTCCGGACACGGGCCTAGTTACGGAGGAATTCAAAGAAGGTCTACAGGAATTCATGGCATTTGCGGGTATGCAGAAGAAAGCAAAAAAAAACCGGTAAAATCTATTGCCCTTGTACCAATTGTGGGAATCGTAGATTTATCGTGATAGATGAAGTATGGTCACACTTGTATTGTCATGGGTTTATGCCGGGTTACAAGATTTGGTATTATCATGGAGAAAATGATACAATGTGGATAATTATGTTAGTACTAGTGAACATTATATTGGGGATAACACTAGCTTAGAAGAACCCGCAATGGAAGTACAAAGTACTGTAGGTCATGTTCAGATGGTGAACGATGCATTTCGTGAAAGTATACCATCGGTTGCTGAGTATGGAGATAGAGGAGAAGAACCTAACTTAGAAGCTCGGAGATTCTTTGATATGTTAGACGCTACTAAACATCCGTTATATGATGGGTGTAGAGGTGAACATTCCCCTTTATCAACTGCAACAAGGATGATGGGTATAAAGACGGATTTCAATTTGAGTGAGGAGTGCGTGGATGCAATTGCTGATTTTGTGAAAGAAATTTTGCCAGAAGATAATCTTGCACCGGCATCATACTATGAGATACAGAAACTTGTTCAAGGTCTAGGATTGCCGTATCAGATGATAGATGTATGCATAGACAACTGTATGCTCTACTGGAGAGAGGACGCAGACCGTACGACATGCCGTTTTTGTCGCAAACCTCGGTATAAGGAAACAGGTGGAAGAGTGCCAGTGCCATATAAACGGATGTGGTATTTACCGTTAATAGAGAGATTGAAGAGGTTATATCAGTCAGAGCGCACAGCGGGAGCAATGAGATGGCATGCAGAGCATACAACAGATGGAAAAATCGCCCATCCGTCAGACGCAGGAGCATGGAAACATTTTCAATCCATTTATCCCAGCGTTGCGTTTGAGGCGAGGAATGTATACCTTGGATTATGTACCGACGGTTTCAACCCTTTTGGGAAGCACGGCAGAAAATATTCTTTGTGGCCAGTAATTGTAACACCTTACAATTTGCCGCCATCTTTGTGCATGCGAAGGGAGTTCTTGTTCCTTAACATTCTCGTTCCTGGACCAGAGCATCTGAAGAGATCACTTGATGTGTTTTTGCAACCATTGATTTATGAGCTGCGAATGTTATGGGACCAAGGTATTGAAGCGTTTGATGTTTCTTGTCACCAAAATTTCATCATGCGGTCAGTACTTTTGTGGACCATTAGCGATTTTCCAGCATATAGCATGTTATCAGGATGGACAACGCACAGAAGGTTATCGTGCCCGTACTGTCAAGATAACACTGATGCGTACCAATTGAAGCACGGACGGAAAACGTCTTGGTTTGATTGTCATAGGCGATACCTACCTAGCGATCATCCTTATCGTCAGAGCACCACATTGTTTAGGAAGAACCGGAAAGTATTTGATGGTCCACTTCCTGAGTTAGATGGTGAGTATTTGTTGACTCAGTTCAGAGATTTTGGTGCAGAGATGACCGTTGATTGTGGTGGTAACGGGCATCATCCTGTTGATGGTTGTGGCAACGTTCATAATTGGCACAAGAGGAGCATTTTCTGGGATTTGCCTTATTGGAAGGACCATCATTTGAGGCATAATCTGGATGTCATGCACATTGAGAAGAATTTTTTCGACAACATTATGAACACCGTTCTCAATGTCAAAGGGAAGACGAAGGACAATCTGAAGTCTAGATTGGACTTGCCAGACATTTGTTCTCGTAGAGCACTATATGTGACAGGGAACGGGAAGCCTCCGGTCCCGGCTTTTCGTTTGGATGAACCTTCAAAGGCCGAGTTTTTTTACTTGATTGCCGAAAGTGTTAGATTCCCGGACGGATACGCATCTAACCTTCGGAACTGCGTTGATCATGGAGAATGGAAGTTTACTGGGATGAAGAGTCATGATTGTCATGTGCTGATGCAGCGCCTCCTTCCATTTGCCTTTACATGTCTTCTACCACGTAATGTCCACGAAGCAATTGCAGGTACAATCATGAAATTATTTATTTACTACTTTATACAATATATACTTCATTATTTAATTATTCATTTGTTATCCATATTTTGCAGGGATTGGTGCCTTTTTCCGAGATATATGTCCTCGATCTCTTACATCAGACGGTATCCGCAATCTTAGGGCTAATATACCTGTAATCCTTTGCAATTTGGAGAAGATATTTCCTCCTTCATTCTTTGATGTTATGAAACATCTAACAATTCATCTCCCTCGAGAAGCAGAGCTTGGGGGCCCGGTTCAGTACCGTTGGATGTATCCTTTCGAACGGTATATGTTACATCTAAAGAAGAAGGTGAAAATTTTGAGCAGAGTGGAGGGTTCTATCGTCGCACAGACCATCAATGAAGAAACCTCACATTTTGCCGAGTCCTACTTTCCATCACAAGTCAAAACAAAGAGTCGTAGAGCAGCTCGACATGATGACGGAGGCAACCTACCTTTATATCCGGTCGATGTACCTCATATATTTTTAGAGATTGGACGAATTAGTGGAAAAGGCAAGAAGAGGAGACTTTCACCACAAGAGCGAGAGCATTTGCATATGTATATTCTCACAAATTGCGACGGAGTTGATGAATATGAGAGGTATTATATTGAACTTAATTTTTAATTACTTATTGGGTTCTTGATTATATATATATATATATATATATATATATATGTACTAACGTGATAATTGCTTCAATCTCACAGGATGTATATGGCTTATCAACGTTTTGCATTTCCTGACAAAACAGAGGACCAGCTAATCGAGCTCAAACAGGAAGAGTTCGGACGTTGGTTAAGAGATTATGTAAGTCTTTTAATTGCCTTGTTTTTACAATCATCATATGTAATGAAAGATTTATTTGATGTTTTTTTATTTTAATTGTGTATGTGACGACAGAGAAGGCTAACGGACAAACATTTCCCACGTGGTTAGAAGAAATTGTGCGATTTCCACTAGCAACCGTGCAGTCACATGTGATGTATAGCACACGGGGGTACGCTTTTAAGATTATTCGGGATGATAGGAGTGCGACAACTTCAGATTATGGTGTATCAACTCAGTCAGGTGATCTTGTATACTATGGTGTCGTACGTGAGATTTTCGATGTTCAGTACCCGGGAATGCTCGGTCTAAGATGTGTTGCATTTTTATGCGACTGGAACGACCCATTAGTACAAAGCGGTGTGCGACACGACCAATTTGGTGTTAAATCATTACATAGCAGAAGAAAACTCCAGAGATACGAGCCATTTGTACTTGCATCACAAGCAGACCAGGTTTGTTTTCCTTTTACGTTAATTTTTAATTTAGTTTTGTTGCATTCCCGTGGTTAAATTTGTACATGGTGTAGGTATGCTACATTCTCTATCCTCGGGTGACAAACAAGCAAGACCCGTGGGTTACAGTCACATCGATAAACCCGAGAGGTAGAGTTCATGGGATATCTGATCATGAACCCCTCCAACAAAGCTCTGTAGGTTTGGGTTCAATCGAGCATTCCCTTGAGGTCGACCTTGTCGTTGATTTCACCATACAGGCAGACGATCGGGTATTTGAGGATTCAGAAGAAGAATTTGACGAATTTGGGGAACCTTCCTATTCAGGATAATCAGATTACTCATCATCGGATTGACAGTAGTTTTAATTATAAAATTTGCACCGTAAAATATGTACTTATATTTGAACTAGAATTGTAATGTGTAATATATCAGTTATGTCGAAGTTTTATAAACTTAGACATTTGATTAAGTGTAACAAAAGCGGAAATTAAAAAAATAATTTATAAGCACATATTTATAGCCGAGGGATTGAGTTTATAGCCGAGGCAACTGAATCCGTCGGAAATCCGTTGGAAATTTCTCGGCTATAACCCAAACGAGGCATTCAGTTTTAGTCGAGGCAACTGAATCCGTCGGAAATTTCCGACGGATTTTCGACGGATTCAGTTACCTCGGCTAAAAACTCAATCCCTCGGATAAAAACTCAATCCCTCGGCTAAAAACTCAATTCCTTGCATGTTTGCCGATTGGCCAGTCAACATGAACGTGTCATATTTGCCATATCCGTAGGAAATCCGTCGGAAATTTCCGACGGATATATTCAAAAATCTTGTTTAGGGTATAGGGTATAGGTTTTTTTTGTGGAAAATGTTTACAAATACTTGTATGATGTATATAAAATAGGTTAACCTTATATATACATCAAAAAATGTGTTATATAGAATTTATAAAATTTGATGGAAGTGTTTGTATAAGTTATAGTATAAGATATAGTTGATTTATGTGAAATGATATGTTTTGTTGTTGTATAATTTTTTTACTCATGCAAAGCCTTTAATATTGATGAACTTAATATATATATTGAATGAAACATGTAAATTACATGTCCCTAAATCATATAAAAACCCCTAAACCCCAAATATAACCTATTTTCCGACGGATTTCCGACGGATATGGCAAATATGACACGTGCCTGTTGACTGGCCAATCGATATAGATATTTTCGAGACCGCGGGAATATCAACCGCGTAAATGAAATTATTTTTCGAAATCCGACGGACTTCCGACGGACATCGATATATATCGACAAAGCGTAAGTTTTTTTCCTTATTTCTCTCTTCTGTCTCTCTGTCTTCCGACTCTTCTTCTCCCTCTTCTCTCTCTTCCGACTCTTCTTCTCCCTCTTCTCTCTTCTTCTTCCTTACCGAAAATCTCTTTTCTCTTCTTCTTCTTTACAATTTCGGTTTTCTTCCTCAATTCCTCAACTCTTCTTCATCAATTCCTCAACTCTTATCTCAAAACCATGTAAGTTTCTTCAATTCCTTTAATTTTGTTTTTAGATCTTGTTAGTTTTAGGGAATATATTAGTTAGGTTGTTAGAATTCTATTTATGTGAATTGTTAGGTGGTTAGAATAGAATTTGTTATGTAGAATAATATTAGTGTTAGGATTTATGTGTTTAGATTGTTGATTTAGAATTGTTAGATCTAGAAAACAAATTTTTGATTTTTTAAAAACGTTTGTATATATTAAAATCATTTTTAGATCTTGTTTGATTTTCTAAAAATATTTTAAAAATGTTTGTAGATCTTGTTTGAATTTTTAAAAATATTTGTATATATTAAAATCGTTTTTAAAATATTTTTTAGTAATAAAAACGTTTTAACAATATTTGTATATATTAACAACGTTTTTAATATATTTTTTAAGTAATAAAAACGTTTTTATAATATTTGTATATATTAAAATTGTTTTTAAAAATTTGTTATAGTAATAAATACGTTTTTATAATATTTGTATATATTAAAATCGTTTATAATATTTTTTAACTAATAAAAACGTTTTTAAAATATTTCTATATATTAAAGTTGATGTAAAAATATTATTTTAATAATACAAACGTTTTTAAAATATTGTTTAGTAATAAAATCGTTTTTAATATATTGTTTTAGTAATAGAACGTTTTTTAAATATTTGTATACATTAAAACCGTGTTTAAAATATTTTTCCAAATTTTGGAATTTTTTGAAAAATTTGAATGTTTTGGAAAATTTGAATTTTTCAGAAAATTTGAATTTTTTCTAAATTTGTTTTCGGAAATTTCAAAATTTTTGGTAACTTTTGAAATTTGTGTTAATTTAATAACGATTTTACCGTTTTCTGCAGGGACCACGACGACGTACTTCAGTTGGGAGGCGGTAACCAAGGACGCCGTTCTCGGGGTTCTCGGTGTACGCCTCCGGGACCAACGAGCTCGGGAACTCACATCCCGGATTCCCAGCAATCCGCTGCTCGGAGCAACATTCAGATCGAGGAGCTAGTCCGGTAGCCTAACTGGGGCCATTGCATCCGACTCGACCCGAAGTTTGAGGACGAGACTTGGTAAGATAATTTTTGTACATTATTTCAATTTATTTAGATTTTTAAACTTAACATATTTATATCTTTTCATAATGTTTTCAGGTTTAAACTGTCAACTCAGATCACCAAGGCGATATTACGGATACTCCACAATATGTTGGACAAACCGTACGAGAAGTATTCGGACATGCCTATCGAGGAGAAAGACGTGTGGCACCGGACTTTCGGGGTAAGTTATTTATTGATTTATTATTTATTTTTAATTTCATTTTGTCAATTTTGTTTTTTGAAATGTAACATATATTTCTTTAAAATTGTAGCAAGAGTTCACATGGGACTCTCATCATACGCGCAAAGTCCTTGACACATTCGACAATTATGCCGCAAACTCGTACTCGAAGCACATGTACGAGTGGAAGCACAACAAAGACAAGCCGAAGGACCTTGACGACGACGTCTGGAAGGGCTTCTGTGAGTACTGGAGTAGGCCTGCGACGAAAAAGACCTCCGACCAACAGTCGAAGAACCGAAATAGCCAACGAGGCGGGAAAGGGGTCTACATCCACAACGGGGGCGCAAACACCATCGAACGGGAAGCGATAGAAATAGTAAGTTTAATTTCAATTTTTTATTACTAATTCTGTTTTTTTATATTTATTTAACTTAACAAATTTTCCCACGTGAAAGAATCTGGTTCCGAACCCGATTATCTTAAACTCATCGAGCATAGACACACCAACAAGAAAACCGGTCAGATACAGGACTTGGGGATGCAAGATGTTGTCGAGAAGAGCAAGAAGACGGAGCTGGACCGTGAAGTATCAATATCGCAGCTCACTATCGACGGATCGACGTCCTCGAACTCTTTATCCCGGGAAGAGATAAACCAGATTGTACTTGAGGTAAGTTTTAATTTCATTTCGTTTTCTTTTTATTTTCGTTATTTAATTATTAACGGTTATAATTATTCGCAGCAAACCCGGCAAGTGAAAGGTCGATTCGCTGGGTTAGGCACCCTTCAGACCCAGGAATCTTCTTCCTCGCTTCCTCGTTATCCTTCGGAGTACCGGGTAGAAATCGAGAAGCTCACCCAAATGGTGAAAGACCGTGACCGGCAGGTCGAAGAGCTACGGACGGAGCAAGTGTCTACCAACAAGAAGCTATCCTCGTTGGAGAAGATGATGCAGAAATGTTTTCCGCATATGTTTCGGGATAATAATCCCGACGACGACGACTCCGGGGATTCTCCAACCGCTTAAATATTTTCTTTTAACGTTTTTTTTTGAACAATTTTTTTTAATGTGTAATGAATTTTTTAATTTTGTTTGATGAATTTAAATATTTATTATTTATATTTTTAATTTATATTTCTAATTTATAAATTTTTAATTTATAAAATTTCAAAAAAATAAATAATTAAATAAAATTCAAAATAAAATTTATTTTATATACGTCGCAATTCCGTCGGAAATCCGTCGGAAATCCGTCGGAATCAGTTACCGTCGTAAATCCGTCGGAACCTATTTCCGACGAAGAACCGACGGACTTCCGAGACAACTTCCGATCAATTATCCGTCGTAACTCCGTCGGAAATAGTTACCGTCGGAAATCCGTCGGAACATATTTCCGACGGACTTCCGACAAATTCATCCGTCGGAAATATTGTCGGTAATATATCCGTCGGAAATACCCGACGGCCAACCGACGGACTTCCGACGGCATTTCCGATCAAAGATCCGTCGGAAAGTACGCCGTCGGTTTTCCGTCAGAAAATTTCGACGGAAGTCACATTTCCGACGAACTGTAACCGACAGCTTAAATCCGTCGGAAATACCCCTGTTTTCTTGTAGTGTGATCTAGGTGACACAGATGCAACATAGATAGCCGATGGAGATCATATTGCAGATATGTTATGGGCAAATTGAAAAATTTGATCTTAGTTTTTTTTTACCCTTGTATTGTCTTTGAATTTATTTTATGTATAACTAGGGGTGATCCGCGCTACGCGCGGTCGTGATAAACAATTATTTAAACTTTGTTTATTTTCTATTATTATTTTATTTTCTTTGATCTCTTAGTTAATTTAATTTTCTCTGCCAACTTAAAATCTATTTGTTTTTTTGGATTAAAAATGTTTAATAGATCTATGTGTCTAACATTTTTCTCTTGTTTTCTCCAATTTTTTTTTCTCTAATCCAGAAATCAATACCTCTCTCTAAGATTAACAGAAAAATAACTTGGCCCTTAACAATAGCCTTATGTTGGTTAAATTTTCATATTTCTCTACAGTTAAATATGGAAATCGATTAAAAAAAATATAAAAAAACAAATAGATTTAATAAACACATACATATTCCACACAATAATTAGGATTTGAGAGTTTTCCCATAAGCGGCGAGAGTTGTAAAATGAAGGTTAGTTTTCTTGGTTTCGCTTGTGGCGATGTTCGTCCTTAGAGTTCATTTGGCTGACTTAGAGCGGCTAATCTCCATTAAAGAAGAAGAATCATTTTACCGCGCTACGCATCGTCGAATGGAGCTCAGTCTCCCCGATAAACTCATATCATCCCTCAAACTCACTGAACGCAAAGGCCTTATCTATCTATACCGCAAATCTTCACACAAATCCCTTCGCAACCCTAGATCTTTTCGTTGTTCCAAATTAATTGGAGCTCTTTCCCTTGGAATGGTCGAGCTTTCGACACAAACCAGAGAATGGGAAGAGCTCTTCTGCGCCATTATAGTATCTTCTGCATTTGTGTGTTTTCTGCATTACACCAACCGTTGACTATTTATGAAGCTATACCCAGCGATGAAAGCCAATGAATACGGGTTCCGTGTTTTCGTGCTTACATATTACTATATTCTGATTTTCGGGTTCAACACATGGCAGTTCATAGAACTGGCTATTTCCCGGCAATGCCGTGTTTAGCCTTATAGAGACGTAAAACGATTTATAAAATATATTGTTATTTTATTTTGTTTAAATATGTATTTTGATTTATAGTTTTATTTATAGTAATACTATTATAGTTTTTAAACACAAAACGTAATTTTAAACATCTTTATACCTTTATTGTAGTTGTGCTTTCTACTATATATAACAAAAATGACGTTTCTTACATATTTGGTTAAAGATATATAATTTATACAAAATGTGGACCTTAAAATAAAAAATAAAAAAAATGGTGGTCTGTCTCCCGGTTTCTGCTTATGCCTCTTGGCGCTAGTGTTAGTTTAGGTGTCAATATGTTTATCTATCCTATATGGGCTGGAGAGGATCTTCATAACTGATCTTATGGGTTTATGAGTTTTTGGAGTTTATGTTATTTTAAGGATTTTTTTTAAAAAAGTAGTGGATGCCAAGGTGGATGCTGAGGTGGCGGAAGGAGAAGTGAACAAAGCTAACTTTATATATATATAAAAATATGTATAACCATAACTATATTTACTATATTTATATTTAATTCAAATATATGTTATGTACCGCTTTTTCCATTCAACCATATATTTTGGACCGCTTGATCCGCACTTGTTCCGCCATATCCGCACTTGATATGCCTGATCCGCTTGAACCGCTTGATCCGCACCGCCTGATCCGCTTTCTCTATTCGGAGCCATATGCTTTGAATGGCCTAGTGGATAAAAGATGGGCTGCCCACAATACAGGGAGAACCGTTTATTTCTTCTATTCATCATTTTTTATAAGTTGTAAATTTTATAATAATTAAATATATAGATCAACTGTTTTTTACACTTTTGGAAAGAAAAATTAGTGAATAAAAGACAGAACATGGAACGCTCGTATTGTTAAATATACCAAGTGCAGATCTTATAATTTAATGTTTTTAATTCATTTTTTCTTATTAAATAGCATTACATATTTTCATTATTTGATCACAATAATATCTAATTCAAGTGGATCACTGCAATTTTTTATTTCTATTATATATTATCTCTTTTCTTTAAAATATATTATTTTATTTCTATAAAAATAAATACTTCTTCCTAATTTTTAGTATACCATCACTTTATAAAGAAAACAAATTCACTTTTCTCTCCATATTCCATTTACAAAGTTAAGGTATGTTCATATTTTAATTATTATATATTTGGTTTTATAATAAATGTATAATAATACATATCAATTTAGTATTAAACATATTATTAAAACTATAACTTTGAATTTAGTATTTTTATTATGTACGAAGTAAAAATTTAGTAAAATTTATCATTTTCTCATATAGATATAAATGATAATATTGAATTTATTATTATTAATAAAAATTGAACCAAATATAAAAAATTATAATTATGCATATTATGTTGCATCATTATAATGATGCATTTTATTATTTATAGCTAATATTACATAATTATAAATATAGAATTATAACTAATTAAAATAGTCAATTATAATATATATATATATATATATGTATAGATATGTATAGATATGTATAATTAAAATCTAATTTTAACTTTTTATGTGAATAAGTGATACATAAGTGTAAGCCATTCAATAAACTATTTCTTAATTAGACAACCAAATATGAATCCTTACGGTTTCTTTTTTTCTCAAGTGTAATGGTTGAAAAGAGTCAACTTTGGAAGTTTGTTTGACAAATAAAATAATGTATAAAAAATAATCACTTAAAACATATTTATAAATTTAGTTGTATGTATCATTGTTTATATTTCCTCTAAGTTATTTAATATAGGCATAATACATGTTTTTTTGAAATAGTTTAGTGTAAAAATATTATTTTTTAAAAAACAAATTGTAAATATGACGTCTAACCGCCGACAAAACACAAGTGCATCTGTTCAAAGAGATACAATTATTCCGACAGAAACATCAGCACATGTAAATACTTAATCATTGTTTTTTTTGTTTCCTATGTAGTTATAATTAAGTGAAAAGTACATTTGAATTTTTTTTTAAACATGTAGAGCGCATTTAATTTTAAATGGACTCCAACCAGAGAAATAATATTCCTTGAGTTATACGATCAAGCACTTTCGATGAACAATTACCGTTTCAAAGATCCTACACCTTTTGGTAAAGAGTTTGTGGTTGAAAAGTTCAACCATGAGTTTGGTGTTAGTGTAACGTATAGGTTTTTCAAAGAGAAACTTGATCAACTAGAAAAAATTACAAGAAGTATCTTGCTCTTATGGATTCTACCGGCATCACAGTTGATCTCATTACATTTGAGATCGATGCATCTGAATCATGGTGGAAAGATCGTGACGTAAGTTATAACGCCCCGACCGCCCCTACCTGTGGGCCCCATGCCCTCTCTCGGCCCGTGGGCCCCACCCTTGTCCGACGGCCGGTGCGTTAGTCCGGGAGGCTTGTAATACTTGTTTACTGACCCTGCAATCACCACGTGACCTTTCCCCGTGTTTTGTCCTCACTCACACGATACCGCGAATCACTTCCCGGAAGGTCACCCATCCTTAGACTACTCCAGCTCAAGCACGCTTAACTCTGGAGTTCTTTCGGGCAAGTGATCGGAAAAGGTAAGTGCACTTTGGTGACATAGGTAGCCAAATCAATTCTTATAAGCCTCTCCGCATATACAAGAAATCGGGATGTTACATAAGTACTCATAATCTTCCTCACTGTTCAAATATGATTCGCCAAATTCAGAAGATCATGTTGCTTGTCTTCATCTACTATGGGGCACACCATTCTGGTGGTATTGATTCTGATAGTCCATCTTCTGGTGGTAATAATACAGGTGGCCAGTGGATCATCCTTTTTAACAATGGAGCACACCACCAAGCGCTCAACAATGGGGCAAACCACTAAGCGCTAAACAATGGGTTACACAGTACACCACCAAATGTTCAACACCGAGGTACACGACAAAATGCACAACAATGGAGTTCACCATCAACAACTCAACAATGGGGAACACCTCCAAATGTTTCACATTGGGGTTCATAATCAAATGTTTCGCAGTGGGGTTCATCGCCGAATGCTTCACAATGGGGTCCGCCAACGAATGTGCAACATGGATTTGCACTGAGAACGCAAACGAAAACAACAACAGATGCTCAAGAAGGAGTTACAGAGGAAGGACCACTTCCTAGTTCAGGAAACGTTCAAAGACGTAGAGCAGGAGGATTAATCAATATTTTTGAAAACAACGAGGACCTAATTTAAATGAAACTCATCAAGGCGATGAAGATTAGATTAGTAGTGTATGTGTTTTGTTATTAGTGACTATGTCTTGTTTGACTTAAAATTTTTTTATAATGTCATTTAGTTATTATGTATTTTTCATTCATTTCATTTTAGATCTTATCAATCGAATTTTATTTTTCTTTTTGTATTCTCAAATGTTAGACTTTTCGTATATGCCAGCTGCGATCACAAAGACTCCGCTTTATAAGTTATGAGGAGAGAGTTGAGTTGTGGAATTTGGAGAACGAGCAATTTGAGGAGTTAATAATTCAACCATAACTCAATTACTACAATCAGTATTTTGAAAGAGGAACAATACAAACTGATGGTGGTTTGGGGTGGACGAACATTTGGCGTCGCTTACAAAAAGATCATGATGCTTGTCTTTATCTACTAAGAATGTCACTTGGTTGTTTTAGAACATTGTGTGATAACCTAGAAACGAGGTACGGATTACGACCAACATTAAATGTAATTGAAGAGAGTGTGACCATGTTTCTACAAATATGTGGACATAATGAATTTCAAAGGGATGTTGGATTGCGATTCGGAAGAACTCAAGAAACTGTGAAGAGGAAATTCTTCGAAGTGCTTACAGCGACTGAGTTACTTTCTTGTGATTATAACAAAACTCCAACAAGACATGAACTACTCAGGATTCCGGACACACTTTTAATGGATTCAAAATACTGGCCATTTTTTAGTGGATTTGTTGGAGCAGTGGATGGAGTTCATGTTTGCGTAAATGTGAAGCCTGAATTACAAGGAATGTATTGGAACCGACACGATAGAACATCGTTTAACATCATGGGAATCTGTGATTTGAATATGTTGTTTACATATGTTTGGAATGGAGCACCAGGATCTTGTCACGATACAGCAGTTCTCACGATGGCGCAAGAGAATGACTCTGAATTTCCTTTGCCTTCGGGAGAGAAGTATTATGCATGATTATGACTATACAAATAAAAAGAGTTTTCTTGCTCCCTTTAGATCTTCACGTAACATAGTTGTTCGATATCATATGTCGCAGTTCTACAATGGCCCTCATCCTCGAAGTAAGCAATAATTGTTTAATCGATGGCATGCATCCTTACGTTTTGTTATTGAGAGGACATTTGTAGTTTGAAAAAAAAAATGGAGGATTTTTTGTGAGTTTCCTAGATATAATACACAAGTACAAGGCTACAATGGGACAGCATAATTTTATCAGAATTTCAAATTTTTCTGATGAAAATTTTGCATAAATAATGTAACAGTTTGAGTTTGGCAACACATAATCTGAAACTGATCTAGGTGACACAGATGCAACAGAGATAGCCGATGGAGACCATATTACGGATATGTTATGGGCAAATTGAAAAATTTGATCTTAGTTTTTTTTTAACCCTTGTATTGTCTTTGAATTTATTTTATGTATATAAAAATATTTATAACCATAACTATATTTACTATATTTATATTTAATTCAAATATATGTTATGTACCGCTTTTTCCATTCAACCATATATTTTGGACCGCTTGATCCGCACTTGTTCCGCCAGATCCACACTTGATCTGTCTGATCCGCTTGAACCGCTTGATCTGTACCGCCTGATCCGCTTTCTCTATTCGGAGCCATATGCTTTGAATGGCCTAGTGGATAAAAGATGGGCTGCCCACAATATAGGGAGAACCGTTTATTTCTTCTATTCATCATTTTTATAAGTTGTAAATTTTATAATAATTAAATATATAGATCAACTGTTTTTTACATTTTTGGAAAGAAAAATTAGTGAATAAAAGACAGAACATGGAACGCTCGTATTGTTAAATATACCAAGTGCAGATCTTATAATTTAATGTTTTTAATTCATTTTTTCTTATTAAATAGCATTACATATTTTCATTATTTGATCACAATAATATCTAATTCAAGTGGATCACTGCAATTTTTTATTTCTATTATATATTATCTCTTTTCTTTAAAATATATTATTTTATTTCTATAAAAATAAATACTTCTTCCTAATTTTTAGTATACCATCACTTTATAAAGAAAACAAATTCACTTTTCTCTCCATATTCCATTTACAAAGTTAAGGTATGTTCATATTTTAATTATTATATATTTGGTTTTTATAATAAATGTATAATAATACATATCAATTTAGTATTAAACATATTATTAAAACTATAACTTTGAATTAAGTATTTTTATTATGTACAAAGTAAATATTTAGTAAAACTTATCATTTTCTCATATAGATATAAATGATAATATTGGATTTATTATTATTAATAAAAAATTGAACCAAATATAAAAAATTATAATTATGCATATTATGTTACATCATTATAAAGATGCATTTTATTATTTATAGCTTATATTACATAATTATAAATATAGAATTATAACTAATTAAAATAGTCAATTCTAATATATATATATAGATATATATGTATAGATATGTATAGATATGTATAATTAAAATTTAATTTTAACTTTTTATGTTAATAAATGATACGTAAGTGTAAGCCATTCAATAAACTTTTTCTTAATTAGACAACCAAATATGAATCCTTACGATTTTTTTTTTTCAAGTGCAATGGTTGAAAAGAGTCAACTTTTATAGTTTGTTTGACCAAATAAAATAATGTCAAAATGATTTAAATTTAAAACAAATAAACTAAATTTCATGAAAAAATAATCACTTAAACCATATTTATAAAGTTAGTTGTATGTATCATTGTTTATATTTCCTCTAAGTTATTTAATATAGGCATAATACATGTTTTTTTTAAATAGTTTAGTGTAAAAATATTATTTTTTTTTAAAACAAATTGTAGATATGACGTCTAACCACCGACAAAACACAAGTACATCTTTTCAAAGAGATACAAGTATTCCCACAGAAACACCAGCACGGGTAAATACTTAATAATGTTTTTTAGTTTCCCATGTAGTTCTAATTAAGTGAAAAATACATTTGATTTTTTTTAAACATGTAGAGCGCATATAACTTTAAATGGATTCCAACCAGAGAAAGAATATTCCTTGAGTTATACGATCAAGCAATTTCGATGAATAATTACCGTTTCAAAGACCCCACACCTTTTAGTAAAGAGTTTGTGGTTGAAAAGTTCAACCAGAAGTTTGGTGCCAGTGTAACGTATAGGTTTTTCAAAGAGAAACTTGATCAACTGGAAAAAAGTACAAAAGTATCTTGGCATTATGGATTCTACAGGCATCACAGTTGATCCCATTACATTTTAGATCGATGCATCTGAATCATGGTGGAAATATCGTAAAGTAAGTACTCATAATATTCCTCACTGTCCAAATATGATTAGCCAAATTAAGAAGATCATGCTGCTTTTCTTCATCTGCTATGGGGCACACCATTATAGTGGTTTTCATTCTGGTACTCAATCTTCTGGTGGTAATGATACATGTGGCCAGTGGGGTCATCCTTTTTAACAATGGGGCACACCACCAAGCGCTCAACAATAGGGTACATGGGACACCACAAATTGTTCAATACCGAGGTAAACAACAAAATGCACAACAATAGAGTTCACCACCAACAACTCAACAATGGAGAACACCTCCAAATGTTTCACATTAGGGTTCATAATCAAATGTTTCGCAGTGGGGTTCATCGCCGAATGCTTCACAATGGGGTCCGCCAACGAATGTGCAACATTGATTTGCACTAATAACTCATAAGGAAACAACAACATATGCTCATGGAGTTACAGAGGAAGCACCACTTCCTAGTTCAGGAAACGTTCAAAGACGTAGAGCAGGATTATTCAACATTTTGGAAAAACAACGAGGGCCTAATTTAAATGAAACTCATCAAAGCGACTCAGACGATGAAGATTAGATTAGTAGCGCATGTGCTTTGTTATTAGTGACTATGTCTTGTTTGACTTAATGTTTTTTATAATGTCATTTAGTTATTATGTATTTCATTTTAGATCTTATCAATCGAATTTTATTTTTATTTTTGTGTTCTCAAATGTTAGGCTTTTCGTATATGCCAGCTACGATAACAAGGACTCCGCTTTCTAAGTTATAAGGAGAGAGTTGAGTTGTGAAATTTGGAGAACGAGCAATTTGAGGAGTTAATAATTCAACCAGCACTCAATTACTATAATCGGTATTTTGAAAGACGACCAGTACAAACAAATGGTGGTTTGGGGTGGAGGAACATTTGGCGTCGCTTACAAGAAGATCATGCTGCTTGTTTTCAGCTACTAAGAATGTCACTTGGTTGTTTTAGAACATTGTGTGATAACCTAGAAACGAAGTATGGATTACGGCAAACATTAAATGTAAGCATTGAAGAGAGTGTGGCCATGTTTCTATGAATATTTGGACATATGAAGTTCAAAGGGATGTTGGATTGCGATTCGGAAGAACTCAATAAAAGGGGAAAATGAAATTCTTTGAAGTGCTTACAGCGACTGAGTTACTTGTTTGTGATTATATCAAAACTCCAACAAGACATGAACTACTCAGGATTCCCGACCAACTTCTAATGGATTCAAAATACTGGCATTTTATAGTGGATTTGTTGGAGCAATGGATGTAGTTCATGTTTGGGTAAAGGTGAAGCCTGAATTACAAGGAATGTATTGGAACCGACACGATAGAACATCTTTTAACATCATGGCAATATGTGATTTGAATATGTTGTTCACATATGTTTGGAATGGAGCACCATGATGTTGTCACGATACAGCAATTCTCACGTTGGCGCAAGAGAATGACTCTGAATTTCTTTTGCCTCCGGGAGATAAGTATTATGTAGTTGATTTTGGCTATACAAATAAAAAGGGTTTTCTTGCTCCCTATAGATCTTCACGTAACATGGTTGTTCGATATCATATGTCGCAGTTCTACAATGGCCCTCCTCCTCGAAGTAAGCAAGAATTGTTTAATCGATGGCATGCATCCTTACGTTCTGTTATTGAGAGAACATTTGGAGTTTGGAAAAAAAATGGAGGATTTTTTGTGAGTTTTCTAGATATAATACACAAGTACAAAAAAGAGTGGTAATGGCTCCAATGGGACTGCATAATTTTATCAGAATTTCAAATTTTTCTGATGAAAATTTTGCATAAATAATGGATAAGTTTGAGTTTGACAACACAGAATCTGAAACTGTTCTAGGTGACACATATGCAACATAGATAGCCTAGGGAAATCATATGATATACATCAGAGAACATATTGCAGATATGTTATGGGCAAATTGAAATATTTGATCTTAGTTTTTTTCCTTACCCTTGTATTGTCTTTGAATTTATTTTATGTATAATAAAAATATTTATAACCATAACTATATATACTATATTTATATTTAATTCAAATATATGTTATGTACAGCTTTTTCTATTCAACCATATATTTTGGACCGCTTGATCCGCACTTGTTCCGCCAGATCCGCTTGATCCGCACTTGATCCGCCTGATCCGCTTGAACCGCTTGATCCACACCGCCTGATACGCTTTCTCCATTCTGAGCCATAGATATGACTGTCAATTGGTTGGGCTGACCATGGGCGTGGCCTAGTTAGCAAGTTTTTGGTTGGACAAAATTAAAGCCCAAAATAAAATGGTCATATTGGACCTACGCTCAAGCTAACCGCGATCAAATGCGGGTTGACCCACGGTCAATTGGTCACGCCCAAGGGTTTTCTCTTGACTCGTTTCTTTCTTTCTCTATTGATGTGACTCCGGCGGCGACTCCTTCTTCCTCTCTCCTTCACCTCTCTCTCTCAGGCGACTCCTTCTTCTTCCTCTCTCCTTCACAATCAGGTAAAGTTTTCTTCTTCTGGATTTTTGTTTTTGTTCACTTTTTTAACTTTTCTTCATCTGGGTTTTTTTTCCCTCTTTCAAGTTTTCTTCTTCTGGGTTTTTGTATAACATTCTTCTGGGTTTTTGTATAACATTGTAATTAAGAATGACATTATCTAAAAAATAAAAATAAACTCAAAAATCTCTTAACATACAAAAAAACATATATTATAATTTATGCATAAAGTAATGACTAGTTTAGTGGCCATAAAACTATATGAAATTAAGCAAATGATTACATAATGTTTCAAGTTTCAAACGTGGTGGATTATCATCCATAAAATAAATTAAAGAAGCCTAATCGTTGTGTTATCCTCTCAACCACAAGCCCTAGCCGCTTCCTCTTAGCTTATATGATTTCCCTTTCTGGCAATCGGTGTCATTCACAAGTCACAGCCGTGAGAAAAGGGTCCCTTTTTGTCGCTTTGTCTCCCTCATGTACTTGTTCTCTAAGGTTTTTTAAGCGTTGGTCATAGATCTGGTTTTTGATTTGCTTTGCGGTTGTGTTTGGGTCACCGGCGATTCTGGCTTCTCCGCCTTGGTGCTCTGGGTTCGCAGCTAGCCTCTCTGGCTCTCCCTTTGTTAGATTCTCGAGGACGGTGTCTCTAGGTTTGGTTAGGGGGTTCGAGTTGCTCCTGAAGCTATGCGGTGGCCTCTCCGCCGCCGGTATGTTCTCTGGTTAGTTCATGCATTGGTCGTGGGTGGGCTGGTTCGACCTCTTTTTCTGCTCTGTCCGAGTATGGCATTCAGATCTACGCCATTGTTGCTCATCCTCCTCTCTGCCTCATCGCCGTCTCTCAGATTTAGCGTGCATGAGTCTTATCTCGCCTCTCCGGTTCTGGATAGTGTTTATCTATGTTATGCTTCTTCTAGTCTTGGCTCATTTGCTTCTAGTTTGTGGCCTCGGTAGTGGCTCGCGTGTGGCAAGGTTATGTGTCCTCTTCTCCCCGTCTAGATGCTTCTTCCTTCTCCTCTTTGCAACTCATGGGGTTTAGTTGTTGCGGTTTGCGGCTTTCGGGGTTCTGGTTTTGTAGCGGTTAAGGCAATCTCTATCTCTTTTGATGTCTTGTTGCTCTGAAGCTTCATGTATTTCGCTTCCTCGGCTCTTTCTCCATGTTTTGTGCCGGTTAAAGATTGATGTGGAGATCCCAGTTTCAGCATGTTGTGTGAGTTGGTGGAGTCGGGATTTTAGGCATGTGCTCCTTGGGTGGTGCCTCCTCTTTGCTTCTTGAGGAGTGGCTTGCCGATTGTCCTCTTGCCTTCCTCCTCTCCCTTGTGTAAGGTTTGTGCTGGTTTCGGCCTTTTGGTTTGCTCGTTTCATTTGAGTCAAGTCACTGTTGATTGCTTTTGTGTTTTGAGTGCCGTATATTTGGATAGGTTTGGTTGTTTGTGTTTCGGTCTTGTTGCCGGTGAGGTCTTGTTTTCCTTGGTTATATGATGTATCACATCTCCATTCATGTGTTACACGGCTCTTCGTTTGTGTCGTTGTTTTATTTATTGTTGGGCTTCTATTTTATTTTTTGGATTTGGGTTTTTAACTTTAAGTTTATATCGGGAAGAGATGCTTTGTCTCCAAGTCTTTTAATTAGGATATTAGCAACTACTATAAGTATCTCTAAACTTGTAACATTGAGCCTTGGTTTTTGATTAATAAAGAGAATTTCTTCTCAATTACAAGTCTTCGATTCTCTTTGTTCTCTCAGGAAGAAAACTTGAGATCTAAGCAACAAGTGTTATCGAAATCCATTGATCTTCGAGAACTCTTTTTTATCCCACTACAACAGTTGGTATCAGAGACAAAACAGTCCTAATCATGCCACCGAAGAAGAGTCTTCAACAGCAACTAAAGGAACATAACGACGCGTTTCGAGCAGCGCTAGCTAAATTTCAAGATGACTTACGCAACATGTTGCTAGTCACAATGGAAGCAGCCATACGCACAGCCCTTTAAGCACAGAATCAAGCTCCGGGTTTGCCTCGTCATAAAGAACGAATCTTTGAGGATGATGAAGAACATGAGGTCTTTGAGAACAACATGTTCGCAAGGTTTTGTGAGTAACAACGAAGGGACGAAATAGTGGCTCCAAGAGGTGAAAATCACTGTTGGGAATCAGGGTTTAGACTTTATTTGCCCGAATTCTCGGGTGGTTAATTTACAAGATGAGGAGCTGCTTGATTGGCTCAGCACGACGGAAGAACTTTTGACATTCAAAGAAGTTCCTGATGTGATGCGTGTTCCACTTGTGGCAGCGCATTTTTAAGGACGAGCCTCCGCTTGGTGGCGACAAACAAAGGAGCAACGTGAGCGTGCTGGTAAGAATCGTATCATCTACACACAGTTGCAGGACTTACGCCAAGGAGCTCGTTCTGTTGATGATTATGCCACATAATTTTTTTCGTTGGTTTCACGGTTTGCTGGAAACCAACTGTTCTTCTGGCTCATAATAGTTTGCTGGAGACGGAAGAACAGTTGGTTTCACGGTTTATTGGAGGGTTAAGACTACAAATACAGAACATGTTACTCCAATTTAACCCCAACAGTGTATCCGAAGCTCACAAACGCGCTTTGCTTATTGAGCAGAACATTCGGGCATCATCAAATTGGGGTTCAGGGGGCTCTCGTACTCGTATGGATTCATCACGGTCATTGATTCAACCTGCAAATGGGGTACTTTCTCCTCAGATTTCTGATAGCAATTAAGGAGCATTGGCACCACGAAATATGTCGACGCCAACGTTTAAATGCTTTGGATGTGGAGAACAAGGGCATCGACAATCTGCGTGTCCTAAGGCTGGACGACATGGTTTTGATATATCATGGTTTTTACCCCGTTTAAGCCATGATATAAATCCGTTTTATAGTCTTTCTACTATTTTGTAGTGCTTTAGAGTCTTTTACAGGTTTTAGCACGTTTGGAGCATAATTGGAGATATTGGAGCTTTCTGGAACATTTTGGAGCAAAGAAGAATCTCGTGTAGCTGAGTACCCGATTTGAAGCCTCGGTATCGATTGATACTAACTAGTATCGGTCGATACTCACTGCAGCAAGACACGAGTCGCGACTTTAGAAGAGTTGAATAATTGCAAAATTGCCCAGAAGACTTTATTATTTACAAGAAGCCCCAAAACGTGATTTAGGTTATTTAATAGGATTTTACAGCTACTTTGATGGTTATGCTTTATTTTACTTTGGTTTTGTGAGAGAGCTTTTGAAGGGAGACAAATATGAAACTATGTTCGTCCGAGAGAAGATTCCGAACCCTCTTATTACTCTTTCTTATTATTTATTTGAGTATTTATTCAGTCATGTTTATTGCTTCATTTTCATGTCTGAGTAGATCTCCTGTTAGGTTAGAGATTCTCATAAGGCATTTCTTTGAATGCTGGGTTGATTAGTTGTTTAGGGTTCATAATCCAAATTAGTTCTTCACCATAGGTTGTTCCCATAGCTAATTCTGGATTGATCACCTAGAACTTAGATCTTAGGATAATTGATTAGGCACGATAGTGCGATTATTTACCTGATAGAACTTAGGGTGAGCAAAATACCTATTCGCAAAGAGATTTGGTTTAGTTGTTTTGTGAACAAATCAAACTTGAACTAAAAGCTGGTTTAGACTTTAGGATTCGCAAAGAGATTTAGAATTCTAGGATTTAGACTTAGATAATTCTCGCAACGAGAGTTGGTTAATTATACCTTAGTGATTTGAGTTCAAGAACCGTGCATAACCTGAATCCTGATTAGTTAGTTTATCTGCATTCATTGATTTCCTGAGAAATTCCAAGACCTATTTTTCTCCAATCGAACTTACAACCTTTTTAATTTACGTTTTTCTTTCAATATCATTGATCACTTGGCTTAATTCTCATCTATATAATCTATTGTGTGTTTTCGTGAGTCTATGTGGATTCGATCCCTAAGTATTACAACCGACAAAGCTTTAGTACTTTTAGGGTATTAATTTGAGCTTATCAAATTTTAGCGTCGTTGGTGGGGACTCAATTCGCCATTAGATTTTAATTTGAGAATTTCGACTAAGTTTGTCGGTATTGATCGATACTATCCAGTGTCGGTCGATACTCGTCGTTTTCTTTTTGTTGATATCGATCGACACCACCCAGTGTCGGTCGATACTCATCGTGTTACTGTGTTACTTACGTTCTTGACTTTTGTTTTCAGGTGTATGTCTATTCGTGAAACCAGAAGGAACAAGAGCACTCAGCTAGTTGAACTGTCATTAGAGAAGCTAGCACTTTTGGAACGCACAAACAGAAAAGCAAAGAAGCCAGCAGAGATGAACAACCCAGTGGTTTTGGTTCAAGATGAAGCTGGTGCTTACAAAGACCAAGAAGGTCAGTTGTGCAATGCGAGAGAGCAACAATTGGATGGAGAGGGGAACATCATTCCACCTGCTCCTGTTGTCGAGGAGATTTTCGCTGGGAATGCGAACGCAGGGAATGCTGTGGTTAATCGTGGTAGAACGATTGGTGAGTACAACAAGCCTGATAAGTTTTATGCCAATCGATTAGCGATTCGTCCTCCTGTTTTTCAGAGGAATGACTTTGAGCTGAAACCTGCATACTACACTATTGTGGGTCAGCACCCTTTTCATGGTCTTTCCAATGAACATCACATGGACCATATTGAGAGGTTCGAGGATTTGGTCACTAGTATCAAGAGCAATGGAGTGTCCTATGATTACCTCTTCTGCAAGCTTTTCCCTTATTCTTTAAGTGGAGATGCGACTTACTGGCTGAATCAGTTACCTCATGGATCACTGACTAACTAGGAAGAGACTAAGACTGATTTCCTGAACAACGTCTATGATGATGCACGATCCGAGGATCTGAGGAACAAGATCTCCCAGTTTTCTCAAGGACCTACTGAGGCGTTCAAGGCTGCTTGGACGAGATTCAGATCATATCAGAGAGATTGTCCACATCACGGGTACTCTGATGTTCAGCTGATGGGGTTCTTCTTCAGAGGAATTGATTGGAGGTATCAGATGGCTTTGGATGCTTGAGCAATGGAAACTTCAACACCATGTATCATGATGATGCTTATGTACTGATTGAGAACTTGGCGTCTAGCAATAGCACCAAGAATGCAGACTTTGAGCGCAAGAAGCAAG
Source organism: Eutrema japonicum (assembly GCA_030161315.1). Classification (NCBI taxonomy): domain Eukaryota; kingdom Viridiplantae; phylum Streptophyta; class Magnoliopsida; order Brassicales; family Brassicaceae; genus Eutrema; species Eutrema japonicum. The sequence goes on from BSQW01000006.1 coordinate 41,154,564, forward strand.
CTGGTAGCATGGATGGTTCGCAGATTGCTGAGGTTCAGGCCAAGTTAGATTCTATGCACACTCTTCAGATGGGCAAGACAACGAAGGCTGTTCACTTTGCTAAAGATTTTGAGGTGTTTAATGAGGATGAAGTAGAGGATGTTAACTACATTGGTGGTTCTGGTTTTCAAGGTCAGAGGAATCAATTCAACAACAACCGAAACTTCAACAACAATTCCCAGCAAGGAGGTTCGAATCAGTTTGGCCAGAAATCATCTCAGAACAGTGGGTATACCAGGAACTATGGAAATTCATCTTATCAGCCTATACCTGCTAAGCTCCTAGATAGCAAAATCGAATCTATGTTTGAACAGCTTATTCAAGGACAACAGAAGTTTACTGTGGATTTCAATGGGAAGATTGATGTCTTGTACAATGATCTGAGTGGAAGGATCGACGCTATTAATATCCAGCAGAAGAAGCTGGATCTTCAGGTTGCTCAGACTTTAGAGGCTGTGAAAAGGCAAGAAGGTTTTCTTCAAGGGAAAGAAGAGAACCCAAGGGCTCACATCAATGCAATCACCTTAAGGAGTGGAAAAGAGGTCAATCCAGGAGTAAAAATTGGCCAAACTGCAGATATTTTCGTCGATCTTGACGATAAGGATTCTGATTCCGCTCCAGTATCGATCGACACTAGTCAGCATCGATCGACACCTGTCAAGATTCTTTCACGGGACACATCAAAACCCCGTGTATCGATCGATACCACCCCTGTATCGATCGACACTGATCATGCTGTCGAGTCAACGCCTAAGGTTTCGAAGGAAGTACCTAATGTAGTTGCAGATAGAGATTACACACCGAGGACACCTTATCCCAGGGCTACTGGGAAGACTAAGAAGGAGGTAGAAGACTCTAGATGCAAGGCAATTATGGATAAATTGATTGTGGAACTTCCTTTCATCGATGCTATCAAGACTTCTCCAGCTTTCAGAAGATATGTCAAGAGGATGGTGTCTAGCAATATGAACCTTGAATAAGGATGCTTGATGATTACTCATGAGTGCAGTGCAATCCTGACTAACAGGATCCCAAAGAAGCTACCAGATTTAGGGAGTTTTGTGTTGGATTGTACAATATTCACAGATAGATTTGAGCGTTCTCTTTGTCAACCTCATGCCATACTCAGTTGCTAAAAGTATGGGGATGAAAGACTTCACAGCCACAAGAATATCCCTGATACTTGCGGATCGCTCAGTTAGACTTCCAGAGGGTTTACTCGAAGATGTTCCTATTAAGATTGGGAATTGCTTGATCCCGACTGATTTCATCGTCCTAGAGTATGATGCTGAGCCTAAGGATCCTCTTATCCTAGGCATACCATTCCTTACAACAGCTGGTGGTTTAATTGATTGCAGGAATGGGAAGATCGCTCTCAACATCGGTGATTTGGTCATGACTTTCAATATGGATAAGATGATGAAGAGACCAACCATCGATGGGCAGACTTTCTTTGTCGACACTTTCAGTGACATAGCTGAAGAGTACTTCATGGAGATGCATCCTGAGGATCCACTGGAGAGAGCATTGGTCTGTACAGCCACTTCAGAGGTCCATTCGTGTGAAGATACTGCTGGATACTCGAAGATGCTCGATTCAGCATCACCAATATCGATCGATACTATGCTAGTATCGGTCGATACCCTGCGAGGGTTGGCCGATTTTTCTAAGCAAGCTTATGGGTCTGGAGATTGGAGTGAGGAGAACGCTCCTAAAGTGGAACTCAAGCCACTTCCTGCGAATATGAGGTATGGTTTTCTTGGTCCTAATTCCACATACCCAGTGATTATTAATGCTTCTTTTAACAACGCAGAGATTACCTTACTACTGAGCAAGCTGCGCAAGTATCACAAAGCTCTTGGCTATTCTCTTGATGATATTCCAGGTATAGCACCAGACCTATGCATGAATATGATTCATCTCGAGGACGAGTCAAAGGCTTCAGTTGAGCATCATAGGAGGCTGAATCCGAACCTGAAGGAGGTAGTCAAAAAGGAGGTGATGAAGCTTTTGAAATTTGGTGTCATCTATGCTATTTCGGATAGCTCTTGGGTCAGTCCAGTGCACGTTGTTCCTAAGAAAGGAGGAAAAACTGTGGTGAAGAATGAGAAGGATGAGATGATTCCTACTAGGACTATCACTGGGCATCGAATGTGCATTGACTACCCTACTACTGCTTTCTCGATGGATATTCAGGTTTCTTCCAGATTCCTATACATCCAGATGACCAAGGGAAGACGACTTTTACATGTCCCTATTGCACATTCGCATACAGGAGAATGTCATTTGGATTGTGTAATACCCCAACCACCTTCCAGAGATAAATGATGTCTATATTCACAGACATGATTGAGGATTTTATGGAGGTATTCATGGATCATTTTTCGATGTACGGATCATCATTCAAGGACTGTCTGGCAAATTTGTGCAAGGTGCTACAGAGATGTGAAGATAAACACTTGGTCCTTAATTGGGAAAATGTCACTTTATGGTTCAGGAAGGCATCGTACTTGGGCACAAGGTTTCTGAAGTTGGGATCGAAGTCGACAAAGCCAAGATTCAGGTCATGACAAGCCTCCAACCACCAACTTCTGTGAAGGATATTCAAAATTTCCTTGGTCTTGCTGGGTTTTACATAAGGTTCATCAAGGATTTCTCCAAGCTAGCACGCCCACTCACAGCTCTATTATGCAAGGAGATCACATTCAACTTCACATCTGAATGTCTTGCAGCTTTTGAGGAGATTAAAAAGGCCTTGGTGAGTGCTCCTATTGTGCAGCCTTCTGATTGGACTCTGCCTTTCGAGATCATGTGCGACGCTAGCGACTTTGCTGTTGGATCGGTTTTGGGTCAGAGTAGGGATAAGAAGCTACATGTTATCTACTATGCCAACAGAACATTGGATGATGCTCAGAGGAATTACAGCACCACAGAGAAAGAACTACTTGCAGTTATTTTCTCCTTTGAGAAATTTTGATCCTACCTGATTGGGAGCAAAGTGATTGTCCATACTGATCATGCTGCTCTCAAATATCTGATGCAGAATAAGGATCTCAAGCCTCACCTTTGTCGTTGGGTCCTTTGGCTCCAAGGTTTCGATATAGAGGTTAAGGACAAGAAGGGAATAGAGAACGGAGTAGCTGACTATCTTTCGAGGATTCGAATCGATGCGGACGTGCCCATCAATGATCAACTACTAGAAGAGTCCATTTACTTCATTGAAACTGAGTTTCAAATGGGTTTTACCGAAACTTTGCACTTCTCACGAATTGCAGGTCTCGGTATCGATCGACACTCACCTAGTATCGGTCGATACCCTGCGATTTCCGAACCTGTTTTTACTGTTGAACACCTTGGTGCTTCTGAAGAGTATCTAGTTGCGGCAGCTGATTCTGATCTACTGTGGTATGATGATATTGCCAACTATCTCACTGCAGATGCGGAGCCAAAGTACCTTAAGAAATATGACAAGAATAAGTTTCTGCGTAACATAAGGCGATTCTTTTGGTATGACCCCTACCTGTACAAGCATTTTTCTTATGGTATCTACCGGAGATGCATTGCTGAATCAGAGGTACCTAGTATTATGTTTCATTGTCATGGATCTGAGTATGCTGGACACTTTACTACTTTCAAGACAGTGTACAAGGTTCTTCAAGCAGGTTTCTGGTTTCTGGTGGCCTACTATGTTTAAGGATGCTCATACATTCATTTCCCAGTGCGATGTGTGTCAGAAGAGAGGGAAGATCAGTAAGAGACATGAGATACCACAAAATTTCATCCTCGAGGTCGAGAATTTTTATTGTTAGGGCATCGATTTTATGGGTCCTTTCCCTTCGTCATACAAGAACAAGTACATCTTAGTCGTTGTAGACTATGTCTCCAAGTGGGTCGAAGCGATTGCTAGTCCTACCAAAGATTCTTCAGTGGTCCTTAAGCTGTTTAAGACCATCATTTTTCTTCGATTTGGAGTACCTCGGATTGTTATAAGTGATGGTGGCTCTCACTTTATTAACAATGGTTTTGAAAGGATGCTGAAGAAGCATGGTGTGAATCATCGTGTAGCTACTCCTTATCATCCTCAGACTAGTAGGCAAGTTGAGGTCTCCAACAGGCAAATCAAGGAGATTCTGGAAAAGACTGTGGGAACCACTAGGAAAGATTGGTCTACGAAGTTGGATGATGCATTGTGGGCTTACAGGACCGCTTTTAAGACACCATTTGGGACTACACCGTTTTACTTGCTATATGGGAAAGCGTGTCATCTTCCGGTTGAAATCGAGCATAAGGTAGCCTGGGCTACAAAGATGATGAATTTCGACATCAAGACTGCTGCTGAGAAACGATTGATTCAGCTGAATGAGCTGTATGAGATTAGGCACAATGGCTATGAGAACTCGAAGCTGTACAAGGAGAGGACCAAGGCGTATCACGACAAAAAGATCCTCACCAGACACTTTGAACCTAATGATCAGGTACTTCTGTATAACTCTCGTTTGCATTTGTTTCCTGGTAAACTGCGTTCTCGTTGGTCAGGTCCTTTCACAGTCAAGGAGGTTAGACCACATGGTGTAATTGTCCCGACAAATCCTTCAGTTGAATAGTGCACTGTAAATGGACAAACAGTGAAACACTATTTTCGGAGTACCGAGATTCCAGACGGACACATAATGCCTCTGGATGATGCACCCTATGCCTGAACGACGGTACAGTCAAGCTAATGACATTAAACGAGCGCTTGGTGGGAGGCAACCCACTAGTGAGTTTGTTTATGAGTCTTTTTATTTTTCGTTTTGTGTTTGTGTCAGGATAAACAAGGAGCAAACACGAAATCGCCGGAGTATCGATCGATACCCTATTAGTATCGGTTGATACCCTACGCGAATAAGAAGGGTTCATCGTGTCGACTTAAGCCTGGTATCGATCGATACCAGGCCGTGTGTCGGTCGATACTCGATGTTCCACTCTTTTCATTTGCTTTCTTTCACCAAGCTTAGGCTAGATAACACTGGGGACAGTGTTATTCAAGTCTGGGGGGAGGTAGTCGCTGACATTGTTTTTGTTTTTCTTAGAGTCAGTCGTTTTTGAGTCAAAATTTATTTTATTGAGTCAAAATTTTATTGGGGATTGTGATCTTTTTCTTGAATCTATTGATCTGACCTTGCTTCTAAGTGACCATTGTTACAGAATCAGTTCTAGATCGAATAATGAAAAATCCAAAGGCTGACCAGTTAACTAGAAGACACTCATGTTTCCAGCAAAGTTCTTTAAAGCCTGAACCAACTTTTTTCACTTCATTGATGTGACTGATTTCCATAGAGCTTGATTCCTCATTCGTATCTAACAAAGGAACCCACGTGTTTAAAGTAATGGTATTTCTCTCCCTGTTACAAGTTAATAAATAAGATGCATTAAAAGATGAGATGATTTTCTTCTGAGTAGAGGGTTAGGAAAATTTCCAGCGATCCCATTATTCTACTTCAGAGGAAATGATCACACAAAGGTAGAAGCGAGGTTAGGAAAATTTCATGTGATACCATTATTCGCCTACACCTTTGATTACTTTTGAGGGAAGAACCAGGGATTCGGTGGTAAACACCATCAATACTCGCGTCTCGAACCTTAATAAGCATATGCGAGAATATAATAAGAAATAAGTCTGGGGGAGAGAAAATAATACCAGAAAGTGTGAAAAAGGGTGGTTCCTTGTCATGATATTGTATGGGAAAGAATCTAGAAGGTTCTTGGTATTAATCGTAGCGATGAAACTGGCAATGATGGGTTTGATTGAACGATGCTGTGAAATAATGTGTGTAGTCTGGGAAGCTGTGAATGTCTACGGAGAAGTACATGGTGGTTATATTTGAAATTGGTTATGTGATATGCGGAGCATTAAGAAAAAGGGTCATTGCAATGTTTCAAGAACAGGTGAGTCTCAATGTTTTCAAACCTATTTCTCGTGTTTAGTTTTCTGTTTTGCTTGAGGGCAAGCAAATGCTAAGTCTGGGAGAGTTGATATATCATGGTTTTTACCCCGTTTAAGCCATGATATAAGTCTGTTTTATAGAGTCTTTCTACTATTTTGTAGTGTTTTAGAGTCTTTTACAGGTTTTAGCACGTTTTGAGCATAATTGGAGATATTGGAGCTTTATAGAGCATTTTGGAGCAAAGCAGAACCTCGTGTAGCTGAGTACCCGATTTGAAGCCTCAGTATTGATGGATACTGACCAGTATCGGTCGATACTCACTGCAGCAGGACACGAGTCGCGAATTTAGAAAAGTTGAAGAATTGCAAAATTGCCCAGAAGACTTTATTATTTACAAGAAGCCCCAAAACGTGTTTTAGGTTATTTTATAGGATTTTACAGCCACTTTGATGGCTATGCTTTATTTTACTTTGGTTTTGTGAGAGAGCTTTTGAAGGGAGACAAGTCTGAAACTCTGTTCGTCTGAGAGAAGATTTTGAACCCTCTTGTTACTCTTTCTTATTATTTATTTGAGTATTTATTCAGCCATGTTTATTGCTTCAATTTCCGTGTCTGAGTAGATCTCATGTTAGGTTTAGGGATTATTATAAGGGATTTCTTTGAATGATGGGTTGATTAGTTGTTTAGGGTTCATAATCCAAATTAGTTCTTCACCATATGTTGTTCCCATAGCTAATTCTGGATTGATCACCTAAAACTTAGATCTTAGGATAATTGATTAGGCACGAGAGTGTGATTAATTACCTGATAGAACTTAGGGTGAGCAAAATAACTATTTGCAAAGAGATTTGGTTTAGTTGTTTTGTGAACAAATCAAACTTGAACTAAAAGCTGGTTTAGACTTTAGGATTCGCAAAGAGATTTGGAATTCTAGGATTTAGACTTAGATAATTCTCGCAACGAGAGTTGGTTAATTATACCTTAGTGATTTGAGTTCAAGAACCGTGCATAACCTGAACCCTAATTAGTTAGTTTATCTGCATTCATTGATTTCCTGAGAAATTTCCTGAACCTATCTTTCACCAATCGAACTTACAACCGTTTTAATTTACGTTTTGCTTTCAATATCATTGATCACTTAGCTTAATTCTCATCTATATAATCTATTGTGTGTTTCTGTGAGTCTATGTGGATTCGATGCCTAAGTATTACAATCGACAAAGCTTTAGTACTTTTAGAGTATTAGTTTGAGCTTATCAGGTTTTTACGGAGATGAAGAACCAATCTATGATACTTATGAAGAAAGTCCATAAGACGGCATCGTGGATGAGAAGATTGCAGGTGACACATGAGTTAACCTTGTGTTATACAGGATCTATCTCTTACCACAAGGAACTCAGGAATCGTGGCTGCACACCAACCTCTTTCGATCGTCATGTACGATACGAGGAAAGGTTTGTCGTTTCATCATCGATTCATGGAGCTGTACGAATGTCATCTCCGAGGAAGCGATCAACAAATTGGCACTTTTTACCGAAGCACACCTGTCACCGTACACCTCTAAACGTTATCGTGTGCCTTTCTCTGTGGGTAATAGTTATAAAGATCTTATTTGTTACGACCGGCGCACGTCTCATGATGGTTTTGCCACACACATATGCCATGAACCACCTTTTGTTGGGTCGCCCATGGCAATACGACCGGCCCATGTCTCATGATGGTATCGCGAATACTTACAGGTTTTCGTTTGAGAAAAAACGCATTACAGTACTTCCGACGCAGTATATTGCTGCACTTGCGGTCTCAAGTTGTGACTTACTAGCTCCACCAACAGCATCTCCGTCGGGCAAGCCGATTTCACTCATCACCAAATCGCAAATTGTTGAGGAAATTTGCTCTGCCGATGTGGTTTTTGTTTTGGTCATGACACCGGTATCAAGTCATATTGTTTCGGATGCACCGCCTGAGTTCAAGGAGTTTTTAACTGATTTTGTTGATGTGTTTCCAGATGAGCTACCGTGTGGATTACCACCGTTAAGGGATATTCAACATCGTATTGATCTTACGCCTGATTTACCACTCCCAAACCCACCGCATTATCGGATAAGTCCACAAGAACACGACGAACTGTAACTTCAAGTAGAAGAATTGTTGGCCAAAGGATATTTGCACGAGAGCCTTAGTCTGTGCGCCGTACCAGCGCTTTTGATTCCAAAAAGATGGTTCATGGCGTAGGTGTGTGGATAGTCGCGTAGTCAATAAGATCACATTACGCTATAGATTTCCTATTCCTCGCCTTGATGATCTTCTCGACCAGATTGGTAATGCATCCATCTTTACTAAGCTAGATCTTAAGAGTGGGTATCATCAAATTCGTATTCGTCTGGGTGATGAATGGAAGACGGCTTTCAAGACAAGAGAAGGACTTTTCGAATGGTTGGTAATGCCCTTCGGCATATCCAACGCCCCTAGCACGTTCATGCGAGTCATGAATCAGGCACTACGTCCTTTCATTAGCAAGTACGTGGTAGTGTATTTCGATTATATCTTGATCTTTAATTAGTTTCTCACTTGTTGATCACCTTACACACTTATGTATTGTGTTACTGGTTTTACGTGGAGAGAAATTCTTTGGTGCTGCGAAAAAGTATGTTTTCGGTGTCTCTCATGTGCTCTTTCTTGGCTACATTGTCTCTGCTCAATGACTTGAAGTTGATCCGGAAAACATTTCTGCGATACGCACTTGGCCAGCCCCTACTTCAATCACGGAAGTCCGAAGTTTTCACGGCCTTGTCTCTTTTTATCGCAGATATGTGTATCACTTCAGAAGCATTATGTCCCCTATCACTGATTGTATTAAGTCCCCATCATTCAAATGGACCGCTGAAGCAGACCAAGCATTTGAAGCAATTAAACTAAAGCTTATTTTGGAATTGGCCAATTTTTTTTTACCATTTGAGCTACATTCTGACACGTCAAATACTGGCATCATGGCAGTTTTGAGCCAACACGTACGCCCCATCGCGTTCTTTAGCGAGAAAATGGATGGTTGTTGTAGTCGTTACAGCACATATGATGTCGAACTATATGCAGTGGTTCAAGCAATTAAGCATTGGCGCCACTATCTTTTCACAGAGAATTTGTGCTCTTCACGGATCATGATGCACTAAAACATATGGATTCTCAAGACAAGGTGTCCTCTCGACATGCCTCTTGGTTTGCTTATCTTCAACAGTTCACTTTCGTGATTAAGTATAAGGCTGGTTCGCTGAACAAAATAGTTGATGCTTTTAGCTGACACCATTCTTTGCTTACTACTCTTCGTGTTTCGGTTACAGGATTTGCATCTTTCCCTGAGTTATATCCACTTGATAATTTCTTTGGTAAATTATGGTTTGATGCATAGGCTGGGACGAGTGATGATTACTTTGTGTTGGATGGGTTTCTATTTCAAGGCATCAGGTTATGCATTCCCGAGTGTAGCCTTTGTCTTCAGATCTTAAAAGAGCTCCACAATGAGGGTCACGTTGGGAGAGATCGAACATTGTAACTAGTTTTTGCATCGTACTTTTGGCCAACCTTAAGGCTCGAGATTAAGAGTTTTGTTGGTCGTTGCAGTGTGTGTAACACAGGTAAAGGCCATGCGTCAAACGCTAGGTTATATTTGCCTTTTCCAATCCCCACACAGCCTTGGACAGACGTGAGTATGGACTTTGTTCTTGGTTTACCACGAACGCAACGAGGCCATGATTCGATCTTTGTCATTGTTAATAGGTTCTCTAAAATGGCTCGCTTTGTGCCATGTAAGAAGACCACTGATGCTTCACAGGTCGCGTCGCTTTTCTTTCGTGAAGTTTATAAACTGCATGGGTTTCTTGTGTCTATCGTATCAGATCGTGACTCGTTTTCTCGGCCATTTTTGGCGTTCGCTTTGGAAGCTCTTACGCACAAGCTTGGACATGAGTACACTGTATCACCCTCAAACGGATGGACAAACGGAGGTGACTAATCGCGCATTGGGAGACTTGTTACGCTGGTTAGTTGGAGATAACATCAAATCATGGGATAACGTCTTATGCCAAGCTGAATTTGCCCACAACCATGTTATTAATCAGAGTACAGGTTTCAACCCATTTTGTGTTGTCTATGGCTTGACTCCGAGGGGTCCTCTTGATCTTAGAGTGGCACCAGGCCGTACTCGTTTCCATGGTCGAACTTGTGATGTGGTAGAAGAATTTGTGGAGTTGCACGAGTGATATATCAACTCCCCCACACTTAGCATTTGCTTGCCCTCAAGCAAATAGAAGACTAAACTAGAGAAAGAGGTTTGAAAACATAGAGACTCACATGTTCTTGAAACGTTGCAATGACCCTTTTCCCAAGCACCCAAATGTCACCTAACCAGTTTTTTTATCTAACCACCATGTACTTCTCCGTAGACATTCGCAGATTCCCAGACTACACACATTATCTCACAGCATCGTTCAATCAAGCCATCCTCGCCAGTTTCATAGTTGTGATTAATACCAAGAACCTTCTAGATTTTTTCCCATACAATATCATGACAAGGAACCACCATTTCACACTTTTTAGTATTATTTCTCTCCCCCAGACTTATTTCTTATTATGTTCTTTCTTTTATTTTTTTAGCTTTGTATATACAGATCAAGGTATGAGACGCGAGTATTGATGGTGTTAGCCACCGAATCCCCGGTTCTTCCCTCTCAACATATCAAAGGCGTAGGCGAATAATGGCATCATAGGAAAATCTTAGCCTCGCTTCCAATCCTTTGTGTAATCATTTCCTCTGAAGTAGAATAATGGGATTGCTGGAAATTTTTCTAACCATCTACTCTTAAGAAAATCATCTCATTTTTTAATGCATCTTATTTATTAACTTGTAACAGGGAGAGAAATACCATTATTTTAAAACACATAGGTTCCTTTGTCTGATATGAATGAGGAAACAAGCTCTATGGACATCAATTACCTCGATGAAGTGCAAAAATTTGGCTCAGGCTTATAAGAACTTTGCTGGAAACATGTGTGTCTTCTATTTAACTGGTCAGCCTTTGGATTTTTCATTAGTCGATCTAGAACTGATTCTGTAACAATGGTCACTTAGAGGCAAGGTCAGATCAATAGATTCAAGAAAACTATCACAGTCTCCAACAGATTTTGACTCAATAAAACAACGAATGACTCAAAAACAACTGACTCTACGAAGAAAAAAAACAATGTCAGCGACTACCTCCCCCAGACTTGAACAACACTGTCCCCAGTGTTATCTAGCTTAAGGTTGGTGAAAGAAAACAAATGAACCAAGTGGATTGTGAAAATCGAAAATCTTACATGTGAAGGTGATGAGTATCGCTCGATACATAATGGTATCGAGCGATCCCATTCGTATGTCGACACACTGATTTCAAATCAGTGGCATCGAGTTGCTTAACCCAGGGAAAGTGATCCGAAGTGTTAGAAGTTAGCACTGTGAGGAACACTCAAAAACAGGTTAATAGCAACAATATAATCAAGCATAAATCCATGAGTTCAAATGCAAAAATAAAGCTGACATAGGTCCAAAAGAAACGAAAAAGAAAAAGAAAACAAACGTGAAGATAGAAGAAGACTAATCCTTTGTTGCCTCGGAATCGCCATCAGCATCAGGATCATCAACGGGAGAAAGATCAATCGGAGTCTGCGAAGTTCTAGGCTGCCTGCACGGTGTCGATCGACACCGCATATTAGCGGTCGACACTTGTTGACTAATTCATGTGATATCTCCACGACTGTGGTATCGATCGACACGGACTGGTGTCGATAGATACTCCTCCTCTTAATCTACTTCACATCAAGACACAAGACACAAAACTAAAAATAAAAACGAAAATAAAAACGTATGTACAGACTCACCAGTGGGTTGCCCCCCACCAAGCGCTCGTTTAAAGTCAGTAGCTTGACTTTACGGACGATCAGTCAGGAGAAGAGTGAGAGCTTGCGCCGAAACAAGCTCCACAATTAGACATCGCCAGCTTCAGAGTTATGCTCATCATGCTCTCCACAATCTCATGTCCTTTCTCTTTCATCTCCGAAGTGAGAATAACCCTAGCCTTAGAGAATGGTTTTGAGGTTCCTTTGCACTTTACTTTGTATTCAATCGAATCTTCATCACACTTCTGAGGGATTAAAGTCATAGATGCAGTACTTTTTACTTCATTGCGCTTCAATTTCTTCTTTGCCTTAGTTGTTGTGATGTCTTTCTTTGTGATGATAGAAGGACCATCTAAAAAGTCCATGACAGTTGGCTCGTCAGGAGGCTCTTCCAAAAGATCAACTACCAACGTCTCTCCTGTGACAACAGTGAAGCAAGAGACATGTTTGGGAGCTCTTCTAGAGAGAATGGCATCATAGTAGACCTCCCCGTCAATGTAAGAGAAAGAGATTCTCTTATTAGGCGTGTCTATGATCGCGCCAGCAGTAGCCATAAACGATCGTCCTAGGAGCAAAGGCACCTCAGATCCTTCGCTCATCTCCACAACCTGAAAATTAGTAGGCACAAGACAATCGCCTACTTTAACAAGCAAAGCAGGGATAGTACCGTATGGAGGTGAGATGGAGGAGTTCGCAAAAGTGAGAAGAATCGTAGGGGGTCTTATATCAGCCCTCAATCGTTCAGCAATTTCCCTTGATATTACATTGACGCTAGACCCTGAGTCAACGATAAACTCATTGAATTCAACTCCAGAGATGGAGCATGGAACCGAGAATTTCCATGGGTCTTCCCTCTGGGACAACTGCCTCAGCGGTAGTGACTTGCGTATTGCCTCGATAAAGAGTGCCTTAATTTCTTCATCAGTTTCTCTGCGATCTCGGAAGTGACTTAGCAGAGGGCGGCACTCTAGAGCTTCTTCAAAAGTCAGCGTGTGGGAAATCTTTCGTACCATCTTCTTAAAGTCAAGCAGCTGCTTTGGAGAAATGGGGTCTTTGAGATGTCTAGGTAGATCAGGAAATGGCATCTTAGGCTTGTAAATCCTTTCTTCAATCAAATCAGGTGTCTTCACAATTTCTGGCTTGGTCTGCGAGTGGTATCGACCGACACATGGTAGGGTATCGATCGATACTCGGGGTTCTGAAACGTCTCGAGAAAGGATTTGGACTGGTGTCGATTGATACTCGATGGTGTCGATCGATACTCGGTGTTGACGATCAATGCTTTCGCTCTGGAACCGTCGCTAGCAGAAATTTGGACGTGTGTTGATCGATAGAAGGGAGTATTGGTCGACACAGGAGTGGTGTTCGAAATCTCATCGTTATCCTCGGCCAGACTGACGATAATCTCTGCTATTTGAGTTTCCAGCATCTTTTGATGAATACTGAGAGACTCAATTTTTCCATTCAGATCTGTGTACATAGCGTCCATCTTCCCATTGAGGTTTAGTGTCATCTTCTGCTGTCCCTGAAGAATTTGTTCAAGCATAGACTCAACCTTGCTCTCAGAAGTTCTGGGTGGTGTGTGGGTGGGCATTGATACCTATGATCTTGAAATCCATCTCCACCAACGTAGTTAACATGTTCCACTGCATCTTTTTCAGCAAAACGAACAGCCTTCTGCTGCCTGCCCATCAACAAATTATGCACCGAATCCAGCTTGGCCTGAATCCCAGCAATCTGTGATCCATCAGCTACACCAGCGAGCCTCTTCCGCTCAAATTCTGCATTCTTGGTGCTATTGCTAGACGCCAAGTTCTCAATAAGCACATAGACGTCATCAGGATACCTGGTTTTGAAATTCTCATTGCTCGCAGCATCCAAGATCATCTGATACCTCCAATCAATCCCTCTGAAAAAGTAACCCAGCAGCTGAACATCAGAGTACCCATGATGTGGACAATCTCTCTGATACGACCTAAATCGAATCCACGTAGCCTTAAATCCCTCAGTTGCTTCCTGAGAAAATTGAGAGATCTTGTTCATGAGCTCCTCGGATCTCGCATCATCAAAAAAATTGTTCAGGAACGCGTTCTTTGTCTCCTCCCAAGTAGTCAACAAACCAGGAGGCAACTGCTTCAGCCAGTAAGTAGCTTCTCCGCCAAGAGAGTGTGGGAAAAGCTTGCAGAAGAGGTAATCATAGGACACTCCATTACTTTTGATGCTAGTGACCAAGTCTTCAAACCTCTCAATGTGATCCATAGGGTGCTCATGAGGAAGACCATGAAAAGAATGCTGATCCACAAGAGTGAAGTATGCAGGTTTCAACTCAAAGTCCTGTCTCTGCAAAGCAGGAGGGCGAATCGCTGATCGATTGGCATAGAACTGATCAGGTCTGTTGTACTCTCCAATTTTCCTACCACGACCAGCTACAGCATTCCCCTCGTTCCCGCGCGCAGCTCGCGCATCAACAACAGCTGGAGGGACAATGACGTTTCCTTCTTCGTCAAGACGTTGTCCTCTCTCATTACACAATTGACCCTCTTGGTCTTCTTAATTACAAGTCTCCGATTCTCTTTGTTCTCTCAGGAAGAAAACTTGAGATCTAAGCAACAAGTGTTACTGAAATCCATTGATATTCGAGAATTCTTGTTTATCCCGCTGCAACAGGTTGTATCAGAGATAAACCGGTCCTAATCATGTCACCGAAGAAGAATCTTATACAACAATTGGAGGAACATAACGACGCGTTTCGAGGAGTGTTAGTTGAGTTTCAAGAAGACTTACGCAACATGTTGCGAGTCACGATGGATGCAGCCATACACACAGCCCTTCAAGAGCAGAATCAAACTCCGAATTTGCCTCGTTCTAAAGAATGAATCTTTGAGGATGATGAAGAAGAGGAGGTCTTTGAGAATAACCCGTTCGCAAGGTTTTGTGAGCAACAACGAAGGGACGAAAACGTGGCTCCAAGAGGTGAAAATCACCGTTGGGAATCAGGGTTAAGACTTGATTTGCCCGAAATCTCGGGTGGTTTACAAGCTGAGGAACTGCTTGATTGGATCAGCACAACAGGAAGATCTTTTGACGTTCAAAGAAGTCCCTGATGTGATGCATGTTCCACTTGTGGCAACGCGATTCAAAGGACGAGCCTCCGCTTGGTGATAACAAACAAAGAAGCAACGTGAGCGTGCTGGTAAGAATCGTATCACGTCGTGGGAAAAGCTAAAGAAAAATATGAGGAAAGCTTTTCTACCATTTAACTATTCTCGTAAGATCTACACACAGTTGCATAACTTACGCCAAGGAGCTCGTTCTGTTAATGATTATGCCACATAATTGTTTTCGTTGCTGGCTCGTAATAGTTTGCAAGAGACGGAAGAACAGTTGGTTTCACATTTTATTGGAGGGTTACGACAACAAATACATAACACGTTACTCCAATTTAACCCCATCATTGTATTCGAAGCTCACTAACGCGCTTTGCTTATTGAGCAGAACATTCGGGCATCGTCAAATGGGGGTTCATGGGGCTCTCGTACTCGTATGAATTCATCACGGTCATCGACTCAACCTGCAGATGGGGTACTTCCTCCTTGGATTTCTAATAACAATCAAGGAGCATTGGCACCACGAAATACGTCGACGTCAACGTTTAAATGCTTCGGATGTGGAGAACAAGGGCATCGGCAATCTGCGTGTCCTAAGGCTGGACGACATGGTCTTTACGGGGATGAAGAACCAATCTATGATACTTATGAAGAGAGTCCATAAGACGGCATCGTGGATGAGTAGATTTCAGGTGACACATGAGTTAACCTTGTGTTATGCATAATCTTTCTTTTACCACAGGTTACTCAGGAACCGTGGCTGCGTACCAATCTCTTTCGATCATCATGTACGATACAAGAAAAGTTTTGTCGTTTCATCATCAATTCATGGAGCTGTACGAATGTCATCTCTGAGGAAGCGGTAAACAAATTGGAACTTTTTACCGAAGCACACATGTCACCGTACAAGCTTGTGTGGTTAAATACGACGACATAATTGTGCATCACCAAACTTTATCGTGTGCCTTTCTCTGTGAGTAATAGTTACAAATATCTTATTTTCTGCGATGTGATTCCAATGGACGTGTGTCACCTTTTGTTGGGTCGCCAATGGCAATACGACCGGCCCACGTCTCATGATGGTTTCACGAATACTTACACGTTTTTGTTTGAGAACAAGCGCATTGCACTACTTCCGACGCAGGATACTGCTGCACATGCGGTCTAAAGTTGTGACTTACCAGCTTCACCAACAACATATCTGTCGGGCAAGCCGATTTTACTTATCACCAAATCGCAAATTGTTGATGAAATTTGCTTTGCCGATGTGGTTTTTGTTTTGGTTATGACACCGATTTCAAGTCAGATTGTTTCGGATGCACCGCCTGAGGTTAAGGAATTGTTAACCAAGTTTGTTGATGTGTTTTCAGATGAGCTACCGTGTGGATTTCCACCGTTAAGGTATATTCAACATAGTATTGATCTTACGCCTGATTTATCACTCCCTAACCCATCGCATTACCAGATGAGTCCACAAGAACACGACGAACTGCGATGTCAAGTGGAAGAACTGTTGGCCAAAGGATATTTGTGCGAGAGCCTTAGTATGTGCGTCGTACCAGTGCTTTTGATTCCCAAAAAGATGGTGCTTGTCGTATGTGTGTAGATAGTCGCGCAGTCAATAAGATCACAGTGCGCTACAAATTTCCTATTCCTCGCCTTGATGATCTTCTCGACCATATTGGTATTGCATCCATCTTTACTAAGCTGGATCTTAAGAGTGGGTGTCATCAAATTCGTATTCGTCCGGGTGATGAATGGAAGACGGATTTCAAGACAAGAGAAGGACTTTTTGAATGGTTGGTAATGCCCTTCGGCCTCTCCAACGCTCCTATCACGGTCATGCGACTCATGAATCAGGCGCTACGTCCTTTCATTGGCAATTATGTGGTAGCGTATTTTGACGATATCTTGATCTTTAGTTCCTCACTTGCTGATCACCTTACACACTTACGGATTGTGTTACTGGTTTTATGTGGCGATAAATTTTTTGGTGCTGCGAAAAAAATATGTTTTCGGTGTCTGTCATGTGCTCTATCTCAGCTGCATTGTCTCTGGTCAAGGACTTGAAGTTGATCCGGCAAAACATTTTGCGATACGCACTTGGCCAGCTCCTACTTCGATCACGGAAGTCCAAAGTTTTCACGGCCTTGCCTCTTTTTATCGCCGATTTGTGCATCACTTCAGCAACATTATGTCCCCTATCACTGATTGCATCAAGTCCCCATCATTCAAATGGACCACTGAAGCAGACCAAGCATTTGAATCAATTAAACTGAAGCTTACATCTGCTCCAATTTTGGCATTGCCCAATTTTTCCTTACCATTTGAGCTACATTCTAACGCGTCAAAGACTGGCATCATGGCAGTTTTTAGCCAACATGGACGCCCCCTCGCTTTTTATAGCGAGAAAATGGATGGTCCTCGTAGTCGTTACATCACATATGATGTCAAACTATATGCAGTGGTTCAAGCAATTAAGCATTGGCGCCATTATCTTTTCACTGGGAATTTGTGCTCTTCACGGATCATGATGCACTAAAACATATGGGTTCTCATAACAAGATGTTCTCTCGTCATGCCTCTTGGTTCGCTTATCTTCAACTGTTCACTTTCGTGATTAAGCATAAGGCTGGTTCGCTGAACAAAGTAGTTGATGCTCTCAGTCGACGCCATTCTTTGCTTACTACTCTTCATGCTTCGGTTACAGGATTTGCATATTTCCCTGAGTTATATCCACTTGATCCTTTCTTTGGTAAATTATGGATTGATGCACATGCTAGGATGAATGATGATTACTTAATTTGTGTTGGATGGATTTCTGTTTTGAGGCATCAGGTTGTGCATTCTCGAGTGTAGCTTTCGTCTTCAGATCATAAAAGAGTTCCACAATGAGGGTCACGTTGGAAGAGATCGAACATTGCAGCTTGTTTATGCATCGTACTTTTGGCCAACCTTAAGACGCTACGTTAAGCGTTTTGTTGTTTGTTGCAGTGTGTGTAACACAGGTAAATGACATGTGTCAAACGATGGGCTATATTTTCCTTGACCAATCCCCACACAGCCTTGGCCAGACGTGAGTATAGACTTTGTTTTTGGTTTACCACGAACGCAACGAGGCCATGATTCGATCTTTGTCATTGCCGATAGGTTCTCTAAGATGGCTCACTTTGTGCCATGTAAGAAGACCACTGATACTTCACAGGCCGCGTCGCTTTTCTTTCGTGAAGTTTATAAACTGCATGGGTTGCCTCTGTCTATCGTATCAGATCGTGACTCTCGTTTTCTCGGCCATTTTTGGCGTTCGCTTTGGAAGCTCTTATGCACAAGTTTGGACATGAGTACAGCGTATCACCCTCAAACGGATGGACAAACGGAGGTGACTAATCGCGCAGTGGGAGACTTGTTATGCTGCTTAGTTGGAGATAACATCAAATCATGGGATAACTTCTTATACCAAGCTGAATTTGCCCACAACCATGTTGTTAATCGGAGTACAAGTTTTAGCCCATTTCGTGTTGTCTATGGCTTGACACTGAGGGGTCCTCTTGATCTTAGCGTGGCACTAGACCGTACTTGTTTCCATGGTCGAGCTTGTGATTTGGTAGAAGAATTTGTGGAGTTGCACTAGCAGGTTCGTAACAATTTGGAATTGGCGACAGCCAATGACAAATCTCATGTTGACACTCATCGTCGGGAACTTCAATTCAAAGTTGGTGACAAAGTTAGGGCAGTTCTCACCAAAGATAGGTTTCCACAGTATACCTACAACAAGTTGAAAGCTCGAAAGATTGGCCCTGTAGAATTCGTGGAGAATATCAACAACAATGCAAAACGCCTTCGACTTCCGCCAGACATGCACATGGCTGATGTGTTCAACGTCAAGCATTTGGTACCTTTCCATGAGAGTGATGCTCCTTAAAATTCGAGGTCAAATTTTCTCCCTACTCTGGGAGACCTGATGTAGCACATCTCCATTTCTATGTTACACGGCTCTTCGTTTGTGTCGTTGTTCAATTTATTGTTGTGCTTTTATTTTATTTCTTGGATTTTGGTTTTTAACTTTAAGTTTATGTCGGCTAAGAGATATTTTGTCTCCAAGTCTTTTAATAAGGGTTTTAGCAACTAGTATAAGTATCTCTAAACTTGTAACGTTGAGCTTTGGGTTTCGATTAATAAAGATAATTTTTTCTCAATTACAAGTCTTCGATTCTCTTTGTTCTATCGGGAAAAAAATTTGAGATTTAAGCAACAAATGTTATCGAAATCCATTGATCTTCGAGAACTCTTGTTTATCCCGCTGCAACATTATGTGATGTGGTCTCAGGATGCTCTAGTTGGGTTCGAAGGATTGCATGGAGTTCCAAGTTTGTTCTCTTGTTTTGGGTTGATGGTTTGACTATTGGCTAAGTCAGTTCCTTGTCTGTTCTCGGATGTAAGTTTTCTGTCATTGTTAATTCTTTAGCCGAATTTCCAGCTCGGAGTATTGTGAGGCTTCCCTCTATTTTCTTGGAGCTCGTCGAAGCTTTTTGGTTTCAAGACTCGTCTCCTGTATTATACCTTTTAGTATCCTTATTGCGGTCATTATTCTGCTCTTGTGCTCTCTAGTAATCTTGTTGTTCTTATATTTTGTATTTTCATCATCATGTAACATTTCCGTTCGCAATTTCAATTGAATATCCTTTATAAAAAAAATAAAAATCAAACGTGGTCCATGAAGAAAAGAAAAAAATTTGGTCGGACGTTTTCGCCTCTCATTAGGCTGACGTAGTGTCGGTGACGAGATAGACGGCGGTGATTAAGAAGACCATCTTCTTTTGCAGAAAGATATATCAAACCAATGACATATCAGCACACTTTTTCGTCTCATTTTTCGAGTTTAATTTTGGTTTTCCTCCAAAATAATTTAGTCAAAGTACACGGTTGGAGAGAAACCTTATTAATGAATGTTATATTCTCCGTTTCTATCCAACATATGATTCATTTTATAATACATAATTTTTTGTTATATACAGAAATGTAAACCTTAAATCCTAAAGTGTAAATCATATTCTAGAATTCACATCGAAAATATTGATATTTATCTGAAATATAATTACATATATCAAAATAATAAATCAATGACAAAATTAAAGTTTTTTTTTTTTTGCTATGAGACAAAATTAAAGTTTACACATTTTTATTTCAATGAAATAAAAAATTCCAAGTGTTTACGATATATAAGTAGTTTTTTTTAACTCAATATAACTTCATTCATCTCATAAAAAAAACACATCTCATAATCATCGGCCTCCACATGAGATCTTAACCAATTCATGGTAAAACTCCAAAGCCATGGGTTATACGAATCAAAAACATTGTTTCGATGGACAATCTTATCCGCTATTATTGTTAAAGTGATAAAAAAATCTAAGTAATTTCAAAAGAATCGTACTAGAATTAGTATATGCATGCGGTAGACCGGACTAATTTTAGTTAGACTCGTCATCCTTAAAGCTTTATAAGTCGACTATGATTAGGTTTGGGAGATGCATGGATGCATGACATATTCTTATTAGGAAAAAAGTTTATTATAGGTTTCCTATTAGGACCGGGATTTTAAGCTCATAGATATATGGATTTAAGGGTTTGTAATATTTATTCATAATTTTAATATAAAAACCCTGAAGACAAAGATATTCGTCTCAATTTCAATTTTCTCTTAATTTCACTTAAAATTTATCTCTTTTTCATTCGATTTTACTACAACTACTATATTAAAATTACATATGGGCTAAAGAGAAAGAAAAAAATGCTCATCAATTGCCAAAATATGGATATCTTATTGATAGAGTTATAGTACGGGCCACACTTGTGAGTTCAATAGACCTTCAATCAAACCTTTTTAATCTCATTCGAACATAACCAAATATCCCAGATTTGAAACACAAATGATTGTCAATCTCAAAGCTTTTGCTTCTGTTTCTAATGATGAACAGACTGTTGGCATGGCCCGAGCTTTTTATGATACACAAGTTAGTTAGTTATGTTTTATGTTTTCTTTTATATGGATGGGCACGGATCAGATACCTTGATATTTTATGATGTTTGGATCCAAATCGTGTTTCAGTTTATCTGGATCCGAATCCAAACACCACAGATACCCATATAACGAATTGTAATTCGATGATAATATATATATATATATATATATATATATATATTTTATTTCATGTACGTGTGTAGATCATATATCAATTAGATCATAAATTATTTCCTAACATTACAAGTATATATGTATATATATATATATATATATATATTATTTTAATTTCATGTGCGGGTGTAGATCATATATCGATTAGATCATAAATTATTTTGTGAAAATACAAGTATTATTATTAATAAAAAAAAATTGGATCATAAACGGGTATCCGCCTAAAAAAAATTATTATCCAGATTCACATTCGCCAAAATCCATCTGAATTTTCAGAATGAATCGGATCAGACCACAGAACGGATCTTAGATCCCAAATAATTTGCCTAGCCCTATTTTTTATTTAACGTATTGAGGATTTTTACACTTTTTAATATATGATACTACACTTGAAAGAAAAACTTATTAAGTTATTGTTCAATATTGGCTTGTGATTTCAATTGTAAATAATATATAGATTAATTATAGCGTTTGAATTTTAATCTAGAATTTATTTTATAAATCTCCTTTTCTAATGTTTGTAAATTTTCATAAAGTTATTGAAAAATAAACTGAATATTTACATTAATAGATAAAAAAAAAAAGTTTACTCTTTACTAACCAGAACCAGATCCAAGCTGCTGACAAAAAGAAAAACCCAACTTTTTTTTCCACGTCAGAAAGATGTGAGGAAGACTATTATAAAAACTCTCTACATAGACGTGGGCTAATAAATTATGCTATGGGCTTCCCACCAATCTGATTTATTTAATCCTATAAATCATTTATATTCATATATCATTCCCAAATCCCAAACTTCACTATTACGTTACATCAATCAATTTTTGCCAGCCATTAGACCAATATTAATATATTAGTAGCGGTGTCTTTTTTTTGTTTGTTAAATAGTTGCGGTGTCTTGTTAAATAATATTTAAGAATAATGTCATAAGGAGCATTAGTGGGATCGTATTATTTCCTATTAATAATTGTAATGTGTGTCATGTTCCATAGGGTTGTATAATGGAGTGGTTAAACTTAATGTTGTCATTCTCTAAAATCTTGCAAGTTGAAAGCCCAAAAAGATATCCATAAATACAAATAGCTCTAATCTTCTATATTTCGGGGAAAGTTTGACACATAGAACTCAGAAAGTCTATAGTAGCATTAAAGACGTAATTAGAACCACTTAGTTATAGTAAGATTTTTATGTGTTTTATTCAATGATTAAAAATTAGTTAGGCACTAGTGTTGAACTGAGCCTAACGCCTAACAAAAAAATCGGGAATTAATCGGAGATTAGTTTTTGACATTTTTAATATTTTTTAACATGTTAATCCATTATAATTTATAGTTTTAATATAATATTGTATTAAATATTGGATAAAACATATGAAAACAAATATTATGTCTAATATATTATGATTTTCATTAAAAATATGAACATAAGTTTGACTTATCAAATTTTAGAACCAATTAAATTATTTTAAATTAAAAAAAATAAGAACTGAATTAGGCGAATGTTTAGGTGAAAATTAATCGAGAATTAATCGGTCTAGACGAAAATTAATCAGACACCTAATTTATTGAACCGATTATCCATAAATTGTCATAATATACCACCGCTTAACGTATACCGACTGTTTAGGCAGTTAGACGACAGATTTTTTGAACAAAGATTGTATTAGTGCTCAAATTTTCAAAAGTATTAGTGCTCAAATTTTCAAAACAAACAAAAAATCTTCCAGCGGAACACGTAATCAGCGGAATTTAATTTACTATTCAAAAAGTGAACGCAGCTCGAAAAGAGCTTTTATGAATTCAAGTGATTTCATCAATATTGTCGGAAATTTAATATAACATTTCAGATATTTACAGAAAATCCCCCAATAAAAGTTGACTTTGCTGTAAACCACCACCAGTATATACACCTGAAACAAAAATGAAAAACACAAATTCGTAACATTTTTAAAAATAAATAAATATATAAAAAAATACATGGACTGTATTTAACTATTTTCTGCATATTTAAAACAAATTTTTCAATAAGAAAAAAAAACGGCTTCTTTCGTAGACATATTTATTGCGACCAACATTTACGTTTTCTAATCATTTTCTTGAAATTCCATATTTCTCTTCCTCCTTAATAAAAATACATCCAGAGAAAATTCGATTTTTATTCCTTTGTAGCCGTGATTGAATCTTCTTTCTCCTTCTCTCCTCCTAACTCAAGAAATAAAAATATACTCTTGAGTTCATGTTTTTGCAGAGTTCACAAAGAATCAAACCTCCTGTTACCAGTCTGTTCTTTGCTGGAACCTAATATCTTTTCACGAGTACAGTTTTTGATATATTTTATTACAAAACCAAAACTCAAAATCTGAGTTTTCGGTTTCTTGATCTCTAAATCCTCAACTTTAGCCTTTCATGGGACCGTTACTTCTCCTGAATTTCTTGACTTAAAAGGTAATCTTTACTGTCTTCTGCTTAAAATTTTATCATCTTTGCCTGATCTTTACTGGGTTTCTAGTTCGTATGAGAAACCCTAACTTCTCTCACTTCTTGCTCGAATCTATCTGATTGATTCTTTCTCCCGATCTGTTATTGTCAAATTTCCAGGTTTTTTTTTGTTGGGTAAAGATGGGTGTTGAAAAGGTCGGATTTTTCATTTTGGTTTCAACGATTTGGTGCTTTATTTGCATCTGCCATGGATTCACACCTCAGGATAATTACTTAATCAACTGTGGCTCACCCACCAATTCGACCGTAATGGGTCGAGTCTTCATGTCCGATAATCTCGCCTCGAACTTACTTACCTCTCCCAGAGAGATCCTCGCGAGTCAAACCGGTTCCGACATTTACCAGACGGCGAGAGTCTTCACCGGAGTCTCTTCCTACAAATTCTCCGTCGCTCGTGGCCGTCACTGGGTTCGTCTCCATTTCGATCCATTCGATTACCAAAACTTCCAAATGGGTTCAGCCAAATTCGCAGTTTCGTCGCAGACTCATGTGCTCTTGAGCGATTTCACGGTTAAGAGCTCGAGAGTTGTAAAAGAGTACTCTTTGAATGTGACCACTGATGATCTCGTGCTTACATTTGCTCCCTCGGATAATTCGTTTGCGTTTGTGAATGCCATTGAGGTTATCTCCGTTCCGGACACATTGATCACTCCTTCTCCTGCTCCAAGGTTAGTTGGCGGTTCAGGGGCGTATCAGCAAAGCTTGTCACTGCAGGCTCTTGAAACCGTTCATAGAGTGAACATGGGCGGTCCTCTCGTTACGCCTAACAACGATACTCTTACTAGAACATGGCAGCCTGACTCGGGTTTTCTGCTTGAGAAGAATCTAGCTATTAACGCGTCTAGGCTTGCAACTGTTAACTATGTTATCGGTTATGCAACGGAGGATACTGCGCCAAGAACCGTCTACGGTACTTGCACTGAGATGAACTCCGCGGGGAACCCGAATAGCATTTTCAATGTCACGTGGGAGTTCGAGGTTGAGCCGGGTTTTCAGTACTATTTCCGCTTCCACTTTTGCGATATCGTGAGCAAGTCTCTCAACCAGCTATATTTCAATCTCTATATCGACTCAATGCTCGCTGCTATGGATGTCGATCTTAGCACTTATGTGGATAGCACCCTGGCTGGTGCATACAACATGGATTTTGTGACACAGTCACCGAAGGGTACTAATAAAATCCGTGTTAGCATCGGTCCATCGACTGTTCACACCGATTATCCGAACGCGATTGTGAACGGATTGGAGATCATGAAGATGAATAACTCTCAGGGTCAGCTAAGCACTGGGACCATTGTGCCTGGTAGTAGTTCGAGCACTAAGCAGAAGAATGTCGGGTTGATTGTGGGTGCAACCATTGGTCCGTTGCTCGCGTTAGTGCTCTTGGGAAGTTGCCTTGTGTTGTGTAAGAAGCGGAAACACGGCCAAGACAGTCAGTCAAAGACTTGGATGCCGTTTTCAATAACTGGAACTTCAGTGGGAAGTGGAATGACGCTTACTAGTATAACTACCAATGCCAATTACCGTATTCCCTTTGCAGCAGTTAAAGAAGCTACAAATAACTTCGACGAGAGTAGAAACATCGGGGTGGGCGGTTTTGGTAAAGTCTACAAAGGAGAGCTTAACGATGGCACGAAAGTAGCTGTAAAAAGAGGAAACCCAAAATCTCAGCAAGGGCTTGCTGAATTCAGGACAGAAATAGAGATGTTATCTCAGTTTCGTCACCGCCATTTGGTTTCTCTGATCGGTTACTGTGATGAGAACAATGAGATGATACTGATTTACGAGTATATGGAGAATGGAACGGTAAAGAGTCATCTTTACGGCTCAGGTCTTCCTAGCTTGACTTGGAAACAACGGCTTGAGATCTGCATTGGTGCGGCTAGAGGATTGCATTACCTTCACACGGGTGACTCAAAACCAGTCATTCACAGAGACGTGAAATCCGCAAACATATTGCTTGACGAGAACTTCATGGCTAAAGTTGCAGACTTTGGACTGTCTAAGACCGGACCCGAGCTTGATCAGACTCATGTGAGTACTGCTGTGAAAGGAAGTTTCGGGTATCTTGACCCCGAGTACTTCAGAAGGCAACAGCTCACTGATAAATCCGATGTTTACTCCTTTGGGGTTGTTCTCTTCGAGGTTCTCTGTGCCAGACCTGTTATTGACCCAACACTTCCGAGAGAGATGGTGAATCTTGCAGAATGGGCGATGAAATGGCAGAAGAAAGGGCAATTGGATCAGATCATCGACCAGTCGCTTCGCGGAAACATCAGACCCGATTCGTTAAGGAAATTTGCGGAAACAGGTGAGAAATGTTTGGCTGATTATGGAGTCGATAGGCCATCAATGGGAGATGTGTTGTGGAATCTTGAATACGCTCTGCAGCTTCAAGAAGCAGTGGTCGATGGCGAACCAGAAGATAATAGCACGAATATGATTGGGGAATTACCGCCACAGATCAACAATTTCAGTCAGGGAGACACGAGTGTTAACATTCCGGGAACTGCAGGGCAATTAGAGGAATCGAGCATTGACGATCTCTCTGGTGTTTCCATGAGTAAAGTATTCTCGCAACTGGGGAAATCCGAGGGAAGATAGTGAGAGAATAGGCAATGCAGTCGCCAAGAAAAGCCAAAGATCTGAATCTTCTTACAGAAACAGAAGCAAGCATTACATGTAACGAGGATTAAAAAAAACATACATCAGGTTTTTGTCTGCTCGAGCCTAAGTTTGTATTTTCTTGCAGATTGATGTTCATTTGAAGTTGTCTGATATTTATTTGTTCTTTTGTCTACGCATATTTATTTGTTCTTGCAAATTTGAGTACTGTAAGTTTATAAGTTAAAACTTTTAGTTTCTTTCATGTTCTTGTTTGGTTTGATTCGGTTTGGTTTGAGAAACGGTTTATTATATCTTAAATCATTTTCGGGTTTTGTCTTCGAACAGTATTTGTCCGGTTCCATTGGGTTGTTACTTTTTTTCACCACGACCACGTCTTACCACTGTTTCTTCTCCAGTTCAGGTAAATTATTTTGTATTAGATTAGAGAAATTAACCCAAAAGGAAGTAAAAACCATCTTAAAAGAGGCTGATACAAATCCTTTCATTACATAAACGAACAAATTCCGACTTACCCGGTGTTCTCGAGAGCTTCACTCTTAGTTTTGGCTTTTGTATCCATCATTTATTTTCCTCGTTTATGTATTCTATTCGTTTATCGAGTTTGTGATCCCAGGGATATATCTCCGTTTGTTTTTGATTCCGGAGAGATTTCTTTTCTCTGACATCGTTTATTATACTTTTTCTCGTGGTTGATTCAATGAAATTTAAACAGTGTTAAAATAAAAACTAACATTTCTAAAAAAGTAGAACATATCCCATATCGGGATAAGGAGAAGTCTAGAGTCATTCAAACATCAAGATTCCATTTATATAATAAGACCCATCAACGGATAAATCTCCAAAATTTATTTCGTTTTATTATTCCCATAGATCTCTAGTGATAACTTTGCTTCACGGATCCATATTAACCTTAGTAGAAGAAGCACAAGAAAAACATTTCCATACGAGCCTGAAAACAAACGCCCTACACGACGTAGTTTTGCTCTTCCTCATACCTTTCTTCGCGGCCTTCTTTCTCCCTCCTCCGTGTCTCTGGTCACCGGTGTCTCCGCCTCCACCTCCACCGCCGTCGTATTCGTTCTCTTTTCTTGTGAAAGTGTAGCTTCTAAGGTACATTTGCCTACAAGATATGCTGTCCACCACCGTGGTACGACGCTTGCTACCACCGTGGCTGATTGACCGTACAAACTCCGCCTCTGCCATCGGCCACTTGTGGAGGTTGGCGTAAGTCGTCACCGTCCGGATACAAACGGCGTCGCTTTTGATGTTTACACAATCATCTATGCATTTGAAGGCCATTGAAGCTTTTTTAGGGTACTTCTTCATGTGTAAACTGTTTTCCTTTTTTTTTGTGAACGTTGGGTTTAGCTTAATATATATATTATTATTTTTTTGTTTTTTATTTTATTTTAAATTTCTTTATCCTTATCATTTAATATATATAGAAAACACCAAGTCAGAGAAAAAATGAGAAGTTTTCTCAACTTAACGCATCATGTTATACTGTTATGTATACTTGTCATCTCTATAATTTTTCTATTTTATTTGGAAAAAAAAAGAGAGCAATACTCACAATGGGGAAGGTCTCTAAAAATCCCTAAAACCTCTCCTCCTATCCCTCTTGCATTCTGAATTCGGTTCTCTCTTTCTGACTCAAAATCTCTGTCTCGCTGACTTTCACTGATTCATCATATATATATATATATATATATATATGTGTGTGGAAATTAGAATTGGAAAAAAATCAGATAATGTATGTCAAACTTTCTTCATATCTAAATCGGTTTTGATGCTGAGTAGTGAGTTAAATCATTTCTCACAGTCATTATGTTGTATTTATTCTCTAAGTTAATCACGTGGTGAAACCTTATCTCTCACTCTGATGTAGTATCTAATTAAGTAACGTATACCACCTAAAAAAATGGCGTTCTCAAAGAAAGTTATATATTTACACTCGGTTTGATTAAGAAATCCCGAGAGAAAGGCCAGTTAAAACCACTACAAGGTGATGCATTGGCAAACCCGACGAATCGTGGTTGAGGGAATAGAAGTGCTCGTGGCTAATTCGCCTCTCAAGCAAATCTCTTTAACCTTCATTCTAAATCGAAGCCGAAAACTCGGTTTGATCTCTATTTCAAGTACTTGTGTACTATGCTTTACATTTGATGTAATCTTTAAAATATATATATATATATATATATATATATATATATATATATATATATATGACCTCTGTTATTGGCTGTAATGGGTTTTAAGTAATAAAATTAAGCTATGTTTTGTAAAATATTAAGTAATTACAGCCACGTACCCTATATGCCCAAAGACGATAATTAAGCTATGTTTTGTCAAATATTAAGTAATTACGGTGGAACACCTAATAACAAGCAGAACGTACGCTCCAAACAGTGAGAGCTTAAGCAGCTGGGAAAGCAAGAGCTAACAAAGAAGCAACTTCTGTATATATCGATCTGCATGCGTAGATCAAATATACTTGTTTTACATAAAATTCTATGTAAAATATAAAAATATATTCCAACATAAAATCTTATCTGAAGAATATATAGAACGCTAGTTTTATCATTTATATTATAACAAAAATTTGGACTTCAGATTTTTGAAATTTTATTTAGTACGTATATTGGTAAAATATGTCTTTTTAGTATGATTTTTAGAGAAATAGTCGAAGAATTTAGGGGAAATTGCTCATTTAATTCCTTAACTATTTCCATCTGCTCAATTTATTCTTCAACTATCGCTTGCTCAAAATAATTCTTCAAGTTGTAGTTGACTGCGCAAAATCGGGATTAACAAAGTCAAATGCTAATTACTAAATGGATACAAGTCCACTAAATCAGCTGTAACTCCTTCAATACAATCCCGAATGAGTTGAAACCACTTTCATTAGAAAGCTAACTCAATTTCCTATAATTTTCATGAAGAGAGCTCTATCTAAATTCAAAGGAAAGACTTCCATTCGAGTCGATCTTATAGACACATATTATTGATGCAAGATTTACTCGGATAGAACCCTTCCCTTTGGATTTACCTTTGGAGCTCTTCATCAAAGTTATATAAAATTGAGTGAGCTTTCCAATGAGATTAGTTTCAACTCATTCGAGGTTGTATTGAAAGAGTTATAGCCGATTTAGTGGATATGTATCTATTTAGTTATTGTAACTTCTGCAATACAACTCCGAATGAGTTGAAACCATTTCCATTGGAAAGCTAACTCAATTGCCTATAACGTTCATGAAGAGTTCTATATCAAAATCCAAACGGAAGGCTTCCATCCGAGTCAATCTTGTATCAAGAATATGTGTCTAGAAGATCGACTCGGATGGAAGGCGTCCATTTGCATTTAGATATGACACTATTCATGAAAGTTATAGGAAATTGAGTTAGCTTTCCAATGGAAGTGAGTTCAACTCATTCGGGTTTTTATTGAAGGAGTTACAGCTGATTTAGTAGACTTATATCAATTTAGTAATTAGCGTTTGACTTTGTTAATCTCGATTTTGCGTAGTCAACTACAGCTTGAAGAATTATTTTGAGCAAGCGATAGTTGAAGAATAAATTGAGCAGATGAAAATAGTTCAGGAATTAAATGAGCAATTTCCCAAGAATTTAGTTGGTGTGTTTTTATGGTTAATAAATATATTGTAAAGATCATATCTTTCATTCACAATACGGGTTGAAAAGCTTATATAAGAGCCAAAGACCACAGCATAACAACTAATATATATATTAAACGGGAAAATCGTATTTTAAACCTATAAAAATTAAATAAGTAGTACTTTAAATGATGGGTTAGTGATGAGGACTAACCGGTTAACCGAAGTAAACCAATATAGACGAGGTCAAAGATATATTAGATGTGGCTTTTGTTCTCCTAAATTAATGGGATTGTATCCCCACTTCTTCACGTTCTATTAGTTGTTAGTTTCTTTCCTTCATGTATTTAAGCATTGTTAATTATGGAATGAAGTATGAAGAAAATTATCTAAAAAAAGAAACGTATCTAGTTTGTTCTTGAAGAGAAAATACTCTTGCTTTGAATAGGGACCGATATTAGCTTTGTAGCTAACATTAAACTTCGAGAGATTTGCATTAACACTTTAAACTTTCAAACTAAGGAAACTGACAGATTAAATCTTTAATGTGACAACTTTGTTCGCACCGTAACAAAACAGTAACGATCCGTTACGGAATAGTTAACTCCATTGGTTTAATGAAAACGTGTGATTATTTTATTATTTTGGAAATTATATAAAAAAATTAATTATTATTCGAGAGATTTGCATTAACACTTTAAACTTTCAAACTAAGGAAACTGACAGATTAAATCTTTAATGTGATAACTTTGTTCGCACCGTAACAAAACAGTAACGATCCGTTACGGAATAGTTAACTCCATTGGTTTAATGAAAACGTGTGATTATTTTATTATTTTGGAAATTATATAAAAAAATTAATTATTATTTGATTCGTTTATTTTAATTAATAAAATACAAAAAAAAAATATTCCTCGCTTCTTATCCTCTTCTCCGACGAAAAAAAAAATCTCGAATAAGTCATGTTCTTCACATATCAAACACGACCTTATCATTTTCCTCCTTCAAATTCCATGGCTTAGACAAATTATAGTAAATCAAGTGATTTCAAACAAACATTGAGATTTAAGGTCAATGGTGAGCTCAAATTAGAGTCTGAACCAGCGGATTAGTGAACCCAATCTAAAATTGTTTTAGCAAATAGAGAGAAAATCTGATAACTTTCAGCGAGAACCCAGAATTGCAATCGGTGGAAGGAGACGATCTGAGATCAAAAGCAGATTTCGTGAGTAGAATGGGTTGCGGAGCAAACACTAGTTTTCAAATTCAATTTGATTCTGAGATTTCGTGAGGAGAATGGAATCCTCTTTCTCTCAAATCCTCTCTTGTACAGAACGAACTCTAACTCTAACCCTCATCCTCCATCATCTACATCACGAAGATGCTTCGAATTGGTCGGTGTTGACCGGAGATTGACAGATCTCGCCTATTTCTTCAAGATCGAACCGGAATCAACACCGCGACGGAGGCGTTGAAACATTCTTGACACATGTAGTTGGTTGCTATTGGAGTATATCACCCGTTTAGTTTACACTGATTTAGATTACATTAATAACGGTTTAATGTATTGCACAATATATATACAATTGTACATGCTTACATTGAAGTTTAACATAAATAATACGAGTTTACATTTTCTCAACAAACTCTTCTTCTTCAAGCTTACGATCTTCTTGATCTCTCTTCGCTAATATGGTATCAGAGTCATTGAGCTCAATTTCTCTCTGATTTCCGCATTTTCGAAGCTTGATTGAAGTTTTCTCTGTTCAAATTCATCGCTACAATGGTTATGGTGAGAAATCTTCCTCGTCGATCTATCCGAGCCACCGTTCCGACGCATCCTGCTCCGACTGCCTCTCCGATACATTTCGTGCCGATTTCTCGAGCATCGCGAGCTCCTCGGACTGTCCCAACGGAATCGCTCGACTCAATTCATTCCCCATTACATATGCACAGCTCAGATCATCCAGGTTTACTCCTCATCTCTCTTCGTCTGGATGGAACAAACTTTGATGATTGGGATGCTGCTATGAGGATCGCACTAGATGCTAAGAATAAAATTGGATTCGTTGATGGTTCTTTACCTCGAGCTGATGAATCAGAATCTAGTTTTAGGATATGGTCTAGATGCAATAGTATGGTGAAATCTTGGTTATTGAATTCAGTCTCTCCTCGGATTTATCGTAGCATTCTTAGGATGAATGATGCTACGGATATATGGAGAGACCTTTATGGTCGTTTTCATATGACAAATCTACCAAGAACATTCAATTTAACTCAAGAAATTCAAGATCTAAGGCAGGGAACAATGTCTCTTTCTGAATACTTCACAACTTTGAAGACATTGTGGAGTAACTTGGACAATTGTGAAGAGCCTGATGATCCTTGTACTTGCGGCAAAGCTACTCGTCTGCAATTGAAAGCAGAGAGAACCCGAATTGTTAAATTCTTGGCTGGATTGAACGAATCTTATGCTATCATAAGGAGACAAATCATCATGAAGAAAGCTTTACCAACTCTAGCTGAGGTTTACAACATGCTGGATCAAGATGAAAACCAGAAGGGATTCTCTAATGTTGTCACTCCTCCAGCTGCTTTTCAAGTGTCTGAGACTGCTACTTCTCCTTATGATATTTGCTATGTTCAAAATGGTCCAAACAAAGGTCGTCCCATTTGTTCTTTCTGTAACAAGGTTGGACACATTGCTGACAGATGCTACAAGAAACATGGCTTCCCTCCTGGTTTTACACCAAAAGGAAAACCTCATGAGAAATTTCAAGGAAAACCTCATGAAACTTCCCAGAAGCCTAAAATTGCAGCTCAGATGACGTTGTCTGACACTACCTCAAACAGCTTTGATGGACTGATTGGCAACATGTCTAAAGATCAAATACAGAACTTCATAGCTTTGTTCAGTTCTAAGCTCCAAACACAACCATCTGCTCATCAAACTGAGGCCATCACATCTCATTCGGCAAATGATTCTGGTATATCATTTTCTTCTTCCACTTTTTATTTTGTTGGGATTCTCACAGTCTCTCAACAAAGTCTATGTACTCAGACTTGGGTGATAGATTCTGGAGCAACACACCATGTCTCTTATGACAAGAATCTTTTTAGCTCCTTGGATTCTTCCATTGTGAGTTCTGTGAATCTCCCTACAGGATCAATTGTCAAGATTAGTGGAATTGGGAAAATTCAAATCAACAAAGATATTCAACTTCAGAATGTCCTGTATATACCAGAATTCAGATTGAATCTTCTCAGTATCAGTTCACTAACCACCGATCTTCACTCCAGAGTAATATTTGATCCTTCTTCTTGTGAAATACAGGATCTTACCAAGGAGTTGACGATTGGTCAGGGTAAACGAATAGGGAATCTATATGTGCTGGAGACTTCAGGTTCTTCCATTTCAGTGAATGCAGTAGCAGATCTTGGCTTATGGCACAGGCGTCTAGGTCACCCTTTTTTCTCAAGGCTTGACATTCTATCCCCAGCTTTGGGAACTTCTACATACAAGAATAAAGGATCAACTTACTGTCACATTTGTCATTTGGCAAAACAGAAGAAATTATCCTACTCTTCTTCAAACAATATTTGTAACAACAACTTTGAGTTGCTCCATATTGACATTTGGGGTCCGTTTTCTGTGGAAACTATTGATGGTTATAAATATTTTTTTGACTATTGTTGATGATCACTCCAAAGCAACATGGATCTATTTGTTACGCACAAAGTCTGATGTCCTACAAGTGTTTCCTGCATTCATCAAACAGGTTGAAACTCAATATGACATCAAAGTGAAATCAGTAAGATCTGATAATGCTCCTGAGTTGAGATTCACTGAGTTTTACAAAGAGAAAGGGATCATATCATTCCACTCCTGCCCAGAGACACCTGAACAGAACTCAGTGGTTGAGAGAAAGCACCAACATATTCTCAATGTTGCTCGGTCATTAATGTTCCAGTCTCAGGTTCCTATGACTTTTTGGGGAGATTGTGTATTAACCGCAGTCTTTCTGATCAACAGGATTCCTTCTCCGCTCCTATCTGATAAAACACCTTATTAGATACTCACGGGAAAGACTCCAAACTACACTCAGATCAAGACATTTGGTTGCTTATGCTACGGATCAACCTCTCCTAAACAAAGACACAAATTTCAACCAAGATCTCGGGCATGTTTGTTTCTGGGGTATCCTACGGGTTACAAAGGATATAAAATCATGGATTTGGAGAGAAATGTGATTCATATCTCAAGAAATGTAACATTTCATGAAGATATTTTTCCAATGGGAAAGAAGACGAAACCAGAGAAGTCTGACTTGGATTTGTTTACACCGACAGATTCTTTGACCTCAGGTATGTCTAATCCTCCCATTCCATCACAAATATCCTCACCAATTCATACTTCTCATTCTCGAACAAAGAAAATTCCTATTCATTTACAAGACTATCATTGTTATTCTACCAATTCCACAATTTCCCATCCCATTTCCAATTCACTTTCATATTCCAAATTATCACCTTCTTATCATTCTTACATAAATAACATTACCAAAATCCCAATCCCTCATACATATACTGAGGCAAAGACATCCAAAGATTGGGATAATGCTGTTGATAAGGAACTCGTTGCTATGGAACCAACTAACACATGGGAAGTGAATACTCTACCTCCAGGAAAGAAACCAGTTGGATGTAAATGGGTGTTCACTTTGAAATTTCATGCAGACGGTTCTTTGGAGAGATATAAGGCTCGGCTTGTGGCAAAGGGTTACACTCAGAAAGAAGGTTTGGACTATAAGGAGTCCTTCTCACCAGTGGCAAAGCTAGCCACAGTCAAGTTTCTGTTAAAAGTATATGCATCTAAGAATTGGTCTTTAACTCAGTTGGACATCTCGAATGCGTTTCTGAATGGAGATCTAGATGAGGAGATATATATATGAAGTTGCCAGAGGGATATGCAGAGAGACAGGGAGACTCACTCCCACCTAAAGTTGTCCTTAAACTGAAGAAATCAATCTACAGATTGAAACAAGCTTCAAGACAATGGTTTCTGAAATTTTCTGATTCTTTATTGCAGCTGGGTTTTCAGAAAAATCATGGTGATCATACTTTGTTTGTGAGGAGCAACAATGATGAACATCTTGTTGTCTTGGTCTATGTTGACGACATAATCATTGCTAGTACCAGTGATTCTGCTGCAACTAAGTTGACTGAAGATTTGAAAAGTTGCTTCAAACTCAGAGAATTAGGTCCTTTGAAGTATTTTTTGGGATTAGAGGTGGCTCGCAATAAGGCTGGTATATCTTTGTGTCAGAGAAAGTACGCTTTGGAGCTCCTTACATCTACTGGAATGTTAGGTTGCACACCATCAACAATTCCCATGACACCTAATCTCAAATTATCCAAATCTGATGGGGATCTCCTTGAAGACAGAGAATTGTACCGGAGTTTGGTTGGTCGACTGATGTATCTAACCATTACTAGACCGGATATCACTTTTGCAGTAAATAAGCTATGCCAATTTTCTTCTGCACCCCGCACATCACATCTCAAGGTTGTCTACAAAGTTCTTCAATATATTAAAGGATCTGTAGGTCAGGGTTTATTCTATTCAGCTGATGATGATCTAAGTTTGAAAGGTTTTGCAGATGCTGATTGGGCCTCTTGCCTGGATAGTAGACGATCTACTACTGGATTCACTATGTTCTTAGGATCATCACTCATCTCGTGGCGTTCCAAGAAACAACCCACAATTTCTAGATCTTCTGCTGAGGCAGAATACAGAGCTTTAGCCCTTGCCTCATGTGAAATGATGTGGTTTAGAACCTTGTTCTCAGATCTGAATATACCCATCTCCACAGTTCCTGTTCTCTACTCGGATAGTACGGCTGCAATTCATATAGCTACTAACCCTGTTTTCCACGAAAGAACGAAACACATAGAGGTGGATTGCCACACTGTTCGGGAAAAGATAGACAAAGGTTTGCTCAGGACTTTACATGTAAGAACAGAGGATCAAGCAGCTGATATCCTTACCAAGCCATTGTTTCCTCACCAATTTGAGCACCTTAAGTCCAAGATGAGTCTCCAAAATATCTTCGTCTCATCTTGAGGGGGACTATTGGAGTATATCACCGGTTTAGTTTACACTGATTTAGATCAGATTAATACCGGTTTAATGTATTGCACAGTATATATACAATTGTACATGCTTACATTGAAGTTTAACAGAAATAATACGAGTTTACATTTTCTCAACTAACTCTTCTTCTTCAAGCTTACGATCTTCTTGATCTCTCTTCGCTAATAGTTGCCGAATTTTCTGTGAAGCCACAGTTAGAGGGGTCGTCGCCAAGGATTCGAGTATGAAGACAACAAGTTTTTATTTTCCACCGGAACCATTGTCGGAAGAAGAGGATAAGAAGCGTTGAAGAATACTTTTTGTTTTGTATTTTCTATTTTATTAATTAAAATAAACAAATCAAATAATAATTAAAATCATCACGTTTTAATTATTTCGATGGAGTTAACATTTCTGTTAACGGAATTAACTATTTCATTATGTTTTATGACGGTGCGAACAAAGTTGCCATATTAAAGATTTAATGTGTTAGTTTCGTTACTTTGAAGGTTTAAGTGCAAATTTCTTAAGGTTTAAAATACTACATTTTTCATCCATGGAGGTTTAAAATACGATTTTCTCTATATTAAACTTCAACTAATGTCCATTTATTTTTATGATGAAACTTAATGATTATTCTTGTTTCTATTGAAAAACTTACTTCACTCTTTAACATTAACCTTAAATGAGAAAGCACAAGACAAACATTTCAATACGAATTTGCCCACAAACGCCCTATGCAGCATCGTTTTACTCGTCCTCCTCATAATCTTCTTCGTCGCTTTCTTCATTTCTCGTCCTCCAAAACATTTCCATTTGTTTCTTCCGTTACCAGCGTCATCGCCATGATCTTGATCTCGATCTTCTCTTCCATCTTCATTCTCCTCTTTTCTTGAGAAGGTATAGCTTCTAAGATACAGTTGCCTACAAGATATGCTGTCCACCACGGATGCACGACGCTGGCTACTGCCGCGGCTGATTGACCGTACGAACTCCGCCTCGGCCACCGGCCACTTGTGAAGTTTGGCGTAAGTCGTTCCCGGCCGAACACAATCCACGTCACTTTTGATGTCTAGACAATCTCCTAAGCATGTCGAGGCCATGGCTGAATCTCTCTACTCTATTATTTTTTTTCTTTGTGAACTTCGGGTTTGGCCAATGGTGTATATAAATACTTTGCATTATCAGTAATGATAGAGAGAGATTTGTGGCAGTAATATCTCTTTCTTTTTTTGGTATGTACCGATTAGAGTTGACTGAAAATGTAAGACTCAATTAGAGTACTTACTTTTATAGTTCTTTCTCCTTTTCATAATTATTACCAATAATGATCATAATATGGAATAATAAAAGAAATATTTGACTGGCGCCCGAAGAGAAAAGGGACAGATTTGAATGATTCTAATAGAAGTAAGTGTATGACCAAAATTTAGCACTATAGACAGGATAAGATTTAATCACGATTATATAAATAAACAGTAAGTAACAGACGATTCATAAAACGACATAGCAATAAAATAAATCTAATGAGGCGAGATGAATCTCTTTCCTTAACTCTAAGAATCTCCCGTAGTGCGACGGGTTTTAATAGATCCATGAGTCCCATGATACAACCAAAGTAATCTGTATCATCTACACTTGATATCAGATCTGTCGAACATTATACTACGATACTCTCGAATAGAAACTTACTCTAAACAGTAGGGAAATGAGAGAACTCTTGCTAGAACTTTTAAGATGTGTTTTTAGGGTATCAGAGGATGATTTTTAAGGTGAAAATCGGACTGTATATATAGGAGAAAGGCTAGGGTTTTTTCCAGACAGAAAAGGAATATTCCTCAGAATATTCTAGCTGCTGCGATTTTTAAGTCGGCATGTTGAGTATCGATCGATACCAAGGGGTATCGATCGATACCTCTAAAAGTCTACGAGCCCAACAAGGCCCAATGTGCGATCGACGCACGTGTGGTCTTTTCTTCTCTCATGTTGTTCATTATTTAAATTAATGACACAACTATTCCAAATTATATACACGAGAAAACTTTTCTCGGTCAATGAAAATATTTCATTAGAATGAGCTTAACTCATTTCTTTTCACACTAACACAATTTTATCAAGCCCTCAAGCTTTGACAAAAAATTAGTTCCAACAATCCCCCACATGAATAGAAATGACTCTAAACAAATGAAAAATTGTACAAACTAGACTTTACTAGACATACTTGACTAGACTCATCTAGACGTAGACAAACTTTCGAGAGTATACGAAAATGTAACTATATCTGAGAGGTAGCATTTTCCAGCTTTGAACCAAACATTTTTAATATCTGTCGAGTTTACTCGGCCAGGAGGTGAACATGATGTCTTGAACCGCCCGGATTTTGATGTAAACTTAGACAACATGTATCGCACAGAGAAATCTTCTCGTAGAACTTTGTTCTCTATTGTGTTCATTTTGGCCTTGAACATTCCTGGTATTCGTGAGTGAATTTGGAGAATATAGTCTTCTCTTTCATTCTCCTAGAAACGGCCCCATTTCACACTTCACTAGGTGATCTATTTATTAGCTTGTTTTCATAAGTGTCTTTTCACACTCCACTATTTACACAACTATGCAGTCATTAAAAGCCAACGCTTATCCTTACTATCCACAGGTAGCACTATTTTATCATCCTAGAAATTGGACAGAGACATAGTCTCACAGTGCTCAAATTCAAATCAGTTTAATTTTGTTTCCCTTTGAACCTAGATCTTGGGATCTCCAGTCACATAGGTGGGGTATCTGTCAAACGTCATCTTTTTCTATAGGCTTTAAACCCATTCCTTTTGATGATTTTACAATTTGATCTCGCGGCAAACCTTTGGTAAACGGATCCGCTAGGTTATCAGCCGACTTGATGTAATCTATCGTTATTACACCAGTTGAGATCAATTGTCTAATGGTCTTATGTCATCTTCTTATATGACGCGACTTGCCATTATATAGATTACTTAGTGCCCGAGAGATAGCCGACTGACTATCACAGTGTACACGTAATGCTAGCAATGGTTTCTCCCACATCGGGATATCTTCCAAAAAGTTTCGAAGCCATTCTGCTTCCTCAGCAGCTTTATCTAAGGCTATAAACTCTGACTCCATGGTTGATCTGGCCAGGAGTGTTTGTTTGGAAGATTTCCAGGATATTGCTGCACCAGCAAGAGTAAAGATATATCCACTCGTGGATTTGGAGTTTCTTGAATCTGAAATCTAATTGGCACCACTGTACCCTTCCAGCACTGCTGGTTCTTTACCGAAGTGCAGCCCATAACTTTTGGTGTATCTTAGATAATTTAATACCCTAGTTATGGCTCTCCAATGGGTATGACCTGGATTACTCGTGTAACGACTTAGTACATTTACCGAGTGTGCTAAATCGGGTCTAGTACAATTCGTTAAGTACATTAGACTCCCGATGACTCTTGCATATTCCACTTGTAACACTGCTTTACCTGAATTCTTTGTCAAGTGAAGTTGAGGATCAAACGGAGTTTTTGCAGTCCCATTGGAGTAGGTCTTAAACCTCTTTAGGATTTTTGTAGCGTAATGATCTTGAGACAGAATTATTCCTTTTGAATTTCGAATAATCTTAATCCCTAGAATTACATCAGCTAATCCCATGTCTTTCATATCAAACTTTCCACTTAACATGTTCTTTGTTTGAATGATTATATCTTTGTTGCTTCCCATGATTAGCATGTCATCTACGTACAAACACAACAACACATAACCTTGTGAAGTACTTTTGATATATATGCATTTATCACATTCATTGATGTGAAAGCCATTTGACATCATTACACTGTCAAACTTTTCATGCCATTGCTTTGGAGCTTGCTTGAGTCCATATAGCGATTTGACAAATCTACAGACTTTCTTCTCTTTTCCGGGAGCAACATAACCCTCAGGTTGATTCATATAGATCTCTTCCTCTAAATCTCCGTTTAGGAAAGCAGTCTTAACATCCATCTGATGTATTTTAAGGTTTCTTAACGCTGCGATTCCAATCAACATGCAAATCGAAGTAATTCTCGTCACTGGAGAATAAGTGTCAAAGAAGTCCAATCCTTCCTTTTGACGAAATCCTTGTACCACAAGCCTGGCCTTATATTTGTCTATAGAGCCATCGATTTTTAGCTTAGTGGTGAAGACCCATTTACAACCAAGAGGTTTGCAACCTTGAGGTAGGTCTACCAACTCATAAGTATGATTTTGCATAATTGAGTTGATTTCACTGTTAGATGCCTCCCTCCAGAAAGGTGCATCAGGTGTAGACATCTCTTCCATGAAAGTTCTTGGACCACTTTCCGCTAGGAATGCCATTATGAACTCAGAGCCAAATGTCTTCTCCTTACGAGCTCTCTTGCTTCGTCTCAGTTCAGCTTCTTCTTCTTTTGCAGACGTGTCTGAAGTGCTTGCCTCATTGCTAGCATCTCGTTCGTCACGAGTTCGTTTAGGATTTCCTCTATCCTTACATGGAAACACATTTTCAAAGAAGGATGCAACATTCCTTGACTCCATTATTGTGTTTACATGAATGTCTGGTATATCTGATTTATGTACCAGAAATCGATAGGCACTACTGTTGTGCGCATATCCGATGAAAATGCAATCTACCATTTTAGGTCCAATGGTGACCTTAATTTTTCGGAAGTGGTACTGCAACTTTTGTCAGGCACCTCCACACTTTCAGGTATACATACGAAGGTACATTACCTTTCCAAAGTTCATAAGGAGTTTTTCCTGTGACTTTGTGTGGAATTTTGTTCAGGATATAATTTGAGGTAAGCAGAGCTTCCCCCCACATGTTCTGGGCTAACCCAGATTCCTGCAACATTGCATTCATCATTTCCTTGAGAGTTATGTTTTTTTCTTTCAGCAACTCCATTGGATTCAGGTGAGTAGGGAGCAATTGTTTGATGAATAATGCCATGTGCTCTACAGAATGCATCAAATGGTTCACTATATTCACCACCCCTATCACTTCTGACCTTTTTTATGGTCTTGCCGAGTTGGTTTTCAACTTCCAGCTTGTATTCTTTAAATTTATCCAAGGCTTCATCTTTACTCCGCAGTAGAAAGATGTAACAATATCTCGTGCAATCGTCTATGAAGGTCACGAAATATTTCTTGCCTCCTCTGGTTTTAATATATTTCAAATCTCATAAGTCTGTGTGAATTAAACCTAGAGGTTCTGTTGTTCTTTGAACGCTGGGTGATGGCATTTTAGTGAGTTTCGCTTGGACACAAACTTCACATTTGTCTTTGCTTAATTTGCATTTAGGAATCATGTTCATGTTCATTAATCTACTCATAGACTTGAAATTAACATGTCCTAATCGTTCATGCCAAATATTAAAAGACTCAGCGAGATAAGCAATTGGTTTCTTATCATTAATCTTAGGGTTCTTCGAGGTGGAAGCCTCAGTTACATTATCCTTTCGGATTACTGCCTCAACAGACATTTTAAACGGATTATCACAAACAAAACCCTTACCCAAATACATCCCATTTTTCGTTAGGATCAGCTTATCACCTTCCACCTTCACAGAGAATCCATGCTTACTTATGAGCGATCCAGAGATCAGATTCTTGCGCATATCTGGTACATGGACGACGTTCGTGAGAACCAGTTCCTGTCCATAGGTGAGCTTCAGAAAAACCTTCCCGTGACCATCAATTGTCGACGAGGCAGAATTACCCATTAAGAGTTTTTCACCATTCTTGGTCTTTGTGTATGTGGAGAACATCTCTCGATCCATACAGATGTGTTTGGTTGCACCAGTATCGAACCACCAAGTCTTTGGATGGCTTTCAGCAACATTGGCCTCAGTGATCACAGCACACATGTCAGCTTCTGTCAAGTTGGCTTGAGCCTTCTTGCTACGACAATCGACGGAATTGTGTCCTTGCTTCCCACAGAAGTTACACATTCCTAAGAACCTTTGAGAAGTCTGACCATTCTGACCACTCTTGTTTTTGAACTTTTGGAAGTTCTTTGGTGGCATCTTCCCTTTGCCTTTGTTTAGGCGACCTTTGTTCTGCCACTTGCCTTGATTGGGGTTTTAGTGTTCAACCATGTTCGCATTTTGTTCGCGAATTTTCACACCTACATTGATCTGTTGTTCCCGATTCGTAGACTCTACGCGGAGCTAAACAATAAGATCTTCAAGACTCATCTTCTTTTTCTTTACTCTGAGGTAGTTCTTGAAGTCCGTCCAATCAGGAGGTAGCTTCTCAATGATGCAGCAACCTTGATAGGTTTCACACAGCCGCATTCCCTCAGCATGAATGTCGTGTAGGAGCCTCTGCACCTCATCGACTTGTTCCATTAGTGGTCTTGAATCCACCATCTGGTACTGCATGAATTTTACCACAGTGAATTTCTGAGTACCAGAATCTTCAATGCGGTACTTCTTGTCTAATGAATCCCACAGATCCTTAGAAGTCTCAGCGTTTTGGTACACCCCAAACAGAGAGTCCGAAAGGCTATTCTGAATATAGCCCTTGCACAAGAAGTCAGCATGTTCCCAAGCGTGGACACTCGCAAGCGAACGTGGGTCAGAGTTGTCTTCTGGGAGAATAGGTTTCACCTCACTAGTGTACTTCTGTAGATTCAATGTAGTCAAATAGAAGAACATCTTCCTTTTCCACATCTTGAATGATGTCCCATCAAACTTGGTCGGAGGAGCGACATGGTTCCCAGATGGAACTTTGACCGTCTCGATCTGACTCGCAGTCGTCTCAACCTTCTCACCAGTTTTCTCCACCAATCCAGAGTTTTCTTCCACATCAATTGTCATTTCTGTTAAGACAAA
Organism: Eutrema japonicum; assembly: GCA_030161315.1. Taxonomy (NCBI): domain Eukaryota; kingdom Viridiplantae; phylum Streptophyta; class Magnoliopsida; order Brassicales; family Brassicaceae; genus Eutrema; species Eutrema japonicum. The sequence goes on from BSQW01000006.1 coordinate 41,197,491, forward strand.
GAAAACACAACTTTCAGTTAGTACCGATATATAAACTTAAGAATCGCAATTCTAAGACTGATATCGAACTGAATCGCATTGGTGTCGATCGATACTCCTTGGTATCGATCGATACACACCCAATGTCTATCGATACACCCATATGGTGTCGATCGATGCTTGATGCACATACAGTGTCAATCGATGCATCACTGGTGTCGATCGATACACGCTTAGTGTCGATCGATACACCCTAGGTGTCGATCGATGCAAGTGAATTTCACAGGATCGATCGATGCCCCACAGTGTCGATCGATACCTGTGAATTATACACAGTATCGATCGACATAGACCCAACTTAGTCGATGAACGGTATCGATCGATACACGTCACTGTAGACCGATACAACTCGATGCAAATTATCGATCGATACACCTCAGTGTCGATCGATACATATTTTGTGTAGTATCGATCGATACCATAGGGTGTCGATCGATACTCACAAGGCTTCGATCGCAATCGAACCTATCAAGAACCATACGTTGTGTTCGTTGATCATACCGTTCTTTAATCGCAATTAAAGACGGTTGTAGAAGATGTTTAAAGCAGTACTGCTTCTACTACACGTTTCAAGTTGCTAAACAGCTTTTTGATAACGTTTGAGTATCACTAGCAGATTAACATCTTCTTAAAAATAGAATAGATGGAGATTGCCTCTACTACACGTTTCAAGTTGCTAAGAAGCTTTTTGATAACGTTTGAGTATCATCAGCAGTAGAAGAATCGTTTTAGAAAACCGTTTAAAAACGTTTATTTACTCGTGATTAAAGATCCAAATGAAATAATAAAACAGAAATTGGATCTTCTTAGAATTAAGATTGTAGGACCAAAATTTAGCACTATAGACAGGATAAGATTTAATCACGATTATATAAATAAACAGTAAGGAACAGACGATTCATAAAACGATAAAGCAATAAAAAAGATCTAAGGAGGCGAGATGAATCTCTTTCCTTAACTCTAAGAATCTCCCGTAGTGCGACAGGATTTAATAGATCCATGAGTCACAGGATACAACCAAAGTAATCTGTATCATCTACACTTGATATCAGATCTGTCGAACATTATACTACGATACTCTCGAATAGAAACTTACTCTAAACAGTAGGGAATTGAAGAAACTTTTGCTAGAACTTTTAGAATGTGTTTTTAATGTATCAGAGGATGATTTTTACGGTGAAAATCGGACTGTTTATATAGGAGAGATGCTAGGATTTTTCCCTGACAGAAAATGAATATTCCTCAGAATATTCTAGCGGCTGCGATTTTTAAGTCGGCCTGTTGAGTATCGATCGATACCTAGGAGTATCGAGCGATACCTCTAAAAGTCCACGAGCCCAACAAGGCCCAATGTGCGATCGACGCACGTGTGGTCTTTTTTCTCTCATGTTGTTCATCATTTAAATTAATGACACAACCATTTCAAAATATATACACGAGAAAACATTTCTCGGTCAATGAAAACATTTCATTAGAAAGAGCTTAACTCATTTCTTTTCACACTAACACAATTTTATCAAGCCCTCGAGCTTTGACAAAAAATTAGTTCCAACAATCCCCCACATGAATAGAAATGACTCTAAACAAATGAAAAATTGAACAAACTAGACTTTACTAGACATACTTGACTAGACTCATCTAGACGTAGACAAACTTTCGAGAGTATACGAAAATGTAACTATATCTGAGAGGTAGCATTTTCCAGCTTTGAACCAAACATTTTTAATATCTGTCGAGTTTACTCGGCCAGTAGGTGAACATGATGTCTTGAACCGCCCGGATTTTGATGTAAACTTAGACAACATGTATCGCACAGAGACATCTTCTCGTAGAACTTTGTTCTCTATTGTGTTCATTTTGGCCTTGAACATTCCTGGTATTCGTGAGTGAATTTGGAGAATATAGTCTTCTCTTTCATTCTCCTAGAAACGGCCCCATTTCACACTTCACTAGGTGATCTATTTATTAGCTTGTTTTCATAAGTGTCTTGTCACACTCCACTATCTACACAACTATGCAGTCATTAAAAGCCAACGCTTATCCTTACTATCCACAGGTGCACTATTTTATCATCCTAGAAATTGGGCAGAGACATAGTCTCACAGTGCTCAAACTCAAATCAGTTTAATTTTGTTTCCCTTTGAACCTAGATCTTGGGATCTCCAGTCACATAGGTGGGGTATCTGTCAAACGTCATCTTTTTCTATAGGCTTTAAACCCATTCCTTTTGATGATTTTACAATTTGATCTCGCGGCAAACCTTTGGTAAACGGATCCGCTAGGTTATCAGCCGACTTGATGTAATCTATCGTTATTACACCAGTTGAGATCAATTGTCTAATGGTCTTATGTCGTCTTCTTATATGACGCGACTTGCCATTATATAGATTACTTAGTGCCAGAGAGATAGCCGACTGACTATCACAGTGTACACGTAATGCTGGCAATGGTTTCTCCCACATCGGGATATCTTCCAAAAAGTTTCGAAGCCATTCTGCTTCCTCAGCAGCTTTATCTAAGGCTATAAACTCTGACTCCATGGTTGATCTGGCCAGGAGTGTTTGTTTGGAAGATTTCCAGGATATTGCTGCACCAGCAAGAGTAAAGATATATCCACTCGTGGATTTGGAGTTTCTTGAATCTGAAATCCAATTGGCATCACTGTACCCTTCCAGCACTGCTGGTTCTTTACCGAAGTGCAGCCCATAACTTTTGGTGTATCTTAGATAATTTAATACCCTAGTTATGGCTCTCCAATGGGTATGACCTGGATTACTCGTGTAATGACTTAGTACGTTTACCGAATGTGCTAAATCGGGTCTAGTACAATTTGTTAAGTACATTAGACTCCCGATGACTCTTGCATATTCCACTTGTAAAACTGCTTCACCTGAATTCTTTGTTAAGTGAAGTTGAGGATCAAGCGGAGTTTTTGCAGTCCCATTGGAGTAGGTCTTAAACCTCTCTAGCATTTTTGTAGCGTAATGATCTTGAGACAGAATTATTCCTTTTGAATTTCGAATAATCTTAATCCCTAGAATTACATCAGCTAATCCCATGTCTTTCATATCAAACTTTCCACTTAGCATGTTCTTTGTTTGAATGATTATATCTTTGTTGCTTCCCATGATTAGCATGTCATCTACGTACAAACACAACAACACATAACCTTGTGAAGTACTTTTGATATAGATGCACTTATCACATTCATTGATGTGAAAGCCATTTGACATCATTACACTGTCAAACTTTTCATGCCATTGCTTCGGAGCTTGCTTGAGTCTGTATAGCGATTTCACAAGTCTACAGACTTTCTTTTCTTGTCCGGGAGCAACATAACCCTCAGGTTTATTCATATAGATATCTTCCTCTAGATCTCCGTTTAGGAAAGCAATATTAACATCCATTTGATGGATTACAAGATCTCATGTTGCTTTGATTCAAATCAGCATACGACTAATTTCAACATTAGCCTCTTCTGCTTCTTTACAGAAGTACCAGAATTGCTCGACCTAAGGTCCAATGCCCGTCAAGCATCGATCGATAACGAGGGGTATCGATCGATACGCATAAAAGCGTAAGAGCCCAAGAACTCAATTGCTCGCCTCAATTCGTGAGGTACTAGAGCTTATCCTTTACACGGAAACTCATGTTCAAAGGAAGACACATTCCTAGGTTACCGTGAATACTTGGATGTCTGGTATATCTAATTTATACACCAGAAAGCAATCAGCACTACATTGTGTGCATATGCAATGAAGATACAATCCACCGTTTTTGGTCCGATTGTCACCTTCTTAGGTGGTTGCTAGGCACCCCCACACTTTCATGTATTTGTATAAAAACACATTACTTTTTCAAAGTTCACATGAAACATTTCCAGTGACTTTGTGTGGTATTTATTTCAGGATATAACTTGTGGTAAGCAATGCTTCCCCTCACATTTCTGGACTAACCTAGGTTCCTGCAATATTGCATTCATCATTTCCTTGAGAGTTTTGTTCTTTCTTTCAGCAACTCCATTGAATTCAGGTGAGTAGGGATTAATCGTTTTGATGGATACTACCATGTTCATGTCCTCTATCACTTCAAACTATGTTGATAGTTCTTTCGAGTTGGTTTTCAACCTCGAGTTTAAACTCCTTGAGTTTTCCAAGGTCTCGTCTTTGCTTCTTAGCAACTAGACATAACTATATTTCGTACAATCCTTAATGAAAGTCACGAAATATTTCTCACCACCTTTTGTATGAGTCAAACCAAGAGGTTCGCTCGATTGTGGTGTTTTAGTGAGTTTGGTTTGAACGCAAACCTCACACTCATCTTTGCTTATTTTATATTTCGGGATCTCATTCAATCTACGCATAGATTCAAATATAATGTGACTGAAACATTCAGATCAAATACTAAGAGATTTTTTACAATAAGCAAATGATTCTTTCTCATTAATGTCAACAACATTGGTTACATTAATTTTAAGTCCGACTGTCTCAACGTTAATTTGGACCAGTCCGTCCTTAATATATACAACCTTCTTTGTCAATACACGCTAATCAGCTTTGACAATTGACGATGAATTCGTGCCTAATTAGCATTGTGCCCTAAATAAGATTTTTATGCATCTCTAGCACACGCTTTACATTAGTGAGAGTGAGCTTCTTTGAGAAGTCAACTTCAACACCAAAAATTCTTGTAATTATTTATGGTAGGAGGGAAACATTCTCATCTCAACGCATATATTGGTATAATACCACCACTCCTGTGGGTTATGCTCAACCATATTGACTCCGAGGATGACATTATACATGTCTATCTCGACTACATTGGCTTCAGCCATTCCATTGTCATTTACACCACCGAATCTAACAAAGATCACATCGGGGTTGTTAGTCATATTGAAATTTGATTTTGTTCAAGAGAATCAAACCAAATTAATATACTAACCAATACCCAACTCTCAAGTTAAAGGGTAAAATTAAATTCAATTTCTAGAATTTAATAAACTTAATACAATATCGAATTGTATTAGTATTCTTGAACTCATATCAAGAATCGCAAGAGGCCTGCTCACTTAGCCCAATGATTTAATTATTCGATTAAATCAGCCTCTAATACTTAATTGATGTTTAATTAATTATTCCAAAATAACAAATTTTTGGAAACAAAGTATTGAGCTATTTGCAACATACCGCAACTTAACCCATCTTTAAATTTGTCCAAGGCTTTATCTTTACTCCGCAGTAGAAATATGTAACAATATCTCGTGCAATCGTCTATGAATGTCACGTAATATTTCTTGCCTCCTATCGTTTGAATATATTTCAAATCACATAAATCTGTGTGAATTAAACCTAGAGGTTCTGTTGTTCTTTGAACGCTGGGTGATGGCGTTTTAGTGAGTTTGGCTTGGATACAAACTTCACATTTGTCTTTGCTTAATTTGCATTTAGGAATCATATTCATGTTCATTAATCTACTCATAGACTTGAAATTAACATGTCCTAATCGTTCATGCCAAATATTAAAAGACTCAGCGAGATAAGCAAATGGTTTCTTATCATTAATCTTAGGGTTCTTCGAGGTGGATGCCTCGGTTACATTATCCTTTCGGATTACTACCTCAATAGACATCTTAAACAGATTATCACATACAAAACCCTTACCCAAATACATCCCATTTTTCGTTAGGATTAGCTTATCACCTTCCAGCTTCATAGAGAATCCATGCTTACTTATTAGCGATCCAGAAATCATATTCTTGCGTATGTCTGGTACATGGACGACGTTCGTGAGAACCAGTTCCTGTCCAGAGGTGAGCTTCAGAACAACCTTCCCGTGCCCATCAATTATCGACGAGGCGGAATTTCCCATCAAGAGCTTATCACCACTCTTGTTCTTTGTGTATGTCGAGAACATCTCGCAATCCATACAGATGTGTCTGGTTGCACCAGTATTGAACCACCAAGTCTTTGGATGGCTCTCTGCAACATTGGCCTCAGTGACCACAGCACACATGTCAGCTTCTGTCAAGTTCGCTTGAGCTTTCACTGTTTCGATCAGACTCGCAGTCGTTTGATCCACTTTGTCACTGGTTTTCTCCATAGTTCCAGAGTTGTTGTCAACGTCGATTGTCATTCTGTTAAGACAAAAGAAACAACTTTCAATTAGTACCGATATATAAACTTAAGAATCGCAATTCTAATACAGATATCAAACTAAATCACATTGGTGTCGTTCGATACTCCTTGGTATCGATCGATACACACACAATGTCAATCTATACACCCATATGGTGTCGATCGATGCACTCAGTGTCGATCGATACACCCTTGGTGTTGATCGATGCACGTGAGTTTCGCATAGTATCGATCGATACACCGCAATGTCGATCGATGCTCAACAGATGTCGATCGATGCACATATAGTGTCGATCGATGCATCCTAGGTGTCGATCGATACAAGTGAATTTCACAGGATCTATCGATGCACCACAGTGTCGATCGATACATGTTAATTTGACATAGACCCAACTTGGTCGATGCACAGTATCGATCGATACACCTCAGTGTCGACCGATACCACTCGATGCAAAGTATCGATCGATACATATGAATGTAGACCGATACGCCTGTTTGCATAGTATCGATCGATGCACCTCAGTGTCGACCGAGACAAATTTTGTCTAGTATCGATCGATGCCATGGGGTGTCGATCGATACTCACAAGGCTTCGATCGCAATCGAACATATGAAGAACCATAAGCTGTGTTCGTTGATTATACCGTTCTTTAATCTCAATTAAAGACGGTTGTAGAAGATGTTTAAAGCAGTACTGCTTCTACTACACGTTTCAAGTTGCTAAATAGCTTTTTGATAACGTTTGAGTATCACTAGCAGATGAACATCTTCTTAAAATAGAATAGACATGGATTGCCTCTACTACACGTTTCAGGTTGCTAAAAAGTTTTCTGATAACGTTTGAGTATCATCAGCAGTAGAAGAATCGTTTTAAAAACCGTTTGAAAAAACGTTTATTTACTTGTGATTAAAGATCCAATTGAAGTAATAAACAAAATTGGATCTTCTTAGAGTTAAGATTGTAGGACCAAAATTTAGCACTATAGACATGATAAGATTTAATCACGATTATATAAATAAACAGTAAGGAACAGACGATTCATAAAACGACAAAGCAATAAAATAAATCTAAGGAGGCGAGATGAATCTCTTTCCTTAACTCTAAGAATCTCCCGTAGTGCGACGGGTTTTAATAGATCCATGAGTCCCACGATACAACCAAAGTAATCTGTATCATCTACACTTGATATCAGATCTGTCGAACATTATATATACTACGATACTCTCGAATAGAAACTTACTCTAAACAGTAGGGAATTGAGAGAGCTCTTGCTAGAACTTTTAAGATGTGTTTTTAGTGTATCAGATGATGATTTTAAGGTGAAAATCGGACTGTATATATAGGAGAGAGGCTAGGGTTTTTCCCAGACAGAAAAAGAATATTCCTCAGAATATTCTAGCTGCTGCGATTTTTAAGTCGGCTTGTTGAGTATCGATCGATACCAAGGGGTATCGATCGATACCTCTAAAAGTCCACGAGCCCAACAAGGCCCAATGTGCGATCGACGCACGTGTGGTCTTTTCTTCTCTCATGTTGTTCATTATTTAAATTAATGACACAACTATTCCAAATTATATACACGACAAAACGTTTCTCGGTCAATGAAAACATTTCATTAGAATGAGCTTAACTCATTTCTTTTCACATTAACACAATTTTATCAAGCCCTCAAGTTTTGACAAAAAATTAGTTCCAACAGTAAGTCCAGCTAATATTTTGTTAAGTAAATGTATGCAACGTAAGTACCTTCTATTTTTTTTGTTGACACACCAAACTCACAATATAAAACATTCTATTTTACGATTAGCAAATCAGATTAGATTATATTGAACTTGCTCGGTCAGCTTAAAGACCTAACCTAATCCAAAATATACTAACACATCAATTGATCTTGACTAGAATTAATCATGAGTGTTTTGCAACAATTAGCACTTTCTAAATTTTTGATAGTTTTTTAGCATTTAAATTACTGTTCATAATTTTTTTTTAACATTTTTGTTATTATTCATGATAATTTAGCTCATATACAATATGGTGTGTACGCTTGTGGACGGTATACGGGTAAACAGAAAGATATATTTTCGTCATTTAAATACTAAAAGATAAAACAACAACCAACAAAAAATCAAGTGCTGAGTTTGTAAGGAAAAGTGAATTAAATGCTAACCTCTGCAAATATGTCATTAATCATTGACGATCTGACTTCAAAAAAAAAAAAAATTCATTGACAATCTCAGACTATGACTCATAGACAAGGTTTGGTTAGTTCGCCTAAATTGGACTAACATCAAACAAAATATTTTTATGATTTGTATTTGAGTCAAAACTTTGTTCGACCGCTCCATTCACACATACTAAAAGACAGTCTTGGCTCATAATCCATTTTGAGTAATTACATTAATTTAGTAATCATATACATAAATGTCGTTGGAAATATTGTTAGGGCGAGTATAGAAAAAAAAGAGAAATTGCAGTAAACGGTATCCAATAATCCCAAAATTAGGACATTCCTTTTGACATTGTGTACTCGATCCTATTCGTATCAAAATGACCAAAACATCCCTACTCTACAATGACCAAAACTTCGCATTAACTATTAACACTTCTCAATATTTCGAATAGAAACTAATTCAAACCCGTTGTTGGCGGAATAACACTTCGAATTATCTTGTTATCCGAGTTAATTATACAACAATACAAATAGCTGTTAATTTCGCCTTGACATTAATTATGTAAACACTTCTCAATATTTGAAACTAATCCAAATCAGTGGTTGGCGGAAGGCTTAACCTCGGAAAAGACATCAAACCGGGTCTATCATCGACGCGTTGTTGGGGTAATCCGCAAACCTTCTCCCCTACCACATCTATCAAATATCACTGTTAACAACCATATCTCGGCCATATTTGATTCTTACATTTAATTATCGTAGAATAGTTTTCGACACCCACCTATATATGGGTGATTTTGCCATATTACAGCTGGAGTTGTTCCGATATCATTTTTACATGATCAACCAAAATAGTTAATAATTAACAAAAACAAATAACCCTTTCATAGTGCTCTCTCTCTCATAGGGTTAGATTCGACAACAATGACACATGAAATTGTACTTATCTGATATGAAGATATCTCTTACCACTGTCTCTATGATTTCATCATCTGTTTATATTAATTTATTTTCCTCTAGAAAAAATTTGCAACGGAACGATTATAATTGTGCAAGGCATCCAAAAATACATATTCAAAGTGTTGCGTGGAACGCGCTTTTTTAGCGTGAGTTTTGGTATATTTTTGCGTCTTCTTGTCAGTGGACAATAATGGGCCGAAAAGAATAAGGCTGATATAGGCCCATTCGCTTTTGATTCTCTCATTGTCTATTGTACCAAACATCTCCTCCATATCCCATTTGAAGCAAGAAATTTAGTTTTTGTTTATGGTTTCAACAAATAAACGAACTAGTCTCTGATTCAATCCAATCGTAGTGTTTCAGTATGAGACGATTCAGACATATCTAAAAGGAGCTTCATAATCTCTACCTTAGGTTTTTTTGACGACAATGGGTTTTCAAACTAAAAGCAGGAGTAATCAAATGTTTTACACAACCTAAAAGCCTATTAGTGTTTCACGATCGAGGAGAGAATTGATCAAAACCTCAGATTTCTCATTATGTTCATAATGTTTGTTACAATCGTTATATACAAACATATGTAATAAACCGGAAATGACCAGATCAATTACATCTTAAATAGAACAATAAACCGGACAATTCCAGAGTCCTTAACCTGAACTAATATATGCAAGTATGTATACTATATACATGCTAATAGCTCCCTTCAAGATGGAGGTGCAAAGATGTTGCTAACTTCCATCTTGCCTATCAACTCTTGGAAAGGAGCTGGATGCAAAGCTTTGGTGAGTGTATCAGCCAATTGATTACCTGTTTTTACATACATGGTTTTCAAGAAACCAGCATCAATGGCCTCACGGGTTTTGTAGCAATCCAATTCCACATGCTTAGTTCTTTCATGGTATACTGAGTTGTTAGCAATGTGCAAAACTGCAGTGTTATCACAGTAAAGGTAAGCAGGTGTTGAAAAGGGAACCTTCAAGTCAGTAATGATTCAGGAAATCCATATGAGCTCTTTAGTGGCCAAAGCCATAGCTCTGAATTCAGCTTCAACAGTGCTACATGATACAGTAGCCTGCTTCTTTGATTTCCAAGAAACCAAAGAATCACCAATGAACATGCAATAACCAGAAACATATCTTCTAGTATCCACGCAAGCTGCCCAGTCAGAATCCTAAAAACCCCTGAGATCAAACTTGTTGTCTGCAGAATAGAAGAGTCCTTGACCAACTGTTCCTTTCAAATACCGCAATACTTTGTGAACAGCAATGAGATGTATATCTCTAGGATCGTGAGAAAACTGACACAAAGTATTGACTGCATAAGAGATATCAGGTCTCATAATCTGCAGGTACATGAGTTTCCCCAACAGCTTTCTGTAAGACATATGGTCATCAATGGGCACTCATTGATCCTTGGACAACTTCACACTAGGATCCAAAGGAATACTTGAAGGTTTACTGGCAAGAAAACCAGTAGTAGATAATAACTCCAATGTGTATCTCATTTGGCGAACAGATATACCCTGTGTAGACCGAGCAATTTCGAGACCAAGAAAATACTTAGCTGTTCCAAGATCCCGTAATTTGAAAAAGGACTGCAATTCATCCTTAAAACACTTTCACCAAATCATCATTGTTGCTGACAATCAGAATGTCATCAACATATACTAAAACCCCAAGGAATAAACCATCCTTGCACTTGATGAATAATGTATGGTCACCAACTGATTTCTCAAAACCCATACTGCACAGTGTAGAAGAGAGCTTTAAGAACCACTGCCGTGAAGCTTGTTTCAGACCATAAATTGATTTATGAAGTCTACAAACAGCATTGGGAGGTAAAGGGTCCTCTTGAAGATCAGCGTATCCAGGGGAAACTTTCATATAGATCTCTTCATCTAAGTCACCATTTAAGAATGCATTGGAAATATCAAGTTGGTTCACTGACCAATTCATTTTTGCAGCAAGGATGAATAGCAAACACACAGTAGCAAGCTTAGCAACTGGTGAGAATGTCTCTTCATAGTCTAAGCCCTCTTGTTGTGTGTATCCTTTTGCAACAAGTCTTGCCTTGTATCTCTCTATACTCCCATCAGCATTATATTTGACTGTGAATACCCATTTACAGCCAATTGGTACTTTGTTTGGTGGCAAAGTAAAAACACTCCAAGTGTGAGTCCGTTTCATAGCACCAATCTCCTCCTTCATCGCGTCACAATATACCTGATAATTCTTGGCTTCTGAATATATTTGTGGTACAATTTGGTTGGTGATAGTGTTAATGAAAGCAAGGAAAGGCTTAGATAGATATGAGTAAGAAATATAGTTTGCAATGGGATATAGAGTAGTACTAGTATTATTATAACAATGAAAGTCCTGCAAATGTTTGGGAGGTTTCTTTTGTCTGTGAGACTTAGATTCGAAAGAAACAAAAGTCTCGGATGATGACACATCATTAGTAGGATGTGTATCAGAAGATGATTGCACTAGAGGCAAATGTTCATCAGAATGAGCAGGAAACTGTAAATGAGGAAAGAAGACTTTTGTATCATCTTTGATGTTAGATGATACAAAAGGAAAAATATCCTCATGAAAAATTACATGCCTGGAGACAGAAACAGCGTGTGTCTCTATATCTAGTAGCTTATAACCCTTGTAACCAGCTGGATATCCTAAGAAAACACAGGCTTTAGCTCTTGGTTCAAACTTATGTCTATTTTTTAGGGGAAGTAGAACTATAGCATAAGCAACCAAAGTTTTTCAAAGACTGATAATCAGGATACTTGCTAGTTAGTTTCTCATATGGAGACGTGTTCTCTAGAACTGGTGAGGGTAATCTATTTATCAAGAATACTGCTATCAATACACAATCCCCCTAGAACTCTAAAGGAACATTAGACTGAAATAACAGGGCTCTAGCTACATTCAATATGTGCTGATGCTTTCTTTTGACAACTGAATTATGTTCAGGTGTTTCCGGACATGAATGATATGCACCAATTCCTTTTGCAGCAAACAAGTCACCAAATTTTAGTTCATGAGCATTATCAGACCTAACTGACTGAACCTTTGTCTTATATTGAGTTTCAACCATCGAAATAAAATTTGGAAACACATGTAAGACATCAGACTTGTTCTTCATCAAATAAATCCAAGTAGCACGACTAAATTCATCTACTATAGTCAAGAAATACTTGAATCCATCAACAGTAGGAACTGAGAATGGTCCCCAAGTATCAATGTGAACTAATTCAAAAGGAGATGTACACCTGTTTTGTCTAGATTTAAAAGGAATATGTTTTTGTTTAGACAAAGGACAGATATGGCAAACATGAGATGGTGTTTTATTATTCTTCAAACTTAACACATCAGACAATACATCAAGTTTAGATTGAGAAGGATGACCTAATCTCTTATGCCACGTAACATTGTCTATCTTAAAACTAGAACAAACTGGTGTAACAGAACAGATTGGAGAAGTACGTTTTAAAGAAAAAGAATGATTAGACTCGTTAACTTCCAAGATATACAAATTCCCAACTTGACTACCTTGACCAATCATCAACTCCTGTGTAAGTTCCTGAATAAAGCATGCATCAGAAGTGAAGCTAACTTTAGATTTCAAACTTTTAGTCAACACACTAACACTGATCAGGTTGAATTTAAATTCAGGAATATAAAGAACATTATACAGTATAATAGCATTAGACAATTGAATGAGTCCTACGCCCTCTATTCTACCAGTGTAACCATTAGGTAGAGTAAGAAAGGTGTTGTCTAAAGGTCTATACACTACATAAAGTTCTCTGTTGTGAGTGACATGGTGAGTAGTCCCAGAATCTATAACCCAAGCTCTAAGAGACACTGCTGTTTCTGTAGATATTGAAGAAACAAGCATGTCATAATAGGCATTGGAGTAAAGAGACAGAAACGTACCTGATATCTGTGAGATAACCGGTACAGAATTAGAAGTCGAGGAACAAGTCTTATCAGGTACACATTCTACAGCCGAAGTATGAAGTTTGGAACTAAGGTATGAAATCATTGTCTGGATCTGATCATTTGACATATCCCCATGAGCAGTTGCCATCTTGTCAATCTGTTGTTCTGATGAAGATTGAAACTGTGAAACAGTTGTAAGATTAGCAACACCAATATTCTGAGGCTTCTTCCACTTTGGACCAGATCCTGGAGGGTATTCATGCAGCTTATAACATTTATCGACAGTGTGACCAATCTTATGGCAGTGAGAACATTTAGGGTTCTGAAAACCATTATGAGCTAAGAGAGCATGAGTCTGATCAAGAACATGCATTGCTTGAACCTGGAAAGCAGTAGGATTAAATAAAGTGTGTATTGTATTTCCTCCCGCAATCCTCTGACTTTCATCTTGATCAAGAATGTTGTAGATTGCTGTTAATCCTGGTCTTGGTTTCATGTTCAGTATTTGTCCTCATAGTATAAGATACTATCGTAGATTTTCTTGTTCACAACGTTCAATATCCAGGCCTTAACCATACTATTACATCTACTCCAGATCTTAAAAGAGCTATCATCATCATCTGGCCTAGGCAGAGAACCATCCACAAAACTAAGTTTGTTTTTAGCATATAAACTCATCCGCATAGCAATCAACCATGTGTTATAATTTGTTCCATCAAGCATATGGGCAACGATGGACAAACCTGGATGATCCGCCGAGTGAAGAAAGAATGGACTATGAACATTGTCAAATGAGTCCATTCTCGCATACATTGAACCAGATCTGACACGAGTGACTGTATTGTGAGGATGAGGAGTTACCGCGGCATCGGAATCGACGTGAAGAGAAGATCCAGCTCGATAACCAGCTCGAGTCTTCATCGGCGAAATGTCCAACGCCAGAGGATTTTGACCACGAGATTTCTTTCCTTGTTTCACCATTGACAAAGATCGAAGCACAAAAGTGAAGATGAACAGCAATTTGAAGCTCGCAAAGGTGATTTGGAGGCTTCGAAGTTCAATCGAATCACAGATTTGGAATCAGATCTCAAAATTTGTGATGAAAATGAAGAAGAATCAAAGAAGTGAGAAGAATCGTGGAAGAATCAGAGAAAATTGAGCAGAAAATGCTCTGATACAATATTAGTGTTTCACGATCAAGGAGAGAATTGATACAAACCTCAGATTTCTCATTATGTTCCTAATGTTTGTTACAATCGTTATATACAAACATATGTAGTAAACTAGAAATGACCAGATCAATTACATCTTAAATAGAACAATAAACCAGACAATTCCAGAATCCTTAACTTGAACTAATACATGCAAATAACTATGAAGCACGGGTACTTCTGTTTGGTTCAAGTCCCCGTACCGGGGACGTTTCGGGGACGGGAACGGCTTGGGTACAGCTCAGAAACGTCCATGCGACGTTTCGGGTAAAGCGGGGACGTTACTCAGTTGCGGGGACGGATTTGGTTAAAGCCGGGGACGGATTTGGTTAGAGCCGGGGACGTTTCCGAGTCGTTTGATCTCTAAAATTGGTGTCTCCCAACTCAGATTCAGCGGGTTAGCCGCCCAAATTCGCAAGTAAACCTAATCCTCTTAGAGGCCAAACACAGACCCTAATCCTAGACGAAGTAGATGATGACACGTGACTAACTTAGCTCGTGAATGAGCTTCTAAATTGGACCCATTGAGTTGTTTATCTTTGTGTTTTTATACATTTTCTTTCAAAAATTTATACTGCATAAAAAACATTTCACAAAATAAAAACCGATTGCTAGCTAAACAACTCATTCACGAGCTAAGTTACAATGATTTGTTTTATTTGAAAATATTTATAATGACTTAATTATCTCTATTGTTCTCAAAATTGAATATATATATATATATATATATATATATATTATTCTCGTACTCCTACCGTACCCGTCTCTATAAATTTTAAATTTACCGTTTTCCGTACCCGTTCTCGTCCCCGTTTCCCAACCCGTACCCGTCTCAGTGCTACATAGGCTAATAAAGCCCAGTAGCTAAATAGCCCAACATACATGTTTGGTTTTGAACCACAGGAGGATGAAGCACAGTCAAATTTGGTTTTGATCGAAAACTGCACGTCGATTTCAGTTAATTGATTTAACATGTGTGCTGTTTCACACAAAACCATTTTTAAATGCGTATCGTTAAAAAATAATCATTCCTTAAACACAAGGTCGACTGAACTGGTGACATAGATTGTTTAGCGCAATCTAAAAGCAGCCGCCGACCTGGTTTTCCGACTCCGGTGGCTTTTTTAGCACCGGAGTGGAGTTTTCTCTTTGTTTTTGTTTGCTTATTTAATCTTTTGTCTGAACCGCTCTGTGTGTGTTTATGATTTCATCGATTTTGAAGAGGTTTTTTCGTTTTCAAATCTAGATCTATTTGTAGATCTTCTTTTGTTCTCGATCCTTTTCGTTTCTTGATGTTGATTTCAGTCCAAGGGTAATTTAATTATCAGTTCTGGCCAGTTTTAGGTTGTCGCGAGGCTTGAGGCGCCGGATCCTTTGGATCGACGGTTTGCAAACGCCCTGGTTTTTTCCCTTATCTTCCTAGATCGGTTTGGTAATTCTGTTAGTTGCCGGATCTAAGTTTCGTGCTTGTTTACATCTTTTCTGATTCTTTGGAGATCACTTTTGATTCTCTCCGGTTCGATCTTTTGCCGTTCTTGCTTCATGGAGATCGGTGTTATCCGGTGTTGGATTGTTCCTCCTTGTCTTTACCCTGCAGATCTGATGGAGATCTGGTCTTTTCGTAAAGCTTCTATCTAGGCGTTTAACCGTCGCCCTCGCGACTCCGCCGCGTCTGGGAGAAAGTCTCTATCTTGCCAGATTATGAAGCCTAGGATTCCATGTTTTAAATCGTGGTGCTGCATCTTCATAGGAGGAATTTGTTAGCAAGGCAAGGCGTCCCCGTTAAGTTATCTCAAAGGTTCTTCAGAAGTTTTGAAGTTTTGTATAGTTTGTGCGTCATTTTAGTTTCGGATTAAATTGCTTCTATTTTTGTTGGAACTAATTTTTTGTCAAAGCCTGAGGGTTTGATAAAATTGTGTTAGTGTGAAAAGAAATGAGTTAAGCTCTTTCTAATGAAATGTTTTCATTAACCGAGAAATGTTTTCTCGTGTATATATGTTGGAATGGTTGTGTCTTAAATGAACAACATGAGAGAAGAAAAGCCATACGTGCGACGTTCGCATCTTGGGCCTTGATTGGGCCCGTGGACTTTTTGAGGTATCGATCGATACCCCTTAGTATCGATCGATACCCAGCGGGCCGACTTAAAAATCGCAGCCGCCTAGGTTATTCTAGAAATATTCCTTTTCTGTCATGGAAAAACCCTAGCCTCTCTCCTATATATACAACACGATTTTCACCTAAAAAAATCATCCTCTGATACACAAAAAACACTTACTAAAAGTTCTAGCAATCGTTTTCTTCAATTCCCTACTGATTAGAGTAAGTTTTAATTTCGAGAGTATCGTAGAATAAGGATCGATAGACATGAATCATGGTGTTGATGATTCAGTTAAACTTTGGTTGTATCCTGGGACTCATGGATCTATAAAACCCCGTCACACTACGGGAGATTCTTAGAGTTAAGGAAAGAGATTTATCTCGCCTCCTCAGATCTTGTATTGCTTTATCGTTTATAAATCGTCTGTTCCTTAAACTGTTTATTTACATATTACTGTGATTAAATCTTTCCTGTCTGTAGTGTAAATTTTGGTCCTACAATCTTAACTCTAAGAAGATCCAATTTCTGTTTTAATACTTCAATTGGATCTTTAATCACGAGTAAATAAACGTTTTCAAACGGTTTTTAAACGATTCTTCTACTGCTGATGATACTCAAACGTTGTCAAAAAGCTTTTAGCAAATTGAAACGTGTAGTAGAGGCAATCTTCATCTCTCTCTATTTTTTAAGAAGATGTTCTTCTGCTAGTGATACTCAAACGTTAATCAAACAGCTGTTTAGCAACTTGAAACGTGTAGTAGAAGCAGATCTGCTTAAACATCTTCTAAAAAACCGTCTTTAATTGCGATTAAAGAACGGTATAATCAACGAACACGCATCTGTTCTTGATAGGTTCGATTCAGATCGAGGCCTTGTGAGTATCGATCGACACCCTATGGTATCGGTCGATATTGGACTAAATTGTATCGGTCGACACTTAAGTGTATCGATCGATACCATGCAAACAGTGTATCGGTCGGCACCTCAGTGTATCGATCGATACTTTGCATCGACCAAGTTGGTCTATGTCGATCGATACTGTGTATAAGACACAGGTATCGATCGACACTGGTGCTATGATCGATCCTGTGAAATTCACTTGTATCGATCGACACCCAGGGTATATCGATCGACACTAAGCGTGTATCGATCGATACCAGGTTGCTTCGAATGACACAGTACGTGCATCGAGCATCAATAGGAACCCAGGGTGTATCGATCGACACTCAATGTGTATCGATCGACACCAAGATGCTTCGATTAACACAGTATGTGCATCGAGCATCGATCGACACCTACGGTGCATCGATCGACACACAGGGTGCATCGATCGACACACAGGGTGCATCGATCGACACTATATGTGTATCGATCCACACAAGCTGAGCATCGATCAACACCGAGGTGTATCGATCGATACAAGCTGATCATCTATCGACACCGAGGTGTATCAATAGATCTTATGCAAAACTCACGTGCATCAATCATCACCAAGGGTGTATCGATCGACACTGAGCGCATCGATCGACACCATATGGGTGTATCGATAGACATTGTGTGTGTATCGATCGATACTAAGGAGTATCGATCGACACCAATGTGATTCAGTTCGATATCAGTCTTAGAATTGCGATTCTTGAGTTTATATATCGGTACTAACTGAAAGTTGTGTTCTCATTAGCTTAAAATGACAAACAACGTTGACAACAACTCTGGAACTATGGAGAAAACCAGTGACAAAGTGGATCAAACGACTGCGAGTCTGATCGAAACAGTGAAAGGTCAAGCAAACTTGACAGAAGCTGACATGTGTGCTGTGGTCACTGAGGCCAATGTTGCAGAGAGCCATCCAAAGACTTGGTGGTTCGATACTGGTGCAACCAGACACATCTGTATGGATCGCGAGATGTTCTCGACATACACAAAGAACAAGAGTGGTGATAAACTCTTGATGGGAAATTCCGCCTCGTCGACAGTTGATGGTCACGGGAAGGTTGTTCTGAAGCTCACCTCTGGACAGGAACTAGTTCTCACGAACGTCGTCCATGTACCAGACATACGCAAGAATCTGATCTCTGGATCGCTCATAAGTAAGCATGGATTCTCTGTGAAGCTGGAAGGTGATAAGCTAATCCTAACGAAAAATGGGATGTATGTGGGTAAGGGTTTTGTATGTGATAATCTGTGTAAGATATCTGTTGAGGAAGTAATCCGAAAGGATAATGTAACCGAGGCATCCACCTCGTAGAACCCTAAAGATTAATGATAAGAAACCATTTGCTTATCTCGCTGAGTCTTTTAATATTTGGCATGAACGATTATGACATGTTAAGTTCAAGTCTATGAGTAGATTAATGAACATGAACATGATTCCTAAATGCAAATTAAGCAAAGACAGATGTGAGGTTTGTGTCCAAGCCAAACTCACTAAAACGCCATCACCCAGCGTTCAAAGAACAACAGAACCTCTAGGTTTAATTCACACAGAGTTATGTGATTTGAAATATATTCAAACCAGAGGAGGCAATAAATATTTCATGGCATTCATAGACGATTGCACGAGATATAGATACATCTTTCTACTGCGGAGTAAAGATAAAGCCTTGGACAAAATTTAAAGACGTGTAGCTCAATATTATGTGTCCAAAAATTTGCGAATTTTGGAATAATTAATTGAAGTTCAATTAAATATTGGAGGCTGATAATTAAATCATTGGACTTTTGAGGTATCGATCGATACTCATTGGTATCGATCGATACTCAACAGGCCTCTTGCGATTCTTGATATGAGTTCAAGAATACTAATACAATTCAATATTGTATTAAGTTTATTAAATTCTAGAAATTGAATTTAATTTTACCATTTAACTTGAGAGTTGGGTATTGGTTAGTATATTAATTTGGTTTGATTCTCTTGAACAAAATCAAATTTCAATATGACTAACAACACCGATGTGATCATTGTTAGATCTGGTGGTGTAAAAAAACAATGGAATGGCTGAAG
This sequence comes from Eutrema japonicum, assembly GCA_030161315.1. NCBI lineage: Eukaryota > Viridiplantae > Streptophyta > Magnoliopsida > Brassicales > Brassicaceae > Eutrema > Eutrema japonicum. The sequence goes on from BSQW01000006.1 coordinate 41,217,055, forward strand.
CCAATTTAGTCGAGATAGACATGTGTAATGTCATCCTCGGAGTAAATATGGTTAAGCATAACCCAAATGAGTGGTGGTATTATATCAATGTAATAGCTCATATATGCGTTGATATGGGAATGTTTCCCTCCTACCATAAATAATGACAAGAATTTATTCATAGTGCTGAAGTTGACTTTTCAAAGAAGCTCACTCTCACTGATGTAAAGCATGTGCTAAAGATGCATAAAAATCTTATTTAGGGCACAATGCTAATTAAGCATGTATTGACAAATAATGTTGTCTATATTAAGGACAGACTGGTCCAAATTAACGTTGAGACAGTCGGACTTAAAATCAATGTAACCAATGGTGTTGACATTAAATGAGAAAGAATCATTTGCTTATGGCACAGAATCTCTTAGTATTTGATCTGAATGTTTCAGTCACATTATATTCGAATCTATGCGTAGATTGAATGAGATCCTGAAATACAAAATAAGCAAAGATGAGTGTGAGGTTTGCGTTCTAACCAAACTCACTAAAACACCACAATCGAGCGAACCTCTTGGTTTGACTTATACAAAATGTGGTGAAAAATATTTTGTGACTTTCGTTGAGGATTGTACGAAATATAGTTATGTCTATTTGCTAAGAAGCAAATACGAGACCTTGGAAAACTCAAGGAGTTTAAACTCGAGGTTGAAAACCAACTCGAAAGAACTATCAACATAGTTTGAAGTGATAGAGGACATGAGCATGGTATTATCCATCAAACGATTGATCCCTATTCACTGGAATCTAATGGAGTCTCATAACAAATTACCGAATTATTTGATGAACTCATTATTCCTAAAAAATCTGGGTTAGTCCAGAAATGTGGGGGGAAGCATTGCTTACCACAAGTTATATCCTGAACTAAATACTACACAAAGTCACTGGAAATGTTTCATGCGAACTTTGGAAAAGTAATGTGCTTTTATACAAATACATGAAAGTGTGGGGGTGCCTAGCAACCACCTAATAAGCTGACAATCGGACCAAAAACGGTGGATTGTATCTTCATTGAATATGCACACAATGTAGTGCTGATTGCTTTATGGTGTATAAATGAGATATACCAGACATCCAAGTAAAGGATAAGCTCTAAGCGAGCAATTGATCTCTTGGGCTCTTACGCTTTTAGAGGTATCGATCGATACCCATGAGTATCGATCGATGCTTGACGGGCATTGGACCTAGATCGAGCAATTCTGGTACTTCTGTAAAGAAGCAAAAGAGGCTAAAGTTGAAATTAGTCGTATGCTGATTGGAATTACAGCAATATGAGATCTTGTAATCCATCAAATGGATGTAAAATCTGCCTTTCTAAACGACCATTTAGAAGAGGAGATTTACATGAAACAACCCGAGGGTTATGTCACTCCTGAACAAGGAAAGAAAATAAGTAGACTTGCAAAGTCCTTATACGAGCTTAAGTTAGCTCCTAAGCAATAGCTTGGAAAGTTTGACAACAAAATGATGTCAAATAGCTTCAAAATCACTTAAGGTGATATACATCAAAAGTACTCCACATGGATACGTTTTGTTATGTTTATAAGATGACACGTTCATCATGGAAGCAAGAAGGACATAATCCAACACACTAAGAAAGTGTTTAGTGGGAAGTTTGATAGACATAAGATTAGTGGATAATCTTGTCTCAAGATCCTAGAATGTTTTGAGAACTACTCAAACAAGTTTGCAATAACTCTAATTGTGATAAAGTTGTATCACAAGTGATGTATGCAAGAATTATCGGAAGTCTAACGTACTTGATGAATCGTACTAGATCCGATTTGGCGCATTCAGTAAATAAGTCGCTACATGAGTAATCCAGGTCATACTCTGTGGAAAACCACAAATAGAATGTTGAATTATCCATCGTTATAATGCGTCTCGTTTTACATCAAAGTCTGGGGGTTCAAGACATTATGTTCACCTCTTGGCCTAGTAAACCTGATAGATATTATAAGTGGATAATAGTTTTTCTTGGTGGTGCAGCAGTATCCTGGAAATCTTCCAAACAAACACTCTTGGCCTAATTAACCAAGGAGTCAAAGGTTATAGCTTTAGATAAAGCTGCAAAGGAAGCAGAATGGCTTCGAAACTTTGTGGAAGATATCCCGATGTGGGAAAAACCAGTGCCAACTTTATGTGTACACTGTGAGAGCTAGTGAGCTATCTCTCAGGCACTGAGTAAGTTATAAAATGGCAAATCTCGAGAATGATATAAGACCATTTAGACAACTGATCTCACAACGGCTGATAACTTAGCGGATCTGTTTCCCAAAAAGTTAGCCCCGAGATCAAGTTTGTTAAATCATCAAAAGGAACGGGTTTAAAGCCTATAGAAAAAGATGACGTTTGACAGATACCCAACCTATGTGACTGGAGATCCCAAGATCTAGGTTCAAAGGGAAACAAAATTAAACTGATTCGAGTGGAGCACTGTGAGATTATGTCTCTGCCCAGTTCCTAGGATGATAAAACAGTGCTACCTGTGGATAGTGAGGATAAGCGTTGGCTTTTAATGATTGCATAGCTGTGTATATAGTGGAGTGTGACAGGACACTTCTGAAAACAAGCTAATAAAAGATCACCTTGTGAAGTGTGAAATGGGGCCGTTTCTAGGAGAATGAAGGATAAGGCTATATTCTCCAAATTCACTCACGAATACCAGGAATGTTCAAGGCCAAAATGAACCCAATAGAGAACAAAGTTCTACGAGAAAATGTCGCTGTGCGATATCTGTTGTATCAGTTTACATCAAAATCCGGGTGGTTCAAGACATCATGTTCACCTCCTGGCCGAGTAAACGCAACAGATATTAAAATTGTTTGGTTCAAAGCTGAAAAACGCTACCATTCAGTGACAGTTACATTTTCGTATACTCTCGAAAGTCTGTCTACGTCTAGATGAGTCTAGTCAAGTATGTCTAGAAAAGTCTAGTCTGTACAATTTTCATATGTTCTAGAGTCATTTCTATTCATGTGGGGGATTGTTGGAACTAATTTTTTGTCAAAGCCTGAGGGTTTGATAAAATTGTGTTAGTGTGAAAAGAAATGAGTTAAGCTCTTTCTAATGAAATGTTTTCATTAACCGAGAAATGTTTTCTCGTGTATATATGTTGGAATGGTTGTGTCTTAAATGAACAACATGAGAGAAGAAAAGCCATACGTGCGACGTTCGCATCTTGGGCCTTGATTGGGCCCGTGGACTTTTTGAGGTATCGATCGATACCCCTTAGTATCGATCGATACCCAGCGGGCCGACTTAAAAATCGCAGCCGCCTAGGTTATTCTAGAAATATTCCTTTTCTGTCATGGAAAAACCCTAGCCTCTCTCCTATATATACAACACGATTTTCACCTAAAAAAATCATCCTCTGATACACAAAAAACACTTACTAAAAGTTCTAGCAATCGTTTTCTTCAATTCCCTACTGATTAGAGTAAGTTTTAATTTCGAGAGTATCGTAGAATAAGGATCGATAGACATGAATCATGGTGTTGATGATTCAGTTAAACTTTGGTTGTATCCTGGGACTCATGGATCTATAAAACCCCGTCACACTACGGGAGATTCTTAGAGTTAAGGAAAGAGATTTATCTCGCCTCCTCAGATCTTGTATTGCTTTATCGTTTATAAATCGTCTGTTCCTTAAACTGTTTATTTACATATTACTGTGATTAAATCTTTCCTGTCTGTAGTGTAAATTTTGGTCCTACAATTTTCTATCATAATTTCAAACTAGTTTGTGGTTTTTCTGTGTTATAGTTCTGCCTCCCTTTGTTAGAGCTTTGTTTCTAGGGAAATTTTGTCTTCCGCCAGCTTTGTTTCTATTTATGTATCCTTCAGTGTATCCTTCAAAGGTTTTAATAAAAAAAAACAAGGTCGACTGCGAGACGTTTCTCTCGAACGGAAGAAGCGAGACTATAAACTACTACTGTATATAATAAATTCATAAACGTAATCGCCCACCGAAATCATAAAACGCATATATTCATTATTCATTACCAAACGACATTACAACGCAAACGTAAATACGAAACGATCTGAAATTATAAACGCTAAAACCAAGTCCTAGAAACACATAAAAAGGCTAAAAACTCCTCCTTAACCGCCGAATCCGTAGAGAGTCCTTCCTTGCCTCTTGAGAGCATAAACCACATCCATGGCCGTCACCGTCTTCCTCCGTGCGTGCTCGGTGTAAGTGACGGCGTCACGGATAACGTTCTCCAAAAAGATCTTGAGGACGCCACGTGTCTCCTCGTAGATAAGACCGCTAATACGCTTAACGCCTCCTCTACGAGCCAAACGCCGAATCGCCGGCTTGGTGATTCCTTGGATGTTGTCTCTCAGAACCTTCCTGTGTCGCTTGGCTCCTCCCTTTCCCAGACCCTTTCCTCCCTTTCCACGACCAGACATTTTTCCAGGAAACTTGAATTTTCTCGAGTATATTAGCTTTCAAGATTAATCTCAGTGTTTAGATTGTGAATAAAAACTATGGGGCAGAGGTGATTTATATGGAAGACGAGACCCTTTTAATTTGAGCCCTTAGATATCTTTCTTGATCTAACGGCTGTTGATATCGATCTGGGTGAACAATGAGACGATATACTAACCGTCGATTTATTTTTATCGACGGTTAGTATTGTCGATCCGCTTGATGGCAGCAAGTGAAAAAATTATGATTTTCATTTAGCGCCACGGATGGGGAGACTAGCGCCAATTTTTACCACCGCTTTTTTTTATTTTGTTTTTTTATTAGGTCAATTTCACCGCTTTTTTAAAAAAAGTTAAAAAAAAACTTTATCAACGAAAAATATAAAATCATCATATACACATTTTATGAAAACTCTTAACTTTTTCCTTTTTTTCAACTGAAATAATAGTACCAAAAACAAACCTAGATGACACATGTTCGAGTAAGTTTGGGATGATACTATTTAAAATGCTCTCGTCTCCGACCTCAAGAATGTACATGTATTGGCCTAAAACCTACTAGTAATTAAAAAAAACGTTTAACTATATTAAACTAATGAATTTTTCCTTACAACATTCACGTATACATTATACAACGGTTAATGTTCATAAATAGGGGTTTACTCAAAGATGGAGTTTAATTGAATTTTAATATCCCTAAATTTGTATATATTTTAAAAACTAACCCCTCTTTTAAAATATTTAGAAACTAACCTTTTTATTAGGTAAAAAAAATTATACTCATCATGAATTTTTGAGAATATACAAATACAATAATTATTTTCAGAATAAATATATATTATAAAATAAATATTCAACATAATATTATTTATATATATATATATATATATATATATTTCAAGAGAACAAAATAAATTATTTTAATGCAAATTCATATTAGATATAAACAATTTTGTTAAATATACACAAATCTATTATTATTTTTTATTTTTATTTTTCCATCCAATTGTATGATTATGATATAAAAGATACAAAGTCATCATGCAAAGCATGAGTTATTACATGGGGTACATAATTATGAAAATAAAAAGTATTGTTATTAGGGATAAATTGTTTGGCTAATATGTCAGCCGGTTTGTTGAAGCTTCGATTGACCCATGTAACACAAATCTATTATTATATTTATCATTAACATACTCAAACTCTATATATGCATCATCATCGTACAACAAAATTATACAAAAACACGTTTGTGAAGCCGTAAGTTTATACGAACTGCTATGTTATTGAATTGTTTTTTTAAGTTTTCACGTGCAAAATCTAGATATGATCGACATTTTTTTACATCCATATTTTTATTCATTTTTCAAATTAATTAAAAATAAATAATAAGAATTTAAGAAAATTCATATGTTTAGTTTATTTTGAGTATTTTGGTAATTTTAGATGCCAAAAAGGTTAGTTTTCAAAAAAATCTAAAAATATGTTAGTTTTTAAAATATATAATTTTTGTATTAAACCAAATTTCCCTAAAAGTTTCTATAGAATTCTAGTTCTAGTGTTATTCAATAAGTCAATTTCTATTTTTTATTTTTTTTAGGTCAAAAAGTCATTTTATATATTCCTTTAAATTCAAGTGTTAATAAACTTTATTAAACGTTATTGTTATTCAATGTTATATGGTATTTGTGGTCAATGCCATTTCAAAAAAGATTTAATGGAAAGTTTAATGAAAAATGTGAAGAACCAAATCCTAGCTTTTAAAATGTCATTTAGAAATCTTTAGATTCAATCATTCAATAGCCATTCTCCTTAGAACATCTTTATCGCGGGTTCTTACAAGGGGATCTTAGTTTTTTTGGGATAAAAATTAAATCAAAATTAATTAAAAAGTTGAGAAACGGTTCTTAGTTGCCACGTGTCTATTATTGATTTCATCACTTCGTTTCTCTCTCGCGACGATTCCCCTGGCTCTCTCCGTTGAAAACTCACAACCTCCACATTCCAATCCGATGATTCTCTCAATCAACTCCTCTTCAACCCCTCTGTATCTCCTCGATTCTTCCCTCACCGATTCATCCCTCACCGCTTCTCCAGCATCACCGTCTTCCTCTTCGTCTTCTTCCTTGTCTCTAAATCGGAGGTGAGAAAGGGAGGGCAAATGGATTACGACAAGTACTCGAGGCATAGCTGAATCTTCTTCAGACGAGGTATGAATTGCATCATTGCTAGTTAGAGAAATTTCATGACACACATGCTTAATTTTTGCTTAGACATCGTCTTAATTTGCAATTTCGTTCATAAATCATACTTAGGAATCCACTCCTGTGAAGAAGCAACCAACAACTGTTAAGGATGCCAAGACCAAGGCAGACACATAATAAGCTTAGCAAATTGCTATGATTACTCTGAGAATCATAAATCTTGGAGCAAAAAAGTGAGCGAATCTAGTTTGGGGATGATGTTTGGACGACTACGATTGACGAAGACCGAGAAAGTGGCGGCTACTCGGTCCGTCGCATCGCCGGCATCTTTCGTCGCCGTGGTCTTCTTCTCGCTGATCCTCGGCGGGAGATGGATCGTCTTTGCCGATGGCAGCAGCGGTGGCGCCGCGAGGAACGGCTACTCAGGCGGATTATGGTCGTCGGCTGTTGCTCCTTCCAATGTTGGTTTAGCTGTCGCAGTCACCATCATGGCCGGTCTCGCCGTGGCTTTCACCGTCGTCTACTCCCGTAGGTATATTATTGTATACATTGGATTCGGAAATGAAACACCAAAGATCTGACTATGTTCTTATCGAGAGAAGCAAAGCTTGTTCACTACTTGTCATGCTTAGTTTAGCAATCGTTTGGTACCCATAGATTTGATAGGGGAAGAAAAATCATATCGGTTCATGTCTTGTTACTTCTTTGTTACTTTCACCATATTCTGCTGATCCCTGATTCTCCATTATTGTACGCTTGTTCCAACTTTTGGAACACTGAGACTAGATCCACATGTCTTTCTTTAGCCAAGAATTCTCAGCAAATTCGCTTATGTGAGCTGTTAGTTAGATTGTCTTGATTGAGCTTCTTGGTCCAGTATTAGTTAACTCGGACTATCACTACCAGTCTTCCTGTCTTGTAAGACTCGCATGCTGATCATTGTCTCTTGGTCCAATATTCATAGACTCTGATACGCATAATAATGAGTTTGAGGGTCCAATCACCAAAGCCTTTGGTAATATAATTAGAAAATAATGTAACCAATCTCTAATGTTTACTTTTGTTTGTTGGGTTTTCTTTTGAATGGTGTGTGGGTTGCTATGCTCTCTTGGAATGGTGTATGTTTTCCATTGACTTGTCCTTGGGTGATAGTGATGATAGTGTATGTTTTCCAACTTTTTTCGTGCCTGTTAATAATGATCCTAAACATGTAATGTTGTTGACTTGTGAAGAAATGTTTTAGCATAAGTTTGCAAACTCTAAATGTTAATGTAAACAAAATTATAAATTTTTTTTTAAGAACCCCATTAGGAGTTCTACCATTGGAGCATATAAAATTAAAGGTTCTTAGAAAAGGTTCTTAACTTAAAATTTATGATTAAATATTCATAAGAACCCCATGAGGGATTCTACCAATAAAAACAAGCTAAAAAAAAACTATTTGACATTGGTTATAACAAAGCGTTATACACCAGTATATAGGTTTGGACCGTTTGGTTCATGTCAAATTAATTACTACATTAGAGAAGAACACATATACTATCTTGCCTTAGGGTACAGGTCGGTATCAAAAGTCACACTTACTCTCAGCTCACCCGAACTATGACGAGAGGTTGTGTCTTGATACCTACATGTCCTCGCGTTTACAGATGCAAGACACTCTTTAAGCTTGATGATAACTTGGGACATGCTTGGTCGTTTGGCCGAAGAAGGATTTGCGCATGACATTGCCACTTCAAGAGCTCTCCAGACAGAGCGGGGCTCGTAATTCCGTTGAAGTTTAGGATCGACGATATTAGATGAAGAACAGGGAAAAGTTTGTTACATTGTGTAAAAGGAGAAAACTGAATCTATTCATCTTGTTTTGATCGTTACAATTGACGGGTCCTTTTATACAAGAAGTAAACCGTAAATTGACATAACCAATTTATCTAAACCAATAGTCTCTAATACTCTAATAGCCCCTCTCAAGATGGCGAGAAGATTGAAATTAGAGACATCTTGCCAAGAAGCTCATGAAAACGACCTGGAAATAATGGCTTAGTAAAGATGTCAGCAACTTGAATATCAGTTCTAACATGCAATGTCTTGATCAAGCCATCAGTGACCCTGTCACGGACCTTGTGACAATCAAGCTCCAAATGCTTTGTTCTTTCATGAAAAACAGCATTATTGGCTATTTGAATAGCTGCTGTTGAATCACAATGGAAAGCAACAAGTTTATCATGTGGTACTTGTAATTCCCGGAGTAAATTAACTATCCATTAAACCTCTCTCACAGCAAAGCCCATAGCTCGATATTCGGATTCAACTGAGGAATGGGAAACTGTAGGTTGTTTCTTGGATTTCCAGGATATTAAAGAGTTCCCAAGAAACAAGCAAAATCCTGTAGTGGATCGTCTTGTGTCTGTGTAAGAATCCCAATCAGCATCAGTAAAGGTTTTCAAAACCAAATCAGAGTCAGCTGCATAGAACAAACCCATTCCAATGGTGCCTTTCAGGTAGTGAACTACTTTTTAGGCAGCTTGAAGATGAGAATTAGTAGGAGCATAAGCATATTGACAGAGTTTGTTGACTGCGTAGGTGATGTCTGGTCTTGTGATTGTTAGATACATCATTTTCCCTACCAATCGTCGATATGTGGAAGGATCACTAAGGACAGGTTCATCACTGTCTTGACATAGTTTATGACTTGGTTCCATTGGAATGCTAGATGGTTTGCAGGCAAGAAGTCATGTGTCTTCAATGATCTCAAGAGTGTATTTGCGTTGAGACACATAAATTCCTTTAGCAGGCCTTGCAATCTCTAATCCCAAAAAATATTTCAAGGAGCCAAGATCCCGAAGCTTGAATGACCTCTTTAAATCAGCAATGAGTTGAGTGACAGCATCATCAGTATTGGAAGTGATGATGATATCATCAACATAAACCAGTACTGCAACATACTTTCCTGCAATATTGCGTATGAACAGAGTATGATCTGTGTGAGATTTCTGAAAACCAAGAGTCAAGAGAGTGGAACTGAATTTTAAGAACCACTGTCGAGATGCTTGTTTCAACCCATAGAGGGATTTTTGAAGTTTGCACACATGATTTGGAGGAAGAGAAGTCTCTGGTTTTGGTGTATAGCCAGGAGGAAGCTTCATGTAGATTTCTTCATCAAGATCCCCATTTAAGAAGGCATTAGAAATGTCAAGTTGAGTAAGACTCCAATTCTTGGTTGCTGCTACTGCTAAAAGAGTCTTAATTGTAATCATTTTCGCAACAAGAGAGAAAGTATCAACAAAGTCAACTCCCTCTTGTTGTGTATAACCCTTTGCCACAAGACGAGCCTTATAACGTTCAAGACTACCATCAGCATTGAGTTTAACCTTGTAAACCCATTTACAACCAATAGTGTGTTTATCAGGTGGTAGAGAACAGATTGTCCAAGTCTGAGTATTCTCAAGAGCAATAAGTTCTTCATTCATTGCATTTAACCAAGCATCAAACTTCTTAGCATGTGTGAAGGACGAAGGTTCAGTATGATGTGTAATAGCACAAATGTAGACCTTGTACTCCTCAGAAAGTTTCTCATAAGACATGTATGCACTCAGTGGGTAAGGGATATCAGTTGCAGTCAAATTACAGTAGTAGTCATGTAGATAGCCTGGAGGTTTAGTCATTCTTTTAGGATTTTCTGTGGGAGATGTTTCAGTCTCTACTGCCGAATGCTCAGTAACAACAGCTGGGGAGAAACTGTTGACAGCATAATCCATCATAGAAAAGAAATCAGGAGAAGAGTCGGGGTTACCTTTCATAAAAGGAAAGATATCTTCATGAAAGATAACATTTCGAGAAATGTGTATGTTGTGGGTCTCGAGATCCAAAATTCTGTATCCTTTATAGCATGCAGGGTATCCAAGAAACACACACGGTCTTGAACGTGGCTGAAATTTATGGCGATGTTTAGAAGATGTAGAGTAATAGACTAAGCATCCAAACACACGCAAACCCTTATATTCAGGTTGTTTATGTGTCAACATCTGAAATGGAGATTTGTTGTCCAACACTGGTGTAGGTAATCGATTTATCAAGAACACTGCTGTTAAAACACAGTCTCCCCAATATTCCAAGGGAATGTGAGCTTGAAACATCAATGATCTCGCCACATTCAGAATATGTTGGTGCTTACGCTCTACAACAGAATTTTGCTCTGGAGTTTCAGGACAAGAGTGATACGGTATGATCCCTTTGGCCTGATATAGCTCTGTAAACTTCAATTCTGGAGCATTATCAGATCGTACACCCTTCACAGTAGCTCTATATTGTGTCTCAATCATTGTCAGAAAATCTGGAAACACCTTAAGAACTTCAGACTTATTACGCAAGAGGTAAATCCATGTGACACGTGTGTGATCATCCACTATAGTTAGGAAATACTTGTATCCTTCTGCTGTTGGAACAGAGAAAGGGCCCCAAATGTCAATGTGTAGAAGATCAAAAGCATTTTCACATATATGATTATGAGAGACATATGGAAGATGCTTTTGTTTAGCAAGATAACAAATTTCACAATGAAAAGGGCTTTTATTTATTTGTTTGATGTCAAGTGTATCAGTAATAGAATCAATCTTAGATACATATGGATGCCCTAATCTATGATGCCATAAAGCTGTGTCCACAACAGCATTGACAGAAGCTTGAAAACTCCTGGAGATAGAAGCTGCATCCAAGATATAGAGGTTTAAGATTTGTTCACCCTGACCAATCATCAATCCCTTGGTATGATCTTGTATCATACAAGAAGTTTGATCAAAGGTCACACGACATCCCAAATCTTTGGTCAGTTGACTAACGCTGAGTATATTCAAACGAAAATCAGGGATATACAGAACATTGTTGAGCACAAGATACTCATTGAGACGTATCTGGCCAATCCCTGCAATCTGAACACTTAAACCAGTAGGCAATGTTACTGATTTATCCAAGGATCCATTCATGTTCACAAACAAAGTCTTGTCATGTGAAACATGGTGAGTGGCGCCACTATCAATGATCCAAGATTGAGAAGACAGAATACTACCAGTAGCTCGTAGGATCCCAACAAAACACAGGGTAGAGGATGAAAAAGACATACCAGGTAGAGTAGTGATGGTGCCACCTGATGTTGAGGCTAAAGCAGTCTGATCAGAACTCAACTGAGAATTGAAGTACGCTATTACTCCATGAATCTGATCCTTTGATAATTTTTGCAACATTTCATCATTGTAGTCTTTGACTGAAGATTCATTCACAGCTAGCTGAGCAACAACAGGTTTGACTGACACATTCTGCTTCTCTTGATTCTGTTTCTGTTTGTGTTTGAATGATGGTGGATATCCATGGATTTTGTAACATCTATCGACAGTATGGCCATTGTATCCACAATGGGAACAAACTGGTCTTGGTTTGTTGAAAGCAGCATTAACTGAGGCACCAATAGTCTCTGATACAGTCACATTAAAAGCAGATGCATTCTGAACAGGATGAAAGCTGCGTTGACTGTAATCTTGATCAAGAAGGTTGTAAACTTCAGCCAAATCAGGGACATTCTTCTTCATAATGATCTGACTACGAGCATTTAAGCCATCTAAGAACTTAATGATCTTTGTGTGTTCTGCCTTAGTAGAAGTTTCCTTGCAACAAGCACAATTTTGACACGTCTTTACACAATATGCTCCATCAAGATCATCCCACATAGTTTTGAGTTTAGTATAATATGTGGATAAATCTGTAGATCCTTGTTGGAGAGACCAGATGTGTTGCGTCAGTTGATAATATCGTGGTAGATTTGTGACATGGAAACGAGTCAACAAATCTTTCCATATCTCAGAAGCATCATTGAATCGCAAGATGCTTCCATAAATTTGCTTTGTGACTGAGTTAAGAATCCATGACTTAACCATACTATTGCAACGAGACCAGATGCGATAATGTGGATGAGAAATAGAAGGCCTAGGTATAGATCCATCTACAAATCCTATCTTATTCTTCGCATCCAAAGCAATAGTGATAGCTATGTTCCAAGTGTTAAAGTTGGTTCCATCAAGTACCTCGGAAATGATGGAAGCTCCTGGATTATCACCATTATTCAGGAAGAATGGTGAGTATTGAATCCCGTCGAAGTCAAATGCATCACGAGGAAGATGTAGATCCGGAACAGAAAGATACGGAATCATCGGTACTGGTGGATCGGGAATAGACGTCGCCGGAATAGACGACGGAGCTGGAGATCTCGCCAGATTAGACGAATTCGCCGCCGAAGCACCTCGTGTCGATCGTCGGGTATATTTTCGAAGAGTAACCATGTTTGAGCTGGAATAAGCTCAAAATCAGTGGAATATTCAAGAAATGGATCAATCGAAGGAAGAGATTCGATCAATCAAGGTCAAAACGAACGAAGAAAAGAAGATCGGAAGCTCATATCGAAGATGTTGAAGGTAGATTCAACGCTCTGATACCATATTAGATGAAGAACAGGGAAAAGTTTGTTACATTGTGTAAAAGGAGAAAACTGAATCTATTCATCTTGTTTTGATCGTTACAATTGACGGATCCTTTTATACAAGAAGTGAACCGTAAATTGACATAACCAAATTATCTAAACCAATAGTCTCTAATACTCTAATAGACGATCTTACTAGTATCTCCTTTATTAATCACAAATGTCACCCATTCCGTTATGTTAGGCCTTTCACGAGTTTGATCAATCACTCGTTGATTTGTGATAATCTCTAGTAATAAGATCCCGAAACTGTAGATATCACTCTTCTCGGATAGCTCACTTGTTAAGTAATATCTGTTATTACGCCAATAAAATATGGAGTGTGTATTCATATGTATTGTGCAATTCTTTTTTTTTTTGAATAAGTGTATTGTGCATTTCTTTAACCACTTATAAGAATGAAAACATATTTCAACCATGGTAAGATGAATATACTTACTCAGGATCAAGGTATCCCAAAGTACCAGCAACAACGGTTGAAACTCGAGATTGATCGCCTCCAACTTGGAAAGATCTTGAAAGCCCAAAATCCGCAATTTTGGCTTTGAACTCTTCATCCAACAATATATTCGTACTTTTGACATCTCTATGCACCATTGCTGGTTTACATCCAATATGCAAGTATTCTAATCCTAATGCAGCATCGATGGCTATTCGTAGTCGAGTACTCCAGTTCAAAACAGAGCCACCGTTTTTGCCTACATCACATATTTTCACTATAATTAATGTATACTTAAGCTGCAAAACATTGCTAGATGATGAAAATATCTCATGGTTTAATTGTTGTCTAATTTTACACATTTGGTTATAACTAAAATATGCTTTTAAGGTACATGTTCACCTGATAGATGTTGATGTAAGTCTCCATTGGACATGAATTCATAGATAAGGGCAAAGTGAAGTTGTTCATCGCAATACCCAACAAGACTTACCAAATTTATGTGGTGAACCCTCAAAAGAAGTTCGACCTAATCAATCATGTAAAACAAACTGGTTCAATATAATTAATCCTCATTATAGATAACATTTTACGAAAATTTAAAGCAATTCATATACCTCGGCCTTGAATTCTTTATAACCTTGTGTTGATGTTCGGGAAAGTAGTTTGACAGCTATTTGCTCTGAACCATTTAGGTTACCGTGATAAACAATGCCAAACCCTCCTTCACCAAGTGGTCGTTGCAAGTTCTTAGTCATTTCTATAACTTCTGAATAAGTAAACCTTCTCCGTTTTGTCTTGATCCACGGTTCAGACTTGTTTCCTGCACGTAAAGCATATGCAGGTATATAAGAGTAGTAAACACGCATATATATAAATGTTTATCGATTAGAGAGTCTATTGCAAATATCTTCCATACTTGATGATATTTTCTTTATGAACACAAAAATGATGATCATCACGACAACGATAGCTGCAATGGAAGCAATCGGTGCAACAATCTTCACTGGAAATTTATTCTTTGGCTTGTCTATGCACGTACTGGATAAACAAAGATATTTGTTTCCAAGGACACTACAAAGCAGAAATTTAGAATTCATTAAAATGTTGAATCAATGTTTTAAGTTGGGATAATGATTAGTTAAAGAGTAAAATCATGTGAGAAGCTTTCTTACTATAACTTTAGTCCTTCTGTTTCTCTATCGCGAAGAACTTGGGGAATTGAACCGCTGAGATTGTTCCCACTCAAGTTTCTGTCCAAGTAGAGGAAAATTAATATGTACACAAACATGATTCGTGTAAACGTGATTAGTAAATAAACAAAAAAAAACTTTATTACATGACCAACAATGATTTCATTGAGGCTAGAAACTCGGGCACCTTTCCACTCAAAGTGTTATTTGACAAATCCCTGGGATGTGAAATAACAATGAACCACTATTTGCTTTGTGTCCATATATCAAACATGTATCAAAAATTAATGAACAATCATACTTACAAAATTTCTAGATGAGTCAGATTCTGAAATTCAGATAGTATGGTTCCAGTCAAGCCACTTGAAGATAGATTTCTGGTTATTAAAGAACATAGTTAAATTTTAGATTATATAGAAACATGATCTTTTAGTAATTTCCAAAATCTATGTGAGTGACATAAATATATCTTACAAATAAATTATTCTCGGTGGCGATGACATATTTGTGATGCTACAATTTAATCCATCTCACGAGAATTGAATTGGGACGCATGGATCTCCTTGCCAACTAATTCGATTCAATCCATAAGTTGAGCTGATGTTCTTGATAGCAACCACTAGAACAAACATTCATCAATACGGCAGTAAAAATTAATGAATGTTACAAAAAAACAAAAAGAACTATCTATTTTTTATACCTTCACTTTCATTTGTCTGAGGTTGTGGAAGCTGAAGAACTGAGTAAACTTCAAAAGCATTAAGTAGTGGTGGAAGTGTCGATCTTGAGGTTTTTATCAACTGCATACGGCATTTACCTCCTATGCATTCCTTAGGAATTATGGTTAGCATAGTCTCTATTTCAAGATATTTTGGACTAATTAGAGCTTTAATGGTTTCTCCATTCAATACACAGTCGAATTCTCTAGTAGCATTGGTCTGTATGACTTGGATCTCAGCAAAGTGTCTGTACATGTAAATTTGATCATCATGATTCTCCAAACTCCAACTTATCGTCAATGGCGCGTCGAGATTTGTAGGCGTCGCTGCCACCTTAAGCACGGCTTGCGGTGGATCATAGTGATTTTTATTGGATACATTTGCAGTTGTAGAAATTTGTGTCCACTCGGGTCGAAAATATGGAATCCATGTACGATCATAAACATCTTTCGGGTATCTGTCACAACTCACAATCTTTCTCTTAGTAATGTTTTATATAGAGTAAAACACTTAATATTTTAAATGTAAGTTGTTATACATTAATATATAGACTAACTAGTTATGGGTTGAAAATGAATACGTACCGAAGATTGACAGTGGAATTGCTAAGATACATACGAAAGTTAAGTTTGAGGGAACCGGATTTAGCCATGTAGGTATCATTGGCCAATGGTCGTAGTTCTAAAGTTGATATCATCGGTGTAGTTGCCCCGGTCTTAACGAGACAAATTTGCAAAGAGTTTGATCTTGGGATGTGAATGACCTCCTTACCTGAACCAGATGGTTCTGTTTGCAGATCTATTGTTGCCCACTTATTAGGACTTATATGCATATCAAATTCCGGGCTAACATTAAGCCCGTCAAAGTTTCCATAGAAAAACATAGCTCTAATCAGACAATTCCTCCCTTTTTCCACCCTTAGATCATAGCAGTTTCGAATTCCATCTGGAAAGTATCGTAGGGTCGAGTACGGTTTGAGGTTTTCTGATTCAAGATTTGCCAGGATTCTACCGATCTTTCCACTTTTGATGAAGTTCTCGTCTGATGAGAACTGTATTTCGGTATTCGGTTCTGTATAAGGAGCAGGGGCGAATCTATGCTCACGTAAAAGGGTGCACGTGCACCCACAATTTATAAAAAATTCAATGTAATTTTTACTTGAATTTAATTGTGCACCTACATGTTTTGATAATTAGTGCCCCCATTTAGTTATTGGATCAACCAATTTAAAAAGAAAACAAACTAAGCCCAAAAGAAAAAACAAACGAAAAAACAAATGAAGCCCAGAGGAAAAAAAAATTAAACCCACCTAAAAATATAAAAATCAACTTACATTATAACATAAGCCCATCAAATAGGTTTTCTTAATTGAAAACCTAAATCATTGACATCAATTGCAGAAAGAAAAAAAAGTATCGACATTAACAGTGTTAATTTAACACAAGGTTCGTCATCTTCTTTGACTCTTTGACTCTTTGTCAAGGTAAATTTTCAAAACTTTCTTTATTCTACTATCGTAGTGTTTATCTATTCATTAATTTTAATTTTATACTTTAATGTTTTACAGATTAATCAATGGAACGATATTTCAAAAGAAAAGAGTCTTCATCATCTGATAATATTATAGATGATTTGCCATCAGATCCTGCTAAAAGTAAAAACATATTGGATTATCATCCAAATCAAAGAGATGAGGTAAGACGCAAGTACTTGATTAGAGGTCCTTGTCAACCTTATGATCATAATTTTGAGAAAAAAGTGATAGGAGGCAAAACGAGACGATTTAATCCCGCTTGGTTTGATCAGTATGGTAGTTGGTTAGAGTATAGTGTATCAGAAGAAAAGGTCTACTGTTTGTGTTGTTATTTGTTTAGAGATGATGGACATCTTGGATTTGTGAGAGAAGGATTTTCAAGTTGGAATAAACCTGAGAGATTATCATTCCATGTAGGCCAACCTAATAGTTATCACAATATTGCTGTCAAGAAATGTGATGATTTGATGAACCAGGGTCAGTCTATCATACATGCTATGTATAAGAAGGATGATGCAGTGAAAAATGCTTATCGTATCCGGTTAAATGCTTCGATTGATGTTTCAAGATATTTGTTGCGACAAGGGTTAGCTTTTCGTGGTCATAATGAAAAAGAAGAGTCAGCTAATAAAGGAAATTTTTTAGAACTCCTGAAATACACAGCAAATCACAATAACGTTATAGATAAAGTTTTTTTGAAGAATGCTCCAGGAAATAACCAGATGGTTTATTCCGAGATTCAAAAGGATATCGTAAATTCTTTTGCTGAGGAAATAGTAAAGTCTATCATAGAAGAAATTGATCATGGTGTGTTTAGTCTATTGGTAGATGAATCTGCTGATGTTTCTGGCAAAGAACAAATGGCTGTTGTTTTTCGATTTGTTGATAAAAATGGAGTAGTCAAAGAAAGATTTGTTGGGCTTGTACATGTGAAGGAGACATCTTCTTTATCTTTGAAGTATGCTATTGATGAATTGTTTGCAAAATATGGATTGAGTTTGAATCAGGTGAGAGGACAAGGTTATGATGGAGCTAGTAACATGAAAGGTGAGTTTAATGGATTGCGATCATTGATTTCCAAGGAAAACAAATCAGCATACTATGTTCATTGTTTTGCTCATCAGCTTCAGTTGGTTGTAGTGGCGGTCGCGAAAAAACATTTTGATATTGGTGATTTTTTTGATATGATTTCTACATTGTTGAATGTGGTTGGAGCTTCTTGCAAACGAAAAGATATGTTTCGAGATCATCATTGGAGAGAAATAGATGAGGGAATTAAGAGAGGTGACATTGGCATGGGAACAGGACTGAATCAAGAAATTTCTTTTCAAAGGCCTGGAAATACTCGGTGGGGTTCTCACTACAAAACATTATTGCGTTTGGTTGAGTTATTTTCTTCTATAGTTAAAGTTCTTAAGCATATTGAGAATGAAGGCATAGAGAACGTAAAGAGACGGCAAGCACATGGTCTTCTCAAGTACATTCACACATTTGATTGTGTATTCTATACGCACTTGATGTTACTTATTTTGGGATTAACTGAGAATTTGTCGATGGCTTTACAAAAGAAAGTTCAAGAAATTTTGAATGCTATGTCACTGGTAGAATCTACCAAGCGGGAATTGCAGAAGCTTAGAGATGATGGATGAGATTCTCTTATGATTGAAATTTCTTCTTTCTGTAAAAAACATGATGCTGATATGCTCATAATGGAAGAAGACTTTATCGACTCAAGGAGGCCAAGGAGAAAAACCAACATAACCAATATGCATCACTACAAGGTCCATTGCTTTAATACAGTTCTAGATTTGCAGCTTCAAGAGTTTAACGATCGTTTTACCGAGGTAAACACTGAACTTCTAGTTTGCATGGCTTCTTTAAGTCCTACTGAAGCTTTTCGTGGATTTGATAAGTCAAAACTAGTTAAATTGGCTAAGTTCTATCCAGATGACTTTAGCTTTATGGAGTGTTTATCTCTTGAGCAACAACTTGGAATTTACATTGATAACAAAGACACGATCAAAGATTTAAATCTTTGAAGAGTCTTGGAGATCTTGCTCGGTTGATGGTAGAAACACAAAAGCATCTCGCACATCCTTTGGTATATAGGCTTTTAAAGTTAGTTTTAACTTTACCGGTTGCTACTGCAAGTGTTGAAAGATGTTTTTCTGCGATGAAACTAGTGAAGACAAGTCTACGCAACCGAATGGGAGATGGATTTTTAAGTGATTATCTAGTTTGTTTTATTGAAAAGAAATTGTTAGACGACGTTACGAAGCAGCAATGAACAGATTTCAAGCAATGAGTGAACGTAGAATACATTTGTAAGGTGTTATTTAATTTTAATATGACGTTATATTTTTAATATTTTATTTTTTGAAAATCCTTAATATTTTATTTAATATTTATTAAATTATTATTTGTGCCCCCGGTAAAAAATACTTCTGGATTCGCCCCTGATAAGGAGACTCGTTTATAGGTAAACCACAATCTAAACTGATAAAACCTGTTAAGAAATGAAACATATGAATGGTAAAAAGAGTGTTTACTCATGCATGGGTGTATAGGGGAAGTTAAAGAGTAACAATAAAATAAGATTAGCCAATTGAAACAAACGGTAATATACCCTCTTGATTTTGTGCTTCAACAAGATGAATGATGGCATAAGCTCCTAACCAAAACATGGCCAAATTTTGAATTTAATGTAGATTTTTTGATATTTCATCAACAGTTACAAACAAAATATTCAGAATTAATAACAAAATATGTTTACTTCTAAATTTAAATCTTATTAATACACTCGGATTTATAATTGAATATTTTTAAAACTGAAAAAGGAATATATTATTAATTAGATTTGCACAACCATAAATTTGATCATGCATATGGATAACATTCAGTTACTAATACAAATTCAATATTTTACATTTACATATATATATAAAATGATTAATATTTTAGGAATCACACAGTTTTAAGAATTGTTAATCTAGAATTAAATTCAAAATACAAATCTAATTAATCTTGTTGAGATTTTCCATATTATGTTAATATTCGTTTATATTAATAAAGATTTATTAAAAATATTATCATAAAATCTAAACCAGAAATGATTATTCTGTTCAAATTAAAAATTAAAAATTCTACCACAAGCTTCCAACGATAAAAAGAAAGAAGCATTAATTAATTAGATTCGTAAAATCATCATGACTTATTATACAAACTAAATACATTTGCACATAAATAAATACACTAAAAGAATTAATTTGTCGTTTCCTAAAATTTCAATATTACAATTTTGCTACCTTTAATCACAATATCTATCATTGATTATATTGCCGATATTACAAATATAAAAATCGATATTTTCAACAACCATAACAATCTTAATAACGGCAATCATAAAAATCGAAGCATTAAATTTGTCACTTATGTTGATTTAATTATAACTATTTTAAATTATTATTAAAAATCTATGAATTGTTATTTATTTAAGAAATCATGTATCATCGAATAAATGCCGATATTCATAATTAAAAAAAAAATCGAATAAAAAGGAAATAAAAATTCGAATATTGGGCTTTTAATTTATAATTTGCCATACCGATTATCGAATTTTAGGCTTTTATTTTTTTAGTTTTTGATTCTTTTGTGATTGCTTTAGTTTTAACCATTTACTCGCAAACCCTAGAGTTTGTATTGTTAACATAGATATGGCCGCCGTTTATTTCGTCTTGGGTTTTGTGGAAAAAAAAATCAAACCCTAAAAAAATTGGAAATTCTAACTTTGTTTCAGGCTTATAAATATATAGCTTTGTTTATCATGTACTTAAATCATCACAATTTTTTTAATTGCTTCGTTATTTTGGTTGATGTTTCTCTCATCGTTGTTCTCTTTTTTTTTTTTGGACAACCTGAAACTTTAATTAATCAACCAGAAACTGCTGCAACAGCATACAAAGAGTTTTTTGCTAACGAATCAGCAGTTACATTAGAAAGCCTAGGGATAATCTTGAAAGAAATGGCATCAAAACATCTGGTGAGGAGTGTAAAATCCTCTAAAATACCATGAAGTTCGGATACACCAGAGCCTGAATTGATGGCTCTGACCAAAATTAAGGATTCAGTTTCAACCGAAATAGTCCTTATATCTTCAACATCAGCTTGAGAGAGAGCTGCACGGATCGCCAACCCTTTTGCCTTAAGGGGGAGTTGACAAAAACAGAAACTTGAGAAATCCAAACAGCATCTGATTGGCAGATAAACTCTAAAGGGGGAGGGGGGTCCGTAATGGGTATAGACACCACATGAAACAATGCCTTGGATTTACTCACTTCACCCTCTTGCCATCCACTGGCTTCACGAACTGCCTTATTCACAACCTCTATAACCGAGGCGGCCATCTGCCGGGAAGAAGATCCTTGCAATACCGACAACTTTTGAAAATTCATACCACTCCACTTAGGAAGGTATATTGGAGGAAGAAACTGCTCCATTAAGGAGGCAACGAGGTAATAAACACCCGACATAATCCGATTCACCGCAAGGGTCATAACGTTTAGTTTTCCTTTAGTCTGCCACCAAGAAGAAAAAACCAAAACCACAACACCAGAAGCCGGATTTACAATAGAGAATGCAGTAAAGTATCACACCGAGGCGACATAGGTACCTCTAAATGGCTCATAAGAAGAACCAAAGGAAACTAAGTCCATCGGGACAGAAGAACCTAAACTTGGGAACCACAAATCTAGTACCACCCATTCCAAAGAGGAGACATAGATTGAAGCGTCGGATAGAACCTGGGGTACCGAGAAGGGATAGGGAGTGGACCAGGGAATGTCAAGGGAGGGGCCAAAAGCTCGGAAAAACCCGATCATAGACCTGCTCGGCCAGAAGCGAGCTTCAAACTCACCAAACCCATATGCATAGAGAGAACCTTCGAAAACGATGAGATACAACCTTGCTGGGAGGAGGGAAAGGCTCGCCGGCGACGAGAGGCTAGATCCGGCGGAGGAGAGCAGGGGGGGGGGGAGCAGAGTGGCAAGAGGAGGCAGCGGGACATAATCATGAGGCATCGAGCAGAAGGCGGTGGATCTGGAGATACGGGAGGCTTTAGAGGGTTCGGTGGCTTCGGCGAGAGACGCAATCGATGGTGGATACGAGACGCGAGCCCAACCGACGATGCGGGTGGCGAGAGAAACGAAGGAGGAGCAGCAGACAACCGGGGCTTGAGAGATATGGGTGAGAAGTCTTTGACGGCGGCAGAGAGCTGATCGGCGGAGGAAGAGCACCGGCGGAGGAGATTGATTCGAAGCGCAAACTTACCTTGTGCGGCTGCCTCGGTTTTTGGGCCTGAGAGAGAACGGCTAGGGCGAACTGCCTCATCATTGTTCTCTATTATATACTTTATAATGGGTTTAGGTTTAGATATTTTATATACGAGTTTTTTTATTTTATTTGTCTGTTTTGTTATCTAAACTATTGTTTCGTTTTGGTCCTAGGAAGTTTGCTTTTGTGTTCTGAGATAGTTGCGACGACGAATCACATATATCGGTCTAGAATAATCTCGATTCCACGATGCAGCTTCTTTTTATGGCTAGTAAAGACGATGTCAGAGGAGTCAAAGAGCTTCTTGATGAAGGAATCAATGTCAATAGCATCGATCTCGATGGCCGTACGGCGCTTCACATCGTCGCCTGCAAGGGACATTTAGGCGTCGTTCAGGCTCTTCTCAGCCGTAGAGCTAACATCGATGGGGAAGTACAGTCTGTCTTCTTCTTCCATTAACAGCTTTCTGTTTTTCCAATAACACTGAGTTGTCATTCGAGTTTCTGTAAACTCATGTGAGTAATCTTTTATTGAATGAATCTTTGTTTCCATTCTCGAACACTAATTACTAACCATACAAATGATTTGTTTTATTTTTCTTCTATAACTCACTTAAAATCAACTAACAGATCCCAAAAACTTGTCATAAAAACGATTAATTAGTAATTTTATTTTATTCAAACTATAAATGCTTTAAGAAATTGATTTAAAACTCTTATACATTTCATTTCTAATTAATCCTTAGTGATTGTTTGAAGTCACAACATTTGTTTGATTTTATTTAGAAAAAATATAATCCATAATTTATAAACACTAAATTCTTTAGTTTTTCTAAACTATATAAACAAACTGATAAACTAAATTATTAAATTGAAGTTTTTTAGATTAATTATATATAATCTATCTTTTATTAAGTAAATGTCTTTTCAAATTCTAGGAAAACTATTGTATTAATGGATGATAATTATTATGAGAATTAAAGTATATTTACATCACATAATATATATTTTGAATTTACAAAGCTTTTATTTTCTTCTCCTCATGTAGTTACATTTTTTTTTGTTAACAATAATATCACAACACACAATGATCTTAAATTTTCAAACTTAATTTATTTTTTCGTGTAAATACTTTTAATATATTTTTTAAGTTTTTTTTTGCTTTTATTATCTTTTTCATAGTTATGTATAATTTCAATTATTGTTTTAAGTATACCTTAATTTTATATATTTGTGTATTTATTAGATGTAAAACTTGCCGATTTATATTTTGCTTTATGAATTTAGTTACAAATTAAATTATTTGTTTAATTGTTAGGACTTGTTTGATATTTTAGTTTTTTTCTTATAATATTTGCGATACAACTTAACCTAATTAAATATTTATAAAATTTGAAATATATTAGGATAACTAAGTTTATTAAACATGTTATTATTTCAATGAATAATATTCATATAAGTTTATAATTTTCTGGTTTAATTTAGAATATGAATAATGTCTTTTCAAATTATTTTTATAATGTTAAAACCAAATTTATAATTAGTATGTGTATTAAATTTTTATCCAAAAAAATTATGTATTAAATTGGAAATTAAAAAAGATTAAAAAAATAAAATATGATGTGCCAATGATGTGGAAGATGATGTGTCTTCATGAGAAGAGAGAAAAGCTAACTTTATATATATAAATTCCTTTAAATTCTAGTGTTATTAAACTTTACTAAACGTTAGTGTTACTCAATGTTATATGGTATTTGTGGTCAATGCCATTCCAAAAATATTTAATAGAAAGTTCAATGAAAAATGTGAAGAAACAAATCCTAGCTTTTAAAATGTCATTTGGATAGAATTCATTAAAAATTTTAAAATTTGTCATCTTTTTTTTTTGGCAACAGCCTTGATACCTAACCCTATTCGGTGGACCAAATCGGGGGTATCGAGTTTACATAAGTGAAATCTGATGGGTAGACTCGAGCACTTCGTGCTAACTTGTCTGCAACTGTGCTGCTAGTGCGTGGGATTTGTGTGACAGAGATATAGGTGAAAACCTCCTTACTCCTCTTGAACTCCTCCAACTGTAACGTAAATGCCGGCCACTCCTTCGGTGTAGCCACCATCTTCACCAACTCTGAGCAGTCTGTAGCAAAGGCAATCGCCGCCTTGTGGTTTGAAATCATGCAATGCATCGCCCAGATGAGCGCTTCCAATTCCACGTGTAGCGGGGATAGGCTTCTTCGTAGATTACGGAACCCCATAATCTTTCCTTCATTCCTTCCTGAAAGCAAAACCATCATAAACCAGAAAATTTATCCCATTCCTTCCATGATCCGTCAATATAGCATGTGAGGCCGTTATATTCATTTTGTTCATCTATTCCCGTATTGAGACCCGGTTGTTGGGGAGATATGTCAGGTTCACTATTTAAAAGTTGTCATCTATACTATTGTTCATTTACTTTTAATATGTTTTTTAAGTTTTGTTTTGCTTTTATTATCTTTTTCATAGTTATGTATAATTTTAATTATTGTTTTAAGTATACCTTAATTTTATATATTTGTGTATTTATTAGATGTAAAACTTGCCGATTTATATTTTGCTTTATGAATTTAGTTACAAATTAAATTATTTGTTTAATTGTTAGGACTTGTTTGATATTTTAGTTTTTTTCTTATAATATTTGCGATACAACTTAACCTAATTAAATATTTATAAAATTTGAAATATATTAGGATAACTAAGTTTATTAAACATGTTATTATTTCAATGAATAATATTCATATAAGTTTATAATTTTCTGGTTTAATTTAGAATATGAATAATGTCTTTTCAAATTATTTTTATAATGTTAAAACCAAATTTATAATTAGTATGTGTATTAAATTTTTATCAAAAAAAATTATGTATTAAATTGGAAATTAAAAAAGATTAAATAATAAAATATGATGTGCCAATGATGTGGAAGATGATGTGTTTTCATGAGAAGATAGAAAAGCTAACTTTATATATATATAAATTCCTTTAAATTCTAGTGTTATTAAACTTTACTAAACGTTAGTGTTACTCAATGTTATATGGTATTTGTGGTCAATGCCATTCCAAAAATATTTAATAGAAAGTTCAATGAAAAATGTGAAGAACCAAATCCTAGCTTTTAAAATGTCATTTGGATAGAATTCATTAAAAAATTTAAAATTTGTCATTTTTTTTTTTTTTGGCAACATCCTTGATACCTAACCCTATTCGGTGGACCAAATCGGGGGTATCGAGTTTACATAAGTGAAATATGATGGGTAGACTCGAGCACCTCGTGCTAACTTGTCTGCCACTGTGTTGCTAGTGCGTGGGATTTGTGTGACAGAGAAATAGGTGAAAACCTCCTTACTCCTCTTGAACTCCTCCAACTGTAACGTAAATGCCGGCCACTCCTTCGGTGTAGCCACCATCTTCACCAACTCTGAGCAGTCTGTAGCAAAGGCTATCGCCGTCTTGTGGTTTGCAATCATGCAATGCATCTCCCAGATGAGCGCTTCCAATTCCACGTGTAGCGGGGATAGGCTTCTTCGTAGATTACGGAACCCCATAATCTTTCCTTCAATTCCTTCCTGAAAGCAAAACCATCCTAAACCAGAAAATTTATCCCCTTCCTTCCATGATCCGTCAATATAGCATGTGAGGCCGTTATATTCATTTTGTTCATTTATTCCCGTATTGAGACCCGGTTGTTGGGGAGATATGTCAGGTTCACTATTTAAAATTTGTCATCTATACTATTGTTCATTTACTTTTAATATATTTTTTAATTTTTTTTTTGCTTTTATTCTCTTTTTCATAGTTATGTATAATTTCAATTATTGTTTTAAGTATACCTTAATTTTATATATTTGTGTATTTATTAGATGTAACACTTGCCGATTTATATTTTGCTTTATGAATTTAGTTACAAATTAAATTATTTGTTCAATTGTTAGGACTTGTTTGATATTTTAGTTTTTTTCTTATAATATTTGCGATACAACTTAACCTAATTAAATATTTATATAATTTGAAATATATTAGGATAACTAAGTTTATTAAACATGTTATTATTTCAATGAATAATATTCATATAAGTTTATAATTTTCTGGTTTAATTTAGAATATGAATAATGTCTTTTCAAATTATTTTTATAATGTTAAAACCAAATTTATAATTAGTATGTGTATTAAATTTTTATCAAAAAAAATTATGTATTAAATTGGAAATTAAAAAAGATTAAATAATAAAATATGATGTGTCAATGATGTGGAAGATGATGTGTCTTCATGAGAAGAGAGAAAAACTAACTTTATATATATAAATTCCTTTAAATTCTAGTGTTATTAAACTTTACTAAACGTTAGTGTTACTCAATGTTATATGGTATTTGTGGTCAATGCCATTCCAAAAATATTTAATAGAAAGTTCAATGAAAAATGTGAAGAACCAAATCCTAGCTTTTAAAATGTCATTTGGATAGAATTCATTAAAAAATTTAAAATTTTTCATCTTTTTTTTTTTTTGGCAACAGCCTTGATACCTAACCCTATTCGGTGGACCAAATCGGGGGTATCGAGTTTACATAAGTGAAATCTGATGGGTAGACTCGAGCACCTCGTACTATCTTGTCTGCCACTGTGTTTCTAGTGCGTGGGATTTGTGTGACAGAGAAATAGGTGAAAACCTCCTTGCTCCTTTTGAACTCCTCCAACTGTAACGTAAATGCCGGCCACTCCTTCGGTGTAGCCACCATCTTCACCAACTCTGAGCAGTCTGTAGCAAAGGCTATCGCCGTCTTGTGGTTTGCAATCATGCAATGCATCGCCCAGATGAGCGCTTCCAATTCCACGTGTAGCGGGGATAGGCTTATTCGTAGATTACGGAACCCCATAATATTTCCATCAATTCCTTCTTGAAAGCAAAACCATCCTAAACCAGAAAATTTGTCCCCTTCCTTCCATGATCCGTCAATATAGCATGTGAGGCCGTTATATTCATTTTGTTCATTTATTCCCGTATTGAGACCCGGTTGTTGGGGAGATATGTCAGGTTCACTATTTAAAATTTGTCATCTATACTATTAAAACAGGGTAATATTTGTATCCAAACAAGGAAAACTTTCATTTTAGTATATTCCTATCCTGGATAACTACTATTCCCTTCATTTTATTCCTGTTACGAAACAAATATTTTTAGTTAATTTTAAAAATTAATTATATTTGGTTCAATTAAAAAATAGTTTAATTAATTAATCTGATTATATATATATATATATTAATTTTAATTCGTAATTAAAAAAATTTAGACTATGCCAAAAATTACATTACATATTTAAAATTATAAATAAAATCGATTATTATAAATTACATATTAGAAAATAATTTTTTCCCAAACATATTACATATTACAAACATATAACTTTAAAAATTAAACGCTACATATTGAGCTCCCATTTTCAAATCTCTCTCTCATCTTATTTGTTTCCTTTGCTATTAGTTGTATATCTAAGAGATTAAGAATAAATCCAAATTGGATAAATAGGTCAAACTGGGTCAACCCAGTGTGAGCACACTGGGCCTAGGCCGGCCGGTGTGACCGTCTGGTATTTCTTCTGGCAGTACGTGAGCTTCAACACCTGGCGGAGGTTGGCTGGTGTGACCGTCCGGTGTTCTCTCTGGTGGGTCGTATGCGTGCCAGACAGATATTTCCATGCTAAATCTATTGTATCTTTCGAACCACTACTCACAACGACTTGAAACCACCTCCAGACGACAACTAACTCAATTTTCTACGATTTTCATGAAGACCTCAAAAGCTGAATTCGAATGGACACCCTTCGTCCGGTCCAATATTTCAGACACCTCGGGTGAACTCTGCATTTGCCTTTGCTCCATAACTTCAATCATCCCTAAAATGTCTCCAAGTACCTAGAAAACACTCCAAATGATGCAAAACTCACTAGGACCTAATGCTAACTAGTTAGACTGTAATTTGGACCAAAACACTAAAGAAATCTACGAAAACACATGCATGAGACTCAAAACACTAAGTTAAATACATGCTAAAATGAGTAAAATATGAGAATATCAGTCCCCGGACCGGAGTATCCTAAGAGATCCCTTGATATTTTCTTACAGCCATTAATTTATGAGTTGAAAATTTTATGAAAAGAAGGTGTTCAAGCGTTCAATGTTTCTCTCTAACAGAATTTTACGTTGCGTGCGGTACTTATGTAGACAATAAGTGATTTTCCAGCATATTGTATGTTATCTGGATGGTCGACTCATGGAAGGTTAACGTGCCCGTATTGTCAAGATAACAATGATGCGTTCCAATTAAAGCTCGGTCGACAGACTTCTTGGTTCGATTGTCATCGACGATTTCTACCGCATGATCTTCCATATCGCCGGAGCATGAAATTGTTTAAGAAGAACAAAAAAGTATCTGATGGTCCACCTCCTAAGCCGGATGGGAATAGCATCATCACCCAGTTGAGAGATTTTGGTGTTGAGAAGACGGTTTCATGTGGTGGTAATAGTCATTTTCCCGTACACGGTTGTGGCGAGTACGACAATTGAAACAAGAGAAGTATTTTTTGGGATTTGCCATATTGGAAGAACCATTTGCTGCACCATAATTTAGATGTCATGCACATTGAAAAAAACGTTTTCGACAACATCATGAATACTGTTCTAAATGTTCAAGGGAAGACGAAAGATAATTTGAAGGCGATATTGGACTTGCCATATATTTATTCACGGAAGGACCTCCATGTAATGGCGAACGGAAAATCACTACCCCCGCTTTCTGTTTGAATGAGCCTTCAAATGAGGAGTTCTTCGACTGGATTACCCATAATGTTAAATTTCCAGACAGATACGCATCTAACCTTCGTAATTGCGTTAATATTGGAGAAATAAAGTTTTCAGGGATGAAAAGTCATGATTGTCACGTTGTCATGCAACACCTCCTTCCATTTGCCTTTGCCGGTCTTCTTCCTAGAAATGTCCATGAAGCTATTGCAGGTACATTTACAAAATTATATATATAGTTCGATATATATTATCTAAATTTTGCTAAATTTATTTATCATTTATGCAGGGATCAGTGCTTTCTTCCGGGATCTATGCACGAGATCACTTACAGCAGACGGTATCTGAAACCTGTATGAGAAGATACTGGTTCTCCTTTGCAACCTCGAGAAAATATTTCCACCAGCATTTTTCGATGTTATGGAATATCTTCCTATTCATCTCCCTAGAGAAACAGCACTTGGTGGGCCAATTCAATATCGATGGATGTATCCTTTTGAGCGGTATATGTTCCACCTAAAGAAGAAGGTGAAAAATCTTGCAAGAGTCGAGGGTTCTATTGTTGCATAAAGCATTAATGAAGAAGCATCCAACTTTGCGAGCTACTACTTTCCATCTTCGGTCATAGACGACCTGCACGGTATGATGATGGAGGAGAAAAACCGCCATATATTTGCACAAATTGGAAGGCTAACTGGAAAAGAGAGGCCTCGGCGACTATCAGAGGAGGAACAAAGGCATTTGCATACATATATTCTTACAAACTGCGACGACGTTTTGGAATATGATAGGTACGTACCTGACTTTGATGTTTAGTAATTACCAAAAATCCTTGATAGTATTTTGCATAATGTATTTAATTTATTTATTCACAGGATATACATGACCCAAATTCGTGATTGGTTTCTAAATTACACAGAGGATGATCTTGCGGTCCATAAACATAATGAATTCTCGGCTTGGTTGCAATATTACGTAAGTGCTCGATTTCCTTCAATTTAACTAAATTTTACATGCTTACATTTGCACAAATTGTTTATGATTGTCCACAATTTGTACAAGTTGAACAGATGATCCTACTACCGGGGCAACGTTTCCCACGTGGTTAGTTGAGATGGTATGTGGCCCTACTTTTGTTCCAATGGTTTATCCGATGTATTGCACTCAAGGGTATGCTTTTAAGGCTTATCGTGAAGGGAGCTCAAGAACAACATGCAATTACGGTATATCGTCTACATTCGGAGAATTTGTCTACTACGGTGTACTCCGCGAAATATTAGAATTCAAATATCCATGAATGATTGGTTTGAGGTGCATTGTGTTCTATTGCGATTGGTATGATCCAGTGGAAGGTCTACACCATGACGAATTTGGTGTCACATCTGTTCACTCTGGAAAGCGACATCGGAAATACGATCCATTTATTCTTGCTTCACAAGCTGACCATGTTTCCTATATTCGATACCCCCGGGTTAGGAACAAGCAAGGCCCATGGATTGCAGTAACGTCGGTACAACCAAGAGGAATGATATATGGTGTTTCCGAGCATGACTCTTTACGTGAAACTCCAATTGGTAACTTAGGTGAAATCGAGCATTTTCTTGAGGTTTACCTTGTGGTTGACCTCACCGGTATGGGCGGAGATTACAGAATATTTGAGGATTCTGAAGAAGAGAGATGATAATTTGATGAGGATTCCGATTCAGCTATTTCAGATTATTCATCGGACTCAGAATAAATTTGTAACAAATTTTGTATATGCATTTATTTTTAAGTAACAAATTTTAGAAACTTTTCCATATGCATTAATTGATTGTACGGATTTTTTTCGAAAATGTTCGGACTCAGAATAAATTTGTAACAATTTTTTTATATGCATTTATTTTTAAGTAACAAATTTTAGAAACTTTTCCATATGCATTAATTAATTGTACAACGTTTTTTTGGAAAAGTACCCGATTTAGTCGGAAATTCCGACCGTTTTCCGACCACCTTTACTTTGATCGGTCGGAAACTCGTCGGAATTCCCGACCGATTCCTGACCATTTTTGAAATGTTTCATCGGACTCAAAATAAACGTGTTGATATACTTAAGAAACATGTGTTTATCCATCCGTCGGAAATCGGTCAGAATTTCCGATCATTTGGAGTTTCGAAACCTCGAACGACAAAAATTTATTTAGGGTTATGTTTGCTAGGGTTAGATATGCTATTTTGAAAGAATTCAATGTTCAACTATCTTAAGAATCACTATTTTTGAACATCTAATCAAAACCCTACAAGAAACCAAAAAGTGTAAGTATAAGTTCTATGTTTCGTTAAGAGATGTTAAACTCGTTCTCCTATCGATTCATAAAAATTGTCATATACTTTATTTTATGTTTACCTTGACAGATAGTTGTTAGACATAAGATGTTTAGATATTTTTTAAACCCTAAACGGTGTGAAAATTTAGGATTTCGTACCCTAAAAAATTGACACGTGTTTAACACCCTATATGTGCAATTTAGGATTTCATACCCTAAAATTTATGTATTAAATTATTCGACATTAACACGTGTTTAATGCACAATCGAATAACATGCAATTTTTTTATATTCGTCGAAAATTGGTCGGAAATCCCGACCGATATCCAACGGATCTAAAAAACCCGGGAAATAGACCCCCAAACAAAATATTTTTACGCGCTTTATTAAAAATTTCCGACCGTTTCCGAACCAAATGGATCGGTCGGAAATCGATTTCATTAAATCGAAACTGCTTTTTCTTCTTCTTCCTCATTTCGTTTCATCTTCTTTTCTCTCTTAGATCTCTTCTCCCCTTCTCTATCGTCGCCGCCGTCCCCTCGTCGCCGCCATCCCCAAAGTAAGCACTCTACTCTCTTCTCTCTTATCTTCCTCTTCTATTCTCCTTGCTAATTTCTTCTATTCTTTCTTAGGTCGCCGGAACCGCCGTCGGATCTTCGCCATAATCGCTTCAACGCCGCCGCCATCTTCCCTCACCATGTAAGCTTCTTTCAAATTGATTTTGTTAAATTTATAAGGTTTGTTAGATTTTTGGTTAGATTAATGGTTAAATATCAAAGATTAGGTTGTTAGATAATGTTTAGATTATGTTGTGTTGAAGATGAATGGTTGTAGATTTTGTGTTTGAATATTTTAGAAAAAATTCTTGAAATTTTTTGAAAATATTTTTGTGTTAATTCAAAAATAGTTATATGTATTTCACAAGTGATTTTAATTTTTGTTAGAATAGTAGAACTTTTTTTTTTTTGCATTTTACAAGTGATTTTAAATATTTTACAAGTCATTTTAAATGATTTTTTCAAATTACATGCGATTTTAAATTTTATAAGTGATTTTAATTTTTTTTACAATATTAGTACATTTGTTTGTTGCATTTTACAAGTGATTTAAATTTTTTTAATGATATATAAAACGGTTTTGGCAATAAAAAAACAATTTCAGAATTTTCATAATTTTTTCATGTTTTTTGGTAATATTTTTAGTATTTTCTACATTTTTAATAATTTTAACAACTAACAAATTTTGCATTTTTTTCTAGGTCGTACGAGGATTTCGATAACATTCGCCGCGGTGGTTCGTCTCGAGGCACGCAACCACATCAACAGAGCGGTTCTACAACGGGGACCCCTAGTCCAAGACAAAGTCCGGGACTTTCTAATGTCCCAGAGTCGCACAGTGAAACTCCTCCTCCAATCATGTCCATAGAGGGGTTAGTCCAACAACCGGGGCGGGATTTCCACATCCGGCTCGATCCACGTCTACGAGGAAGATCGACATGGTAAAATTAATTCTTTTTTTTAATGTCAAATTATTTATAGTTTTTTTTGGTAGGTTTGGTATATCGA
Source organism: Eutrema japonicum (assembly GCA_030161315.1). Taxonomy (NCBI): domain Eukaryota; kingdom Viridiplantae; phylum Streptophyta; class Magnoliopsida; order Brassicales; family Brassicaceae; genus Eutrema; species Eutrema japonicum. Next base: position 41,250,163 of record BSQW01000006.1, read on the forward strand.
ACAATGGGATTATCAAGTCCTTTTTGAGGATGTTGTATTCGATCCTCAACAAACAGCACAAGAAGTTTTCAGATGTCCCGTATGAGGAGAAGCAAATTTGGTTTAGACAATTTGTGGTAAGTTGTAAATTACTATTTTTTCATATTTTTATATATATTTTAATATTTTGATAAGTTTTTATTTCTGTTTTCTTAGCAAGAGTTTACATGGTATCACTCCGACACGACCAGGGTGGAAACATAGTTTATGAAGGAGGCGCGTACGTAGTTCCAGAGAAACATGAATGAGTGTAAGCAAAAGTGGAGGAAAGGGCAAGACAAACCAAAAGGCTTGAACGCTACAGTTTGGAACGACTACAAATTGTATTGGGAAAAGCCCGAGAATGAAAACACATCAAGGAATAATTCGGGAAACCGAAAGAGTGATCGATCCGGTAAGGAATTGTACATCCACAACTCCGGTTCGAGCAGCTTCCGGACCCGAGAAATACAAATGATAATATTTTATTGTTTACATTTTTCATATTTAATTGTTAAATTATTTATTAATATTAAATTTATTCATTTTTTTAGACAAATGAGGCTGGAGGTGTGCGTCCGGATCACTTAGAGTTGATGAGGACGTGCCACACGAACAAGATGATAGTTGCATAATTTAGCCCATTTTAGCATACATTTTAGTTAGCATTTTGTGACTTATTGCATTCATTTCTTTGTTTTTGGTATAGTTTGCATCCATTTTAGAGTTAGTGAGTCTTAGGTTAGTTTTAGCATATGTTTGTGTGCTATGGAGTCTTTTAGGTACCATTTGGAGCTTATGGAAGCTTTTTGGAGCTTGGAGGAAGATCACGGACTAGGAGGAACGTACCCGAAGAACGGAGAAGGCAAACGAAAGAAGAAGAAAAATCCGCAGAGGCAAAATCGGCCGGAGGCATCGGCCGCAGGAGACCGATACAGAACGAAGAACTGAGGCAGAAGTCCATCGGCCAGCCTCCCACCGATACACCCGACCGATGCGAAGTTCTGGAAATCCGAGAGTTCCATCGGTGCGATGTATCGACCGCAGGACACCGATATGCCCGCTGAAAAACTCAACCCGATGGGTTGACCCGACCCGACCTGTATTTACTTAAGCAAATTAAGCCTAATTAGGCAAAAGACTCTTGTTTTTAGACTTAAGCAAAAAACGTTTTTGAGAGCTTTGAAGGAGATTGCAAGAGATTCTTGAGTGATTTATGCAAGTTCTTGTTGGATTATATCATCTATCTATTTTCTTATCATCTTTTATGATTCTCAACACTTCCTTTATGGGATTTGTGGAGAAAACCATGTGTTGTGAGTAGTTTTCTAGGGTTCTTGGGTAAAGTAGATTAGGGTGATTTTAGGTTTGTTCTTGATGTTTAAGAGCTAGATTAGTTGATATCCTTTCTCATTGAGTGTTACTAATGCTGGATTAGCCTTGACAAAGTTGATTTAGATCATAGGAAATTTCTCGCCCGGAAGGTGTTCGATGAAATTCCCCAACCAATTCAATGAGTGCTTTTCATATCTTAGCCAACGGGAGTTGATGTCTAAGGTGAATTGTGGCTAAGTGGACTTGTTATTAATGCTTGTTAGTCATAGAATCGCGAACGGAAGTTTATGACGATTGATGACTAAGAAAGGGATTAATACCATTGACGTGGATTAATCTTTAGTAGTGTATCTAGGGCCTACGGAGGCAATTGATTGAATGTTTGAGTGTCTAGAATGGAGTGAGAATCACCCGAGTCGATTGCTTTACCCGAGAATTCGCTTGTTTAATTTTGCTATTTAACGTTTGAGCTTGTCTTGTTGCTCGTTTTAGTTTGCTAAACTACTTGTTTATTTTTCTGTTTTTGTATATTTCAAATTGTCCGATAAAAACCAAAACCCGATATTTGCTTAGATTAGATAGCGTCCTGTATTCTTAGTGCGTCGTTCTTATTTCCCTGTGGATTCGATCCCAAAGTGCTACAATGACATGCCATTAGATTGAGGCATTGTGCACAATGGGTTAATTGTGCGAACCGTAAAAAGTTCATTATCAATTTGGCGCCGTTGCCGGGGAGATTAGCAATAGCCATTAGGATTTGGATGCTATTTGAGACTAAGGTCTTGACTTCTACTAACTTTTTATTTTCTTCTTTTTTGCTTCTTAGAGTCGATGGCCATGGATTACAATGATTGGCCACAAGAAGAGGATGCCACATTTGATGAAAGCATTGATGATGAGCCATATGTGGAGCCACCATTTGATGAAAGTGTACTCACATCAGAACAAAAAGTAGAGTTGGATGAGCTTTGCAAAGAAAACCCGACATTGACAAGGAGTAATCTCGCGATTATGATCCGTTTGAACCTCATGTCACGTCGGGCAGCGCTTGAGGGAAGGGAGCTCACATTTATTGAGATAAAGATAGCTCATGCACTCGAAGAGGTAATTTATTGGGTTCCACCATGCCAACTAGAAGGTATTTTTGACACAACCTTTGAAATCGTTGATTATGAGGATAGTCACTTGCCTTGCATTGAAGATGTAGCTTCTAGTTCACATGCTCTCAAGCTCATTAATGAATGCTGTGATTTAATATGTGAGTCTCAAATACTAGAAACCTTAAGAGTAGAAAAGCTTGCTAGTGATTATCATGAAGTATGTTTTGATATTAATTATCTATGTGCTTTGAATGATCATGATATCGAGTTTAAGCTTTCAATGCCTGAGGAATCTAGTTCTCTTCTTGAAAAATCTTACCTAGGGGATGTGCTTGATGTAGATAAGATCTTGAATGAGATAGATGACCCTAAGGTTGAGATGAAATCTAGGAAAGAGGATGTGTTTTACATGATTGATGGAGATGAAGTTGACTCGTTTAAACATGAAATCGACTTTATTTTTCCTTCAAATGCATTTGGTCCTCGTGAACATCTCATCATCAAGGAAAATTCCAAGATGTATGCTATATTTTTAGTAACCTTTCTTGATGTGAGTTATGCCTCTTTGCCATGGATAGTCGTGTGCCATGTTGCATATTTTGTTTCTTGTCTTGACAAGAGAAGGACCAAAGGTGCATTGGCTCAACCTTTTGATTCTCATGATTAACAGTTGAAACGTCAAGCTTAGCGACGTAAAACAAGCGCTCTTGGGAGGCATTCCCATGACTATCTTTGTATATATTTTCGTTCTTTCTTGTTCCTTTTGATGTTTTTGTTTGATGTTTATAGTTTTCTTGGGTCCAAGGTCGTGGTGCTTAATGCATGAATGGGTAGAGCTACAGCACGTCACACTCCTCTCCAATCCAAAGGTATGATCCAAACTCCATTTCATTGTACATACTTTTGCATATTTTTACCTTCTCTTTGATTTGTGTTGCACCGAGACGTTGCAATTCAAGTTCGGGGGAAGGATTTGTGTCTTTTGATATTGTGTTTTGTGATCTTATTTTTCTTTTCGCATATTTGAGTCTCATTCATTCATATAAGTGCATATAAAAACCAAAAAAAAAAATATTTAGTTGCATTTTGCATGTTTAAGATTGAGTCTAGATGCATATAGGTTTGCATTCACTTGCATTGGGAGAATTATCCATGTAGAATATAAACTTAAGAGCTTGAATTAATGCCCTCGTTAGGAGTTCTTTGATGCATTTGAGCGATCACGAAGTTAAGGATGATCCATGCTTTGATCTTGCGGTTTGAATGTTTTTGTCTTGGTTGAAGCATGCTTTGAATTGAATCTAACTCTATTTACATGAACTCTAATCTTGACTTGAAATTATCATGCTTGTACATTGAAAAGTTGAACTCATGGATGTCATATACATATTTGAGCTATCTTACCCCTTTTTACCACTCTCTTGTTAGCTCAAATAGCTGATTCCCATATTTGGAACGGTTAACCACACCCTTAACTAAGCCTTTCCTTCAAGCCTTCATCTCTTGTGTGTGTCGTGAGGCCTAATTTTGAATGAACTTAGCAAAAAGTGTTGAGTTTGGAACGACAAGGAGTTGATAGATAGGTTGGTGATTTGGGTGTTGATGTAAAGAAAAGAAAGTGTGGAGAAAGGAAAAGATTGAGAAAAAGGATAGGGGAAAGTAAAAAGTTTGGATTGGTTGGTATGAAAATGTGGAATAGCTCTAGGGGTTGCAAGTATAAGTCTCTATGTGTGTAGAAGAAAGAAAGAGCCAAAAGAAAAAAAAAATATATATATATATGGCTAAGGCATCTAAATGATGATTGAGAGACTAGTTATGAAAGTGAAAAAGAGCTAAAAGAAAAAAGATGAAGAACCAATCCATTTGTTGAAAGAGAAGAAGAAAAGAAATGTGGTCTAAGAAGGCAAAATGCCTTGTGATATGGGTAGTTTAGAATGGATCTTGATGAGTTTAGAAATAGGAGTGGAGTTCATATTGGGGCATTGGGTAGACGGATGTCATCCTTGTACGCATCAATTGTTCTTTACTCTTAGCATTTTGCCAAAGTTCATTCTTTCGTGAGAGATCTCATTGCATTGGAATACCCACATGATTGAGATTATTTTCATCTCAAAACCTTTTCCCTAAGCCAAATGAGTTCACTTGATTTTTATTAAGCATGATTCACCATTGTACTTAATGAATGTTAAAGAGTTAGAGGATATGATTACTTGCAGATGCTAAGGCTTATACCAAATTCGTGTAGCGACGAGTATGGCTAAATATTTTGAAGTAGAGGTTGTTTGTGCATCACATAACTACTACCAAGGGCATTGAATTGAATTCTTTTGTTAATATTCTCGGATATGATATCCCGCATTCCAACCTCTTCTTCGATTTGTTCTTGTTTGTTTGCTTGCGGACAAGCAAAAGGCAAGTTCGGGGGAGTTGATAGTTGCATAATTTAGCCCATTTTAGCATACATTTTAGTTAGCATTTTGTGACTTATTGCATTCATTTCTTTGTTTTTGGTATAGTTTGCATCCATTTTAGAGTTAGTGAGTCTTAGGTTAGTTTTAGCATATGTTTGTGTGCTATGGAGTCTTTTAGGTACCATTTGGAGCTTATGGAAGCTTTTTGGAGCTTGGAGGAAGATCACAGATTAGGAGGAACGTACCCGAAGAACGGAGAAGGCAAACGAAAGAAGAAGAAAAATCCGCAGAGGCAAAATCGGCCGGAGGCATCGGCCGCAGGAGACCGATACAGAACGAAGAACTGAGGCAGAAGTCCATCGGCCAGCCTCCCACCGATACACCCGACCGATGCGAAGTTCTGGAAATCCGAGAGTTCCATCGGTGCGATGTATCGACCGCAGGACACCGATATGCCCGCTGAAAAACTCAACCCGATGGGTTGACCCGACCCGACCTGTATTTACTTAAGCAAATTAAGCCTAATTAGGCAAAAGACTCTTGTTTTTAGACTTAAGCAAAAAACGTTTTTGAGAGCTTTGAAGGAGATTGCAAGAGATTCTTGAGTGATTTATGCAAGTTCTTGTTGGATTATATCATCTATCTATTTTCTTATCATCTTTTATGATTCTCAACACTTCCTTTATGGGATTTGTGGAGAAAACCATGTGTTGTGAGTAGTTTTCTAGGGTTCTTGGGTAAAGTAGATTAGGGTGATTTTAGGTTTGTTCTTGATGTTTAAGAGCTAGATTAGTTGATATCCTTTCTCATTGAGTGTTACTAATGCTGGATTAGCCTTGACAAAGTTGATTTAGATCATAGGAAATTTCTCGCCCGGAAGGTGTTCGATGAAATTCCCCAACCAATTCAATGAGTGCTTTTCATATCTTAGCCAACGGGAGTTGATGTCTAAGGTGAATTGTGGCTAAGTGGACTTGTTATTAATGCTTGTTAGTCATAGAATCGCGAACGGAAGTTTATGACGATTGATGACTAAGAAAGGGATTAATACCATTGACGTGGATTAATCTTTAGTAGTGTATCTAGGGCCTACGGAGGCAATTGATTGAATGTTTGAGTGTCTAGAATGGAGTGAGAATCACCCGAGTCGATTGCTTTACCCGAGAATTCGCTTGTTTAATTTTGCTATTTAACGTTTGAGCTTGTCTTGTTGCTCGTTTTAGTTTGCTAAACTACTTGTTTATTTTTCTGTTTTTGTATATTTCAAATTGTCCGATAAAAACCAAAACCCGATATTTGCTTAGATTAGATAGCGTCCTGTATTCTTAGTGCGTCGTTCTTATTTCCCTGTGGATTCGATCCCAAAGTGCTACAATGACATGCCATTAGATTGAGGCATTGTGCACAATGGGTTAATTGTGCGAACCGTAAAAAGTTCATTATCACAAGACAACCGAGGTTATTCAGGATCTCTTCATGAGTGAGATCTACGAGAATGTGAAGAAGAAGAAAATCGAGCTGACCCAGCAGTCACAAGGCGACTCCTCTTCTTCCTTCGAGGTGACGAGAAAAGAGATCAACCGTCTCGTTATCAGCGTAAGTTTTTTTACATTTAGTTTTGACATTATAATTTTCTAATTTATTTTTAATTTATACATGAATTTTCCCTTAATAAAAAGGGCGGCGTCACAAGGGTTTGGGTGTGGTCCCGATTATGGAATCCGGGCCTACATCGGGTTTTCCCGATTACTACTCCGAAGATCTCGTCCAACAGAATAAAGAGCTGAAATCAAAAGTAGCAGCTTTAGAAGCGGCGAAAACGAACACCGAACTGAAGTTAGATGCTACGCAAGAGGAGCTTACAGAGGCAAAGTTAGATTTCATTGAGATGTCATATTGGATTCAATCGAAGTTCCCGGATTTCCCAGGAGCGGGAAGGGGAAAGGCAAGGAGAACTTCGGGAACGGGATCGGGAGTTCCGAATTATATTTTTGTAATTTGATAACAATTTTATTTTATTTCAAAACAATTATTATATTTATGCACAATTTAATTTTAATTTTAATTTTTGAATTATTAATTTAATTTTATTTTAATTTAATTAAATAATCATTTTTTTAATTACAGTTATTTAAATTCCTGTCGGGAAACACTACCGTCACGAAACAGTCGGGAAACACTCCCGTTGGAAACAATCCCATCGGAAATCGATCGGAATACATGCCCGACAGAAATCTGTCGGGATAACACTCCTCGGATTTCCCTCGGGAAATATCCGACAACTATTACCATCGGAAACTGGACGGAATTTAGTACCGTCGGTAAGTGGTCAGAAAATTCCGACCAATGATATCCGTTGAGACCGATTTTCATTTCGAACAACATGGTCCCGACAGATAAAATCGGTCGGAAATTTTTCAGGAGAGCCGATTCCCGACCGAATTCCGACCGATATGCCCGTCGGGAATCAGCTGTATTCTTGTAGTGTTCATATATTTCGGGTACATGTTCGGGTTTCGATTCAGTTCTGGTTCGGTTTGGGTACCCGAAATATTTTATAAGAAGAACCATTCGGGTATTTGTAACTATTCGGTTTGGTTCGATATCTTCTAATTCGGTTCGGTTTCGGTTCAGTTTTTCGGTTCCGAGTATTTTGCCCATGTCTAGTGTCGATCTTGAGTTTTTTTATCATCTGCACACTACAAGAATACAAGCAATTTCTGACGGCTTTTTACGTCGGAAACCCATCGGAAACAGCCATTTCCGACGGAAAATATCTGTCGGTTCCATCTCGTCGGAAATTAGTATCCGTCAGACAATTACGACGGAAATTGGTCGTCGGAAAAGGGTCAGAAATTTCCGATGGATTACCGACGGCGATGTTTCCGACGGAAATTAGATCAGAACAAATCGTCGGAACGCCGTCGGAAACCCGTCAGATATGTTTCCGAAGGGTCATAATTTCCACGGCTTTTCCGATGGAAGTTAGGTCAGAACAAAACGTCGAAACGCCGTCGGAAACCCGTCAGATATATTTTCGACGGGATTCCGACGGGCAATATTTCCGACGGAGTTTCCGACTGATTACGTTCCGACGAATTTCCGACACATTGTAATCCGACAGATTACGTTTCGACGGATTTTACGATGGATTACGTTCCGACGGATTTCCGACTGATATTGTATTTTGACAGAATTTCGATGGATATTGGATTTGAGTTTTTTTTGAAATTATTTAATTAATTCTAATTTAATATTACATAAATAATTTAAATGAAAAGAAATTAAGTAATAAAAATTCATTATCATAAAAAAAAAATTCATTACAGAAAATAAGTTAATGTTAAAAAAAAAACTTGTATTTTAAACGGTTGGAGAGTTGTTGGGATCGTCGGGGTTGTTAGGACGAAAGAGATGAGGTAAGGCGTTCTGCATGATCTTCTTAAGCTCGGTGTGTGTGGACTTTAGCTCGTCGACGTCCTCATCACGGTCTTTCACCGTTTGGGTGAGCCTCTCGATCTCGTCTCTGTACCCCGAAGGAGACTGAGGAAAGGAAGAAGACGATTCCTGGGTCGGAAGTCCGCCTAAACCAGCGAATCGCCCTTTGACTTTTCGAGTTTCCTATGAAAATAAAACAGCAAAATAAGGTTAGTAATGAAATTTAGAAAAAAAGATAATTGAAAAGAATTAGAAACTTACATTGAGGACAATGTCGTTGATCTCTGTCCGGGTCAACTCGTTCGACGACGACGATCCATCGAGAGTGAGCTGCGAGATTCCAACTTCTTGTTCCCGATCCACCTTCTTCTTCTTGCACTTCGCAACGAGCTCACGCATGCCGGGATCCTGTATCATACCAGTTTTTTTTTGGTGTGCCTCTGCTTGATCACTTTGAGGTAGTCGGGAGCTACGCCGTTTCTCTTCTTTTGTAAAATCTTGTTAAATACATAATAATAGAAACGAAAATAAAAATTAAAAATTGAAATTAGACTTACCATTTCCATTGCATCCCGTTCGACGGTCTTTGTACCGCCGTTGTGAATGTACATCCCCTTCCCTCGTCGTTCGCTCTTCCGGTTCTTCGTGTTTGTTTCAGAGAGCTTCTTCGTCTTCGGCTTTCTCCAATAATCGCATAAGCCCTTCAATACGTCGTCGTCGAGGTCCTTCGGCTTGTCCTTGCCGTGTTTCCACTTCTGCTTCCACTCGTACATGTGGTGTGAGTACGAAAGCGCAACATACTTGTCGAATTGGGCAAGTACTCCCTCGTAAGGGAATGGTGCCACGTGAATTCTTGCTACATTTTTTTTAAAAACCGTAAGTTAGTATTTGTAATTAAAATTGACAAAATGAACTAAAAAAAGAATACAAATCGAAAATTTACTTACCGCGAAAGTACGGTGCCACAACTCCTTATCGTCTTTCGGCATTTCCGAGTACTTCTCGTGCGGTTTGTCCAACAAGTTGTGGAGCATCCGCAAGATAGACTTGGTTATCTCAAGCGCCAATTTAAACCTGAAAACATTTTTAAAAAGAATTTAGTCCGTTTAATTAAATTGAAATAATAATCAAAATTTCACTTACCAGGTCTCTTCGTCGTACTTGGGGTCGAGGCGGATGCAATGGCTCCGGTTGGGCTGTTGGACTAGTTGCTCGATGCTAATATGGCTCTGAGCTTCGGATTGTTGTGACTCCGGGACTTGAGTTTCCGAGCTCGATCCGCCACGAGGCGTAGCCCGAGAACCCCGGGAACGGCGGCCATGGGAGCCGCCACCCAACTGTAGTGCGTTCTCGTTATTCCTGCGGGAAAAACGTAAAATCGTTAGTACATTGAAATCTAAAACTTCCGAAAATTCAATAAATTTTCCGAAAAATTCAAAATTCCCGAAAATTTTTAAAATTTCCCAAAAATTATGAAAATTTCCCAAAAATTCAAAATTTCCCGAAAAATTCAAAATTCCCGGAAATTTTCATAATTTCCCGAAAATCCCAAAAATTTCAAAAAATAAAAAAAAATTCAAAAAATTCCTTAAATTTTCAAAGATTCCCCAAAATTCAATAAAATTCAAAAATTCCCTAAAAATTCCTAAAATTTCAAAACAAAAGTTTAAAAAATGTTTTTTATATAATTATTCAAATTTTTTTATAAAAACTTTTTTTATATAATTCTTATTATATTTATACCAAAACATTTTTACAAACTTATAAATTACTAAATCTAAAATTATAAATTACAAAAACGTTTTTAATTAGTAATAAATTCTGAAAAATTCAATTCTTATTTTCTAAACCCTAATAATATACAAAAACGTTTTTTAAAATTCTAAAAATATATAAAAACGTTTGTAATTATTTTTGTACAAATCAAAACTAACAACCTAATATTTATATAAAAACGTTTTATATAATCATAATATTACAAAAACGTTTTATATAATCCTAAAATTATATATACTAATTTTTGAAATTATAGAAAAATTCTAACAACCCTTCCAAATTCTAAATACCAATCCCTAATCTCATAAACCCTAATATTTCATTCCAAAAATCTAAAAAATTCTAAATACTAATCTAACAATTCTAATTACTAATCTAACAATGAAAATGAGTGATTTTTTGAAAATTAGAGGGGCTTATATGTTGGGATCCATGAGGATTGAAGGATTGAGGTTTGAGAAGAGGATTGAGAGGAGAGATTGAAGATTTTATGGCTGGGTTTTCGGAAGAACATGAGAGAGAGAGAAGACAAAAATCGTAAGAAGAGAGAGAGAGAGAATAGAAAAATGGAAGAGAAACAGACCGATTCTCGGATATATTCGGATTTCCGACGGCCAGATCCGTCGAAAATCTGTCGGAATTTTAATTTTTTTTTCATTTAGACGGTTCAGTTTCCCGCGGTCTCGAAAAAACCAAAGTCTTTCCGACGGATGTGGGAATATACGGTATATTCCCTGCATGCGTTGCTATTGCATTTAGTTTGAGATTAAACAAAAATTATACAATCTAAGATATGGTGATGGATCATAAGCAAGAAAACAAAATATATTTAAATTTAATCACGTAAAAAATTAAGTAACGTGACATAAAAAAGGCCCCATATAGATACATTTTCATTTTATAATGTAAGTTTCTTTATTATAAATTGAAAATGTGGAACCTTAAGTTTCATTGAAGGGTTTATTTTTTTAAAAACATTTTAACAAAATATTTGTAAATATTACCCATGTATTTTACAAATAAAATACCATTGAAATTGAAAGATGTAAGAATGATTGAAATTGGCATGAAAATACCATTGAAAAATAATGTATGTATGAAACTATGGATTCCGCATGCATGTAATATAAATTTGTTAAATATACCATTTTCCATATTTTGTGTAAATCTCCCTTATATTGGTGTTTAGATTTTTTTTTTGTAATGTTTAGAAAATTTTAGTCATGCACCAATACAAAAAAAATCTAATTTATTTCAGTTTGTTTTCTCAAAATGTTGTTTCTTTTATATAAAAAAAAATGGTATACAACAATCCGCGCGTAGTGTGGGCATATACCTAGTTTATATAAAGCATGTTAATATACAATTTTTTTTAGAGATAAACTATAAAATATATAAAGAGATTTATCTAATGATAAATTGTAGTATAGTAAATAAATAACACATCTTTATCTAAACAAAAATAATAATAATATAAAAATAATTATTATCTTCAAGAATCGATAGCGTAGACAATATGCAAGAATTAGATGCATTGAATTGAAACAATTGACTTTGGATTTCTCGACGACGACCACCGTCACCGCCGTAACGCTATCACCACCTACAACGACGACCTTGATGAATTTCCTCATATGCTCCAACAATGGCCGCTGAAGAACCTAACCACCACCACCATTTGATAAATTATGTGCCGCCGCCATCTCTGCCGTAACCCTACCACCACCAACGACGACGACCTTTAATTTTTGACCCAGTTTCCGATGACGGCCTGAATTGTGGCAAAATTGTTTTTAGAGGTTTGGATTTTAATTTGGGGATTTTTTTGTTTAAATTTCTGGTTTGTATAATTTTTGGTTTATACGTTTGAATCGGATTGTAATGTGGTTTAGTTAGGTTATTATCTGGTTAAGTTTCAGTTTGGTTAAAGATAAACCGAAATTAATTTTGGTCTGTATGGTTTTTAGTTTTGAACTTTTGTTTCGTGTGTAAATAGGTTTTGAACTTTCTAATTAGGATTAAATAAATTTTTAACTTTCAAATCGTGTGAATTCACACCGAAATTGAAAGTTGGGTTGGATCTGCACCTATATAATACTTTTGAAAGAGAAATACGTTGTTGTTTTTCCATAAAAAAATGTTTTGAGAGATTTGAAATCTTCAAGTTTCGATGCCAAAGTAGAGGCAATTCCATAAGTGAACTTGCCTTTTACAAACTAAAACGAACTTCAGCGAATGGCGAGAAAAGAAAACACAAAAGTGATGGTGCACTAAACCCAACCAATAAAAGCCCAGCCCAAACCAGATTATTGTTTTATAAATACCTTCTTCCTAGGTAGTTTCTCTAGGGTTACTTATAACTTATTGCTGCCCTCAACTCTTCCTAGAAAATAAGCGGTCGCTGTTTTCATCTTCTCCATGGCCAGTTCTAGCAAGAAATCGGCCGCCGAAGCTAATTTATTGGGTGGCTCTCTCTTACGAGCTCTTATCTAATGATTTATACCCACTTACTTGGCTGAAGAGGTTGTTGATTTTAACTTTGTTTTTGCTGCTTTCTTTTAGGTAAGCGAAAGCCGGAAAATGATTTGGAGACCAAACCGATTCTGAGGAAACATAAGGAAAAATCCGAGGAGAAGGTACCTAAGATGGTTTTTCTTTACACTGTTCTAATGCCTACTTGTAATAGCGTTTAATAACAGAACAGTTGCCACAAAGATGACTTATTCTGAGGAAAAATCTTTAGATGACTCTACTAACACACTTGGCTTTTAAATTCAGGAAGTTGACGTAAGAAAAAAGGCGCTCCTTGTTGCCAAACTCTCTCCCCAAACTGAAATATCAGAGATGTAAGTAGCACCTTTAATTTCCTCTTTCGTTTTCAGAGCAACTTCTCATGACTGATATTTTATCCTCCATTTTTACAGCATTAATTTCTTCAGTGATGTTGGACAAGTTGTTCGTGTTCAACTTAGGTTAAGACGCATGGGTGAGCTTGCTGGATTTGGCTATGTTGAGTTTGCATCTGCTAACGAAGCAAAACAGGTGAGAGTAGTTTATAGTAATAATGAAAAATATCTAAGTAAGTCATATGAAAAGTAGTGTATACTTATGATGAAAAATATACCAGTAGTTATTTGAATGTACTATTCCTGATTAAATCTTTTATACTGTAGGCGCTGGAAAAGAAGAACGGTGAATATTTGCACGGTCGTATGATTGTTCTCGAAGTGGCTAAGGCAGCCCCTCAACCCAAGTAAATTGATTTCCATGTTATGGAGATTTGTTTCAGTAACACTGGTGGTTACTTTTTGCTAGAGTTTTGATGCCATTACAGATGATTAAAGCTATTTTTTTTTGTTAATTAGGTATTGCATAGAGCACAAGGTGGTTTGGTAAGGGATTTAACTCCTCTTGTGTTTGTTATCAAGAGCCATTGGGTGAAGTTTTTAGAGATCACAAGGGTTTTTTATATTCCAGGTACGAAGACTACCTTCGACGAGAAAGCCTTCTGACAAAAGTAGATGAGACAGTGGAAGGTCTTGTTGAGGTATCTGTTCTTATTGTCTTTAAAATATGTTAGTTTCAGAATAAACACTTAGCGTTTAATATCAGAACTGTTGCCACAAAGTCGAACAATTACTTATTCTAGGGATGAATCTTTTGATGAGGCTACTTTTTGTTGTTATGCAATTTAAGTCCTTCTCTCCTTAGAGTCGTGCTAACACGCTTGGCTGTTAAATTCAGGAATTCGATGCAAGAAAAAAGACGCTCTTTGTTGCCAATCTCTCTCCCCAAACTAACATATCACACATGTAAGTAGCACCTTTAATTTCCTCTTTCCTTTTCGGAGCAAGTTTTTCATGACTGATATTTATCCTCCATTTTTACAGCTACGATTTCTTCAATTATATTGGAAAAGTTGTTAGTGTTCGACTTATTGTAAACCAAGAGGGTAAGCATGTGGGCTGTTGCTTTGTTGAGTTTGCTACTGCTAACAGAGCAAAGGAGGTGAGAATAGTTTATAGTAATGATGAAAAAGTTATAATTATACTTGTGAAGAAAAATATTCAAGTAGTTATTTAGAAGTAGATTGCTGATTAAATCTTTTATACTGTAGGTGCTCGAAGAGAAGAATGGTGAATATTTGGACGATCATAAGATATTTCTTGATGTGGCTAAGATAGCTCCATACCCTCCACGAGCCAGGTAAATTGATTTTCCATGTTATGGAGATTTGTTTCTGTAACACTGGTTGTAACTTATTGCTAGAGTTTTGATGCCATTATTATTTTTGTTAATTAGGTACAACTTTGCAGAGAAGCTTTGGTAAGGGATTTAACTATTTGCCTCTTGGGTTTGTTATCAAGAGCACATTGGGTGAAGTTTTTGGTCTACATGGAGAGATAGACAACGGTTTTTGATATTCCAGGTACGAAGACTACCTTCTACGAGAAAGCCTTCTGATAGATGAAGATAAGACAGTGGAAGGGCTTAATGAACATCCGGATTTGGTTGAGGTACCCGTTCTGATTGTTTTCAAAATATGTCAGGCTCAGAAGAAATGCTTAGCGTTTAATAACAGAACAGTTGCCCTAAAGATGACTTATTCTGGGGATGATTCTTCAGATGATGCTACTTTTTGTTGTTATCCAATTTTAGCCCTTTTCTCCTAAGAGTTGTGCTAACACACTAGCCTTTTAAATTTAGGTAATTACCGTAAGAAAAAAGACGCTCTTTGTTGCCAATCTCTCTCCCCAAACTGAAATATCACATATGTAAGTAGCACCTTTAATTTCCTCTTTCATTCTCGGAGCAAGTTTTTCACTGACTGATATTTTATCCTCCATTTTTACAGCATCAATTTCTTCAATAATGTTGGAGAAGTTGTTCGTGTTCAACTTATTTTAAAACGCAATGGTGACCGTGCTGGCTGTGGCTTTGTTGAGTTTGCTTCTGCTAACGAAGCAAAGAAGGTGAGAGTAGTAGTAATGATGAAAAATATTTAAGTAGTCATTTGAAAAGTAGTGTATACTTACGATGAAAAATATATAAGTAGTTATTTGAATGTATGATTGCTGATTAAATCTTTTATACTGTAGGCGCTACAACAGAAGAATGGTGAATATTTGCATGATTGTAAGATTTTTCTTGATGTGGCTAATAAGGGAGCTACATACATTAAGATTTTTCTTGATGTGGCTATTATGGGAGCTACACATCTTCTACCCAAGTAAAATGATTTATTCTATGGAGATTTGTTTATTTAACACTGGTTGTAACATATTGCTAGAGTTTTGATGCTATTTCAGAAGATTAATGCTATTATTTTTGATAATTAGGTATTGCATAGATCACAAGGTCTGGTAAGGTATTTAACTATTTGCCTCTTGAGTTTGTTATCAAGAGCACATTGGGTGAAGTTTTTGGTATACATGGAGAGCTAACAACGGTTTTTGATATTCCAGGTACGAAGACTACCTTCGACGAGAAAGTCTTCTGATAGAAGAAGAAGATGAGACGGTGGAAGGACTTGTTGAGGTACCTGTTCTTATTGTCTTCAAAATATGTCAGGCTCAGAAGAAACGCTTAGCGTTTAATAACAGAACTGTTGCCACAAAGTTGAAAGATGACTTATTCTGGGGATGAATCTTCAGATGAGGCTACTCTTTGTTTTTATGCAATTCAAGTCCTTTTCTCCGTAGAGTTGTGCTAACACGCTTGGCTGTTAAATTTAGGAAGTTGCCACAAGAAAGAAGACGCTCTTTGTTGCCAATCTCTCTCCCCAAACTGGCATACATCATATGTAAGTAGCATCTTTAGTTCTCAGATCAAGTTTTTATGACTAATATTTCACCCTTAATTTTTACAGCGCACATTTCTTCAAAATTATTGGAAAAGTTGTTAGTGTTCGACTTATTGTAAACTACGAGGGTATGCTTGTGGGCTGTGGCTTTGTTGAGTTTGCTACTGCTAACCAAGCAAAGAAGGTGAGTGTAGTTTATAGTAATGATGAAAAAAGTATTAGAGTATTCATTTGAAAAGTAATGTATACTTATGATGAAAAATATACAGTAGTTATTTGAAAGTATGATTGCTGATTAAATATTTTATACTGTAGGCGCTGCAAAAGAATAGTAAGAAGATGGTGGGTCATAAGATTTTTGTTGATGTGGCTAAGATATCTCCATACCCTCTACGACCCAAGTAAATTGATTTTCCATGTTATGGAGATTTGTTTCTGCAACACTTGTTGTAACTTATTGCTAGAGTGTTGATGCCATTGCAGAAAATTAATGCTATTATTTTTGTTAATTAGGTACAACCTTGCAGAGAAGCTTTGGTAAGTGATTTAACTATTTGCCTCTTGAGTTTGTTATCAAAAGCACTTTGGGTGAAGTTTTTTGTATACATGGAGAGATCACAAGGGTTTTTGATAATCTAGGTACAAAGACTACCTTCGAGTAGAAAGCTTTCTGGAAAAAGAAGATGATTTAAAGACCAAATTGATCCAGTTCGGCGGTAAGAAGACTACCTTCGTTGACGACGAGGAAGCCTTCTGCTAGAAAAAGATGCTCTTTGGTGTTTTAAACTTGTGATACAGTGCAACCTTTGTTTTCTTACTTGGGCTTTTCTTATGTTCTAGTTAAGATTTTGTCTTAACGTTAAAATGTGCTTATAATTTTGAGTGTTAAATCAATGTCTGCCTTCATTATTATCTCGTAAGAGCTGTATACGATTTGAACATTTGATACATTCTGTCTTGCATATCTTTCACCAAAGTGAAAAGTAGTGGTAACTGATAAGATCGCATCGCAAGTAGGGGTGTTAAAATAGGTAAACTTGCCCCATTTAGACACCAAACCTATTTAGACCGGTTTAGTTTCAAGGTCCAATAGGGCTGTCCATTTAGGACTCATTTAATTACACATACTCATTTAGACCCATTTAAACAAAAGTATATAGTATACAATTATCCTAATTCTTTTATTCGCAACTCTCAACCTCTCTGAAACTTAGAACCCAAATTGTGTAAATTTCTTTTTATTGAATTGAAAGAAGTAACAAGATATATTTCGAGCTTCAGAGCATTCAGAACCAAATCCATATCCACTCTTTACTCACGATCACTCAAAGACCGCCGCCATTGAAGGACCCATATATAATCTCTACCAATTACAACATAAAAGCATAAAGATGAAAATACAAGTAATGTTCTTATTTAAAGAAGATTAGCTCAACGACAAAACCTCTGATTGTAATCGAGTCTTTGCCTTCCAGCCATGTCGGCCTTAATCAATGAAAGTGTTGACTTCTTTTGGCCTCTTTCTCCTGTAATTTATCATGTGGACTTATCAATACTTCCCCATTGATCCCAATTTACGATGGTTTGAGCCCGGACAAAGTCCATGACCGCGGTTGCCGGTCTGTGAGCTCGTTCAAGGCTCAACTCGTCATGGAAGCTAACCGACCTACGAGATTTGCTGAATATTTTTCGATCTCGGCGGGGAGAAAATGAACTTTTTCTTGATGGAACTAGGAAAAAGAAATTATCCTGTTTTTAGCTAACTCAAGGTCTTATAAATAGGGAAGTCCTGGCCTCATTGAATGGACAAGGAGAATCACTGAGGAGACCTAAGCTTTTATCTCAATTCCTAAACCTATTTTCCGATCAATCGATCTTGTAGCTCCGCCAAGTTTAACCTAATAAAACGAGATTCCGATCAAAGTTGTTGTTTAATTTTTTTTTTGTGATTTTCGGAATCAACAATTGGCGCCGTCTGTGGGGAGAGGGAGAAATTTTTTTGGATCTCAATGATTAAGCTTAGCGATGGAAGGCTTACCACTCGATCCAACGCTCAACAACAGCCTCAAAGAAAACAACGAGACCGACGATCGCAACCCAGCCAACGGAACAGCCGATCCTCCGCCACATATGACGAAAGACACTGAAACTGTCATCCCGTGTCAAGTCTACCAGCTCACTCTTATACAAGCCATGGCCGCACAACTTCGTCAAGAAAAATGACGAATGGTTCGATTCTTTGTTCGCAACTCAGACTGAATTTCGAGACCAACTCACCGAACTCAAACAAACGCCCCTTCGACCCGAGGATGAGACATCCCCAAACCTTCGTCGAAATTTGTTCCCCGAGCACCAACACCATAACACAGCGGTCAGACCTCCGATCCTTGGATCTATCGGTAATCCGGCACCACATCTCACCTCTCAGGCACTTCTGGATCAAGAAATCGAAAGCTTCAAAGTTCATTTAAAATAGTCGAACTCGACTAGGTAAATTCCACCAGGCCACTAGCTCGGCATATCAAAATAGTCGAACTCGACTAGGTAAAACAACCGAATTCATTTAAAGGGCTCTTTCGGGCATAAAGGTTTAAAAGCCCCCTCAGGCAAATGGTTCACAAAAAAAAGCATTACAAAGAAACCCACCACGAGCAAGAGTTTACATAAGCCTCACCGGGCATCAACTTAGGGGGAGTTACGCTGCCTGATCTCCTTTGACACACCCAGACCCATCCTTGAATCCATTGAGCCGAACTGGTTAAATCTCGATGGGATCTATGTCACATACACATCAAAGTAAGGAGGTCCCGAGGGAGCACCATTGTTCGAGATCGTGGACACCTTGAAGTCCTCATCCTCAAGTTCTTCAAGGACCACAACCTGTAGCTCGACCGTCATTATTCTCTCCTCCGACTCGAAGTGCATCAGAGTCTCCTTTGGAATATCACCCGCTTTTCCCACTAGCCGTTTTAGGCATTTCAGGGTCACTGTCACCTGACTAAAGACCAGCTATTTCCTGTTCGCTGCCTCGAGCTCGGTTATGTACCTCCTTATCTTCTCGAAGCGAGTAGATAACTTGACATCCATTTCTCTTCGGAGGTCCCTTTCTTTGGTCACCCAGGTGGATCGAGAATTCCCGAGCCTTTCCTTCTCAGACCTCAAGAAGTCTTCAACTTTCCGCTTCTCGACAGTCATGTGGCAGAGTGCGTCATTAGCCTCAAGCACCTCGGCCTTCATTTTTTCATTTTCAGCTCGAAGCATCTCGAGCTCTTGATCCTTTGCACCAACCCCATCTTCAAGTTGAGCAGCTTTGGCCTCCGCCACAGCTAGGGCTGTCAAACGAGTCAAACCCGCTCCGCGTCGACCCGCCCCGCAAAACCCGCAAGAAATTCGACCCGCGACGATCCACCCCGCAAAACCCGCAAGACAAAATAAGCTAACCCGTACCCGCCCCGCTTAAATTTGCGGGTACCCGCGGGTGACCCGCGGATATATTAATAAAAAAACTAGCTAAAATGTATATCTGGTTAATATTAATAAATAATATTTGCCCAAAAAAATAAATAATAATAAATACAGAACATAAATACCAAAATAATTTTTTTAAAGTCAAAATGTGTTAATTAATTAATATACATTATATAATATTTTAAAATTTTAGTTCTAATAACTAGATAAATATATACAATTTGTTTTTATTTTTTATTTAAAAAAACCGCGGGTACCCGCAAAAACCCGTATTTTACTAGGTTGACCCGCACCCGCCCCACTATTTTGAAGTAGAGGTTGTTTGTGCATCACATAACTACTACCAAGGGCATTGAATTGAATTCTTTTGTTAATATTCTCGGATATGATATCCCGCATTCCAACCTCTTCTTCGATTTGTTCTTGTTTGTTTGCTTGCGGACAAGCAAAAGGCAAGTTCGGGGGAGTTGATAGTTGCATAATTTAGCCCATTTTAGCATACATTTTAGTTAGCATTTTGTGACTTATTGCATTCATTTCTTTGTTTTTGGTATAGTTTGCATCCATTTTAGAGTTAGTGAGTCTTAGGTTAGTTTTAGCATATGTTTGTGTGCTATGGAGTCTTTTAGGTACCATTTGGAGCTTATGGAAGCTTTTTGGAGCTTGGAGGAAGATCACAGATTAGGAGGAACGTACCCGAAGAACGGAGAAGGCAAACGAAAGAAGAAGAAAAATCCGCAGAGGCAAAATCGGCCGGAGGCATCGGCCGCAGGAGACCGATACAGAACGAAGAACTGAGGCAGAAGTCCATCGGCCAGCCTCCCACCGATACACCCGACCGATGCGAAGTTCTGGAAATCCGAGAGTTCCATCGGTGCGATGTATCGACCGCAGGACACCGATATGCCCGTTGAAAAACTCAACCCGATGGGTTGACCCGACCCGACCTGTATTTACTTAAGCAAATTAAGCCTAATTAGGCAAAAGACTCTTGTTTTTAGACTTAAGCAAAAAACGTTTTTGAGAGCTTTGAAGGAGATTGCAAGAGATTCTTGAGTGATTTATGCAAGTTCTTGTTGGATTATATCATCTATCTATTTTCTTATCATCTTTTATGATTCTCAACACTTCCTTTATGGGATTTGTGGAGAAAACCATGTGTTGTGAGTAGTTTTCTAGGGTTCTTGGGTAAAGTAGATTAGGGTGATTTTAGGTTTGTTCTTGATGTTTAAGAGCTAGATTAGTTGATATCCTTTCTCATTGAGTGTTACTAATGCTGGATTAGCCTTGACAAAGTTGATTTAGATCATAGGAAATTTCTCGCCCGGAAGGTGTTCGATGAAATTCCCCAACCAATTCAATGAGTGCTTTTCATATCTTAGCCAACGGGAGTTGATGTCTAAGGTGAATTGTGGCTAAGTGGACTTGTTATTAATGCTTGTTAGTCATAGAATCGCGAACGGAAGTTTATGACGATTGATGACTAAGAAAGGGATTAATACCATTGACGTGGATTAATCTTTAGTAGTGTATCTAGGGCCTACGGAGGCAATTGATTGAATGTTTGAGTGTCTAGAATGGAGTGAGAATCACCCGAGTCGATTGCTTTACCCGAGAATTCGCTTGTTTAATTTTGCTATTTAACGTTTGAGCTTGTCTTGTTGCTCGTTTTAGTTTGCTAAACTACTTGTTTATTTTTCTGTTTTTGTATATTTCAAATTGTCCGATAAAAACCAAAACCCGATATTTGCTTAGATTAGATAGCGTCCTGTATTCTTAGTGCGTCGTTCTTATTTCCCTGTGGATTCGATCCCAAAGTGCTACAATGACATGCCATTAGATTGAGGCATTGTGCACAATGGGTTAATTGTGCGAACCGTAAAAAGTTCATTATCACAAGACAACCGAGGTTATTCAGGATCTCTTCATGAGTGAGATCTACGAGAATGTGAAGAAGAAGAAAATCGAGCTGACCCAGCAGTCACAAGGCGACTCCTCTTCTTCCTTCGAGGTGACGAGAAAAGAGATCAACCGTCTCGTTATCAGCGTAAGTTTTTTTACATTTAGTTTTGACATTATAATTTTCTAATTTATTTTTAATTTATACATGAATTTTCCCTTAATAAAAAGGGCGGCGTCACAAGGGTTTGGGTGTGGTCCCGATTATGGAATCCGGGCCTACATCGGGTTTTCCCGATTACTACTCCGAAGATCTCGTCCAACAGAATAAAGAGCTGAAATCAAAAGTAGCAGCTTTAGAAGCGGCGAAAACGAACACCGAACTGAAGTTAGATGCTACGCAAGAGGAGCTTACAGAGGCAAAGTTAGATTTCATTGAGATGTCATATTGGATTCAATCGAAGTTCCCGGATTTCCCAGGAGCGGGAAGGGGAAAGGCAAGGAGAACTTCGGGAACGGGATCGGGAGTTCCGAATTATATTTTTGTAATTTGATAACAATTTTATTTTATTTCAAAACAATTATTATATTTATGCACAATTTAATTTTAATTTTAATTTTTGAATTATTAATTTAATTTTATTTTAATTTAATTAAATAATCATTTTTTTAATTACAGTTATTTAAATTCCTGTCGGGAAACACTACCGTCACGAAACAGTCGGGAAACACTCCCGTTGGAAACAATCCCATCGGAAATCGATCGGAATACATGCCCGACAGAAATCTGTCGGGATAACACTCCTCGGATTTCCCTCGGGAAATATCCGACAACTATTACCATCGGAAACTGGACGGAATTTAGTACCGTCGGTAAGTGGTCAGAAAATTCCGACCAATGATATCCGTTGAGACCGATTTTCATTTCGAACAACATGGTCCCGACAGATAAAATCGGTCGGAAATTTTTCAGGAGAGCCGATTCCCGACCGAATTCCGACCGATATGCCCGTCGGGAATCAGCTGTATTCTTGTAGTGTTCATATATTTCGGGTACATGTTCGGGTTTCGATTCAGTTCTGGTTCGGTTTGGGTACCCGAAATATTTTATAAGAAGAACCATTCGGGTATTTGTAACTATTCGGTTTGGTTCGATATCTTCTAATTCGGTTCGGTTTCGGTTCAGTTTTTCGGTTCCGAGTATTTTGCCCATGTCTAGTGTCGATCTTGAGTTTTTTTTATCATCTGCACACTACAAGAATACAAGCAATTTCTGACGGCTTTTTACGTCGGAAACCCATCGGAAACAGCCATTTCCGACGGAAAATATCTGTCGGTTCCATCTCGTCGGAAATTAGTATCCGTCAGACAATTACGACGGAAATTGGTCGTCGGAAAAGGGTCAGAAATTTCCGATGGATTACCGACGGCGATGTTTCCGACGGAAATTAGATCAGAACAAATCGTCGGAACGCCGTCGGAAACCCGTCAGATATGTTTCCGAAGGGTCATAATTTCCACGGCTTTTCCGATGGAAGTTAGGTCAGAACAAAACGTCGAAACGCCGTCGGAAACCCGTCAGATA
The DNA here is from genome assembly GCA_030161315.1 of Eutrema japonicum. Classification (NCBI taxonomy): domain Eukaryota; kingdom Viridiplantae; phylum Streptophyta; class Magnoliopsida; order Brassicales; family Brassicaceae; genus Eutrema; species Eutrema japonicum. Next base: position 41,272,996 of record BSQW01000006.1, read on the forward strand.
TATTTTCGACGGGATTCCGACGGGCAATATTTCCGACGGAGTTTCCGACTGATTACGTTCCGACGAATTTCCGACACATTGTAATCCGACAGATTACGTTTCGACGGATTTTACGATGGATTACGTTCCGACGGATTTCCGACTGATATTGTATTTTGACAGAATTTCGATGGATATTGGATTTGAGTTTTTTTTGAAATTATTTAATTAATTCTAATTTAATATTACATAAATAATTTAAATGAAAAGAAATTAAGTAATAAAAATTCATTATCATAAAAAAAAAATTCATTACAGAAAATAAGTTAATGTTAAAAAAAAAACTTGTATTTTAAACGGTTGGAGAGTTGTTGGGATCGTCGGGGTTGTTAGGACGAAAGAGATGAGGTAAGGCGTTCTGCATGATCTTCTTAAGCTCGGTGTGTGTGGACTTTAGCTCGTCGACGTCCTCATCACGGTCTTTCACCGTTTGGGTGAGCCTCTCGATCTCGTCTCTGTACCCCGAAGGAGACTGAGGAAAGGAAGAAGACGATTCCTGGGTCGGAAGTCCGCCTAAACCAGCGAATCGCCCTTTGACTTTTCGAGTTTCCTATGAAAATAAAACAGCAAAATAAGGTTAGTAATGAAATTTAGAAAAAAAGATAATTGAAAAGAATTAGAAACTTACATTGAGGACAATGTCGTTGATCTCTGTCCGGGTCAACTCGTTCGACGACGACGATCCATCGAGAGTGAGCTGCGAGATTCCAACTTCTTGTTCCCGATCCACCTTCTTCTTCTTGCACTTCGCAACGAGCTCACGCATGCCGGGATCCTGTATCATACCAGTTTTTTTTTGGTGTGCCTCTGCTTGATCACTTTGAGGTAGTCGGGAGCTACGCCGTTTCTCTTCTTCTGTAAAATCTTGTTAAATACATAATAATAGAAACGAAAATAAAAATTAAAAATTGAAATTAGACTTACCATTTCCATTGCATCCCGTTCGACGGTCTTTGTACCGCCGTTGTGAATGTACATCCCCTTCCCTCGTCGTTCGCTCTTCCGGTTCTTCGTGTTTGTTTCAGAGAGCTTCTTCGTCTTCGGCTTTCTCCAATAATCGCATAAGCCCTTCAATACGTCGTCGTCGAGGTCCTTCGGCTTGTCCTTGCCGTGTTTCCACTTCTGCTTCCACTCGTACATGTGGTGTGAGTACGAAAGCGCAACATACTTGTCGAATTGGGCAAGTACTCCCTCGTAAGGGAATGGTGCCACGTGAATTCTTGCTACATTTTTTTTAAAAACCGTAAGTTAGTATTTGTAATTAAAATTGACAAAATGAACTAAAAAAAGAATACAAATCGAAAATTTACTTACCGCGAAAGTACGGTGCCACAACTCCTTATCGTCTTTCGGCATTTCCGAGTACTTCTCGTGCGGTTTGTCCAACAAGTTGTGGAGCATCCGCAAGATCGACTTGGTTATCTCAAGCGCCAATTTAAACCTGAAAACATTTTTAAAAAGAATTTAGTCCGTTTAATTAAATTGAAATAATAATCAAAATTTCACTTACCAGGTCTCTTCGTCGTACTTGGGGTCGAGGCGGATGCAATGGCTCCGGTTGGGCTGTTGGACTAGTTGCTCGATGCTAATATGGCTCTGAGCTTCGGATTGTTGTGACTCCGGGACTTGAGTTTCCGAGCTCGATCCGCCACGAGGCGTAGCCCGAGAACCCCGGGAACGGCGGCCATGGGAGCCGCCACCCAACTGTAGTGCGTTCTCGTTATTCCTGCGGGAAAAACGTAAAATCGTTAGTACATTGAAATCTAAAACTTCCGAAAATTCAATAAATTTTCCGAAAAATTCAAAATTCCCGAAAAATTTTAAAATTTCCCAAAAATTATGAAAATTTCCCAAAAATTCAAAATTTCCCGAAAAATTCAAAATTCCCGGAAATTTTCATAATTTCCCGAAAATCCCAAAAATTTCAAAAAATAAAAAAAAATTCAAAAAATTCCTTAAATTTTCAAAGATTCCCCAAAATTCAATAAAATTCAAAAATTCCCTAAAAATTCCTAAAATTTCAAAACAAAAGTTTAAAAAATGTTTTTTATATAATTATTCAAATTTTTTTATAAAAACTTTTTTTATATAATTCTTATTATATTTATACCAAAACATTTTTACAAACTTATAAATTACTAAATCTAAAATTATAAATTACAAAAACGTTTTTAATTAGTAATAAATTCTGAAAAATTCAATTCTTATTTTCTAAACCCTAATAATATACAAAAACGTTTTTTAAAATTCTAAAAATATATAAAAACGTTTGTAATTATTTTTGTACAAATCAAAACTAACAACCTAATATTTATATAAAAACGTTTTATATAATCATAATATTACAAAAACGTTTTATATAATCCTAAAATTATATATACTAATTTTTGAAATTATAGAAAAATTCTAACAACCCTTCCAAATTCTAAATACCAATCCCTAATCTCATAAACCCTAATATTTCATTCCAAAAATCTAAAAAATTCTAAATACTAATCTAACAATTCTAATTACTAATCTAACAATGAAAATGAGTGATTTTTTGAAAATTAGAGGGGCTTATATGTTGGGATCCATGAGGATTGAAGGATTGAGGTTTGAGAAGAGGATTGAGAGGAGAGATTGAAGATTTTATGGCTGGGTTTTCGGAAGAACATGAGAGAGAGAGAAGACAAAAATCGTAAGAAGAGAGAGAGAGAGAATAGAAAAATGGAAGAGAAACAGACCGATTCTCGGATATATTCGGATTTCCGACGGCCAGATCCGTCGAAAATCTGTCGGAATTTTAATTTTTTTTTCATTTAGACGGTTCAGTTTCCCGCGGTCTCGAAAAAACCAAAGTCTTTCCGACGGATGTGGGAATATACGGTATATTCCCTGCATGCGTTGCTATTGGCCAGTCAACAGACACGCGTCATAAGTCACAGATCCATCGGAAATTTCCGACGGATTTCCGACGGATTTAGGGTATATTTGGGGTTTAGGGTTTAGGATATGGTTATATGAGTTAGAGACACCTAATGTACATGTTTCAATCAAGAAATAAGTAATTCATCAACGTTAAAGCCTTTGCATGAGTTTATAACTTATACAACATCAAAACACATAAATCAACTATACCTTATATGAACAGTTTCATGTAATTTTCTAAATTCTATATAACACATTTATATAGACTGTCTGAAAAGTTCAAACTATTGTATATACATCATACAATTGTTTGTAACCAACTTCTAAACAAAAAAACCTATACCCTATACCATGAACCACATTTTTGAACAGCCGACGGAAATTTCCGACGGATGTATACTTCATTCGGCTAAAACTGGTTTCGGACTGTCTGAACCTTTGGCTAAAACTGAATTCGTCGGAAATCCGTCTGAACGGATGTATACTTCCTTTAGCTAAAACAGGTTTCGGACTGTTTGGACCTTCGGCTAAAACGGAATCCGACGGATTTCCGACAGATTAGTACTTAGCATTTTTTTAAAAGTTTAGAAATTTTAGAAATGGATATGTACCTTCGGTTAAAACTGAAACCGTTGGAAATTTCCGACGGATTTTCGACGGATTTAATTTTAACGGAAGGTTCAGACAGTTCGAAACCAGTTTTAGCCGAATGATATTTTCGACGGATGTATACTTCCTTCGGCTAAAACTGGTTTCGGAAATTTTGGACCATCGGCTACAACTTATTCCGTCGGAAATTTTCGACGGATTTTCGACGGATATATGCTCCCTTCGGCTAAAACGGGTTTCAGACTGTCTGGACCATCGGCTTAAACTGAATCCGACAGATTTCCGACGGATTAGTACTTAGCAATTTTTCAAAATTTTAGAAATGGAATATTACAGTCAAGAGAAACAAATGCTTAAGTACAAGTACAATTCACATAACTAATACATTAATTCCACATAACACATATCTATTACAAATACAAGTACATATTTTACAATGCCAAGTTTAAAACTACTCTGAATTCGATGATGAGTAATATGATTCTCCTGAATCAAAAGTTTCTCCAAATTCGTCTAATTCTTCCTCTGAATCCTCAAATACTAGATAATCTGCATGTATGGTGAAATCAACAACAAGGTCGATCTCTAGGGAATGCTCTATTGAACCCAAACCTACGGAGCTTTGTTGGAGAGGTTCATGATCAGACATCCCATGAACCCTATACCTCTCGGGTTTATCGATGTCACTGTAATCCACGGGTCTTGCTTGTTTGTCACCCGAGGATAGGGAATGTAACATACTTACACCATGTACAAATTTAATCACATGAATGCAAAAATGCTAAATTTAAAATTAACGTAAAAGAAAAAAACAAACCTGGTCTGCTTGTGATGCAAGTATGAATGGTTCGTATTTCTGGAGTCGCATTCTGCTATGTAATGATGTAACACCAAATTGGTCGTGTCGCACACCGCTTCCTACTAATGGGTCGTTCGAGTCGCATAAAAATGCAACGCATCTCAAACCGAGCATTCCAGGGTAATGAACATCGAAAATATCACTTACGACACCATAGTATACAAGATCACCGGACTGAGTAGATACACCGTAATCTGAAGTTGTCGAACTCCTATCCTCCCGAAGAATCTTAAAAGCGTACCCCCGTGTGCTATACATCACATGTGACTGTATGTTTTCTAGTGGAAAGCACACAATTTCTTCTAACCACGTGGGAAATCTTTGACCGTTAGCCTTCTCGGTCGTCACCTGCACGAATTAAAAATAAATGAGTTAAAGAAATCATTCATTATATATGAAAGTTAAAACAAGGCAATTAAAACACTAACATAATCTCTTAACCAACGTCCGAACTCTTCCTGTTTGAGCTCGATGATATACTCATATATTGCATGTTTTAGCATGCATTTCATTTAGAGTTTTGTGTAATTCGCATGCATGATCATGGTCTTGTCTTGCATTTAGGTATCATTTAGAGTAATAGGTGTTTGCATTAGGTCTTAGTGAGTTTTGCATACATTTGGAGTGTTTCTAGGTGTCTTGGAGACAATTGATGATGTTTGGAGTTACTGAGCATAAGAGGAATGCAAAGCCCATCCGAGACGCCAGAAAGATGTAGCTGGACGAAGGCCCTCCATTATGAATAAGCTTCAATGGTCTTCATAGGAGTTGTAGAGAAGTGAGTCGTATATCTACAGGAGTTGGATTCAGGCTATTTGGACATTTGGTTGAGGAGTTATCGTGGATTTACTGAAGACGTCTCTGCCTAGCCGATGAGCTTTCTCTTATCTCCCTAAAAACTCCTTAGCATCGACCCAGATCTTCCCACAGATTGATGTTGATGCTGGATGCAACATCCGAGCCTTAGCATCGACCCATACCCCCTTCACATCGACCAACAAATCGATGCTCAGCTTCAACATCGACCAAGTTCCCTCCCACCGGGTGATGCAGACGAAGTGACTCAAAGATCTGGACAAATGAAGACCTTACCTTGCCCATTTTAATCTAAAGGCTTCATGAAATTTGTAGCCAAGTGCGTTAGCTGACTACAGGAGGTGGTTTCGGGTCATTCGGATACGTTGTTCGTTAGATATGACCACTTTACTGAGAGTATGTCCGTCTGGACGAAGCCACCCGACATGCCTGAAAGACTTGGCTGGACGAATGGTCTCCAATCGGATTTAGCCTTGGTGGCCTTCACAAAAGTTATAGCCATGTGTATATCCACAGGAGGTGGTTTGAGGCCATTCAGACATGTGTCCCAGGAGATATCACGGTTTTAGCGAAGGTTATACACAAGACCATATTTGACTCATTTCGACCGGGTAAATACCCAGTTTGTTCCAGGTTGACCCGGTCAACTCTTCATCTATTTAAAAACTCAAAAACCCTAATTTTCTTTGGGATCCTCTTTTTGGTCTAAAAACCCTTTTCTCCTTAGAGAGAGTTCTTAGATTTTTGTAAGAGAGATCTTCTATTTTTATGCAATCTAGTAGTTGTTTTCATTGAATCTCTCCTTCCTATCTTCTTTTCTTGTTGATTATCCAAGATCCATCCATGAATTCTTCTCTTATCAAAATCGATTTAGAGGGGTTCTTTATGGGTCTTGAGTAGTCATTTTAGGATCTTGAGATGGGTTAGATTTAGGTGATTCAAGGCATGATCTAAGGTGTTTAGGATTAGATTATCTATTATTCCTCTTTGTTTAATGTTCTTAAATGCTAAATCTAGCTTGAGAGAGTGGATTTAGATCATAGGCATTTCATGCACACCAAGTGTTTGATGAAATGCCTTGATCAATTATTCAAAGGATTTATGTTCTTAGCCTATGAGAATAGTTGTCTAAGTGATATATCATAGTTTTTACCCTGTTTAGGTCATGATATAAGTCCTTTTATAGAGTCTTTCAAGTGTTTTGTTGTCTTTTAGAGTCTTTTACAGGTCATAGCACGTTGGGAACATTATTGGAGATATTGGAGCATTTGGAGCAAAGCAGAAGTTCGTGTTGCTGAGAACCCGATATGAAGCCTTGGTATCGATCGATACTGGCTAGTATCGATCGATACCCATCGCAGCAAGACACGACCCGCGAGTTTTCCAAGACTTGAAGAATTGCAAAAGTGCCCAGAAGTCTTTAATAATTACAAGAAGCCCCAATTCGTGTTTTAGGTTATTTATAGGGATTTTACAGCCACTTTTATGGCTATGCTTTAATTCTACGCTTTATTTTACTTTGGTTTGAGAGGGACAAGTCTGAATCTCCCTTCGTCCGAGATCAGATCTCAAAACCTCTAGTTACTCTTTCTATTTTCTTTGATGATTTATTCAGTTATGTTGATTGTTTCATTCTCCATGTCTGTGTAGATCCACTTTAGGTTCAGGGTTCTCATAAGGGTTTTCTCTGAATGCTAGGTTGATTAGTTTATTAGGATTCACCATCTGAATTAGTTCTTCGTCTTAGGTTGTGTTCAAAGCTAATTTTAGGTTGACGAATATGGACCTTAGATCTTAGGATAATTAATCAGGCACGACAGTGCGATTAATTACCTGATAGAACTTTAGGTGAGCAAATTGATTATTCGCAAAGAGATTCGGTTTAATTGATTTGTGAAAATATCAAACCTGAACTTTAAAGCTGATTTAGACTTTAGTATTCGCAAAGTGATTTAGAATTCCTAGGATTTAGATTTAGATAATTCTCGCAACGATAGTTGGTTAATTATAGCTTAGTGATTTGAGTTCAAGAACAGTGCGTAATCTGAATCCTGTTAGTTAGTTAGTATGCATTCATTGATTTTCTGAGAAATACCCTGGGCCTATATTCTCTCCAATTGAATTACAACTCGTTTAATTTTTGCACTGCTTTCAATTACCTCTGTTTTGCTTAGCGTAATTCGATACTATACAATCTATTGTGCATCTCTGTGAGTCTTTGTGGTTCGACCCCTAGCTATACTATGACTACTGCTTTAGTACTGTTAGGGTATTAATTTCAGAATATCACTAAGGCATATTTTTGGTTGATCTAGTTTATACTCTCAATGCATGTTGATTGATAATTCACAAATGAGAGTTTGCTAATGAATTTGATAATTAACATAGTGATTAGTGCCTTGAAAGAGGACTAATCAAGATTAGAGATCATTAACCTAGGGATAGCTTGTTTGTGTGAATAAATGCCTTGGATCATGCTTTGGTTACCTAATATCGATTACCCCATCTTAGGATTCGCTTCGCTTATTGCTTTTACATCTTTCTTAGTTTCTTATTACTTGTTTGAACTTGATACTTAATCAAAAACCCCTTTTATTAGCTTAACTCATTTAGTGCCTTGCATTCTTAGTGTTTAGGACTACTTCCCAATATTGGATTCGATAACCTCTTACTACATCGGTTAGAGGGTATTGGTACCTCCTTGGATTGCAAAATCCTAGTATCACTCGAGTAGCTCATCCTCTGTTTGTTTGGAAATGAAAAACGTTGATAAGCCATATACATGCTGTGACATTGAAGCGAATTCATCAACGTTAATATATATATGTATATATATATATATATATATAACCAAGGAACTAATAAGTATTTAATAATTTGGTTCAATATAATATCTCTCATATTCTTCAATTCCGTCGCAGTTTGTGAGAATATACATATGCAAATGATCCCGCTCATGTGATGAAAGTCTCCGCTTCTTGCCTTTTCCACTAGGTCGTCCAATCTCTAAGAATATATGAGGAACATCGACAGGATAGAAATGTAGTACGCCTCCGTCATCATGTCGAGCTGCTATACGACTCTTCGTTTTCACTTGTGATGGAAAGTAGAACTCGGCAAAATGTGAGGATTCTTCATTGATGCTCTGTGCAACAATAGAACCTTCAACTCTGCTCAATTTTTTTAGCTTCTTCTTTAGATGAAACATATACCATTCGAAAGGATACATCCAACGGTACTGAACCGAGCCCCCTAACTCTGCTTCTCGAGGGAGATGAATTGTTAGATGTTCCATAACATCAAAGAAGAAAGGCGGAAATATCTTCTCCAAATTGCAAAGGATTACAGGTATATTATCCGCAAGATTGCGGATACCGTCTGATGTAAGAGAGCGCGAACATATATCTAGAAAAAGGCACTAATCCCTGCATAATATGGATAAAAAATGAATAAATAAATACTAAAGTATATATTATGTAAAGTATTAACAAATAAATTTAATGATTGTACCTGCAATTGCTTCGTGGACATTACGTGGTAGAAGACATGCAAAGGCAAATGGAAGTAGGCGCTGCATCACCACATGACAATCATGACTCTTCATCCCAGTAAACTTCCCTTCTCCATGATCAACGCAGTTCCGAAGGTTAGATGCGTATCCGTCCGGGAATCTAACATTTTCGGTAGTCCAATAAAAAAATGCGGCCTTTGAAGGTTCATCCAAACGAAAAGCCGGGACCGGAGGCTTCCCGCTCCCTATCACATGTAGTGCTCTTCGAGAACAAATATCTGGCAAGTCCAATATAGACTTCAGATTGTCCTTTGTCTTCCCTTGGACATTGAGAACGGTGTTCATAATGTTGTCAAAAAAATTCTTCTCAATGTGCATTACATATAGATTATGTCTCAAAAGATGGTCCTTCCAATAAGGCAAATCCCAGAAAATACTCCTCTTGTGCCAATTATGTACGTTACCACAACCATCAACTGGATGATGCCCTTTACCACCACAATCAACGGTTCTCTTTGCACCAAAATCTCTGAACTGAGTCAACAAATACTCTACATCTAACTCAGGAGGTGAACCATAAAATACTTTACGGTTCTTTCTAAAAAATGTTGTGCTATGACGATAAGGATGATCGCTAGGTAGGAATCACCTATGACAGTCAATCCAAGAGGTTTTGCGTCTGTGCTTCAATTGGAACGCATCCACTACAAGAAAACTGCCCTTTTACAACTAACAGAATCGTCGTAAATTGGTCGTAAAACATGGTTTACGATGGATTAGCGACGAATAACAATTCGTCGTAATATGATCGTCGTTAATCGGAAATCGTCGTAAATTGGTCGTAACATTAAGGAGGACTAAAAATCGTCGTAAAATCGTCGTATATTATTCGTCGTAAAATCGATGTAAATTTACATCGATTTTACGACGAATACATTACATCGATTTTACATCGAAACATTACATCGATTTTACATCGAATTATACAATTTTTTTTCGACAATCCGTCGTCAATTCGTCGTAATAGGTAGCTGTAAATGCGTTGGTAAATCGATGTAAAATATTCGATGTAAATTCGTCGTAAATTATTGAACGATGTAAAATCGATGTAAATGTTGAGTCGATGTAAACTCGATGTAATACATATATATATAATATATTATTTCTTTTTTCAATTAAAATTAAAAAAATAATTAAAGAAATTATATTTATAAATTAAAATTTTATAAATCTATTCAAAATATAAAATAAAATTTAAAATACAAAATAAAATTCTTAATATAAACTATTCGGGAGCCGTCGTGGATCTAACCGATCTAAAGAATCATGCCCCGGCGACTGCAAAATATCTTCGACAGTCAATCCCGCATACATCAACGGCGGTCGAGCACCTGCTTCTGGAAGCGGCGCTGGTTCGGAAAAAGAATCCGGAACAGCGGACGGTGTCGCAGAAGATGACGGGAGTTGCGAATTAGCACTCGGTACCGTCTCGAGAAACTGCCGATAGTGTGTCTTACGTGGCACAATATCTAAAAAATATTTAAAAATAGCTCAATTCCAATATAATATAATTCCATTCCTATCTAATAAGTCCAATCCTAACTAATAAAAATTACAATCCTAACTAACAATTCAAAATCCTCACAAACAATAATATAATTTAAAAAACCAAAAAATAAATTTTTTACCTTTTTCGTAGGTAGAGAGAGGTGAGAGCGTTTTAGAGAGAGAGTGAGTTTGTGTGAGATTGTGAGGGAGGAAAAATCTGGTCACGTATATATAGATTTTGTGGTCGTCGTAAAATCATTGGTAATTTACGACGATTTTACGACGATTCCGTCGTAAAATCGTCGTAATATTAAAACCAAAATTCAACCTATCGAAATTTTTTCCCCACGCGGTAAATTAAATATTTCGATTTCCAACGAAATTACGACGGATTCGTCGTAAAATCGTTGTAATTGTTACAACGAATTTAGGACGAATCCGTCGTAAATTCGTTATAAAAGATTAAATCTATACCCTAAACCCTAAATCGCAATACACATATCCTGGAAGAAAGAACAAATTATATTTGTGCATCTAATACTTCTAATATTTAACAACAGATTCAATAACGACGATTGAATCTATATCGTCACCGATTTCCTTATCTTACATAATAATGTATAGCATTCGTTCTTATAAGTATATATTCGTAACATGCATGACTTAAATAATGTAAATAATTTTGTAAAAACTTAAACTTGTTTATACTATGATTAGAACTTACGTAAAACAAGATATAAGATAAAAAAAACTAAACATGTAAATCAAACCCTAAACCTTAAATTTTAAGTATTACAACGAAATTACGACGGATTCGTCGTATAATCGTTGTAATTTTTACAACGATTTTACGACGAATCCGTCGTAAATTCGTTGTAAAAGATTAAATCTATACCCTAAACCCTAAATCGCAATACACATATCCTGGAAGTAAGAACGAAGTATATTTTTGCATCTAATACTTCTAATATTTAACAACAGATTCAATAACGACGATTGAATCTATATCGTCACCGATTTCCTTATCTTACATAATAATGTATAGCATTCGTTCTTATAAGTATATATTCGTAACATGTATGACTTAAATAATGTAAATAATTTTGTAAAAACTTAAACTTGTTTATACTATGATTAGAACTTACGTAAAACAAGATATAAGATAAAAAAACTAAACATGTAAATCAAACCCTAAACCCTAAATTTTAAGTATTACAACGAAATTACGACGGATTCGTCGTAAAATCGTTGTAATTTTTACAACGAATTTACGACGAATCCGTCGTAATTTCGTTGTAATAGATTAAATCTATACCCTAAACCCTAAATCACAATACACATATCCTGGAAGTAAGAACGAAGTATATTTGTGCATCTAATACTTCTAATATTTAACAACAGATTCAATAAAGACGATTGAATCAATATCGTCACCGATTTCCTTATCTTACATAATAATGTATAGCATTCGTTCTTATAAGTATATATTCGTAACATGCATGACTTAAATAATGTAAATAATTTTGTAAAAACTTAAACTTGTTTATACTATGATTAGAACTTACGTAAAACAAGATATAAGATAAAAAAAAACTAAACATGTAAATCAAACCCTAACCCTAAATTTTAAGTATTACAACGAAATTATGACGGATTCGTCGTAAAATCGTTGTAATTTTTACAACGATTTTACGACGAATCCGTCGTAATTTCTTTGTAATAGATTTAATATATACCCTAAACCCTAAATAACAATACACATATCATGGAAGTAAGGACGAAGTATATTTGTGCATCTAATACTTCTAATATTTAAAAACATATTCAATAAGGACGATTGAATCTATATCGTCGATTTCCTTATCTTACATAATAATGTATAGCGTTCGTTCTTATAAGTATATATTCGTAACATGGATGACTTAAATCATGTAAATGATTTTGTAAAAACTTAAACTTGTTTATACTATGATTAGAACTTACGTAAAACAAGATATAAGATAAAAAAATCAAATATGTAAATCAAACCCTATACCCTAAATTTTAAGTATTACAACGAAATTACGACGGATTCGTCGTAAAATCGTTGTAATTTTTACAACAAATTTACGACGAATCCGTCGTAATTTTGTTGTAATAGATTAAATCTATATCCTAAGCCCTAAATCACAATACACATATCCTGGAAGTAAGAACGAAGTATATTTGTGCATCTAATACCTTTAATATTTAACAACAGATTCAACAACGACGATTACACGATGGATTATCATGTTTATACTATGATTAGAAGTTATGTAAAACATGATATACGTTGATAAACCAAACATGTAAATTAAAACTAAATCGTCGTAAATTCGTCGTAGTTTTACGACGATGTTACGACGTAAATAGTGACATCGGGATCACGACGATTTCACGTCGACTCTGAGAATTTGGTAAAACACGGTTTCTTATAGGTCACCTAATTATTTACATCAACTATTTTCGACGTAATTTCGTCGTATATTCGATGTAAAATCGTTGTAATGCTATTCGATGTAAAACCGTTGTAAATTTTCTTTGCAAATCCGTTGGTAATTTCTAGAAAATTTCTATAAATACCTTCCACACCTTCAATGGTAACTCAAAAAAAAAATACACACTAAATATATACATATCCACGTTTCCTTGGGTTCTTATGCTGATCATTGTGTTCCCACTTCTTGATGATCTTGCCAACAAAGAATCATGTGGGATCTTGTTTTCATGTAAAGACAGTCTTCATTACTACCATAGGTGAATGATTCATAGAATTGGACATCTATGTAAATCGTAATATAAGGATGTCCAATTCTATGTATCTTTCACTTATGGTGGTTGGTATTTATGAATGTAGAAAACTAGACCCCCAGAGTTCTTTGTTGGCCAGATCATCAGAAGTGGGAATACAACGGTCTGCTCCTTAACCCAAGACGACATTACGACGATATTACGTCGTAATATCAACGTAATATGCAGAAGCCATATTCGTCGTAATATCGATGTAAAGTTACATCGATATTACGACGATTTATATTGTCGTCGTAATGTCGTCGTAAAATTGTAAAATGGTCATAATTTTACATCGAAATTACGACGACATATATTTACGACGATTTTACATCGAACACATATTTCGTCGTAATGTCGTCGTAATGTCGATGTAAAGTTACATCGATTTAAAACGGTCGTAAATTTTCGTTGGAAATTGACAGTTTTCTTGTAGTGATCAGTGTTATCTTGACATTACGGGCACGATAACCTTTCGTGAGTTGTCCATCCTGATAACATGTCATATGCTGGAAAATCGCTGATGGTCCACATAAGTACCGACCGCATGATGAAATTCTGGTGAAAAGAAACATCAAAGGCCTCAACACCTTGGTCCCATAACATTCGCAGTTCATAAATCAATGGCTGCAAAAACACATCGAGTGATCTCTTCGGATGCTCTGGTCCAGGAACGAGAATGCTAAGGAACAAGAACTCCCTTCGCATGCACAAAGATGGCTGCAAATTGTAAGGTGTTACAATTACTGGCCATAAAGAATATTGCATGCTGTGCTTCCCAAAAGGATTGAAACCATTGTTACATAATCAAAGGTATACGTTCCTCGCCTCATACGCAAAGCTGGGATACCTAGATTGAAAATGTTTCCATGCTCCTGCGTCTGACGGATGGGCGATTTCTCCATCCGTTGTATGCTCTGCATGCCATCTCATTGCTCCCGCTGTGCACTCTGACTGATATAACCTCTTCAATCTCTCTGTTAACGGCAAATACTATATCCGTTTATATGGCACTGGCACTATTCCACCTGTTTCTTTATACCGAGGTTTGCGACAAAAATTGCATGACAAACGGTCTGCGTCCTCTCTCCAGTATAGCGTACAGTTCTCGATGCATACATCTATCATCTGATACGATAATCCTATACCTTGAAAAAGTTTCTGTATCTCATAGTATGATGTCGGCGCAAGATTATCTTATGGCAAAATGTCTTTCACAAAATCAGCGATTTCATCGACGCACTCCTCACTCAAATTGAAATCCGTCTTTATACCCATCATCCTAGTTGCAGTTGATAAAGGGGAATGTCCACATCTACACCCATCATATAACGGATGTTTAGCAGCGTCTAGCATATCAAAGAATCTCCGAGATTCTAAGTTAGGTTCTTCTCCTATATCTCCATACTCAGCAAACGATGATATACTTTCACGAAATGCATCGTTCACCATCTGAACATGACCTACAGTACTTTCTACATCCATTGCGGGTTCTTCTAAGTTAGCGTTATCCCCAATATACTAGCATAATTATCTACCATTGTATCATTTTCTCCATGATAATACTAAATCTTGTAACCCGGCATAAACCCATGACAATAAACGTGTGACCATACTTCCTCTATCACGATTAATCTACGATTCCCACAATCCTTACAAGGGCAGTAGATTTTACCAGTTTTTTTGGCTTTCTTATGATTACTCGCAAATGCTATGAATTCCTGCATACCTTCTCTGAATTCTTCCGTAACTAGGCCCGAGTCTGGAATTTGATGAGGCTTGTCCATCCATGATCGAAAATAATTATAAGGATCTGAAGAAAATATTTTCGTAAGGAATTAGATAAGAGAGTTTTTTTTTTGTTCGTAAATGAAAGGGAGGATACGTTTTTATAAAGAAATTGTGCGCGTTTTCCGACGGATTTCCGAAGATATTATCGATGTCGGCAACCATGTCGGCAACCATGTCAGCAACATCAGAATTTGTCGGAAATCCGTCAGAAATTGTCCGACGGATGGCCGTCGTCGGAAATCCGTCGTTAATGATGTCGGCAACATCAGCATTTGTCGAAAATCCGTCGGAAATTGTCCGACGGATAGCCATCGTTGGAAACCCGTCGCCAACATGTCGGAAATTGTCCGACGGATAGCCATCGTCGGATCCCGTCGCCAACATGTCGGCAACATCATCATTTGTCGGAAATCCAACGGATAATTTTTTTTGACGGTTAACACGTTCGTACAAATCCCGTCGGAAATTTCTGACGGAATTATTGCCGTCAGAAATGGTCTTGTTTTCTTGTAGTGGCATACAACATTTACCTCCTATGCATTCCTTAGGAATTGTTGTATAGCATAGTCTCTATTTCAAGATATTTTGGACTAATAGCTTTAATGTTAATTGTTTTTGGGTGTTTTGAAAAAATTAACATTTTCTATAATTAGCATAGTTTTTTAGCATTTAAATTACTATTCATATTTTTTAGTACTTTTGGTATTAATCATGATAATTTAGCCCATGTACAGTACGCCGTGTACGCATGTGGACGGTACACGAGTACACAGAAAAATGGTATTTTCGTCATTTACACTCTAAAAAATAAAAAAATAAATAAATTAAGTGTTAAGTTTGTACAGAAAATTGAATTAAGTGTCAATTTTTACAAATATATAGTTGTTTCTCCATTCAATACACGGTCCAATTCTCTAGTGTCATTGGCCTTTAAGACTTGGTTCTCAGAAAAGTGTCTATACAAGTAGATTTGATCGTCAGGATTCTCCAAACTCCAACTTATCATCAATGGTGCGTCGAGATTTGTAGGTGTCGCTGCCACCTTAAGCACGGCTTGCGGTGGATCATAGTGGTTCTTATTGGACACATTGGCAGTTGTAGAAATTTGTGTCCATTCAGGTTGAAAATATGGAATCCATGTACGATCACAAACATCTTTTGGGTACCTGTCACAACTCACAAATCTCACAACTCACAACTCAAAAATCTCACAACTCACAACTCACAATCTTCCTCTTAGTATTGTTTTATATATAGAGTAAAACTCTTAATATTTAAACGAAAGTTGTAATACATTAACATATATAGACTAGATAGTTATGGGTTAAAAATGAATATGTACCGAAGATTGACAGTGGAATTGCTAAGATACATACGAAAGTTAAGTTTGAGGAAACCAGATTTAGCCATGTAAGTATCATTCTCCAATGGTCGTATTTCTAAAGTTGATATCATCGGTCGTATTTCCACTACTACCATTCGTCATTTTGACACATTTCACACATATTAAATTTTTTATTAAAATTTATATATTATTTCTTATTAATATACTAAACAATATTTTTTCTCTAATTAATACACTAAAACAATAAGGTTAAAACTGGATTTTTATTCAAAATTATGAATTGAAAACATAAAATGATACTCTTTGTGAAACAAAAATAAAAATTTTAAACGACATTATTTGTGAAACAGAGGGAGTATATGCATGGGCAGAGCTATGTAGGGAGTAAAAGGCCAGCTGACCCCACCAATTAAAAAAATATATTAGTTTTTTCTTAAATAAAAATCTATTGACCCCGCCAATTTTATTTTGGTTGACCCCATAAAAAACCAAGAAATAAAAAAAACAAAAGCTAGTTGTGCAATTGGTCACTTGGGCTCACGAGTATCTTTTTGATTTTGGGGTCACTTTTAGTTTAAGGTCAATCTAAATACAATTTATTTAACAAAAAAAATCTAAATACAATACAATAATAACTAATTCATCACTTCCATGGGTCTCAATTAACTATACTCTAATTATATTTTTGTTTTGGCAAAATATTAATAAAAAAATAAGAAAATTAAAGCTTGACAAAACTCTTCGATCGTTTCTACTATTTGTCAACCAGAAAAAACAAAAAAGAGCGTAAAGCAACAATTTTGGGTTTAATTTCAGATTATGTTTCTTTGTATTTTTTTGATATTTACTTTACTCTGATATGATTTGAATTTATAAAAATAGGGTTTATATTTATAATCTCTAAATTTGAATATATTTCATTTGTAGTTTTGTAATTTAAAATAAACTAATTTATTTTATTTCACTAGATAACAAATGTATCGGTTTTTAAAAAGAAACTCTCCATCAACAGATGATATTAATTTAGATGACTTGTTGTATGATTCAGTGAGAGAAAATAACATTAAAATATCATTTCAATATATGACAAATAAAAACGTGATAAAAAAAGTTTTAAACTATAAGTTAATGTAGAATATATTTGCAAACTTTTTTTTTTGGTAATTTATAAATTCTGTATTTTTAATATATTTTTTTGCCTCAAATAAAAAAAAATTATGGCAAAACAAGTTCTGACTCCGCCACAGCGCCACTGAGTACGTTGGCTACATCAAATCTTTGGGTGAAGTAGTCGTCACTGCTTGATAGGTCCCTAAATATCCGGAGGAAAACATGTTTTTGCATCCGGAATCGCCGACGAAACATTGCATCGTCATATGTAGGAATCATGGCAAAGTAGTCGTCAATCAGTCTTTGATTTGCCGCTGCATGATCTCTGTTGAAGTGTCTTCTCTTCCTACGAGGTGGATAGGCTTCCTCTATTTTCTTTCGGCGCTCGCTAAAATGGTTGAGGATATACCTATCTTCAATTTCAGACTGCCTTTTGTAAGCTTCGATATCAAAAGGAAATTTTGATGGATCCATTGAGATTTTTTTAGTGAGATGAGATTTGTGGTATTGGTACATAAATGGAAGAATGAGTCCCCATTTATAAGAAAATGGAACCAACAAATTGAGTGGTTGAAGGATAAGATTCTGCCATTAAAAGCCGAAATTCACGGATTACATTGACAAAAAGTCACGGTCCCTCGACAGCATTATTAAATCAAGTTTAGTGGTTAGAGGATAAGATTCTGCCATTAAAAGCCGAAATTCACAGATTACATTGACAAAAAAGTCACGGTCACTCGACAGCATTATTAAATCAAGTTGAGTGGTTGGAGGATAAGATTCTGCCATTAAAACCTAAAATTCACGGATTACATTGACAAAAAAAGTCACGGGCAGTCGACAGCATTATTAAATCAAGTTGAGTGGTTGGAGGATAAGATTCTTACATTGACGAAAAAGTCACGGGCACTCGACAAACAAACATTATTAAAGGAGAAAGCGACAAACAAACATTCTTAAAGCATGGAGTGACATGATACAGAGAAGAATGGAGTGACATGATACAAATAGCCACTTGTTACTACAATTATTTTCCAAATAATTTGTAGCTCAACTTCTGCAACAGCTCTCTCTCCTGGTCACTGAGACGGTTCTTTTCACTTAGCTTCATCCACATCTTCGTATTCTTAGCCCTAGTCTTTTCTTTCATCAATAGGTTTGCCTCATCTTGCCTTTGGGTTGCCTCAATTTGCCGTTGTTTTGCCTACTCTTGCTGTCGAATTGCCTCCTCTTGCAACATTGCTATTTTTTCCAAGCGTTCCAACTCTTGCGCCTAGAGTTTTTTGTATTCACTAAAATCTTCGTTGACCACTTCCAAGATTGTGCCCTTACATTTCTTTTTAGCTTTCTTAACTGCATCCCTCCCCATTGGACGAGCACTGGATCCTACAGAGTTGGAGTCACTAGTATCACTATCGTGGGCTCTCTTAGATCCACTGCTTCCAGAGCCAGTATTTCCTCCTACCTGACTACAATAATGTGGTTGATCACGCACAGCGGTCCATTCTTTCATTAAATTGAAATTACCATTACCACCATCTATATATATTTCATGCGCTTTCGCCAATACATCCTGCTCCGACCACCCGCTTCGTTGCATACGTTGAGCTTTATCGTAAGCGCCAATCCATTTTCCCAACTTTTGGTTCACGTAGTTGAAATTATTTCTGAACGAAACTCCACCACGCGGAGGATCAAATGAGCAATGCTCATTACAATACTCAGCAATGTTTCCCCAAAATGCTTCGCTCTTTTGGTTTCTGCCAACAACGCTGTATGTTCCATATTTGATCCACCCACTCAGTAGCACCAAATTTTGCTCGGTGGTCCCTTTGGGGTTTTTCCGGGGAGCAGAGGTTGAATGGTCTGCACTTGGAGTGGCTTCATTAACACCACTTATACCACCAAGAGCCATTTGGGTAGAAAATCCGGGAAATTCAATTGCTCCAGAGTCCGGAACAATTTCATTACCCGCCAGAGCAGAAAAAGAAGGGGGTGGTTGAGATGAATATGACATCGTCGAACCGTAGTATGGATGGTAGTTTGGAATA
Source organism: Eutrema japonicum (assembly GCA_030161315.1). Taxonomy (NCBI): domain Eukaryota; kingdom Viridiplantae; phylum Streptophyta; class Magnoliopsida; order Brassicales; family Brassicaceae; genus Eutrema; species Eutrema japonicum. The sequence continues at coordinate 41,292,396 of BSQW01000006.1, forward strand.
GCTGATGGTATGAAGAAACTTGGTGAAAAACCATAATTTGGCATATTTCGGAGTTGGTTGGAAGATTGATTTTGAAATGGATAATTGTTGGGATTTGGGTAGTTAAAAGGGTAATTAGAAGAATTTTGGGTGTTAGAAGGGTTATTGTTTGGATCCATTTTCTCAAAGAAGATGATTTTTTTTTCTGTGACCAAATCTAATGAAACAAGTTTCTATTTATAGAGTATGAAAAATGATGAATTTTGGTATAATTAAAAATATATATAATAATTACTATGAAATAATTGATATCAAATATTTAGAATAAAATAAAAATCAGAAAAATCAAATAAACGAATCAGAAAAAGACATGTGGCTAGTATAGTCTCTCTCCTCCCTCACGCGGCGGGCAAATTTTTGTGTGGATGCTCCTCTCCCTAATTGGTCCACGTGGCGACGAATCCTCTCATCTCTCATTTTTCAACCCGTTGAATTAATTCAACACCAAAAACTCCACCTCATTTCAACACTCTAATTCAACTACTTCATTGCATCCATTCAACTGTTGAATTTTTTATTCAACATTCTCATTGTAAATGGTCTAAGAGTATATAAGTAGGCCGAAAGTCTAAATGCATGGCGTACATACGAACGACTAGGTCGTACATATTAATCATGCCGTATATAAGCTTGATTATAGAGTTTTGTGATTGGTCCAATTATATTGTTTTGCTAGTTGTTGATTTTATAAGCGAATTGTGTAGGACCAAAAATTTGCACAATAACAGGATAGCAATTTAATCACGAATATATAAATAAACGTTAAAGAAAGATGAGTTTAAAAACGATATAAAAACGACGAAATTAAACGAAACAATGGAGGCGAGAGAACTCTCTTTTCTTAACTCAAAGAATCTCTCGTAGTGCGACGGTATAATATTCGATTCATGAGTGCCATGATACAACCATTGAAACCGTTATTGCGAACACTCAATAACGGATCCGTCGAACTTAATACTATGATACTCTCGAAATAAAAGGCTTACTCTTAGCAGTAAAAAATTGAATGAACTTTTTCTTTTGCAAGTGTGTTTTCTGTGTGTAATCAGATGTCTTTCTCTCAAGAGAGACGATCCTATATATAGGAGAAGAGAGGATGTTTAATTCCACAACTTTCTTAGCAAGCACCTTGCTTAGCAAGTTTAGCCTTGCTTATCAAGTTTAGCCTTGCTTATCAAGCTTTGCCTTGATCACCAATTTTAGTCTTGGTTGACAAGTTTAGTCATGAGCCCAATGGCCCATTTCAATTCACACTTACATATTGTTCCAACAATCCCCCACATGAATAGAAATGACTCTAAACATATGAAGACTGAACATACTAGACTTCACTAGACAAACTTGACTAGACTAAACAGGTTTTTCGAGAGTATACGAAAATGTAATTGTATCAGAGAGGTAGCATTTTTTAGCTTTGAACCAATCATTTTTAATATATGTCGAGTTTACTCGGCCAGGAGGTGAACATGATGTCTTGAAGCACCCAGACTTTGATGTAAACCGAGACAACAGATATCGCGCAGCGACATTTTTCATAGAACTGTGTTCTCAATTGTGTTCATTTTGTCTTTGAACATTCCTGGTTTTTCGTGAGTGAACTTGGAGAATATAGCCTCTCTTTCATTCTCCTAGAAACGGCCCTCATTTCACACTCACTAGGTGATTTGCCAGCAACTTGCTTTCAGAAGTATCCTGTCATACTCCACTATTACAAAGCTATGGAATCATTAAAATCCAACGCTTATCCTCAATACTCACATGTAGCACTGTTTTATCATCCTAGGAACTGAGCAGAGACATAGTCTCACATTGCTCAATTTTGAATCAGCTCAACTTCGTTTTCCCTTTGAACCTAGATCTTGGGATCTCCAGTCACATAGGTAGGGTGTCCGTCAAACGTCATCTTTGTCTATAGGCTTTAAACCCATTCCTTTTGATGATTTTAGAATTTGATCTCGCGGCAAACTTTTGGTGAACGGATCCGCTAAGTTATCAGCCGACTTGATGTAATTTATCGTAAGTACACCAGTTGAGATCAATTATCTAATGGTCTTATGTCGTCTTCTTATATGATGAGATTTACCAATATATAGGTTACTCAGTGCCCAAGAGATAGCAGACTAACTATCACAGAGTACACGTAATGCTGGCACTGGTTTTTTCCACATCGGGATATCTTCCAGAAAGTTTCGAAGCCATTCTGCTTCATCTGCAGCTTTATCTAAGACTATAAACTCTGACTCCATGGTTAATCTGGTCAGGAGTGTTTGTTTGGAAGATTTACAGGATACTGCTGCACCAGCAAGAGTAAAGACATATCCACACGTGGATTTTGAGTTTTTTTAGTCGGAAATCCAGTTGACATCACTGTATCCTTCCAAAACTGCTGGTTCTTTACCATAGTGCAGCCCATAACTTTTAGTATGCCGTACATAGTCCAATACTCTTGTTATGGCTTTTTAGTGTTTATGTCCTGGATTACTATAGTGTAGTGACTCTGTACATTTACTGTGTACGCTAAATTGGGTCTAGTACAATTCGTTAAGTACATCAGACTTTCGATAACACGTGCATACTTCACTTGTGACACAGCTTCACCCGAATTTTTCGTCAGGTGTAGACTAGGGCATACGGGAGTTTTTGTAATCCCACTTGAGTAGATTTTGAATCTATCAAGCATCTTTTCAGCATAATGAGCTTGAGACAAGATTATTCATTCGTAAGTTCTAGTGATCTTAATCCCTAGAATGACATCCGCTAATCCCATGTCTTTCATATCGAACTTGCTACTTAGCATGTTCTAAGTTTGACTGATCATGTATCTGTGCGGAGTACTTTTGATGTATATGCACTTATCACATTCATTAATGCTGAAACCATTTGACATCATTATGTTGTCAAATTTTTCATGACATTGTTTTGGAGCTTGTTTAGGTCCATACAATGACTTCAAAAGTCGACAGACTTTGTGTTCTTGTCCTGGGATAACAAACCCTTCGGGTTGTCTCATATAAATCTCTTATTCTAAATCACCATTTAGAAATGCAGTTTTCACATCCATTTCATGGATTTCTAGGTCTCTAAATGCTACCATTCCGATCAACATTCGAATTGAAGTTATTATCGTTACCAGAGAATAGGTGTCAAAGAAGTTCATGCCTTCTTTTTACTAGAATTCTTGCACCACAAGCCTAGCCATGTACTTATCGATTGAGCCATCGGTTTTTAACTTTGTTTTAAACGAAGTTACAATACCTTTCCAAATTTCATATGGTGTATTGCCAATAACTTTATGTGGTAAGCAATGCTTCCCCCCCACATTTCTTGAGATAACTAAGAACCATGCATCTTTGCATTCATCATCTCACTAAGAGTTCATAATTTGTCTTCCGCAACTCTTAGATTCAAGTGAATAAAGAGCAGTTTTTCCAACGAATAGTGTCATGTTCTCTAAAGAACGCATTTCATTCTCATCAAACTCGCCACCTTTATCACGTATAACTATTTACATAGTTTTCTCAAGTTGGTTTTAAAATTTCATCTTGTATGCTTTGAACTTTTCAAAATCATATTCATGTTTCTTAACAAGTACACACATATATCACAATAGATACCATTGTGTTAACAATGTAATGCCACCATTCAATTTGGTTATTCCCAACCATATTGACTTTAGAAACTACACTACGCGTGTCACTTTTAGTCAGATTGGTCTGGGATATCCCAATGTCTCTGCATGGTCAATCTTGAGCTTCACTTGGCCACAACCTTCAATTTTGGACGAGCCGGTGTTACCCATTAACAGCTGTTCCTCACTCTTGCATTTTTGATAAGTGCTAAACATGACTCTATCAATACATATGTGAGTGGTGGCACATGTGTCGTACCACCAATCTTTCGGGTTGTCCTCAACCGTGTTGACCTCTATGACAATAGCGCACATGTCATCTTGAGTCAGGTTGGCCAGAGCCTTCCTTTTGTCTTTGCGGTTGTCAATTAATTTTGCTATGAATTGTGCTAGCTTTATGACCAACCTTGTCACGCATGTGACACTTTCCCAAGAACTTCATTGCACCCTTTCGCTTCATAAAGCTAATAGAGGCTTTCAGGGAATTTTTCTTTTCCCATTGTCCTTGTGAACAACAACATTAGAAGTGTGCTCACACTGAACACCATATGCCTTGCGGTTTCGAGACTCGATCCGCAGCCTGACTATTAAGTCTTCAATGGAAATTGCATTCTGCTTGTGCTTGAGATAGTTTTAGAAGTCCATCCAACTTGGGGGAAACTTCTCAATAAAGCAGTTCACTGTGAAACTATCACTGATAAACATGTCTTCATCAGCAATCTCATGGGTTAGCAATTACACCACTTCCACTTGTTCCATGATGGGTTTTGAATCCACCATTTCAAAATCTAGAAATTTCACAATTGCGAATTTCTTACAGCCTGTGTCTTTAGACTTATACTTCTTCTCTAAGGCAACCCAAAGTTCCTTTGGAGTAAATGTACTGTAAACAACGTACAACGGGTCTATCAGGCGACTTAGAATCAAGCCTTTGCACAGAGAATCTCTTTGGTGATGTTCTCGGTATTGCTTTTCATTCCGCGAAGACAAAATAAACACAACCTTTAATCAATAACGATTTAATTAGAAAATAATTAAATCACAAGATTTTTGATACGGAATTAAATCGCAATTTAGAAATCGCTATCGAACTAATTAGAACCTCTAAAAGCGTGTTCTGATACGAACCTCTTTAGAGCGTTCTGATTCGAACCTCCACAGAGCATTCTGATTCGAACCTCCACAGAGCATTCGTCAAAGCGTTTAAGGAAACGCATTTGATAATCGTTTCAGAGAACACGATTTGCTAGTTTAAGCGTTCGCAAATGTTAAACAATTGGCAATTGTCGAAGCGTTTTACAGCGTTCGCAAACCCAAGGAGCGTTTATTAATCGCAATTAATAACGTTTGTAAAAGACGTTAAAGTAAAACCGCTTCCACTACATGTTTGAGAGTCGCTAGATTAGCGTTTGATAACGTTTGAGTATTACAAGCGGTAGAACGTCTTTTTATAAAATCGTTAAATAAAAAATTGCTTCCACTACACGTTTGAGAGTCGCTAGATTAGCGTTTGATAGCGTTTGATAACGTTTGAGTATCATAAGCAGTAGAAGAATCGTTTTAAAAAATCGTTTGAAAAAATGTTTATTTACTCGCGATTAAAATCTGTTAGATGTTTATAAAACAGAAAACGGATTTCTTTGAGTTAAGATTGTAGGACCAAAAATTCGCACAATAACAGGATATCGATTTAATCACGAATATATAAATAAACGTTAAAAAGAAGAGTTTAAAAACGATATAGAAACGACGAAATTAAACGAAACAATGGAGGCGAGAGAACTCTCTTTCCTTAACTCAAAGAATCTCCCGTAGTGCGACGGTATAATATTCGATTCATGAGTCCCATGATACAATCATTGAAACCGTTATCGCGAACACTCGATAACGGATCTGTCGAACTTAATACTACGATACTCTCGAAATAAAAGACTTACTCTTAGCAGCAGAAAATTGAAGAAACTTTTTCTTTTGCAAGTGTGTTTTCTGTGTGTAATCGGATGTCTTTCTCTCAAGAGAGGCGATCTTATATATAGGAGAAGAGAGGAGGTTTAATTCCACAACTTGCTTAGCAAGCACCTTGCTTTTTGCTTAGCAAGCTTAGCCTTGTTTGGCAAGTTTAGCTTTGCTTATCAAGTTTAGCCTTGCTTATCAAGCTTAGCCTTGATCACCAAGTTTAGCCTTGGTTGACAAATTTAATAATGAGCCCAATGACCCATTTCAATTCACACTTACACGTTTTTAATAAAGCCCACAAACTTTAAAAATTGTTCCAACAAGTTGCTTAGCTTATTGTTGTCATGTTTAATGTTTTATTGTATCTAAACTATAAGCGAGTTGGTTAGCTTATTGCTGTCATTTTGTTTACTGCATATCTAAACTATATTGTTTAGAAATAATTAAAAAGGTGTTATATGACGATTTTGTCCTTGTTTTCCAATTGGTCAATATATACACTGTTGATTTACGCAGTACTGTACATGGGTACGACTGGAAAGTCAACGTGTGTACAGTACAATAAGTGTTAGTTTCCAAATTAAGTTTAGAAAGCGCTCAAAACTTTATAAATTTTTCAAAAAGTGACTAATCAGCCAATAATCCCTTTTTAGATATAATTGCACATATTTTCACATATTTTAATTTTTCTTACAAAGTTAACACTTATCTGTTTTTTTGTCTTTTAGCGTGTAAATGACGAAAATACTATTTTCTCTGTATACTCGTGTACCGTCCACATGCGTACACATCGTAGTGTACATGTGTGAAATTGTCATGAATAGTGAAATAAGTGTTATTTTCCTAAATAAGTTCAAAAGTGTTAAAATTTTTAGAAACTTTAAATAAGTGATTTTACATGTAAAAGTCCCCTTTTTTTTATTGGTTTGGGTTAAATGTTTTTTTTTTTGTCTCCATAGTTCTTAAAACTGCTTGGTGATGACATATGCAGAGACACATATTGGTTTTTATTGTACCGAAAGAAAAACCTTCAAACCCAGCCTAAAATTGATTTAAACTCAGGCCCCGCCCAACACTTTACAAAGCCCTATGGCAAAAAAATATTTTTTGAGCCCCTTCAAAATTTTACATACAAAAAAAAAAATTTGGGCCTTATTTTTACTAACATTTGGTTTTTTTGGGCCCTTATTTATATATATATTTTCGAAAAAAACTTTGATTATTACTAAATATTTTAGTTTTTGGGCTTCATATTTTTATTTTTTAAAAAATTGGGCCCTTTTGTATAAAGAAATTTTTTCAAAACGAATTGGACCCTTGGGCCGTCATACATCTGTCCTATCCATTTGGGCCGGGCCTGTTTAAACTAAAACCCAAACCAAGATAGATTCAGTTTCAGTTTAGTTAGTATACTTTAGAAACAAAAATATATTCCTTATGGTTCGAAATATATAAGATGTTTTTTTTTTGTAACTAAATATATAAGATGTTTAACGTAAAAATGTGCAGTTTAATTAATTACAGAGATTAGATATATTTTTCTCTTCTATATCTAATAAATAATTCAACCAGTAATAAAAAGACGGCTAAATAGAAATGATCACAAAATATGAAATAAATTTAAATTTTACATAGAAGCATGAAAAAAATCAAAGAAAATAAAACTTCTAAAGGTAACAGAGAAAGTATAAAACTTAAACCAACGTGAAACCGGGTTGACACCTCTCACTTGAAGACTCTGACGCCCTTTCGACAGATTTTAATATCGGTGTAAAAAGTCAACGACCACTCGAAAGTCATCTCTCTCCCTCTTTGAACATTTCGTGAGTACTCATGGTGGTTGCTATTTAAAGCCTATAAATTCCTATAACTGATAGGTCCTTTAAAGTAATCAAGACAAGTTGAACATTTTCTGACCAAAAAACTAACAAATAACAATTGTGTTTCGCACTAGAAAACATAGACTTAATTGGTTGTAGAGTCATTTATTCTAACTTTTATGAGCCGGTTAGCAAATTTTAAAAGTGTGGTAGAAAGTATCATTTTTTTAAAAATCGTGTACCGTCCATTATCGTACACGTTTCTTATTGTTACATCGTTTACCGTACATTATCCCACACGTATGCCGTACTGTTTGAGGGCATTTTTGGGTTAAAAATACTATTTTTTTCTAAGGTTTTAAAAAATGATAACATGCTAATGAAAGTTAAAATAAGTGACCGCGCATGCAAAAGCTCCAAAAACATATTATATTAAATGTGTTGACACATTTTCGTTAATCGTTTAAATTTCTTTTTTTGTGGGAACTAAGACATGTTAACACGTTTTCAGACAATTGACTTGGTGTCTTTTGCTTGAAATGTCCGAAGTATTTATTTTTCGCCCATCATCGCTTATAAATTTCATTTATAGTTCAGAACTTTATCGATCTTGTTTGGAAAATAAGAGAATATGGAGAGTTCCCATGGGCTTTTGCTGGTTGCACTTATAGCAACATTCGCTATAATTCACTTTGTTGAAGCTCAGGAAGAAGGTACGTATAATCTGGGTTTAACGTGTTTTAGACGATTTTACCTATGTTATTTAACTGCTGCGAGACACATGTTAAACGGGTTTATCCTGCCATTTAACGGTTGTTGAAAGCGAGATGTAATTTTTCTATATGAATATTTAATTTACCAGATCATGGATTTCTAGTTCTATTATATAACCATGTGATATATATACTTCCTCTGTCCCAGAATATGTATTTATTTATTTTGTTTTATGCAGTTTTTTTTATGATTTCCTGATTTATGTTTTAACTAATAATTAGATGATGTTTTTTATAAAAAAAACAAAAATTTTTAGTCTCCGCATTTTTATCTAAAATATCTTATATTTTGAGATAGAGAGAGTATATATTTATTTTGTTTTGTTTTGGCAACAAGCATGTGATCTATTATTATGTTGAGATATCTGTAATATTTAATTATTAATTATATATGTATAAGGATTATGTAATTTCACGTTTATCTTAATGCAAACTATTGTTTCGTCAAAAAAAGGGATAATTGTAAATTTAGAGCAAAAAATGAAAACTATTGTCCCCTTAGTACTTATCCATTGCGTCAAGAGCAAAAAATGGAAACTATTGTCCCCTTAGTACTTTCTAAATTTATAATTCTCCCAAAAAAAATTATTAGTTATATCCATTGCGTCAAGACAAAAATTCTAAAAAATTTAAAGATACATTAAATAAAGGGTTGACTGCCTAAAACCCTCTCACTCATATAACCTTAACTATTTCCTCTTAAACTATTTACCTCTTTATTAACTCCCCAAATTTATAATTTTCAACTCTAAACCAGCTAATCTATTTTTACTCTACTTAATTCCACCTCTCTAATCAAAATAATAAAATTGAGTTTAAGTAAACGAAAACACGTTTATTAACAGTGATTGTCCATAATAAAAAATATGATCCAACTTGAAAAATCCCGACCTAGTTTTAAAAAAAAACAGACCCTACTTGACCTATGTTTCACGACAAATAATTGGAGAAAACTTGATTTTGAGTTTCACGACAACTTCGTCTTCTACCTCTCTGTCAATTCGGTCTGATCAATATTAGAGAAGCACAAATTCGGTATCGATGAGATATATTATTCATAAAAACCTAGATTCCATAGAGATTCATAAAATTAGACAGTCACACCCAAAATCCAAAGAAATATAGCAAAAGAAACCACATGATTATTCATACTGTCATGAAAATCAAATTCAATTTTCCCCAAACTCATATCCAAACTCCAATCTCACGTCTTCTATCTCATTGATACCAAATGTGTGCTTCTCTAATTTTGATCGGACCGAATTGACAGAGAGGTAGAAGAAGAAGTTATCGTGAAACTCAAAATCAAGTTTTCCCCAATTATTTTTCGTGAAACATAGGTTAAGCCGGGTCTGTTTTTGTTTTCTTTCAAAAACGGGTCAGGTTTTTTCAAGCCATATCGGTTTTTTTATTATGGACAATCACTGTTTATTAAACGCGTTTTCGTTTACTTAAACTCGATTTTATGATTTTGATTAGAGAGGTGGAATTAAGCATAATAAAATAGATTATGTGGTGTAGAGTTGAAAATTATAAGTTTTGGAGGGTTAATAAAGAGGTAAATAGTTTAGGGAGGAGGGAGGGGGAAATAGTTAGGATTCAATGAGTTAAAGGATTTTAAGCGGTCAACCTTTTAATAAATGGTGTTAAATTTCACCTAATTTACTCGGTACATTTTTACTATTTTCTAGCAGCATTTTTCTTGCAGTTGTCATGAATATTACGTAGATCTCCCAAATTCACACTTAGGAAAAATAATAAGAATTGTGTGGAATTTTCCATAATTCATTCTTTTGATTTTGATGAATGGGGGTTTTATCTTAACAGAGTTCATCAGTTTGGATTGCGGTTTATCCCCGATTGAACAGTCTCCTTACACCGAGCCTGCAACTGGATTACAATACATATCAGATTCAAACTTTATCCAAACTGGAAAAATTGGTAGGATTCAGAGAAGTCTTGAGGGAGATTACCTAAAGCCGCAAACAACGGTTAGATACTTTCCAGACGGAATACGCAACTGTTACAATATTACGGTGAAGCTGGGAACAAACTATTTGATCAGAGTTAGAGCAGTATATGGGAATTACGATGGTCATAATATTTATCCTAGATTTGACTTGTACATAGGCCCTAATTTTTGGGTAACAATAAACATTGGCAAATACGTAAATGGTACAAGGGAGGAGATCTTTCACATCCCAAGATCAAACATTTTGGACCTATGTCTTGTCAAGACAGACGGGTCGACGCCATTTATATCGGCAATCGAAATGAGGCCAGTACCAAATAACAGTTACATCACCACATCGGGCTCATTGAAGTTGTTTTCGCGGTATTATCTTAGCAATTCCGAAGACGTTCTACGGTGAGTCTGCTTTGATATAATTTTTTTTAATTCATTCAATTAAGATAATAAATGTCTAATAAATTTAAAATGGCAAAGAATAGGTACAAAGAGGATGTCTATGATAGAATGTGGAATTCATACATTCAGAAAGACTGGAAGCAGATATCCACCAGTCTTACGGTGAACACTGGTTCCAATAGTTTCCGTCTTCCTCAGGATGCTCTCAAAACCGCTGTAACACCTGTGAATGCGAGTGCGCCATTGATAGATCTCGAGTTTCCCGACTCCTCTAATGATAAAGTTTACATTTACCTCCACTTTGCTGAGGTTCAAGTCTTGCAGGCCAACGAGAGTAGAGAGTTCGACATTTCTTTGAACGGGGTATCCATTAACGACTCTTACAGGCCTTTGTATCTGCAGTCCGAAACGATTCACAACCAGTCTCCAGTTATTTGCGAAGACTAAAAATGCATCATAACGCTGACGAAATCGAGCAAGTCTACACACCCACCTCTGCTTAACGCTGTTGAAGGTTTCACCGTTGCCGATTTTCCACAGGCTGAAACAGAAGAAAATGATGGTACGTATGTAAATGTTGTAATGCATGATTTTTTTTAATTTATTTGTATTTTTGTTAAAGTTAATTCGAAGAGTTTTGGACCGAAACTCATACATCTCCCCTTCGGAACGAAACATTTGTCTCCCTCCCAAGCGGAAACCAAACTAGAGGGTTCAAAGGCGCACAATCTTTGAAGAGCCCGAGATATTGCCACTATCCCAATAATCACTTTGGTGTAATGCATAATTTTGTTTATTTCAATTTGCTCAATCTAACACATCGTTCAAATTTATGGCAGTGGTTGCTATTAAAAACATCAAAGCCGCTTATGGACTGAGTAGAATCTCATGGCAAGGTGATCCATGTGTTCCTAGGAAGTTTTTGTGGGATGGTCTAAATTGTAATGACACAGATCCGTCTACACCACCAAGAATCACTTCCTTGTGAGATTTTTATCTATTTATAGAAAATACCCTTTCTCTAACTGCAAATTTACACTTGTTTTAATTTTATATCTTCACATATAAAACAGAAATTTGTCGTCAAGCGGGTTAACGGGAACCATATATGCTGGAATTCAATTTCTAACCCATCTAGAAAAGTTGTAAGTATGATCATTGTTGCATCAAAGGCGAAAATATGTTCTTCTTTTTTTTATAAATAAAGAAAATATTAAGGCAAAAATATCTTACATAGAAATTTCAATGGATTTTGATCTCTTCCAAATTTCAGGGACTTGTCAAATAACAGTTTGACTGGAGAAATTCCTGAATTTCTTGCTAACATGAAATCACTGTTGATCATGTAAGTTTCTAGACATTGTTGGTCCTAGAGTATACTCCTCGGTATAAATTATCACCAATGCATGAATATGTTTTCTCTCTCAATAGAAATTTGAGCAAGAACAATATGAATAGTTCAATTCCACAAGCTCTTCGCAATAGAGAAAAGGAAGGACTGAAGTTAATGTAAGAAAATAACTTCCATCCACGTACACACATTTCATTCGAAAACCCCTTTCCTTGTGCTTTCATAATCCTATACAATCAAATTTTTTTTTTTGTAGTGTTGATGGACATGAGATAAATAAATGTCTACCTGGTTCATGTTCCCCAAAGAAGAAATTTCCGGTGATGATTGTTGCACTGGTTGCTTTAGCGGTGGTGGTGGTGGTGATCGTGGTGGTATTGTTTCTCATTTTTGTGTTCAGAAAGAAAAAGACATCAAGTCATGTGGAAGGTACTTTTTTTTGTTTTTTGATAATCCGTGGGAGTTCCGGTCCTTCGGCCCATAATCTATCCTAGTACCGGAAGTCAGCTTTTTAGATATTCCGATTTAATGAACAACCCTCCGTTTTTAAGTTTCCATAGATAACTAAATTTTTTGCTTACAACTATTACCCATTCAGCAGTTACGCCACGGGCCCCTATTATTTCTGAGACATCAATCGAGACAAAAAACCGAAGGTTTAGTCATGCAGAGGTTATGGAAATGACAAACAACTTCAAGAGAGCTCTAGGTGAAGGAGGGTTTGGCGTCGTCTATCATGGTTATTTGAACGGTTCACAAGAAGTAGCTGTTAAAGTACTTTCTGAATCATCATCACAAGGCTATAAAACACGAGATTCTGCAAACACGGAACAAAACACGAGATTCTGCAAATACCTATTTGCTCTTATTAGAAATCGTTTAAACAAACTTCTTACAAGTTGTTTAATCAGGATTACACGACACCAACACGCTGGTTCGTCACTGACCAATTCCTAATCTACCCAAGCTTACCTACACAGCAACAGCTATGCAATCTCTCTTTGTTCACTCACCAAACCTCTTGAGCACGTAGTGCAGTCACGTCTCTGTTTGTGATCGTCGAAGCCCTAGCGGCTCATCTGCCTTTTATATTCTCCATCATAACGTGACGAGAATATCTTGTTTCCAATGTGAGAATATCTCCAAATCTTTATTTCCGCGATGTTGAGATTCTCAGTTCAGATACGCTCTGTATCTTCAGTATCTTCAGCTCCAGTAGTGTTTCGCCACGTCATACACCCTCTGTTTTAACTTCACGTCTCGACTCAAATGTCTTGTGTTGCACACAGATGCAGCTGTCCAAAACACTTGACTCAACAATCTCCCCCTTTTTGTCTGAGTGTGACACCTCAAGCTTTTTGCATCCTCAGTCTCTCTTTTCTCCTCTTACTCCGTCTGGATTCGCCCAATCCTCCTATTCTCCCCCTGCTTGAGTGCACTCTCAGAGAAAATTAACACGAACAGCACAAGGAATTCTTTCATCAACATTTATTCCCTCTGTGTCTCTTGAAAACTTGGCAGTGGTACTCATTGGGGTTCTAGCTTCCTGGCTTGTCTGTATCCTTAACCTTGTCACTAGATTTATTGGTTCACAGCCATCCTTCCCAAATGCATGTTCATCTCTTGTTTCATGAATTTCCTCGTGAGTTTCATCAATTTCTGGAAGGACCATACTGCACACAATCTCTGGTTGTGCAACACACATGTCTGCAGTTTTTTCAGTTTCACGTGCTTGTATTCTCTGCATCAATGTGGTCTTGTTCTCCCTTGATTGTCTTGAGTATAGATGCTTCTTAGCTATCCACACCTTTCCAAAGCACCTTCTCTCGATGTGGCAGTTGTTGTTTCTCCAAGCCTCCCTGACTTTCTTCTTTAGCTCAAAACAGTTCCTCTTGATATGCCCACTTTTCTCGCAAAAATAACAAGCTTTTCTTGGCTTGACGACTTCTCTCTTTGGTGTCATCCTATGAGGTGTTTGAATATCGATCTTTCTCATTTCCGCCTGGATGTTTTTGCCTTCTTTTTCCCTATCGTGTTTACCTTGAACAAAGTTATCCATGTTTTGATAACTTGGTTCCACATAACGTAGACTTGGCTGATAACGACCGTTAAAACCCAGTCCCGAATTCTGCTTGTCAGTTTTTCCCATTGTCAGCAAGTGATCTAACTTGTCAGTTCCATTGTTCAACATTCTTATTTTCTTGTAATTCTCAGACAAATCATGTTCAACACTCCTGCTCTTTTCTTTCTCTTGAGCAAGCAGTTCCTGCATTTTAACCATTTTGACTTCCAATTCCAAAACTCTTAAGCTCTCCTTTTCTGAATTCTCAGCATCATCAGAAACCCCAACATCAGTTGTTTCATCCTTCAGCACTTCAACTTTCTCCTTGTCTGGCTCGTCTTTCTTTTCAGAATTAGCAGACTCTTTGAGGCCACCTGCAATTTCATGTTGTGTCTCCTTTTGATTCGATTCTGCGTGTGACACAGATGAAATTGTGTGTAACACACCTGCTGCATCTGCTATACTACCATCGAAACTCTCCTTCGTTGGTTTGCTTTCAAGCTCAAGAATGTTGACTTTTGCTTCCAAAATCGCTTTATCTTTCAACAGGTGCAGGTTTTCATGACTCAGTTTCACCCAATTGTCATACAATGATCGATATTCAGCATTTGCATCAAATTCAACATCGTCATCTGATTCTGATTCAGCATCCGATTCTTCATCTGATTTCTCGCCTACAAATGCCACAAAGTTCAGCACACCATCTTTCTCATCGCTCTCTTCAGACTCAGTTTCACTGAAGCTTAAGAATGACTTGTCATGCTTCTTATGTAGACTCGGACATTCACTCTTTACATGACCAAATCCTTTGCACTCATGACACTTGAGTTCTCTGATTTTTGCGAGTGGACAATCTGATTTGAAATGCCCATATCCTTCACATTCGTGACACTGTATGTCGCTTCTCCTGCTCGTTTTTCCACCTTCTTGGCCCTTTTCAATTCTCTTCAGCGCCTTCTTGAAATTTCTGGCCATCAATCCCATATTTTCATCAAATTTCTTGTTCATAGCTTCTTCCATCTTCTGCATTGGGTCTGATTTTTTATTCGCAGTAAACGCTAAATCTTTGACAATTTTAGGCTGGTCTACATCTGCCTCCATCTCCTCAGCTTTCAACATTCCCAGCAACTGAGAGAATTTCATGTCATCGGTGTTCATAGCCATCTTTAGAACAGCCTTTTGAGCTCCATACTTTGGAGGTAGGCATCTCAACATCTTTTTGACCAGCTTCTTATCCTTATAAGTTTTTCCAAGCACCGACGCTTCATTCGCTATAGAGCTGAGTTTGGATCCAAAACTTGAGATGGATTCATCACTTCCCATTCGAAGATTTTCAAACTGAGACGCTAGATGATCTATCCTTATTCTCTTGACACTGGAAGTTCCTTCATAGAAGTTAACCAACACTTCCCAAGCATCCTTAGCAGCGACACAACCTTGAACCAGTTTGAACTTGTCAAGTTCAATAGCTGCAAAAATCTCACTGATTGCTTTAGAATTGAATTTCGATGCCTCTTTATCCGCTTCAGTCCATTTATCCTTTGGTTTAGGCTTCTTTTCTCCTGCTTTATCAAGAACATATGGTTCTTCCCAACCAATTTCCACAGCTGTCCACGCATCTTCGTCGATCGACCTGATTCTCTGCTTCATACGCACCTTCCAGTGACCAAAATTGTTCTCATCGAGCATAAGAGTTCGTCGAACGGCTATTGTCTCCATGTTCTTCTCAGGATCTCACCTGTGTTCGAAGCGTACTCCTTCGGCTAGGTGTCCCGCTCTGATACCAATTGTTAAGACTAGAACATGTAACACACGGAACAAAACACGAGATTCTGCAAATACCTATTTGCTCTTATTAGAAATCGTTTAAACAAACTTCTTACAAGTTGTTTAATCAGGATTACACGACACCAACACGCTGGTTCGTCACTGACCAATTCCTAATCTACCCAAGCTTACCTACACAGCAACAGCTATGCAATCTCTCTTTGTTCACTCACCAAACCTCTTGAGCACGTAGTGCAGTCACGTCTCTGTTTGTGATCGTCGAAGCCCTAGCGGCTCATCTGCCTTTTATATTCTCCATCATAACGTGACGAGAATATCTTGTTTCCAATGTGAGAATATCTCCAAATCTTTATTTCCGCGATGTTGAGATTCTCAGTTCAGATACGCTCTGTATCTTCAGTATCTTCAGCTCCAGTAGTGTTTCGCCACGTCATACACCCTCTGTTTTAACTTCACGTCTCGACTCAAATGTCTTGTGTTGCACACAGATGCAGCTGTCCAAAACACTTGACTCAACAATAAACACTTCAAAGCAGAGGTACATACGAAATGCTTCAAATCTTCCTCAAAATCGTAAAACAAAAAAATGTGATCTACCTTTAGTAATCATTATATTAATTTTACATTGTTGGTATGCAGGTTGAACTTCTTCTGAGGGTTCACCACATAAATTTGGTAAACCTTGTTGGGTATTGCGATGAACGAGATCACTTGGCTCTCATCTACGAATACATGTCCAATGGAGACTTAAAACATCATTTGTCAGGTGGAACATATCTACTATGACATTAGCATTTTTTTTTATTATTATTACGTAAAAGATTCATATGATGATGATTAGAATCCAAATATAGGAAAACAAGGTGGCTCTGTCTTGAGTTGGAGTACTCGGTTACGAATAGCTGTCGATGCTGCACTAGGTTCGTAAAATGATCTGCCCCATTTCAATCACTTGTTTTCCTGACATCATTAGACATAAATGATTCCAATATAAGTGTATAGGGATAAAGAAGGTATTTTCTCGTATTTGTAGGATTGGAATACTTACATATTGGATGCCAACCATCAATGGTGCACAGAGATGTCAAAAGTACGAACATATTGTTGGGCAAGCAGTTCTCAGGAAAAATTGCAGATTTTGGTCTTTCAAGATCTTTCCAACTCGGAGATGAATCCCATGTTTCGACGGTAGTTGCTGGTACTCCTGGATATCTTGATCCCGAGTAAGTATTATTATTCACACCCTGTATCATGAGATTTGTGTTCACATTCATCTTTGTCGATTAAATGAATAATTTTGTATCTTATTCCATGTTTTTGCCTTGCTAGATACTACAGAACAGGCCGTTTGGCAGAAATGAGCGATGTCTATAGTTTCGGGATTGTATTATTGGAGATAATTACCAACCAACGCGTGATTGACCAAACCCGCGAAAAGCCACACATAACGGAATGGACGGCATTTATGCTGAATAGAGGAGATATTACCAGAATCATGGATCCTAACCTTCACGGTGATTACAACTCTCGTTCTGTATGGAGAGCTATTGAATTGGCTATGTTGTGTGCAAACCCTTCTTCAGAAAAACGACCAAGCATGTCCCAAGTTGTTGTCGAACTAAAAGAGTGTCTTGCTTCTGAAAGCTCTACGAGAAGTAAGAATCAAGACACAGACTCTCATAATTCCTTTGAAATGAGCATGAGCTTTGACACCAAAGCTGTGCCTAGTGCAAGATAACTGTTTCAAAGAAGCCTTGTTTGTGTCGATCATGTATTTCTGCTTGCGGTATTTTTTCTTTTGTCAGAGGAGTGCTTAAGGAAGTGTAGAAACTCTACTGACCTCGAGCTCTCTCATGTATATGAATTTGTTGTTTGGAATTTGCGCAGTTACCTTCCACATTCGTCGGCTAGTTTTTCTTGAAAACCAATATCGGAGTCAATAAAGGTAATGACTATGTAGTTTTTTTTCATGAAGTTCGTTCACGGTGTGACCGGACATGAATGCTTTGATCGCGAACTCTTCAGTGTGATCGTGACAGGAAATCCGGGTCGGGGTGTTTCAATTTGGAGAATTTAGAATTTTAAATTGAAAATTTTTAAACTGAAAGAAAATTATAATGGACAATTCTACAAAATAGCACCAAAAAACTTAAAGTTCAATAATTTAGCACCCAAGGGTGAAAATCCCAAAATTAGCACCCAAGGGTGAAAATCCCAAAATTAGCACCCAAGGGTGAAAATCCCAAAATTAGAACCCAAGGGTGAAAATCCCAAAATTAGCATTCATTAACATATTAAGCAAAAAAAAAAACAGAAAATCGAGAAAGAAAATAAATCTCCGTTCTCCGTTAAGGTTGGTTTGGCTCAGATGCTCCGTGGTGGAGTTATCATGGATTTCGTCAACGCCGAGCAGGCTCGCATCGCAGAGGAAGCTGGTGCTTGCGCCGTCATGGCTTTGGAGCGTGTTCCGGCGGATATTCGCGCTCAAGGTGGGGTTGCTCGAATGAGCGATCCTCAGATGATTAAAGAGATCAAGCAGGCCGTTACGATTCCGGTGATGGCCAAGGCTAAGATCGGTCATTTCGTTGAGGCTCAGATCCTCGAAGCAATTGGAATCGATTACATCGATGAGAGCGAGGTTTTGACTCTCACCGATGAAGATCACCACATCAACAAGCATAATTTCCGGATCCCTTTTGTTTGCGGTTGCTGGAACCTCGGCGAAGCTCTGAGGAGGATCCGTGAAGGTGGGGCGATGATTATGACCAAAGGTGAAGCTGAGACTAAGAACATTGTGGAGGCCGTGAGGCATGTGAGGTCGGTTATGGGTGACATTGCGAAACATGGATGACAATGAGGTCTTCTCTTTTTCTAAGAAATTAGTCGCTCCGTACGATCTCTTGATGGATACCAAACAGCTTGGCCTCATTCAAAAAAAAACTTCATTCAAGAACAAGTTTTGCATGACGCTTCTTCCATGTTTTAAATAGGATACGATAATAGGGGACAAGAAATTTGATTTTGATGATTGCAGCCACATTGCTTCATTGGTGGTTGGGCTTTTTCATTTCCTTGAACTTATTGATCATCTTGTCGTTTTTGTTTTCTTTTTTTGTTTGATTGTACCAGATTGTACAATCGTTTTTTGATGTTGTGAACGATACTAATGTATTAGGAGTGAGCTTGGTGCCTTTTTTACTGAGATCAGTTGGTGTTTCGATGGGAATGCTTCAACAAGAAGAATCAGATTTCTTTAAATGGAGCGAGATGTTGCTTCGTGATTCTTTGAATGCAATAAGTATGGATCAACAACAACACGTGTTGCCTCTGCATCTTGAAGTAGTAAGCCCCTACATATATCTCTATATCTTCCTCATCTGAAATAGCCATGCTTTCTCGACAGCCAGTACATCCCTTTTTATTTTAAAAAACTTTCTTGTAGGAAAATCAGATTGACAATTGCAAATAACGTATTTAGGAACATATATAACGTATTTAGGAAAACTTTCCTAAATGATGAAAAATGATCCTTTCTGGAAATGAAACGTATTTAGGAACCATTTAGGAACATGTATAACGTATTTAGGAAAGTCTTTCTAAATGATGAAAAATGATCCTTTCTGGAAATGAAACGTATTTAGGAACATATATAACATATTTCGGAAAGTTTTCCTAAATGATGAAAAATGACCCTTTCTGGAAATGAAACGTATTTAGGAACATATATAACGTATTTAGGAAAGCTTTCCTAAATGATGAAAAATGATGAAAACTGATCCTTTCTTGAAAATGAAACGTATTTAGGAACATTTATAACGTATTTCGGAAAGTCTTCCGAAATGAGCAAATGATGAAAAATGATCATTTCTTGAAAATGAATCGTATTTAGGAACATATATAACGTATTTCGGAAAGACTTCCTAAATGAACAAATGATGAAAACTGATACTTTCTTGAAAATGAATCGTATTTATGAACATATATAACGTATTTTGGAAAGTCTTCCGAAATGAACAAAAGATGAAAAATGATAATTTCTTGAAAATAAATGGTATTTAGGAACATATATAACGTATTTCGGAAAGACTTTCTAAATGAAAAAATGATGAAACTGATCCTTTCTTGAAAATGAAACGTATTTAGGAACATATATAACGTATTTCGGAATGTCTTCCGAAATGAACAAAAACAGAAAACTATATTTCCTGTTGATTTCCATGCGTAAATGAAGCATCAGAACAAATGTGTTGTTGTTTTGTCTACACAAAGAAATAAAGAAAGATTCAAATAACGAAAACTGATCGTTTCTTGAAAATGAAACATATTTAGGAACATATATAACATATTTCGGAAAGTCTTCTGAAATGAACAAAAACAGAAAACAATATTTTCTGTTGATTTTCATTCGTAAATGAAGCATCAGAACAAATGTGTTGTTGTTTTGTTTACACAAATAAATAAAGAAAGATTCAAATGATGAAAAGTTATTGTATGAATGGACACAAAAGTTCATATTACACGTTTAAGGATGAATTATTTGTACTTACTAAACATTCAAGTAAACATAAAACGATTATTTGTCATATTGTGTTGACATATTGTGTTTCCTATAAATGAATGTAAAAACCAAATCCATGGGGTTCTTCGCTCCACAATCCCAACGCACTTAACTCTCTCTCACACACTTCTGCTTCTTCTTCTTCTCCCTCTCTTCCTCTTCACCGATGCCACGTAACCCTAGATTCTGCTTCTTCCTCTTCCTTTTCTTAAACTCCTCTGTTTTCTTCTTCATCCCCTGTTTCTCCATAGACGAAGAGGGTCAAGCTCTCCTCTCATGGAAATCTCAGTTAAACATCTCCGGAGACGCTTTAGCTTCCTGGAACGCCGCAGAAACAAATCCTTGCAACTGGGTCGGAATCACATGCAACGCGAGAGGCCAAGTCTCGGAGATACAACTCCAAGTCATGGACTTTCATGGTCCGTTACAGGCGACGAATCTCCGGCAGCTAAAGTCTCTGACTTCACTCAGTTTAACCTCCGTGAATCTCACGGGTTTAATTCCTAAGGAGATCGGAGACTTGTCGGAGCTCGAAGTTCTTGATTTAGCCGATAATTCTCTCTCCGTTGAAATCCCACTTGAAATCTTCAAGCTCAAGAAACTCAAGACTATGTCTCTCAATACAAAAAATCTCGAAGGTGTGATTCCTCCGGAGTTAGGGAATCTCACTAACCTCGTCGAGCTCACTCTCTTCGACAACAAACTCGCCGGAGAGATTCCCAAGAGTATCGGAGAACTCAAGAGTCTAGAAATCTTCTGTGCAGGTGGGAACAAGAATCTAAGAGGAGAGCTTCCTTGGGAGATTGGTAATTGCGAGAGTCTTGTGACTTTGGGTCTCGCCGAGACAAGTCTCTCCGGTAAACTCCCGGCGTCGATCGGCAACCTGAAACACGTTCAGACAATAGCTTTGTACACGTCACTCTTGTCTGGTCCAATCCCTGATGACATTGGAAACTGCACGGAGCTTCAAAACCTCTACCTGTACCAAAACTCAATCTCTGGATCGATTCCGGTGACATTGGGGCCTCTCAGGAAGCTTCAAAGTCTTCTCTTGTGGCAGAACAATCTCGTCGGTTGATATGCTCAAATTAATACCCTAACAGTACTAAAGCGGTAGTTGTAATATAGCTAGGGGTCGAACCACAAAGACTCACAGAGATGCACAATAGATTATATAGTATCGAATTAAGCTAAGCCAAGAGATGTTATTGAAAGCAGTGCAGAAATTAAAAGAGTTGTAATTCAATTGGGAAAATATAGGCTCAGTGTATTTCTCAGGAAATCAATGAATGCAGATAAACTAACTAGCATGATTCAGATTTAGCGCAGTTCTTGAACTCAAATCACTAAGGTATAATTAACCAACTGTCGTTGCGAGAATTATCTAAATCTAAATCCTAGGAATTCCAAATCTCTTTGCGAATCCTAAAGTCTAAATCAGCTTTAATATCAGGTTTGATATGTTCACAAATCAATTAAACCAAATCTCTTTGCGAATAATCAATTTTCTCACCTAGGTTCTATCAAGTAATTAATCGCACTGTCGTGCCTAATCAATTATCCTAAGATCTAAGTTCCATATTCGTCAACCTAGAATTAGCTTTGAACACAACCTAAGGCGAAGAACTAATTCAGATGGTGAATCCTAAACAGATAATCAACCTAGCATTCAAAGAAATCCTTATGAGAAAACCCCAAACCTAAAGTGGATCTACTCAGACATGGACAATGAAACAATCAACATAACTGAATAAATCATCAATAGAAAATAAGATTAACAAGAGGTTTTGAGATCTGATCTCGGACGAAGGGAGATTCAGACTTGTCTCTCTCAAACCAAAGTAAAATTAAAGTATAAAAAGCATCGCCTAAAAGTGGCTGTAAAAATCTCTATAAATAACCTAAAACACGAATTGGGGCTTCTTGTAATTATTAAAGACTCCTAGGCACTTTTGTAATTCTTCAAGTCTTGGAAAACTCGCGGGTCATATCTTGCTGCGATGGGTATCGATCGATACCAAGGCTTCATATCGGGTTCTCAGCAACACGAACTTCTGCTTTACTCCAAATGCTCCAGAAAGCTCCAATATCTCCTATAATGTTCCCAACGTGCTATGACCTGTAAAAGACTACAAAACACTAGAAAACTCTATAAAAAGGGCTTATATCATGGCTTTCTGGGTAAAAACCATGATATATCATCGGTAAAATCCCGTTCGAGCTCGAAAACTGTCCGGAGCTTTTCCTCGTCGATTTGTCGGAAAATCTCCTCACCGGAAACATCCCGAGAAGCTTCGGGAACCTTCCGAATCTCCAGGAGCTTCAGCTCAGCGTTAACCAGCTTTCGGGTACAATCCCTGAAGAACTAGGGAATTGCACGAAGCTGACGCATTTAGAGATCGACAACAACCAAATCTCCGGCGAGATTCCGCCGTTGATAGGCAAATTAACAAGCTTGACGATGTTCTTCGCCTGGTCGAATCAGTTAACCGGAAAGATTCCGGAGAGTCTCTCTCAGTGCGAAGAGCTTCAAGCGATCGATATCTCTTATAACGGTCTCTCTGGTTCGATTCCCAATGGAATCTTCGAGCTACGAAACCTCACGAAGCTTCTTTTTCTATCTAATTACTTGTCTGGATTTATACCACCGGATATTGGGAACTGCACGAACCTTTACCGGCTTCGACTCAACGGAAACAGACTCGCTGGGATTATTCCGGCGGCGATTGGGAATCTGAAAAACCCAAACTTTATCGATATAAGCGATAACCGTCTCATCGGAAACATTCCTCCGGCGATCTCCGGTTGCGAAAGCCTCGAATTCATCGACCTCCATTCCAACTGTTTTTTGGTGCTATTTTGTAGAATTGCCCTAAAATAGTCTTTTGCCTCTTTAATCTCTAATGAATGCTAAAAATGGGGCTTTTTTATTAGGGTGCTAGTTTGGTGAGAAAGTTTTCAAAAAGTGCTATTTTGATCAATTTCTCAATTATAATTTCGTTATTAACACCGTTAACATCAAAATAACATATTTTTTGTGTGTGGCAATTTTGTAGAAGTTTTGATATCTAATTTTTATTTAAAAACTAATATATCCCCTCCTCATTGGTCAAATTTATAAAGAGAGAATGGGTGCTCTCCAGCTTTGACACTTGTCCCTTCCTCACTGGTCAAATTTTTTTTTTTTTCTCAATAAATTCAAGATTAAAAAAATCATAATAACTTTAAAAACCTTTCAAATTCTATTTAATTTACAAATATATAAAAATCTTTTCAACTTACTAACAATAATTTTTTGTTAAAGAACTTATTTACAATAATTACGTCTTTAACACAATCCTTGCCAAATTCAATGTATTTTAAAGTAAAAACAAATAACTAAAACAAGTCTAAATTCATGCTATTCATATATCTAAAATATATCTATGAAAAACGAGAAAACAAAATTAACTTAAAACATTTAATATATATAAAGAAAACAAATATGAATAGCCACTCAATGGTTGATATTCTATTCATATAACAAATTCTATCTAAATTCAAAGTTATGTTAAATTGTTCTTTTAAATAAGTGCCGATTCTTTTAATTATGTTATTTATAGTTTTTATCTTATGGCTGCACAAGAAGGAAATTTGGCTACTTTTTGGCATGCAAACAGTCTAACATATAAAATATTTTTTTATGATAAAAAAACACGACTAAAAGGAAAGAGCACCGATAAGACATTTAACATTCATTCTTCAGCATGTGAGCTAAATTATCTACGAATGATGATAAATCACAAAAGAAATTATATGAGCTATGAATGTTTCGAACCGTTAGAAGTGTTACACATAAAATTTTCAAATAAGTTGTTATGCCATAAGACTCTTTGATGGTGATAAAGAATTATATGAATCAATGGCCGCACCAGAACATGGTGGTAATACATAGTGAATGATTTCGAAGTTTGGGGGAGACGGATGCAAACCCTAGAAAAGAAGGCAAATAGATTACAAGAAGATGAAAGTCAAACTGTTTTATTTGTAAACACACATGGACTCATCACAATATTATAAACTCATTGTTTTATTTTATATTTATTTTAGTTTAATAATAAAGAAAATTGGAGAACACAAATTAATTATACAGTAATAAAACAAATTCATCAAATGGCATCTATCTCGAATTAGGTTGTATTCGTTAAACTAATTTTTTTGTAATCATATTTTACTAAACACAAATTAGAAATATATATTTATATATAACATATAAACAAGGCTCTTCCAACGATGATTCGTTTTGGAATAGTAATGATCGCGGATTCAATCTCATGAATTACAAGGGGCAAAATTAAATGTTTCAGACGAGGAAAGGAGCAAGATAGGTGCTTAAAGAGCCAAAGAAGAGGATTCTTAAACGAACGACGACATGCCAGCTTGCTTCAATGGGGGCATGCATCCTCGGGAAATGGGCATTACCAAGCGGGTCCGGTGAAGATGAGTTTATGTTCGATGGTTAATCAGGGTCAGCCCCAGCAACATCAAGCGCAAGGGCAATATGTATTTACCGGTGGTGGAATGGCTGCATCGCCGTTCATGCTAGGGAACCAATACCATGCGGTTTATGTAACCAGAATGTTGGGGAATCCAACTTTAGCAGCAGCAGTCGGAGGAGGTTACATGTATCCGATGTTGGCAAGTGCTCTAATCCATGGTGGGTTGATCCATGATTTGTTGCAGTCGAGCCAGATGGGTGGTATTGGTGAGCCATGCGTTGATGATGGTCTATCAGTTCTGGGATTGGTAAAGATTCAGATGCTGGCGGCTCGTTTCATGGCTACTCAAACTATTCATGGTACGCTCTCGCTGCAACCTCTTGTGTTTTATTGCAACACATATGCTCATATTGTGGTTTAAATGTCTTTGGATAAGCATATATTGCATGATTTATAGTAGGAGCGTATGTATTTGTCTTAATGGATATATATAATGGGTTACGACTTCGTAGTAGTAATCGAAATATCAGCTATTCATATGGCATGATGTCTCTCTAGATATGCATTTGTTACGAAAATTTGTTTTTTAAAAAAGTACCAAAAATCTTTTACATAAAAATACCACTCACCTAGTTTTTTGATAAAAACTGAAGTGTTAGTATTTTTTCGGCATCCTTACACTATCTAACAACTTGAGACTACATCATCTGCCCCTCCTTTGGTTTCAGATTCAGATTTATGGTAAGGCCCGACCAGCTGATTCCATTAAAGTTGGCATGTTTGTTTTATCGTTGTCGCTTGATTGGTGTTGTACCGTTTAACAATTCAATAATACGGTAAACAAAGGGTACGAATTGGCAATACAAAATAAATTTACTTTAATTTTCAATTTGAGAAAGTTAATTAAATTTAAAGTATAGACAGTTTAAAAATTTGAGAGTGTTGCAATTTTTTCATAATCCAGTAAGACTAAACTGTCATTTATTATTAACACGCATCAAACCAATCAAGTTCTGATTATTCACTAAATTCCTTAACTGAACTGTTGCAAATTAAGACGCTTAGCTTGTCAAAGATTAGTTCAAAAAAATTAGCAAACTTTTGGAATGTAAATATTTCTAAGATCAAATCACAAGATGCAGGGTCAAAAACTATAGATATCCCATTATATTAATATCGAATTATGAAATTCATTGAATCCCTTAAACTTAACAAGAGATCTACTCAAGAGGCATCATACAAGTAAACAAGCACAATTTAAAAGAAGACATCTTGTTGAAATTAGATAAAAGGATGAATGGTTTAGAAATCTTTAATATCGAAGATACAGATGCGAGATCTCTCCCTGGAAGCTCTAGAACGAAAATAAAACAAAAGGCCCGAAATCTATGAAAACTCTTTGTCTAAATATATATTTATAGTTAGGTTGGTTTTAAAGAAACATTAATCAAAACAGGAAAACTGCATCTTCTAGAGGTTTGGACCGATTACATTCAAGGGAGGCTCCGTCCGGTCCTTTTGTCTGGTCCACATTTTGGACCGGTCTCGTGATAAGGTGATGCTTACTTTGTCCAGTTGGACCCAAAATTCTTCTTTGCAATTTTTTTTTTTTTTTAACCGAGGGGATCCCATCGGCTTTCTAGACCTCAAGACTAATCCCGCGAGATGCGTCCATCATTTTACAAGCCAAGCCTTATTTCGTGTCGGCCACCAACGCTGGTGTCATGGTAGCATGTGGTTTTTGTCACGGGCAAGAATCAAACCCGGGTGAGAAGCACAAGGCATACCACACCCAAGGCCCAACAACCACTCGACCACAAGCTACTCGACAATTTGTTTGCAATTTTAGGTTCTGTTTTGCATCATTTTCGTGGTTTTGACCATAACTTTTATTTTTTTAACTATTACAAATGCACTAAAAATTTATGAAAACAATTAGATAATTATACAAAACCGTATATAACCATAATCTATATATATTATATATATATAAAATAAGGTTTTCTCACTTCTCATGAAAACACATCATTATCCACATGTATGCCACCTCATTTTGATATTTAATTCTCATAATTTAATTAGTTAAAATTTTGATATACATATTAACTATACATTTTATTAAATTATGCAAGGAATTTGAAATGTCATTTTCATATTTATATCAAGAAAATTTTAAAAAATCAACAAAATTTATTGAAAGAATAAAAGATTTAAAATTTTACTATACAAAATTTATCAACAAAATCTATTAGTTTAAAATTTTAGTTCTACTAATATATTACACACTTTATTATAGTTACAAGGTTAAAGTTGTCTATCGAAAGGATGTTTAGTGAATAGATATTATTTGATCCAAACTAATAGTATACAATATATACAATATTAATTTAACATATCACAAATATATAGATATTTTTTTTAAAAAAAAAACAGAATATCTAATAAATAAAAAGTAAACTCATTATCATTTAATAATGCATATTATAGTAACTTTGTTAAATAAATTATGCTAGGACTTAACCCGCGCTATAATTAGCGGGAGGCAATTACTTTTAAAGAAAGTTTTTTGAAATTTTAAAAAAAAATATTTTATTTGAATTTTATAATATGCATAACTCATGATTATAGATAGAATTGTCAAACAGAATAATTTGTCTATTTAACCCGTTTTACAGTGGACTAAAATATTATTCGGACTAACCCGTAAAATATATAATATTGAAAACATAAATTTATTAATTATTATGCACCGTTTAATGACTCTACTTTTGTGGTTAGTTCAAGAACTCTTAAAAAATAATTTTCTTGTGTGTAACTTTTTATAAAATTAGTAAAATATTTTTCAACTTTTATTTTGATATAAATTCAAATAAAATATAATAAACTATAGTGAAAAATATATCAAGATTTTGAATATATATATATTTTTGAATATATATGGATTGATTATTATATAAAAATATATAGTAGATAACATCTTTAATGCAAAATAAATACTTTCTATATTCTTATCACTAATTGTAAAAGACAATTATACCATTTTCTATTTCAATTTTTATTTGTTATTTGTAATGGCAGTTCATGTAATAACTTACAAATTAACAGAGTTCATTTTCAAAAATGTCTTCTTAAATAATATTATAGAGATATAAGAAAATCAATTAAAAAAGTACATAATTTAAAATAATAACAATTAAAAGTTCAGTAATTTAGATATTTGGATAACATGATTTATTTGGTCATTAAATATAGATAAGATATGAATGTTCCAAACAAACATGATTATTTGTAAATAATATAGAAGTTTTTGACTGTAGATATTGAAGTGATAGACTATCACTTACATTTTCATTTTTAATGCAAGTGGAAATAAGAGAAACAATTAGTTCAGTTTCAAATAAAATATTAGGCTTACAATCTACAAACAATGTTTCATTTACTAAAAATTAATACAAAAGTTCTCATAAATAAATTAAACTATTATAAAACTTAAAAAATAAAAACTTGCGGGTCACACACTTTTTTCTTATATAAAGTTGAGTCTCACGAGGCTTACCCTTTATCAATAGCCTTATGTGTTGGCTAAATTTCCATTATTGCTGTAATTAAATTCACTATTTTATCAAAATACATAATCTAACACATTGTCTTGAATAAGCAAATTCTAAAACGGTTAAATATGAATTTGTGTGACATGTAATCCATGAATAGATTTAAAATCAACAAAAGTTGATCAATTGTTAATTCTATTATTGCTGTAATGGGCTTACCCCTTATCAATAGCCTTATGTGTTGGCTAAATTTTCATCTTTCTCTCTAGTTATATATGGAAATCGTTTTCAAAAAAGAAAAAAAAAACTTAGGAATCACAAACATATTTCACACATAAATAGGGTTAAAATCATACATGAAACACTCCAAAAATAATAACTTCATATGAAACAAAATAAAAAAAAGTTATTATGCAACTTTAAAATGTAAATATCTTCTTTTTAAAAAACCCAACTAATTGCATAAAATTGATCACAAAGGAAAAATAGGTAAAAATGCGTACCATCCAATAAATAAACACATAGATAATCATAAATTAAAAAAAAAATAAAAAAAATAAATACACAGATCTTAAGTTGATAGAGATAATTAAATTAACTACGAGACCAAATAAAATAAAATACCATTAGATTAAAAAAAATTACCACGTCCACGCGGATCACACTTTTTGTGATTGAAATTGAAAGTGAAATCTCACCACCTTAGACATCTATTTCCATAGGCTAAGTATGCAAATCACTCATTAAATTCTTTGAGAAATTTTATCAAATACCTTCCGGGTGAGAAATTTTCTAAGATCTAAATCTACTTGATCAAGGAAAATCTAGTATCAAAACCAACTACTGAGTAAGGATCTTAACTAATCTAAGCCCTAAGCACCATGAATCAACCTAAAACTACCATAATCTACCATACCCAAAGACTCTAAAAGAACTACTTACCAATCATGATGAAATCAAAAATATCCATAGAGATAGTGTTAATATTAATGTTAATGATAAAAGAAAGAGAGATTAAGATAAATTAACAAAAGATTGCATTCCAAAACCTCAAGATATCACACAAAATCAAGAAATAACCTTAGAGAGTATATAGTTTAAAAACAAAACAAAACTTAGGTTTTTCTTAGCCTAAAATGTATTTATATCATAGGAAAAACGAACCGGTCGACTCGGGACAAACGGTGTCGATCCGGAACAAACCGGATCGATCCGGGACAAACCGGGTTGGATCTAAAATGTAACATGGGTTGCATGTTGGATCAGTCACAGCAATCGGTCTGTAGACCGATTACAGAAACATTTCCGAACGCGTCTTGTGTTGGCAGGATCGGTCACGACAATCGGTCTGGGACCGATTACATGAACATTTGTAATTATCAGGGTTGCAGGGATCGGTCTGTGCAATCGGTCTGGAGACCGATTCCTAGGACACTTCCTCTTCTCTTCTTGTCGTTCCAATGGGTCGGTGAAATCAGTCTAGAGACCAATTCATGCAACACCTTGCTTCATTTCTCTGTTTCCTCATTTCTTTTTCTTCTCACTAAGTCCTATTGTCCTCCCAAACTCCAAATTTCCTAGAAAACAAAATATGCTATGACAATGCAAATTATAGAACCTAGGACTCTAAAATGCAAAACAAGAAGAAACAAAACTCAACCTCACTAAAATGATGTCTAAGTGAAAAATTCTAACAAAACGAGTGTCTAAAAATATATAAATTCTACTAATATCACCATTCGAGATCCAAAGATCCACCGGGTCAACCCAATTTATCCCGGGTTGACCCGGTTCGCCCCTATTCACTATAAATACATTTTAGACCTACTTTTTTAGCTAAGTTTTATTCTAGTTTCAAATACTTTCCTATTTTAAGGTTCTTATCACTTTTGTATGAATCTTTGAGTATTTTGAATGCAATCTTTGTTATTCTCATCTTAAATCTTGTTTCTTTCATCACTCCTAATGAATATTAACACTATCTTCATGGATTTGGTTGATTTCATCATGATTAGTGAGTAGTTCATTTATGACTTTTGGGTATGGTAGATTAGGGTGAATACTAGTATGTTTATGGTGTTTAGGGCTTATATTAGTTAAGATTCTTACTTATTAAATGTTTTTCATGCTAGATTAGCTTTAGCCAAGTTATTATAGAACTTAGAAAATTTCATGCCCGAAGGTGTTGGATGAAATTTCCGAATGAATCTTGTAAGTGCTTTGCATATCTAGCCAATGTAAATTGATGATTAGAGTGATTAGTGGCTAATTAGACATGTGATTAATGCATGCTTATCATGTGATTACAAATTGAATTTTGGGGGTGTATTCAATCTAACTAGGATTTAACCCGCGCTAATTATAGCGTGGGATAATTTATTTTTTAAGAAATTGTTTTGAAATTTTAAAAAAAAATCTTTTATTTGAATTTTATAATATGTCTAACTCATGATTATAGATAGAGTTGTCAAACATAATAATTTGTCTATTTAACCCATTTTGCAGTGGACTAAAATATTATTCGAGCTAACCCGCAAAACCTATAATCTTGAAAACATATATAACTCTAATATGCACCGTTTAATGACTCTAGTTTTGTGGTTAGTTCACGAACTTTTTTTATAAAAAAAAAATCAAATTTCTTGTGTCTAACTTATAATAAAAGTAGTAAAATATTTTTCAAATTTTATTTTGATATATATTCAAATAAAATATAATAAATTATAGTGAAAATATAGCAATATTTCGAATATTTTGTTTTCTTTGAATATATATGGATTGGTTATTATTTAAAAATATATTCCTTCCTATTTCAATTATCTTTTCTTATTTATAATAGCATAATATGTAATAACTTACAAAACAAAGTTCATTTCAAAAATGTCTTCTTAAATAATATTATAGAAATATTTGGGAGGATTTGGAAAGATTTGAGTTTTAATGAGTTTTTAGATGATTTGAATGAATTAGATAATTTGTTATGATTTGTTTTTAAATTTTTATGAAAACTCATCTAAAACCATGAGACTTGAATTTTTATATTTTTAACTAAGAAACTCCACCAAAACATCTTCAAATCACTAAAAATTCCCTAAAATTCACTATGTAAAATATATCCAACATTGGATTTTAAGGTTCATTTACAAATCACTATTTCAATAACATGTGATTTTAAAAAGACTTTTTAAAGTTCATGTTTGAATAACATAGGTTTTGTGATTTTAATTCAAATCACTCCAAATACTAGATTGAATACACCCTCCTTTATGTTAATTGCATGATTAGTGTCATGGAAATGAACTAATCAAAATTAGTGATCTAAGGCCTAAGGATTAACATTATTTGATTAGTTGAGCATCAACAAAATAGTAGTACAACTTTTGGGGCAAATGAGTCTTTTTCTTATGAAAATATTGTATTTTTGAACAGTAATTCTTCAAAAGTTGTATTTGTGAGATTGTCCCAAAAAACACGGATTTACGATTTTGGTGGGAAAACGTGATTTTACAGTTTTGGCAGGAAAACATGATTTTGCAGTTCTACGGAAATACCTTTTGTTGATCTTTTTTAAGACTCGAAACAAGGTTATCTAGATATCGTCTATGTGCTATTAAAGAAGTCAGTTTTCACTCAAGTACCGGTACCAGAAATACCATTGGTTTTTTTAATTTTATTAGGAGAATATCCGCACTACACGCAAGTTTCTTTTCATACATTGTTTACTTGTATATTAATGTTTGAGATTATCTCTTTCTAACCCTCTCATAAATTTTTTTTGACATAAGTAGACTCATTGTCTTATGATTTTAATACTAAAAAGAAGAAAAATAGAGAAACTGATTTCTTTCTTCATAAACAACTCTGATAGTTGGTGCTTAGTCTATGATAAGATTCTGAAACAAACCAGCCAAATATAAATACATAGTAATTCCTGCAGACTTAAAATCTCGAATAATATTAGGGGAAAAAAACAAAACAAATAATCATTTCCAACACAAACAAGTGATCATCTACCAGAAATTGGTTATCACTCACTCTAGTTTTACAAGACACCAGACGGCTTCAAAAGAACTTGTAGGTGAAAAGAGTTGGGAAACGTGTACTATAGTGGGAGAGGCCGAAGTGTGGAACCTGTTGTACCAAATATTATGTGTAACGTGTGTCATAGTGTCCAAAACTATTGGTCTTTACGTACTTGTACAATGTGAGAATATCCCACATCAAAAGTTGGAAGAGACCTGTAATAATATATAAGGGACTTAGATCAATCCACTGTAGCCAATTGATTTTGAGTTGGAAGCCCATGAAACTTAACATGGTATCAGAGTCTGAACACACGCTGCCCAATCCAAACCGAAATTGATCCGGCCCATCAAAAAAGGCCAGATCGATCTTAACCGAATCAGTCCGACTTGAATTAGGCCGATCGAACTTACCCAAAATTAATCCTATGATGGGATATTATCGAGATTAATGGCTATACGGGCCATTATCTCGAGGGGACGTGTGAGAATATCTCACATCGGAAGTTGGGAGGGACCTTGAATAATATATAAGGGACTTGGGCCAATCCACTCATAGCCAATTGGTTTTGAGTTGATTAGCACAAGTCCCTTATATATTATTCAAGATCCCTCCCAACTTCCGATGTGGGATATTCTCACACGTTCCCTCGAGATAATGGCCAATATAGCCATTAGTCTTGAAAATATCCCATCATAGGATTAATTTTGGGTAAGTTTGTCGGCCTAATTCAGGTCGGACTGATTTCGGTTAAGATCGATCGGGCCTCTTTCGATGGGCCGGATCAATTTCGGTTTGAGTTGGGCAGCGTGTGTTTGGGCTCTGATACCATGTTAAGTTTCATGGGCTTCCAACTCAAAACCAATTGGTAATGAATGGATTGGCTCATATCCCTCTTAAATACTAGTGTTGGTCCTTTTAAACTTCCGTTGTGGGATCCTAATAGACACACACTCCAAACGTTGTGCTCTTCAGCCCAACTTTGGTTTCTCCGGCCCGCATCCTTCCCATCCTCCACATCTTCCTTGTTTTACACATTGAGAGCATGAGTTAAGTATGTGTCCTATTTTTTGTCTCCCATTATGTCATACATGTTCCTCTCCCACCGTTCTGCTAACTTGTATGTGTAATTTGTACTTCCACATTGTCCTTCTCGCGAGATTACATCGCCTCATTTCCTCAAACCAATTATGAAGGGAAGCAGTTAATACATAATTTGGTTTTGACTTTTCTAGCTTCCATTATGCCTCCTTATCGATTACAACGCTGTTTGATTCTAATAACGCCTATCATCAAGTGTCTCTTACCTGCGTTCGAGCAATTCGAAATCATATCTTACATTCAATTTCCAGTATCAGTTGAGCATGACACCTATGGAGCTTAAAACAAAATCACTACAAGAGAACATGCCTTTTTTGACCGCAGTTCGTGTCGGAATTCCATTGGAAATTTCTGACGGGCAGAGGTCGTCGGAAACTGGTCGGAATATTTCCGATGGATTACCGACGGCCGTCTTTCCGACGGATGTTCAATCGGAACTACGAGACTGAAATCCGTCAGAATATCGTCGGAGATATTTTCGACAGAATTCCGATGGACTTTGTTTCCGACGGATCTTTGTCGGAATATTCAGTCATTGATCCGTCGAAAATATTTCTGACGATATTACGACGGATTGCTTTGCGACGGAACTAAATATTTGTTAAATTTTTTTTATTAAAATTAATTATTAATTCAAAAATTTTAATTATATTAAATAATAATCTAATTAATTAATTAAAATCACTTATAAATATAAAATTTCTTAATTAAAAAATTCATTAAACATAAAATGTAATTAAAAAAACATAGAAAATTTAATTGGGAAAGAGATGGGGGAAGGCGTCCTTCATGATCTTCTTCATATCCATGAGCTCTTGCCGGGTTGAGTTGTGTGCGGACTCCAACTCCTCGACCTTCGCGTCCCTGTCTTTCACCGTTTGGTTGAGCCTCTCGATTTCGTCCTTGTACTCCGAAGTTTACCGAGGACCTAAAGAAGAAGATTCTTGGGTCGGAAGTCCGCTTAACCCACATAATCGTCCCTTGATTTGTCGAGTTTCCTACGAAAAATTAAAAAATTTATGAATGAAATTACGAAAAAAGAGTAATGGATACCAATAAAAACTTACAGCGAGAACAATGTCGTTGATCTCTTCACGGGCTAGCTCGTTTGAGGAAGTTGATCCATCAATAGTGAGCTGCGACATTGAAGCCACACGTTCCAACTTCTTCTTCTTGCAGGTCTCAACAACCTCCCGCACCCCAAGTCCTGAAGCACACCAGTTTTTTTTGTTGGTATGCCTCTTCTCCATCACTTTAAGTTAATCGGGAGGGGCACCAGCTTCTTCGCATGTGAAATTGTATTAAGTAAAATAATAATAAAAAATTAAAATTAGTAATTAAAAATAGAATTTATACTTACCATTTCCATCGCCTCGCGTTTGAAAATCTTTGCGCCCCCGTTGTGAATGTAGATCTCCTTTCCTCCTCGGTCACTCTTCCGGTTCTTCAAGTGTTTTTCGGAGATCTTCTTCGTCTCCGGCCGACTCCAAAACTCGCAGAAGCCCTTCCAGATGCCGTCCTCAAGGTCCTTCGGCTTGTCTTTGTTGTGCACCCACTTCTGCTTCCACTCGTACATGTGCTTCGAGTACTGAATACCAGCATATCGATCGAAAGTGGCCAGCACTTTCTTCGTCATATCGTATGCTCCCAAGTGAACTGTGGCTACATAAAAAAACACACATAATGTTAGTTATTCAAAATTATAATTGACAAAATTAACTAAAAATAAAGAAAAATTAAAATTAATTACTGTGAAAATTCGGTGCCACAAGTCTTTCTTGTCGGTCGACATGTCCGAGTAATTCTCATGCAAGTTGTCCAACATGTTATGGAGCATCCGCAATATTGCCTTTGTGATCTCAGGCGACAATCTAAACCTGAAAACATTAAAAATAAAAAATACATACGTTAAGATTCGGATGCAATTATGTATATAAATTGAAATAATAAACAAAATTTCAGTGAACAAGTCCCGTCTTCAAACTTCATGTCGAGTCGGATGCAATGGCCCCGGTTCGGCTGCTGAACAAGATACTCGATCCTAATCCGGCTGTGAGCACCAGATTGCTCGGACTCCAGAACTTCAGTTCCCGAGGTCGATCCATTACGAGGCTTATCCCGAGAACGATTACGTCCCTGAGAGTCCAAACGGAGAGAGTCCTCGTTATTCCAGCAAAAAATATAAAAACGTCAGTACATTTAATTATAAAATTCCAAAATTTTAAAAAGAAAATAAATAAAAAATCGAAAACTTCCAAAAATTTCAAAATTTTCCAAAAATTCAAAAAATCATAACATTTTCTAAAATTTCAAAACAAAAAACAAAAATTTCAAGAATTCTAAAATTTCAAAAAAGTTCAAGAATTCCAAAACATTTTTAATTAGTACAAAATTCTGGAAAATTCGATTATAACTTTTTAAATACTTAGAAAATGTTTTTAGTATTATAGAAATGTTTATAATCAAAAATAGCAATTTATAAAATTAATAAATTGTTTCCTAAATCTAAACATTTCAATCTAATAATTGGATCCTAGATTAAACAATTCCAATCTCAATTACAATCTCTAACAATTCCAATCTAAATCTAACAATTCCAATTCCAATTCTTAATCTCTTCAAACTAACAAAATTTACAAATAAAAATTAGGAAACAAATGAAAAGACAAGAAAACTTACACATGATCCATGTTGGGTGATGAAGAATGAAGGATTGAAGAGAAAATGGAATCGCCTGAATTTAGAGAGAGAAAATGAAATCGCCTGAATTTAGAAAGAGAAACGGAAGAAATCGATCGGGAAGAGAGAGAAAAAATAGAGAAATGAAGGAGAAGACGGTTCGTAGATTAAATCTACGGATTCCCAAAAAAAAATCATTTAGGCGGACAACATTCCCACGTCCTCGAAAAAACCAATTTCTGACGGATTTATGGTATATTTGGGGTTTAGGGTATATGATGATATGGTTTAACAATCCCTAATCTACATGTTTCATTAAAAAAAATTGTAAGTTCATCAATTTTAAAGACTTTGTATGAAATTATTACTTTTACAACATAAAATTTATACATTTCACATAACATCTACTATACTTTATATTATAACTTATACTAACACTGCCATCTAATTTTATGAATTATAGAACACACATGTATTTTGAAATTTGACAAGTTAAAAATATTGTATATACGTGAGATATTTGTTTGTCTACAATTTCTTCAAAAAAAGAAACCTAAACCCTAAACCATATTTTTGATGATCCGTCGGAAATCCGTTGGAAATTTCTTACGGATTTCCGAGATTAGAGTTGTAAAACCTGATTTAAACGAGATAATCGTGTTTAATACCTGGTGTACACTATCCGACGGATGTATACTAAATAATATTTTTTGGGGGTTTTCGGAAGGAGAAGACGGTTCGTAGATTAAATCTACGGATTCCCAAAAAAAATCATTTAGGCGGACAACATTCCCACGTCCTCGAAAAAACCAATTTCTGACGGATTTATGGTATATTTGGGGTTTAGGGTATATGATGATATGGTTTAACAATCCCTAATCTACATGTTTCATTAAAAAAAATTGTAAGTTCATCAATTTTAAAGACTTTGTATGAAATTATTACTTTTACAACATAAAATTTATACATTTCACATAACATCTACTATACCTTATATTATAACTTATACTAACACTGTCATCTAATTTTATGAATTATAGAACACACATGTATTTTGAAATTTGACAAGTTAAAAATATTGTATATACGTGAGATATTTGTTTGTCTACAATTTTTTCAAAAACAAAACCTAAACCCTAAACCATATTTTTGATGATCCGTCGGAAATCCGTTGGAAATTTCTTACGGATTTCCGAGATTAGAGTTTTAAAACCTGATTTAAACGAGATAAACGTGTTTAATACCTGGTGTACACTATCCGACGGATGTATACTAAATAATTTTTTTTTGGGGTTTTCGGAAGGGTGACACTTAATTAAGTTCATCAAAATCCAAAGTTTATAAAACTTCCACATAACTAATAGCTTCCACATAACAAATATCTAGTACAAATACATATTTTACAATGCAAAACGTTTTAAAACTACTCCGAATCCGATGATCAGTAATTTGATTCTGCTGAATCGGAAGTTTCCCACAAATTCCTCAATTTCTTCCTCTGAATCCTCAAATACCCGATCGTCCGCACGTACGGTGAAATCAACAACAAGGTCGGCCTCAAGGGAATGCTCGATTAAACCTAAACCTACGGAGCTTTGTTGGAGGGGTTCATGATCGGATATCCCATGAATCATACCTCTCAGGTTTATCGATGTGACTGTAATCCACGTGTCTTGCTTGTTTGTCACTCGAGGATAGGGAATATATCATACCTACACCATGTAATATAGTTATATAAAAATTTAACCACAGAAAGTATATATAAATGTTAAATTCTAACAACTAAAAGTACAAGAATAAAACGAACCCGGTCTGCTTGTGAAGTAAGTACGAGTGGATCCTATTTATGGAGTCGCATTCTGCTATGTAATGATGCAACACCAAATTGGTCGTGTCGCACACAGCTTCCTACTAATTGGTTGTACCAGTCACATAAAAATGCAATGCATTTCAAGCCGAGCATTCCCGGATATTAAGTATCCAAAATCTCATGTAGGACACCATAGTATACAAGATCACCGAACTGAGTATATACAACGTAATCTGAAGTTGACCCGCTCCTATCATCCCGAAGAATCTTAAAAGTGTAGCCCGTATGCTATACATCACATGTGATTGCGCGCTTGCTAGTGGAAATCACACTAATTCTTCTAACCACGTGGAAAATTTATGACTGTTAGCCGACTATGTCTTTATCTGCATGAATCAAATCAAAATTAATTTAATTTAATCATTCATTATATATAATAGTTAAAATCAAGGTAATAATTAAAAACACTTACATAATCTCTTAACCAACACTCGAACTCTTCCCGTTAGAGCTCCATAAGCTTGTCCTCTGTTTTGTCTAGAAATGCAAAACGTTGATAAGCCATATAAAACGGGCGCGTTGTCCATCCGGATAACATGCCATATGCTGGAAAATCGCTAATGGTCCACATAAGTACCGACCGCATGATAAAATTCTGATGACAAGAAACATCAAACGCCTCAACATCATGCTCCCATGACATTTGCAGCTCATAAATCAATGGCTGCAAAAATACATCGAGTGATATCTTCGGATGCTCTAGTCCAGGAACTAGAATGCTAAGAAACAAAAACTCTCGTCTCATGCACAAAAACGGCTGCAAATTGTAGGGTGTTACAATTAATGGCCACAAAGAATATTGTCTGCCATGCTTCCCAAAAGGGTTGAAACCATCGTTACATAATCCAAGGTATACGTTCCTCGCCTCATACGCAAAACTGGGATAGATTGATTGAAAATGTTTCCATGCTCCTGCATCTGATGGATGAGTGATTTCTCCATACGTTGTATGCTTTGCATGCCGTCTCATTGTTCCCACTGTGCGCTCTGATTGATATAACCTCTTCAATCTCTCTGTTAACGGCAAATACCACATCCGTTTATATGGGACAGACACTCTTCCACATGTTTCCTTATACCGAGGTTTGCGACAAACACGGCATTTCGAATGGTATACGTCCTCTCTCCAGTAGATCATACAGTTGTCGATGCATAGATTTATCATCTGATACGACAATCCTAGACCAGCAACAAGTTTCTATATCTCATAGTATGATGTCGGTGCAAAATTATCTTCTGGAAAAATGTCTTTCACAAAATCCGCGATTGCATCCAAACACTCCTCGCTCAAATTGAAATCCGTCTTTATACTCATCATCCTAGTTGCAGCTGATAAAAGGGGATGTCCACATCTACACCCATCATATAATAGATTCTAAGCAGCGTCTAACATATCAAAGAATCTCTGAGCTTCTAAGTTAGGTTATTCTCCTCTATCTCCATACTCAGCAACTGATGGTATACTTTCACGAAATGC
This sequence comes from Eutrema japonicum, assembly GCA_030161315.1. Lineage (NCBI taxonomy): Eukaryota > Viridiplantae > Streptophyta > Magnoliopsida > Brassicales > Brassicaceae > Eutrema > Eutrema japonicum. Next base: position 41,331,918 of record BSQW01000006.1, read on the forward strand.
ATCGTTCACCATATGAACATGACCTACAGTTTCTACTTCCATTGCAAGTTCTTCTAAGCTAGCGTTATCCCCAATATATTGTTCACTAGTACTAGCATAATCCACCATTGTATCATAATCTCCATGATAATACCACATCTTGTAACCCGGCATAAACTCATTACAATGCAGGTGTGACCATACTTCATCTATCACGATTAATCTACGATTCCGACAATTGGTACAAAGGCAATAGATTTTACCGGTTTTTTTGCTTTCTTCTGCATACCCGCAAATACCATGAATTGCTGCATACCTTGTTTGTATTCTTACGTAATTAGGTCCGTCTCCGAAATTTGATGAGGCTTTTCCATGCATGATCGAAACTAATTATAAGGATCTGAAGAAGACATTTTGGTAAGGTTGTAGATGAGAGTTTTTTTTTGGGAAATTGTAGTGAATGAGGGGTGGAGACTTTTTATAGGGAATTTGTATGCGATTTCCGACGGATTTCCGACTATTCAAACGGCTATGTAACGGCTATATTATTTCAAACGGCTATATTATTTCAAACGGCTACAACATTCGTCTAAAACACGTCGATATTCCGTCGGACTTATGTCGTCGGAATACCGTCGGAAAATTTCGTCGGATGTTATTTTTGTCCAAACCCCGTCGGAAAATACCGACGAATTTATGTCCGTCGGAATTTTCGTTGAAAAGTACCACATTTTCTTGTAGTGAATGACTCGTTGTCTGAAAAAATGTAAGTGCACTCTAGTTTGTTAGGTCATGACACAACACTTGATCAAATGATATGTCTATGAGGTTATATTTATGATCCGCTAGTTGTTCTAGCTTTAATAAAATAATCTACATAATATAAATAGTCAAAATAATAACTATTTAAATTGGCGAATAATAAAAACATCATATAATTTAAAACAAATTTTTTTCTAAAAAATCACTTATTATAAAACAGATAAAGTATAATATAGTTATCCACATTTTAATATATAATATATTTTGCTATAGCAAACCACTTAATAATTTAATTAATTATTTCTATAGACAAATTGCTGTTTTTACCCCAAATTTTCGTTTTTATGACAAAAGTACACCGTCCTTTCAATCAAATGTTGCGCTACACTTTCGGGCGTGGAAAATTACAGTTACCTTCTTATGACCAAACAAAAAACGCGAAACCGCTATTACCATTTTAACCTTCGCGACATGTCAGACTTCTATAGAGGTCTGACATTTATACTCTAATAGAAGTCTGATTGATTTCTCTTACCAGACTTCTCTCAGACGTATTCGAGAAGTCTGATAGAGATTAAAATAGTAAATTTAAATTTAAAAATTTGTTAAAACTTTTTTCTACAATAATTAAATATAGACGATTTTGATGTATAGAAATTAATATTTCATAAAATTGAATCAAATTAAACAAAGTTAGTTAATTATGCATATACCTCAATAAATATCAGACTTCTTCGAGAAGTCTGATACAAATTTAATTAGTAAATTTAAATTTAAATTTAAAAATTGTAAAAAGTTATTTTGTTAAAAATTTCTTATACATAAATTAAATATAGACGATTTCGAAGTATTAAAATTAAATTTCATAAAATTGAATCAAATTAAAAACATGTAAAGCAAAGTATGTTGTAAAGCTCAAAATATGCTTTGTAACGGAAACATTTACATATAACTTTAGGGTTAGATTCATGGTTTACCAAATTTACATTTGAAATTTTAAATTTGCACATATGTGTTGTAATGTGCATATATTTCACGAATTTAATGCTTCCTAGAGGTTATGTTTTAATATTGTCACTCATAAGTGCTAAATATTAGATTTAGGGTTACTCGGACTTATCGGAGAAGTCTGAGAGAATCAGGATTTCTCAGACTTCTCATAGATTACCAGACTTCAATTTTAAACTGAGTTTTTAAAATTCAATTGCAAAACTACCCTCTCGTTGACCATATGAGTTTCATCAGAGTTCTAAAGCAGTCTGAGTATACAACTCAGATCTGAAAATCGACGATATGCGTTTAGAGTTTGTTTTCACCCTCGTCGAGCGCCCAGAACGTCTAATATCACCGAAATCCCGCAAGCCCAGTCGCGTTTTGCCGTTTTTATGCCATAATTTCCGATTTCGGTACGTTTGAATCGGAAAATAAGTGGGAAAATGGGAGAAATCGGAGAGAGAAGTCGCGAAAAATGTTTACGAGCTATATTCTTGAGCTTTAATGGCGGAAAAACGGGTTAGTTACTGCATTAACTCATCGACGATGGTGGTTGTCGTGGTTTCTCAGACTTCTCAGAGAATCGGGTTTTCTCAGACTTCTCAGAGAAGTCTGAAACGTATTTAATTTGAAAATTTAAATTTAAAAAAATATTAAAAATTTAGTTTATAAAACTTTTTACTACATAAATTACACATACTCATTGTTGCTGTATATAAATTAAAAGTACATAAAATTTAATCAAATTGAATCATTGGAGATGAATTTGGATCTAAACACAAGTTTGCGGTTTCTCAGACTTCGAGAAGTCTGAATTGTATTTAATATGAAAATTTAAATTAAAAAAATAATTAAAAAAATTTTCATATACAAATTTTTGAAACATAAATTAAACATAATCATTGTAGATGTATATAAATTTAAATTACATAAAAGTTAGTAAAAATGAGTGAGTATGAGATCAATTTGGATCTAAACACCATGTAGGTAAAAGTTTACGGTTTACAGGCTCAATATTTGTTGGATTAGGGTTCAAAAATTTCCCTTGAAGTGTAATTAACTATAAAAGAGTGTGAATATCGAGTTATATATTGCATTGTGCAAATAACAAAGAAAACAAGAGTTTTATCTATGTTCGACATATGAAGTTGGATATCTTGTTCCTATCGGTAGGGTTAGATTGAGAGTTTCTAAATTTTTAATTCATAATATTTTTTTTACATATACTGGTTAGTTTGTGACTAAGTTAAACGAGTTTGATGTTTGTTATAAGTTTTCTATATAATATGATGGTATTTAAGTAGTAATTATCAAGTTTAGGGTTTATCAGACTGCCATTTCAGTCTGATTGTGTCCATGGTTTATCAGACTTCTTGATGGAAACTTGTGAATTAACCTGAAATAAGTTACCATACTTGTGATTTTACCCCATATATAAACTAAAGTTACCAACCCTAATCTGTAAAAGTCATTATCGACTCTCTCTCTCTCTAAAACATGAAGAATATCTCTCTCTCTCTAAACTCCCTCAAACATAATTTCCGGAAACCCTCGTCGCCACCGCCACCACCGTCGTCAGCTTCTTCAGTCTGGTAATTACCTATCCTTTTTCGTGACATCTTACCAGTCCCTCCATCTATCTCTCTTCATATTTTCATCACAACTCCATTTTCTTGTAGGTCGAATCGCCACCGCCCTTGCCGTCGTCAAATTCGTTTTTACAACTGAGTTAAGCTTCCTAGAAACAAGTTTTTCGCCTTCTACTCTACTTTTTTTGCAAATTTTTTAGATCTATACGAAATAAGACCATTTTCCATGTTCTTTGCCTAGATCTAAACAAACAGATGATTTTTAATTAATTCCGTTTTAGATCTACAAGATAGAAGTCCATTTTTCTATGTCAAACAAAAGTTCTAGGTCTGGTATGTATTTTGATGCTTGGTTTTATTCAGTCCAAAAAAAACTTGAAAATTACTATATTAGAAGTCTGAAAATGAATTAGACTCGATATGAAGTCTGATAGTTGACCTGATCTGAATTAGACTCGATTAGAAGTCTGAAATTATACTTTCATTTAATTAGACTCTGTTAGAAGTCTGAAATTTGAGTTTGTACGAATTAGACTTGAGAAGAAGTCTGAAATTAGACTTTTCCGAATTAGACTCTTTTAGAAGTCTGAATTTTGACTTGATTTTAAATTAGACTTTATTAGAAGTCTGGCTTTATACTTGTTTTAATTTTTGCGACTGTTTTTTGGTACATAGGATGGGGCGATTCAGTCACCTTCTAACGTCCAATAGTTCATGTTCAACAGGCCGACGTCGATTCGGATCATCCTACGGATTCCCCAAGAAATGCTTATGTGGTCTGGAGCCCGTCATGCGAACATCCACTACTGCCGATAATCCGGGAAGAAGATTCTTCGGATGTCGTAACTATGATGTAATGGCCTCTATATGTCATGTGGTTCGTTTGTTTTTTTCTGCTTATTATAATTTGGGATCTTAATATGATTGTATAAATGTAGTTGTGTAGGATGGTGGTTACCATATAATGATGTGGTGGGATGAGGCTATGACTGAAGAGTTTAACGATGTAAAGCTGTATGTTGACCAACATGGTCAACTAATTGATGGCATGTTCGTTTCTAATGCTCAAAGCGACAAGTATTTGTCCACGTTGCTCGATGACGTCAAGGTAACGAATGAAGAGATAGCTCAATTGAAGGAGCGGTTGACGGAGAAGCCATGTTGCCAGATAATGTGTGGCGTCGAGTTGAAGAGTCTGACGTTCGTTGGTGCTATTATTATCGTCCTGATCATGTTTATATGTTTTGGTTTCTTGTAATATGTGACAATTTGTAACCAAAATTTCTATTTTTTTCATGGAACGAGATATTTGATTATGATGTCGGTTTAATTTATCTGTGTCTTTCTTTACTATGTCAGACTGTTTATGAAGTCTGAATTTATTAGACTTCTTTCAAAGTCTGAAAAACTTAAACTTTTGAAAACTTTCACAAGTCTAGTCTTGAAAATATCACAATTTCAGACTGCAAAACGAGTATGGTAGTAGAAGTATTTGAAAAATACTTCTAAGCGGCAATTAAAAATATTAGAAACAATTGCAGAAAAAGCGGGGATTTTGCCGCCCAAAATTTCCAGACTTCTCGCTCAATTATCTCATCACTATCAGACTGCTAAAAGAGTCTGATATCAGACTAGGTTAAGAAGTCTGACATCATATTGCGAAAGCGGTATTTTTATGTGGTAAAACCGTTTTTTAACCGCCACTTAGGATACATATAAAAGGGGTTTTTATCCCCTCATTTTTACAGTTACCGAAGCAAATAACAAAAAAAAACACTGATTCTCGTTGTCGCTGCCGGAATTCGTCGCTTACATCTTCTCATGTGCCTTCGACGGTAAGATTCTTCTACTCCTCTCTTCGCCGCAAACCGTCACCTTCTCGATACTGATTTCTAGAACTCAGCGCTGAACTCTTGTCTTTTTTTTATTTTCAGATCTGGTTTCTCTCTCCTCGCTGTTGTCACCGCTCCTTCAAGTCTTTCATAGAGGGTAAAAGATTCAAATTGAGCAATAATGTTTAGATCTTTGGGTTTGAGTTGTATTGTGTTCTGTGGATTTTTGGGATTCGTCCGATTACTTCATGAATAGCCTTCGTAGTTAACTCTGACTATATTTCGTCAGATTGCAAATAAAATATGAATTTGAGTAGTCATACTGCATATGACGTCTGACTTTAAGTTTTCAGACTGCTAATGGAGTCTGGTTGTGGTTGATGCAGGTTTTAGACATAGTGGCAGAACGTGAATTCCCTCCAAGGATGTTCACAACCGGGTATGAGTCTCAACCAGACAAAAGCATACACTACTTCAGCGGTAAGAGAGATCTCATGGACGCTCTCCAAAAAGCGCTGGATGATGATGAGTGGGAAGAGCTTCGTAACTCAGCTTTTGGGGTTTTTGTGAAGTGGAATGAGATGAACTTCGTATGGTGTTCAAGGATGGTGCACTACATGCTTACTATGCAACTAGAGGTAGATCAGAAGCATGAGCTTTGGTGTCTTCTTAGCCTTCAACCGGTGAGGTTTTCCCTCCATGAGTTTCAACAGATAACCGGACTCAATTGAGACTATGTTGAGAATCTGGAGTACCCGGAGGTTGAGTATACAGCCGATATGAGAGATATGTGGGAGCTTCTTGGGCTGGATTTCGAGGTAGTGCCAAGTTATTTTCAGTTACTGGGCGCTTGCAACAGATTTCGAGGCTGGGAACGGCAAGATAGGATTTGGTTGGGCTACCTAGCCATCTACACGAGCTTCATTGAGGCTCAACACTGGTCAGTTTCCGCAAGGGCTGACATGACTAAGCTATTACTGTCTCCAGGGGCGTTAGAAGCATACCCATGGGGAAGACTGGCCTTCAAAATCCTTGTAGACTCTGTCAAAACAGAGGCAAATAAAAAATTCCAAGATGACAAAACTATCAGGTTGAGGGCTTCGCTGAGGTCTTAAACGTATGGGTATATTGGGCATGTCCCGGGATTGCTACGCTTTATGGAATGCACTTGTAAGATAACCCAGCCCCACCGCTCTTGGCTTACAAAGGATCAAGGAATCGGAAGAAAGTCGATTTAGAGTTGCGCATGCAGGTATTTTACTGACCTTTTTTCCTTAAAATTCACCTTTGATTGCTTTATGTCAGACTGCAAATTCAGTCTGATAAGTTATCAGACTAATTTTGAAGTCTGAATTTTTTCCAGACTTAATTTGCAGTCTGAAAGTTGTTGTCAGACTGAAGTTGCAATATGAAATATTGAAGTCAGACCTTTTTTGAAGTCTGAAACTTTGTACCATACGGGATATGTAGTCTGGTAGATTTTATTTATTTTTAACATACTAATATACATTTTGCTCGTTGACTTGTACTTGCAGACCCGCGTCACCAACTTCGTCATCAAGGAGTTTGAGGACATGTTCCCCCGGTGGGACGATGGTGAGGATGATGAGAAAGTTTTGAACATTGTGAAAGCAATGTTGGGTGAGTTTGAGCGCCCTTAGAGGTGGAGTTTTAAACACTGGAAGTCTGAAGGTGTGTTCGCCATTGTCAAGAAAGAGGTGCCCCTTATTAAGTCTGAGGTGGTTAAGTCTGAGGATGGTCTGAAGAAGGCCAAGGGAAAGGGTGTTAAGAGGAAGGTTGATGATGATGGTGAGGATGTTGATGATGATAAGAAGAGAGCAAAATCAGGCGTTGATGATGGTGGTGAGGTTGTTTACTTGATCAAGTCGGTGGGTTCTCAGATGAATGAACTTTTTAGTCTTGTTAAAGAAGGTTTTAAGCAGGTGGTTGAGAAGATGAATGAACTTGAGAAGGAAGTTAGGTTGTTAAGGGGAGAAAAGAGGAGGAAATCTGGTGTTGAGAAGTCTGATGGTGGTGTTGAGAAGAAGTCTGATGATGGTGGTAAGGTTGATGATGGTGGTGAGGCTGAGGCGGGGAAACACAAAAAGGCTCCACGGAAGAATATTACACCCAAAAAAATTGTTGTGAAGCCTCCTAAGCCTGCTGCGGTTGTTGAAGCTGCAGACCAAAAAGGACCTGGAAAAGAAGCTTCAGCAGTAGAGGATGCAAAGGAAGCTCTGGCTGAAGACAACCCTACCCAACCGTCTGAGGCCAAGATTCAGACTGTGGTGGATGTTGGGGTTAGTGTCCCAAACCCTCTACCAAAAAATGTTCAAGAAAGGAGAAGTAGTTGAAGACTTAAGGACAAAGCCATTGCTTAATAATCAATATAAGTGTGATATTGTAAAAACCTGAACCTATGTGCAACTAAAAACTCGTTATTTCGCTTTGTTGTTGTGTTTGATGAGAACATGGTTATCTGATATTAGACTGAGATTTAGGTCTGATTTTGGTGTTATTTTAATCTCTGTCAGACTTCTAGAAGTCTGATTGTGTCTTGGATTTATATTGCAGTCTGTAGGTGGCGTGGATAGTGTTAGATTATTTGTCTTACACTTTTATTGCAGTCTGACGGAGGTGGGTTTTTTTTTATTTTGTAAATGCAGAGTAGTGTCGTGGGCAGTGAACAGAATGTTCTTATCGTCGATAAGGCGGTCATGGGCGTAAACTTTGATGCTGCATATATATGTCGAAACAAGACACTAAGCAGGCAACTGCTGGAGCTTATGTAAAGGCGAAGGCTCAAGAACTCAAACAGAAAAAGCAGGAAAAGAAACAGCTTCACCCGAATTTTTCGTCAGGTGTAGACTAGGGTATACGGGAGTTTTTGTAATCCCACTTGAGTAGATTTTGAATCTATCAAGTATCTTTTCAGCATAATGAGCTTGAGACAAGATTATTCATTCAGAAGTTCTAGTGATCTTAATCCCTAGAATGACATCCGCTAATCCCATGTCTTTCATATCGAACTTGCTACTTAGCATGTTCTAAGTTTGACTGATCATGTATCTGTGCGGAGTACTTTTGATGTATATGCACTTATCACATTCATTAATGCTGAAACCATTTGACATCATTATGTTGTCAAATTTTTCATGACATTGTTTTGGAGCTTGTTTAGGTCCATACAATGACTTCAAAAGTCGACAGACTTTGTGTTCTTGTCCTGGGATAACAAACCCTTCGGTTGTCTCATATAAATCTCTTATTCTAAATCACCATTTAGAAATGCAGTTTTCACATCCATTTCATGGATTTCTAGGTCTCTTAATGCTACCATTCCGATCAGCATTCGAATTGAAGTTATTATCGTTACCGGAGAATATGTGTCAAAGAAGTTCATGCCTTCTTTTTACTAGAATTATTGCACCACAAGCCTAGCCATGTACTTATCGATTGAGCGATCGGTTTTTAACTTTGTTTTGAAAATCCATTTACACCCTAGGGCTTTGAACCCTTGTGGTAGATCGGTTATCTCATATGTATTATTTTGCATAATGGATTCGATCTCACTATTAACGTCTTCCTTCCAAAAAAGAGCGTCTGATGTAGACATGGCTTCAGTGAAATTTCTCGATTCATTCTCTAAAATAAAGACCATTAAGAAATCTTCACCATAAGATTTTTCCTTACAAGATCGTTTGCTACGTCTAGGTTCATCTTCAATCTCTTCTGCATCATCTAAAAATGTGCCAGAAGTACTCGCCTCATTTACAGAGGTAATTGCATCTCTTTCTTCACGAGTTCGTTTCAGTTTTTTTATCTTTACAGGGAAACACATGCTCAAAGAAAGAAACGTTCTCTGATTCCATGGTTGTATTAACATGGATATCCGGTATGTCTGATTTATGAACCAAAAACTGATAAGCACTACTATTGTGTGCATATCCGATGAAAATACAATCCACCGTCTTAGGTTCAATTGTGACCTTTTTAGGAGGTGGCACTACTACTTTTGCTAGGCACCCCCCCCCCCCACACTTTCTGGTATTTGTACGAAGTTACAATACCTTTCCAAAGTTCATATGGTGTATTACCAATAACTTTATGTGGTAAGCAATGCTTCCCCCCACATTTCTTGAGATAACTAAGAACCATGCATCTCTGCATTCATCATCTCACTAAGAGTTCATAATTTTTCTTCCGCAACTCTTAGATTCAAGTGAATAAAGAGCAGTTTTTCCGACGAATAATGTCATGTTCTCTAAAGAACGCATTTCATTCTCATCAAACTCGCCACCTTTATCATGTATAACTATTTACATAGTTTTCTCAAGTTGGTTTTAAAATTTCATCTTGTATGCTTTGAACTTTTCAAAATCATATTCATGTTTCTTAACAAGTACACACATATATCACAATAGATACCATTGTGTTAACAATGTAATGCCACCATTCAATTTGGTTATTCCCAACCATATTGACTTTAGAAACTACACTACGCGTGTCACTTTTAGTCAGATTGGTCTGGGATATCCCAATGTCTCTGCATGGTCAATCTTGAGCTTCACTTGGCCACAACCTTCAATTTTGGACGAGCCGGTGTTACCCATTAACAGCTGTTCCTCACTCTTGTATTTTTGATAAGTGCTAAACATGACTCTATCAATACATATGTGAGTGGTGGCACATGTGTCGTACCACCAATCTTTCGGGTTGTCCTCAACCGTGTTGACCTCTATGACCATAGCGCACATGTCATCTTGAGTCAGGTTGGCCAGAGCCTTCCCTTTGTCTTTGCGGTTGTCAATTAATTTTGCTATGACTTGCGCTAGCTTTATGACCAACCTTGTCGCGCATGTGACACTTTCCCAAGAACTTCATTGCACCCTTTCGCTTCATAAAGCTATTAGAGGCTTTCAGGGAATTTTTCTTTTCCCATTGTCCTTGTGAACAACAACATTAGCAGTGTGCTCACACTGAACACCATCTGCCTTGCGGTTTCGAGACTCGATCCGCAGCCTGACTATTAAGTTTTCAATGGAAATTGCATTCTGCTTGTGCTTGAGATAGTTTTTGAAGTCCATCCAACTTGGGGGAAACTTCTCAATAAAGCAGTTCACTGTGAAACTATCACTGATAAACAAGTCTTCATCAGCAATCTCATGGGTTAGCAATTACACCGCTTCCACTTGTTCCATGATGGGTTTTGAATCCACCATTTCAAAGTCTAGAAATTTCACAATTGCGAATTTCTTACAGCCTATGTCTTTAGACTTATACTTCTTCTCTAAGGCAACCCAAAGTTCCTTTGGAGTAACTGTACTGTAAACAACGTACAACGGGTCTATCAGGCGACTTAGAATCAAGCATTTGCACAGAGAATCTCTTTGGTGATGTTCTCGGTATTGCTTATCATTCCGCGAAGACAAAATAAACACAACCTTTAATCAATAACGATTTAATTAGAAAATAATTAAATCACAAGATTTTTGATACGGAATTAAATCGCAATTTAGAAATCGCTATCGAACTAATTAGAACCGCTAAAAGCGTGTTCTGATACGAACCTCTTTAGAGCGTTATGATTCGAACCTCCACAGAGCGTTCTGATTCGAACCTCCACAGAGCATTCGTCAAAGCGTTTAAGGAAACGCATTTGATAATCGTTTCAGAGAACACGATTTGCTAGTTTAAGCGTTCGCAAACGTTAAACAATTGGCGATTGTCGAAGCGTTTTACAGCGTTCGCAAACCCAAGGAGCGTTTATTAATCGCAATTAATAACGTTTGTAAAAGACGTTAAAGTAAAACCGCTTCCACTACAGGTTTGAGAGTCGCTAGATTAGCGTTTGATAACGTTTGAGTGTCACAAGCGGTAGAAAGTCTTTTTATAAAATCGTTAAATAAAAATTGCTTCCACTACACGTTTGAGAGTCGCTAGATTAGCGTTTGATAGCGTTTGATAACGTTTGAGTATCATAAGCAGTAGAAGAATCGTTTTAAAAAATCGTTTGAAAAAACGTTTATTTACTCGCGATTAAAATCCGTTAGATGTTTATAATTGTAGGACCAAAAATTGTAGGACCAAAAATCCGCGATTAAAACGGATTTCCTTGAGTTAAAATTGTAGGACCAAAAATTCGCACAATAACAGGATAGCGATTTAATCACGAATGTATAAATAAACGTTAAAAAAGAAGAGTTTAAAAACGATATAGAAACGACGAAATTAAACGAAACAATGGAGGCGAGAGAACTCTCTTTCCTTAACTCAAAGAATCTCCCGTAGTGCGACGGTATAATATTCGATTCATGAGTCCCATGATACAATCATTGAAACCGTTATCGCGAACACTCGATAACGGATCTGTCGAACTTAATACTACGATACTCTCGAAATAAAAGACTTACTCTTAGCAGCAGAAAATTGAAGAAACTTTTTCTTTTGCAAGTGTGTTTTCTGTGTGTAATCGGATGCCTTTCTCTCAAGAGAGGCGATCTTATATATAGGAGAAGAGATGAGGTTTAATTCCACAACTTGCTTAGCAAGCACCTTGCTTTTTGCTTAGCAAGCTTAGCCTTGTTTGGCAAGTTTAGCTTTGCTTATCAAGTTTAGCCTTGCTTATCAAGCTTAGCCTTGATCACCAAGTTTAGCCTTGGTTGACAAATTTAGTCATGAGCCCAATGACCCATTTCAATTCACACTTACACGTTTTTAATAAAGCCCACAAACTTTAAAAATTGTTCCAACAAGTTGCTTAGCTTATTGTTGTCATGTTTAATGTTTTATTGTATCTAAACTATAAGCGAGTTGGTTAGCTTATTGCTGTCATTTTTTTTACTGCATATCTAAACTATATTGTTTAGAAATAATTAAAAAGGTGTTATATGACGATTTTGTCCTTGTTTTCCAATTGGTCAATATATACACTGTTGATTTACGCAGTACTGTACATGGGTACGACTGGAAAGTCAACGTGTGTACAGTACAATAAGTGTTAGTTTCCAAATTAAGTTTAGAAAGTGCTAAAAACTTTATAAATTTTTCAAAAAATGACTAATCAGCCAATAATCCCTTTTTTAGACATAATTGCACATATTTTCACTTATTTTAATTTTTTCTTACAAAGTTAACACTTATCTGTTTTTTTGTCTTTTAGCGTGTAAATGACGAAAATACAATTTTCTCTGTATACCCGTGTACCGTCCACATGCGTACACATCGTACTGTACATGTGTGAAATTGTCATGAATAGTGAAATAAGTGTTATTTTCCTAAATAAGTTCAAAAAGTGTTAAAAATTTTAGAAACTTTAAATAAGTGATTTTACATGTAAAAGTCGCCTTTTTTTATTGGTTTGGGTTAAATGTTTTTTTTGTCTCCATAGTTCTTAAAACTGCTTGGTGATGACATATGCAGAGACACATATTGGTTTTTATTGTACTGAAAGAAAAACCTTCAAACCCAGCCTAAAATTGATTTAAACTCAGGCCCGGCCTAACACTTTACAAAGCCCTATGGCAAAATAAAAAATTTTGAGCCACTTATTTATATAAAAAAATTTGGGCATTATTTTTACTAACATTTGGTTTTTTGGGCCCTTATTTATATATATATTTTCGAAAAAAACTTTGATTATTACTAAATATTTTAGTTTTTGGGCTTCATATTTTAATTTTAAAAAAAATTGGGCCCTTTTGCATAAAGAAATTTTTTCAAAACGAATTGGACCCTTGGGCCATCATACATCTGCCCTATCCATTTGGGCCGGGCCTGTTTAAACTAAAACCCAAACCAAGATAGATTCAGTTTCAGTTTAGTTAGTATACTTTAGAAACAAAAATATATTCCTTATGGTTCGAAATATATAAGATGTTTTTTTTTTGTAACTAAATATATAAGATGTTTCACGTAAAAATGTGCAGTTTGAGTAATTACAGAGATTAGATATATTTTTCTCTTCTATATCTAATAAATAATTCAACCAATAATAAAAAGACTGCTAAATAGAAATGATCACAAAATATGAAATAAATTTAAATTTTACATAGAAACATGAAAAAAAATCAAAGAAAATAAAACTTCTAAAGGTAACAGAGAAAGTATAAAACTTAAACCAACGTGAAACCGGGTTGACACCTCTCACTTGAAGACTCTGACGCCCTTTCGACAGATTTTAATATCGGTGTAAAAAGTCAACGACCACTCGAAAGTCATCTCTCTCCCTCTTTGAACATTTCGTGAGTACTCATGTTGGTTGCTATTTAAAGCCTATAAATTCCTATAACTGATAGGTCCTTTAAAGTAATCAAGACAAGTTGAACATTTTCTGACCAAAAAACTAACAAATAACAATTGTGTTTCGCACTAGAAAACATAGACTTAATTGGTTGTAAAGTCATTTATTTTAATTTTTATTAGCCGGTTAGCAAATTTTAAAAGTGTGGTAGAAAGTATCATTTTTTAAAAAATCGTGTACCGTCCATTATCGTACACGTTTCTTATTGTTACATCGTCTACCGTACATTATCCCACACGTATGCCGTACTGTTTGAGGGCATTTTTGGGTTAAAAATACTATTTTTTTCTAAGGTTTTAAAAAATGATAACATGTTAATGAAAGTTAAAATAAGTGACCGCGCATGCAAAAGCTCCAAAAACATATTATATTAAATGTGTTGACACATTTTCGTTAATCGTTTAAATTTCTTTTTTTGTGGGAACTAAGACATGTTAACACGTTTTCAGACAATTGACTTGGTGTCTTTTGCTTGAAATGTCCGAAGTATTTATTTTTCGCCCATCATCGCTTATAAATTTCATTTATAGTTCAGAACTTTATCGATCTTGTTTGGAAAATAAGAGAATATGGAGAGTTCCCATGGGCTTTTGCTGGTTGCACTTATAGCAACATTCGCTATAATTCACTTTGTTGAAGCTCAGGAAGAAGGTACGTATAATCTGGGTTTAACGTGTTTTAGACGATTTTACCTATGTTATTTAACTGCTGCGAGACACATGTTAAACGGGTTTATCCTGCCATTTAACGGTTGTTGAAAGCGAGATGTAATTTTTCTATATGAATATTTAATTTTCCAGATCATGGATTTCTAGTTCTATTATATAACCATGTGATATATATACTTCCTCTGTCCCATAATATAAGATCTTTATTTATTTATTTTGTTTTATATAATAAGATATTTTACAAGTTTATTTTTTGTTTTATTCAATCAAATATTTTACAAGTTTCTATGTAAATTTTAATGTCATTTTATACTTTTTAACTCTTTGAATTATGCAGTTTTTTTTATGATTTCCTGAATTATGTTTTAACTAATAATTAGATGATGTTTTTTTTTAAAAAAAAAAAAATTTTAATCTCCGCATTTTTATCTAAAATATCTTATATTTTGAGATAGAGAGAGTATATATTTATTTTGTTTTGTTTTGGCAACAAGCATGTGATCTATTATTATGTTGAGATATCTGTAATATTTCATTATTAATTATATATGTATAAGGATTATGTAATTTCACGTTTATCTTAATGCAAACTATTGTTTCGTCAAAAAAGGGATAATTGTAAATTTAGAGCAAAAAATGGGAACTATTGTCCCCTTAGTACTTATTTAAGTTTTGCAACTTTTAGACTAAAATACCATTTATTAAATATAAAAAATGCCAAATAAATATTTATACTTACTTTAAAAATTCCAAAAATTCATATAAGATAAATAATATATATTTTGTAATTTATCTTAGGAAAAACTAATTTTTTTTAAAATATTTATTTTCACGTTCTACTAATTGTAGAATTTGGTTTCTAATATTTGCTATAAAATCTACCAAGTATAGAATATGTATTCTACTATTTGTTTTGCATTCTAATGTCCCTATATAATCCATTATTTACAATGTTGTATTTATTCTACCAATTATAGAATTCACATTTTACCATTATCTCTATATTCTACTTTTTGTAGAATAGAAGTTCTACAATTGTCTCTATATTCTAATTTGCTGTAGAATAGAAGTTCTACCATTTTATCTTGATTTTACTGAATGTAGAATACATATTCTACCAAGAGGTTAGCAAAATCTGAGAGAAAATATAGGACAACACAACTGAAAATCTTCAGAAAATATATTTTTCCCCTTTTTGAAAACGTTTTTTCCTTTTTTGTTGTTGTAATCCTTTGGGTTTTTTTTTTAGAAATTATTTTGAACTCACGTTTTTCAATTTGTTTTTTCACGATATCTTCTTCAAGATTTTTGTTCTTTTTTTAAGTCGCAAACTGTTTTTTTTATCAATGCCCTTTTTATTTTAAATTTTATTTTCATTTTTTTATATATTAATTATTATTATTTTAAGGGGTAAAACTGGATTACCCTTAATATAAATACTAAGGGGACAATAATCTTCCAGTAAGTACTAATGGGACAATAGTTTCCATTTTTTGCTCTAAATTTATAATTCTCCCCAAAAAAAATTATTAGTTATATCCATTGCGTCAAGACGAAAATTCCAAAAAAATTAAAGATACATTAAATAAAGGGTTGACTGCCTAAAACCCTCTCACTCATATAACCTTAACTATTTCCTCTTAAACTATTTACCTCTTTATTAACTCCCCAAATTTATAATTTTCAACTCTAAACCAGCTAATCTATTTTTATTCTACTTAATTCCACCTCTCTAATCAAAATAATAAAATTGAGTTTAAGTAAACGAAAACACGTTTAATAACAGTGATTGTCCATAATAAAAAATATGATCCAACTTGAAAAACCCCGACCTAGTTTAAAAAAAAAAAACATACCCTACTTGACCTATGTTTCACGACAAATAATTGGAGAAAACTTGATTTTGAGTTTCACGACAACTTCGTCTTCTACCTCTCTGTCAATTCGGTCTGATCAAAATTAGAGAAGCACAAATTCGGTATCGATGAGATATATTATTCATAAAAACCTAGATTCCATAGAGATTCATAAAATTAGACAGTCACACCCAAAATCCAAAGAAATATAGCAAAAGAAACCACATGATTATTCTTACTGTCATGAAAATCAAATTCAATTTTCCCCAAACTCATATCCAAACTCCAATCTCACGTCTTCTATCTCATTGATACCAAATGTGTGCTTCTCTAATTTTGATCGGACCGAATTGACAGAGAGGTAGAAGAAGAAGTTATCGTGAAACTCAAAATCAAGTTTTCCCCAATTATTTTTCGTGAAACATAGGTTAAGCCGGGTCTGTTTTTGTTTTCTTTCAAAAACGGGTCGGGTTTTTTCAAGCCATATCGGTTTTTTTATTATGGACAATCACTGTTTATTAAACGCGCTTTCGTTTACTTAAACTCGATTTTATGATTTTGATTAGAGAGGTGGAATTAAGCATAATAAAATAGATTATGTGGTGTAGAGTTGAAAATTATAAGTTTTGGAGGGTTAATAAAGAGGTAAATAGTTTAGGGAGGATGGAGGAGGAAATAGTTAGGATTCAATGAGTTAAAGGATTTTAAGCGGTCAACCTTTTAATAAATGGTGTTAAATTTCACCTAATTTACTCGGTACATTTTTACTATTTTCTAGCAGCATTTTTCTTGCAGTTGTCATGAATATTACGTAGATCTCCCAAATTCACACTTAGGAAAAATAATAAGAATTGTGTGGAATTTTCCATAATTCATTCTTTTGATTTTGATGAATGGGGGTTTTATCTTAACAGAGTTCATCAGTTTGGATTGCGGTTTATCCCCGATTGAACAGTCTCCTTACACCGAGCCTGCAACTGGATTACAATACATATCAGATTCAAACTTTATCCAAACTGGAAAAATTGGTAGGATTCAGAGAAGTCTTGAGGGAGATTACCTAAAGCCGCAAACAACGGTTAGATACTTTCCAGACGGAATACGCAACTGTTACAATATTACGGTGAAGCTGGGAACAAACTATTTGATCAGAGTTAGAGCAGTATATGGGAATTACGATGGTCATAATATTTATCCTAGATTTGACTTGTACATAGGCCCTAATTTTTGGGTAACAATAAACATTGGCAAATACGTAAATGGTACAAGGGAGGAGATCTTTCACATCCCAAGATCAAACATTTTGGACCTATGTCTTGTCAAGACAGACGGGTCGACGCCATTTATATCGGCAATCGAAATGAGGCCAGTACCAAATAACAGTTACATCACCACATCGGGCTCATTGAAGTTGTTTTCGCGGTATTATCTTAGCAATTCCGAAGACGTTCTACGGTGAGTCTGCTTTGATATAATTTTTTTTAATTCATTCAATTAAGATAATAAATGTCTAATAAATTTAAAATGGCAAAGAATAGGTACAAAGAGGATGTCTATGATAGAATGTGGAATTCATACATTCAGAAAGACTGGAAGCAGATATCCACCAGTCTTACGGTGAACACTGGTTCCAATAGTTTCCGTCTTCCTCAGGATGCTCTCAAAACCGCTGTAACACCTGTGAATGCGAGTGCGCCATTGATAGATCTCGAGTTTCCCGACTCCTCTAATGATAAAGTTTACATTTACCTCCACTTTGCTGAGGTTCAAGTCTTGCAGGCCAACGAGAGTAGAGAGTTCGACATTTCTTTGAACGGGGTATCCATTAACGACTCTTACAGGCCTTTGTATCTGCAGTCCGAAACGATTCACAACCCGTCTCCAGTTATTTGCGAAGACGAAAAATGCATCATAACGCTGACGAAATCGAGCAAGTCTACACACCCACCTTTGCTTAACGCTGTTGAAGGTTTCACCGTTGCCGATTTTCCACAGGCTGAAACAGAAGAAAATGATGGTACGTATGTAAATGTTGTAATGCATGATTTTTTTTAATTTATTTGTATTTTTGTTAAAGTTAATTCGAAGAGTTTTGGACCGAAACTCATACATCTCCCCTTCGGAACGAAACATTTGTCTCCCTCCCAAGCGGAAACCAAACTAGAGGGTTCAAAGGCGCACAATCTTTGAAGAGCCCGAGATATTGCCACTATCCCAATAATCACTTTGGTGTAATGCATAATTTTGTTTATTTCAATTTGCTCAATCTAACACATCGTTCAAATTTATGGCAGTGGTTGCTATTAAAAACATCAAAGCCGCTTATGGACTGAGTAGAATCTCATGGCAAGGTGATCCATGTGTTCCTAGGAAGTTTTTGTGGGATGGTCTAAATTGTAATGACACAGATCCGTCTACACCACCAAGAATCACTTCCTTGTGAGATTTTTATCTATTTATAGAAAATACCCTTTCTCTAACTGCAAATTTACACTTGTTTTAATTTTATATCTTCACATATAAAACAGAAATTTGTCGTCAAGCGGGTTAACGGGAACCATATATGCTGGAATTCAATTTCTAACCCATCTAGAAAAGTTGTAAGTATGATCATTGTTGCATCAAAGGCGAAAATATGTTCTTCTTTTTTTTATAAATAAAGAAAATATTAAGGCAAAAATATCTTACATAGAAATTTCAATGGATTTTGATCTCTTCCAAATTTCAGGGACTTGTCAAATAACAGTTTGACTGGAGAAATTCCTGAATTTCTTGCTAACATGAAATCACTGTTGATCATGTAAGTTTCTAGACATTGTTGGTCCTAGAGTATACTCCTCGGTATAAATTATCACCAATGCATGAATATGTTTTCTCTCTCAATAGAAATTTGAGCAAGAACAATATGAATAGTTCAATTCCACAAGCTCTTCGCAATAGAGAAAAGGAAGGACTGAAGTTAATGTAAGAAAATAACTTCCATCCACGTACACACATTTCATTCGAAAACCCCTTTCCTTGTGCTTTCATAATCCTATACAATCAAATTTTTTTTTTTGTAGTGTTGATGGACATGAGATAAATAAATGTCTACCTGGTTCATGTTCCCCAAAGAAGAAATTTCCGGTGATGATTGTTGCACTGGTTGCTTTAGCGGTGGTGGTGGTGGTGATCGTGGTGGTATTGTTTCTCATTTTTGTGTTCAGAAAGAAAAAGACATCAAGTCATGTGGAAGGTACTTTTTTTTGTTTTTTGATAATCCGTGGGAGTTCCGGTCCTTCGGCCCATAATCTATCCTAGTACCGGAAGTCAGCTTTTTAGATATTCCGATTTAATGAACAACCCTCCGTTTTTAAGTTTCCATAGATAACTAAATTTTTTGCTTACAACTATTACCCATTCAGCAGTTACGCCACGGGCCCCTATTATTTCTGAGACATCAATCGAGACAAAAAACCGAAGGTTTAGTCATGCAGAGGTTATGGAAATGACAAACAACTTCAAGAGAGCTCTAGGTGAAGGAGGGTTTGGCGTCGTCTATCATGGTTATTTGAACGGTTCACAAGAAGTAGCTGTTAAAGTACTTTCTGAATCATCATCACAAGGCTATAAACACTTCAAAGCAGAGGTACATACGAAATGCTTCAAATCTTCCTCAAAATCGTAAAACAAAAAAATGTGATCTACCTTTAGTAATCATTATATTAATTTTACATTGTTGGTATGCAGGTTGAACTTCTTCTGAGGGTTCACCACATAAATTTGGTAAACCTTGTTGGGTATTGCGATGAACGAGATCACTTGGCTCTCATCTACGAATACATGTCCAATGGAGACTTAAAACATCATTTGTCAGGTGGAACATATCTACTATGACATTAGCATTTTTTTTTATTATTATTACGTAAAAGATTCATATGATGATGATTAGAATCCAAATATAGGAAAACAAGGTGGCTCTGTCTTGAGTTGGAGTACTCGGTTACGAATAGCTGTCGATGCTGCACTAGGTTCGTAAAATGATCTGCCCCATTTCAATCACTTGTTTTCCTGACATCATTAGACATAAATGATTCCAATATAAGTGTATAGGGATAAAGAAGGTATTTTCTCGTATTTGTAGGATTGGAATACTTACATATTGGATGCCAACCATCAATGGTGCACAGAGATGTCAAAAGTACGAACATATTGTTGGGCAAGCAGTTCTCAGGAAAAATTGCAGATTTTGGTCTTTCAAGATCTTTCCAACTCGGAGATGAATCCCATGTTTCGACGGTAGTTGCTGGTACTCCTGGATATCTTGATCCCGAGTAAGTATTATTATTCACACCCTGTATCATGAGATTTGTGTTCACATTCATCTTTGTCGATTAAATGAATAATTTTGTATCTTATTCCATGTTTTTGCCTTGCTAGATACTACAGAACAGGCCGTTTGGCAGAAATGAGCGATGTCTATAGTTTCGGGATTGTATTATTGGAGATAATTACCAACCAACGCGTGATTGACCAAACCCGCGAAAAGCCACACATAACGGAATGGACGGCATTTATGCTGAATAGAGGAGATATCACCAGAATCATGGATCCTAACCTTCACGGTGATTACAACTCTCGTTCTGTATGGAGAGCTATTGAATTGGCTATGTTGTGTGCAAACCCTTCTTCAGAAAAACGACCAAGCATGTCCCAAGTTGTTGTCGAACTAAAAGAGTGTCTTGCTTCTGAAAGCTCTACGAGAAGTAAGAATCAAGACACAGACTCTCATAATTCCTTTGAAATGAGCATGAGCTTTGACACCAAAGCTGTGCCTAGTGCAAGATAACTGTTTCAAAGAAGCCTTGTTTGTGTCGATCATGTATTTCTGCTTGCGGTATTTTTTCTTTTGTCAGAGGAGTGCTTAAGGAAGTGTAGAAACTCTACTGACCTCGTGCTCTCTCATGTATATGAATTTGTTGTTTGGAATTTGCGCAGTTACCTTCCACATTCGTAGGCTAGTTTTTCTTGAAAACCAATATCGGAGTCAATAAAGGTAATGACTATGTAGTTTTTTTTCATGAGGTTCGTTCACGGTGTGACCGGACATGAATGCTTTGATCTCGAACTCTTCAGTGTGATCGTGACAGGAAATCCGGGTCGGGGTGTTTCAATTTGGAGAATTTAGAATTTTAAATTGAAAATTTTTAAACTGAAAGAAAATTATAATGGACAATTCTACAAAATAGCACCAAAAAACTTAAAGTTCAATAATTTAGCACCCAAGGGTGAAAATCCCAAAATTAGCACCCAAGGGTGAAAATCCCAAAATTAGCACCCAAGGGTGAAAATCCCAAAATTAGCACCCAAGGGTGAAAATCCCAAAATTAGAACCCAAGGGTGAAAATCCCAAAATTAGCATTCATTAACATATTAAGCAAAAAAAAAAACAGAAAATCGAGAAAGAAAATAAATCTCCGTTCTCCGTTAAGGTTGGTTTGGCTCAGATGCTCCGTGGTGGAGTTATCATGGATTTCGTCAACGCCGAGCAGGCTCGCATCGCAGAGGAAGCTGGTGCTTGCGCCGTCATGGCTTTGGAGCGTGTTCCGGCGGATATTCGCGCTCAAGGTGGGGTTGCTCGAATGAGCGATCCTCAGATGATTAAAGAGATCAAGCAGGCCGTTACGATTCCGGTGATGGCCAAGGCTAAGATCGGTCATTTCGTTGAGGCTCAGATCCTCGAAGCAATTGGAATCGATTACATCGATGAGAGCGAGGTTTTGACTCTCGCCGATGAAGATCACCACATCAACAAGCATAATTTCCGGATCCCTTTTGTTTGCGGTTGCTGGAACCTCGGCGAAGCTCTGAGGAGGATCCGTGAAGGTGGGGCGATGATTATGACCAAAGGTGAAGCTGGGACTAAGAACATTGTGGAGGCCGTGAGGCATGTGAGGTCGGTTATGGGTGACATTGCGAAACATGGATGACAATGAGGTCTTCTCTTTTTCTAAGAAATTAGTCGCTCCGTACGATCTCTTGATGGATACCAAACAGCTTGGCCTCATTCAAAAAAAAACTTCATTCAAGAACAAGTTTTGCATGACGCTTCTTCCATGTTTTAAATAGGATACGATAATAGGGGACAAGAAATTTGATTTTGATGATTGCAGCCACATTGCTTCATTGGTGGTTGGGCTTTTTCATTTCCTTGAACTTATTGATCATCTTGTCGTTTTTGTTTTCTTTTTTTGTTTGATTGTACCAGATTGTACAATCGTTTTTTGATGTTGTGAACGATACTAATGTATTAGGAGTGAGCTTGGTGCCTTTTTTACTGAGATCAGTTGGTGTTTCGATGGGAATGCTTCAACAAGAAGAATCAGATTTCTTTAAATGGAGCGAGATGTTGCTTCGTGATTCTTTGAATGCAATAAGTATGGACCAACAACAACACGTGTTGCCTCTGCATCTTGAAGTAGTAAGCCCCTACATATATCTCTATATCTTCCTCATCTGAAATAGCCATGCTTTCTCGACAGCCAGTACATCCCTTTTTATTTTAAAAAACTTTCTTGTAGGAAAATCAGATTGACAATTGCAAATAACGTATTTAGGAACATATATAACGTATTTAGGAAAACTTTCCTAAATGATGAAAAATGATCCTTTCTGGAAATGAAACGTATTTAGGAACCATTTAGGAACATGTATAACGTATTTAGGAAAGTCTTTCTAAATGATGAAAAATGATCATTTCTGGAAATGAAACGTATTTAGGAACATATATAACATATTTCGGAAAGTTTTCCTAAATGATGAAAAATGACCCTTTCTGGAAATGAAACGTATTTAGGAACATATATAACGTATTTAGGAAAGCTTTCCTAAATGATGAAAAATGATGAAAACTGATCCTTTCTTGAAAATGAAACGTATTTAGGAACATTTATAACGTATTTCGGAAAGTCTTCCGAAATGAGCAAATGATGAAAAATGATCATTTCTTGAAAATGAATCGTATTTAGGAACATATATAACGTATTTCGGAAAGACTTCCTAAATGAACAAATGATGAAAACTGATACTTTCTTGAAAATGAATCGTATTTATGAACATATATAACGTATTTTGGAAAGTCTTCCGAAATGAACAAAGGATGAAAAATGATAATTTCTTGAAAATAAATGGTATTTAGGAACATATATAACGTATTTCGGAAAGACTTTCTAAATGAAAAAATGATGAAACTGATCCTTTCTTGAAAATGAAACGTATTTAGGAACATATATAACGTATTTCGGAATGTCTTCCGAAATGAACAAAAACAGAAAACTATATTTCCTGTTGATTTCCATGCGTAAATGAAGCATCAGAACAAATGTGTTGTTGTTTTGTCTACACAAAGAAATAAAGAAAGATTCAAATAACGAAAACTGATCGTTTCTTGAAAATGAAACGTATTTAGGAACATATATAACATATTTCGGAAAGTCTTCTGAAATGAACAAAAACAGAAAACAATATTTTCTGTTGATTTTCATTCGTAAATGAAGCATCAGAACAAATGTGTTGTTGTTTTGTCTACACAAATAAATAAAGAAAGATTCAAATGATGAAAAGTTATTGTATGAATGGACACAAAAGTTCATATTACACGTTTAAGGATGAATTATTTGTACTTACTAAACATTCAAGTAAACATAAAACGATTATTTGTCATATTGTGTTGACATATTGTGTTTCCTATAAATGAATGTAAAAACCAAATCCATGGGGTTCTTCGCTCCACAATCCCAACGCACTTAACTCTCTCTCACACACTTCTGCTTCTTCTTCTTCTCCCTCTCTTCCTCTTCACCGATGCCACGTAACCCTAGATTCTGCTTCTTCCTCTTCCTTTTCTTAAACTCCTCTGTTTTCTTCTTCATCCCCTGTTTCTCCATAGACGAAGAGGGTCAAGCTCTCCTCTCATGGAAATCTCAGTTAAACATCTCCGGAGACGCTTTAGCTTCCTGGAACGCCGCATAAACAAATCCTTGCAACTGGGTCGGAATCACATGCAACGCGAGAGGCCAAGTCTCGGAGATACAACTCCAAGTCATGGACTTTCATGGTCCGTTACAGGCGACGAATCTCCGGCAGCTAAAGTCTCTGACTTCACTCAGTTTAACCTCCGTGAATCTCACGGGTTTAATTCCTAAGGAGATCAGAGACTTGTCGGAGCTCGAAGTTCTTGATTTAGCCGATAATTCTCTCTCCGTTGAAATCCCACTTGAAATCTTCAAGCTCAAGAAACTCAAGACTATGTCTCTCAATACAAAAAATCTCGAAGGTGTGATTCCTCCGGAGTTAGGGAATCTCACTAACCTCGTCGAGCTCACTCTCTTCGACAACAAACTCGCCGGAGAGATTCCCAAGAGTATCGGAGAACTCAAGAGTCTAGAAATCTTCTGTGCAGGTGGGAACAAGAATCTAAGAGGAGAGCTTCCTTGGGAGATTGGTAATTGCGAGAGTCTTGTGACTTTGGGTCTCGCCGAGACAAGTCTCTCCGGTAAACTCACGGCGTCGATCGGCAACCTGAAACACGTTCAGACAATAGCTTTGTACACGTCACTCTTGTCTGGTCCAATCCCTGATGACATTGGAAACTGCACGGAGCTTCAAAACCTCTACCTGTACCAAAACTCAATCTCTGGATCGATTCCGGTGACATTGGGGCCTCTCAGGAAGCTTCAAAGTCTTCTCTTGTGGCAGAACAATCTCGTCGGTTGATATGCTCAAATTAATACCCTAACAGTACTAAAGCGGTAGTTGTAATATAGCTAGGGGTCGAACCACAAAGACTCACAGAGATGCACAATAGATTATATAGTATCGAATTAAGCTAAGCCAAGAGATGTTATTGAAAGCAGTGCAGAAATTAAAAGAGTTGTAATTCAATTGGGAAAATATAGGCTCAGTGTATTTCTCAGGAAATCAATGAATGCAGATAAACTAACTAGCATGATTCAGATTTAGCGCAGTTCTTGAACTCAAATCACTAAGGTATAATTAACCAACTGTCGTTGCGAGAATTATCTAAATCTAAATCCTAGGAATTCCAAATCTCTTTGCGAATCCTAAAGTCTAAATCAGCTTTAATATCAGGTTTGATATGTTCACAAATCAATTAAACCAAATCTCTTTGCGAATAATCAATTTTCTCACCTAGGTTCTATCAAGTAATTAATCGCACTGTCGTGCCTAATCAATTATCCTAAGATCTAAGTTCCATATTCGTCAACCTAGAATTAGCTTTGAACACAACCTAAGGCGAAGAACTAATTCAGATGGTGAATCCTAAACAGATAATCAACCTAGCATTCAAAGAAATCCTTATGAGAAAACCCCAAACCTAAAGTGGATCTACTCAGACATGGACAATGAAACAATCAACATAACTGAATAAATCATCAATAGAAAATAAGATTAACAAGAGGTTTTGAGATCTGATCTCGGACGAAGGGAGATTCAGACTTGTCTCTCTCAAACCAAAGTAAAATTAAAGTATAAAAAGCATCGCCTAAAAGTGGCTGTAAAAATCTCTATAAATAACCTAAAACACGAATTGGGGCTTCTTGTAATTATTAAAGACTCCTAGGCACTTTTGTAATTCTTCAAGTCTTGGAAAACTCGCGGGTCATATCTTGCTGCGATGGGTATCGATCGATACCAAGGCTTCATATCGGGTTCTCAGCAACACGAACTTCTGCTTTACTCCAAATGCTCCAGAAAGCTCCAATATCTCCTATAATGTTCCCAACGTGCTATGACCTGTAAAAGACTCTAAAAGACTACAAAACACTAGAAAACTCTATAAAAAGGACTTATATCATGGCTTAAATAGGGTAAAAACCATGATATATCATCGGTAAAATCCCGTTCGAGCTCGAAAACTGTCCGGAGCTTTTCCTCGTCGATTTGTCGGAAAATCTCCTCACCGGAAACATCCCGAGAAGCTTCGGGAACCTTCCGAATCTCCAGGAGCTTCAGCTCAGCGTTAACCAGCTTTCGGGTACAATCCCTGAAGAACTAGGGAATTGCACGAAGCTGACGCATTTAGAGATCGACAACAACCAAATCTCCGGCGAGATTCCGCCGTTGATAGGCAAATTAACAAGCTTGACGATGTTCTTCGCCTGGTCGAATCAGTTAACCGGAAAGATTCCGGAGAGTCTCTCTCAGTGCGAAGAGCTTCAAGCGATCGATATCTCTTATAACGGTCTCTCTGGTTCGATTCCCAATGGAATCTTCGAGCTACGAAACCTCACGAAGCTTCTTCTTCTATCTAATTACTTGTCTGGATTTATACCACCGGATATTGGGAACTGCACGAACCTTTACCGGCTTCGACTCAACGGAAACAGACTCGCTGGGATTATTCCGGCGGCGATTGGGAATCTGAAAAACCCAAACTTTATCGATATAAGCGATAACCGTCTCATCGGAAACATTCCTCCGGCGATCTCCGGTTGCGAAAGCCTCGAATTCATCGACCTCCATTCCAACTGTTTTTTGGTGCTATTTTGTAGAATTGCCCTAAACTAGTCTTTTGCCTCTTTAATCTCTAATGAATGCTAAAAATGGGGCTTTTTTATTAGGGTGCTAGTTTGGTGAGAAAGTTTTCAAAAAGTGCTATTTTGATCAATTTCTCAATTATAATTTCGTTATTAACACCGTTAACATCAAAATAACATATTTTTTTGTGTGTGGCAATTTTGTAGAAGTTTTGATATCTAATTTTTATTTAAAAACTAATCTATCCCCTCCTCATTGGTCAAATTTATAAAGAGAGAATGGGTGCTCTCCAGCTTTGACACTTGTCCCTTCCTCACTGGTCAAATTTTTTTTTTATTTCTCAATAAATTCAAGATTAAAAAAATCATAATAACTTTAAAAACCTTTCAAATTCTATTTAATTTACAAATATATAAAAATCTTTTCAACTTACTAACAATAATTTTTTGTTAAAGAACTTATTTACAATAATTACGTCTTTAACACAATCCTTGCCAAATTCAATGTATTTTAAAGTAAAAACAAATAACTAAAACAAGTCTAAATTCATGCTATTCATATATCTAAAATATATCTATGAAAAACGAGAAAACAAAATTAACTTAAAACATTTAATATATATAAAGAAAACAAATATGAATAGCCACTCAATGGTTGATATTCTATTCATATAACAAATTCTATCTAAATTCAAAGTTATGTTAAATTGTTCTTTTAAATAAGTGCCGATTCTTTTAATTATGTTATTTATAGTTTTTATCTTATGGCTGCACAAGAAGGAAATTTGGCTACTTTTTG
Source organism: Eutrema japonicum (assembly GCA_030161315.1). Lineage (NCBI taxonomy): Eukaryota > Viridiplantae > Streptophyta > Magnoliopsida > Brassicales > Brassicaceae > Eutrema > Eutrema japonicum. The sequence continues at coordinate 41,359,236 of BSQW01000006.1, forward strand.
GCATGCAAACAGTCTAACATATAAAATATTTTTTTATGATAAAAAAACACGACTAAAAGGAAAGAGCACCGATAAGACATTTAACATTCATTCTTCAGCATGTGAGCTAAATTATCTACGAATGATGATAAATCACAAAAGAAATTATATGAGCTATGAATGTTTCGAACCGTTAGAAGTGTTACACATAAAATTTTCAAATAAGTTGTTATGCCATAAGACTCTTTGATGGTGATAAAGAATTATATGAATCAATGGCCGCACCAGAACATGGTGGTAATACATAGTGAATGATTTCGAAGTTTGGGGGAGACGGATGCAAACCCTAGAAAAGAAGGCAAATAGATTACAAGAAGATGAAAGTCAAACTGTTTTATTTGTAAACACACATGGACTCATCACAATATTATAAACTCATTGTTTTATTTTATATTTATTTTAGTTTAATAATAAAGAAAATTGGAGAACACAAATTAATTATACAGTAATAAAACAAATTCATCAAATGGCATCTATCTCGAATTAGGTTGTATTCGTTAAACTAATTTTTTGTAATCATATTTTACTAAACACAAATTAGAAATATATATTTATATATAACATATAAACAAGGCTCTTCCAACGATGATTCGTTTTGGAATAGTAATGATCGCGGATTCAATCTCATGAATTACAAGGGGCAAAATTAAATGTTTCAGACGAGGAAAGGAGCAAGATAGGTGCTTAAAGAGCCAAAGAAGAGGATTCTTAAACGAACGACGACATGCCAGCTTGCTTCAATGGGGGCATGCATCCTCGGGAAATGGGCATTACCAAGCGGGTCCGGTGAAGATGAGTTTATGTTCGATGGTTAATCAGGGTCAGCCCCAGCAACATCAAGCGCAAGGGCAATATGTATTTACCGGTGGTGGAATGGCTGCATCGCCGTTCATGCTAGGGAACCAATACCATGCGGTTTATGTAACCAGAATGTTGGGGAATCCAACTTTAGCAGCAGCAGTCGGAGGAGGTTACATGTATCCGATGTTGGCAAGTGCTCTAATCCATGGTGGGTTGATCCATGATTTGTTGCAGTCGAGCCAGATGGGTGGTATTGGTGAGCCATGCGTTGATGATGGTCTATCAGTTCTGGGATTGGTAAAGATTCAGATGCTGGCGGCTCGTTTCATGGCTACTCAAACTATTCATGGTACGCTCTCGCTGCAACCTCTTGTGTTTTATTGCAACACATATGCTCATATTGTGGTTTAAATGTCTTTGGATAAGCATATATTGCATGATTTATAGTAGGAGCGTATGTATTTGTCTTAATGGATATATATAATGGGTTACGACTTCGTAGTAGTAATCGAAATATCAGCTATTCATATGGCATGATGTCTCTCTAGATATGCATTTGTTACGAAAATTTGTTTTTTAAAAAAGTACCAAAAATCTTTTACATAAAAATACCACTCACCTAGTTTTTTGATAAAAACTGAAGTGTTAGTATTTTTTCGGCATCCTTACACTATCTAACAACTTGAGACTACATCATCTGCCCCTCCTTTGGTTTCAGATTCAGATTTATGGTAAGGCCCGACCAGCTGATTCCATTAAAGTTGGCATGTTTGTTTTATCGTTGTCGCTTGATTGGTGTTGTACCGTTTAACAATTCAATAATACGGTAAACAAAGGGTACGAATTGGCAATACAAAATAAATTTACTTTAATTTTCAATTTGAGAAAGTTAATTAAATTTAAAGTATAGACAGTTTAAAAATTTGAGAGTGTTGCAATTTTTTCATAATCCAGTAAGACTAAACTGTCATTTATTATTAACACGCATCAAACCAATCAAGTTCTGATTATTCACTAAATTCCTTAACTGAACTGTTGCAAATTAAGACGCTTAGCTTGTCAAAGATTAGTTCAAAAAAATTAGCAAACTTTTGGAATGTAAATATTTCTAAGATCAAATCACAAGATGCAGGGTCAAAAACTATAGATATCCCATTATATTAATATCGAATTATGAAATTCATTGAATCCCTTAAACTTAACAAGAGATCTACTCAAGAGGCATCATACAAGTAAACAAGCACAATTTAAAAGAAGACATCTTGTTGAAATTAGATAAAAGGATGAATGGTTTAGAAATCTTTAATATCGAAGATACAGATGCGAGATCTCTCCCTGGAAGCTCTAGAACGAAAATAAAACAAAAGGCCCGAAATCTATGAAAACTCTTTGTCTAAATATATATTTATAGTTAGGTTGGTTTTAAAGAAACATTAATCAAAACAGGAAAACTGCATCTTCTAGAGGTTTGGACCGATTACATTCAAGGGAGGCTCCGTCCGGTCCTTTTGTCTGGTCCACATTTTGGACCGGTCTCGTGATAAGGTGATGCTTACTTTGTCCAGTTGGACCCAAAATTCTTTTTTGCAATTTTTTTTTTTTTTTAACCGAGGGGATCCCATCGGCTTTCTAGACCTCAAGACTAATCCCGCGAGATGCGTCCATCATTTTACAAGCCAAGCCTTATTTCGTGTCGGCCACCAACGCTGGTGTCATGGTAGCATGTGGTTTTTGTCACGGGCAAGAATCAAACCCGGGTGAGAAGCACAAGGCATACCACACCCAAGGCCCAACAACCACTCGACCACAAGCTACTCGACAATTTGTTTGCAATTTTAGGTTCTGTTTTGCATCATTTTCGTGGTTTTGACCATAACTTTTATTTTTTTAACTATTACAAATGCACTAAAAATTTATGAAAACAATTAGATAATTATACAAAACCGTATATAACCATAATCTATATATATTATATATATATATAAAATAAGGTTTTCTCACTTCTCATGAAAACACATCATTATCCACATGTATGCCACCTCATTTTGATATTTAATTCTCATAATTTAATTAGTTAAAATTTTGATATACATATTAACTATACATTTTATTAAATTATGCAAGGAATTTGAAATGTCATTTTCATATTTATATCAAGAAAATTTTAAAAAATCAACAAAATTTATTGAAAGAATAAAAGATTTAAAATTTTACTATACAAAATTTATCAACAAAATCTATTAGTTTAAAATTTTAGTTCTACTAATATATTACACACTTTATTATAGTTACAAGGTTAAAGTTGTCTATCGAAAGGATGTTTAGTGAATAGATATTATTTGATCCAAACTAATAGTATACAATATATACAATATTAATTTAACATATCACAAATATATAGATATTTTTTTTTAAAAAAAAAACAGAATATCTAATAAATAAAAAGTAAACTCATTATCATTTAATAATGCATATTATAGTAACTTTGTTAAATAAATTATGCTAGGACTTAACCCGCGCTATAATTAGCGGGAGGCAATTACTTTTAAAGAAAGTTTTTTGAAATTTTAAAAAAAATTATTTTATTTGAATTTTATAATATGCATAACTCATGATTATAGATAGAATTGTCAAACAGAATAATTTGTCTATTTAACCCGTTTTACAGTGGACTAAAATATTATTCGGACTAACCCGTAAAATATATAATATTGAAAACATAAATTTATTAATTATTATGCACCGTTTAATGACTCTACTTTTGTGGTTAGTTCAAGAACTCTTAAAAAATAATTTTCTTGTGTGTAACTTTTTATAAAATTAGTAAAATATTTTTCAACTTTTATTTTGATATAAATTCAAATAAAATATAATAAACTATAGTGAAAAATATATCAAGATTTTGAATATATATATATTTTTGAATATATATGGATTGATTATTATATAAAAATATATAGTAGATAACATCTTTAATGCAAAATAAATACTTTCTATATTCTTATCACTAATTGTAAAAGACAATTATACCATTTTCTATTTCAATTTTTATTTGTTATTTGTAATGGCAGTTCATGTAATAACTTACAAATTAACAGAGTTCATTTTCAAAAATGTCTTCTTAAATAATATTATAGAGATATAAGAAAATCAATTAAAAAGTACATAATTTAAAATAATAACAATTAAAAGTTCAGTAATTTAGATATTTGGATAACATGATTTATTTGGTCATTAAATATAGATAAGATATGAATGTTCCAAACAAACATGATTATTTGTAAATAATATAGAAGTTTTTGACTGTAGATATTGAAGTGATAGACTATCACTTACATTTTCATTTTTAATGCAAGTGGAAATAAGAGAAACAATTAGTTCAGTTTCAAATAAAATATTAGGCTTACAATCTACAAACAATGTTTCATTTACTAAAAATTAATACAAAAGTTCTCATAAATAAATTAAACTATTATAAAACTTAAAAAATAAAAACTTGCGGGTCACACACTTTTTTCTTATATAAAGTTGAGTCTCACGAGGCTTACCCTTTATCAATAGCCTTATGTGTTGGCTAAATTTCCATTATTGCTGTAATTAAATTCACTATTTTATCAAAATACATAATCTAACATATTGTCTTGAATAAGCAAATTCTAAAACGGTTAAATATGAATTTGTGTGACATGTAATCCATGAATAGATTTAAAATCAACAAAAGTTGATCAATTGTTAATTCTATTATTGCTGTAATGGGCTTACCCCTTATCAATAGCCTTATGTGTTGGCTAAATTTTCGTCTTTCTCTCTAGTTATATATGGAAATCGTTTTCAAAAAAGAAAAAAAAAACTTAGGAATCACAAACATATTTCACACATAAATAGGGTTAAAATCATACATGAAACACTCCAAAAATAATAACTTCACATGAAACAAAATAAAAAAAAGTTATTATGCAACTTTAAAATGTAAATATCTTCTTTTTAAAAAACCCAACTAATTGCATAAAATTGATCACAAAGGAAAAATAGGTAAAAATGCGTACCATCCAATAAATAAACACATAGATAATCATAAATTAAAAAAATAAATAAAAAAAATAAATACACAGATCTTAAGTTGATAGAGATAATTAAATTAACTACGAGACCAAATAAAATAAAATACCATTAGATTAAAAAAAATTACCACGTCCACGCGGATCACACTTTTTGTGATTGAAATTGAAAGTGAAATCTCACCACCTTAGACATCTATTTCCATAGGCTAAGTATGCAAATCACTCATTAAATTCTTTGAGAAATTTTATCAAATACCTTCCGGGTGAGAAATTTTCTAAGATCTAAATCTACTTGATCAAGGAAAATCTAGTATCAAAACCAACTACTGAGTAAGGATCTTAACTAATCTAAGCCCTAAGCACCATGAATCAACCTAAAACTACCATAATCTACCATACCCAAAGACTCTAAAAGAACTACTTACCAATCATGATGAAATCAAAAATATCCATAGAGATAGTGTTAATATTAATGTTAATGATAAAAGAAAGAGAGATTAAGATAAATTAACAAAAGATTGCATTCCAAAACCTCAAGATATCACACAAAATCAAGAAATAACCTTAGAGAGTATATAGTTTAAAAACAAAACAAAACTTAGGTTTTTCTTAGCCTAAAATGTATTTATATCATAGGAAAAACGAACCGGTCGACTCGGGACAAACGGGGTCGATCCGGAACAAACCGGATCGATCCGGGACAAACCGGGTTGGATCTAAAATGTAACATGGGTTGCATGTTGGATCAGTCACAGCAATCGGTCTGTAGACCGATTACAGAAACATTTCCGAACGCGTCTTGTGTTGGCAGGATCGGTCACGACAATCGGTCTGGGACCGATTACATGAACATTTGTAATTATCAGGGTTGCAGGGATCGGTCTGTGCAATCGGTCTGGAGACCGATTCCTAGGACACTTCCTCTTCTCTTCTTGTCGTTCCAATGGGTCGGTGAAATCAGTCTAGAGACCAATTCATGCAACACCTTGCTTCATTTCTCTGTTTCCTCATTTCTTTTTCTTCTCACTAAGTCCTATTGTCCTCCCAAACTCCAAATTTCCTAGAAAACAAAATATGCTATGACAATGCAAATTATAGAACCTAGGACTCTAAAATGCAAAACAAGAAGAAACAAGACTCAACCTCACTAAAATGATGTCTAAGTGAAAAATTCTAACAAAACGAGTGTCTAAAAATATATAAATTCTACTAATATCACCATTCGAGATCCAAAGATCCACCGGGTCAACCCAATTTATCCCGGGTTGACCCGGTTCGCCCCTATTCACTATAAATACATTTTAGACCTACTTTTTTAGCTAAGTTTTATTCTAGTTTCAAATACTTTCCTATTTTAAGGTTCTTATCACTTTTGTATGAATCTTTGAGTATTTTGAATGCAATCTTTGTTATTCTCATCTTAAATCTTGTTTCTTTCATCACTCCTAATGAATATTAACACTATCTTCATGGATTTGGTTGATTTCATCATGATTAGTGAGTAGTTCATTTATGACTTTTGGGTATGGTAGATTAGGGTGAATACTAGTATGTTTATGGTGTTTAGGGCTTATATTAGTTAAGATTCTTACTTATTAAATGTTTTTCATGCTAGATTAGCTTTAGCCAAGTTATTATAGAACTTAGAAAATTTCATGCCCGAAGGTGTTGGATGAAATTTCCGAATGAATCTTGTAAGTGCTTTGCATATCTAGCCAATGTAAATTGATGATTAGAGTGATTAGTGGCTAATTAGACATGTGATTAATGCATGCTTATCATGTGATTACAAATTGAATTTTGGGGGTGTATTCAATCTAACTAGGATTTAACCCGCGCTAATTATAGCGTGGGATAATTTATTTTTTAAGAAATTGTTTTGAAATTTTAAAAAAAAATCTTTTATTTGAATTTTATAATATGTCTAACTCATGATTATAGATAGAGTTGTCAAACATAATAATTTGTCTATTTAACCCATTTTGCAGTGGACTAAAATATTATTCGAGCTAACCCGCAAAACCTATAATCTTGAAAACATATATAACTCTAATATGCACCGTTTAATGACTCTAGTTTTGTGGTTAGTTCACGAACTTTTTTTATAAAAAAAAAATCAAATTTCTTGTGTCTAACTTATAATAAAAGTAGTAAAATATTTTTCAAATTTTATTTTGATATATATTCAAATAAAATATAATAAATTATAGTGAAAATATAGCAATATTTCGAATATTTTGTTTTCTTTGAATATATATGGATTGGTTATTATTTAAAAATATATTCCTTCCTATTTCAATTATCTTTTCTTATTTATAATAGCATAATATGTAATAACTTACAAAACAAAGTTCATTTCAAAAATGTCTTCTTAAATAATATTATAGAAATATTTGGGAGGATTTGGAAAGATTTGAGTTTTAATGAGTTTTTAGATGATTTGAATGAATTAGATAATTTGTTATGATTTGTTTTTAAATTTTTATGAAAACTCATCTAAAACCATGAGACTTGAATTTTATATTTTTAACTAAGAAACTCCACCAAAACATCTTCAAATCACTAAAAATTCCCTAAAATTCACTATGTAAAATATATCCAACATTGGATTTTAAGGTTCATTTACAAATCACTATTTCAATAACATGTGATTTTAAAAAGACTTTTTAAAGTTCATGTTTGAATAACATAGGTTTTGTGATTTTAATTCAAATCACTCCAAATACTAGATTGAATACACCCTCCTTTATGTTAATTGCATGATTAGTGTCATGGAAATGAACTAATCAAAATTAGTGATCTAAGGCCTAAGGATTAACATTATTTGATTAGTTGAGCATCAACAAAATAGTAGTACAACTTTTGGGGCAAATGAGTCTTTTTCTTATGAAAATATTGTATTTTTGAACAGTAATTCTTCAAAAGTTGTATTTGTGAGATTGTCCCAAAAAACACGGATTTACGATTTTGGTGGGAAAACGTGATTTTACAGTTTTGGCAGGAAAACATGATTTTGCAGTTCTACGGAAATACCTTTTGTTGATCTTTTTTAAGACTCGAAACAAGGTTATCTAGATATCGTCTATGTGCTATTAAAGAAGTCAGTTTTCACTCAAGTACCGGTACCAGAAATACCATTGGTTTTTTTAATTTTATTAGGAGAATATCCGCACTACACGCAAGTTTCTTTTCATACATTGTTTACTTGTATATTAATGTTTGAGATTATCTCTTTCTAACCCTCTCATAAATTTTTTTTGACATAAGTAGACTCATTGTCTTATGATTTTAATACTAAAAAGAAGAAAAATAGAGAAACTGATTTCTTTCTTCATAAACAACTCTGATAGTTGGTGCTTAGTCTATGATAAGATTCTGAAACAAACCAGCCAAATATAAATACATAGTAATTCCTGCAGACTTAAAATCTCGAATAATATTAGGGGAAAAAAACAAAACAAATAATCATTTCCAACACAAACAAGTGATCATCTACCAGAAATTGGTTATCACTCACTCTAGTTTTACAAGACACCAGACGGCTTCAAAAGAACTTGTAGGTGAAAAGAGTTGGGAAACGTGTACTATAGTGGGAGAGGCCGAAGTGTGGAACCTGTTGTACCAAATATTATGTGTAACGTGTGTCATAGTGTCCAAAACTATTGGTCTTTACGTACTTGTACAATGTGAGAATATCCCACATCAAAAGTTGGAAGAGACCTGTAATAATATATAAGGGACTTAGATCAATCCACTGTAGCCAATTGATTTTGAGTTGGAAGCCCATGAAACTTAACATGGTATCAGAGTCTGAACACACGCTGCCCAATCCAAACCGAAATTGATCCGGCCCATCAAAAAAGGCCAGATCGATCTTAACCGAATCAGTCCGACTTGAATTAGGCCGATCGAACTTACCCAAAATTAATCCTATGATGGGATATTATCGAGATTAATGGCTATACGGGCCATTATCTCGAGGGGACGTGTGAGAATATCTCACATCGGAAGTTGGGAGGGACCTTGAATAATATATAAGGGACTTGGACCAATCCACTCATAGCCAATTGGTTTTGAGTTGATTAGCACAAGTCCCTTATATATTATTCAAGATCCCTCCCAACTTCCGATGTGGGATATTCTCACACGCTCCCTCGAGATAATGGCCAATATAGCCATTAGTCTTGAAAATATCCCATCATAGGATTAATTTTGGGTAAGTTTGTCGGCCTAATTCAGGTCGGACTGATTTCGGTTAAGATCGATCGGGCCTCTTTCGATGGGCCGGATCAATTTCGGTTTGAGTTGGGCAGCGTGTGTTTGGGCTCTGATACCATGTTAAGTTTCATGGGCTTCCAACTCAAAACCAATTGGCAATGAATGGATTGGCTCATATCCCTCTTAAATACTAGTGTTGGTCCTTTTAAACTTCCGTTGTGGGATCCTAATAGACACACACTCCAAACGTTGTGCTCTTCAGCCCAACTTTGGTTTCTCCGGCCCGCATCCTTCCCATCCTCCACATCTTCCTTGTTTTACACATTGAGAGCATGAGTTAAGTATGTGTCCTATTTTTTGTCTCCCATTATGTCATACATGTTCCTCTCCCACCGTTCTGCTAACTTGTATGTGTAATTTGTACTTCCACATTGTCCTTCTCGCGAGATTACATCGCCTCATTTCCTCAAACCAATTATGAAGGGAAGCAGTTAATACATAATTTGGTTTTGACTTTTCTAGCTTCCATTATGCCTCATTATCGATTACAGCGCTGTTTGATTCTAATAACGCCTATCATCAAGTGTCTCTTACCTGCGTTCGAGCAATTCGAAATCATATCTTACATTCAATTTCCAGTATCAGTTGAGCATGACACCTATGGAGCTTAAAACAAAATCACTACAAGAGAACATGCCTTTTTTGACCGCAGTTCGTGTCGGAATTCCATTGGAAATTTCTGACGGGCAGAGGTCGTCGGAAACTGGTCGGAATATTTCCGATGGATTACCGACGGCCGTCTTTCCGACGGATGTTCAATCGGAACTACGAGACTGAAATCCGTCAGAATATCGTCGGAGATATTTTCGACAGAATTCCGATGGACTTTGTTTCCGACGGATCTTTGTCGGAATATTCAGTCATTGATCCGTCGAAAATATTTCTGACGATATTACGACGGATTGCTTTGCGACGGAACTAAATATTTGTTAAATTTTTTTTATTAAAATTAATTATTAATTCAAAAATTTTAATTATATTAAATAATAATCTAATTAATTAATTAAAATCACTTATAAATATAAAATTTCTTAATTAAAAAATTCATTAAACATAAAATGTAATTAAAAAAACATAGAAAATTTAATTGGGAAAGAGATGGGGGAAGGCGTCCTTCATGATCTTCTTCATATCCGTGAGCTCTTGCCGGGTTGAGCTGTGTGCGGACTCCAACTCCTCGACCTTCGCGTCCCTGTCTTTCACCGTTTGGTTGAGCCTCTCGATTTCGTCCTTGTACTCCGAAGTTTACCGAGGACCTAAAGAAGAAGATTCTTGGGTCGGAAGTCCGCTTAACCCACATAATCGTCCCTTGATTTGTCGAGTTTCCTACGAAAAATTAAAAAATTTATGAATGAAATTACGAAAAAAGAGTAATGGATACCAATAAAAACTTACAGCGAGAACAATGTCGTTGATCTCTTCACGGGCTAGCTCGTTTGAGGAAGTTGATCCATCAATAGTGAGCTGCGACATTGAAGCCACACGTTCCAACTTCTTCTTCTTGCAGGTCTCAACAACCTCCCGCACCCCCAAGTCCTGAAGCACACCAGTTTTTTTTGTTGGTATGCCTCTTCTCCATCACTTTAAGTTAATCGGGAGGGGCACCAGCTTCTTCGCATGTGAAATTGTATTAAGTAAAATAATAATAAAAAATTAAAATTAGTAATTAAAAATAGAATTTATACTTACCATTTCCATCGCCTCGCGTTTGAAAATCTTTGCGCCCCCGTTGTGAATGTAGATCTCCTTTCCTCCTCGGTCACTCTTCCGGTTCTTCAAGTGTTTTTCGGAGATCTTCTTCGTCTCCGGCCGACTCCAAAACTCGCAGAAGCCCTTCCAGATGCCGTCCTCAAGGTCCTTCGGCTTGTCTTTGTTGTGCACCCACTTCTGCTTCCACTCGTACATGTGCTTCGAGTACTGAATACCAGCATATCGATCGAAAGTGGCCAGCACTTTCTTCGTCATATTGTATGCTCCCAAGTGAACTGTGGCTACATAAAAAAACACACATAATGTTAGTTATTCAAAATTATAATTGACAAAATTAACTAAAAATAAAGAAAAATTAAAATTAATTACCGTGAAAATTCGGTGCCACAAGTCTTTCTTGTCGGTCGACATGTCCGAGTAATTCTCATGCAAGTTGTCCAACATGTTATGGAGCATCCGCAATATTGCCTTTGTGATCTCAGGCGACAATCTAAACCTGAAAACATTAAAAATAAAAAATACATATGTTAAGATTCGGATGCAATTATGTATATAAATTGAAATAATAAACAAAATTTCAGTGAACAAGTCCCGTCTTCAAACTTCATGTCGAGTCGGATGCAATGGCCCCGGTTCGGCTGCTGAACAAGATACTCGATCCTAATCCGGCTGTGAGCACCAGATTGCTCGGACTCCAGAACTTCAGTTCCCGAGGTCGATCCATTACGAGGCTTATCCCGAGAACGATTACGTCCCTGAGAGTCCAAACGGAGAGAGTCCTCGTTATTCCAGCAAAAAATATAAAAACGTCAGTACATTTAATTATAAAATTCCAAAATTTTAAAAAGAAAATAAATAAAAAATCGAAAACTTCCAAAAATTTCAAAATTTTCCAAAAATTCAAAAAATCATAACATTTTCTAAAATTTCAAAACAAAAAACAAAAATTTCAAGAATTCTAAAATTTCAAAAAAGTTCAAGAATTCCAAAACATTTTTAATTAGTACAAAATTCTGGAAAATTCGATTATAACTTTTTAAATACTTAGAAAATGTTTTTAGTATTATAGAAATGTTTATAATCAAAAATAGCAATTTATAAAATAAATAAATTGTTTCCTAAATCTAAACATTTCAATCTAATAATTGGATCCTAGATTAAACAATTCCAATCTCAATTACAATCTCTAACAATTCCAATCTAAATCTAACAATTCCAATTCCAATTCTTAATCTCTTCAAACTAACAAAATTTACAAATAAAAATTAGGAAACAAATGAAAAGACAAGAAAACTTACACATGATCCATGTTGGGTGATGAAGAATGAAGGATTGAAGAGAAAATGGAATCGCCTGAATTTAGAGAGAGAAAATGAAATTGCCTGAATTTAGAAAGAGAAACGGAAGAAATCGATCGGGAAGAGAGAGAAAAAATAGAGAAATGAAGGAGAAGACGGTTCGTAGATTAAATCAACGGATTCCCAAAAAAAAATCATTTAGGCGGACAACATTCCCACGTCCTCGAAAAAACCAATTTCTGACGGATTTATGGTATATTTGGGGTTTAGGGTATATGATGATATGGTTTAACAATCCCTAATCTACATGTTTCATTAAAAAAAATTGTAAGTTCATCAATTTTAAAGACTTTGTATGAAATTATTACTTTTACAACATAAAATTTATACATTTCACATAACATCTACTATACCTTATATTATAACTTATACTAACACTGTCATCTAATTTTATGAATTATAGAACACACATGTATTTTGAAATTTGACAAGTTAAAAATATTGTATATACGTGAGATATTTGTTTGTCTACAATTTTTTCAAAAACAAAACCTAAACCCTAAACCATATTTTTGATGATCCGTCGGAAATCCGTTGGAAATTTCTTACGGATTTCCGAGATTAGAGTTTTAAAACCTGATTTAAACGAGATAAACGTGTTTAATACCTGGTGTACACTATCCGACGGATGTATACTAAATAATTTTTTTTTGGGGTTTTCGGAAGGGTGACACTTAATTAAGTTCATCAAAATCCAAAGTTTATAAAACTTCCACATAACTAATAGCTTCCACATAACAAATATCTAGTACAAATACATATTTTACAATGCAAAACGTTTTAAAACTACTCTGAATCCGATGATCAGTAATTTGATTCTGCTGAATCGGAAGTTTCCCACAAATTCCTCAATTTCTTCCTCTGAATCCTCAAATACCCGATCGTCCGCACGTACGGTGAAATCAACAACAAGGTCGGCCTCAAGGGAATGCTCGATTAAACCTAAACCTACGGAGCTTTGTTGGAGGGGTTCATGATCGGATATCCCATGAATCATACCTCTCGGGTTTATCGATGTGACTGTAATCCACGTGTCTTGCTTGTTTGTCACTCGAGGATAGGGAATATATCATACCTACACCATGTAATATAGTTATATAAAAATTTAACCACAGAAAGTATATATAAATGTTAAATTCTAACAACTAAAAGTACAAGAATAAAACGAACCCGGTCTGCTTGTGAAGTAAGTACGAGTGGATCCTATTTATGGAGTCGCATTCTGCTATGTAATGATGCAACACCAAATTGGTCGTGTCGCACACAGCTTCCTACTAATTGGTTGTACCAGTCACATAAAAATGCAATGCATTTCAAGCCGAGCATTCCCGGATATTAAGTATCCAAAATCTCATGTAGGACACCATAGTATACAAGATCACCGAACTGAGTATATACAACGTAATCTGAAGTTGACCCGCTCCTATCATCCCGAAGAATCTTAAAAGTGTAGCCCGTATGCTATACATCACATGTGATTGCGCGCTTGCTAGTGGAAATCACACTAATTCTTCTAACCACGTGGAAAATTTATGACTGTTAGCCGACTATGTCTTTATCTGCATGAATCAAATCAAAATTAATTTAATTTAATCATTCATTATATATAATAGTTAAAATCAAGGTAATAATTAAAAACACTTACATAATCTCTTAACCAACACTCGAACTCTTCCCGTTAGAGCTCCATAAGCTTGTCCTCTGTTTTGTCTAGAAATGCAAAACGTTGATAAGCCATATAAAACAGGCGCGTTGTCCATCCGGATAACATTCCATATGCTGGAAAATCGCTAATGGTCCACATAAGTACCGACCGCATGATAAAATTCTGATGACAAGAAACATCAAACGCCTCAACATCATGCTCCCATGACATTTGCAGCTCATAAATCAATGGCTGCAAAAATACATCGAGTGATATCTTCGGATGCTCTAGTCCAGGAACTAGAATGCTAAGAAACAAAAACTCTCGTCTCATGCACAAAAACGGCTGCAAATTGTAGGGTGTTACAATTAATGGCCACAAAGAATATTGTCTGCCATGCTTCCCAAAAGGGTTGAAACCATCGTTACATAATCCAAGGTATACGTTCCTCGCCTCATACGCAAAACTGGGATAGATTGATTGAAAATGTTTCCATGCTCCTGCATCTGATGGATGAGTGATTTCTCCAAACGTTGTATGCTTTGCATGCCGTCTCATTGTTCCCACTGTGCGCTCTGATTGATATAACCTCTTCAATCTCTCTGTTAACGGCAAATACCACATCCGTTTATATGGGACAGACACTCTTCCACATGTTTCCTTATACCGAGGTTTGCGACAAACACGGCATTTCGAATGGTATACGTCCTCTCTCCAGTAGATCATACAGTTGTCGATGCATAGATTTATCATCTGATACGACAATCCTAGACCAGCAACAAGTTTCTATATCTCATAGTATGATGTCGTTGCAAAATTATCTTCTGGAAAAATGTCTTTCACAAAATCCGCGATTGCATCCAAACACTCCTCGCTCAAATTGAAATCCGTCTTTATACTCATCATCCTAGTTGCAGCTGATAAAAGGGGATGTCCACATCTACACCCATCATATAATAGATTCTAAGCAGCGTCTAACATATCAAAGAATCTCTGAGCTTCTAAGTTAGGTTATTCTCCTCTATCTCCATACTCAGCAACCGATGGTATACTTTCACGAAATGCATCGTTCACCATATGAACATGACCTACAGTTTCTACTTCCATTGCAAGTTCTTCTAAGCTAGCGTTATCCCCAATATATTGTTCACTAGTACTAGCATAATCCACCATTGTATCATAATCTCCATGATAATACCACATCTTGTAACCCGGCATAAACTCATTACAATGCAGGTGTGACCATACTTCATCTATCACGATTAATCTACGATTCCGACAATTGGTACAAAGGCAATAGATTTTACCGGTTTTTTTGCTTTCTTCTGCATACCCGCAAATACCATGAATTGCTGCATACCTTGTTTGTATTCTTACGTAATTAGGTCCGTCTCCGAAATTTGATGAGGCTTTTCCATGCATGATCGAAACTAATTATAAGGATCTGAAGAAGACATTTTGGTAAGGTTGTAGATGAGAGTTTTTTTTTGGGAAATTGTAGTGAATGAGGGGTGGAGACTTTTTATAGGGAATTTGTACGCGATTTCCGACGGATTTCCGACTATTCAAACGGCTATGTAACGGCTATATTATTTCAAACGGCTATATTATTTCAAACGGCTACAACATTCGTCTAAAACACGTCGATATTCCGTCGGACTTATGTCGTCGGAATACCGTCAGAAAATTTCGTCGGATGTTATTTTTGTCCAAACCCCGTCGGAAAATACCGACGAATTTATGTCCGTCGGAATTTTCGTTGAAAAGTACCACATTTTCTTGTAGTGAATGACTCGTTGTCTGAAAAAATGTAAGTGCACTCTAGTTTGTTAGGTCATGACACAACACTTGATCAAATGATATGTCTATGAGGTTATATTTATGATCCGCTAGTTGTTCTAGCTTTAATAAAATAATCTACATAATATAAATAGTCAAAATAATAAAATAACTATTTAAATTGGCGAATAATAAAAACATCATATAATTTAAAACAAATTTTTTTCTAAAAAATCACTTATTATAAAACAGATAAAGTATAATATAGTTATCCACATTTTAATATATAATATATTTTGCTATAGCAAACCACTTAATAATTTAATTAATTATTTCTATAGACAAATTGCTGTTTTTACCCCAAATTTTCGTTTTTATGACAAAAGTACACCGTCCTTTCAATCAAATGTTGCGCTACACTTTCGGGCGTGGAAAATTACAGTTACCTTCTTATGACCAAACAAAAAACGCGAAACCGCTATTACCATTTTAACCTTCGCGACATGTCAGACTTCTATAGAGGTCTGACATTTATACTCTAATAGAAGTCTGATTGATTTCTCTTACCAGACTTCTCTCAGACGTATTCGAGAAGTCTGATAGAGATTAAAATAGTAAATTTAAATTTAAAAATTTGTTAAAACTTTTTTCTACAATAATTAAATATAGACGATTTTGATGTATAGAAATTAATATTTCATAAAATTGAATCAAATTAAACAAAGTTAGTTAATTATGCATATACCTCAATAAATATCAGACTTCTTCGAGAAGTCTGATACAAATTTAATTAGTAAATTTAAATTTAAATTTAAAAATTGTAAAAAGTTATTTTGTTAAAAATTTCTTATACATAAATTAAATATAGACGATTTCGAAGTATTAAAATTAAATTTCATAAAATTGAATCAAATTAAAAACATGTAAAGCAAAGTATGTTGTAAAGCTCAAAATATGCTTTGTAACGGAAACATTTACATATAACTTTAGGGTTAGATTCATGGTTTACCAAATTTACATTTGAAATTTTAAATTTGCACATATGTGTTGTAATGTGCATATATTTCACGAATTTAATGCTTCCTAGAGGTTATGTTTTAATATTGTCACTCATAAGTGCTAAATATTAGATTTATGGTTACTCGGACTTATCGGAGAAGTCTGAGAGAATCAGGATTTCTCAGACTTCTCATAGATTACCAGACTTCAATTTTAAACTGAGTTTTTAAAAGTCAATTGCAAAACTACCCTCTCGTTGACCATATGAGTTTCATCAGAGTTCTAAAGCAGTCTGAGTATACAACTCAGATCTGAAAATCGACGATATGCGTTTAGAGTTTGTTTTCACCCTCGTCGAGCGCCCAGAACGTCTAATATCACCGAAATCCCGCAAGCCCAGTCGCGTTTT
Organism: Eutrema japonicum; assembly: GCA_030161315.1. NCBI lineage: Eukaryota > Viridiplantae > Streptophyta > Magnoliopsida > Brassicales > Brassicaceae > Eutrema > Eutrema japonicum. The sequence continues at coordinate 41,376,315 of BSQW01000006.1, forward strand.
GCCGTTTTTATGCCATAATTTCCGATTTCGGTACGTTTGAATCGGAAAATAAGTGGGAAAATGGGAGAAATCGGAGAGAGAAGTCGCGAAAAATGTTTACGAGCTATATTCTTGAGCTTTAATGGCGGAAAAACGGGTTAGTTACTGCATTAACTCATCGACGATGGTGGTTGTCGTGGTTTCTCAGACTTCTCAGAGAATCGGGTTTTCTCAGACTTCTCAGAGAAGTCTGAAACGTATTTAATTTGAAAATTTAAATTTAAAAAAATATTAAAAATTTAGTTTATAAAACTTTTTACTACATAAATTACACATACTCATTGTTGCTGTATATAAATTAAAAGTACATAAAATTTAATCAAATTGAATCATTGGAGATGAATTTGGATCTAAACACAAGTTTGCGGTTTCTCAGACTTCGAGAAGTCTGAATTGTATTTAATATGAAAATTTAAATTAAAAAAATAATTAAAAAAATTTTCATATACAAATTTTTGAAACATAAATTAAACATAATCATTGTAGATGTATATAAATTTAAATTACATAAAAGTTAGTAAAAATGAGTGAGTATGAGATCAATTTGGATCTAAACACCATGTAGGTAAAAGTTTACGGTTTACAGGCTCAATATTTGTTGGATTAGGGTTCAAAAATTTCCCTTGAAGTGTAATTAACTATAAAAGAGTGTGAATATCGAGTTATATATTGCATTGTGCAAATAACAAAGAAAACAAGAGTTTTATCTATGTTCGACATATGAAGTTGGATATCTTGTTCCTATCGGTAGGGTTAGATTGAGAGTTTCTAAATTTTTAATTCATAATATTTTTTTTACATATACTGGTTAGTTTGTGACTAAGTTAAACGAGTTTGATGTTTGTTATAAGTTTTCTATATAATATGATGGTATTTAAGTAGTAATTATCAAGTTTAGGGTTTATCAGACTGCCATTTCAGTCTGATTGTGTCCATGGTTTATCAGACTTCTTGATGGAAACTTGTGAATTAACCTGAAATAAGTTACCATACTTGTGATTTTACCCCATATATAAACTAAAGTTACCAACCCTAATCTGTAAAAGTCATTATCGACTCTCTCTCTCTCTAAAACATGAAGAATATCTCTCTCTCTCTAAACTCCCTCAAACATAATTTCCGGAAACCCTCGTCGCCACCGCCACCACCGTCGTCAGCTTCTTCAGTCTGGTAATTACCTCTCCTTTTTCGTGACATCTTACCAGTCCCTCCATCTATCTCTCTTCATATTTTCATCACAACTCCATTTTCTTGTAGGTCGAATCGCCACCGCCCTTGCCGTCGTCAAATTCGTTTTTACAACTGAGTTAAGCTTCCTAGAAACAAGTTTTTCGCCTTCTACTCTACTTTTTTTGCAAATTTTTTAGATCTATACGAAATAAGACCATTTTCCATGTTCTTTGCCTAGATCTAAACAAACAGATGATTTTTAATTAATTCCGTTTTAGATCTACAAGATAGAAGTCCATTTTTCTATGTCAAACAAAAGTTCTAGGTCTGGTATGTATTTTGATGCTTGGTTTTATTCAGTCCAAAAAAAACTTGAAAATTACTATATTAGAAGTCTGAAAATGAATTAGACTCGATATGAAGTCTGATAGTTGACCTGATCTGAATTAGACTCGATTAGAAGTCTGAAATTATACTTTCATTTAATTAGACTCTGTTAGAAGTCTGAAATTTGAGTTTGTACGAATTAGACTTGAGAAGAAGTCTGAAATTAGACTTTTCCGAATTAGACTCTTTTAGAAGTCTGAATTTTGACTTGATTTTAAATTAGACTTTATTAGAAGTCTGGCTTTATACTTGTTTTAATTTTTGCGACTGTTTTTTGGTACATAGGATGGGGTGATTCAGTCACCTTCTAACGTCCAATAGTTCATGTTCAACAGGCCGACGTCGATTCGGATCATCCTACGGATTCCCCAAGAAATGCTTATGTGGTCTAGAGCCCGTCATGCGAACATCCACTACTGCCGATAATCCGGGAAGAAGATTCTTCGGATGTCGTAACTATGATGTAATGGCCTCTATATGTCATGTGGTTCGTTTGTTTTTTTCTGCTTATTATAATTTGGGATCTTAATATGATTGTATAAATGTAGTTGTGTAGGATGGTGGTTACCATATAATGATGTGGTGGGATGAGGCTATGACTGAAGAGTTTAACGATGTAAAGCTGTATGTTGACCAACATGGTCAACTAATTGATGGCATGTTCGTTTCTAATGCTCAAAGCGACAAGTATTTGTCCACGTTGCTCGATGACGTCAAGGTAACGAATGAAGAGATAGCTCAATTGAAGGAGCGGTTGACGGAGAAGCCATGTTGCCAGATAATGTGTGGCGTCGAGTTGAAGAGTCTGACGTTCGTTTGTGCTATTATTATCGTCCTGATCATGTTTATATGTTTTGGTTTCTTGTAATATGTGACAATTTGTAACCAAAATTTCTATTTTTTTCATGGAACGAGATATTTGATTATGATGTCGGTTTAATTTATCTGTGTCTTTCTTTACTATGTCAGACTGTTTATGAAGTCTGAATTTATTAGACTTCTTTCAAAGTCTGAAAAACTTAAACTTTTGAAAACTTTCACAAGTCTAGTCTTGAAAATATCACAATTTCAGACTGCAAAACGAGTATGGTAGTAGAAGTATTTGAAAAATACTTCTAAGCGGCAATTAAAAATATTAGAAACAATTGCAGAAAAAGCGGGGATTTTGCCGCCCAAAATTTCCAGACTTCTCGCTCAATTATCTCATCACTATCAGACTGCTAAAAGAGTCTTATATCAGACTAGGTTAAGAAGTCTGACATCATATTGCGAAAGCGGTATTTTTATGTGGTAAAACCGTTTTTTAACCGCCACTTAGGATACATATAAAAGGGGTTTTTATCCCCTCATTTTTACAGTTACCGAAGCAAATAACAAAAAAAAAACATTGATTCTCGTTGTCGCTGCCGGAATTCGTCGCTTACATCTTCTCATGTGCCTTCGACGGTAAGATTCTTCTACTCCTCTCTTCGCCGCAAACCGTCACCTTCTCGATACTGATTTCTAGAACTCAGCGCTGAACTCTTGTCTTTTTTTTTATTTTCAGATCTGGTTTCTCTCTCCTCGCTGTTGTCACCGCTCCTTCAAGTCTTTCATAGAGGGTAAAAGATTCAAATTGAGCAATAATGTTTAGATCTTTGGGTTTGAGTTGTATTGTGTTCTGTGGATTTTTGGGATTCGTCCGATTACTTCATGAATAGCCTTCGTAGTTAACTCTGACTATATTTCGTCAGATTGCAAATAAAATATGAATTTGAGTAGTCATACTGCATATGACGTCCGACTTTAAGTTTTCAGACTGCTAATGGAGTCTGGTTGTGGTTGATGCAGGTTTTAGACATAGTGGCAGAACGTGAATTCCCTCCAAGGATGTTCACAACCGGGTATGAGTCTCAACCAGACAAAAGCATACACTACTTCAGCGGTAAGAGAGATCTCATGGACGCTCTCCAAAAAGCGCTGGATGATGATGAGTGGGAAGAGCTTCGTAACTCAGCTTTTGGGGTTTTTGTGAAGTGGAATGAGATGAACTTCGTATGGTGTTCAAGGATGGTGCACTACATGCTTACTATGCAACTAGAGGTAGATCAGAAGCATGAGCTTTGGTGTCTTCTTAGCCTTCAACCGGTGAGGTTTTCCCTCCATGAGTTTCAACAGATAACCGGACTCAATTGAGACTATGTTGAGAATCTGGAGTACCCGGAGGTTGAGTATACAGCCGATATGAGAGATATGTGGGAGCTTCTTGGGCTGGATTTCGAGGTAGTGCCAAGTTATTTTCAGTTACTGGACGCTTGCAACAGATTTCGAGGCTGGGAACGGCAAGATAGGATTTGGTTGGGCTACCTAGCCATCTACACGAGCTTCATTGAGGCTCAACACTGGTCAGTATCCGCAAGGGCTGACATGACTAAGCTATTACTGTCTCCAGGGGCGTTAGAAGCATACCCATGGGGAAGACTGGCCTTCAAAATCCTTGTAGACTCTGTCAAAACAGAGGCAAATAAAAAATTCCAAGATGACAAAACTATCAGGTTGAGGGCTTCGCTGAGGTCTTAAACGTATGGGTATATTGGGCATGTCCCGGGATTGCTACGCTTTATGGAATGCACTTGTAAGATAACCCAGCCCCACCGCTCTTGGCTTACAAAGGATCAAGGAATCGGAAGAAAGTCGATTTAGAGTTGCGCATGCAGGTATTTTACTGACCTTTTTTCCTTAAAATTCACCTTTGATTGCTTTATGTCAGACTGCAAATTCAGTCTGATAAGTTATCAGACTAATTTTGAAGTCTGAATTTTTTCCAGACTTAATTTGCAGTCTGAAAGTTGTTGTCAGACTGAAGTTGCAATATGAAATATTGAAGTCAGACCTTTTTTGAAGTCTGAAACTTTGTACCATACGGGATATGTAGTCTGGTAGATTTTATTTATTTTTTACATACTAATATACATTTTGCTCGTTGACTTGTACTTGCAGACCCGCGTCACCAACTTCGTCATCAAGGAGTTTGAGGACATGTTCCCCCGGTGGGACGATGGTGAGGATGATGAGAAAGTTTTGAACATTGTGAAAGCAATGTTGGGTGAGTTTGAGCGCCCTTAGAGGTGGAGTTTTAAACACTGGAAGTCTGAAGGTGTGTTCGCCATTGTCAAGAAAGAGGTGCCCCTTATTAAGTCTGAGGTGGTTAAGTCTGAGGATGGTCTGAAGAAGGCCAAGGGAAAGGGTGTTAAGAGGAAGGTTGATGATGATGGTGAGGATGTTGATGATGATAAGAAGAGAGCAAAATCAGGCGTTGATGATGGTGGTGAGGTTGTTTACTTGATCAAGTCGGTGGGTTCTCAGATGAATGAACTTTTTAGTCTTGTTAAAGAAGGTTTTAAGCAGGTGGTTGAGAAGATGAATGAACTTGAGAAGGAAGTTAGGTTGTTAAGGGGAGAAAAGAGGAGGAAATCTGGTGTTGAGAAGTCTGATGGTGGTGTTGAGAAGAAGTCTGATGATGGTGGTAAGGTTGATGATGGTGGTGAGGCTGAGGCGGGGAAACACAAAAAGGCTCCACGGAAGAATATTACACCCAAAAAAATTGTTGTGAAGCCTCCTAAGCCTGCTGCGGTTGTTGAAGCTGCAGACCAAAAAGGACCTGGAAAAGAAGCTTCAGCGGTAGAGGATGCAAAGGAAGCTCTGGCTGAAGACAACCCTACCCAACCGTCTGAGGCCAAGATTCAGACTGTGGTGGATGTTGGGGTTAGTGTCCCAAACCCTCTACCAAAAAATGTTCAAGAAAGGAGAAGTAGTTGAAGACTTAAGGACAAAGCCATTGCTTAATATGCAATATAAGTGTGATATTGTAAAAACCTGAACCTATGTGCAACTAAAAACTCGTTATTTCGCTTTGTTGTTGTGTTTGATGAGAACATGGTTATCTGATATTAGACTGAGATTTAGGTCTGATTTTGGTGTTATTTTAATCTCTGTCAGACTTCTAGAAGTCTGATTGTGTCTTGGATTTATATTGCAGTCTGTAGGTGGCGTGGATAGTGTTAGATTATTTGTCTTACACTTTTATTGCAGTCTGACGGAGGTGGGTTTTTTTTTATTTTGTAAATGCAGAGTAGTGTCGTGGGCAGTGAACAGAATGTTCTTATCGTCGATAAGGCGGTCATGGGCGTAAACTTTGATGCTGCATATATATGTCGAAACAAGACACTAAGCAGGCAACTGCTGGAGCTTATGTAAAGGCGAAGGCTCAAGAACTCAAACAGAAAAAGCAGGAAAAGGAACAGCTTCACCCGAATTTTTCGTCAGGTGTAGACTAGGGTATACGGGAGTTTTTGTAATCCCACTTGAGTAGATTTTGAATCTATCAAGTATCTTTTCAGCATAATGAGCTTGAGACAAGATTATTCATTCAGAAGTTCTAGTGATCTTAATCCCTAGAATGACATCCGCTAATCCCATGTCTTTCATATCGAACTTGCTACTTAGCATGTTCTAAGTTTGACTGATCATGTATCTGTGCGGAGTACTTTTGATGTATATGCACTTATCACATTCATTAATGCTGAAACCATTTGACATCATTATGTTGTCAAATTTTTCATGACATTGTTTTGGAGCTTGTTTAGGTCCATACAATGACTTCAAAAGTCGACAGACTTTGTGTTCTTGTCCTGGGATAACAAACCCTTCGGTTGTCTCATATAAATCTCTTATTCTAAATCACCATTTAGAAATGCAGTTTTCACATCCATTTCATGGATTTCTAGGTCTCTTAATGCTACCATTCCGATCAGCATTCGAATTGAAGTTATTATCGTTACCGGAGAATAGGTGTCAAAGAAGTTCATGCCTTCTTTTTACTAGAATTATTGCACCACAAGCCTAGCCATGTACTTATCGATTGAGCCATCGGTTTTTAACTTTGTTTTGAAAATCCATTTACACCCTAGGGCTTTGAACCCTTGTGGTAGATCGGTTATCTCATATGTATTATTTTGCATAATGGATTCGATCTCACTATTAACGGCTTCCTTCCAAAAAAGAGCGTCTGATGTAGACATGGCTTCAGTGAAATTTCTCGATTCATTCTCTAAAATAAAGACCATTAAGAAATCTTCACCATAAGATTTTTCCTTACAAGATCGTTTGCTACGTCTAGGTTCATCTTCAATCTCTTCTGCATCATCTAAAAATGTGCCAGAAGTACTCGCCTCATTTACAGAGGTAATTGCATCTCTTTCTTCACGAGTTCGTTTCAGTTTTTTATCTTTACAGGGAAACACATGCTCAAAGAAAGAAACGTTCTCTGATTCCATGGTTGTATTAACATGGATATCCGGTATGTCTGATTTATGAACCAAAAACTGATAAGCACTACTATTGTGTGCATATCCGATGAAAATACAATCCACCGTCTTAGGTTCAATTGTGACCTTTTTAGGAGGTGGCACTACTACTTTTGCTAGTTGCTAGGCACCCCCCCCCCACACTTTCTGGTATTTGTACGAAGTTACAATACCTTTCCAAAGTTCATATGGTGTATTACCAATAACTTTAAATGGTAAGCAATGCTTCCCCCCACATTTCTTGAGATAACTAAGAACCATGCATCTCTGCATTCATCATCTCACTAAGAGTTCATAATTTTTCTTCCGCAACTCTTAGATTCAAGTGAATAAAGAGCAGTTTTTCCGACGAATAATGTCATGTTCTCTAAAGAACGCATTTCATTCTCATCAAACTCGCCACCTTTATCATGTATAACTATTTACATAGTTTTCTCAAGTTGGTTTTAAAATTTCATCTTGTATGCTTTGAACTTTTCAAAATCATATTCATGTTTCTTAACAAGTACACACATATATCACAATAGATACCATTGTGTTAACAATGTAATGCCACCATTCAATTTGGTTATTCCCAACCATATTGACTTTAGAAACTACACTACGCGTGTCACTTTTAGTCAGATTGGTCTGGGATATCCCAATGTCTCTGCATGGTCAATCTTGAGCTTCACTTGGCCACAACCTTCAATTTTGGACGAGCCGGTGTTACCCATTAACAGCTGTTCCTCACTCTTGCATTTTTGATAAGTGCTAAACATGACTCTATCAATACATATGTGAGTGGTGGCACATGTGTCGTACCACCAATCTTTCGGGTTGTCCTCAACCGTGTTGACCTCTATGACCATAGCGCACATGTCATCTTGAGTCAGGTTGGCCAGAGCCTTCCCTTTGTCTTTGCGGTTGTCAATTAATTTTGCTATGACTTGCGCTAGCTTTATGACCAACCTTGTCGCGCATGTGACACTTTCCCAAGAACTTCATTGCACCCTTTCGCTTCATAAAGCTATTAGAGGCTTTCAGGGAATTTTTCTTTTCCCATTGTCCTTGTGAACAACAACATTAGCAGTGTGCTCACACTGAACACCATCTGCCTTGCGGTTTCGAGACTCGATCCGCAGCCTGACTATTAAGTTTTCAATGGAAATTGCATTCTGCTTGTACTTGAGATAGTTTTTGAAGTCCATCCAACTTGGGGGAAACTTCTCAATAAAGCAGTTCACTGTGAAACTATCACTGATAAACAAGTCTTCATCAGCAATCTCATGGGTTAGCAATTACACCGCTTCCACTTGTTCCATGATGGGTTTTGAATCCACCATTTCAAAGTCTAGAAATTTCACAATTGCGAATTTCTTACAGCCTATGTCTTTAGACTTATACTTCTTCTCTAAGGCAACCCAAAGTTCCTTTGGAGTAACTGTACTGTAAACAACGTACAACGGGTCTATCAGGCGACTTAGAATCAAGCATTTGCACAGAGAATCTCTTTGGTGATGTTCTCGGTATTGCTTGTCATTCCGCGAAGACAAAATAAACACAACCTTTAATCAATAACGATTTAATTAGAAAATAATTAAATCACAAGATTTTTGATACGGAATTAAATCGCAATTTAGAAATCGCTATCGAACTAATTAGAACCGCTAAAAGCGTGTTCTGATACGAACCTCTTTAGAGCGTTATGATTCGAACCTCCACAGAGCGTTCTGATTCGAACCTCCACAGAGCATTCGTCAAAGCGTTTAAGGAAACGCATTTGATAATCGTTTCAGAGAACACGATTTGCTAGTTTAAGCGTTCGCAAACGTTAAACAATTGGCGATTGTCGAAGCGTTTTACAGCGTTCGCAAACCCAAGGAGCGTTTATTAATCGCAATTAATAACGTTTGTAAAAGACGTTAAAGTAAAACCGCTTCCACTACAGGTTTGAGAGTCGCTAGATTAGCGTTTGATAACGTTTGAGTGTCACAAGCGGTAGAAAGTCTTTTTATAAAATCGTTAAATAAAAATTGCTTCCACTACACGTTTGAGAGTCGCTAGATTAGCGTTTGATAGCGTTTGATAACGTTTGAGTATCATAAGCAGTAGAAGAATCGTTTTAAAAAATCGTTTGAAAAAACGTTTATTTACTCGCGATTAAAATCCGTTAGATGTTTATAATTGTAGGACCAAAAATTGTAGGACCAAAAATCCGCGATTAAAACGGATTTCCTTGAGTTAAAATTGTAGGACCAAAAATTCGCACAATAACAGGATAGCGATTTAATCACGAATGTATAAATAAACGTTAAAAAAGAAGAGTTTAAAAACGATATAGAAACGACGAAATTAAACGAAACAATGGAGGCGAGAGAACTCTCTTTCCTTAACTCAAAGAATCTCCCGTAGTGCGACGGTATAATATTCGATTCATGAGTCCCATGATACAATCATTGAAACCGTTATCGCGAACACTCGATAACGGATCTGTCGAACTTAATACTACGATACTCTCGAAATAAAAGACTTACTCTTAGCAGCAGAAAATTGAAGAAACTTTTTCTTTTGCAAGTGTGTTTTCTGTGTGTAATCGGATGCCTTTCTCTCAAGAGAGGCGATCTTATATATAGGAGAAGAGAGGAGGTTTAATTCCACAACTTGCTTAGCAAGCACCTTGCTTTTTGCTTAGCAAGCTTAGCCTTGTTTGGCAAGTTTAGCTTTGCTTATCAAGTTTAGCCTTGCTTATCAAGCTTAGCCTTGATCACCAAGTTTAGCCTTGGTTGACAAATTTAGTCATGAGCCCAATGACCCATTTCAATTCACACTTACACGTTTTTAATAAAGCCCACAAACTTTAAAAATTGTTCCAACAAGTTGCTTAGCTTATTGTTGTCATGTTTAATGTTTTATTGTATCTAAACTATAAGCGAGTTGGTTAGCTTATTGCTGTCATTTTTTTTACTGCATATCTAAACTATATTGTTTAGAAATAATTAAAAAGGTGTTATATGACGATTTTGTCCTTGTTTTCCAATTGGTCAATATATACACTGTTGATTTACGCAGTACTGTACATGGGTACGACTGGAAAGTCAACGTGTGTACAGTACAATAAGTGTTAGTTTCCAAATTAAGTTTAGAAAGTGCTAAAAACTTTATAAATTTTTCAAAAAATGACTAATCAGCCAATAATCCCTTTTTTAGACATAATTGCACATATTTTCACTTATTTTAATTTTTTCTTACAAAGTTAACACTTATCTGTTTTTTTGTCTTTTAGCGTGTAAATGACGAAAATACAATTTTCTCTGTATACCCGTGTACCGTCCACATGCGTACACATCGTACTGTACATGTGTGAAATTGTCATGAATAGTGAAATAAGTGTTATTTTCCTAAATAAGTTCAAAAAGTGTTAAAAATTTTAGAAACTTTAAATAAGTGATTTTACATGTAAAAGTCGCCTTTTTTTATTGGTTTGGGTTAAATGTTTTTTTTTGTCTCCATAGTTCTTAAAACTGCTTGGTGATGACATATGCAGAGACACATATTGGTTTTTATTGTACTGAAAGAAAAACCTTCAAACCCAGCCTAAAATTGATTTAAACTCAGGCCCGGCCTAACACTTTACAAAGCCCTATGGCAAAATAAAAAATTTTGAGCCCCTTATTTATATAAAAAAATTTGGGCATTATTTTTACTAACATTTGGTTTTTTGGGCCCTTATTTATATATATATTTTCGAAAAAAACTTTGATTATTACTAAATATTTTAGTTTTTGGGCTTCATATTTTAATTTTAAAAAAAATTGGGCCCTTTTGCATAAAGAAATTTTTTCAAAACGAATTGGACCCTTGGGCCATCATACATCTGCCCTATCCATTTGGGCCGGGCCTGTTTAAACTAAAACCCAAACCAAGATAGATTCAGTTTCAGTTTAGTTAGTATACTTTAGAAACAAAAATATATTCCTTATGGTTCGAAATATATAAGATGTTTTTTTTTTTTGTAACTAAATATATAAGATGTTTCACGTAAAAATGTGCAGTTTGAGTAATTACAGAGATTAGATATATTTTTCTCTTCTATATCTAATAAATAATTCAACCAATAATAAAAAGACTGCTAAATAGAAATGATCACAAAATATGAAATAAATTTAAATTTTACATAGAAACATGAAAAAAATCAAAGAAAATAAAACTTCTAAAGGTAACAGAGAAAGTATAAAACTTAAACCAACGTGAAACCGGGTTGACACCTCTCACTTGAAGACTCTGACGCCCTTTCGACAGATTTTAATATCGGTGTAAAAAGTCAACGACCACTCGAAAGTCATCTCTCTCCCTCTTTGAACATTTCGTGAGTACTCATGTTGGTTGCTATTTAAAGCCTATAAATTCCTATAACTGATAGGTCCTTTAAAGTAATCAAGACAAGTTGAACATTTTCTGACCAAAAAACTAACAAATAACAATTGTGTTTAGCACTAGAAAACATAGACTTAATTGGTTGTAAAGTCATTTATTTTAACTTTTATTAGCCGGTTAGCAAATTTTAAAAGTGTGGTAGAAAGTATCATTTTTTAAAAAATCGTGTACCGTCCATTATCGTACACGTTTCTTATTGTTACATCGTTTACCGTACATTATCCCACACGTATGCCGTACTGTTTGAGGGCATTTTTGGGTTAAAAATACTATTTTTTTCTAAGGTTTTAAAAAATGATAACATGTTAATGAAAGTTAAAATAAGTGACCGCGCATGCAAAAGCTCCAAAAACATATTATATTAAATGTGTTGACACATTTTCGTTAATCGTTTAAATTTCTTTTTTTGTGGGAACTAAGACATGTTAACACGTTTTCAGACAATTGACTTGGTGTCTTTTGCTTGAAATGTCCGAAGTATTTATTTTTCGCCCATCATCGCTTATAAATTTCATTTATAGTTCAGAACTTTATCGATCTTGTTTGGAAAATAAGAGAATATGGAGAGTTCCCATGGGCTTTTGCTGGTTGCACTTATAGCAACATTCGCTATAATTCACATTGTTGAAGCTCAGGAAGAAGGTACGTATAATCTGGGTTTAACGTGTTTTAGACGATTTTACCTATGTTATTTAACTGCTGCGAGACACATGTTAAACGGGTTTATCCTGCCATTTAACGGTTGTTGAAAGCGAGATGTAATTTTTCTATATGAATATTTAATTTACCAGATCATGGATTTCTAGTTCTATTATATAACCATGTGATATATATACTTCCTCTGTCCCATAATATAAGATCTTTATTTATTTATTTTGTTTTATATAATAAGATATTTTACAAGTTTATTTTTTGTTTTATTCAATCAAATATTTTACAAGTTTCTATGTAAATTTTAATGTCATTTTATACTTTTTAACTCTTTGAATTATGCAGTTTTTTTTATGATTTCCTGAATTATGTTTTAACTAATAATTAGATGATGTTTTTTTTTTTTTTTAAAAAAAATTTAATCTCCGCATTTTTATCTAAAATATCTTATATTTTGAGATAGAGAGAGTATATATTTATTTTGTTTTGTTTTGGCAACAAGCATGTGATCTATTATTATGTTGAGATATCTGTAATATTTCATTATTAATTATATATGTATAAGGATTATGTAATTTCACGTTTATCTTAATGCAAACTATTGTTTCGTCAAAAAAGGGATAATTGTAAATTTAGAGCAAAAAATTGGAACTATTGTCCCCTTAGTACTTATTTAAGTTTTGCAACTTTTAGACTAAAATACCATTTATTAAATATAAAAAATGCCAAATAAATATTTATACTTACTTTAAAAATTCCAAAAATTCATATAAGATAAATAATATATATTTTGTAATTTATCTTAGGAAAAACTAATTTTTTAAAAAATATTTATTTTCACGTTCTACTAATTGTAGAATTTGGTTTCTAATATTTGCTATAAAATCTACCAAGTATAGAATATGTATTCTACTATTTGTTTTGCATTCTAATGTCCCTATATAATCCATTATTTACAATGTTGTATTTATTCTACCAATTATAGAATTCACATTTTACCATTATCTCTATATTCTACTTTTTGTAGAATAGAAGTTCTACAATTGTCTCTATATTCTAATTTGCTGTAGAATAGAAGTTCTACCATTTTATCTTGATTTTACTGAATGTAGAATACATATTCTACCAAGAGGTTAGCAAAATCTGAGAGAAAATATAGGACAACACAACTGAAAATCTTCAGAAAATATATTTTTCCCCTTTTTGAAAACGTTTTTTCCTTTTTTGTTGTTGTAATCCTTTGGGATTTTTTTTTAGAAATTATTTTGAACTCACGTTTTTCAATTTGTTTTTTCACGATATCTTCTTCAAGATTTTTGTTCTTTTTTTAAGTCGCAAACTGTTTTTTTTATCAATGCCCTTTTTATTTTAAATTTTATTTTCATTTTTTTAAATATTAATTATTATTATTTTAAGGGGTAAAACTGGATTACCCTTAATATAAATACTAAGGGGACAATAATCTTCCAGTAAGTACTAATGGGACAATAGTTTCCATTTTTTGCTCTAAATTTATAATTCTCCCCAAAAAAAATTATTAGTTATATCCATTGCGTCAAGACGAAAATTCCAAAAAAATTAAAGATACATTAAATAAAGGGTTGACTGCCTAAAACCCTCTCACTCATATAACCTTAACTATTTCCTCTTAAACTATTTACCTCTTTATTAACTCCCCAAATTTATAATTTTCAACTCTAAACCAGCTAATCTATTTTTATTCTACTTAATTCCACCTCTCTAATCAAAATAATAAAATTGAGTTTAAGTAAACGAAAACACGTTTAATAACAGTGATTGTCCATAATAAAAAATATGATCCAACTTGAAAAACCCCGACCTAGTTTAAAAAAAAAAACATACCCTACTTGACCTATGTTTCACGACAAATAATTGGAGAAAACTTGATTTTGAGTTTCACGACAACTTCGTCTTCTACCTCTCTGTCAATTCGGTCTGATCAAAATTAGAGAAGCACAAATTCGGTATCGATGAGATATATTATTCATAAAAACCTAGATTCCATAGAGATTCATAAAATTAGACAGTCACACCCAAAATCCAAAGAAATATAGCAAAAGAAACCACATGATTATTCTTACTGTCATGAAAATCAAATTCAATTTTCCCCAAACTCATATCCAAACTCCAATCTCACGTCTTCTATCTCATTGATACCAAATGTGTGCTTCTCTAATTTTGATCGGACCGAATTGACAGAGAGGTAGAAGAAGAAGTTATCGTGAAACTCAAAATCAAGTTTTCCCCAATTATTTTTCGTGAAACATAGGTTAAGCCGGGTCTGTTTTTGTTTTCTTTCAAAAACGGGTCGGGTTTTTTCAAGCCATATCGGTTTTTTTATTATGGACAATCACTGTTTATTAAACGCGCTTTCGTTTACTTAAACTCGATTTTATGATTTTGATTAGAGAGGTGGAATTAAGCATAATAAAATAGATTATGTGGTGTAGAGTTGAAAATTATAAGTTTTGGAGGGTTAATAAAGAGGTAAATAGTTTAGGGAGGATGGAGGAGGAAATAGTTAGGATTCAATGAGTTAAAGGATTTTAAGCGGTCAACCTTTTAATAAATGGTGTTAAATTTCACCTAATTTACTCGGTACATTTTTACTATTTTCTAGCAGCATTTTTCTTGCAGTTGTCATGAATATTACGTAGATCTCCCAAATTCACACTTAGGAAAAATAATAAGAATTGTGTGGAATTTTCCATAATTCATTCTTTTGATTTTGATGAATGGGGGTTTTATCTTAACAGAGTTCATCAGTTTGGATTGCGGTTTATCCCCGATTGAACAGTCTCCTTACACCGAGCCTGCAACTGGATTACAATACATATCAGATTCAAACTTTATCCAAACTGGAAAAATTGGTAGGATTCAGAGAAGTCTTGAGGGAGATTACCTAAAGCCGCAAACAACGGTTAGATACTTTCCAGACGGAATACGCAACTGTTACAATATTACGGTGAAGCTGGGAACAAACTATTTGATCAGAGTTAGAGCAGTATATGGGAATTACGATGGTCATAATATTTATCCTAGATTTGACTTGTACATAGGCCCTAATTTTTGGGTAACAATAAACATTGGCAAATACGTAAATGGTACAAGGGTGGAGATCTTTCACATCCCAAGATCAAACATTTTGGACCTATGTCTTGTCAAGACAGACGGGTCGACGCCATTTATATCGGCAATCGAAATGAGGCCAGTACCAAATAACAGTTACATCACCACATCGGGCTCATTGAAGTTGTTTTCGCGGTATTATCTTAGCAATTCCGAAGACGTTCTACGGTGAGTCTGCTTTGATATAATTTTTTTTAATTCATTCAATTAAGATAATAAATGTCTAATAAATTTAAAATGGCAAAGAATAGGTACAAAGAGGATGTCTATGATAGAATGTGGAATTCATACATTCAGAAAGACTGGAAGCAGATATCCACCAGTCTTACGGTGAACACTGGTTCCAATAGTTTCCGTCTTCCTCAGGATGCTCTCAAAACCGCTGTAACACCTGTGAATGCGAGTGCGCCATTGATAGATCTCGAGTTTCCCGACTCCTCTAATGATAAAGTTTACATTTACCTCCACTTTGCTGAGGTTCAAGTCTTGCAGGCCAACGAGAGTAGAGAGTTCGACATTTCTTTGAACGGGGTATCCATTAACGACTCTTACAGGCCTTTGTATCTGCAGTCCGAAACGATTCACAACCCGTCTCCAGTTATTTGCGAAGACGAAAAATGCATCATAACGCTGACGAAATCGAGCAAGTCTACACACCCACCTCTGCTTAACGCTGTTGAAGGTTTCACCGTTGCCGATTTTCCACAGGCTGAAACAGAAGAAAATGATGGTACGTATGTAAATGTTGTAATGCATGATTTTTTTTAATTTATTTGTATTTTTGTTAAAGTTAATTCGAAGAGTTTTGGACCGAAACTCATACATCTCCCCTTCGGAACGAAACATTTGTCTCCCTCCCAAGCGGAAACCAAACTAGAGGGTTCAAAGGCGCACAATCTTTGAAGAGCCCGAGATATTGCCACTATCCCAATAATCACTTTGGTGTAATGCATAATTTTGTTTATTTCAATTTGCTCAATCTAACACATCGTTCAAATTTATGGCAGTGGTTGCTATTAAAAACATCAAAGCCGCTTATGGACTGAGTAGAATCTCATGGCAAGGTGATCCATGTGTTCCTAGGAAGTTTTTGTGGGATGGTCTAAATTGTAATGACACAGATCCGTCTACACCACCAAGAATCACTTCCTTGTGAGATTTTTATCTATTTATAGAAAATACCCTTTCTCTAACTGCAAATTTACACTTGTTTTAATTTTATATCTTCACATATAAAACAGAAATTTGTCGTCAAGCGGGTTAACGGGAACCATATATGCTGGAATTCAATTTCTAACCCATCTAGAAAAGTTGTAAGTATGATCATTGTTGCATCAAAGGCGAAAATATGTTCTTCTTTTTTTTATAAATAAAGAAAATATTAAGGCAAAAATATCTTACATAGAAATTTCAATGGATTTTGATCTCTTCCAAATTTCAGGGACTTGTCAAATAACAGTTTGACTGGAGAAATTCCTGAATTTCTTGCTAACATGAAATCACTGTTGATCATGTAAGTTTCTAGACATTGTTGGTCCTAGAGTATACTCCTCGGTATAAATTATCACCAATGCATGAATATGTTTTCTCTCTCAATAGAAATTTGAGCAAGAACAATATGAATAGTTCAATTCCACAAGCTCTTCGCAATAGAGAAAAGGAAGGACTGAAGTTAATGTAAGAAAATAACTTCCATCCACGTACACACATTTCATTCGAAAACCCCTTTCCTTGTGCTTTCATAATCCTATACAATCAAATTTTTTTTTTTGTAGTGTTGATGGACATGAGATAAATAAATGTCTACCTGGTTCATGTTCCCCAAAGAAGAAATTTCCGGTGATGATTGTTGCACTGGTTGCTTTAGCGGTGGTGGTGGTGGTGATCGTGGTGGTATTGTTTCTCATTTTTGTGTTCAGAAAGAAAAAGACATCAAGTCATGTGGAAGGTACTTTTTTTTGTTTTTTGATAATCCGTGGGAGTTCCGGTCCTTCGGCCCATAATCTATCCTAGTACCGGAAGTCAGCTTTTTAGATATTCCGATTTAATGAACAACCCTCCGTTTTTAAGTTTCCATAGATAACTAAATTTTTTGCTTACAACTATTACCCATTCAGCAGTTACGCCACGGGCCCCTATTATTTCTGAGACATCAATCGAGACAAAAAACCGAAGGTTTAGTCATGCAGAGGTTATGGAAATGACAAACAACTTCAAGAGAGCTCTAGGTGAAGGAGGGTTTGGCGTCGTCTATCATGGTTATTTGAACGGTTCACAAGAAGTAGCTGTTAAAGTACTTTCTGAATCATCATCACAAGGCTATAAACACTTCAAAGCAGAGGTACATACGAAATGCTTCAAATCTTCCTCAAAATCGTAAAACAAAAAAATGTGATCTACCTTTAGTAATCATTATATTAATTTTACATTGTTGGTATGCAGGTTGAACTTCTTCTGAGGGTTCACCACATAAATTTGGTAAACCTTGTTGGGTATTGCGATGAACGAGATCACTTGGCTCTCATCTACGAATACATGTCCAATGGAGACTTAAAACATCATTTGTCAGGTGGAACATATCTACTATGACATTAGCATTTTTTTTTATTATTATTACGTAAAAGATTCATATGATGATGATTAGAATCCAAATATAGGAAAACAAGGTGGCTCTGTCTTGAGTTGGAGTACTCGGTTACGAATAGCTGTCGATGCTGCACTAGGTTCGTAAAATGATCTGCCCCATTTCAATCACTTGTTTTCCTGACATCATTAGACATAAATGATTCCAATATAAGTGTATAGGGATAAAGAAGGTATTTTCTCGTATTTGTAGGATTGGAATACTTACATATTGGATGCCAACCATCAATGGTGCACAGAGATGTCAAAAGTACGAACATATTGTTGGGCAAGCAGTTCTCAGGAAAAATTGCAGATTTTGGTCTTTCAAGATCTTTCCAACTCGGAGATGAATCCCATGTTTCGACGTTAGTTGCTGGTACTCCTGGATATCTTGATCCCGAGTAAGTATTATTATTCACACCCTGTATCATGAGATTTGTGTTCACATTCATCTATGTCGATTAAATGAATAATTTTGTATCTTATTCCATGTTTTTGCCTTGCTAGATACTACAGAACAGGCCGTTTGGCAGAAATGAGCGATGTCTATAGTTTCGGGATTGTATTATTGGAGATAATTACCAACCAACGCGTGATTGACCAAACCCGCGAAAAGCCACACATAACGGAATGGACGGCATTTATGCTGAATAGAGGAGATATCACCAGAATCATGGATCCTAACCTTCACGGTGATTACAACTCTCGTTCTGTATGGAGAGCTATTGAATTGGCTATGTTGTGTGCAAACCCTTCTTCAGAAAAACGACCAAGCATGTCCCAAGTTGTTGTCGAACTAAAAGAGTGTCTTGCTTCTGAAAGCTCTACGAGAAGTAAGAATCAAGACACAGACTCTCATAATTCCTTTGAAATGAGCATGAGCTTTGACACCAAAGCTGTGCCTAGTGCAAGATAACTGTTTCAAAGAAGCCTTGTTTGTGTCGATCATGTATTTCTGCTTGCGGTATTTTTTCTTTTGTCAGAGGAGTGCTTAAGGAAGTGTAGAAACTCTACTGACCTCGTGCTCTCTCATGTATATGAATTTGTTGTTTGGAATTTGCGCAGTTACCTTCCACATTCGTAGGCTAGTTTTTCTTGAAAACCAATATCGGAGTCAATAAAGGTAATGACTATGTAGTTTTTTTTCATGAGGTTCGTTCACGGTGTGACCGGACATGAATGCTTTGATCTCGAACTCTTCAGTGTGATCGTGACAGGAAATCCGGGTCGGGGTGTTTCAATTTGGAGAATTTAGAATTTTAAATTGAAAATTTTTAAACTGAAAGAAAATTATAATGGGCAATTCGGCAAAATAGCACCAAAAACAAAAAATTTAAAGTTCAATAATTTAGCACCCAAGGGTGAAAATCCCAAAATTAGCACCCAAGGGTGAAAATCCCAAAATTAGCACCCAATGGTGAAAATACCAAAATTAGCATTCATTAACATATCAAGCAAAAAAAAAAAAAACAGAAAATCGAGAAAGAAAATAAATCTCCGTTCTCCGTTAAGGTTGGTTTGGCTCAGATGCTCCGTGGTGGAGTTATCATGGATTTCGTCAACGCCGAGCAGGCTCGCATCGCAGAGGAAGCTGGTGCTTGCGCCGTCATGGCTTTGGAGCGTGTTCCGGCGGATATTCGCGCTCAAGTTGGGGGTCTCGAATGAGCGATCCTCAGATGATTAAAGAGATCAAGCAGACCGTTACGATTCCGGTGATGGCCAAGGCTAAGATCGGTCATTTCGTTGAGGCTCAGATCCTCAAAGCAATTGAAATCGATTACATCGATGAGAGCGAGGTTTTGACTCTCGCCGATGAAGATCACCACATCAACAAGCATAATTTCCGGATCCCTTTTGTTTGCGGTTGCTGGAACCTCGGCGAAGCTCTGAGGAGGATCCGTGAAGGTGGGGCGATGATTATGACCAAAGGTGAAGCTGGGACTGAGAACATTGTGGAGGCCGTGAGGCATGTGAGGTCGGTTATGGGTGACATTGCGAAACATGGATGACGATGAGGTCTTCTCTTTTCTAAGAAATTAGTCGCTCCGTACGATCTCTTGATGGATACCAAACAGCTTGGCCTCATTAAAAAAAAAAACTTCATTCAAGAACAAGTTTTGCATGACGCTTCCATGTTTTAAATAGGATACGATAATAGTGGACAAGAAATTTGATTTTGATGATTGCAGCCACATTGCTTCATTGGTGGTTGGGCTTTTTCATTTCCTTGAACTTATTGATCATCTTGTCGTTTTTGTTTTCTTTTTTTGTTTGATTGTACCAGATTGTACAATCGTTTTTTGATGTTGTGAACGATACTAGTGTATTAGGAGTGAGCTTGGTGCCTTTTTTACTGAGATCAGTTGGTGTTTCGATGGGAATGCTTCAACAAGAAGAATCAGATTTCTTTAAATGGAGCGAGATGTTGCTTCGTGATTCTTTGAATGCAATAAGTATGGACCAACAACAACACGTGTTGCCTCTGCATCTTGAAGTAGTAAGCCCCTACATATATCTCTATATCTTCCTCATCTGAAATAGCCATGCTTTCTCGACAGCCAGTACATCCCTTTTTATTTTAAAAAACTTTCTTGTAGGAAAATCAGATTGACAATTGCAAATAACGTATTTAGGAACATATATAACGTATTTAGGAAAACTTTCCTAAATGATGAAAATGATCCTTTCTGGAAATGAAACGTATTTAGGAACCATTTAGGAACATGTATAACGTATTTAGAAAAGTCTTCCTAAATGATGAAAAATGATCCTTTCTGGAAATGAAACGTATTTAGGAACATATATAACATATTTCGGAAAGTTTTCCTAAATGATGAAAAATGATCATTTCTGGAAATGAAACGTATTTAGGAACATATATAACGTATTTAGGAAAGCTTTCCTAAATGATGAAAAATGATGAAAACTGATCCTTTCTTGAAAATGAAACGTATTTCGGAAAGTCTTCCGAAATGAACAAATGATGAAAAATGATCATTTCTTGAAAATGAATCGTATTTAGGAACATATATAACGTATTTCGGAAAGACTACCTAAATGAACAAATGATGAAAACTGATCCTTTCTTGAAAATGAATCGTATTTATGAACATATATAACGTATTTTGGAAAGTCTTCCGAAATGAACAAATGATGAAAAATGATAATTTCTTGAAAATGAATGGTATTTAGGAACATATATAACGTATTTCGGAAAGACTTTCTAAATGAACAAATGATGAAACTGATCCTTTCTTGAAAATGAAACGTATTTAGGAACATATATAACATATTTCGGAATGTCTTCCGAAATGAACAAAAACAGAAAACTATATTTCCTGTTAATTTCCATGCGTAAATGAAGCATCAGAACAAATGTGTTGTTGTTTTGTCTACACAAAGAAATAAATAAAGATTCAAATGACGAAAACTGATCCTTTCTTGAAAATGAAACGTATTTAGGAACATATATAAAATATTTCGGAAAGTCTTCTGAAATGAACAAAAACAGAAAACAATATTTTCTGTTGATTTTCATTCGTAAATGTAGCATCAGAACAAATGTGTTGTTGTTTTGTCTACACAAATAAATAAAGAAAGATTCAAATGATGAAAAGTTATTGTATGAATGGACATAAAAGTTCATATTACACGTTTAAGGATGAATTATTTGTACTTACTAAACATTCAAGTAAACATAAAACGATTATTTGTCATATTGTGTTGACATATTGTGTTTCCTATAAATGAATGTAAAAACCAAATCCATGGGGTTCTTCGCTCCACAATCCCAACGCACTTAACTCTCTCTCACACACTTCTGCTTCTTCTTCTTCTCCCTCTCTTCCTCTTCACTGATGCCACGTAACCCTAGATTCTGCTTCTTCCTCTTCCTTTTCTTAAACTCCTCTGTTTTCTTCTTCATCCCCTGTTTCTCCATAGACTAAGAGGGTCAAGCTCTCCTCTCATGGAAATCTCAGTTAAACATCTCCGAAGACGCTTTAGCTTCCTGGAACGCCGCAGAAACAAATCCTTGTAACTGGGTCGGAATCACATGCAACGCGAGAGGCCAAGTCTCGGAGATACAACTCCAAGTCATGGACTTCCATGGTCTGTTACCGACGACGAATCTCCGGCAGCTAAAGTCTCTGACTTCACTCAGTTTAACCTCCGTGAATCTCACGGGTTTAATTCCTAAGGAGATCGGAGACTTGTCGGAGCTCGAAGTTCTTGATTTAGCCGATAATTCTCTCTCCGTTGAAATCCCACTTGAAATCTTCAAGCTTAAGAAACTCAAGACTCTGTCTCTCAATACAAACAATCTCGAAGGTGTGATTCCTCCGGAGTTAGGGAATCTCACTAACCTCGTCGAGCTCACTCTCTTCGACAACAAACTCGCCGGAGAGATTCCCAAGAGTATCGGAGAACTCAAGAGTCTATAAATCTTCTGTGCAGGTGGGAACAAGAATCTAAAGGAGAGCTTCCTTGGGAGATTGGTAATTGCGAGAGTCTTGTGACTTTGGGTCTCGCAGAGACAAGTCTCTCCGGTAAACTCCTGGCGTCGATCGACAACCTGAAACACGTTCAGACAATAGCTTTGTACATGTCACTCTTGTCTGGTCCAATCCCTGATGACATTGGAAATTGCACGGAGCTTCAAAACCTCTACCTGTACCAAAACTCAATCTATGGATCGATTCCGGTGACATTGGGGCGTCTCAGGAAGCTTCAAAGTCTTCTCTTGTGGCAGAACAATCTCGTCAGTTGATATGCTCAAATTAATACCCTAACAGTACTAAAGCGGTAGTTGTAATATAGCTAGTGGTCGAACCACAAAGACTCACAGAGATGCACAATAGATTATATAGTATCGAATTAAGCTAAGCCAAGAGATGTAATTGAAAGCAGTGCAGAAATTAAAAGAGTTGTAATTCAATTGGGAAAATATAGGCTCAGGGTATTTCTCAGGAAATCAATGAATGCAGATAAACTAACTAGCATGATTCAGATTTAGCGCAGTTCTTGAACTCAAATCACTAAGGTATAATTAACCAACTGTCGTTGCGAGAATTATCTAAATCTAAATCCTAGGAATTCCAAATATCTTTGCAAATCCTAAAGTCTAAATCAGCTTTAATATCATGTTTGATATGTTCACAAATCAATTAAACCAAATATCTTTGCGAATAATCAATTTGCTCACCTAGGTTCTATCAAGTAATTAATCGCACTGTCGTGCCTAATCAATTATCCTAAGAAATAAGTTCCAGATTCGTCAACCTAGAATTAGCTTTGAACACAACCTAAGGCGAAGAACTAATTCAGATGGTGAATCCTAAACAGATAATCAACCTAACATTCAAAGAAATCCTTATGAGAAAACCCCAAACCTAAAGTGGATCTCTTCAGACATGGACAATGAAACAATCAACATAACTGAATAAATCATCAATAGAAAATAAGAGTAACAAGAGGTTTTGAGATCTGATCTCGGACGAAGGGAGATTCAGACTTGTCTCTCTCAAACCAAAGTAAAATCAAAGTATAAAAATCATCGCCTAAAAGTGGCTGTAAAAATCTGTATAAATAACCTAAAACACAAATTGGGGCTTCTTGTAATTATTAAAGACTCCTAGGCACTTTTGCAATTCTTCAAGTCTTGGAAAACTCGCGGGTCATATCTTGCTGCGATGGGTATCGATCGATACTAGCCAATATCGATCGATACCAAGGCTTCATATCGGGTTCTCAGCAACACGAACTTCTGCTTTACTCCAAATGCTCCAGAAAGCTCCAATATCTCCTATAATGTTCCCAACGTACTATGACCTGTAAAAGACTCTAAAAGACTACAAAACAGGGTAAAAACCATGATATATCATCGGTAAAAACTCTATAAAAAGGACTTATATCATGGCTTAAATAGGTTAAAAACCATGATATATCATCGGTAAAATCCCGTTCGAGCTCGAAAACTGTCCGGAGCTTTTCCTCGTCGATTTGTCAGAAAATCTCCTCACCGGAAACATCCCGAGAAGCTTCGGGAACCTTCCGAATCTCCAGGAGCTTCAGCTCAGCGTTAACCAGCTTTCGGGTACAATCCCTGAAGAACTAGCGAATTGCACGAAGCTGACGCATTTAGAGATCGACAACAACCAAATCTCCGGCGAGATTCCGCCGTTGATAGGAAAATTAACAAGCTTGACGATGTTCGCCTGGTCGAATCAGTTAACCGGAAAGATTCCGGAGAGTCTCTCTCAGTGCGAAGAGCTTCAAGCGATCGATATCTCTTATAACGGTCTCTCTGGTTCGATTCCCAATGGAATCTTCGAGCTACGAAACCTCACGAAGCTTCTTCTTCTATCTAATTACTTGTCTGGATTTATACCACCGGATATTGGGAACTGCACGAACCTTTACCGGCTTCGACTCAACGGAAACAGACTCGCTGGGATTATTCCGGCGGCGATTGGGAATCTGAAAAACCCAAACTTTATCGATATAAGCGATAACCGTCTCATACGAAACATTCCTCCGGCGATCTCCGGTTGCGAAAGTCTCGAATTCATCGACCTCCATTCCAACTGTTTTTGGTGCTATTTTGTAGAATTTCCCTAAAATAGTATTTTGCCTCTTTAATCTTTAATGAATGCTAAAAATGGGGCTTTTTTATTAGGGTGCTAGTTTGGTGAGAAGTTTTCAAAAAGTGCTATTTTGATCAATTTCTCAATTATAATTTCTTTATTAACACCGTTAACATCAAAATAACATATTTTTTTATGTGTGGCAATTTTGTAGAAGTTTTGATATTTAATTTTTATTTAAAAACTAATCTATCCCCTCCTCATTGGTCAAATTTATAAAGAGAGAATGGGTGCTCTCCAGCTTTGACACTTGTCCCTTCCTCATTGGTCAAATTTTTTTTTATTTTTCAATAAATTTAAGATTAAAAAATCATAATAACTTTAAAACCCTTTCAACTTCTATTTAATTTACAAATATATAAAAATCTTTTCAACTTACTAACAATAATTTTTTGTTAAAGAACTTATTTACAATAATTACGTCTTTAACACAATCCTTGCCAAATTCATTGTATTTTAAAGTAAAAACAAATAACTAAAACAAGTCTAAATTCATGTTATTCATATATCTAAAATATATCTATGAAAAACGAGAAAACAAAATTAACTTAAAACATTTAATATATATAAAGAAAACAAATATGAATAGCCACTCAATGGTTGATATTCTATTCATATAACAAATTCTATCTAAATTCAAAGTTATGTTAAATTGTTCTTTTAAATAAGTGCCGATTCTTTTAATTATGTTATTTATAGTTTTTATCTTATGGCTGCACAAGAAGGAAATTTGGCTACTTTTTGGCATGCAAACAGTCTAACATATAAAATATTTTTTTATGATAAAAAAACACGAATAAAAGGAAAGAGCACCGATAAGACATTTAACATTCATTCATCATCATGTGAGCTAAATTATCTACGAATGATGATAAATCACAAAAGAAATTATATGAGCTATGAATGTTTCGAACCGTTAGAAGTGTTACACATAAAATTTTCAAAGAAGTTGTTATGCCATAAGACTCTTTGATGGTGATAAAGAATTATATGAATCAATGGCCGCACCAGAACATGGTGGTAATACATAGTGAATGATTTCAAAGTTTGGGGGAGACAGATGCAAACCCTAGAAAAGAAGGCAAATAGATTACAAGAAGATGAAAGTCAAACTGTTTTATTTGTAAACACACATGGACTCGTCACAATATTATAAACTCATTGTTTTATTTTATATTTATTTTAGTTTAATAATAAAGAAAATTGGAGAACATAAATTAATTATAAAGTAATAAAACAAATTCATCAAATGGCATCTATCTCGAATTAGGTTGTATTCGTTAAACTAAATTTTTTTTAATCATATTTTACTAAACACAAATTAGAAATATATAGATATATATATATATATATATATATATATATATATATATATATAACATATAAACAAGGCTCTTCCAACAATGATTCGTTTTGGAATAGTAATGATCGCGGATTCAATCTCATGAATTACAAGGGGCAAAATTAAATGTTTCAGACGAGGAAAGGAGCAAGATAGGTGCTTAAAGAGCCAAAGAAGAGGATTCTTAATCGAACGACGACATGCCAGCTTGCTTCAATGGGGGCATGCATCCTCGGGAAATGGGCATTACCAAGCGGGTCCGGTGAAGATGAGTTTATGTTCAATGGTTAATCAGGGTCAGCCCCAGCAACATCAAGCGCAAGGGCAATATGTATTTACCGGTGGTGGAATGGCTGCATCGCCGTTCATTCTAGGGAACCAATACCATGCGGTTTATGTAATCGGAATGTTGGGGAATCTAACTTTAGCAGCAGCAGTCGGAGGAGGCTACATGTATCCGATGTTGGCAAGTGCTCTAATCCATGGTGGGTTGATCCATGATTTGTTGCAGTCGAGCCAGATGGGTGGTATTGGTGAGCCATGCGTTGATGATGGTCTATCAGTTCTGGGATTGGTAAAGATTCAGATGCTGGCGGCTCGTTTCATGGCTACTCAAACTATTCATGGTACGCTCTCGCTGCAACCTCTTGTGTTTTATTGCAACACATATGCTCATATTGTGGTTTAAATGTCTTTGGATAAGCATATATTGCATGATTTATAGTAGGAGCGTATGTATTTGTCTTAATGGATATATATAATGGGTTACGACTTTGTAGTAGTAATCGAAATATCAGCTATTCATATGGCATGATGTCTCTCTAGATATGCATTTGTTACGAAATTTTTTTTTTAAAAAAAAATACCAAAAATCTTTTACATAAAAATACCACTCACCTAGTTTTTTGATAAAAACCGAAGTGTTAGTATTTTTTCGGCATCCTTACACTATCTAACAACTTGAGACTACATCATCTGCTCCTCCTTTGGTTTCAGATTCAGATTTATGGTAAGGCCCGACCAGCTGATTCCATTAAAGTTGGCATGTTTGTTTTATCGTTGTCGCTTGATTGGTGTTGTACCGTTTAACAATTCAATAATACGGTAAACAAAGGGTACGAATTGGCAATACAAAATAAATTTACTTTTATTTTCAATTTGAGAAAGTTAATTAAATTTAAAGTGTATAGACAGTTTAAAAATTTGAGAGTGTTGCAATTTTTTCATAATCCAATAAGACTAAACTGTCATTTATTATTAACACGCATCAAACCAATCAAGTTCTGATTATTCACTAAATTCCTTAACTGAACTGTTGCAAATTAAGACGCTTAGCTTGTCAAAGATTAGTTCAAAAAAATTAGCAAACTTTTGGAATGTAAATATTTCTAAGATCAAATCACAAGATGCAGGGTCAAAGACTATAGATATCCCATTATATTAATATCGAATTATGAAATTCATTGAATCCCTTAAACTTAACAAGAGATCTACTCAAGAGGCATCATACAAGTAAACAAGCACAATTTAAAAGAAGACATCTTGTTGAAATTAGATAAAAGGATGAATGGTTTAGAAATCTTTAATATCGAAGATACAGATGCGAGATCTCTCCCTGGAAGCTCTAGAACGAAAATAAAACAAAAGGCTCGAAATCTATGAAAACTCTTTGTCTAAATATATATTTATAGTTAGGTTGGTTTTAAAGAAACATTAATCAAAACAGGAAAACTGCATCTTCTAGAGGTTTGGACCGATCACATTCAAGGGAGGCTCCGTCCGGTTCTTTTGTCTGGTCCACATTTTGGACCGGTCTCGTGATAAGGTGATGCTTACTTTGTCCAGTTGGACCCAAAATTCTTCTTTGCAATTTTTTTTTTTTTTTAACCGAGGGGATCCCATCGGCTTTCTAGACCTCAAGACTAATCCCGCGAAACACGTCCATCATTTTACAAGCCAAACCTTATTTCGTGTCGGCCGCCAACGCTGGTGTCATGGTAGCATGTGGTTTTTGACACGGGCAAGAATCGAACCCGGGTGAGAAGCACAAGGCATACCACACCCAAGGCCCAACAACCACTCGACCACAAGCTACTCGACAATTTGTTTGCAATTTTAGGTTCTGTTTTGCATCATTTTCGTGGTTTTGACCATAACTTTTATTTTTTTAACTATTACAAATGCACTAAAAATTTATGAAAACAATTAGATAATTATATAAAACCGTATATAACCATAATCTATATATATTATATATATAAAAAATAAGGTTTTCTCACTTCTCATGAAAACACATCATTATCCACATGTATGCCACATCATTTTGATATTTAATTCTCATAATTTAATTAGTTAAAATTTTGATATACATATTAACTATACATTTTATTAAATTATGCAAGGAATTTGAAATGTCATTTTCATATTTATATCAAGAAAATTTTAAAAAATCAACAAATTGGTCGTGTCGCACACAGCTTCCTACTAATTGGTTGTACCAGTCACATAAAAATGCAATGCATTTCAAGCCGAGCATTCCCGGATATTAAATATCCAAAATCTCATGTAGGACACCATAGTATACAAGATCACCGAACTGAGTATATACACCGTAATCTGAAGTTGACCCGCTCTTATCATCCCGAAGAATCTTAAAAGTGTAGCCCGTATGCTATACATCACATGTGATTGCACGCTTGCTAGTGGAAATCACACTAATTCTTCTAACCACGTGGAAAATTTATGACTGTTAGCCGACTCTGTCTTTATCTGCATGAATCAAATCAAAATTAATTTAATTTAATCATTCATTATATATAATAGTTAAAATCAAGGTAATAATTAAAAGCACTTACATAATCTCTTAACCAACACTCGAACTCTTCCCGTTAGAGCTCCATCAACTTGTCCTCTGTTTTGTCTAGAAATGCAAAACGTTGATAAACCATATAAAACAGGCGCGTTGTCCATCCGGATAACATGCCATATGCTGGAAAATCGCTAATGGTCCACATAAGTACTGACCGCATGATAAAATTCTGATGACAAGAAACATCAAACACCTCAACATCATGCTCCCATGACATTTGCAGCTCATAAAAAAATGGCTGCAAAAATACATCGAGTGATCTCTTCGGATGCTCTAGTCCAGGAACTAGAATGCTAAGAAACAAAAACTCTCGTCTCATGCACAAAAACGGCTGCAAATTGTAGGGTGTTACAATTAATGGCCACAAAGAATATTGTCTGCCATGCTTCCCAAAAGGGTTGAAACCATTGTTACATAATCCAAGGTATACGTTACTCGCCTCATACGCAAAAATGGGATAGATTGATTGAAAATGTTTCCATGCTCCTGCATCTGATGGATGAGTGATTTCTCCATACGTTGTATGCTTTGCATGCCGTCTCATTGTTCCCACTATGCGCTCTGATTGATATAACCTCTTCAATCTCTCTGTTAACGGCAAATACCACATCCGTTTATATGGGACAGACACTCTTCCACATGTTTCCTTATACCGAGGTTTGCGACAAACACGGCATGTGAAATGGTATACGTCCTCTCTCCAGTAGATCATACAGTTGTCGATGCATAGATTTATCATCTGATACGACAATCCTAGACCAGCAACAAGTTTCTATATCTCATAGTATGATGCCGGTGCAAGATTATCTTCTGGAAAAATGTCTTTCACAAAATCCGCGATTGCATCCAAACACTCCTCGCTCAAATTGAAATCCGTCTTTATACTCATCATCCTAGTTGTAGCTGATAAAAGGGGATGTCCACATCTACACCCATCATATAACAGATTCTAAGCAGCGTCTAACATATCAAAGAATCTCTGAGCTTCTAAGTTAGGTTATTCTCCTCTATCTCCATACTCAGCAACCGATGGTATACTTTCACGAAATGCATCGTTCACCATCTGAACATGACCTACAGTTTCTACTTCCATTGCAAGTTCTTCTAAGCTAGCGTTATCCCCAATATATTGTTCACTAGTACTAGCATAATCCACCATTGTATCAAATTCTCCATGATAATACCACATCTTGTAACCCGGCATAAACTCATTACAATGCAGGTGTGACCATACTTCATCTATCACGATTAATCTACGATTCCGACAATTGGTACAAGGGCAATAGATTTTAGCGGTTTTTTTTGCTTTCTTCTGCATACCCGCAAATACCATGAATTGCTGCATACCTTGTTTGTATTCTTACGTAATTAGGTCCGTCTCAGGAATTTGATGAGGCTTTTCCATGCATGATCGAAACTAATTATAAGGATCTGAAGAAGACATTTTGGTAAGGTTGTAGATGAGAGTTTTTTTTGGGAAATTGTAGTGAATGAGGGGTGGAGACTTTTTATAGGGAATTTGTACGCGATTTCCGACGGATTTCCGACTATTCAAACGGCTATGTAACGGCTATATTATTTCAAAAGGCTACAACATTCGTCTAAAACACGTCGATATTCTGTCGGACTCATGTCGTCGGAATACCGTCGGAAAATTCTGTCGGATGTTATTTTTGTTCAAACCCCGTCGGAAAATACCGAGGAATTTATGTCCGTCGGAATTTTCGTTGAAAAGTACCACATTTTCTTGTAGTGAATGACTCGTTGTCTGACAAAATGTAAGTGCACTCTAGTTTGTTAGGTCATGACACAACACTTGATCAAATGATATGTCTATGAGGTTATATTTATGATCCGCTAGTTGTTCTAGCTTTAATAAAATAATCTACATAATATAAATAGTCAAAATAATAAAATAACTATTTAAATTGGCGAATAATAAAAACATCATATAATTTAAAACAAATTTTTTTCTAAAAAATCACTTATTATAAAACAGATAAAGTATAATATAGTTATCCACATTTTAATATATAATATATTTTGTTATAGCAAACCACTTAATAATTTAATTAATTATTTCTCTAGACAAATTGCTGTTTTTACCCCAAATTTTCGTTTTCATGACAAAAGTACACCGTCCTTTCAATCAAATACTGCACTACACTTTCGGGGGTGGAAAATTACAGTTACCTTCTTATGACCAAACAAAAAAGGCGAAACCGCTATTACCATTTTAACCTTCGCGACATGTCAGACTTCTATAAAGGTCTGACATTTATACTCTAATAGAAATCTTATTGATTTCTCTTACCAGACTTCTCTCAGACGTATTCAAGAAGTCTGATACAGATTAAAATAGTAAATTTAAATTTAAAAATTAAAAAAAAAAATTTTGTTAAAACTTTTTTATACAATAATTAAATATAGACGATTTTGATGTATAGAAATTAATATTTCATAAAATTGAATCAAATTAAACAAAGTTAGTTAATTATGCATATACCTCAATAAATATCAGACTTCTTCGAGAAGTCTGATACAGATTTAATTAGTAAATTTAAATTTAAAAATTGTAAAAAATTATTTTGTTAAAAATTTCTTATACATAAATTAAATATAGACGATTTCGAAGTATTAAAATTAAATTTCATAAAATTGAATCAAATTAAAAACATGTAAAACAAAGTAGGTTGTAAACCTCAAAATATGCTTTGTAATGGAAACATTTACATATAACTTTAGGGTTAGATTCATGGTTTACCAAATTTACATTTGAAATTTTAAATTTGCACATATGTGTTGTAATGTGCATATATTTCACGAATTTAATGCTTCCTAGAAGTTATGTTTTAATATTGTCACTCATAAGTGCTAAATATTAGATTTAGGGTTACTCGGACTTATCGGAGAAGTCTGAGAGAATCAGGATTTCTCAGACTTCTCATAGATTACCATACTTCAATTTTAAACTGAGTTTTTAAAAGTCAATTGCAAAACTACCCTCTCGTTGACCATATGAGTTTCATCAGAGTTCTAAAGCAGTCTGAGTATACAACTCAGATCTGAAAATCGACGATATGCGTTTAGAGTTTGCACTACAAGAAAAAACAGTTTTTGTGACTACCATTTGCGACTACTTTTTTAGTCACAAAAAAAGAGGGACAGTATTGTGACTAATTTGCGACTAATAAACGACTATCCATAAAGCAGATGCACAACAGTCCCAAATTACCGACTAAAAAAATTAGTTAGAAAATAGTCGCTTATTTGCGACTGTTTAAGGACTTGCAAAAGTAGTCCCAAATTTGTGACTTGTTTGCTTCGGTTTAGCAACTCCACTCGATTTGTTTTAAATAAACATCAAATAATATACAAAAAATTCTAAACCCTAAATTCTAAACCGTAAACCATCAAATAATATACAAAAACATCAAATAAATCAACATCAAATAATATACAAAAAAAAATCAATGCTTACAATTTTTTTAAATATTATAATTTTATGAACCTAAATTATAAACCCTAAACCTCTAACCCTTAAACATAAACTCTAAATCTTAAATTGTAAAATATAAAACTTAAATCATAAACCTATAACCCTTAATCATAAACCTCTAACCATTAATCATAAACTATAAATCTTAAATCATAAACCTCTAACCCTTAATCATAAACTCTAAATCTAAAACCCAATTTTTGTGACTAATTTTTAATAGTAGTCACAAAATAGTCCCAAATTTGGGACTAATTTGCAACTCCACTCTATTTTTTTTAGAAATCAATAAATTATAAACCCTAAACCACAAACCCTTAACCCTAAACCCTAAACCTATAACCCTTAATCATAAACTTGATCTAAATCTTAAATTGTAAACAAAATTTTACACATAAATATCAAATAATATACAAAAAAATTCAACACTTACGTTTTTTAAATATAATCATTTTATAAATCCTAAATTCTAAACCCTAAACCTCTAACCCTTAATCATAAACTCTAAATATTAAATTTTAAAATATAAATCTTAAATCATAAACCTCTAACCCTTAATCATAAACTCTAAATCTTAAATCTTAAATCTTAAATCATAAATCATAAACCTCTAACCCTTAATCATAAACTCTAAATCTAAAACTCAGTTTTTGTGACTAATTTGGGACTAATTTGCGACTAATTTTTAATAGTAGTCACAAAATAGTCCCAAATTTGGGACTAATTTGCAACTCCACTCTATTTTTTTTAGAAATCAATAAATTATAAACCCTAAACCACAAACCCTTAACCCTAAACCCTAAACCTATAACCCTTAATCATAAACTTGATCTAAATCTTAAATTGTAAACAAAATTTTACACATAAATATCAAATAATATACAAAAAAATTCAACACTTACAAATTTTTTTAATATGATCATTTTATAAATCCTAAATTCTAAACCCTAAACCTCTAACCCTTAATCATATACTCTAAATCTTAAATTATAAACTAGATCTTACACATAAACAACAAATAATAAACAAAAAAATATAACACTTATAAGAATTTTAATATAATCATAACATCTACTAAGTGTTACATGTGTTTTATAAGTAATGGGTTTGAAAGATAAACATTATCTCAAATTTTATTTATTTTTAAGTTGTAACATATTTTTGAACAGAATATATACACAAAATCATTGTAAAGTCATATTCAAACTTTCTAGGTTCTTAAAGTTTAGGGTTTAGGGTAAAGATTTTTGATTGTCACAAAATAGTCCCAAATTTGCGACCGTTTAGCAACCCCAATCGATTTTTTTTAATAGTAGTCACAAAATAGTCTCAAATTTGCGACTAATTTGCGACTAAATGACAAAAATAATGAAAGCTTCTCATTGGCTAATTCATTTAGACGAGGATTGAGATCCTCCACCGTTGATTGGTTTAATCCAACGGTGAAGGATTTATTTTTAATGGTTCATGTTCTCTCTCACTGCGATTTAACTTTCTTTTTTTATTTATACTTTTCTCTCTGTATCTTCTTCTTCGATCTAACTCTCTTTTTTTTTCCAGGTCAATGAGAACCATGAGAAGACCCAAGATCCATGAGAAGACCCAAGATCCATGAGAAGACCCAAGATCCGACACCCCACGTTTCTCCCCGATCTAAACCCTTGCCTCATCACTGCCGCCGCCTTGGACCGCCTTGGCTGCTCGTATCTCCGCCATCGGAATTTACGGAGGAGAAGGAGTCCCCTCCGAGAAACCCTCTGAAGATGAGGAACCTTCCGAAGATGGGGAGGAACACGGATCGCCTTGGTTGCTCGCATCTCCGCCGCCCAAATCCGTAGATCTTAGCCGCCATTCGTCGGAGAAGAATATGCAGGCGGAGGTGCTCGTGAGTCAGGCTGAGCCGGAGAGAGGAGCAGTCGGAGAAGAGACCGATGGCGAGAGAGATGGGGCTTCAACCTGCTGATGCCGCCGGAGAGGAGCAGCTCGCCGGAGAGAGAAGAAGTCGGAGGAGAAGTCCGTAGATCTGTTTTTTTTGTTTTGTTTTTTTTTTCATTTTTGTAATTAATTAATTAATTTAATAAATAAAAATATTTTTTTTTAATTTATGTTTTTGTTTTTTTTTTAATTTTATTTTAACAAGTAGTCACAAAATTAGTCTCTAATTTAGAACTGATATTAGAGTCACATATTAGTCGCAAAATAGCGACTGTTTTGTGACTACTGTATTTAGCGACCAAATATTTGCGACTAAATTTTTTAGTCACAAAATAGTCGCAAATGACTCATTTGCGACTATTTTGGGACTAAGAACGTCTAATATCACCGAAATCCCGTAAGCCCGGTCACGTTTTGCCGTTTTTATGCCATAATTTCTGATTTCGGTACGTTTGAATCAGAAAATAAGTGGGAAAATGGGAGAAATCGGAGAGAGAAGTCACGAAAAATGTTTACGAGCTATATTCTTGAGCTTTAATGGCGGAAAAAACGGGTTAGTTATTGCATTAACTCATCGACGATGGTGGTTGTCGTGGTTTCTCAGACTTCTCAGAGAATCGGGTTTTCTCAGACTTCTCAGAGAAGTCTGAAACGTATTTAATTTGAAAATTTAAATTAAAAAAAATATTAAAAATTTAGTTTATAAAAATTTTTACTACATAAATTACACATACTCATTGTTGCTGTATATAAATTAAAAGTACATAAAATTTTATCAAATTGAATCATTGGAGATGAATTTGGATCTAAACACAAGTTTGCGGTTTCTCAGACTTCGAGAAGTCTGAATTGTATTTAATGTGAAAATTTAAATTAAAAAATTAATTAAAATTTTTTTCATATACAAATTTTTGATACATAAATTAAACATAATCATTGTAGATGTATATAAATTTAAATTACATAAAAGTTAGTAAAAATGAGTGAGTATGAGATCAATTTGGATCTAAACACCATGTAGGTAAAAGTTTACGGTTTACAGACTCAATATTTGTTGGATTAGGGTTCAAAAATTTCCCTTGAAGTGTAATTAACTATAAAAGAGTGTGAATATCGAGTTATATATTGCATTGTGCAAATAACAAAGAAAACAAGAGTTTTATCTATGTTCAACATATGAAGTTGGATATCCTGTTCTTATCGGTAGGGTTAGATTGAGAGTTTCTAAATTTTTAATTCATAATGTTTTTTTTACATATACTGGTTAGTTTGTGACTAAGTTAAACGAGTTTGATGTTTGTTATAAGTTTTCTATATAATATGATGGTATTTAAGTAGTAATTATCAAGTTTAGGGTTTATCAGACTGCCATTTCAGTCTGATTGTGTCCATGGTTTATCAGACTTCTTGATGAAAACTTGTGAATTAACCTGAAATAAGTTACCATACTTGTGATTTTACCCCATATATAAACTAAAGTTACCAACCCTGATCTGTAAAAGTCATTATCGACTCTCTCTCTCTCTCTAAAACATGAAGAATCTCTCTCTCTCTCTCTCTCTCTCTCTCTAAACTCCCTCAAACATAATTTCCGGAAACCCTCGTCGCCACCGCCACCGCCGTCGTCAGCTTCTTCAGTCTGGTAATTACCTCTCCTTTTTCGTGTCATCTTACCAGTCCCTCCATCTATCTCTCTTCATCTTTTCATCACAACTCCATTTTCTTGTAGGTCGAATCGCCACCGCCCTCGCCGTCGTCAACTTCGTTTTTGCAACTGAGTTAAGCTTCCTAGAAACAAGTTTTTCGCCTTCTACTCTACTTTTATTGCAAATTTTTTAGATCTATACGAAATAAGACTATTTTCCATGTTCTTTGCCTAGATCTAAACAAACAGATGATTTTTAATTAATTCCGTTTTAGATCTACAAGATAGAAGTCCATTTTTCTATGTCAAACAAAAGTTCTAGGTCTGGTATGTATTTTGATGCTTGGTTTTATTCAGTCCAAAAAAAACTTGAAAATTACTATATTAGAAGTCTGAAAGTGAATTAGACTCGATATGAAGTCTGATACTTGACCTGATCTGAATTAGACTCGATTAGAAGTCTGAAATTATACTTTCATTTAATTAGACTCTGTTAGAAGTCTGAAATTTGAGTTTGTACGAATTAGACTTGAGAAGAAGTCTGATATTAGACTTTTCCGAATTAGACTCTTTTAGAAGTCTGAATTTTGACTTGATTTTAAATTAGACTTTATTAGAAGTCTGGCTTTAGACTTGTTTTAATTTTTGCGACTGTTTTTTGGTACACAGGATGGGGCGATTCAGTCACCTTCTAACGTCCAGTAGTTCATGTTCAACTGGCCGACGTCGATTCGGATCATCCTACGGATTCCCCAAGAAATGCTTATGCGGTCTGGAGCCCGTCATGCGAACATCCACTACTGCCGATAATCTGGGAAGAAGATTCTTCGGATGTCGTAACTATGATGTAATGGCCTCTATATGTCATGTGGTTCGTTTGTTTTTTTCTGCTTATTATAATTTGGGATCTTAATATGATTGTATAAATGTAGTTGTGTAGGATGGTGGTTACCATATAATGATGTGGTGGGATGAGGCTATGACTGAAGAGTTTAACGATGTAAAGCTGTATGTTGACCAACATGGTCAACTAATTGATGGCATGTTCGTTTCTAATGCTCAAAGCGACAAGTATTTGTCCACGTTGCTCGATGACGTCAAGGTAACGAATGCAGAGATAGCTCAATTGAAGGAGCGGTTGACAGAGAAGCCATGTTGCCAGATAATGTGTGGCGTCGAGTTGAAGAGTCTGACGTTCATTGGTGCTATTATTATCGTCCTGATCATGTTTATATGTTTTGGTTTCTTGTAATATATGACAATTTGTAACCAAAATTTCTATTTTTTTCATGGAACGAGATATTTGATTATGATGTCGGTTTAATTTATCTGTGTTTTTTTTTACTATGTCAGACTGTTTATGAAGTCTGAATTTATTAGACTTCTTTCAAAGTCTGAAAAACTTAAACTTTTGAAAACTTTCACAAGTCTAGTCCTGAAAATATCACCATTTCAGACTGCAAAACGAGTCTGGTAGTAGAAGTATTTGAAAAATACTTCTAAGCGGCAATTAAAAATATTAGAAAAAATTGCAGAAAAAGCGGGAATTTTTCCGCCCAAAATTTCCAGACTTCTCGCTCAATTATCTCATCACTATCAGACTGCTAAAAGAGTTTGATATCAGACTAGGTTAAGAAGTCTGACATCATATTGCGAAAGCGGTATTTTTATGTGGTAAAACCGTTTTTTTAACCGCCACTTAGGACACATATAAAAGGGGTTTTTATCCCCTCATTTTTACAGTTACCGAAACAAATAACAAAAAAAAACACTGATTCTCGTTGTCGCTGCCGGAATTCGTCGCTTACATCTTCTCATGTGCCTTCGACGGTAAGATTCTTCTACTCCTCTCTTCGCCGCAAACCGTCACCTTCTCGATACTGATTTCTAGAACTCAGCGCTGAACTCTTGTCTTTTTTTTATTTTCAGATCTGGTTTCTCTCTCCTCGCTGTTGTCACCTCTCCTTCAAGTCTTCCATAGAGGGTAAAAGATTCAAATTGAGCAATAATGTTTAGATCTTTGGGTTTGAGTTGTATTGTGTTCTGTGGATTTTTGGGATTCGTCCGATTACTTCATGAATAGCCTTCGTAGTTAACTCTGACTATATTTCGTCAGATTGCAAATAAAATATGAATTTGAGTAGTCAGACTGCATATGACGTCTGACTTTAAGTTTTCAGACTGCTAATGGAGTCTGGTTGTGGTTGATGCAGGTTTTAGACATAGTGGCAGAACGTGAATTCCCTCCAAGGATGTTCACAACCGGGTATGAGTCTCAACCAGACAAAAGCATACACTACTTCAGCGGTAAGAGAGATCTCATGGACGCTCTCCAAAAAGCGCTGGATGATGATGAGTGGGAAAAGCTTCGCAACTCAGCTTTTGGGGTTTTTGTGAAGTGGCATGAGCTGAACTTCGTATGGTGTTCAAGGATGGTGCACTACATGCTTACTATGCATCTAGAGGTAGATCAGAAGCATGAGCTTTGGTGTCTTCTTAGCCTTCAACCGGTGAGGTTTTCCCTCCATGAGTTTCAACAGATAACCGGACTCAATTGCGACTATGTTGAGAATCTGAAGTACCCGGAGGTTGAGTATACAACCGATATGAGAGAAATGTGGGAGCTTCTTGGGCTGGATTTCGAGGTAGTGCCAAGTTATTTTCAGTTACTGGACGCTTGCAACAGATGTCGAGGCTGGGAACGGCAAGATAGGATTTGGTTGGGCTACCTAGCCATCTACACGAGCTTCATTGAGGCTCAACACTGGTCAGTTTCCGCAAGGGTTGACATGACTAAGCTATTACTGTCTCCAGGGGCGTTAGAAGCATACCTATGGGGATGACTGGCCTTCAAAATCTTGGTAGACTCTGTCAAAACAGGGGCAAATAAAAAACTCCAGGATGACAAAAACTATCATGTTGAGGGCTTCGCTGAGGTCTTGAACGTATGGGTATATTGGGCATGTCCCGGGATTGCTACGCTTTATGGAATGCACTTGCAAGATAACCCAGCCCCACCACTCTTGGCTTACAAAGGATCAAGGAATCGAAAGAAAGTCGATTTAGAGTTGCGCAAGCAGGTATTTTACTGACCTTTTTTCCTTAAAATTCACCTTTGATTGCTCTATGTCAGACTGAAAATTCAGTCTGATAAGTTATCAGACTAATTTTGAAGTCTGAATTTTTTCCAGACTTAATTTGCAGTCTGAAAGTTGTTGTCATACTGAAGTTGCAATCTGAAATATTGAAGTCAGACCTTTTTTGAAGTCTGAAACTTTGTACCATACGGGATATGTAGTCTGGTAGATTTTATTTATTTTTTACATACTAATATACATTTTGCTCGTTGACTTGTACTTGCAGACCCGCGTCACCAACTTCGTCATCAAGGAGTTTGAGGACATGTTCCCCCGGTGGGACGATGGTGAGGATGATGAGAAAGTTGTGAACATTGTGAAAGCAATGTTGGGTGAGTTTGAGCGCCTTTAGAGGTGGAGGTTTAAACACTGGAAGTCTGAAGGTGTGTTCGCCATTGTCAAGAAAGAGGTGCCCCTTATTAAGTCTGAGGTGGTTAAATCTGAGGATGATCTGAAGAAGGCCAAGGGAAAGGGTGTTAAGAGGAAGGTTGATGATGATGGTGAGGATGTTGATGATGATAATAAGAGAGCAAAATCAGGCGTTGATGATGGTGGTGAGGTTGTTTACTTGATCAAGTCGGTGGGTTCTCAGATGAATGAACTTTTTAGTCTTGTTAAAGAAGGTTTTAAGTAGGTGGTTGAGAAGATGAATGAACTTGAGAATGAAGTTAGGTTGTTAAGGGGAGAAAAGAGGAGGAAATCTGGTGTTGAGAAGTCTGATGGTGGTGTTGAGAAGAAGTCTGATGATGGTGGTAAGGTTGATGATGGTGGTGAGGCTGAGGCGGAGAAACGCAAAAAGGCTCCGCGGAAGAATATTACACCCAAAAAAATTGCTGTGAAGCCTCCTAAGCCTGCTGCGGTTGTTGAAGCTGCAGACCAAAAAGGACCTGGAAAAGAAGCTTCAGCGGTAGAGGATGCAAAGGAAGCTCTGGCTGAAGACAACCCTGCCCAACCGTCTGAGGCCAAGATTCAGACTGTGGTGGATGTTGGGGTTAGTGTCCCAAACCCTCTACCAAAAAATGTTCAAGAAAGGAGAAGTAGTTGAAGACTTAAGGACAAAGCCATTGCTTAATATGCAATATAAGTGCGATATTGTAAAAACCTGAACCTATGTGCAACTAAAAACTAGTTATTTTGCTTTGTTGTTGTGTTTGATGTGAACATGGTTATCTGGTATTATACTGAGATTTAGGTCTGATTTTGGTGTTATTTTAATCTCTGTCAGACTTCTAAAGAAGTCTGATTGTGTCTTGGATTTATATTGCAGTCTGTAGGTGGCGTGGATAGTGTTAGATTATTTGTCTTACACTTTTATTGCAGTCTGACGGAGGTGGGTTTTTTTTATTTTGTAAATGCAGAGTAGTGTCGTGGGCAGTGAACAGAATGTTCTTATCGTCGATAAGGCGGTCATGGGCGTAAACTTTGATGCTGCATATATATGTCAAAACAAGACACTAAGCAGGAAACTGCTAGAGCTTATGTAAAGGCGAAGGCTCAAGAACTCAAACAGAAAAAGCAGGAAAAGAAGGAGATAAAGAGCTCAACCCAAGTGCAGATCACACCGACATATGATCCTTGTGCTCCGGAAACCAGGACGGAATTGAAGACACTTAATGATCATGTCAAAAAACTGTCGTATGTCGTCACACTCTACCTATATTCTAGAATAATTAGCTCGATGTCTAACACACGTAATATATTCTATAGGGGTTATCCGAAGAGGGAGGCGAACACATCCCTATCTTGGTACTACGATCTGCGCACCCCCAAGGAATGGTTGCATGACACGGTTAGTATATAATATGGTCGGGTTTAATGATTTTCTGTTCTCAGACTTGATTTACAGTTTGACATTGTTGTTATCTCTTTTAGACTTCCTTCAGACTTCTTTAGAGGTCTGGTGTTAGACTTCTTTTCAAGTCTGGTGAAAGAATTTCTTTTCTCAGACTTGTTTTGCAGTCTGACATTGGTGTTTTCTCTTTTAGAGTTTCTTTAGACTTCTGTTTAAGTCTGACATTTTTTGCACAATGTTGACTGAATGCAGAAAATAGATGATGGGATTGATCTGATGAGGCTTCGACAACACGAACACCCGGAATGGTTCAGGTCCAAGAGGCTGGCCTTCATTGACACACAGCTGGGTAATTTGTGGAAGAAACATTATGATCATTCTGTGAAGAGCGTCGAAGGAGAAAATGTGATGCCCACGGCAAGGAGGCTGCCACACGGTGTATGGGATTACCATACTGGTGAACTACCCTTATTCATGAAATTAAACAATACTTGGGGGCTGGAAATTAATTACAACTACACTGCCATGCACGTTAGGGGAAATCATTGGATAGAATTATGATTTCTATCCTGGATAGGCACGTAACCATATGGGACAGCATCATTGGACCGAAAACCGGTGAGGTGGTAGGAGCGGAAGTGGCACCTATATGTGAGATATTTCCCTTTGTGATGCATTGTTTGGCCCCAGTAGATGATAGGTGGAATTATCCCCTTGAGCGATACACCTACACGATTGTAAGGAGCCCGAAACTTCCCAAAAACATCCAGACAGGTGATTGTGGGGTGTTTTGTTTGAAATTCATTGAGTTTCATTATCTTGGGATGCCGTTTCCGAAGTGACTGTGTGATAAGAACATGAAGACTTGCAGAGAGAAGCTTGCGTATGAGATATTAACTAAGCTCTGTCGAACAGGTGAAGAGGCTCGTACCGACACCGAGAATGAATTGATAGACGTCTATGAACAGGTGAAGTAGAGTTCCTCTTTAACTTTTGGATTTTCGAGAACAATGGATTCTTGCATATATCTATCTTTTGTAGATGTAAGAAAAACTCATCCATCTTTTGGCTTACTTTCTGCGGGAATTTTTTGTGCCATGCCAATTGTGATGTCAAAAGCGTGTTGGGCATAGGTAGGGTATTTCTAGGGTAATTGGTTTAAGACTTCTATAGAAGTCTGGTGTCAGACTTATATTTCTATCTTTTGAATGAATTTATGTTATTATACTTATATTGCAGTTTGAAAAGGGTGTGATTTTTTTAAGACTTATTTAGACTTGACGAGATGCAGCAAACACATAAGTACTACAAATTAAGTTTAAGCCAATAACAACAACCAATGATTAACACAACAAGTTCTTAGACTTAGACAACTTAAAAAACGACTTGGAAACGAAATATTGTACTGGAAAGGCACCAACAGACTCCTCTAAGACTTTCTTCAAACTTCTCTATCAGACTTCTAAATTGCATTCGTCAGTACATCAGACTTCCACCAGATCTAATCCTTCTCAAGTTTGGTTACCTGTCTCCACCGAAAAATACAGCAGCTTCTCATATATAGTAGATAGATGAAAACAACTATAAAACAGGTGA
Source organism: Eutrema japonicum (assembly GCA_030161315.1). Classification (NCBI taxonomy): domain Eukaryota; kingdom Viridiplantae; phylum Streptophyta; class Magnoliopsida; order Brassicales; family Brassicaceae; genus Eutrema; species Eutrema japonicum. Next base: position 41,418,554 of record BSQW01000006.1, read on the forward strand.
GTGTAAGGTGATTTAGCTTACACAATTTGGTTTTTTGTGGCCTGGTTGTTTGCAATTAGAACAAGTATATTGCTTGGGAAGCTTCCGTGGTTTATTGCCCTTTGTCTTGGCAATTTCTAGCCAATTTTGCCACCTCGACTTCTGAGGTCTTCCAGGAGGACGAGGATTATGCGGGGGAAGGACACGTACGGTGTCAGGAGCTTTCATAGTACAGTTCTTCGGAAGGATGTTCATTGCGTATGCCTGAAACAGATAGTCCCTACCGTATGATGGGCATAGCAGCGTATATGGGTGTAGCTCAAGTTCTGGAGCAGCGCATATTGCATGTGAGCAAGGTATCTTTTCGTAATCCCACACACCACATTCACACGTTCGGTTGTGCAAGTCGACCACACAATCCCTATGTCCTCTCTTAACAACGAATCGATACCCATCAACGCGTTCTGCCATCATGAAGTCCGCATAATATTCACGAATAGCCATCAAATATTCAACTCCTCGGCTAAATTTTGTTGTGAGACTCAATGCATATAGCCGCCTTTTACAAAACCACGTCCCTAGCTTCTCTTGTATGAACTCCAAAAGGAAAGAGATATGATATCATTTTGCCTTCTTGACTACGGATTTTATAGTTTCGGCAATGTTGATCGTCTTTATGTTGTACCTTTCTCCAACAAAGTGAACGCGGTTAACACAAGTGAAAACAAGACTGCAATAGAAATCTGATAAAGACGAATCAGACTGCATAAGAAGTTTGATAAGAAAACTGCATTTTCAGATTATACATGTCTCCATCGAAATGAACGCATGACCATATACTCGGATATGCCTCCTCCAAGTATCTAACAAGATCAGGATTTACCGCTCGTAAGGAGGCCATGTATCGGTTAAAATCGTACATTGTACATCGTATATGCGTACGCCGCCTTTTTCACCAAGTACAAAAGATGTTTCCCCTGAACTTTGTGACTATGTTATTTTGTAGATGGTAATAACAAATCCCTCGCTTTTCCCAAGGAAGAACCTTTTCAATAGCATTCTTGATGGAAGTGTGCCTATCTGAGACTATGACCAGAGGATATTGGTCTGAAATGCAGTCTCTAAGCTTTGTGAAAAAACCACTCCCACGAGGCATCATTCTCAGAGTCTACAATGCAAAAGCCAACGGAAATATTTTAAAATTGGCGTCTTGTAAGGCCGCCACTAGCATAACACATCCATACGGCCCCGTAAGATGCGTACCATCTACCACAATGACTCTTTCAGGATACTTAAATCCCTCTATGGAAGCTCCAAATGTTAGAAATAGATATTTAAATCTATTCTCCTCCTCTAGTTCTAGATCAGTCTGCGTTCCCGGGTTGGTTTCCTCAATTCCATGCAATAAAGCAAGCAGTCTCTCATAGCCATCTTCCGCTGATCTTCTCACCAACTTTTGAGCATGTAACAACGCTCTGTATGCGGTTGTGTAGCTCATCTTAATCTCATACTGCTTGTTCATTGATACTAAGACATGCTTTGGTGTAATCTTCTCAATTACTCCAAAGCATTCTAGAAACAACCAACCAATATAACGCAGAGTATGACGTTTTTCCTTAGCGTTCCAGTCCAGCGTTGAACATGTGTGGACTCTATTTTAGATCATCACCTAAAAATTGTTTGGTTCGTTCTTGACAGCCGCTCGAAGCTTCCAGTTGCATACTTCCACAAGACATTTAGCGACAAACAGGCTCTTGTCGGATTTATCTACTGTAAATGCGTATTACTTCATTATCGCCGTCAAACGCAGCTCTGATATAAGATCTTGCTTGCTATCAAAACACTTTCCGAGAAAGATGCCGTCGGACCAATTTCTTCTTCGACTAGCAAATCGTTCAGCCACACGCTGCAACTCGTAAGTCTTATTATCTTCATCTTCTTTATCATCTTCATCTTCATCTCCCACTTTCCCATACATGCTATAATCTACACCATCATAGTAAGACTCAGCGTGTTTCTTGAAAACTTGCTATGGCCCATCACCACCACCACCAACACCACCATCATCACTTCGTCTTCCCAGTCTTTGTCTTCGTCATCTTCATCTTCATCTTTTACATCGTGATTCCCCGCATCTTGATATGCCAAGCCGGATCGGCTCGAGACACAAAGACGGATTAAATGTGCACTAGCTAACTCGACCATGCTCCTTACTTGCTTATCATTTGTGACATAAATAGGAGGGCTATCCGGACCGATCTGTTGCAAGAGTGGTTCCGGTAACGGATATGATAACTCCACCAACTCGGTTTTCTTGTCCAGCTTATAATCATCTTGTACCATCTCAACAAGTTCACAATGTGTAGAACGATCGCCCAAAGTGATAAATCACCGTCCTTTGAGAGTATCCACCACAAAATGCCAAATATGGTCTCTCACAATCCATTCACCAAAATTAACATGTAGATGCACCATTATCTGTAAAAACAATCATGGAAAAACAACATTAGCGATCTTAATGGAAATATCAGACTTCTTCGTGAAGTCTGATTCTATTAGCTACATTGCCTGAATTATTAAAAAAAATATTTAAAAATAATTACCGAACATAAGCATGTAAAACTAACGCAGGAGGAACATATACAACTAACACACATATAAAAAAATTAAAATCAACGAAATTCATCACAAATATACAAAAAAACGGTTTTAAAAATTTTGTCAATCGAAATTGCCACAGAAGTCTGACAAACAGTACGTCAGACCTCTATGGCAGTCTGAAAAAGAGGGTATTTTTGTAATTATAATGTTACAAAGAAGACTGCGTATGCCGTCTGACGAAAAGTTATCAAAGCAGACTTCTATCGCAGTCTGACAAAAAGGGTATTTTTGCAATTGACCCAAACTTTGACTTTTTTGTCAGACTGCATTAGATGTCTGAGAAAAATAAAAAGGTATTTCAGCAATTGACCAAAATTTTGACTTTTTTTTCAGATTTCCCGGAGAAGTCTTACGTTTGTCAGACTTCTCCTGCAGTCTGAAAAAATAATGGGGTAGTTTTGCAATTGACCGAAGTTTGACTTTCGTTCCCAGGCTTCCAGGGCAGTCTGTTGCGTTGACCAATATCTTCGATATCAGATTTCTTTAGCAGTCTGAAAGATTTCATCATTTTCAGACTGCCATAGAAGTCTGAAAAATTTTCCCTCCTATTCAGACTGCCAAAGAAGTCTGATACTTTTCCCCCATTTTGGTCAATTTTTGAAAAATTTCGGTTAATTACTACCAGTACCCTGTTTTTTTCAGATTTCTGATTCCATCTGAAAAAACAGTCAACTTCCGGTCAAAGTCGCTCATTTTTCCTTCATATTGGATATAAAATCTGAATAAAAAGTCAAGTTTTCGGTCAATTGCAAAACTACCATATGCCTCGATTAGAGGATTTTTCTTGATTTTTTTGTTTTCAAAGGAAATTACCATACTTCAATTTTAATCTGAGTATTTAAAAGTCAATTGCAAAACTACCCTCTCGTTGACCATGTGGGTTTCATCAGACTTCTAAAGCAGTCTGAGTATACAGCTCAGATCTGAAAATCGACGATATGCAAAAATTCGTACCTATATTCGTTTAGAGTTTGTTTTCACCCTCGTCGAGCGCCCAGAACGTCTAGTATCACCGAAATCCTGCAAGCCCAGTCGTGTTTTGCCGTTTTTATGCCATAAAAAATGATTTCGATAAGTTTGAATCGGAAAATCGAGGGGAAATAGGAGAAATCGGAGAGGAGAACTCGCGAAAAGGAAGTCCGAGCTCTATTCTTGAGCTTTAATGGCGAAAAATGGTTAGTTACTGCATTAACTCGTCGACGATGATGGTTGTCGTGGAGGTTGAGAATTGATGGCAATGGTATTTTCATAATTAAGTTAGATCTGAAGAAAAAAAATTATCTTTTGAAAAAAACGTTAGACTCTAACAGCAGTCTGAAGAATGGTATTTGCGTGAATACCCAAATTCTTAAAAGGTAATTCATGAGGTTATGAAAAAGAAGAGAATAATTAAGCATTTTTAGCTTTGATTTCAAATTGTAAAATATTTTTACAAAAATGCATATTTTCTAAACGCGATCTATGTTTTAAAATGGAATGTGGTAAAGGTACAAATCTCCACTTTTTTTTTGATATATGGCTTTAAAAATGTCCACGTTTTCCCCCTTTTTATGCATGTGCTAAAGATCCGTAATTTTGGTTTCCAATATTACTTTTTACACACAAACACACTTCATTTATCGATTAAATAAATTCTCTGTTTGTCCCAAAAAAAAAAAAATATACATTCTCCGTATCAGTGAACCAATAAGGGACATAATAGGATATGCATTGGTGAGACATTTTGACAGGTGTCTTACCCAAAAAAAAAAAATTCCAATTAAGTAAATTTTTTTTTAAATGGACCAATTTCAAATCCCCACATGTGATATGGGTGTCTCAACTTTTTTTGGTGTGTCTTAAATAAGACATCTTCAACCCTCTCTTTATTGCTTTTTTTTTATTTGTTTAATGGAGGGTGTCTCAAATAAGACATCCTCCACCCTCTCTCTTTTGCTTTTTTTTATTTGTTTAATGGAGGACCAGTACAAATCCTCTAAGTGCCTATAAAAGAAAAAATTGTCTTTCGAGTGTCCGCAGTCTTCGCTAGCAAATTAGACTTCATATTTTTGTCTCGGGGTCGATGATACAAAACAAACTCCAAAAAATATTGTCGTAGTGTTTACACTTTCCAGTATAACTATTCACGAAATTAACCCAAATAAATATTTTAAATATTTTATGAATTTTTGCATGAATGGTCACTTATTTTAATTTTTAGTAGCAAATTAATATTTGTTGAAAATGTTTTTGCTACTATTCAACCTAAAAGTGCTACCTAAACAGTACGGTGTGTACGATAATGAATGGTACACGATGTAACAATAAGAAACGTGTACGATAATGGACAGAACACGATTTTTTTTTTAAATGCTACTTTCTACATTTTCAAAAAATGCTAATATGCTAATAAAGATTAGAATAAATGATATTTAGTGCAAATATCACATCTTTTATTTGATACTCTTTCTTAACCTGCATATATCTCATCTTTTATTTGATACTCTTTCTTAACCTCGGTGAACAAGTCAAACACAAGAGACTTTTTAACAAGAAGGAAACACAATAAACACAACAAGAAAACCAAAGCATTTATTGTGGGAAGGGCGTGGACCACAAACTTCACATATGTCTGTTTTTCGTAGCTGCTCAATTTCGCATGTGATTCTTCGTAACGTTGGGTTAGGTACGTCGAACATTTGATCGCTGGATATCTATTCATTAAACACAGCCATAAACATATTTAAGACATAATGAATGAATGGTCGAAGATCTTGAATATAACAAAATAAAAAAGGTTAAAGCATTACTTGGGAGGGTTGGTTTCGGACTGGCACGTAGAAAGACACTCTATTATACAGTCGTGACTCGGTTCCACGAAAAATGGAATCTACGAGGGTATAGATTAGATACAATATTGTTAATGCTATGTTATTTGCTTAACTCAATTCTAAACAAGTTCAACACAAAACTAGATTGTTGAGAAAATGATAACAAACATTATTGTAAGATTGAGGCTAGTGAAAATTAGTAAAAGACTTACGGAATATCGGTTCTGGCCATTCAAAAGAACCCGGTGCAATGTGGATCTTAATGGTAAGAAAAGGCTTGTGAGACAAAAGTCAGCTAGAAAACTTTAATTACAAAGTACAAAGAATATGACCTAAGTGTATCAAGTATGTCCAAAGAAAGAAAAAAAATATTACTTGAAAAGGCCATTGCTCCAACGCTCCATCATATCACCAAGATTCACAACAATTGCTCTGTAGACCCAAAAACAAACCATATAAGTCCACAAAGCTGTAAATCAGGAACCATATAAGCTCAAGATGATATTCCCTTTACGAAAACAAAAGTTATCATTGTACCCTTTAATCGATGGTACATACTCCCACTTCTGAGGCTTACCGTTCCTATCCTTGCATATCGGTGATCATGTTTAATCTGATTGCTTGAAAATTACATAACGAACAAAAGAAAATTGTGATAATTTTTAAAAAATTTGTGCTCAAATTGATACCTGGAGTCCCATTACACCATCGGTTGCTAAGAGAGTCATCATTCCGTAATCAGAATGTGCTCCAGTTCCAAATATTCCTTTCGAGGGATCCGACTTTCCAGAGAGGTAAACATATCATTGAGATTAGCATATATACAATGCTTAAGCAATTACATAGTGATTTTCTACAAAAAAAAAAAAAAAACCTTCATAGTGAAGCAAACGCATAGTTGAAATAGGCTTTCCAAGCATCTCAGGGCTATCAAAGTAATCCACATCCAAGTCGAGCGCCAATGCCAATAGTTTGGCAATAGCCTTACAAACCCTCCTGATACAAACGATGAAAATTCAACTGGTAAAACTTATGGAATTAGATTTCTGAATCTTGCCTAAAGAGTGATCCGATCTTAACTTTATAAATGGAATGATCAAACTCAACATTAAGTATTCACAAATGTGAAGAAAAGAAACAACGATCTAGGAAACCCATAAATGAGACTTACAATGCTTCTTGGTGATATTTTTCCATGGTCTCTCGCCATATAGGCAAAACATCTACCAGAAAAGAACATATAAGTTTCTTCAAAGAAAATAGCATTAACTGTTTTTTGTTTTCTTACATCAGTAGCAATAGCAATGTAGCATTAACTGTTTTATGGATTGCATTTAAGTTTCTTCGAGATGTGATCAAACAAAGATTTGTGGAAAAAAAATGAAAAGTTGAGAAAGAAAAAAAAGTTCAAGATCTCGGAGTGAGAGCTAGAGATAGAGATATTCTCATAGAACAGAGTAACAAACTATATTTTTGTTTAACTATACGAGTTTGAAATCATAAACTAACAAATAAATAAAAAAGCTCACTAACCAGGATCAGGCCAAGGGTTGGGGCCATAGAATGGTTGATCCCAGTGAGGATCATCTCTGGGAACTTCTGCTCCAATGTAATAACCCTCTTTATGATCCCATAAAACCCAAAAAAGGATATGATTTGAGACCAATCTATTAGCATATGTATATATGTATTATGGTTAAGTCTCCTTCAGCTTAACTACTTGTATATATACTCACTCTGTATTGTTTTGATGGTTAACACAATTAATGAGATTTACAGTTTCACTTTCTCTCTCATAAAGTCAACATGGTATCAGAGCAAAGTGTCTCTCTCTCTTCCGCGTAACAAATTTTTTTTCCAACAATGGCGATTCCTTCATTTTCGTCGCAAGCTTCGATTCATCTTCTCATGAGCTTCGATTGATTCCGATGAGTGTCTCACAACGTGATATCTCCATTGTCTCTCTCGTGAATCTCCTACATTTGGTTTTCACGATTCTTCAAACGGCGATTTCGTTAATCGTCGTCTCCATTTTCTCTTCTTTCTTTTGACCTTGTTTCTTGCTGATTCTTTCTTTTTCGGCATCAACATCTTCTTTTCATTGATCGATTCACATTGATTCGTTCATTTTCTTCATTTCTTATCTGATTTGCGATGGCACCTGATTTGGGAAATTCTTCTCATCAATTGGATCAACATGAGAATCCTTACTTCCTGCATAGCTCACATCATGCAGGACTTCTTCTTGTTTCAGATCGTCTTTCTACTGGCGCCGAATTTCATTCATGGCGTCAATCGATGAGAATGGCGCTCAATGTTCGTAATAAGCTGAGTTTTATTGACGGATCCATTTCTAAACCTCCGGTTGGACATCGTGACTCAGGATCTTGGTCACGATGCAACGATATGGTTGCTACTTGGCTAATGAATTCTGTATCAAAGAAGATTGGACAAAGTCTCTTATTCATCTCTACCGCTGAAGGTATTTGGAACAATCTTTCTTCTCGGTTTAAACAAGATGATGCACCTAGGATCTTTGAAATTGAACAGCGCCTTAGTTCTATCCAACAAGGTTCGCTAGATGTTAGTTCATATTTCACAGAATTAGTGACTCTATGGGAAGAATACAAGAACTATGTGGAGTTGCCTGTGTGCACTTGTGGTAAATGCGAATGTAATGCAGCTCAACTTTGGGAGCAATTACATCATCGGAGCAGAGTTACGAAGTTTCTGATGGGATTAAATGAGGGCTATGAAGCTACCCATCGCCATATCTTGATGCTGAAACCAATTCCAACTATTGAAGAGACATTCAATATGGTGGCTCAGGATGAGCGACAGAAGAATCTTAAACCATCAATGAGACCAGACAATGTTGTCTTCCAAAACTCTGGTCCTACACCAGTTCATCAGGAATCCTCTTATCAAGATCAGATGGAAAATCTTGCATATGCTATTCAGAATAGCTACAGACCTAAGTCAAGACCAGTTTGCACTCACTGTGGTCAAACTGGACATGTAGTTCAAAAGTGTTTTAAGCTACATGGATATCCTCCTGGGTACATTCAGGGTTACAAGAGCAATTCCTCTGGTTATAATCAATCTCAAAGACCAGCTCCTCCAGCTCCTTTCCAACCTCGTGGACAGTTTACACAGAATTTTCAGCCTAGAGGACATAATTCAAGGCCTCATACTGTTGCTAATGTGACTACTGGTGCATACCCGTATATACCTCCTCCAGCTATTTCGGCAGTGAATCTGGATCTGAGTAACTTCAGTACTGATCAAGTGCAGTCTTTGATTCAACAACTTAGTGCTCATGTCACTGTCTCAGAACCTGCAGCTACTTCAACTATGGTTCCAACACAGGCAACTGTCACAGAACATGGAGTGATGGCAGCTCAATCTTCCTCGGGTATGATTCCTTTTCCAACAGTCTCTTTGAGATTTGAGAATAATAGGCTGACTATTCAACATCAATGTCTATCCACTTTATATTCACATCTTCCTCTTGGTTCCTGGATAATTGACAGTGGTGCCACTAGTCATGTGTGTTCTGACTTAACATTGTTTAGTGATCCTGTTGCGGTTTCTGGTGTGACAGTATCATTACCAAATGGCACTAGAGTAGCGATTACACACACAGGCACTGTGCATTTATCATCATCCCTCACTTTACATGATGTCTTGCATGTTCCTTCTTTTAAATTCAATCTTATCTCGGTTAGTAGTCTCTTACGTTCTGGCTCTTGCTCAGCTCACTTCTATGTGGATTCTTGCTCTATACAGGAGTCTTCTCAGGGATTGATGATTGGTAGAGGAAGTCTTATACATAATCTCTACATTTTACAAACTGATGCATCTGCCTCTTCTTATTTCACTGGATCCTTGATGGTTGATGGACATCAATGGCATCATCGCCTTGGACACCCATCTTCTGGCAAGTTACAACAACTTTCTAATCATCTTTCTTTGTCTAATTCTAGTTTGTCCTTGAATTCACCATGTTCTGTTTGTCCTCTTGCAAAACAAAAACGTCTACCCTTTGAATCACATAACCATTTATCCAATTCACCATTTGATCTACTTCATTTAGATGTTTGGGGTCCTTTTTCTACTGAGTCAGTTGAGGGATATATATACTTTCTTACAATAGTGGATGATTGTACTCGTGTTACTTGGATATATTTGATGAGAAATAAAAGTGATGTTTCAAATCTCTTTGTTTCATTTATTAAGTTTGTTCATACTCAGTATCATGCAATCATAAAGAAAATCAGAACTGATAATGCACCAGAATTAGCTTTCACTGATATTGTCAAACAACATGGCATTTTTCATCAATTTTCATATGCATATACACCTCAACAGAATTCTGTAGTTGAAAGGAAACATCAACATCTCTTAAATGTTGCACGTGCTTTGTTGTTTCAGTCTAACGTACCTTTGATCTATTGGAGTCACTGCATTCTCACTGCTGTCTTCATCATAAATAGACTTCCGTCAGTATTGCTTCATAACTTGTCTCCTTATGAATTGATGTTTAAGAAAGCACCCGATTACTCATTCTTACGTTCTTTTGGTTGTCTCTGCTTTGTTTCTACTTTACTAAAAGACAGAACTAAGTTTAGTCCTAGAGCTGATCAATGTGTATTCTTAGGATATTCATCTGGATATAAAGGTTACAAAGTCTTGCATTTAGATTCTAATCTCATTTCAGTCTCTAGGAATGTCATCTTTCATGAAACCATTTATCCCTTTCAAACTAGTTCTAATACTGGCATTAATCTTGATATCTTTTGTGATAATATCTTACCACTACCAGTTCCAGTTAGTCTTAGTGATTCAGTCTCGGTTCCCATTCATTCATCATCACCTATACCACCTGTTTCACCTCCATCTCATGCATCATCTGCATCATCTGCATCACTGTCTCCCTCTAGTGTCCCTATTGCTCAGACAGAGCCTGTTACAATAGAAACTGCAGTGGTATCAATACACAATGCTAGGCCAAAACGCCCTACTAAGGTACCTAGTTACTTATCCAATTACCATTGTTCTCTTACTCAAATTTCTACTACTACCCCTTCTCCACAAGCTTATACTACCCCATATCCTCTTGCTTCGGTTCTATCATATTCTAATCTTTCCTCTCCATATCAGTCTGTTATTCTCTCTTTCTCTCTAGAGACAGAACCCAAGACATTCAAGCAGGCCATTGCATCCAAAGAATGGACTGATGCGTGTAACACTGAGCTTGCTGCCATGGAGATTAACAGAACTTGGAGTGTTGAATCCCTTCCACCAGGAAAGAATGTAGTAGGCTGCAAATGGGTCTTTACAATAAAATACAAAGCTGATGGAAGCATTGAAAGGTATAAAGCCCGGTTAGTGGCTAAAGGATTCACACAGCAGGAAGGAGTAGATTATTTTGATACTTTTTCTCCTGTTGCAAAGTTAGCTAGTGTGAAACTTATTTTGGGCTTAGCTGCTAAGATGGGATGGAGCCTAACTCAAATGGATGTCACCAATGCATTTCTGCATAGTGACTTGGAAGAAGAAATCTACATGAGTGTACCTCAGGGTTACACTCCAGCTTCAGGATCTTTACCTCCCAATCCGGTTTGCAGACTGCATAAATCCATTTATGGCCTGAAACAAGCCTCACGTCAATGGTATAAATGTTTGTCCAAGGTCTTGCTCAATGATGGATTTCTGCAATCTCAGGCTGACAATACACTGTTTGTCAAACAAAAAGGTACATCATTCATAGCTCTCTTAGTCTATGTTGATGATATCTTAATTGTGAGTAACGATGATAAAGCAGTGGCATCTGTTAAGGCTTCTCTTGCTGCTCATTTCAAGACTAAAGATCTCGGGCCAGCAAGGTTCTTTCTTGGTCTTGAAATTGCCCGTAACTCTACTGGTATATCGGTTTCTCAAAGGAAATATTGCTTGAACTTGATTGAAGATTCAGGACTTCTTGGCTGTAAGCCGAAATCAGTTCCCATGGATCCCAAGGTTCCTCTTAGCAGGGAAACAGGAACTCTTCTTCCTGATGCAACTCCTTATAGGGAACTTATTGGCAGGCTTCTCTACCTCTGTATCACAAGACCAGACATAACTTTTGCTATTCATCGGTTGAGTCAATTTATGTCTTGCCCTACTGATGTACATTTCCAGGCTGCACAACATATCTTGAAGTACCTTAAGAACAATCCTGGCCAAGGATTGTTCTACTCAGCTAATACAGATTTGTGCCTAAATGGTTTTGCTGATGCAGATTGGGCTACTTGCCCAGATACGAGACGATCAGTCACTGGTCTTTGTGTGTTCCTAGGCACATCTCTTATCACATGGAAGTCCAAGAAACAAGACACGGTTAGTAGGAGTAGCACTGAAGCTGAATATAGAAGCATGGCTGTTGCTACGGGAGAACTCCTTTGGCTTTACCAATTACTAAAAGATCTTCACGTTCCTATTTCCTCCCAAACCAAGCTGTTTTGTGATAACAAATCAGCTTTGAACATTGCTAACAACCCAGTTTTCCATGAGCGTACTAAGCATATTGAAGTAGACTGTCACACAACCCGAGATCAGGTTAAGAATGGTTTTTTGAAAGTTCTTCATGTTTCCACTTCAAACCAGCTTGCTGATATCTTGACCAAACCTTTGCATCCGGGTCCCTTCTACACCTTGCTTCAACGAATGTCCATCTCAAGCCTCTATCTACCTAAGGTTGCTACAGCTTGAGGGGGGTGTATTAGCATATGTATATATGTATTATGGTTAAGTCTCCTTCAGCTTAACTACTTGTATATATACTCACTCTGTATTGTTTTGATGGTTAACACAATTAATGAGATTTACAGTTTCACTTTCTCTCTCATAAAGTCAACACAATCAACAAAACTTTTTGAAGTGAAAAACTGGTTACACGAACACGAACCATGGACTTGATTCTCGGGATCAGGGATTTGATCATATAACGGAGTGTAGCCTCGGTGATTTTCGTTTTTCAACACTTTCATCTTCTCCTCCAAAGGAAGAGCGAAGAACTTCTTGCTCTGCTCGAAAGCCTTGTCCATGACTTCTTCGCTTATTCCGTGGTTTGTGACATAGAAAAATCCGCAATCCAGACATGCCTGTAACAAGAAACTCCCCTAAGGAATCAATGTATTTTTACAAAAATGGAAAAACTAAATGGAGACAGAGACAGACTTGCTTGAGCGAAAGAGCTGATTGATGAAGATCAGAGTTTGTAAGATCAATGCAAGTAAGGGATGATTCTTGGATAATCGAAGCCTCCTCCTGAGTTTTAGTCTCCATCTCTCTCTTTTCTTTGTTTTTCTTATTGAGGAAAATGGATTTTTTACTTTGCTTTACTCACATGTCCCAACATCAGGCCCGGTTCTGGGCATGTGTCCAAGCGGGACAGCTTTACAAAAAATAATTAAACAAAATTGTAAGTGGGATACTTAACACCATTAATAATTAACATCAATAATCAAGCGGACAGCTTTACAAAAAATAATTAAACAAAAAGACGAATTTACTCTATTACAAATGAAATTATGAGTCATACCACTAAATTTAATTTTCTAAAAAAAACAAAATTAAAATTTTCTTGAGATTTAAGGAACTCATTTTGTTACTTTTTCATAATTGATACTTTTTTCTTACAAAAAAGTAACATTGTCGTATGTTGAACAACTATCAATTAATTCCAAAAATCTTCCATAATTTTTCAAGAAATAAGTAACTACAGCATGATACATGTCATTTCTAACAAAAGTCTAATAATCTCTTCATTTATTTATTTTTCATCGTTTTTTTTTAATATTTGCTTGCAGCCAAATTTTCAAGTGCACACAAATTTTATATTATATGAAATGAATAAATATGTAGTAGAATCAAATAATTGCATTTCGCAACACAATTGATAAAATGAGAAAAACATTATTTTGTGAATTAATCACAATTCTGCGATAAATTTTTGAAATCATGATTATACGTCGAATCAATGAATCATAACTTTTTCAAGTATTTCGTTGGTGTGTTTTCACCTCTACACCTGAAGCCGTTGAAAGTGATAGATATTGTTATTGAATACGGCAAAAGACAGTGTTTCAATTTTTGTATAATTATGATTGGTATTGTTAAATGGGTGATTTTAATCATTATGAATGGTTGATTAAAAAATTAGGTAGATAGCAAACGATATTTTGATATTAGTTCTCTCTTTTCTCATCAACTTTTCTTTGTTACCAAAGAGATATTTTGTGGATAATATTGTCGGTGGAACCAACCACTTGTACATTTGTTGAATTAAAACTAATAAAATATTATTTACTTTTTTTTTAATGTTGCAAGTTTTTTTTTTTGAATGCTTTAAAGTGCAGTTTCTTCCCTTGGTGAGGGTGAAAGCAACGTCGAAGCTTCGATCGGAACGGTAACGAATTTATTACACTGCTAACTTTGTTTCAGTAAAACAATGTCGTATGTGGGTCTTGTTTCCAGAAGTATTGAGTGAGTGTGATATAATTTTTTAAGCCTGAATATATCGTTAACACGTATGCGAGCAACATTAACAATGCCGGTGATAAGTTAAGGATTGTTCCTTTGAATTTGACTACAATTATCATTCATTTTCGATATCGCATATTTGTGAATATTCCAGCCCAAACGCCAATAATTTATATATTATAGTGTTAACTTGTTTAGCGACTGAGCGCAAGTTCATCATCAATTTGATTTACGTTTGGTTTATCTCTCCATGATGGGAGCAACGTCACAGATAACTTAACAGTGATATCGTTAACTAATTTGTTTACTGCATCAATAACAAGTGTTAGCGTATAACAAAAATTATCTCAAGCAATTGATACTGGCAGTTGGTTTCCCTTGTATAGTTAACATTGAATCTGTTAACTTGATCCCCCATCAATTTTAACCATACTAATAATGTGGATGGTCGAATCTTCCAGCACAAACGCAAGTAATTTATATATTATACTGTTAACTCGTTTGGCGACTGAGTACAAGTTGATCCTCCATCTTCGATACCACGTATTTGTGAATCTTCCAGCACAAACACAAGTAATTTATATATATTATATTGTTAACTCGTTTAGCGACTGAGCGCAAGATCATCACTCATTTGATTTACATTCGGTTTATCTCTCCAAGATGCGAGCAACGTCACCGATAACTTAACAGTGAAATCGTTAACTAAGTTGGCGCTGATGGTAACAAGTGTTAGCGTACAACAAAATTATCCCAATCAATTGATACTAGCGGTTGGTTTCCCTTGTATAGTTAACATTGAATCCGTTAACTTGATCCCCAATCAATGTTAACTATACTAATAATATAGTTGGTGATCAAGTTAACAAATATATTTTATAGTTAATATTGATTGGGATAATAACACAAAGAAAATAAGTCAACATTAATCCAAGAATAACAAACATCAAACTCTTTGCATTCTTCTACACCTCTCCCCCAGTTGAGTGACCTTGCATAACAAATATCACAGTTTGTTCCGCGTCGTGATTGGATGTGATCTGCGGGATACCAAAAATTTGAAAAAGTTAACGGATATGTATTTTATTAACATGAAATACGTTAACGTCTGTATTACAAATAACAGTATTGTTAACGCTAACAATGATAACTTTAATGTTTACTTCTAATATTACCGTGTCGGTAAAGGTAAATGTTAGCTTACCATTGAGTTTCTCAAGATCCACCTCCATCCGCTAACTGAGAAAAAAAAACATTAAAATTAGCTCCAACTTTTACTTGGTTTTCAGTAACATGCTATCGGATGAAGTTTAAAGTTTAATTTGGCAAATGTTAACCTTTAACTTCATTTAGCACCCATATCTTGTTGTCTTTTGCAACTTCCAACTTTCGGGTAAAAATAAAAATCCAAAAGCCACATGCCACACCAGTTTTGTCGGAATCTCGAATAATTTCCCAAACGTCGGTTTCATCGTAAAATCGAGTTCGTCATCACCGGCGGTTATGACGAAATATAAATGAAAACCATATTTATTTTACAAGAATTATTGAAAATTGCGTGTATCACTGTACATACCTTTGAAATTGGTTCTCCATTAAGGGGTTAGAACACTTTTCCACAAAATATTATGCGAGACCCTAGACAGAGAATAGCAAGAAAGTCTATAACGAGAATAAAGTTTTTATAGAGTTTTGTCACGAAAATTGTAAAGAATTGAAAAACGGAAAATTGCTTGTAAAATAACCTAAGAAAATTGATGGCATAAACTAAACGGAAAAACGATTTGTAAACAATATTAAAGCGGTGTTGGGTCGACATGGATATCTTAGGATATGCTCGATTCAATCACGGCCCCAAAGTTCTTATGTAACAAAGTTTCTAGATTTTAACTCCACGAACTGAACAGAAGAAACGGCGTAGCCTACTTTCGTACATCCTATGCACCAAAAATCTATATATTCGACCAGTAGCTTTCGTCTCTGGCCGCACAGAAAATCGTGCTGTTTGCGCTGGTTCTTCTTAGTTCACGACACTCAGCAAGTATACTTTCGTATCTTACAACGCGACACACTCTTATAGATGAACGATTTGGGCATTTAGATTCAGCACTTATGGTGGTTCTTTAACACCTATGAACCAACCTCTAGTTCATGACGCTAGATTCATTAATTAACAACGATCAATAAGAAAGAACTCTAGAAACCGGCTAGAGTTTTACCATGTGGAATCTTTATCGAACATAAAATTTCCTTTGATAATCCCTTTAAACCCAACGATTAAATTACTCGCACATAATGGAATAAAAAGACATGATTAAATAAAATAGGAGATTGGTGAAAGAATCTCTCGAATTTAAGAACGATGTCCGGAGAGAACTTTTTCACCAATCTTGAAAGTAAGGAACAAAGACTAGAAAGAAGTAACGTAAAGTAAAATAATAGGTCAAAGTGTGGCACGAAAAGAAGCACACAAAATTTGGTCTTTAAAACGCATATTTATAGGTCTTGAGTTATGGTTTGTCGGTCTTTAGGGTTTCTCCTTGACGGAATTTTAACGGGCCTTGAAATTGGGCTTACAAGACGAAATCAGCTTGGCCCAATTTCAAGACCTATAAATTGTATCTTTCTATTGAACCGTTGTATTGTTTTCAAATCTTCTGGAATGGAAATGTAGCTGGTCCTTCTTGAATATCTCAAAAATTGGGATGGATCAGACGGTGAGAAGAACCTCTTTAGTAGTTGAACTTCTGACGGTTTGACTCTGAGCCAAAAATCTGGTTTTTCTCCAATTTGTAATGTTTTCACCTAAATAACCTGAAAAGAGTCTTGAAACTACAAATATGCGAAAACCGTAATAAAAACATGTAAAAGCGAATGAAACATTTATTAAAATGTTTTAAAATAGATAGTAAAACGAATAAAAATATGGTGTTGTCAGTCGCCCACCTATTCACACAACTTCTCCCTATATTAGTTTTATATGATCAAACCACGTAGTAGGGGTTCAATATGGATTTCACCAACAACAGTACTCACCGAACAGTGCCTATGCTGGGAAACTAATTTCGATATTATTTAATACTAGATAGTGATGATATCCTTGTTAAATTATTTTATTATTAGTCCTTTTCCTTGGACAGGAGAGCGGGAGACGGTATTTGGATGTAATAATAGATCCTTACTTTTAAGTAAGAACTATTAATGATAGATATGTATCAGAAGATAAGTTCTTTAGTTTATACGATTGCATGACAAAAAAAAGATTATCCGGATTCGGATCCCTAGTTTTATTATTATCTGGATTCGAATCCGTACACTATGGATATTGAACATTTAATACGGATTGGAACGGATTACGAATCGGATCGTAGATCCCAAATAATTTTATCAGCCCTAATATAGATGAGATTGATTATAATAAAAATACAAAATGATATTTTTTTTAAAATGGTTGTACAACGACATATACTATGAAATGAAAAAGAGTGATTGATTACATTTTTTTATTTTTTATTTACTAAAAGATTACATTTTATTAATCTCATTAAATAGGAACAAACCTTGGTGAGTAATATTGGAACTAATTTTTTGTCAAACCTCGAGGACTTGATAAAATTGTGTTAGTGTGAAAAGAAATGAGTTAAACTCATTCTAATGAAATGTTTTCATTGACCGAGAAATGTTTTCTCGTGTATATATTTTGGAATAGTTGTGTCATTAATTTAAATGATGAACAACAAGAGAGAAGAAAAGACCACACGTGCGTCGATCGCACATTGGGCCTTGTTGGGCTCGTGGACTTTTAGAGGTATCGATCGATACTCCTTGGCATCGATCGATACTCGACGGACCGACTTAAAAATCGCAGCCTCCTAGAATATTCTGAGGAATATTCTGTTTCTGTCTGGAAAAAACCCTAGCCTCTCTCCTATATATACTGGCCGATTTTCACATGAAAAATCATCAGCTGAAACACTAAAAACACAACCTAAAAGTTCTAACATAAGTTCTGTCAATTCCCTACCGCTTAGAGTAAGTTGTTATTCGAGAGTATCGTAGTATAATGTTCGACAAATCTGATATCAAGTGTAGATGATACAGATTACTTTGGTTGTATCCTGGGACTCATGGATCTATTAAAACCCGTCGCACTACGGGAGATTCTTTGAGTTAAGGAAAGAGATTCATCTCGCCTCCTCAGATTTATTTATGCTTTAATCGTTTTATGAATCGTCTGTTCCTTACTGTTTATTTATATAATCGTGATTAAATCTTATCATGTCTATAGTGCCAAATTTTGGTCCTACAATCTTAACTCAAAGAAGATCCAATTTTGTTTTATTACTTCAATTGGATCTTTAATCACGAGTAAATAAACGTTTTCAAACGGTTTTTATAAACGATTCTTCTACTGCTGATGATACTCAAACGTTATCAAAAAAGCTTGTGAGCAACTTGAAACGTATAGTAGAGGCAATCTCTCTCTCTATTTTTAAGAAGATTTTCATCTGCTAGTGATACTCAAACGTCATCAAAAGCTGTTTAGCAACTTGAAACGTGTAGTAGAAGCAGTTATGCTTTAAACATCTTCTAAAACCGTCTTTAATTGCGATTAATGAACGGTGTAATCAAAGAACGCACCTTGTGGTTCATGATAGGTTCGATTGCGATCGAAGCCTTGTGAGTATCGATCGACACCCTATGGTATCGATCGATACTAGAAAAAAGTTGTTTCGGTCGACACTGAGGTGCATCGATCGATACTATGCAAACAGTTGTATCGGATGACACTAAGGTGCATCGAGTTGTATCGATCGACACCGAGGTGTATCGATCGATACTATGCAAAAAGTTGTATCGATCGACAGTGAGGTGTATCGATCGATACTATGCAAAAGTTTGTATCGATCGACACTGAGGTGCATCGATCAATACTATGCATCGACCAAGTTGGGTCTACATCGATCGATCCTGTGAAAGATTCACTTGCATTGATCAACACCTAGGGTGTATTGATCGACACTGAGTGTGCATCGATCGACACTGTGCAAAATTACTTTACATCGACCACTTTAGGGTCTGTATCGATTGACACTGTAATGAGCATCGATCGACACTGATAGGGCATCGATCGACCTCGTGTGTGTTTCGATAGACACCTACAGTCGCATCGATCGAGCCTGTGCAAAACTCTTTTACATCGATCGATATTGTGTATGCATCGATCGACACCATAGGTGTGTATCGATCGACACTGTGTGCATCGATCGATACCAAGGAGTATCGATCGACACCAATACTGTTTGGTTCGATGTCAGGATTAGAATTACGATTCTTAACTATATATCGGTACAAATGTAAACCTTGCGTACAAGCGAATGGAACGTTTTAAAACGCTTCCCGGGTTAGGGTTTGCGAACACCTAACATCAAACACGTTTAGAACGGTTTGACGAACACTCTGAGGAGGTTCCAACTTGAACGCATGTTTGCGGTTAAAAACTTTAGAACGCGCACATGCGGTTCTAGTTGTTTCGATAAGCGGATCTTAAATTAAAATTTAATTCCCTATCGATAAATATCATCAATAAAAGGGTGATGGTCTATTAGTCACAGATAACAATCGTCTCATTGTTCTGTCTTGTGTCCAAATTTGAGCTCAATCCATCGGTGGGAAGTCCTTCAACGAATGCCAAACTTATAACGTATCTGCATGACTATGCTCATTTTCTCCCAAAATGCTCCAGAATCCTCCAAAAACTCCAATTAAGCTCCAAATGTGCTAAAACTGTAAAGGACTCTAAAAGACTCCAAAATACTATAAAAACTCCATAAATAGGACTTATATCATGATCTAAAAGGGGTAAAATTCATGATATATCAGTAATTCGCGTATTTGTCTGTAAGTGACCAGTGAGTATTTACCAGGCTCATCCTCACTGAGTAATCCAATTACTCACCCCCCTCCTCTTCCCTTTGTTCCGTACAGGTTAGCGAGGATCGGCTAAGTCTATATTGTTGTTGTTATCTGGGCGTTTTCCTGGCAATCATGTGTTGCTCACCAAGGGTCCAAACCGGGCGACTAACCGAAAGGGGTTAGTCCGCCAACCTAACATACCCGATTTTCCCCGGTTTCCTAAGAGGCCTGGGATAGGGATGTTACAACTTGGTATTAGATCGCGGGATTATATTCCTTCGGCCCCGTTCCAGAGGAGTCACGCTCGTGTTTTTGTTGTGTTTGTGAAATTATTTTCTTAAAAACCTTTTTCAAAACATTTTCAAACCCAACATAACAACAATATTTAGACGTCTGATCTTATAGTTCTTCTTACCTCTATTTCTTTTCTGTAGTTGGAAATCAAGGCCTTTTACGCGGGAAACTGCTCGTAAGAGGGTCTCATGTCCTTCTAAGATCAACATTAAGTCCCGCCCTTGGATTTGCGATGAAGTACGGATGGTTAAAAGAGATTGGCCAGCCAGGGGTGGTCCCAGACAGGTCAGGTTTATCTTTCCGGACTCACCACCTCCTAAGGCGACGCCACCCTCAAGTAAACAATCCATCGTCGCGAAGCTACCATCTTATGTGTCTGCTTGGGTTTCGACCCGTTCTACACAGCCAATGGTTGAAGAGGGAAGGCTCTGCAAGTGTTAGCAAAGTTTATCCGGTCCTAAAAAGCCAGATGCACCTTCAACCAGTGTTAACTGGGGGCTAGCCTGGGCAAAGCAAGGGAACTAGACTCTGCAAGAATACCATGCAGAATTCATGCACAACTTGGAACACTTTGGGCCTAACCGATCCGCTGAGGAAGTGGCGATGATCTTTTTCCGTGGAATCCGACCTGACCTTCGACTGAGGCTTATCGAGATGGGGCTACACCGTAGAGAACGCGTGAACATCGTCCTACGGAATGCTCGCCAAGCGGAGGCTGAGCTCAGCCAAGAGGTCGTTGACGTCTCGTCCGATATCGAAGTGGAAGACCACCCATCCGAAACTTCTGAGGACGACTAGGATAATTGTTTTCATAGGAGTAGGACTTACTTATTTTTAACCCATATTGCATTTATGATTTTTCTTGAAAGTCAGTTTTGTTTTCCTTTCAAAATGTTCTACTCCTCCTTTCTTTACATTAATAAAAAGAGCTTTGGTTTTAACTTAAACTTATTTTTGGCAACGCTCCTTAAAATCTCTCTCTTACACATTTCTGTCTACCGTCACTCTACGTTTCCAAACTTAACCTCCATTGGTGCTTCAAGCCTTGGTGTTCGACTCATTTCTGATTTTCTTCTCTTCCGAAATTTTGTCTTTCACTTCGTTCAACAGTCTTCTCCCTAGAATTCGGGGACGAATCCTCTGCAACAGGGGAAGATTGTAATATCCCAACCCGCGGTTCGGTATATTTCCGTTCAAATTTCGGTTTAAGTTGATTTAATTATCCTTTCGGAATATTCCAGCAGAGATTTCCTTTTATTCCCTTTTGCAACTACAATATCCCTTTTCCTTTTTAGATAAGCTCACATCTTCCTTTTATTTTATTTTTCCTTTTTCTTTTTGGGCAAGTAATTCCCTATAAATACTTGTCTAATCTTTTTAGAAAAACTCTAGCCACTTTCTCTTCTCTTTTTTTCTCTCTCTCCCCACGATCTCTCTCTCCTCGCCGTCGCTCTCTCTCTCCTTGCCGCGATGACGACGCCACCGCCTCCTCCTCCGTCGACCTACTCCTCCTCGAGTTCTGGTGATGAAACTCCTCCTCCTTCCTTCTCCTATCTACCATCACCTCCTCCTATGCCAAGGTGAGGACTAGTTGCCCCTCACTTGCTCTCAAACATGTTTTAATGTTTTGATAAGTCTTTTATTAAACCATAGCTTTCCTCTAAGTGAGCTACTTGATTTACCTAGAGTTCTCTGTTGATTTCTAATTGACTATAGTGATATATACACCATATATTATATTAGATCTGTTTCTAGAGTTTTGTGATGGATGATTGTTGATGCTTGATTCACAAATTCTGAATATGGATTAATGATTAATGAACCCTAAATAATCTGGTGAATTGATTGATGTGGTTGAATCCCTTTTTGTTACCAATTGGTATGGTTGAGTCCTGCTTGTGAGTCTTGAATATAGAGTGTTGAGATTGATGAGGATTTAATCTGGTAATGTGTGGAGTCTAGTTGAATTGCTAGGTGTCCGTCATAGGCAATCCCTATGGTGCGGATATTGTTTGATGGGGCTGAGGGGTGCCTATAGGGGCCTGCAGTTCTCACCGCCGTGGAGGGTTTTGGCGAGCCCTCGTGGATAGTATGAGTGAGACATTCGTGAGCCAACACGTCGTCCTAAAGGAGGCGGTATTGAAGGTGGCAGGCCGGCCTCGGTTGGTTCCTACGGGAAGGCGAGTGTTGTGGTGTCACATGTTTTAAAGGGTGGAGCAATGGGCTTGTTGTTATGAAGTGGGGATCAATTGAATATTGTGTGGATCCATTTGTCTGTGCTTGTTTTAGGATTAGACTTTCATGAATAGTAATTCGCGTATTTGTCTGTAAGTGACCAATGAGTATTTACCAGGCTCATCCTCACTGAGTAATCCAATTACTCACCCCTCCTCTTCCCTTTGTTCCGTACAGGTCAACGAGGATCGGCTAAGTCTATATTGTTGTTGTTACCTGGGCGTTTTCCTGGCGATCATGTGTTGCTCACCAAGGGTCCAAACCGGACGACTAACCGAAATGATTTAGTCCGCCAACCTAACATACCCGATTTTCTCCGGTTTCCTAAGAGTCCCGAGATAGAGATGTTACAACTTGCACAACAAAGACTTCAAATGTCAACATTATTCATTCATCTGAAACCATGTTGAACTTCAAATCGACCTTGTTTACCAAAGACACTCATACACTTGGACTAACAAAAAGCTTGATTGCTGCTAAGTCAATGACATTGTTTGAATCTTTTTCTTTTGAGATTTGCCTCCTCAAAACCTCCAGAAATTTTTGGATCACACCCCATTGTCACATTCGCCTAATTAATCTCATTTCCACCTTTGGAACCAAGCCCAAGTTACATCACTGAACATATTCTATTCCTTAAAGGGGGAATTTCCTTTACACAATTTCTCTGACTTAAAATTGTTATGTTTAAAATTATAAATCTAACCCTTAGAAAAAAATGATTAAAAACAAGAAATAAAAGACATACACGATTAATAAGTGATTTGCTTTCAACATGCATGGGAGTACCACGTCAAGTTTCCACCGCTGCAAATTTTATTATGACCAAAGAAATTTAGAGTTACAGCTTTTGTTTCTCTTTCTGTTGTACAATAACGGTGAGTCGGTGACAAATATTGAATAATAAAGTGAACAAATCCTAGCCAGGACAAAGGGACGTAGAGCTCAAATATCCAAATCATCTTTCGTGAATCTCGGGGACTTTGTCTTTACGATCATCTCCCCCGTTCTTGGCATGTGTCGAGAGTGCTTTTGCACATGGCCCATCATATTGATTTTTTAAACACAAATTGTTAATTTTTACGAACCTTGAGTTTTAGTACTTTTTTTTTTACATATGCACAAATTGTTTTCTTTTTCAGAATTTTACTTCTAGAATACATAGATTCATGTTATTAAATTATAAACTTTTTACCAAATGTCATTAGTTCGATTGGAAAATTATTTTAGGTAAAACCTAAAAGTTACAGGATCGAGTGACGCTTTGAATGGAACTAATATTACATGTTGTGATTCCAGGCCTAGGGGAATTACGGGCTTCAGCCCAAAACCTCCTGATAATAAAAAAATAATAATAATAAATTATAAGCCTTATATATTTATCGAGCATAGTCTATGATACCAAATTAACAATGAATTGGACCTGCATCTCTATGCAACATGTTGGGGATACATAATTCTCTTTTGGATCGGCGAATCAGAGAATGATACGTGTTATATTAGGCAAAACTACCATTTAACATAAAAGCACACCACCTCGAGAGAGTGCGGTTACGAGGCTAGATGGTCAAACCTTAGGACATGATAGGACAAGTTGTATGACATGTCACTATATATTAGACGGTCACTTGACTTAAAAGCGTACCACTTAGAGAGGATGCGTTTATGAGGCTAAGTGGTCGAATCATAGGACATGTTAGGATAGGAAAATGAACCACCACCTTCTCCCGAAACCGTTCTCGATTAGCGGGAGTGGGAAATAAAAAGTTAAGTGGTCCCAGAGTGGAAATAGGTTGCCTTTTCTTGAACCCGCCAATTCGTGCCAGGTTGCCTGGAGAGCGCGTAAATAGGGAGATGAGTAGCCCAAACAAGTACATGTTGACTCTCTGATGATGGCACCATAAACCGTGTACCAATACCCGGGAAGGTAATACTCCCAGATAACCGGGTATAGATACCTGGAAGGGTAAGAGAAACCTGATACCATCAAAATAAAAGAATTGAATCTCCAGTTAAGTCTTTCTCTATTTTTCCTCCATAAACAATGCTTTGCAATTCGAACTATTCCCGCCCAAATACTTAGCTGGAGATTCACGCTACGCGGTTTCAGGGTCAGAGACGAACAAAAGCGACGTGACAGAGAATCTCGAGAGGCGTGCAATATGGGACGAGCAGACCACGCGGCGCTAGATCCGCGAGGCGTATAGCAGACCATGCGGCACCAAACCCGCGGGGCCTAGAGCAATGACAACTTGACACAAGTTAAAGCCGCTAACAGACAAATATAAACGCATAAATACACTTTAATACGACGTACAAGGAGACTGCTCAGAGGATCCACTCGTCCGACCCAAACTACGGAAATACGACCCGATATACGATCCATGGCATGTATACTCTATAAAAGTCACATGCTCTCCCTGAGATCAAGGGATGGACATACATCCACTCACACACACATAGTCATTTGACATTCTTTCCTCTCTTCTCCCTCTAAACATCGAAAACCCACTCTGATATTCCCAGAATCGGTTCTGATACTCTGTCTCTGGCCGGAATCACCTTAAAGTTCTTACATTTTTCACTTTCTTCATTACAAATAGCTTTGCAAACAACATATACTTAGCGGATCCATCCAATTTTTTAGATTCTCAGTCACTTATAATCGTTCTAACCCGTTTTTCGATTTTCAATTTCGCCTCTGTTTTTCTGCTTCTTTCTCCCTGTCAGGCTTTACATGTTTTAGTGCTACATGTTTCAATTATTTCAGCACTAGTTTGTAAATAGATTCTTTTATTTTGATCAATGAATATAACATTTCATCCATAAAAAAAATATTAAAACAAATCTGTCTAACATTTTTTTTGTAAATTTTGTTTTACGAATTTTTTGAAATTTGCGTATGGCTTCTATTAACATAGACACGGCCCTGTATAAAAGAGGAAGATCTACCACCTCTTTCCAACCTTGACATAACAGTTCATGTTTATCAGCGTCAAACCCAATTATCATATCAAGCATGAGATCCGAAAGATTAGATTTCATATACAGAAAAATGGTCAAAATCAACCTATACTAAATTCGATGTACTAAAAAAATATGAACTAAAATACAATGCAATTTTCTACCTTCCAAACACAAAAATTCAAATTTCCTATCCAAACTATTGAATCTAACCCAAATTCAGTATGGACCGCGAATCCGTTAGTCAAACCGTTAGCAATGCTGACTCATCAGTCTCAGCCAGCAGACACGACAGCTAAAGCGTTCACAGTTGTTAAGTCAGTTGCCACGTCAGCCATCATTATTATTATTTTTTTTTTAAATACAATTTTTTTTTCAATTTTTTAAAAACAATGATATCATTTTCTATATATATATATATATATATATATATATATATATATATATATATATATTTGTCTAAATTTTTAATATTTCATTAATCTTAATTACCTAAAATGATTCTAGTTAAATCTCAATTTTTATGTTGTAAATTTTCTTTTACTCACACGAGATAAAAATATATAATTAACTTATTCTTTGTGGAACTATATTTTAAAAGAATATAAATTTTATGTTTATGGATAGATAAACAAATCAAATCGAACATAACCAATTATATCATTAAAAGAAGTCTAGTTATATTTTTGATGACATATATTGGTAATGTGGATGCTTCCAATTAGTTTAAATTATTAGAGGTTATCATTTTTCTTTATTTCTGTAATTGGTTTAAGCATCCAGTCAAGCTACGCGACTCTGTTCATCAACTTGAGAAGTCTCTCCAGAAACCCATCAAATTTCTCATGAGGTTTAAGCATCTAGAAAGCTTCATCAAGCTGGTTACTTGTGTAGAAGCATCTTACCATTTTTCTTTATTTCTTTAATTTTTATATTTCATTATAATAATAGAATTATTTAGGTATACGATCGGTTCGATTCCAAATTTTATTTTGTTTGGTTCAAACTCACAAGTTTTGGTTAAGATAATTAAGTGTTTCGGGGTTTTTTCGTCTTTTTTTGGAATGCAATCCACCTACTTAAGATAAATGAAATATTACAAATTTAGACAAAAAAATAAGGGAAAAGAACTATAATGACACAAATAAATTGGCTAAGGATTAGACTAACATATATTTACTGGGAAGGAGAAAGTCTGTTTTAAGCCCATTATACCCTTATTTTCTCTTGTTAGGAAAAACATTATTACGACACTGTCATTACGAAATTATTTCCACGTAAGCAAAAGTTTGAGTTATTTACAAAAATACCACCGCGGTTTTCAGAATAAGTCTGCGGACCTTTGTTGCAGACTTAATAAATCGATAAGTCTGCACAGACTTGTTATGCAGACTTAATCTGCAGATTTATTTTTCAATGTTGCAGATTTATTAAGTCTGTGCACATCTGCAGACTTATTATGCGTGTTGCAGATTTTTCGACGCATGCTTAATATGATTTGTTGCAGACTTATTAAGTCTGCGCAGACTTGTTTTGATTGCAGACTTATTACGCAGATTTATTCCCTTTGTCGCAGACTTATGTTCATTTGCAAACTTATTATGCAGACTTATAAAAAATATGCAGCTGTTTGTTACAGACTTAAATTCTTTGTTGCATAATTTTGGAAAATCTACGACAAGAAGACTAAGTCTGCGACATTTGAAAGGTCTTACTGAAATAACATCGCTTGTCGCAGATTTATTTACAATGTCGCAGATTTAATGCTTAACGTCGCAGACTTATTTGTAAATTGCTTACGTGGCATTAAAAACTGCAGAATTATTAGACTGTGCTGGAGACTTGTTTTCAGACTAGAATAACACTTTGTTTGTCGCAGAATTGTTATGTTATGCAGACTTATTGAATGTGTTGCAGACTTAACGAATATGTTTGTCCTAGACTTTCAATGTGTTGGTCGTTGCAGACTTATTCAATGTGTTGCAGACTTATTCAATGTGTTGCAGAATTATGTCTTTCTATTCTTTGATTTTTTCAGGCTTCTTTAGGTGAAGAATCATCTCAGGTTGAATCTTCACAAGAAGTTCTCACTCATCTTTAGAATTGAAGATGTGTTTGCGGCTGCTGGATTTTTGGACCCGTTTGGTCTCTTTATGGATGCTATTTATCTACTTTGTGATGTGTTTTATGACTAGTTGATGGTCTATTTTAGGGCATGTTTTAAGAGTTTTTTTGAACTTGTTGTAAGACCTTTATTTGGCAACTATTTTTGGACTTGTTGTGGTCTGTTTCAATCAAGACAAATGCAAAGTAAGACAATCGTTCATTTCGGACTTGTTGTCATTTTCGGACTTGTTGTAAGATCTTAAATCTGTTTTTCCCTTTTTCCGTCTTTCCTTAAATCTTTGTATGTTTTCTCATTGCTTGCTTGAATTTTCATGCTTTTTACCTTTAGGTTCATGTGGGATTACTCGAGACCAATCGTCAAAGATACACTCAACACTTAAAATATAAGTCAAAGACACGAACTACAAACCAAGTTAAAACAAATACAAAGACATACTCATAACTTAAAATAGAAGTCGGAGACAAACTACAAACCAAGTTAAAGCAAATACAAGACACAATTATCACTTAAACGAGCTTACTACAACCAAGGATGATCACACATCCAATCAATACAAGAAACATCCATTTTTTCAGGGAAGATTTTGCTTCCAGTAAAAGTTCTTCCACTCTTTCAAAATTCTCTTTCTATAGTTTCATTTGGAGCTTCTCAAACATCTGCTTCTCGGCCTCCTCTCGATCTGTTGCAAATTGCTTAACCTCTTGTTCAAGTCTATCTATTCTAAACGATGATGCCTCTATCTCATTCAACAATGCTTCATCAACCCACTTGAAAGTGTAGTTATCATTGATCAACTACAACAATTAAAAACTATGACAATCAAAATTTGCATAAAGCAAACAATTTTGACAATGAAAAAGAAATACAAAGTCACTCTAGTTTACCTTTTGTTCAACAGCAAACGCACACCGGTATTATCTCCGGTATGGATTCGCATCCGACTTAGAAATTCTTCCTGCAATTACTTCCCCACACCAACATCTCTTAGGCAAATTGAGCTTAGAGGATGACCCGGGCTAGAGTTTTAAACATCTAAAAACAAGTTTGCAACAAATGAAACAAGTCTGCGACACATGTCTCCAACAAATAAAACAAGTCTGCAAATAATGAAACAAGTCCGCGACACACGTCTCCAACAAATAAAACAAGTCTGCAACTAATGAAACAAGTCTGCGATAAACAAATATGCAACAATAACAACAAAGCCTGCAACAAATTAAACAAGTATGCGACAAGTGAAATAAGTCTCCAACAAATAAAACAAGTCTGCAACAAATGAAACAAGTCTGCAACAAATGAAACAAGTCTGCTATAAACAAATATGCAACAATAACAACAAAGTCTGCAACAAATGAAACAAGTCTGCGACAAATGAAACAAGTATGCGACAAATGAAACATGTCTCCAACAAATAAAACAAGTCTGCAACAAATGAAATAAGTCTGCAACAAATGAAACAAGCCTGCGATAAACAAATATGTAACAATAACAACAAAATCTGCAACAAATGAAACAAGTTTGCGACAAATGAAACAAGTATACGACAAATGAAACAAGTCTCTAACAAATAAAACAAGTCTGCAACAAATGAAACAAGTCTGCAACAAATGAAACAAGTCTGCGATAAACAAATATGCAACAATAACAACAAAATCTGCAACAAATGAAACAAGTCTGCGACAAATGAAACAAGTCTGCAACAAATGAAAATAAGTCTACATCTGTGAGGAAGATGAAGAGACGCGAGGGCAGCGCGGCGGTTTTAAGCATCTAAAAACAAGTCCGCAACACATGAAAACAAGTCTGCATATGTGAGAAAGATGAAAAGACGCGAGGGAGAGAGAGAGAAAATAGACGATAACAACGACGGCTATGATGAACGAGGACGACGAGGACAATTATGGACGCTGAGAACGACGAGGACGACGGACTTTGAAGAAAAGAGGGAAGAGAGAAACTACGAAGGTTTGGTTAAGAAGGACGGCGACGAGGGTACAACAACGCTGAAGAACAACGACAACGATATCTATGAAAAACGGTGACGACGGCGGTGAAAATGCGACGATGGACGACGACGGTGAAGAAAAAATTTATGGTTGAGAGGTTTAGGGTCGTCGTTTGACGACTACTCAGAGTTTTGATTTTTTTTTTTCGTCTGAATAGATTTAAGGAAGTGAAGAGAGATTTTTTTGAGTTTCATATTTTTATTTTTTTCATGCAAAAAATAAATCAAAATGACATTTGTGTAAATAAGTAACTCAAATAGGGGTTTTCTGTCTTTTGACAAAAAGTTGTGTTATTCTAGTCAACTCAGTTATGAGAATGTTAATCTAGTAATTACATCAAAGATTAATATTATTCTGAGTAATTTCTTCAAAAAATAAATGTAGAAAAATAAAACTTTGATGATGGTTGACTCAACAACTGACATTGACGTTTTAGCTTACGTGTCAGCTGACTGAGACTACTAAGTCGGCGCTGTTAACAATTTGACCAACGGATTTGCGGTAAATACTGGATTTGGATTGAATTCAATAGTTTGAATAGAAAATTTGAATTTTTATGTCCAAAAAGTATGAAATTGCACCGTAGATTAGTTCATATTTTTTTTTCGACACATTAAATTTAATAGTGGTTGATTTTAACCATTTTCCCATATATATATAATACGTTACGGGTCATTGCTCGCAAAAAGATTAATTTTGATCTTTGACAGATTTGTATCGATCGTAAATAAACTTTGGATCAAACAATAGTTTTTTTAAAAAAATATATATTTTTATGGGACAAATGATAAAACTATAGTTATGCAACTGTGTTAAAGGGGGAAGTGATCATTTTGACATTTGCCTTTGAATTAAAACATCGCAAATCTATTGGTTGAAATCATAGAGTAGACAAGACACGTCCGTAGCCGATTACTCCACTCCCATGTGTTCGCTTGATGAACACAATTGAAACATCGACGCCAACCCAAAAAAAAAAAAATCGTTATAAAGCTCAATTCAATTCCTCTTCCTCTTCCTTTCTCTCAGATCAGTGGAAGCTCCAGCTCGATTTCTTATCATCCGCCATGGCCTCGCAAGCTTGTCTTCTTCTTCAGAAACAGCTCAAAGGTACACAAAACCATCGAATCTTTTCACCTCCAAACAAATCAGTTTCCTCTACGAGTTGTTGTGTGTTCTCTGTTATTGAATTCGATTTTGTATTGTTTTTTTTCAGATCTTTGTAAGCATCCGGTTGATGGATTCTCTGCTGGTTTGGTTGATGAGAAGAATATATTCGAATGGAGCGTTACGATTATCGGACCTCCTGATACTCTCTAGTACGCTTTTTTTCTTCTTTTGATCCATTAGATTTATGAGCTTCAATGAGATCTCGTTATTGTACATGTTCTGGATTCGATGATACATGTGGGTTTGATTGAGCTGGGGAATAGTGATTTTGGTTTTTTCCTGCCGAAATTCGGATCGATTTGTTGGAACGGCATTGGATTACTGATACCGAAGTTATCTATTCAATCATGTTACTGAGTTTGATGATTTCAGATTCATGTGATTGTAGAATTTCAGGTTTTGGAGCTTTTTTTGTCTTTGTTAATTGTGTACTCTTATGTAGAATTGAATTGCTTTCGCTGGATTACATTGGATTAGTGTTCTTGACTTCTTGTGGAGATGTTATTATCACTTCATTGTATGGAATTGACACAGACAAAAGGATTAAGCAAAGTTATATAACAACTTCCTAAAATATTGCAGCGAAGGAGGATTCTTCAACGCCATTATGTCCTTCCCACAAAACTACCCAAATAGCCCGCCCACGGTGCGGTTTACTTCAGATATTTGGCATCCTAACGGTTAGTTCTCTCTCTCTCTCTCTCGACCATGATGCCCGTATTGGGGCAAGTGATATTTGAATACGAGACACTTGGCTCCCGACTATTTTCGTTCCTTGCTTGTGTTTGAATCTATTATGAGGTTTTTGCATACGCTTCTCTTTTATGGTCTTCAGTTTATCCCGATGGCCGCGTTTGCATATCTATCCTACATCCTCCTGGTGATGATCCAAGCGGATATGAGCTTGCAAGCGAGCGCTGGACGCCTGTTCACACAGTATGTTTAAAAATGATCCATTCTATTGTCTTGATATCCATATCTCAGCAGCTTTCTGAAAACCAAGTATTGATGTCATTTAGATTTGATGATGTAAAAATTCAATGCTGATTTCAGGTTGAGAGTATCATGTTGAGTATCATATCAATGCTCTCTGGTCCCAACGACGAATCTCCAGCAAACGTTGAAGCTGCTGTGAGTGTTTTTTTCTATTGTTTAGCTTATGATCTCATGAGATTCGTACTGCCTCATATTGTTTCCTTAAGATTCTTGTATGTATCATTAACCATTTTCCCTGGTTGTTTTTTTTTACCTCTTACAGAAAGAATGGAGAGATAAGAGAGACGAGTTCAAGAAGAAAGTGAGCCGTTGTGTCAGAAAGTCTCAAGAAATGCTGTGATAAAAAAAACACTTTCAACATTTCAACTCCAACTTCTCTGGAGTTCAAAGTTCATTTATCTTACCCTTTTGAAAAACTGTCCAAACACTACTTGTAATAAACCCGTCTTGCATCTTTTTATCGCGTTTCCAGAACGTGAATGAAGTGTTTGGTCGAAAAAAGTGTTGTTATTGAGAAACTGACATTAAATTTATACACTATTCATACGTTTTTATTCTGAAGTAACTTTGTTTTGGTTTGTTGAAGTTCTTTTGTTCTTCACAGTTGCTTAACCTTTTTCATTCTTTGGACACTTTAACTCCACGCCGTTCTTACGTTCCCGTGAGAAACTTCGTACAGTTCCGCTTTATGCAGGATAAATAAAAACAGCGTGATGTTCGCTTTCTTAGTGTGTCCTACGTATTTAAAAGCCCCGTGACGTTGTCGCTCTTGGACCGTTGATTTACCATCAATCGCTATCAAGATAGTTGGGACAGTACACGTGTCGCATACCGTGTCGCTCTTGTTTCGTTTTCTATTTCGAAGTTTCATTTCGTTTTGTCTCTTTGGGTTTATGAGTTCATAGAGAAGACGAAATCCGTTTTTCGCTGCCGAGAATTTGATTCTCCGATCAGTTCACCGATTCGTTCTGAATTTCGTTAAGCCGATCTGTTGTCTGTCGATTAATTCGAGGTTAATGAAGAAACCAGAGATATTTTTCTTTTCTCCGATGATAGAGGATTGTTCGTTATTTCTTGATAGAATTCTCTGATTTCGTCGATTCTATGTGCTCCTTGTAGTTTTTCTAGGAGGATTATAGCTTATCATAATGTTGAATTTCCATAATTGCGGCTTTAAATTCGTGATTTGCGGAAGTTTTAATGCAAATCTGTTTGTAGATTGCTGTTGTTCGACATGGAATTGCCGTATTTGCTCATCCTAAGTTGCTAGAATTGTTTTAATGGGAGACCCATTGCACCATCCTGGTCGAAACTCTGTGATGGCAGCTGTTTCTTCTGGGAGAGAGTTTCCTAAGAGAAGCTTAGTAGCTGCTATTCCAAGAGCTGTCCAGCAGACCATTTGTAAGCATGTTTCTTTGGCGAGTAATGGTAGAGTTGGCACTGGCAACGTGCGTAACGCAGCTGTGTTTCTGCTCAAAATCGCGGTTTTAGAAGTCGTTCGGAGAATTTCAAGGGCCAAGTGTCCTCATTTGTGGAATAGTCTTCAGGCGTTGCAATGCCTTTGTTATCCTCCTCTTAAGTGGATTCAGAGATGGGCTCCCTTCAAGGAGTTGATCAAGGCAATGCAGGTTTGCTACTTTGTCTTCATGGCACTAAGCCCTTTTTTTTGCTATTTTTTGACCAAGTGTTGATGAAGCATGCAACTTTTGAAACGCATAATGATCGTGGCATGACTTTGGTATAAAATTTACACAACCTAAGATACTAAGATGAATGAAAATGAAACACCAATAAGACGTTTGAAACAAATGATCTTCTAGGTCCTAAGTCTTTGGGCCTTTCTCACCTCTCACCACTTTACCGTGTAAGACATGGTGACTGTATGTACCCTTTAACTATATGTCACTTGTAATTTGTTTATGTGGACGAACATTTATTGTGTTCTCTTCTGTGCTTTAAAGGTCATTCATTTCGTCCTTCTCACATGTTACATTGCAAAGTGAGCGAATTAGAATGAACTCGTAAGTTGTGCTTTGGTGGCAACAAATTGATTGCTGTTTGAAATCCTGGTCACTAGTAGTTCTGTGATCTCTTACTCATAAGTTTATTTATAATGCTAGATATCATCTCATATCCCATGTTGAGGGGCCATTCTTTGTGCTTATTTGATATTTCTTTCACTATACTGATCTGCCATGAGTCTCAATTACTGTGGCTAATCTTTATGCAGATGCTGTCTCGACCGTTATTGGTCCTCACGATTGCAGAAGCTCTCACAGACAAGTCAGAGTTAAAGCAAGAAGCCTCAGGTGGTACTGGCTCTAATGCATCTTCAGAATCACATTCTCAGCCACAGACGTCTCAGCCTCCATCAGACATAAGGTAGGTCAAAGTCTTACCTGTAAAATTGTACTATAATTAATTTGAGACTGTACAACTTTAATCTGAAGCACTTTGAAGTTTTGCAAATCCCTTGAAACTATTAAACCTCCATACTCTTATCTTGAGTATTATCTAGATATTTCTATCTTGCTACATATCTTAACTTTTCTGTAAATGCAGAATTGAAGATGAGGCTCCACATCCTGTAGCTTCACAAGATTGGCTTAAACAACTCTATGAAGAACTGGAAAAGCAGAAACTTAGCTTGCCAGAGAGGTACTTTAAAAATTTAGTGTTGTGTTACCTTCTTTGAGTTTCACGTTAAATTTTCTGCGTTAGATCATAACCATCCAGTCTCATTTTAATCTAGACTCAACGAAGACGAGCTTCATAGATTCTATAGAGTGTCAAATGGAGACTTCACATCCTTACTATCTTCAATAAAAAAGACAATCCGTTGGAGGGAGACTTACAGAATCCTATCTGAAGAAGAACTTGAGACATGGTCAAGCGTAGTCTTTTGGCATGGATTTGACAGGAACCAACGACCTTGTCTCATTGTCCGCTTGGGGCTTGCTTTTCTAAAGTTGCCATCTCATGAAAGACCCCGTTTCTCTCAGGCAATCAGTATGTTCGTCGTGGCTCTACATCTTCTGGTATTGTCTTTCCTACGGTGTTCTTCTAATCAAGTATCTTTGTTTCAGTATCTCAGGTAGAGCACGGGGTTTTGCATCTTCTAGACCCTGAGAATTCAGAACTTACAGTATTAGTGGATTGTG
The DNA here is from genome assembly GCA_030161315.1 of Eutrema japonicum. Taxonomy (NCBI): domain Eukaryota; kingdom Viridiplantae; phylum Streptophyta; class Magnoliopsida; order Brassicales; family Brassicaceae; genus Eutrema; species Eutrema japonicum. Next base: position 41,453,400 of record BSQW01000006.1, read on the forward strand.
AAGGATTATCTCCTCTGAGGATTCCCATGCAGATGATGAGGTCTTGTTCTTCCATTCTTCAAGATCATTTCCCTAACCGTCTTGGCTGCCTATTCATCATTCGACTCCCTCCTGTTGTCCGAGTCATTTCCCAGACTTTTATCCAAGTAAAGGATCTACCTGAGCTAACTTCAATTTTTTCGGTTTTCTTAGTCTTTGTTCTTGGGTCTATGATTGTTGCATATCTCATGCCTAAACTTATCTTCCTCTCTCATAGATTCTCAGACCAACCACACGCAAGAAGCTGAGAATTGAAGGGGAAACATTCCTTCGAGTCCTCTCTGAATATCTCCAGATACTTCCTTCATACCTTGGCGGCGACTGCAACTGCAACAGATGCTCAAATCTCAGCGAACAGGATCCACCACAACCACAAACACAAGCAAGAAGCAAGAGAAGAAGCTCAATGGAGACAGAGAAGCTAGACGTCAGCCGCAGGAGTTACGATGTCCAGACACCTGATTTAGTATATGAGGACGATCCGAGCCTGAACGTATGTAACCAAGTGCTGCGAACAGCAATAGTGTTCGTGCTCATGCTTTGGCTCTTTGGTGCATTGCTAGCTGGATTTGCCGATCCCGAGAGCAGACCCTTTTAAGCTTCCGTAAGGTAAGAACCAGCCATAACCAATTTTAGGCTTTTGTGTACATAGTATATGTGTGGAGGTATGCCTTGATATATATATATAGTCACTAGTGAATAAATCAGTCTCTTATGTTGTAAGTGACGACTTTGCAAATAATTTGTTAAGGGGCTATGCTCCATTGCTTTGGTTTGGGCCAAACTTTCTTTGTAATATCACTAGATTATAGCTCAAATTTAGTCATCGTTCATCATTATGTTTACATTTTTTTTATTTTCCTCTTGATAATTATGTAATAATTATGTAAGAAATTCAAAATTATTTCATTTACTCGTAATGTATACAAAATTGAAGTCAACAGTAGTGTGAAGTCAACAAGGAAACAAGCTTTCTTATTAATTCTAAGAAAACAAAATTATTCTTCTCTTTATTTTATGTATCATGGTCAAATTCGAATAAAGAAGTTTTTAATTGTTTACGTCAGAGATTTAGATGGATCGATTAGTTTTTTTTTGTTTTTTGGAGAAAGTGGATCGATTAGTTTCTTTTTAATTGTTAACACAATCCTTTCGGGAAAACGGCCGATTCCCCCATGAAGTATTGAGCTGCTGATTATTCATATACGAAGTTTCAAGTCATGCTAAAATCTACACAAACTTTTTTTTATTTTGAATTCCCTACATGAACTTTTGAAAATTTGCCAATTCCAACAAAACCGTAAACGGTGTTTGATTTCCGTTAACGGAATATGACGTTGTTGACACGTGGCTTAATGGTTTGGTCTAGTTTGCGATTAAACCAAAATTTTGGGGGAATTGGCCAATTTTCGAAAGTTTATGTAGGAAATTCAAAATTATAAGTAGTTTATGTAAGAAATTCAATTTTTTTTTTATTAATTGTTGAGACCAAAATGACAATTAAAATGCGCACTAGCCAGGAATCGAACTCGGTCTGTACCATGACAGGGTAATATTCTACCACTAGACCAATGGTACTTCATTGTACATTCAAACACAACTATATCGATAAAGAAAATTCTTTAATACTTAATCATAGTACAGAATATGGGTAATTACTGAATCAAAATCATGTGGTATAGATGGGTAAAGTCAAAAATATAAATTAAAAGTAGAGAATAATACCATATATATTTGGATTTTCGGAAGAAAAAAAAGTTGGAATTTTACCCAAACAAAAAAAAATATTGGAAACTTCGACGAATGTGTATAATTTTTTTATATTTTTCCTGATGTTAGGTAAAATTATGTTTTATATTTTATGTATCCCATAATCCATACTATTAATTAAGGTCAATAAGTAAAAATAAAAAAAAGTTGAATTGGTTTTGGAATAGCAAATAAAATAAACTAAACTAAACTAAATCAAGCAAAATTCAACTAAAAATCATAATTAAAAAAAAAAATTATAAGAAAAACTCAATTATTAGTTATATTTTGATAGATGTTAAATGTCTAACAATTTGATTTTCATAAACAGATGGAGTGTATTAAAAGTGAAAACTAGTTAACAACCAAACTGGAAAAAGAAATGTCACACTTTACGATTTTTTTATACGAATTGCCACATCATTTCGTCGTTTGGTCAAATGTTTTCGAAATAATCCACACATTAATTTCAATTTGATTATCCGCTTTTCGTGTTTTTGAAGTCTCTCATCCAAATTTATTATAAATAAAAAATAAAAAAAATTCTTAATTCAAAATTTGCAGAGGAAGTTCCGACACTTGGGACTAAGTATACGATCCTTCTTACTCCTCAGATCACACCAACAATTTGGTTTTTAGGGTTCTCTCAAGGCTTTGTTTCATCGTATTTCGGAAGCGATCTCGTAAAATTCCTCCCGACCCTCTCTCTCTTTAATCGGAATCTTCATTTCTGATGCGTTTTTTTCTCGTAATCGCAGGGTTGCGATCTCAGTAATGGCGACAAGTGACAAACAAACCAGCCCAAAGCCTCCACCTTCGCCTTCACCTCTCCGCAATTCCAAATTTTTTCAGGTGAAATTTCACGTCGATTTGGGGGTTTTTTTTTTTAATTTCGATTACCCATCAATTTTGTGACCGCCCTTTGTTAATTTCATGCGTTGGATCTCGTTTTCCCCATTTCAAATCTACCGTTACCCATGGAATCACGTGTACGTTACTTGATTAGACTGTGAATCTCGTGTTCTGATCCTTGTTTGTTATGTCGGATCATTGTGGTGTTGATCCTGTTTAGTTTGTTGAATTTGATCATCATCTGTTTCGTGCGGATCTTTTGATTGAGAAGTCTGTATTTACTTTGTCTCGTTGGCATTGTGTTGAATCAAACGGGTTTCTAGGTTAATAATGGATCTTTTAATTGGTCACATGGATCATTGATGGATATTCTACTTAGCTCTGACCTGTGAGCAGAAGAGTCTTGGCCTATTTCTTGGCTACACTGTGCCCTTTGAGAGAGCTTAACTAAATTTTACTGAACTGTAATCTTTAGGTGCTGTTGTACTTTCTTCTGATCTGTAATCTTTAGTTGTTTTCCTCATCTTCTTGACTATCATTTGGATGAGGATTGTAGAGTTGTTTGATTGTCCAATTGCGAGGATTTTTTTTATTTGTTATTTGGTCTTGATAAGATGTGCTGAGTGGTTACTTTTCTCGTTTGTGTAGCCCAATATGAGGATCTTGATCTCAGGAGGAGCTGGATTCATTGGCTCTCACCTTGTCGATAAGCTGATGGAAAACGAAAAGAATGAGGTTCGCATTATAATGCCTTAATCCTATACGTAATACTTTATGCGTTATTTTGATCAGTTAGTGATGGTTTATATCCTTTTTTTTCCCCAGGTGATTGTTGCTGATAACTATTTCACCGGTTCAAAGGACAACCTTAAGAAATGGATTGGTCATCCGAGATTTGAGCTTATCCGTCACGGTATTGTCTTGAAACTCTCTAGCTTGTTGCTGCTATTGAGAACAGTATATAGCCGGCTTGTTTTCTTATCTCATGAAGATCAACAGTGTCCTCATTTCTATTTGGATTTGGGTTAAATAGATGTCACGGAGCCACTGTTGATCGAGGTTGATCAGATTTACCATCTAGCATGTCCTGCTTCTCCCATCTTCTACAAGTACAACCCCGTGAAGACGATCAAGACCAATGTGATTGGCACACTGAACATGCTAGGTCTTGCCAAGCGTGTTGGAGCAAGGTTTGCAAAACGGTCCCCTCTTTCTTCCTTACTTCTGTTGACCTTCGCCTTTGTGACTAACTCTTCTTCCGAACAGGATTTTGCTTACCTCAACCTCAGAGGTGTATGGTGATCCTCTCATCCATCCCCAGCCAGAGAGCTATTGGGGCAATGTCAACCCAATTGGTAGGCTCATAAACTCATCACTTTTTAATTTATATATTATATATGCATGTCAGTTCACGGCCTTATAAGTTGGTTGCTATTATAAAGGGGTTAGGAGCTGTTATGATGAAGGCAAGCGTGTGGCTGAGACTTTAATGTTTGACTACCACAGGCAGCATGGAATTGGTCAGTTGTATTTTCCCAATGCTCTCGCTTCAACCATTTTGCCCGTAGTTTCATTAAGATTCTCTCATGGTCTTTTATTTCTTACCTTGTGCTTATTTGTTCTTGGTAGAAATCCGCATTGCCAGAATCTTCAACACTTATGGTCCACGTATGAACATAGATGATGGGCGTGTCGTAAGCAATTTCATTGCTCAAGCACTTCGGTGAGCCCCATTGCTCAATCCGTCAATTTTTTTTTTCTTTTTTCGAGCTATAATCCAATTGATTATTCATCTATTTGTTCTTGTTCTTGAATATAAAGGGGTGAAGCATTGACTGTTCAGAAACCTGGGACACAGACCCGCAGTTTCTGTTATGTATCTGACATGGTCGATGGACTTATGCGCCTCATGGAAGGAGATGACACTGGTCCCATCAACATCGGTAACCCAGGTAAGGCCCCGTAACATTCCTCCATTAAACGAAACACAAACCAACCTATCTCTTGAACTTATTCTTTGTGTCTGAATCTTTGGTTTCTCAGGTGAGTTTACGATGGTGGAACTAGCTGAGACAGTGAAGGAGGTGAGAGTCTGATTTCTCGATGGATATGAGTAAGTGCCTTTAGATTCTTGTTATGATATGCTGGTTTTGGTTGCAGCTGATAAACCCAAGCATAGAGATAAAGATGGTTGAGAACACACCGGATGATCCAAGACAGAGGAAGCCGGACATCACAAAGGCTAAAGAAGTATTGGGATGGGAGCCGAAGGTGAAGCTCCGTGAAGGCCTTCCTCTTATGGAAGAAGACTTCAGGCTAAGGCTCGGAGTCCCCAAGAACTAAAAACTTTGATCGCCAATCAAAAGCAAACGTAAATGCACTTTTAAGTCAATTCTGCTTTTCAGTTTCCACTTTGCAGGTGGTTGGTTTCATATGTAGTATGTTTCTACTTTCTGAAATCGTTCGTAGAGAAAAAATAAAGATTACGAGGAACAAAACCTTTTTTATTACAGAAAGAAAAAATCACTTTCTTGCTATTGCGTTTCTACAGAGAAGCCATTTTTTTTTTCATATGTTGAATGAGGTAAACAACTTTGGCGAAACCAAAACAATATTAGTCCTATCCCGTGGCTAGTTCTTTGAAAGCGAATTCAGAGTATCTCGTGGCAAAACAATGATCCGTTACAATTCGATATTTCCTGTAGAACGCAAATTGATAAAAGGAAAAAAGAGAATTCAGAGTATCTCGTGGCTAGTTTCTTGTCATCCACTTTCAAAGAACTAGCCACGAAATAGACTAAACACATGTTTGTGAAATGTGTTTACAATGCGATATTGTTCGGTTTTATGAAAACAATATCGCATTGTAACCCATCATCAAAGTTAAAACCAAAAGCTAATTACGCTACAACTTAAAGAAACTTAGATGCTGACTCAAGAAAAAACACTCTAGCAAAAAGATACAAGCTTTTATCAAAAGCCAATGACTAGTTGAGATTAGGATCCAAAACATACATATATATATTCATTGGAGGAAGACATGGCCTTATTGAGATGTGTACTTGCATGAAATTGTTTTGCAAAACTTGAAGAAAAGGAAAAAAAGAGAATTCAGAGTATCTTTGAAGCTGAAGCATCCACCCTATTCACTAGAAAGAACGCTCTCAGCTTCTACATCTGCTTCTGCAAATCACCTGAAACACAAGTTGAAATCTTTAGGGTTTGGCTGCAGCTTTAAGCAGCCTTCAATAATAGCAAAACCAAGAAAAATGCTGTTATTCTATACTAACATATATATATATATATACATTTCTAAGGGAAATCATGCAAGAACAGCATAAGGAAATCAAATTGAGATTCATGTACCTAATACTAGAATTTTCTAGGCAATTGGTAGACTTAAATGTTTGATTATCAATCTATCTAGCAACTAAAATCTCATGGTTAGTTAATTTGATTTGGGATAATAGCAAAATGATCCACTTAATACGAATATGGATCCATTAACATAACCCTAGAAACCTTAAGGCTAATTTGGTTACATTTTTTCCTTAATGCTCTAAGATCAAATCCTCTCCCAAACAGCGAATCACCAAAGTTAACACAAATGATCCGAAATCCAAAAGACTATCTGATAATCAAGGGTGAGTTTTGGCGTTACCTCCTGTGTTGCTGAACGAACTTGGAGTTCTTCGCATCTTCCTCTGTAAATTATCAGCATTTGTGTAATTAGGTTTTCCCAAAATCAGAATCGATCCCAATAGACGATACACAAAGAAATCTCATAATCTAAATCCCTAAAACACATATGAAGGGGAGTGGTTTGGTGATTATTATTCCAAAAGATGATCATTTGGGATCCGACGACTTACCAGTGAGTCCGGCGGTTAGCTTGGTGATGAGGACGCCGGTGACGGCGAAACCGGTGATGAATGGCCAGCAACGTTTCCATTCCCTCTTGAAGAACACCGGCCATGGATCGAACAGCCTCATCTATCTCTCTCTCCCTTAACTTCGGTTGCTTCGCGTCAGATATCTGAACTAGTTTTGTACAAAGGCTCGTTTCTGCTGTGGGCCTGTAGCCCTAAATTGGCCCGTAATAAGCTGAGACTGTAAATTTTGTTGGGTCATGTAAAAAATGTTCTTTTTTTTTTTATCAATTGTTTTAAAATTAGACTGAAACTAAACTTTAACAATTATGTGTATAATTTTTAAATTAAGATCATTTAATTCCTCAAGTTTTATAATTTTTCAGATTAATTCTCCAACTTTTAAGTTGATAAATTAATTTCTTAAGTTTACGTTGAATTCGCAAAATTGGACTCATAAAAAGTCAAAGCTAACATCTATGTTTTCTTAGTTAACGTTAGGGGTGGACGTTCGGATCCTCAAATCGGATTCGGGTCGGGTATTTCGGGTTTAGGGATTTAGGTACCGATCGGGTATTTTAAAATTTTGGATCTGGTTCGATTCAGATTCGGATCAGATCGGGTATTTTTTTAAGATCCGGAATTTTTCGGATATGTTCGGATCCAGATCCGAAAGTATCCAAAAATATCCACAATACCCGAAAAAACCCGAAGAATCCAAAATACAAGACAAAACACAAAAACATGAATATTCATTTCAATAAAACCAGTATATTTTTAAACCAAAAGTATCCAAAATACCCGAAAAATCTAGAAAAAACAAAATAGGTGTATTCAATATACCCATAATATCGAAAATATACCTAAAATACCCAAAATACCCAAAAAATAATTAATATATTCGGGTTTATAGTTGTAATTTTGGGTATTTGAGTTATATCAAGTCTAAATATAATTAATATATTTGGGTATATAATTACACTTCGGGTATTTCGGGTATCTATTCGGTTCTCGGTTCGGTACCGGTTTGGATTCGGTTCTTCGGGTATAGGAATTTAGGATCCGATCGGGTATTTTAAAAATTCGGATCCGATTCGGTTTGGGTATTTTCGGTTCGGTACCGGTTCGGATTTTTGGATCCGGATTTTTTGCCCAGCCCTAGTTAACGTTGACTTTTCTCATACCTAAATTTACGAATTCAACGTCAACTTGAGGATTTAAAATGCGCATTCAATAGTTGGGCAATAAATGTGCTAATCGCAAATAGTTGGAGAATTAAATGACCATTTTCCATAACAATGGGTGGGCATTAGGAGATATAGGATTTGATTCCCAGCGATTTATACAGGTTAATAGAGGCAAATTTACAATAAATCTTCAGCATGATGCAAGTTTACAAGAAATCTTCAGCGTGATACAAGTAAAGCCGTTTATTGTGGTTCCAGTATGCATGAATTCTTGTGAAACATATATATTGTCTGTTGAAAATTTATTTTTGTAATTATCCTTCTAATTTATAATAAAATAAAATTTTCAGACGACTTAGAAAAACAAGGATCGGTAATAAACCCTTCTTGGACCACCCTCTTTGAGTCAACAAACGAGGCTCTGATACCATGTTTGATACACTACAAGAAAACACCCTTTTTGCAACGAACGATATCGTTGTAAAATCGTTGCAAAAGAGAGTTTGCATCGAATTTGTGACGAAAAAGAGATCGTTGTTAACTGATCGTCGCAAACCACAAATCGTCGTAAATTCGTCGGGAAAGTTACGAGGGAAAAAAATTCGTCGCTAAATCGTCGCTAAATTTCCGTTGTAAATTCGTCGTAAATATTACATTGAAATTACGACGAATATGAAAACGTCGTAACATCGTTGCTAATTCGAAGGGAAATCTTTCATTGTAAAATCGATGGCAAAAAATTATCGTCGTTAATTCGTTGCAAAGCAATCGTCGTAAAATCGTGGCTAAATAATCGTCGCAACATCGTTGCTAATAAATCGTTCTAAATTCGTGACTAAATAATCGTCGCAACATCGTTGCGAATAAATCGTCGTATAATCGTTGTAAATTAGCCACGATTTTATGACGATTAATTAGCAACAAATTACCATAGAATCACCGACAATTCTATATATGATTTTTATTATTATTTTTAAAATTTTATTAATTTCGAAATTATAAAATAAAAATTTTAAAAATAATATATAATAATATTTTATTAAAAAAAAATATTATAATCTGTTACAAAAAAAAACCAAAATTAGAATTCGAAATCCTAAATCTAAATAACTATATCGTAATCGTCGAGATTCACATCGTCTTCGTGACGTCTCGACGAACCGGATGTGCCTGCCGCTGCCGCTGCATCTGCCTCTGCTCGGAGTCTTCGCTTTTCCCGTAGCATGGCCTGCATTGTCGGGTTCCCTGTTGCCAAGATGTCGAAGAGTTCGTCATTCTGCGTAGCATCCAGTTCAACCCGCTGCTGAAGACTCGCAATCTTCGCCTGATATGCCTGAGACCGAGTAGCCTCGGTCTCAACCCGCTCCTGAAGACTCGTAATCGTGGCACGTAACACAACTGGATCATCTTCTGGCGATCGGCGTCGCGGAGCATATGAAGAAGCAGCCCGACAACCTTCCCCTTCCTCTTAGGGGCAACCTATATTTAAATTTTGCATTTAGAAATTTTTAATAAATCAAAAACTAAAAATTAATAAGGACTAACTATTCTATATACCTGCTCGAAGATCCGGTCAATATCGGGTGTGGTCAACCCTCCAGACATGACCGACGAACCACCGGGAGATAGCTGTTGAGAGAGCTGTGTCTCTCGTTCGGTGACTTTGGAAGTCACCTCATTGAAGATGTGCTCGGCCGTCTCGGAAACAAAGGAACCATCCTTCTTCTGGTGCGTCCGCTCAAAAACCCTGCTCATCGGAGGGAGTACACCTCCGTCTTCGGCGGCCTAAAGAAAAAAACTATGTTATTGACGAAGTAAATTAAATAAATTAATTAATTTAAATAAATTTAATTACCATCTGTAGACGAACACCCGCAAAAGGTGTTTGCCCAGCTGTATGAGGCAGAGCCTTGAGTCTCCCGTCCGAATCAACGGTGTTGCGGGAAGCCGAACACTTCTCAGCAGTTACGATGGATTTCGGATCCATCCAATACCGCACCAAGCCGTCCCAAACGGCTTTATCCATGTGCAGGGGCTTTGCTTCATCGCCATCCTTCTTCCATGCTTTCTTCCACTCACCAACCACGCCTTGGATACGAAACTTCACCCTCTCGAGAAATAAAGTTTCAACCTCGCCATGAATCGAAAGATCCCAGTGATATTTTTGATGCATGAGAAACAAAAATAATTACATATTTTATAAAATTAAATTAAATATATATTTAAATATAATTAAAATAATTATGGGAGAAAAAATATGTTTTCCATACGTACCGCAAACATCTTGAACCATGTCTCCTAGACGTGTAGAGGAAGCAGGGTAAAATTGGTAAGCGGCTCGATAAAATAAGACTTGATGATGTCGGAAACGGTGCGTCCAACTTTGGATTCAACTCCAAACCTGAAACAAAAAATTGTAAAATTTTGAATTGTTAGAAATAAATATAAATATATATTTATATATATTACCATTCCGACCCGTCAGTATGATCCGGATCTAATCTTTTAAGCCTATGACGGCCCGGCTGCGCAAGAAAATCATGAACCATCATGTGTGCATATGGGGCCGGAGCATGGCCTCCAGATTGCGGAATATGAGGTGGTAGTGGAGGCGGCGGAGCACTCTGTGGTTGCGTCACCGGGACGAAATCCGTCTCTGTAGCCTCAGAAGACACGGGCACCCTGGTACCCGAAGCATCACCAATCTCTCTCAAAAACTGAGCGTAATGTGCACGACGTTGGCCCATCTGCATAATAATGAAAAAAAATTACTATCTATAAACATCCGGGCAGTTTGCTAATTATTTTCGCAAAAAATTACTATATAAAAAAATTATCTATACTAATTAATTAAAAACATTTAAAAAAAAAATTTACCATTTTCGGAAAGAAATCGCAAGGATGTTATGATCAGTTTTTTTTTGAGGTGTTTGTAAATGAATTGGCAAGGAACTCGCGTGTATATATAAGATTACTTGTCGTCGCTAAATCGTCGCTATATCGAGTCAATCAACCAAAGCTAATTCGTCGCTAACTTTGCAACGATTTTGTGACATTCATACATGCGGGAGGTTAATTGACCGACACGCGGTATATTTTAGGACAAATCATCGCAAATTGGCATCGAATTTGCGACATTCTGTGTTTGCGACGATTTAGCCACGATTAGTTAAAGTCGTTGCCAAATCGTCGCCAATGTGCATCGATTTTGTGAGGATATTTGTAAAATCGGTTTTAGGGTTTAGGGTTTAGGTACAAAATTGTAACGACGATTACAACGTTCCATAAACAACTTGACATGTTTACTGTAAATCCAAATTCATGAAATTATCAATAAGTTCATCGATATTGAAAAATAAGTAAAACATATAGTTTGCGTATACGTTAGAGATTATTAATACAATGATTCAGTTTGTGGATATTACTGTGATTGACCGAGTTTTCATTTTCGGACAATCCTATAAAGTCACGATCAATTTCATTGAAAGATGCATAATACAATGAGATGGTAATACGTTAGGGTTTAGGGTTTAGGGCAAAGGGTTTAGGGTTTATGACAAATCGTTGCCAAATCGTCGCAACTTTGCATCGAATTTGCGACATTCAGTGTTTGCGACGATTTAGCCACGATTAGTTCAAGTCGTTGCCAAATCGTCGCCAATGTGCATCGATTTTGTGAGGATATTTGTAAAATCGGTTTTAGGGTTTAGGGTATAGGTACAAAATTGTAACGTCGATTACAACGTTCCATAAACAACTTGACATGTTTATTGTAAATCCAAATTCATGAAATTATCAATAAGTTCATCGATATAGAAAAATAAGTAAAACATATAGTTTGCGTATACGTTAGAGATTATTAATACAATGATTCAGTTTGTGGATATTACTGTGATTGACCGAGTTTTCATTTTCGGACAATCCTCTAAAGTCACGATCAATTTCATTGAAAGATGCATAATACAATGAGATGGTAATACGTTAGGGTTTAGGGTTTAGGGCAAAGGGTTTATTAGGGTTTAGGGTTTATGACAAATCGTTGCCAAATCGTCGCAACTTTGCATCGAATTTGCGACATTCAGTGTTTGCGACGATTTAGCCACGATTAGTTCAAGTCGTTGCCAAATCGTTGCCAATTTGCATCGATTTTGTGAGGATTTATGTAAAATCGGTTTTAGGGTTTAGGGTATAGGTACAAAATTGTACCGTCGAATACAACGTTCCATAAACAACTTGACATGTTTACTGTAAATCCAAATTCATGAAATTATCAATAAGTTCATCGATATTGAAAAATAAGTAAAACATATAGTTTGCGTATACGTTAGAGATTATTAATACAATGATTCAGTTTGTGGATATTACTGTGATTGACCGAGTTTTCATTTTCGGACAATCCTCTAAAGTCACGATCAATTTCATTGAAAGATGCATAATACAATGAGATGGTAATACGTTAGGGTTTAGGGTTTAGGGCAAAGGTATTAGGGTTTATGACAAATCGTTGCCAAATCGTCGCAACTTTGCATCGAATTTGCGACATTCAGTGTTTGCGACGATTTAGCCACGATTAGTTCAAGTCGTTGCCAAATCGTCGCCAATTTGCATCGATTTTGTGAGGATTTTTGTAAAATCGGTTTTAGGGTTTAGGGTTTAGGTACAAAATTGTACCGTCGAATACAACGTTCCATAAACAACTTGACATGTTTACTGTAAATCCAAATTCATGAAATTATCAATAAGTTCATCGATATTGAAAAATAAGTAAATCATATAGTTTGCGTATACGTTAGAGATTATTAATACAATGATTCAGTTTGTGGATATTAATGTGATTGACCGAGTTTTCATTTTCGGACAATCCTCTAAAGTCACGATCAATATCATTGAAAGATGCATAATACAATGAGATGGTAATACGTTAGGGTTTAGGGTTTAGGGCAAAGGGTTTAGGGTTTAGGGTTTATGATAAATCGTGGCCAAATCGTCGCAACTTTGCATCGAATTTGCGACATTCAGTGTTTGAGACGATTTAGCCACGATTAGTTCAAGTCGTTGCCAAATCGTCGCCAATTTGCATCGATTTTGTGAGGATTTTTGTAAAATCGGTTTTAGGGTTTAGGGTATAGGTACAAAATTGTACCGTCGAATACAACGTTCCATAAACAACTTGACATGTTTACTGTAAATCCAAATTCAAGAAATTATCAATAAGTTCATCGATATTGAAAAATAAGTAAAACATATAGTTTGCGTATACGTTAGAGATTATTAATACAATGATTCAGTTTGTGGATATTACTGTGATTGACCGAGTTTTCATTTTCGGACAATCCTCTAAAGTCACGATCAATTTCATTGAAAGATGCATAATACAATGAGATGGTAATACGTTAGGGTTTAGGGTATAGGGCAAAAGGTTTAGGGTTTATGACAAATCGTTGCCAAATCGTCGCAACTTTGCATCGAATTTGCGACATTCAGTGTTTGCGACGATTTAGCCACGATTAGTTCAAGTCGTTGCCAAATCGTCGCCAATTTGCATCGATTTTGTGAGGATTTTTGTAAAATCGGTTTTAGGGTTTAGGGTATAGGTACAAAATTGTACCGTCGAATACAACGTTCCATAAACAACTTGACATGTTTACTGTAAATCCAAATTCATGAAATTATCAATAAGTTCATCGATATTGAAAAATAAGTAAATCATATAGTTTGCGTATACGTTAGAGATTATTAATACAATGATTCAGTTTGTGGATATTACTGTGATTGACCGAGTTTTCATTTTCGGACAATCTTCTAAAGTCACGATCAATTTCATTGAAAGATGCATAATACAATGAGATGGTAATACATTAGGGTTTAGGGTTTAGGGCAAAGGGTTTAGGGTTTATGACAAATCGTTGCCAAATCGTCGCAACTTTGCATCGAATTTTCGACATTCAGTGTTTGCGACGATTTAGCCACTATTAGTTCAAGTCGTTGCCAAATCGTCGCCAATTTGTATCAATTTTGTGAGGATTTTTGTAAAATCGGTTTTAGGGTTTAGGGTATAGGTACAAAATTGTACCGTCGAATACAACGTTCCATAAACAACTTGACATGTTTACTGTAAATCCAAATTCATGAAATTATCAATAAGTTCATCGATATTGAAAAATAAGTAAATCATATAGTTTGCGTATACGTTAGAGATTATTAATACAATGATTCAGTTTGTGGATATTACTGTGATTGACCGAGTTTTCATTTTCGGACAATCCTCTAAAGTCACGATCAATTTCATTGAAAGATGCATAATACAATGAGATGGTAATACGTTAGGGTTTAGGGTTTAGGGCAAAGGGTTTAGGGTTTAGGGTTTATGACAAATCGTTGCTAAATCGTCGCAACTTTGCATCGATTTTGTGACATTCAGTGTTTGCGACGATTTAGCCACCATTAGTTCAAGTCGTTGCCAAATCGTCGCTAATTTGCATCGATTTTGTGACTATCACAATTAGCTATGATTTAGCGAAGATTTCTTTGAAATCCCTTAAACCCCAAACTAAATCCCATTTCCGATCACCACTCATTTCCCACCGTTGTTGGGGCAATTAATAAATTACATGACACATAGACACATATATATGTCTCGTAATTTATTAATCGCCGCACCTACGGCGGAAAATGAGTGGAGATCGGAGATGGAATTTAGTTTGGGGTTTAAGGGATTTTATAGAAATTAATCATATCACTTAAATTTCACAATAATTACTCGATCACAATATTATATTAATACGTTAAATTCACAATAATTACTAGCTAGCGCGGTCACTCTGATTCATTTTCGGACGAAGAGTAGTACACATCCGTTTCTTGATCATCTGCTTCATCACTTTCTTCGAACTCATCTTCCTCATCTTCTTCCTCTGTATCGTCTGGGAGATATTCAACTTGCCTGTTTTGAGGATCTATCAAAAGGATGTCTTCATTGCTCTCATTTAGTTCTGGCATATCAGAGCAATGATCTTGCTGCATTGGTAGTTCCTCATCAACCCCCACAATTCGACCCCTCGGAGAAACTTTTATAACTGATAACCATGAGATACGGGTGGTGCGAACTCGCGGATATGGAACAAAGCTGACTTGTTCTGCTTGTGATGCTAGGATAAATGGCTCATACTTATTGTAACGTCGTGATTGGTTGACATCTACTGCCCCAAATTTGTTTTTACGGACGACTCGATCAACTGTTGGATCGAACCAGTCGCATTTGAACAGAACGCATTTCAAACCTAAGCAACCAGGGTACTCAACTTCAATTATGTCTTGCAACACTCCATAAAAATCTATTTCGCCCCGCACACATACCCCGTAGTTGGCAGTAGCTCTTTGATTGCCGTATTTGAATGTATGAAATATATATCCGCGTGTGCAATACATAGGTGCACTCGTTATCTTCGATATGGGGCCTTTTATTAACTCATGGAACCATAGTGGATATGCGGTATCCCCATACTCGACCTATATTTCATTAATTAATTTAATTAAAAAGTAATCAAAATATGTATTAGGTTAATTGTCCAAGTTAGTAATTAATCAGATCACTTAAAATTTTACGTACTTGCGTCTTCAACCACGGGGCAAAATGTTGATCTTTACGCTTGTTGATTTCATCGTCTGAGATTCCTTCAATGACTTCTCGGACTTGTCTAACAAATTCACTGCATACAAAAGTATTTGTAATTGGTATAAAGCTAGCATATATATAATTTAGCCATATATATAAGACGTATGTTTATACACTTACGTCTCAAATTGACTAACTTCTTCGCAATTTAAAAGGATATACGTTTGTGCATTATGATGGTCTTTTTCATTGGCAAACCAAACTGACTTCACTCTTCCACATAATCGACCGATTGAAGAAAAGATATCTGGGACACCTTCATTAGCATATGTTCGGCCTACACATCCATCATCATATCGCCGTGCTGCCCTTTTCCGTGTGCGAACCTTCGAGCCAAAATAGTACCCCGTGAAGTGAGAAGTTTCTTCTGTTAAACTTCCTGCTACTATTGAGCCTTCAACTTTGGTTAGATTTTTAGCCTTCCGCTTCAAATGTCCCATGAATCGCTCGAATGGGTACATCCATCGATACTGCACAGGTCCCCCAAGTTTTGCTTCGTGAGGTAGATGAATAGGTAGATGTTCCATAACATCAAAAAAGGCTGGGGGAAATATTTTCTCCATGTTGCACAACAAAATAGGAATACTATCATCAAGTTGTGCAATAACATCTTCTGACAAAGTACGGGTACAAAGATCCCGAAAAAACCCTCCAATGCCTGCAATTGCTTCGTGTACATTTCCTGGTAGAAGTTCAGCAAATGCAAAAGGAAGTAGTCGTTGCATAAAGACGTGACAGTCATGACTCTTCATCCCGGAAAACTTTTGGCCATTCTCAACACATTTAGCTAAATTAGATACGTACCCGTCCGGGAACTTCACATCAGATGTCGCCCATTTGAACAAAGCTGACTTTTCTTCCGCACCCACTCGAAATATGGGGACATGTGCTTTCCCATTGCTTGTAATATGTAACTCATTCCGACAACAAAGATCAGGCAAGTCTAACCTTGACTTACCGCTGTCTTTAGTCCTTCCACGCACGTTTAACAATGTATGCATGATGTTATCAAAAAAGTTTTTCTCAATGTGCATGACATCCAAATTGTGTCTAAGCAAATGATCCTTCCAATACGGAAGCTTCCAGAATATGCTTTTCTTATGCCAATTGTGATGCTCCCCATATCCATCCGGCATATTAGCTGGAGTGTGCCAATTTCCACCACGATTGACTGTTTCCATTGCACCATAATGATCAATTTCTGCTTCTAGATCTTCCCCGGAAATATAAACAGGAGGAGGAACACGAACAGTTTTGTTCTTTCTAAACAACCGCTTATTTCTTCGATATGCATGATGAATCGGTAGAAATCGGCGGTGACAATCAAACCAACTTGTTTTCCGACCATGTTTCAATTGAAACACATCTGTCCGATTGAGACAATATGGACAAGACAATCGCCCATGCGTAGTCCAACCTGATAACATCCCGTACGCAGGGAAGTCGCTTATTGTCCACATAAGCACCGCACGCATTGTAAAATTTTGTTTCCTTGCAAAATCATATGTCCGAACCCCGGTATACCACAACTGCTCCAATTCCTGTATCAGAGGCTGCAAAAACACATCAAGGGAACGCTTCGGATGCTTCGGACCTTAAAATACTCATGAATAAAAATTCCCTTTGCATGCACATATCTGGGGGTAGGTTGTAAGGCGTTAGGATTATTGGCCATAAAGAATATTGCCTACCAGACATACCAAATGGACTAAATCCATTTGTGCAAAGACCAAGATACACATTACGTTTCTCTCTAACAAAGTCTGGATGTACCGTCTTAAAGTGTTTCCACGCTTTTGCATCTGAAGGATGAGTAACCTCCTCATCTGTTTGCAAATGATCTGCATGCCATCTCATCGATGCAGCTGTCCTCTCAGACTGATACATTCTTTTTAATCTATCAGTTATAGGAAGGTACCACATCCGCTGGAACGGTACCTTACTCCGACCAGTACCTTGCGGCTTATATCTTGGCATATGGCAAAATCGACATTCCAGCAACTTATCATCATCTTTCCAAAAAAGCATGCAATTGTCAACACAGACATCTATCATCTCAGAAGGCAACCCAAGACTATAAACCAGCTTCTGTATCTCATAGTAAGTTTCAGCAGCTAAATTGTCCTCTGGCAAATACTCTTTAATCAAATCGGCCCAATCATCCATGCAAACCTCAGCTAAGTTATGATCAGTTTTAATAGTCATCATCCTAGCCGCCAACGACAATTTAGAATGTCCTTCTCTACATCCATCGTAGAGTGGCTGATTTGCAGCATCTAGCATATCATAAAAAACATTTTGCATCTAGATTGGGTTCCTCATCATGATGATCATGTGCAAATGTACTTACGGTTTCATGAAATGCATCCGTAACCATGTCATGAATCCTATCATTATCTTCACCATGGTGCTCCGCATGATCATCAAATTGATTAAAATTATTTGACTCATCAAAATTCGATGCTTGATAATTGCTACTACTACTAGCTGCATTTCCCCCATGACCCTCTCCATGATAATACCATATATAGTAATGCGGCATAAACCCTCTATTTAATATATGCGACCACACCTTCGAGATAATGATAAATTTCCTATTCAAGCATATGGCACAAGGACAGTACATCTTACCACTGATAATCGTATTATGTATACTTCCTGCCTGATGCATGAATCCCTCCACCCCATCACTGAACTCCTTTGTTAGCGATCCCTCTGAATCAAGACGATTATACATCCATCTTCTAATTTCGTATATTGACATTTTTTGTTGGTCAGAAAGAAGTAAATGTTTTTGAATATGAAATTTTTATTATGAAGTTGGCCACTATATATAGATTTTTATTTTCATTACCATCGAATTACCTACGATTTTACATCGATTTCACATCGATTTTACAACGAATCTAAAAATGTTTACATCGACTTTACAACGACATTAAACATGTTTACCTAACCGAACACCGTGAACTTAAAACGTGCTCACCTAACTGATTAATCGTTGGGAAATCGATGTAAAGTTCAACTTATAATAATCATTGCTAATTCGTGGGTAATTTTACGACGAAATTGCAACGTTTTATATGAACCTCGGTAAATCGTCGCTAATTTACAACGATTTTACGACGATTTTGATAATCGTCGTAATGTCGTCGGTAATCGTTGTAAAATCGTCGCTAATTAGCGACGATTTTACAACGAATATTTTCGTCCCAATTTTGCGACGATTTTACGACGTCGTTAAGAATCATCGTAAAGTCGTCGCAAAAACGATTGCAATTAGCAACGAATTAAAATCGTCGCAAAAAATCGTTGCAAATTACCTTTTTTCTTGTAGTGATATAGGCTTCCAATTCAAAACAAACAGGCAATACGTGGATTGGCTCAAGACCTTTATCTACTTATATTTGTCCCTTTAAACTTCTGATGTGGAATCTTAACAAGTTTCTTTAATCTCCATTAGATTAGATCGCTAAGATTCAATTGCCTGAGACTACCCACACTTTTTAATCATCATTTCATTCTCTTTCACGTTACATGATATACAAATATCTAATAATATCTAACATAAATTCAAATTTCCAAATATTTAATATATCGTTTTCTTTACCTTTGTGTGATATTTAATCTGCCCTTATGTAGATCTAGATTTCATAGTGTTATCTCCATTGATGCCCTAAGTCATGAGTAAATACATGTTTTATCTATGAATTAGGGCATCAATGAGTAAATACATTTATTAAAATTAGGGATAATTAGAAATAAAGACAAAATTGGAGAAACATTGTCTCTTTAAGACTTAAAATCTTAATTTTGTCCCATTAAGATTTAATTTAATGTTAAACCAGTTTTATCCCTAATATTGAATTACTTAATATTAACATATATTTTATTAAAAAATTTTACTTTATTAAAAAATTGTAAAACATAAGTAAAGGTGAATATATATGTTAACAACGACATAAAAAACATTCTTCCCCTACAAAAAAAAATTATATTCTTCCCTTCCGATATCGTAACTCCGTCGCCGTCGCCTCGTCTCTTTGTCTCCGCCGCCGATTGATTCTTTTGGTAAGTCAAAATTAACCGTCGTTCGTCTTCCTCCTCCGCCTATCCGCCTCCTCTACCTATTCAAACGCTCTTTTCAATCAATTTTGCTTTGTAAGGTTTTAAAATACCAAATTGTTTTTTTTTTTGGTGCAGCCGGAGATATTACCGGAGATTCATCAATAGTCATTGTCGGGAACCGGTTATTCAATTCCGGTGAGCGTTTTGCTTTAGGTGCCTCTGGTGGAAAATGTAACTTCTTCTACTCCAATTGTTTATGCTTCAAACCTTTGAATATCTTCACTTTTAGTTTGATGTTTGCGTCATATTTTTTTCTTCAATTGTTTATGTTTCTTTTGTTAGAACACCAAAATTTTGGGGCGTGCACTGCTCAAACAAGCAAAAAATATTTTGCTTGATGAAGCAACTGCTTCGGTTGACTCAGTCATTTATAGTCTCATCTAGAAGATTCTAAGGACCGAATTTGGAGACTGCACGGTCTGCACTATAGCACATCGGATTAGGGGTGTTAATTAGGGTCAAAGTCCGAGGGCCGGTCCGGCCCTGAAAAACTGCGGGTTCGGACCTAGAAATATAAGCCCGAAATAAAATCGGGCTAGTGTGTTTTTCGAGCTTAGCCCAAACGGGCTCGGGCTAGCCCGAAAAGCTTGAAACTTTACATTTTTATTAGTTAGAGATTTTATTTCAACATTTATCTTTCTAAAATAATAATTTGACATATTTTCTATACATTTCGTGATCCATGTATCATTATAATTCCATATTTACTTCATTTTTCTATAATCATTATCTATAGAATTTCAATGACATTTCTATATGATTTATACATGTCAAAACTTAATATTTTTTTAGTTTTTATATGTACCTCTTGATGGTGATGAGGATTTAGAATACGATGAATGATATTCTAATCTAAACTCTACTACCTAGATTTGAAGTGTTTTGATTTTATGTTTTATTTGGTAATACAATTTATTTGAATTTTATTTATTTTTTGTCAAACTTTTGCTTTTAAATTTAATTGGATTTGATATAATACATTTCAATTTAGATTTATTTTTATAAATATTTTGTTTTAATTATTCATTTGAGAATTGTGAATTTTTGTGTTTATAAAAAAATGCCCGAAAAAGCCCGAAAAGCCTTAAAGCCTTGTCCGGGCCGGGCCGGGCCGGGCTTTGGAATATATGCCTGATTTTTTTTCGGGCCGGGACGGGTCAGACTCAAATATATGCGGACTTTACGGGTTTCGGGCCGGGCCGGCCTAGCCCGATTGACATCCCTATATCGGATCCCGAATGTGATCGACAGTGACATGGTTCTGGTTCTAAGCGATGGTACATACATACACACAAAAAGAAGATCCGTTTTTTTCCCTCAAATTCTCATATATATGGTTCTCCGTTTACTTCATCCTAAAAAACTTGGTGATGATTTTGCAGGTCTTGTTGCAGAATTCGACACACCAATACGACTTCTAGAGGATAAATCATCGATGTTCCTTAGACTGGTTACAGAATACTCGTCGAGATCAAGCGGCATACCTAACTTATGAAAAGTCCATAAAGCTTATTCTTCAAGCCACTGGGAGAATGCTGTTCTCGCTGCAAAATCTGAGACAAATCAGAAAGCTGTTAGAAGAAAACACATAACTCAAGATCTTGTCACTACAACAAATAAAGTACAGGGATTCAAGAACGCTGGGAAAACCAGTGTTTTCGATAGGGACCAAACAGGAGACTTAAAGATTCACGATCGCACGCATTTTTGTTCAGTTTAAAGTGTAGTTTAGGTTTTTGTTGTAAAGCTGCTGAATCAGTCTTTAGAAGCTGCTTCTTTCTTGTCGACGCATTCTTCCTTGCATACCCAACAAAGTTTTTCAATTGACGATCATTTGTAATAATAACTGGGGAGGTCCTAAGTTATGAATCAAATTGCTTGGTAGATATCTAAACTCGGCATTCTGTTCGACTACTCCATAGTCATCCATAACCATCGTTTTTAACTCAACAAAAGTGGTACTTGATTCAAAAGTAAGTAATTTACCTCGTTTTTTTCATCTACAATGAAAATCCACCATTTATTGATATCCGATCTCCATAAACCAGATGAAACATACATATGCAGCATATTTGAAGAAGATCCGAAGCAAAAAGCTTGTAGAAATCGAAAATCATGCTTTGTGACGAAGAGAATTAAGATAACGTGAAAAAGTTAAAAACGTGAAAGAGAACGGGAAAAGGAAAAAAAAATTTTAAAAGATTTTCAATTAATCCTAGATTTTCTCAGATTTTCTTAACTATCAGTAGAATATATATTTTACGTTCCATAGAACAAAGACAAAACATGAGAAGTTCTATTGTGCAAAAAGTAGAATGTAGAGAAAAATATAGAATATGTATTCCAAAATCTGTAGAATGCAACACAAGTTGTAGAATATATATTCTATAGGCCAAGTAGAATGCAGAACAAGTGGTAGAATATTGATTCTACGTTTGGTAGATTATAGAAACAATACCAGAAAACAAATTCTACAAAATCGTTAAATTGATACGATTTGTAGAATGTGTATTCTACAAATCGTAGATCTGGTGAAATTTTTTTTTTTTAATCAGAATATTTCCTTAAAAAATTATCGAAAATATTTTTATTTCTTTTTTTGGAATTTCTAAGTATTTTAAAATATTAATTTTATAATTTTTAACATTAATTAAAAGATATTTAAGTCAAAAAGTGACAAAAGTCCACAAAGTTTTAAGGGGACAATAGTCTCCTAAATTGGTCATAAATTTACAATTCCCCCATAAAATTAAGAATAGTTTTGATTAAAGCTTGAAACCAAAAACATACTAATCATCTATATTAGATTATGTCTCACGCTAGATACTATTATTAATAACTGAAAATCACAAATCAATGACATGATCCAAAATTCGAATTGAATTACATTGATAAATTCAACCATGAAATGATAATATTTTTAGTTTATTGTATAAACTGTAATTTAAACTATATAATTATACATATCATAATTATACGAGTTATCAATTTAGAATCTAAATATTTTATATTTTATCCGTAATCCTAATATTTTAATATTCATGAAATGTCTCCTAATTAAAAATAAAAATATATAATCTCTTTTTCTAATAATATTTAAATGACGTCAAAAACAAAAGTATTTAAATTATTTCGCCTCATAATTTACACAAATATATTGAAAATCTCCCTCTTTTTCAAGCTTAATTAAAGTTGAATCATATCGACGAACACTAATAGACTAAATTTTACTGTTTTGCCTTTGTTTGAACCACAAAATTCAAATTTAATTTTAAAAATCTAGATGCACTTTCATATATATATATATCTCTCTTTTATTTAGTTATATAAGAATTTGGAACTACAAGTTCCTACATACATGGAAGCAAAATGCATAAAAGGGAAATAATGGAAACTTAAGATACTATTATGCTCCTAGAAAGGAGGAAACAAAGCACATCTCTATAATATTATTTAAGAAGACATTTTTAAAAATGAACTTTGTTTTGTAAGTTATTACATGAAATGCCATTACAAATAATAAAAAATAATTAAAATAGGAAAGAATATAATAGTCTTTTAAAATGATTGATTAGAATATGGAAAGTATATATTTTGCATTAAAGATGTTATTTATTATTTAATTTCTTAATTATTTTTAATACTATATATTTAAAAATAATAATCAATTCATATTCAAAATCTTGCTATTACAAATGAATTCAAAGAAAACAAAATCTATTCAAAATCTTGCTAAATTTTTCACTATAATTTATTATATTTTATTTGAATATATATCAAAACAAATTTTATAAAAAATTAGACACAAGAATACTATATTTTATTTAAGAGTTCGTAGACTAATCATAAAAACTAGAGTCATTATGGTGCATGTTAGAGTTATGTTTTCAAGATTATAAATTTTTTGCGGGTTAACCAGAATAATATTTTAGTTCACTGCAAAACGGGTTAAATAGATAAATTATTACAAATTGACATATTTATCTATAATCATTAGTTAGCTATATTTTAAAATTCAGATAAAAGTAATTTTATTAAATTTAATTTCAAAACAATTTATTTTTAAAAAATTACTCCGCGCTATAATTAGCCCGGGTTAAATCCTAGTCCATTCTTATTTGATGCAACAAAAGAAATAAGAAATAAAAGAATTGGACAAATACTTAGTCTTGGTATTTCAGGTTGGGTGACTTATACACTTGGGAACAGGAAGACCACAATATATGATTAAAATTAAAACAAGAGAATGTTGATTCTGTTTTTAATTTTAATTTTTATTACTATTATTTTTTTTATAACCTTGTACTATTTCTTAATTTAGAAATCAATAAAAATAAATAGAATTTGACTTGATCAAAAGACTGATTCAACAGGAAGTGAGGTGGAGTTCTTGATTTGGTATCTATTGCATAATGTAAAATGCATGCGTCTTGATTCGTTACTCGTTAGGCAACTTGAACGTGTTGAACCGTCATGCACAAAAACTAAATGAAAAATGCTTGTCTAAACTAGACTGAGCAAACTAGTCATTCTTAAAGGACATAGAAATGAAAAAATGCATTACAGAACTTTTTCTTCAAAACTAATTATTTCGATAAATTTACACTAGCTACTAATCAATCAAACATGAAGAACATTACAAAACATAGTATTTATTGTTAGCAAATCTAAGAAAGTGGATTTGTGCTCTAAAGAGCTTATTAACACAGAAAATATAAATAGCTCATTGAGCTTTATTTAGATAGATAAGAAACTAAAGAGAGGTGAAGAAGATTTTGGTTTGTCACCAAGAACACAAACACATTTGATTGATCTGAATTTTACAGAGAAGGAGAGTTGTCTTTTGCAACTCTCTAAGGTTACTCTACACATCGATCATAACATTGCATCTTATACTAAATCCACTTTGCTCACTCAAAACCTAATACACATGGGCTTTGGTTTGGGCTTGGTTTTAATACTTCAATACTCCCCCGCAAACTTTGCGTCGGGTGAAAGCCAAGATGTCAAAGTTTGAAACCGCAAATGTATATGACTTTGGCGGAAGCATGAATAAGCGAGGCAAGATCTTTGTGATGTAGGCGGATGATTCTATTCACCAAGGAGAACATTAGTGTGAGAACTTTTCAGGTTCTTTTGACCTATTTGTCTCACGAAGAGTCCGGGTTTCTTTTCCCGTTTAACTCCCCTAAGTTATCTCATGACGAGAGAATTCTCTTCCCACAACTTCTTAATCCTAATCGCTATTTGCTGTCCATCCATCAGCCAACTAAAACTGCTTGCTAATCATTATGCCTTCTCTTTGGCATATCATCGAACACCTTATGTGCGTCCAACCAAGCAGAAATTTGCAGCCACAAACTATCATTAGCAAACCCAAAACTATTCCATTCTAGCCTCACGAGTTCGATCCTAATCTAAACCATCCAGCAGAACCAGGATAACAACAATCAACCATCACACTCTTCTCAAGCTATCAAACGGTGGTTTTCAATGCTTTGTTCTATCTCAGATGGAAAAACAGACAATTACCTTGAAGAGTTCAAGACAATTGTGGTTTGCTTAACATATCCAGCCATCGATTCTGCTTGTCTCCCTTTTTTTTTTTTTTGATATATGGCTGCTCGATTGTCAACGCCTCAGTGTCTTCATCCTTCAATTTCGTGTCTAGGAGCTTTAACTCCTCCATAGAAGATTGAATTTTGATGAGACGGTAAACCGGAGAACTGAATCGGAGAGTTGAGATTCATATTTGAGAAGAGGTGAACCAATTGCAAGAAGATGAAGATGCCTTCTTCGTCTTCGGTGAGCTGTAGAATAATATTGGCCCAACTGCTCATTTGAAGAAGTAAAGCCCAATTTGGGATTGATAGGCCCAATACATTGGCCCAGCCGAAGAACCTTCTCTTGCTTCTCTCCCAACGATGATTGCGCAGGCAAGATGGCTTCACCGAGCTTAGTCTGGAAGATCTATGGCCGGAGACCGGATTTGCTTCGATTTCACCGGCGAAGGGTCTGATGAAAACCATCTGGAAATCTTCGATACTCAGACTCCTCTCTTTCTCTCCGATTCTTTCCTCATTTTCTCAAAGGCACGATGAGAAGAAGTTGCAGATTAAACGTTTGCTAGAAGCTAGTGAGATTAAGATCCACAGATCGACTGAAGCTCTGATACCATGAAGGAAAACAGAAATCAAAGATAGATGAAGAAGCAGATTAGCCTTAACTCTTCTCCTGTCTTTTTACACCCTTACCATAACACATCGTTTTTCTTCTTCAATTTATACAAAAACAATAAAACCCTAAGATGGCAGGACACATGTCTTCATTCTGATAAGTCTACAGAAACGAGGGCTTCAAATGAGTTAGACAATTTTATGTCATTAAGCTTTTCCTCACATCTCTGCATCTTTTCTTTTCCTTTGTTCATCTTATCTTTAACCAAGGCTAATCTGCTCTCAGTTTCCAAGATCACCAAAGATTACCCTTGCTCCTTTGATTTTGACTGTGATAATGTGCGTGTTTATGATAAGGAAACCAAGAAGCTTCTTCTTCTGGGAAGAAACAATGATGGGCTATATGTGTTAAAGGATTCCAGTCCGCAGGTGTTTTACTCATCTCGACAGATTGCTGCTAGTGATGAAGTGTGGCACCGACGATTAGGCCATCCAAATCCGCATATACTCCAAGATCTATCTGCAAACAAGTCTATTTTCATCAATAAAAGTGTCAAATCTTTTTGCGAGGCATGTCAGCTTGGAAAAAGCTCGAGACTTCCTTTTAGTGCGTCCTCATTTGTTGCGTCTCGGCCATTAGAACGGATTCACTGTGACCTTTGGGGTCCTAGTCCAGTTCTGTCGGTTCAAGGATTTCGGTACTATGTAGTTTTCATTGATAACTTCTCTCGATATTGTTGGTTCTATCCGTTGAAGTTAAAATCAGATTTCTACTCTACATTTGTTATGTTTCAATCTCTGGTTCAAAATCAGTTACAAACCACTATTGGCACATTTCAATGTGATGGTGGTGGGGAATTCACAAGCAAGAAATTTCTCACACACCTCCAAGAACACGGGATCCAACAATATATCTCATGTCCCTATACACCACAACAAAACGGTTTGGCCGAGAGGAAGCATAGACATATCACCGAACTTGGCCTTTCGATGATGTTTCAGAGCAAGATGCCACAAAAGTTTTGGGTTGAAGCTTTCTTTACTGCTAACTTCCTTAGCAATCTTTTGCCTCATACAGCTCTAGCTAATCCTCGAAGCCCGTATGAAATCCTTTACGGTAAAACACCAAACTACTCATCCCTTAGAGTTTTTGGTTGCGCGTGCTATCCCACAATGAGAGATTACGCAACTCATAAGCTTGATCCGAGATCGTTAAAGTGCGTGTTTTTGGGTTATAATGAAAAATATAAGGGATACCGGTGTCTACTTCCGACTACAGGTCGTGTTTACATCAGTCGTCATGTTGTTTTTGATGAACTGAAATTCCCTTTTTCTGATGAGTATTATCATCTGCATTCCTCTGTAACCATGATTCTCACATCAGCTTGGCAACAGAGCTTCAGGCCAAAAATAGGTTCTCCGACCTCTTCCCAAAACTCAGTACATCCTCCACACGCTATCGCAGCTCTCCCTGATTCTCAAACCGAATCTACGACAGCTGCTGCTCATAGGAGTAATTTTTCCTCTGCATCACACTCTGTTTCATCTAATCATGCAGAGAATGATTCGACCTTTACTCCAGACGACTTTCCACCATTATCAGCCCCTTTTCTCTCTTCTTCTTCTGCAGATCATCATGCCGTATCTACTGCTTCTGAGGGGATGAGTTCTGAGTGTACGGCGGGCTCCGATTCCGTTCCTATAGGCAACAGCTCATCTCCTCTTTCAAGCAGGACAGAGACAGCTGATGCTGCGGCATCTTCAACTCAGAAAAGTCAAATCTCTACAAGTACAGAGCAAGGAGACGAACCACCAGCAGCTCAGCTTACTCATCCAATGATTACAAGATCAAAAGTTGGGATTTCTAAACCAAATCCTAGATACACCCTTCTCACGCAAAACGCTTCATATCCGGAACCCAAAACAGTGTCAGAAGCTCTCACACATCCGGGCTGGAGCAATGCTATGGACGAGGAGTATGATAATTGCACAGAAGTTCAAACATGGTCTTTGGTGCCTCACACGCCCGATATGCGCGTGTTAGGAAGCAAGTGGGTCTTTAGAACTAAGCTTAATGCTGATGGGACACTAGAGAAGTTGAAAGCCCGCCTTGTTGCTCAGGGATATAATCAAGAAGAAGGTATAGATTATTTGGAAACCTATAGTCCAGTCGTAAGGACTGCCACAGTGCGACTTGTCTTAGATATTGCTACGGTGATGCAATGGGATATTATGCAAATGGATGTCAAGCACGCCTTTCTTCATGGTGACCTTACCGAAACTGTATACATGCGCCAACCAGCTGGTTTTGTGGACAAGGATAAGCCCAATTATGTGTGTCATCTTCACAAATCCTTATACGGTCTAAAACAATCTCCACGGGCTTGGTTTGATAAGTTTAGCAATTATTTGCTAGAATTCGGCTTCACTTGCAGCATCAAGGATCCATCGTTGTTTGTCTACACAAGAGGCAAAGACTTGATAATGCTTTTACTCTATGTTGATGACATGCTTCTTACCGGTAATAATTCTGCAGCTTTGGTCAGACTCTTAGAAGACCTCAATAAACAGTTTCGTATGAAAAACCTTGGGAAAATGCATTACTTCCTCGGGATTCAGGCCAATTTTCATGAAAATGGCCTCTTTTTATCACAGCAAAAGTATGCTGAAGATCTCTTAGCCGTTGCCGGAATGAGTGATTGCTCTCCTATCGCTACTCCTTTACCTCTCCAGCTCAACAGAGTCCCGGATCAAGACGACATATTCCCAAATCCAACGTACTTTCGGAGTTTGGCAGGAAAGCTTCAGTATCTAACGCTAACGCGGCCGGATATTCAATTTTCTGTTAATTACGTATGTCAAAAGATGCACGCCCCATCTACTTCTGACTATAATCTTCTCAAGCGAATACTTCGGTATATCAAAGGCACTATTGCTATGGGGATAAATTTTTCGAAGGACACTGATTTCACTTTGCGTGCTTATAGCGATAGTGATTGGGCCGGATGTCCTCATACGCGTCGTTCTACTGGGGGTTTCTGTACCTTCCTCGGATCGAACATAATCTCGTGGTCATCTAAGAAACAGCCAACCGTGTCCCGAAGCTCTACTGAGGCAGAATACCGGTCTTTGTCGGCAACTGCGACAGAGTTAAGTTGGATTTGTTCGGTGCTGCGTGAGCTCGGTGTTCCTCTTCAGGTAACTCCAGAACTCTACTGCGATAACCTTTCCTCTGTTCAGTTAACAGCTAATCCAGCCTTTCATAAAAGATCAAAGCATTTTGAACTTGATTACCACTACGTTCGAGAAAGAGTGGCTCTTGGTTCCCTTTTAGTCAAACACGTCCCGGCTCACCAGCAATTAGCTGACATATTCACTAAATCATTGTCTTACGAAGCGTTTACCACTTTGCGTTTAAAACTTGGTGTCGATAATCCACCCACACCAAGTTTGAGGGGGACTATTAATGCAAAATCTCATATCAGTAAAACAGAGCAAGGAGAAGAAGCTAAAAACGACAAAGTATCATACAAAGACAAGATGGGTCAACCCATTGCAAGAGATCACAAAGAAAAGCCCAACAAGAGCCCAGTTGAATTTAAAGCAAAAAGGCAACGGTGGTTGGTTAAAGATAAGATGAACAAAGGAAAAGAAAAGATGCAGAGATGTGAGGAAAAGCTTAATGACATAAAATTGTCTAACTCATTTGAAGCCCTCGTTTCTGTAGACTTATCAGAATGAAGACATGTGTCCTGCCATCTTAGGGTTTTATTGTTTTTGTATAAATTGAAGAAGAAAAACGATGTGTTATGGTAAGGGTGTAAAAAGACAGGAGAAGAGTTAAGGCTAATCTGCTTCTTCATCTATCTTTGATTTCTGTTTTCCTTCATTTATCAATGTAGATTACAACTCTACGTTGATTAATAGCTAGTGTAAATTTATTGAAATAATTATTTTTGAAGAAAAAAGTTTCCTATGTTTTGTTTTAGGTCTTTAAATAAGAAACCGAAGTGTCTATAAATAAGAGAGAATGATGATTCTGTTTTTAATTTTAATATTTTTTTAATTGTAATTGTTATTTTCTTGAGTTTTTTTTGTTCATTCTAACTTCTATAGTACCTACCACTAACTTCTATATATTCTAACTTCTAATGTTCTATAGAAGTTAGAATGGACAAAAAAACTCGAGAAATCTAACAATTAGTGGTTGGTGTTTTCACATAAAAAAACCCTCACTACTCTATAGAACATTAGTGGTTCTAACTTCTATAGGTACCTACCACTAATGGTTCATAATTTAGAACATTAATTGGTTCATAAGTAACAATAGAAAAAAAAAACAGAGTAGTGAGGGTTTTTTTATGTTAACAACACCAACCATTATAATTTAGAACATTAATTGTATAAAGCAACGGTAATCCACCATAAAATCACGATGACCACCGGAAACTACCCCAAAACACACTATAGAAGTTAGAATGGACAAAAAAACTCGAGAAACCTAACAATTAGTGGTTGGTGTCAAAGCTCATGCTCATTTCAGAGGAACTCTGAGACTCCATTTCTTGATTGTTACTTTTCATCGAGATTTCAGAAGTAAGACACTCTTTTAGCTCGATAACAACTTGGAACATGCTTGGTCGTTTTTCTGAAGAAGGGTTTGTACACAACATAGCCAATTCAATTGCTCTCCAGACAGAACGAGAGTTGTAATCACCATCAAGGTTAGGATCCATGATTCTGGTAATATCTCCACTGTTAAGCATAAATGCTGTCCATTCTGTTATGTGTGACTTTTCGCGGGTTTGGTCCATTACGCGTTGGTTTGTGATTATCTCCAATAATACAATCCCGAAACTATAGACATCGCTCATTTCCGCCAACCGACCAGTTCTGTAATATCTAGCAAAGGAAAAACATAGATATGTGTATTCTTTTAACTGGAAAAGATGAATGCTGACACAATTTTTAGCACATTTGTGCGTATTATCATTTTGGAGTTTGTTTTGACATATCCTCGTTATACATATAACCAAAACGGATCAAATCTTAGGTGGAGTTATAATACTTACTCGGGATCGAGATATCGAGGAGTACCAGCAACAGCAGTCGAAACATGAGATTCATCTTCGAGTTGGTAAGATCTTGAAAGCCCGAAATCCGCAATTTTGGCAGTGAATCGTTCGTCCAACAATATATTTGTACTTTTGACATCTCTATGCACCATAGATGGTCAACATCCAAAATGTAAGTATTAAAGTCCTATATATTAACATTAGAAAATGCCCTTTTTACTGTATGATCTCTATAAATCGTATTAAGAATATGAATAACGTTTATAACAAAATATATATATATATATATATATATATATATATATATCCAAACATTATAGATTTTCAAAACTAGTACTTTCGTCATTTTATCAAGTTGAAGTATATTTATTACTATGTCAAGAGTATAAGATAAGAATATGTATATGTACCGTTTATGTTTGAATCATTTATCTCCATAGATCACATTAAATGTTTTGTAATAAGAAAAGTGAATGACTTTATTTTAAGATATCTCGAACCTAGTGCGGCATCAATGGCTATTTGTAGTCTTGTACTCCACTTCAGAACAGCGCTACCATTTTTTCCTGTAATAGATTGGCAAATCAACTAACATATCTTTTTATGTATTAATATAACTAAGAAAATGCTAAAATTTTATATATATATATATATATATATATATATATATATATATATATATATATATATATATATATATATATAGTATGATTTTTCACCTGACAAATGATGTTTCAAGTCTCTATTTGACATGTATTCATAGATGAGAGCCAAATGATCTCGTTCATCACAATATCCTACTAGGCTTACCAAGTTTATGTGGTGAACTCTCAACAAAAGTTCGACCTGTACACCAATTAATAAACAAAAAACACATGAAACGCATTGGTTTAATATATATATATAGACTGACGAATTTTTTTATCTCTGCCTCGATCCGAGCCATCGTAAGCCGGTCTTGATCGAACCGGTTTCGGTTCGAACCGAGTTAAACTAGGGGGTGCTAATCCCCCCTCTAACAATTGGTCCCCCCCTCAGTTCGGCGAGGGAGTTTATGAGTTCGGTGAATTTCTAAGGAGTATTCTTTAGCTCGGTTAGAATTGAGATCGGTACGATCTGATCAGATTCTATTTTAAGTTCGGCGAATTCCTTTAGAAAGTTAAGATTGGAATTGTCGTGGTCGAATCGATTTTCGAACTTTCGAGTTCGGTGAATCTTTGAGTTGATTCGTAATCATTCTTCTCTTTCTCGAGAAGAGGCATGTTGATTCGGAATCGTTATTGTCCTCGGGAAAAGGCGAGTCGATTCGTTTCTCCAAACTTTCGCGGAATTCGAGAAGTCGTCATGATTGCGATTTCCTTTATAAATATCGGGCGAACCTCGCTTTTTTCTCACTTCTCCCTTGCTTCCGAAAAAGGTACTCTTTCTCTCTCTAAACGCTCTCCTTTCTCTCTAGATTTTTTTGTGTTTTTCCGATTTAAGGTCGTTATTCCGCCGCGATTTCTCCGATCTGTTTGTAGATCTTCAAACTTTCCGGTCGATCTTCAACTGTTCTTCATCAATCTTCAAACTGTTCTTCATCAATCTTCAAACTGTTCTTCATCAATTCCTTCTTCCGATCGAGATGAATTCTGAAGGTGCATCCATTTCTGTTGATGACCGATCTCCGAATCAAGACTTTTCGGACGTTAGGCGTTTCATGGATGATTCCGTCTCGAGCTCGGATATGCCGGAATTGTTCAGGCATAACTCGCATCATGGTGAAGCGAGTAGTTCCAGGATCGCCGTCGAGGTTCCTCATCTGAGGGATGAGTTCGGAGATCGGGCCGAGGAAGTAGCTGGAACAGATAGCCAAGTTCGCATGGATCGAGAATTTGCAGCTCGGCTTGAGGAGGAAGATGTTGTGGAAACAGATAGCCAAGTTCGAGCCGATCG
This sequence comes from Eutrema japonicum, assembly GCA_030161315.1. Taxonomy (NCBI): domain Eukaryota; kingdom Viridiplantae; phylum Streptophyta; class Magnoliopsida; order Brassicales; family Brassicaceae; genus Eutrema; species Eutrema japonicum. Next base: position 41,486,085 of record BSQW01000006.1, read on the forward strand.
CGAATTTGCTGTTCGGCTACAGGACGCCGAGGATGCGGCTCGGCCAGAAGATCATGGTGCTTCGCCAAAGGTCCGCCCGGATGGAGGAGAGGATGAAGAACCAGTCTCTCCGGCAGTTCGAAGAAAGATAGAGGAGCCTTCGATCATTGGACCAACGCAGTCCAAAAGGAGTACGGTTCAAGTCACTTTGGAAAAGTGCGGGGCTCCGGACAAACTTGTTTACAAGATCCCAAAGGTGACCGATCGACCGTGGGACCCCCCCCCCCCTGAGGGTTACATCTGTGTTTATGAAGATTATTTTCGGGAGTGCGGCCTCCAATTTCCGATACCCGAGCTTTTCTACAAGTAGTGCAATATCTCAACTTTTGCCGGCCACGGTGATCAACCTGATGGGTCTCCTAATTCTCGGTGATGACTGTGACGTTCCCATCACGGTCGAGATATTCGAGATGTTGTTCCGAGTAGTACGCTCGGAGGTCAGGCCTTGGTTTTTGTGTGCGCAAGCGAAGCCGGAGTACGATCTTATTACTGGGGTTAAACCGAGCAAGGTTAATCACTGGAATACTCGATACTTCTTTGTGAAAGTCGACGAATACTCCGTTGAACGTCCTGACGAGACTTACCGAACTCGATGGAGGAGCACCATTGGTAGATATCGGTTCTTTGGTTTTTTCTCTTTCGCATTATTTTACCTAAGTATCGTTTGTTGCTTTATTTTTCATAGCGTCATCTTCCGAGCTTCTTGATTACCACTCCTGGATTTACCCATCTTCACGCGAAGGAGTTGAGCGCGGCAGGAAAGGTTCGGTGGCCCGAGGCGTACCAGGACAAACTTGACCAGAAAGCTAAGCGAGCTTCGAAAGGTACATATCAGTTCTTCTTTCTTGTTTTAGATCGGTAAGTGGCTCTAACCCTCTGTCTTTGTCCTTCTTCAGCCAATCTGTCTCGTCGAAAGAGGAAGATGAAACTAGACGACATCCCGAACTTAATGGATGACATGGACGGTGATGAAGTGGATGTGGATATCCCTTCCGTAGCCGAACAGGTGAATCCTGAAGTTCCTTCCTCAATTGAGGTCGGACAAACGGCTAACGACGAAGAAATCGTCGGAGGTGATGTTCCCGCTGGAGAACAGGTTCTTGTTGAAGAACAAACTTCTCTTCCGGCTGAAAAGAAGAGGGAAAGGACAACAAAAAGGGGGACTCGGCAAGCGACCGGCCAAACCGCTGGGGTCGGTACTAAAAATGCCGAGCGTACTGAAGGTGACGAGGGGAATACCGAGCCTCGACGTGCCGAAGAAGAAACGGTGGTCTTGTCGGACGATTCTCCCGTTCCGAAGAGGCATTGGACGTCAGATCCAGCGACTAACGCGTGGGATTATGCCGAAACATATCGGCGAGTAAGCTTTGGCCCGGAATTTCTTCCTCCGGTTGATCGCCTTCATAAGTCCGAGGCTTTCGAGAAGCTGGCTCGGACCATTGCTGAGGTAAACATCCTTTTCTGAGTTTGTTGCTCCTTCTTTTATTCTTTTCGATCCTTGTTCCTGACGTTTGTTATTTCGACAGATGGTTGCCCAAACGAACGAGATCGTCGGGTCTTACGACCGTGATCTCGGTGCCTCCCGTCGTAAGGCTATTGAAGCGAGTGTTCAAATCGTGGAACTTCGCAAGGAGCTGCACGTGTCTGAGGACAGGGTGGAGGCCGGCGATCGCGCGGTATCCGAGCTGACTAGAGAGTTGGCTGCATTTAAGAGATCCAACGCCGAGCTGGAGTTATAAAAGGATGCGCTTTCGTTGAAGTTGTTTGCAGAGACTTCGCGACTACGGACTGGCCGCACTCAGCAAACTTCAAAGAGGAAGGTGGTCACCAAAAAGTGCCAAGTTCGGCTTCAAAAGGTCAAGGATCATCTGTTGGCGATCGATCAGGCAAAGAAACCATTTCTTGCTATCAACCAAATCCAAGGAATTCTTGGTTTCTGTGAGAACCTTAAGAAGAAGCACGGCATTATTGTTCCGCCATCTCGCATCAAGAAGCTCGAGAAGCTTAAGGTCGAGAAGTCGGCGGAATATGTTGCGATCGACCTCCGCGAGCTGGTTGATGCGGACCTGGTTGTCTCACCGTTCACCGATCCAGTGCACCCGGAGGTTTCGACCTCGATGGGTAATGAAGTTCCACCGGGCCTTGACAAGTTCGGATCCAACCGGGCTTCGATGTCGGCAGATCACGCTGATGCGATGCGGAGGCAACATGTTTAAGTTCCTTTTTTCTATCTTTTTGTAATTCGTTTAGTTTTCTTCTGCCTGAAAGGGCTTATAACTTGACATTTTGGACCGGAGGGTTTTTATAGTCCGGTATCCATTTTGTTATTTGCCCGAGGGGGATTTTTAAATGAATCCCGGTTTTTATTGATTGCTAATTCCCCCTCTAACACATACCACTTATCTTTCTCGGATTTTTCCTCTTCCTCCACGATGAAGATGTGCGCCCTGTGTAAGATATCTTCTAACGTCTTAAGATATCTCCTTGTGGAAGTCTGATTCGTACCATGTCGCTTTATAAAGAGCTTTGATCGCGGCTTCGTCATCGATCGTACAGTGTGATACGATCGCTTTGAAACGTTCCATGAAGTTGCGTAGAGGTTCGTCCTGTTTCTGTTCGAGGGCCCAGAGTTCGGCGTTCTTCGTTTTCTGCTTGATAAACATGGTGAAACGTTTGAGGAACTTGGTAGTGAGTTCGTTGTAGCTGTTGACTGAATTTGGCTCAAGCGTCGAAAACCAATCGAGCACGGCTCCGGAAATGTTCTCTACAAATAGCTGGCACATGGTTGTGTCTTTTTCGTTCTCCGAGCTGAAACGAAATTGATTCATCATGATAACGAAAGAAGTCACGAAATGCTTAGGATCGGTGAACCCATCGTATGGTGTGATCTTGACCCTCTCCAATCGTCGGACTGGAGTGTTGATGATTCGTTCCGTGAATGGTGTCCTCTGTGACTCCTGAATCACCCGATCGAATTCTGGCGCCGAGCTCGTTGCCTGGTGAACTTTAGACCGCATGTCTTGTAACTGGGCCTGGACCCTTGCGAATTCCAGGTTCATGGCGGCTTGATCCGCGATGTGGATTTCCGAGTCGGCTGCGGATCTCCTAGTCTGCGGGTCGGTCGCACCCGGGAGTTGAGTGTCGGTCAGGTCTGACAAGAGGTTCCGGCGTAAAGCGTTTCTGTTGGAGGGGGTGATCAGGCTCGGATCGAGTGTACCGATCTGGCTTCGTTGTTTGATGTGGGATGCTATTAGAGATGTGATTCGCTCCTCATTATTTTTATTGATTTTTGCGAACCGTGCTGCCATGGCTTCCATAAAGACGGTCGGATCCATGAATGCTGGGGTAGCTGGAGGCGGTGGAAGAGTCCTCGGGGGATTGGTCTTATTATCCCTTCCAGTAGGTAAGGTCGGAGGGAGTCCTCCTCCAATTGTTGGTAACCCAGTGTCGGTTGGGTTGATTTCATCGACCTGAGGGTTTTGGTCATCGTTTTCCGAGCCGTTAATGATGACCACAGAGGTGTCGATAGGGAGAACCATTGCCGAACTCAATCAAACGATATCCGAAAGTACTGTTCTATACTTTCACAACAGTCGGCGCCAATTGTTGATCCGTAAATTACACAAAATGGGTAAAACAATACTTTTATTGGAATCTAGTTTATTGATTAAGAATTGGCGTTACAACAGAGTTTTAGTAAGAAAGCAAAGGCATAAAACTCGAGATCGGTAAAGTAGTTCTCTTGTATTCTTTGGTCTCTGCGAAAGTTGTGAATGGGATTTCATGAATGAGCCTTCTCCTCTATTTATATTGTCTTGAGGCGGTTTGAAGGGAGAATATTTCCTTTTCCGAGTTTAATTAGGAGAAGGAAATATTCCGATTTTCTCTCACAGATAAGGATATCTTCCTAATATCTCGAAGATTCCGGTTTTGACATAAAATGCACATTTTTCAAGTCTATCATAGCGGCCTGAAAGAAAAGTATAAGTGTTAAATAAATTTAAAACGATTTATGTCAAAAAACTGTAAGAAAAGTCTCACATACCCCACCGGTCATGTAGTCAGAAGATAAAATGGTTTTAAGATGTCCATTTAAACCTGAATCTGAACATTAAAAAAAAACGCAAAACAATATATAAGAAAATTATAGACAAAATATATAAGAAAACTACAAAATTTGACTTAGACGAAATATTGGTGCATTGCCTAATGTTATCAGCCGACTTAGACCCCCAGGAATCGACAGCCTTGAGGCAAAGTTCCCGCTCATTTTGCTTTGCCTCAAATATCTTGCAACTCTTGCGTTGCGGATGCGGATGCGGATGAATCTTGTTGGCCAACTCCACAACCATATCATAGTGGACTTTTGTCACTGTCTCGTTAGTGCAAGTTATTGCGAGCTCCCTCTCACTATTCCTAGAGAATAGTGAGCTAACAAACAAGAGATTTACAAGATCTTCTTGTTCATTAGACTGAGAGGAAGAGGAAGCCTGACAAAACAATAGAGAATTAATAGCCACATAGCTAACACTCTAGATGACCATCTGTGATAAACGACAGCAAGCAAGCAGACAATTTTCAGAAATAGTGTAAAATAAAAGAGTATCAATCAGGAGCATGATTGTTTATCTCAATAACATCAAGTAGAGATCAAAACAAGCAACAATGACCATATGTGATAAACGAGAGCAAGCAGACAAATTTCAGAATAGTGTCTATGTTCACTAGCAGAACCAAATGATTTCTATCAACAAATGCCGAGTTTAGAATCCGTAAAATGGAAGTTCAGGCTACCAAACAGTAATATCTAATTGAGTAGCTCAAGCCCTAAAAATCAAGCCTAGAGAGCTAAACAAGGCACAATAGCGAATTATGGTTATAAAGAGCTAGATCGAGAATAAATCAATAACGAGCGAGTGAGAGAAAGGAAAGATATACTTACGTTGTTAAGATCGTTTTCCATTGGCCAACTGAAAGACAGAAACAAAATCGAGTGTGAGAAAGAAAATCATGAATAAGAAGTCTAAATTAGTAGACGAAGCGAAGAACCACAGAGGAATACCTCGTGACGACTTGAAGCGAACTTCGCTCGACGAAATTCTCCGAGAAAAATAGGGTGGAAACTACAAAGGATTAAAGTGGGAAAACGAGGAATTAAGAAACTGTTAACAGATTTTCCAGATAAACGCAGATTGAAGAAATTAGGGTCTCACCAACTAAATCCCGCTTTCGATTTTCTAAAGACCTCACGGGATGAAGGAGGAGGAAGAATCATACCATGGCGGTTAAAATAGGACTGTATTAAGGGCAACTGGGATTAGCACCCCTGGTTTAACTCGGTTCGAACCGAGACCGGTTCGATCAAGACCGGCTTACGATGGCTCGGATCGAGGACAAGTCAGCCCAAAAATATTGGGCCAAACTCGGAATCTCTCTAAATCCCGTCTCGGCCATCGATCTAGGTCCCGCGCGAGCTCGGTCCGTTACAAAATATAATAACCGGAATATTTCCCCTTTTCTGCCGATCTCGGAAAAGGAAATATTCCCCTCGACTGAATCTTCGAGATATTAGGAAGATAACCTTATCTGGGAGAGAAAACCGGAATATTTCCTTCTCCTAATTAAACTCGGAGAAGGAAATATTCTCCCTTCAAACCGCCTCAAGACAATATAAATAGAGGAGAAGGCACATTCATAAAATCACATCCACAACTTTCGCAGAGACCAGAGAATACGAGAGAGCTACTTTACCGATCTCGATTTTTCTGCCTTTGCCTTCTTACTAAAACTCTGTTGTAACGCTGATTATTAATCAATAAACGAGATTCCAATAAAAGTACTGTTTTATCCTTTTTGTGTGATTTACGGATCAACAATTGGCGCCGACTGTGGGGAAAGTATAGAACAGTACTTTCGGATATCGTTTGATTGAGTTCGGCAATGGTTCTCCCTATCGACACCTCTGTGGTCATCATCAACGGCTCAGAAAACGATGATCAAAACCCTCAGGTCGATGAAATCAACCCAACAGACACTGGATTACCAACAATTGGAGGAGGACTCCCTCCGACATTACCTACTGGAAGGGATAATAAGACCAATCCCCCGAGGACTCTTCCACCGCCTCCAGCTACCCCAGCATTCATGGATCCGACCATCTTTATGGAAGCCATGGCAGCACGGTTCGCAGAAATCAATAAAAAGAATGAGGAGCGAATCGCATCTCTAATAGCATCCCACATCAAACACCGAAGCTAGATCGGTACCCTCGATCCGAGCCTGATCACCCCCTCCAACGGAAACGCTTTACGCCGGAACCTCTTGTCAGACCTGACCGACACTCAACTCCCGGGTGCGACCGACCCGCAGACTAGGAGATCCGCAGCCGACTCGGAAATTCACATCGCGGATCAAGCCGCCATGAACATGGGATTCGCAAGGGTCTAGGCCCAGTTACAAGACATGCGGTCTAAAGTTCACCAGGCAACGAGCTCGGCGCAAGAAATCGATCGGGTGATTCAGGAGTCACAGAGGACACCATTCACGGAACGAATCATCAACACTCCAGTCGGACGATTGGAGAGGGTCAAGATCACACCATACGATGGGTTCACCGATCCTAAGCACTTCCTAACTTCCTTCGTTATCATGATGAATCGATTTCGTTTAAGCTCTGAGAACGAAAAGGACGCAGCCATGTGCCAGCTATTTGTAGAGAACCTTTACGGAGCAGCGCTCGATTGGTTTTCGACGCTCGAGCCAAATTCAGTCAACAGCTACAACGAACTCACTACCAAGTTCCTCAAACGTTTCACCATGTTTATCAAGCAGAAAACGAAGAACGCCGAACTCTGGGCCCTCGAACAGAAACAGGACGAACCTCTACGCAACTTCATGGAACGTTTCAAAGCGATCGTATCACTCTGTACGATCGATGACGAAGCTACGATCAAAGCTCTTTATAAAGCGACCTGGTACTAATCAGACTTCCACAAGGAGATAAAACGCAACAATCCAAAGACGTTGGAAGATATCTTACACAGGGCGCACATCTTCATCATGGAGGAAGAGGAAAAATCCGAGAAAGATAGGCGGTATGCACACACGAAATAGCCCGCCGCTAAGGATAAACAGTATGTTCCTCCAAAGCAGCCCGTCAACACGGTCCAAACTCAGCAATCCTTGTCAAACACTTGGGTTCGGTCGGACGAACCAAAAGAGCCCGATATCGAGTCCGGACTATATTGCAATTTTCACAACCGATTCGGAAATCATTCAACTGAGGAGTGCCGACACCTACAGGAATTCTTGCTGATGAAGTACAAAAAGAGGGAAGTTCCAGTCGAAGGAGCCTTCCAACCTTCGAATAAACCTCGCCGTAACGATAACAGAAGGAGGCGTAACTTCAAACCGAGCAAGGCTACCGAGCAACCTAAAGATAAGACCGACGACGAACAACCGAAACGAGATCAGGAGGAAAAAGTGGAGGCTCAACAACCTCCACAGGTTTGGAAGCGTGTCAACATGATCATGGGCGTATAGGAATCATGCAACTATTCTGTCCGAGCTAGGCATGGGCATTAGGGTACCCGTTCGGATTTGGATCGGTTCTTTCGGGTATCGGGTCTTTCAGGTATTGGGTTGAAGGATCCATTCGGGTATTTATAAAATTTGGTTCGGGTTCGGGTTCGGTTCGGGTATTTTCGGGTCGGTTCCGGGTTCCCGAAATATAGGAAAAAACAAAAAAAAAATACTAAATTTGAATAAAAATTGGTTAAATTTTGACAAATATAACTAAGAATTTTCAAATTTTTTATTATTTTTGATATTTTGGTTATTTCGGTCTAACAATAATTGATATCTTTGGGTTTTATAATTATAATTTTGGGTAATTGGGTTATATCAAGTCTAAATATAATTAATATTTTGGGTATATAATTATATTTTGGATATTTCGGGTACCCATTCGGTTCTCGGTTCTGTTCGGGTTTGGTTTCGGTTCTTCAGGTATCGGAGTCTAAGATCCGTTCGGTATTTTGTCGGTTCCAGATTCGGTTCGGTTCCCTTTTTTTGGGTCGGGTTCGGTTCGATTTTTCGGTTCCGGGTATTTTGCCCAGCCCTAGTCCGAGCTCTAAAGAAGTATAGTAAGGAAGCAGTGGCCGCAAAACATACAAACCAGATTACATCTTGCGGAATGCCGATCACCTTCTCCGAGGACGACACAAAAGGACTCCATAGGCCGCATAACGATCCGATGGTCGTCGAAGCACTCATCAGTGATGCTGTGTTCGGACGAATCTTGATCGACACAGGGAGCTCGGTCAATGTGATTTTCAAAGATACACTGAAGAACATGGACTATCCCGACAATCAGATCAGACCGAACATCGAACCACTCACCGGTTTATCAAGTGAGCAAACCATGACTGCCGGGACGGTGAAGCTCCCCATGTATATCGGAGGGATTTGTCGGATGGTCAAGTTCCTAGTATTGAACAAACCCGCAATCTACAATGTGATACTCGGCACACTGTGGATATTTTCGATGAAAGTCGTCGTGTCGACATATCACCAGTGCGTCAAGTTCCCAACACCTTTCGGAGTCTTCACTCTTAAAGGCGACCAGGTGATGTCCCGAACGTGTTTCATCAACGAATGCAAACTAAGGACCGCGCCCCGCACTTACATCATCAAGAAGAAGAAAATTCTGAATGATCCCGACCTGCCGCAACGCGAAACATTAATTGTCCAAGTCAACATCGACGACTTCAATCCAGAGAGATGTGTGGGGATCGGAGCCGAGCTCGATGAAGACATCAAGACACACTTGATCCGACTCCTCAAAAGGAACGTTTCGACCTTCGCCTGGTCAATCTTTGACAGGCCGGAGATCGATCCAAAGATAACAAGTCACGAGCTCAATATCGATTCCACCTTCAAGCCGATCAAGCAGAAACGACGCAAGCTCGGTCCCGAGAAGGCTCGGGCCGTTAACGACGAAGTTGATATGTTACTTAGCGCGTTATCAATCATAGAAGTACGATATCCAGACTGGTTGGCAAACCCAGTGGTTGTCAAAAAGAAGAACGGTAAATGGAGGATCTGCGTCGATTTTACCGACCTAAACAAAGTCTGCCCAAAGGACAGTTTCCCGCTCCCACATATCGACAGACTCGTCGAAGCCACTGCTGGGAACAAACTCTTCTCGTTCATGGATGTCTTCTCAGGCTACAATCAGATACTCATGCATCCAGACGATCGCGAGAAGACATCCTTCATTACCGACCGTGGTATCTCTTGCTACAAGGTTATGCCCTTCGGCCTAAAGAACGCCGGTGCAACTTATCAACGACTCGTTAATCGGATGTTTGCCAGCCAGCTCGGCAAAACAATGGAGGTCTACATCGACGATATGCTCGTCAAATCGTTAATTGCCAAGGATCATACCGGACACCTCAACACCTACTTCGACATCCTAAACGAATACGGTATGAAGCTTAACCCGACCAAATGCACATTCGGCGTGACCTCGGGAGAATTCCTCGGGTATATCGTAACTCAAAGAGGAATCGAAACCAATCCTAAACAGATCTCGGCAATCCTCGACTTACCATCCCCGACGACGAGAAGGGAAGTGCAAAGGCTAACGGGACGTATCGCTGCACTCAACCAGTTCATCTCCCTTTCTACCGACAAGTGTCTCCCCTTCTACCAACTGTTACGCGGTAACAAAAATCTCGAGTGGGATGACAAGTGCGAAGAAGCATTTAAGCAACTCAAAGAATACTTATCGACCCCACCAGTCTTGGCAAAACCCGAAGATGGCGAGACTCTCTATCTCTACATTGCGATCTCGACCTCGGCGGTCAGCGGTGTCCTTGTCCGAGAAGACCGGGGTGAAAAAAAGCCAATATTCTATATCAGCAAATCACTCGATGGCGCTGAAGGTCGATATCCGACTCTCGAAAAATTGGCTCTCGCCGTTGTTATTTAAGCTCGGAAGCTACGCCCCTATTTCCAATCACACTCAATCACCGTCTTAACCGACCAGCCACTCCGGACAATTCTACATAGTCCGAATTAGTCCGGCAGACTAGCTAAATGGGCTATTGAACTCAGCGAGTACGACATCGATTATAAGAGCCGAACAAGCATCAAGTCGCAAGTCCTTGCCGATTTCCTTATCGAGTTATTTCCATAATACTTCAATACTGATGTCGTAACTGCCGAACAATGGATCCTTCACGTCGACGGGTCTTCATCTCATCGTGGTTCTGGAATAGGCATTCGCCTCAAATCTCCAACGGGAGAAATCTTAGAGCAATCCTTCCGCCTGGCATTCAACGCATCAAACAACGAGGCAGAATATGAAGCGTTAATTGTTGGACTACTTTTGGCCAAAGCCATCGGCGCAACAAGCATACATGCCTACTGCGACTCGCAGCTCGTCGCAAGTCAATTTAGCGGGGAGTATGATGCCAAGAATGATCGAATGGATGCATATCTCAAGCTCGTCAAGCAACTCGCCGCAGAATTCGATTCGTTCGAACTAACCAAGATACCGCGGGGAGAAAACGCTCCAGCCGACGCACTCGCTGCTCTAGCTTCAAGCTCGGACCCTCATCTCAGACGAACGATTCCAGTCGAAAGTATATCAGAGCGAAGTATTGGAAGCACGGAGCAATGTATTATTACGACTCGTAGACGAGACTACGAGGAAAATCCTGCGACCGAAACCATCTTACGTCGACAAAGACGGATTCCGACTGTCGAGCCTGATCAGGACACCGAGCTCGAACATGCTACTATCACCGAAGACAATGATGACATGCCGCAAACCGATGAGTCAACCCAATCAGATAACAAAGCGGAAGAACAAACAGACAGCCTTCACGAGCCGATAAATCTCGAACATTCTGACGAGCAGATGCCCGCCGATTGGACACAAGAGATAAAAATGTACATCATCGATGGTGACGTCCCGGCGGACAGATGGGCTGCTCGGCGACTCAAAATGCGGGCTGATCGCTACATACTTATCAAAGATGGACTGTTTCGTTGGAGTGCGGCAGAAATCCTCCTCAAATGCATCCCAGGCGATGAGATCCAGGAAGTCATGACGAAAATACACGAAGGCGATGGCGGTAATCACTCAGGCGGCAGATCTCTAGCCCTGAAAATTAAACGAGCAAGCTATTATTGGCCAAGCATGCAAGCAGACTGCGAGAAGTTCGTTGCAAAGTGCGAAAAATGTCAACGACACGGCCCAATGATACATCTTCCTACCGAACTGCAAACCACTTCGACAGCTCCATATCAATTCATGCGCTGGGGCATGGACATCATCGGCCCCTTCAGACGATCCACCACGCAGAAAAGTTCATCCTCGTCATGACGGATTACTTTACCAGGTGGGTAGAAGCCGAGGCAAACCCCGTCATCCTCGCTTCTAGCGTTTAGAAGTTCGTCTGGAAATTCATCATCTGCAGACACGGAGTTCCATACGAGATTATCACAGATAACGGACCCCAGTTCATATCAACGCTATTCAACGATTTCTGCGCCAAGTGAAAAATTCGACTAAGTTTCTCTACACCGAGATATCCGCCGAGCAACGGTCAGGCCGAAGCAACGAACAAAACGATCATCGCTGGCCTCAAGAAACGATTGGATGCTCATAAAGGGACCTGGTCCGATAAACTCGACGGAGTCTTATGGTCATATCGCACGACTCCAAGGTCATCAACGGGACAATCTCCTTTCTACATGGCTTATAGCGTCGAACGATGCCCCGCCGAACTCACAATCCCGACTATCCGTCGAACGATGCTTGTGCAAAACCCTGATCTTAACGATGAGATCATGCTCGACAACCTCGACAATCTCGAAGAACAACGCGACCAAGCCTTACTTCGAATTCAGAATTATCAGAACTTGGCAGCACGCTACTACAACAAGACGGTCCGCCGACGTCATTTCACTGACGGCGACCTTGTTCTGAGAAAAGTCTTCGAAGGCACTGAAGAAAAGAATGCCGCCAAGCTCGGCACAAATTAGGAAGGACCTTATCAGGTCATGAGGGTAGTCAAACCAGGCGTCTACGAGCTCATGAAGCTTGACGGAACACCTATTCCCCGTTCTTGGAATTCGACGAACCTCAAACGCTAGTACATCTAGGCCAGCTCTCGAGCGCCAAAAAAAAAAAAAAAAAAAAAAAATCACCGAGCTACTACACTTGGGCTCGATTCCAAAATGTAATATGAACTACGAATGGCTTGATCCTTCTTTCGAAGGTACGTAGGCAGCCCTCACAGGCACAGCTATAACATTAATAAAATTTTATTATGCGAAGGCATTTGACCAAATTTTATGTTTGCCGAACTCCAACAGTTCGTATTCCCATGTCAAACTTTATGTTTGCCGAACTCCAACAGTTCGTATTCCCAAGTCAAACTTTACGTTTGCCGAACTCCAACAGTTCATATTTTCAAGTCAAACTTTATGTTTGCCGAACTCCAGCAGTTCGTATTTCTAAGTCAAACTTTATGTTTGACGAACTCCAACAGTTTGTATTCCCAAATCAAACCTTATGTTTGCCGAACTCCAACAGTTCGTATTCCCAAGTCAAATTTTACGTTTGCCGAACTCCAACGGTTCGTATACCCAAGTCAAACTTCATGTTTACCGAACTCCAACAGTTCGTATACCCAAGTCAAACTTCATGTTTGCCGAACTCCAACAGTTCGAACTTTCAACCACAACGGTTTCCATATCGACGTCCTGGCCAGACGATCGAATAAGCTGAGCTTAGCTCGCACACATCCTCATGGTGCAATGGATAACACACTTTCGACATTCGAAGCCGAGACCTGTCTCGCATCAACTTCTCAGATTATCGAAGCCAAATAAGCCGAGCTTGTCTCGCACACTCGGATTCAATATGAGAAAAACCTATAGCATATCGAGATAAGCTATTCACGTATTCTTGAATCAAACTCTAAGGTCAAGCCGAACGTCTTTCCTCGCAAAGTTAAGCCGATTTCTCAACAATCGCAAAATTAGTAAGCCAATTTCTCAACAATTGCAAAACTAGTAAGTTGATTCCTCAACAATCGCAAAACCAGTAAGCCGATCTACGACATGGATTGCCGACCTCGAACAGGTTCAGTCAAACTCGTCCTCTTAAACCGGCTAAGACCGTACTGATTACGGCACCATTGTGTACGACGAGCTTGAGGAGTTCGTATAATGTACGACTTCAAATATACCAAAACTCAACTTAGAAATGACTTAGAAAATGAATAAGTATAACATTCGAGTCCGCAACCAATAAAAACCGGGATTCATTTAAAAAGCCCCCTCGAGCAAATAACAAAATGGATACCGGACTATAAAAACCCTCCAGTCCAAGAGGTCAAGTTATAAGCCCTTTCAGGCAGAAGAAAACTAAACGAATTACAAAAAGATAGAAAAAAAAAAGCAACTTAAACATGTTGCCTCCGCATCGCATCAGCGTGACCTGCCGACATCGAAGCCCGGTGGGATCCGAACTGGTCAAGGCCCGGTGGAACTTCATTACCCATCGAGGTCGAAACCTCCGGGTGCACTGGATTGGTGAACGGTGAGACAACCAGGTCCGCATCAACCAGCTCGCGGAGGTCGATCGCAGCATATTCCGCCGACTTCTCGGCCTTAAGCTACTCGAGCTTCTCCATGCGAGATGGTGGAACAATAATGTCGTGCTTCTTCTTAAGGCTCTCATAGAAACCAAGAATTCCTTGGTTTTGGTTGATGGCAAGAAATGGCTTCTTTGCCTGATCGATCGCCAACAGATGATCCTTGACCTTTTGAAGCCGAACTTGGCACTTTTCGTGACCACCTTCCTCTTTGAAATTTGCTGAGTGCGGCCAGCCCGCAGTCGCGAAGTCTCTGCAAACAACTTCAACGAAAGCGCATCCTTTTCCAACTCCAGCTCGGCGTTGGATCTCTTCAATGCAGCCAACTCTCTAGTCAGCTTGGATACCGCGCGATCGCCGGCCTCCACCCTGTCCTCAGACACGTGCAGCTCCTTGCGAAGTTCCATGAATTGAACACTCGCTTCAAAAGCCTTACGACGGGAGGCACCGAGCTCACGGTTCGTAAGACCCGACGATCTCGTTCGTTTGGGCAACCATCTGTCGATATAACAAACGTCAGGAACAAGGATCGAAAATAATAAAAGAAGGAGCGACAAACTCAGAAAGGGATGTTTACCTTAGCAGTGGTCCGAGCCAGCTTCTCGAAAGCCTCGGACTTATGAAGGCGATCAACCGGAGGAAGAAAGTCCGGGCCAAAGCTTAATCGCCGATATGTTTCGGCATAATCCCACGCGTCAGTCGCTGGATCTGACGTCCGATGCCTCTTCGGAATGGGAGAATCGTCCGACAAGACCACCGTTTCTTCTTCGGCACGTCGAGGCTCGGTATTCCCCTCGTCACCTTCAGTACGCTCGGCATTTTCAGTACCGACCCCAGCGGTTTGGCCGGTCGATTGCCGAGTCTCCCTTTTTGTTTTCATTTTCCTCTTCTTTTCAGCCGGAAGAGAAGTTTGTTCTTCAACAAGAACCTGTTCCCCAGCGGGAACATCACCTCCGACAATTTCTTTGTCGTTAGCCGTTTGTCCGACCTCAATTGAGGAAGGAACTTCAGGATTCACATGTTCGGCTACGGAAGGGATATCCACATCCACTTCATCACCGTCCATGTCATCCATTACATTCGGGATGTCGTCCAGTTTCATCTTCCTCTTTCGACGAGACGGATTGGCTGAAGAAGGACAAAGACAAAGGGTTAGAGCCAATTACCGATCTAAAACCAGAAAGAAGAACCGATATGTACCTTTCGAAGCTCGCTTAGCTTTCTGGTCAAGTTTGTCCTGGTACGCCTCGGGCCACCGAACTTTTCCTGCCGCGCTCAACTCCTTCGCGTGAAGATGGGTAAATCTGGGAGTGGTAATCAAGAAGCTCGGAAGATGACGCTCTGAAAAATAAAGCAACAAACGATACTTAGGTAAAATAAGTTGAAAGAGAAAAAACCAAAGAACCGATATCTACCGATGGGGCTCCTCCATCGAGTTTGGTAAGTCCCGTCAGGACGTTCAACGGAGTATTCGTCGACTTTCACAAAGAAGTATCGAGTATTCCAGTGATTAACCTTGCTCGGTTTAACCCCAGTAATAAGATCGTACTCCGGCTTCGCTTGCGCACACAAAAACCAAGGCCTGACCTCCGAGCGTACTACTCGGAACAACATCTCGAATATCTCGACCGTGATGGGAACGTCACAGTCATCACCAAGAGTTAGGAGACCCATCAGGTTGATCACCGTGGCCGGAAAAAGTTGAGATATTGCGACATGTCTTCTCGTGCAATACTTGTAGAAGAGCTCGGGTATCGGAAATTGGAGGCCGCACTCCCGAAAATAATCTTCATAAACACAGATGTAACCCTCAGGGGGGTCCCACGGTCGATCGGTCACCTTCGGGATCTTGTAAACAAGTTTGTCCGGAGCCCCGCACTTTTCCAAAGTGACTTGAACCGTACTCCTTTTGGACTGCGTTGGTCCAATGATCGAAGGCTCCTCTATCTTTCTTCGAACTGCCGGAGAGACTGGTTCTTCATCCTCTCCTCCATCCGGGCGGACCTTTGGCGAAGCACCATGATCGTCTGGCCGAGCCGCATCTTCGGCGTCCTGTAGCCGAACAGTAAATTCGCGATCGGCTCGAACTTGGCTATCTGTTTCCACAACATCTTCCTCCTCGAGCCGAGCTGCAAATTCTCGATCCATGCGAATTGGCTATCTGTTCCATCTACTTCCTTGGCCCGATCTCCGAACTCATCCCTCAGATGAGGAACCTCGACGGCGACCCTGAAACTACTCGCTTCACCATGACGCGAGTTATGCCTGAACAATTCCGGCATATCCGAGCTCGAGACGGAATCATCCATGAAACGCCTAACGTCCGAAAAGTCTTGATTCGGAGATCGGTCATCAACAGAAATGGAGGCACCTTCAGAATTCATCTCGATCGGAAGAAGGAATTGATGAAGAACATTTTGAAGATTGATGAAAAACAGTTTGAAGATTGATGAAGAATAGTTGAAGATTGACCGGAAAGTTTGAAGATCAACAAACAGATCGGAGAAATCGCGGCGGAATAACGACCGAAAATCGGAAAAACACAAAAAAAATCTAGAGAGAAGGGAGAGCGTTTAGAGAGAGAAATAGTACCTTTTTCGGAAGCAAGGGAGAAGTGAGAAAAAAGCGAGGTTCCCCCGATATTTATAAAGGAAATTGCAATCATGATGACTCCTCGAATTCCGCGAAAGTTTGGGGAAACGAATCGACTCGCTTTTTCCCGAGGAGAATAACGATTCCGAATCAGCACGCCTCTTCTCGAGAAAGAGAAGAATGATTACGAATCAACTCAAAGATTCACCGAACTCGAAAGTTCGAAAATCGATTCGACCACGAGAATTCCAATCTTAACTTTCGAACGGAATTCGCCGAACTTAAAATAGAATATGATCAGATCGTACCAATCTCAATTCTAACCGAGCTAAAGAATACTCCTTAGAAATTCACCGAACTCATAAACTCCCTCGCCGAACTGAGGGGGGGACCAATTGTTAGAGGGGGGATTAGCACGCCCTGGTTTAACTCGGTTCGAACCGAGACCGGTTCGATCAAGACCAGCTTACGATGGCTCGGATCGAGGACAAGTCAGCCCAAAAACATAGGGCCAAACTCAGAATCTCGCTAAAGCCCGTCTCGGCCACCGATCTAGGCCCAGCGCGAGCTCGGTCCGTTACAACAGATAATAACCGGAATACTTCCCCTTTTCTGCCGATCTCGGAAAAGGAAATATTCCCCTCGACTGAATCTTTGAGATATTAGGAAGATATCCTTATCTCGGAGAGAAAACCGGAATATTTCCTTCTCCTAATTAAACTCGGAGAAGGAAATATTCTCCCTTCAAACCGCTTTAAGACAATATAAATAGAGGAGAAAGCTCATTCATGAAATCCCATCCACAACTTTCGCAGAGACCAGAGAATACAAGAGAGCTACTTTATCGATCTCAAGTTTTCTGCCTTTGCCTTCTTACTAAAACTCTGTTGTAACGCCGATTCTTAATCAATAAACGAGATTCCAATAAAAGTACTGTTTTACCCCTTTTGTGTGATTTACGGATCAACAGCAACCTATTTATTGGGCCTTAAGAGTATAACACAAATGGGTCTAAAGCCCATAACTTAGCTGTTACTTTTCTTTTTAGCATCTATATTTATTTATTTATATAGAAAACATGTTACATAAACAACAACAATAGGAATGAGATATTCTACTAAAAATTCAAGTTTTTATATGAAAAGTAATCGCAGGAGCTATCCCAACAGCAGAAAGATTACTATCTCGAAACATTCAAGATGTCTCCAATATGCCAGAGGTGCTGTCAACAAGATGAAACGATTAATCATGTCTTGTTTAAATGTCATATGGAGATGTGCTGGGCTAAACCAGTTCCAAAATCCATCGAATGAACTTGAGGTTAATCTTCAAAGAATGTTTGACATATACGAAAGGAGAGAGTTAGCATTGGATCAGCGAATCCTCCATTTTTTGGTTAATATGAACAATCTGGAAATCACGAAATGAATTCATATTCCAACGAAGGAATACACATCCAAATGAGGATACAACCCGAGGAGTCAATGGAGCAAAGGAATGGGCAGTGGTAATGAGAACATATTGCACTAAATCCCCAAGTACTATACAAACCAATATGAGAAAAAGCAGTGAATGGGGGAACCACCACCGGAAGGATGGTTAAAGTGTAACCTTGATAGCATCTTTCTTCAAAATGGTGAGAACGTGGGTGTTGGGTGGATTCTTAGAGATAAAGAGGGTAAATATGTTCTTGCAGGTCAAACAAAACTTCCTCAAGTTTCATCGCCATTACAAGCGGAAGCTGTGGGCTTTCTTCATGTCATTCAAACATTGTGGGCTCAAGGATGGAGGAAGATATGGTTTGAAGGGGCCAACATAGAATTGGTGAATTTGATTA
Source organism: Eutrema japonicum (assembly GCA_030161315.1). Classification (NCBI taxonomy): domain Eukaryota; kingdom Viridiplantae; phylum Streptophyta; class Magnoliopsida; order Brassicales; family Brassicaceae; genus Eutrema; species Eutrema japonicum. The sequence goes on from BSQW01000006.1 coordinate 41,504,229, forward strand.
ATCAAGGATTGGAAAGTACATAGATCAACAACATCCTAATTGATTTTCGTCAATGGATTAAAAAGCTTCCTTTTATGCTCTTTAAGCCAGGTGAACCGCGAACGTAATCAAGCTGCATATTTAATTTCTAAAAAGGCGCATGAAACTAATGTAATTTTCTTGATTTTTGATTGTCCGCCAAAATGGCTTGTAAACTATTTGTACTATCCTTTTACCATATAATATAATCAGATGTTAAAAAAAAAAAACAACCATACATAAAATAGTAAAGTACAAGCAATAAAACAACGAAAGTGAAATTTGGTGATTCTTTTCTCCGAGAAGTTTTATTCACTGAAAGAGTGTCCACACATCCCTTTCTTATATTCCCATTCGATCTGATGCGATCTTCATCTTTGGCTATTATCTATCCTTCCTCTTGTTGTATTACATTAACACATCCACAAGTAAGAAGTAAAAATATTATTCGAAAACAAAAACTCAATTCATTGATTCTTTCGATAGAAATAAAACTTGATATTGCCAAATTTCAATGAATGTACGAATGTCGCCATACAACAAAGAGATTGCATCTTCCGCTCCAAACCCTCGTACCCTTCATGGCGGTTTCCATGATGGTTGTTTCCATAGAAATGCCATATCCAGCAGAGTAAAATCGCCAAAAAAAAATCAAACTAAAATCCCAAATTCGCCGTCCATCATCTTCGTTGACCATAATCTCTCCAATCCCTGGATCGAAAATCCAAATGACATACCCAAACCATAAGATGGTAATAACTTTCGTTGAGACCATCGCTTCAATCTTGAACCAATTTGGGTAATTTGATTCAAAGAGTAAATTCAAACGATCTCAGAAATATAACGTCGGCAACACCACCATGATAGACACCGGAAGGAAACTCCAAGGAAGAGAGAAAGGATGGTTACTGATAACCACCTTAAATACACGAAGATCGTGATGGAAGACAATGAAGGAAAAACAAAGTAAAAAAAAATAGTACGACCGACCGACGCCGGAACCGCCGTGTTGCCTTTTCTGGTGTCGGCCGGAGAAAGCTGGCGTAGATAGATCGCCTTTAGTTACATGTATTACAACCGGCACATGAAAGAAACGGTTTGGCATCAATCGCCTTTGCGATCGCACTAGAGAGAGAAGAAACCGCTCTCTGTTTCTATTTTGCTGTTACTTTTGATTAGCAGCGCATGGAATATTTTTGATCGGATCTTTTTACTAATTTAAAGTACTAGGTAAAAACGGATGTCGTAACATAGGATAATTTTATATGTATATTCATGTTATCTGATAAGAAATCTTATTTCTATTAGAACCAGGCGTGTAATAATTTAACTTAACAATGGTTATAACGACGGTAATAGTTAGTTAAAGTAAAATGTAAATGATTTCGTGGGCAATTCTCCTATATAGCACAAAATGAAGTTTTTGTGACATATCTAACACATAGGGGTGTATCTGACAATAATAGCATTCATTAAAAGGCAAAAAGACTCATTTATCCTGGCTGACCAAAACGCTTAAACACACGATTAAACACTCATTGTCGTCTTCATCGCCAAACCGGAAAAAACTCTTCATTGATCGACACCGTCGTCGGAATTACTGTAGGACTTTAACGGAATCGTCTCCGGAGATCGCCAAGGTTCTCATCGCCAGAAATCGAGATAATTTATTACATATGTTTATCTCATTCGAGCAATCCTCCAAAATGTCAACCCTAAATCAAAAATTTGATTCAAAAAAATGTTTTAGAGATTTCGAAAATAGTTCATCTTTGTCTAGCTTCGATTGTCGATGGAAAGAAACTTTGATTTCGTCTCTAATCGCATTTTAAGTGTCTGGCTTTGTGAAACACAAGACTTGTTTTTCAATCGTACAAATCTCAAATTTGGGGTTTCGTGATATTTGGGGGTGTCGTAAAATTTAGGTTTTTTTATAAAAACTGGAACTTTAACGGGTTTTGAAACTGGATTTTAGTGATTAGACCCAATTGCGAAGTTTTTCATGGAGCGAATGGAGAAATCTGAGTGTAGAGTTGGTGATAATTTCATAAATATTTGATTGACTACTACTTTAGACTAGCAAAATTTGTTAACCACCTAGTGATATAGTGGCTTTTAAGTTTCTACTTTAGACGAACAATTTGATTGATTTTCAGTAATTTTTGAATGATTTGCATGATTGTGAACTTCCATTACACGATAACACTACAAGAAAACTGTCTCATTCCAACAGAATTTTACGACGGAAATAATCCGATGTAAAGTACCAACGAATTTGCATCGGCTTTACAACAAAAAATATGTTCGATGTAAAGTCGTCGTAAAATTGTCATAATATAAGGACGCTTTTACGACGACATTATGACAATGTCAAAATTCGTTGTAAATTCGATGTAAAATTACATCGAAATTACATCGAATATCATTTTTTTAGTATTTCATTGTAAATTTGATGTAAATTTTATATCAAATTTACATCAAATATGTAATCCATACTAATTTAGGGTATAAGGTTTAAGGCTTATATGATTATAAGGTTGATTATAAGTTCTATAAGATTGGTTTTTCATCGTTTATATTGTTTTAACTAAGTTCTACTATTGTATACAAAAATTTGAGTTTTCACAAAAATCAATAACATTATATACTTCATGTCTGTTATGGATATACTTATAAGAACAAAGCTTATACACTATTATGCAAGATAAATAAATTTTCCAGAAATTAGATTCAATCGTCGTTATTGAATTTGTTGTTTACTAAGAGAAGTCTTGGATGCACAAATATACTTCGTTGATACATTTAAATATTGTGTATTGTAATTTAGGGTATATGGTATAGAATATTTTTATTACGATGATATTACGACGGATTCGTTGTAAATTCGATGTAAAATTACATCAGAATTACATTGAATATCATTTTTTTAGTATTTCGTTGTAAATTCGATGTAAATTTTACATCGAATTTACATCGAATCTATAATCCTTACTAATTTAGGGTATAGAGTTTAGGGCTTACGATGATTATAAAGTTGATTATAAGCTCTATAATATTAGTTTTTCATCGTTTATATTGTTTTAACTAAGTTCTACTCATTGTATACAAAAATTTGAGTTTTCACAAAAATCAATAATATTATATACTTCATGCATGTTATGGATATACTTATAAGAACAAATCTTATACATTATTATGCAGGATAAGAAAGTTTTCCAGAAATTAGATTCAATCGTCGTTATTGAATTGAATTTGTTGTTTACTAAGAAAAGTCTTGGATGTACAAATATACTTCGTTGATACATTTAAATATTGTGCATTGTAATTTAGGGTTTAGAATTTTTTGATTACAACGATATTACGATGGATTCGTTTTAAATTCGATGTAAAATTACATCGAATATCAATTTTTAGTATTTCGTTGTAAATTCGATGTAATTTTTACATCGAATTCGTCGTAATCAAAAAATAAATTTGTCGCGTGTGGTAAAATCCATATTGGTTGAATTTTTGGTTAAAATTTTACGACGGATTTACATCGGAATCACATCTAATATCATTTTTAGTATTTCATTGTAAATTAGATGTAAATTTTACATCGAATCCGTCGAAAAATCATCGTAATCAAAAAATTAAATTTGTCGCGTACGAAAAAATTCATATTGGTTGAATTTTTGGTTAAAATTTTACAACGGATTTACATCGAATCCGTCATAATTTCGATGGTAAATTACATCGGAATTACGACGACCACAACTCTATATATCCGAGCCCAGATGTCTTCCTTCGATCTCAAATGCGCCTCAATGGGCGGAATTGGAGCGGAGAACCGCGATGGCTACGGACGCGGAGCTTTTTAGGAATTTTGATATTAACCTAGATAATTAGTATTTCGAATTGTATTTTTATTATTTGTATTTCGAATTTTATTTTATATTTTGAATTTATATATAAAATTTATAATTATAATTTTTTTTGTTGAAATGTGAAATCATATTAATCAACAAAGAAAAAAATATTTACAAAGATTTGGTCTTAATTGGCCAGGTTTTAATTGGGAATTCTAGAAAGATTTAAAATGTAGCAGTACACGCTTAAATTAAAAGCCACAGAGCATCCCAGCTTCATTTCAGCGAGAAGGAAGAGAGCAGACTGAAGACCACCGTTGGAGCAGACCATCACCGAGGCAAGAAAGACGTTGTCTGATCATAGTGTCGACAGATCGAGCCCGGAGGAAAGGAGAATGTGGTGGGCGGAGATGACGTCGGCCATTTCGTTCTCGCCAGATTCTATATATCAGCGCCTGAAAATTAAGTTTCACTAGCAAAGAGTCCACCGTGTTGAGTCTATTCCGAGTGAGAGAAAGAAGTGTATTGTCCCAGTCCGGAGTACGTAATACGGTTTCCCAGCAATGTCGCGCAGAGCATCGTCCATATAGTATAAGAATATGGGCAGGCAAAAAAAAGATGATCACGGGTTTCATTAATCTCTCCACACAGCAGACAATGTTGGATGAGTCCCCATTGGCGTGTGCGAGCTCCTGTGCTCAGTCTGTCGCGAATCGCTAACCAAGATATGAAAGCATGACGAGGTATAGCTTGAGAAAACCAAACAGCTTTGTGCCAGTTCACCTGCGGTTTTGGGAGTCTTAACTGTTCCCACGTTTTCCTTGCAATGCAGCGATGTTTATAGTCATCTTCTCCTTTCCGCCAGGGAGGTATATCTGAACCATCAGAGTTAAGGGGAGGAGGCTCAGCCCGAATTCGCTGCAACATCTCCTGCAAGTGGGCACCCCGACAGTGGCGGCGAAAGTTCCATCGACCCTCAGACCCTGCAACAGCAACAGTAGCATGACGTTGAATACCAAGTGTTGGGATTATGTAGAGATTAATGGGCCATGGGCCTTAATCTCTAGGTAGTGTGTGAAGATTGTCCCACATCGGAAGTGGGAAGGGACATTGAGTAATATATAAGGGATTTGGGCCAATCCACTCATTGCCAATTGGTTTTGAGTTGGAAACCCATGAAACTTAACATAGTATCAGAGCCCGAACACACACTGCCCGTAATTCGGCCCAGAAGAAGGCCCGACCGCTCCGACCCGAGGATTGATGGTCTGTCGAGATTAATGGCTAGAAAGAGCCATTATCTCGAGCAGATGTATTGGGATTATGTAGAAATTAATGTGCAATGGGCCTTAATCTCTAGGTAGTGTGTGAAGATTGTCCTACATCGGAAGTGGGAAGGGAGTTGGAAGCCCAGGAAACTTAACAGTGTGGGTACCAGCATCACCCGTCACGTCTATGAGCTTTCTCATTCCGAGCCAGTTGTCAAACCAAAAGAATGTCGTTTTCCCATCTTTTTCTCCATTCTCAGGAAATCATACGCCAACGTACGCATTCGAAGTAATATTTTCCATATCCAAGATCCCCTTGTGTTTTCCCTTACATCCCAGAAAGAAGTGTTACGCAACAAATAATGCCGTGTCCACGCCACCCACAAATATCATACGCAAGTGAATAGTCTTCAAATTAACTTCAGCGAGAAGACCCGAGCTACATCATACAGTCTTCGAATACCCAGCCCGCCTTCTCTCTTTGGAACACATAAATCTTCCCACGCTACTTTTGCTTTCGACGTTGTGTGTGGTGAGCCCGACCATAGAAAAGCGGAACATAAACTTTCTATAGTGTCGTAACAACGTTTGGGAAGTATAATTATAATTTTATTAATTATTAGTTTATAATTATAGTTTTATTAATTATATAATTTATACATAACATCAAATTTACAACGAATTCATTTTACATCGGATTTACATTGAATTCATTTTACATCTAATTTATATCGAATTCATTTCACAATACAAAATTCTATTATTCGATGTAAAATTAATTTTACTTCGATTTTACGACGAATAATTTACGACGATTCTTATCCGTCCCAGTTTTTACGACGATTTTCGAGTAACGACGATCAGTTTATGAAGATTTGTCAATCGTCGCTAATCCGTTCCAATGCTTGTTTTACATCGATTTTACATCAATTATGTCCGTTGTAATAGACTTGTTTTCTTGTAGTGTAAGGACAAGAATAATCAAGCAACAACATGCTTGTTCATCAAATCTGGTTTGTTCTCTATGTTCCTTCTTCTTTCTTCTACTTGTGTGTATAACTAGTGGTTTTGGTTGATTCTAAGATGAGATTTAGTGTTTAGATTTCTTTGTAAGTTGCTCAATGAAACAAAGTTGTTTATAACGATTTAAGAAGCGTTTTTATAATTTCAGTAAGGATTTCTAATATTTTAGGAATGCTTTCCTGAATCATTAAGAAACTTTAATAATAGACGTAAGAATCCTTAATGATAGACTTTACACTACTAAAAATGTTATGTGACTTCATGTCACAGTAAATTATAATGTTTGATGGTAAGTAATAATGCTTTTAAGATGAAAGAAAGTTGTTCTTAACGATTTAGGAAGCTTTTTAAACAATTCAAGAAGGATTTCTTATCTTTTAGGAAGGCCCTCATGAATCATTAGAAAGCCTTAATAATGGACAATATACTAATAAAAAAATTTATGAGGATTCATATCACGATAGATTGTAATGTTTGAATGCAAGTAATGATGGTGTTTACATGAAACAAAGTCGTTTTTAACGATTTAGGTAGCTTTTAAAAAAAAAAATTAGGAACGATTCCGATATTTTAGGAAGGCATTCTTGAATTTTTAAGAAAACCAGCACAAAAACTTCTAACATTTGCTGGGGTTTTCGTTTAATAATTTGTTGTTGATATATCTTTAGTTTCAATCTTATTATAATAATATTTTAACAGTTTTTACTATACATTTTTGTAGGTACAAAGATGGGAGATTCCTTTCCTACTAGGATTGCACTGCCTCACATGCAATTCAAAATCGGAGACGAGCCATCACAACTAACCTCAATCAACCAGTTCTCAACGTTCAGTGTTGTTGCTACGGTAAAATAAATCCTTGGACTAGACGAGTTCTGACGCATAATGGATTCGTTTATGGGACCTCTAATTATGGCGGGTTCAATGAGCTTAGCTTTCTCTGCAAAGATAATTCATTGAATAGACCAAAGGTTTCTTCTTTCAATGTTAGTACGAAGACTTGAGTCCTTTATATTTTAAGTTGTTAATGGCTTGTCTGTGATTTGAAAATTGACATACCTTTTAAGAAGTCCTTCCTAAATACTTAGGAATCCTTCTTGAAAATTGGAAAAGGTTTCCTAAATTTAGGAAACCTTTTTAAATATTTAGGAAGGATTCATACGTGTTGAGGAAGGTCTTCCTAAATAGTCAAGAAACAAGAGAATGGATGTAAAATGTTTTCATAAAACGTTTGGATGGCTTCCTAAAAACGCTTATTAAGCAATCATTGCCATTTTGGTGAATTCTGGAAAACAATCATAAAATATAGTGTAATCTTAAAAATGTTAAACAATTAATAATCTTAAAAATGTCCGCCTCTGCCACATCCATTGCACAAGATATAAGTTCATCATATAGGGATTCTGCATATATTCTTGTTGTGTCCTTCTCTGACACATTTGTTGCACTATTGATAGAGTAGTAATTGAACTAAGCCAAGATAATCCTTCTTGAAATTTAACATTTAGAAAGGTTACCTAAACATTTTGAAAGGTCTTCCCAAAACATTAACAAACGAAAGAATGTACGCTCAATTATGCAAAGTGTGTGAGAATAGTCATTTGGTTGCATTTTTACTCACTGTTACACAAAGACGAATCAGTTCAGGATCTCCTCTTATCTTATTAATGAAACTTCGCACTTGACAATCATTTCACATATACATTGGTGGAGAATCTTATACCATCAATTTCATCTTCAATGGACTATAATTGAATGTAACCTCTCTATCTTTTACTGAGCAATTAATTCCAAAGTCTTCGATAACCATCTCAATTAAGTCGATATATTTGACGTTCTCATGTACCACACATACTGATGCTCTTTGTTCATATCGCTGCAATTGGAACTTGTCATTTAATGTCCACTTTCCATAAAACATAATAGATCTCAAAAAAGAGAAGAAAAAAACTCAAACAAGGAACTTCCCAGAGCTCTAAATGTATAATAAATTTTCATAAAATAACTTCAAAGACACAATAATCCCTAATCAAACACTATATATATATATATATGTGAATTCAGCAATGAGACATGTTTTGATGTCCCAAAATCTTAGGATTGGTATGCTCTACGTCAATATCTATTTTATCTTCGTCATCTTTCTATTGTCTCAATACACAATCATGTTTTCTCTAATGGTGGAACATGTGAAATATTTTGTAGTCAACCATCCAATAAATTCCTTCATTATTATATGAATTTAAGAGACACACAGAGTTTAACATGACTAACTCTCAAAATCCAGAATCTCTTTTTTCTTTGTAACTGATCGGTCTAGTTTTATCCCTAGAAATACCCTAGTTTAATGAGATCCTCTTGTCGTTCATAGAGTGAGAGAGGAAGAGGAAACCATAAGGGGCTGACTGATATCACTCATTTTTACATGTTTTCATACGGTTTTTATATACTTATCTAATGGTTTTCTAAAGTTTTCATGTCCTAAAAGATATTTTAATGTGATTATAGAGTTTTAAGTCTAAATCAGGTCAAATAAGCAAAATGATGCAAAAGTGGTGAAGTTGTGCTTAATCTTGCAATGCAAAGTAATGCAGACGTATCAAAAGTTTGACCTCGTTTGGATGACTTCCCGTAAAGGGAATGAGCTAAAATTTGGTGACAAGATAGCCAAGAATGTTAGCTTTCAGATGCACTTGAAATCAAGTCATTTGGACTAGTGGTATGGAAGATATGATGATTTTGGTGAAGGCTGGTCAAGCAGATCAACAACGCATGTCGAACAGAGTGTATCGATCATATCATATTTCACATCCAAGACTTGAAAAATTAAAGTCCCAAAGGAGCATATCGATCATATCATATCAATCACATCCCAGAGCAATGTGATCGATATACTTTGCCGATTTGGGCAGTTTTTGCAACAAACAAAAAAAATCTTTTAGGGCTTCCAAAATTTGTTAATTTGAGAGCAAATTTTTTTAAACAGAGAAAAATTAGGTTTGGATGAAAGAAGAAAGAGAAAACAGAGAAATTAGGTTTGGATGAAAGATGAAACAGAGCAAATGTTGCTGCGATATTTGTGTGGGAAAACGGATCCACAGAAATGGTTCTACACGTGTGATGAGTGTAGAGTCACTTTACATGATAAATGTGTACCTGGAGACTTCTCAAGTCTCATGCCAGGACATACATATATGGCTGTTGACTTAAGGCTCAAATTTGAAGTGGTTTATTCCAAAAGTTCATCATACCGTTACAAGCCTACAAAGATATACACTCTTTTTTTTTCTAGGGCTTTTTGAAATTGGATTGAGGTATTGAAAACATTGGAGTTTATTTTATATGCATGGAATCTGTTGACACTGACAACATCATGAAATATCCGAATCTGCAATATAACATCTCCTAGTAATGCTGTTTAGAAAGTAAACAGAGATCTTGTTGTATTAAGAACAAAAAAAAACCCGTGGAATTGATTACAAACAAAGGTGTTACAATGATACAAGTTGACGTGTGTGTATGCATATTTGCTTCTCTTCAGAGGGACCGGATTGCTCCGTCCACACAGAGATATCACCATAAAGTTAAAAACAGGTCGAAGGAGGAGGCCATCTTCTGCTTCCGCCGTCCACAGTGAAGCCTACCTCGAAGGAGGACCGAGTAGCAGAAAAAAAAAGACCGACGTGAGTGGGAGTAATGACCAGAGGACCAAAACAAAAAACAATCTTTCAAGTATCAGCAGCTTCTGTGGTGGATGCTGAATGTGTTGGTTCAGCTTTTTCTTCGGTTTGTGCCTGAGCCGTCTCTTTCTGCTGTTCAGCTAGACGACTTATACGTTCAAGCAACTGGGCTGCTTTTCTTTTCCCTCTGTCCGTCCCATTACCAGCTAAATCTATCAATGGACCCATAAGGCCGAGTTTCTGCGCTTCGACCAGATATTGTGGGTCTCCAGAACAGAGGTGGACTAGAACCGCAGCTGCGTTCTCTCTATTTCTAGGCGAACCCGTTCTGATAAACTCCACCAGACTCGGGACTGCGTCAGAGGATCCTATGATCGCTTTCCCTTCGGGATGGCTAGAGAGAATGGCCAGAATAGCGAGCGCCTCATCGACCATTCCACTTCCGGGCTCTGTTAAGAGTCTAGTCAACGTGGGAATCACTCCTGCACGTATGGCTTTTCCTTTGTTTCCTTGGTATATGCAGAGGTTGAATAGTGCCGTAGCGGCGTCTTTCTTGCCTCTTTGTGTACCTTCATTAAGAAGTACAACGAGCGGTGGGATTGCTCCCAATGCACCAATAGTCACTTTGTTTTCATCAATCACCGATAGACTGAAAAGTGTAGCTGCCGCATTCTCTCTGGCCTCCATGCTTCCTTTCTTGAGCACTTGAACTATACCAGGAATAGCTCCAGCAGAAACAATGGCTCCTTTGTTGTTCTCACATATGGAGAGGTTTAGAAGAGCTGTTACTGAATGTTCTTGGATACGAGAATCTGGAGTTGAGAGAAGGCCTACGAGAAGAGGAATGGCTCCAGCTTCTGCTATGGCCACGCGGTTGTCTGCATTTCGTTTTGCAAGGAGGCGGATTTCCCCAGTTGCAGATCGCTGGTCCTCAGGGTTTCCATAAGCGAGTCTCCACATAAGATCTTCGATCTTGTTCGCTTCTGCTGGGGATGAGAAGGACGATACTTTTCTGGGTCTTAAACTGCTTGGAGGCTTTGGAGGCTCAATATCGTTGGCCTCGCACCACTGAGCTATGAGACTACGGAGAACATAATTTGGTGTGAGGGTTGTGCTTGTTAGCGCCTGCTGTGTTTTTGGACATGTCGAGTGCCCAGCTTCTAGCCACTTCTCAATGCAGGTGCGTTCGTAGGTCTATACACAGAGGAGACAATGCTTCTATGATTAAACTGAAGAGGTCACAGAAATAAATTTGAAGAAGCTGAAGTTGAAGTGAACCTTACCTGCCCTGTTGAAACAATAACTGGATCTCTCATCATTTCCAGTGATATTGGACAGCGGAAATCATCGGGAATCACAGGGATCTTCTGACTCGCAGCCGTAGAAGTTTGTCCATTGCTTCTTGAGTTAACCCCTACTTTCTGGTCCTCGCCGTTGTCATTCTCCGACTGCACAAAATCCTCAATCAACTTCAGTATCATTGCCATCTCCTCAATGTTTTCACCGGCGTCTCCACCGCTCGAGGCAACCATTTCGTGCAGAGCCACTGATTCTTGAGCTAGGTCAGGAATCTCCATCAGCTGTAACTTCTTCGCAACCCGCTGCAGGGCAGGCTGATAAGCATCTACATCACTGCCTTTGATGCACAGCGACTGAAGATCTTCATATAGCTCATCGTCTGATGCATCTACTCTCCCTTTGGCTCGCCGAAATTGACTAAGAACCAGCTCAACCTACAAAACAACAAAACGCCATGAAATGTGCATATATCCGCTCAAGATCCTATCCTTTACTCAGTACTGTCGGGTTCAATACATATCTATATAGCTCCTAAGATCCTAGCCATTTACGTTAGACAAGCGAGACATATCTTGATCCAACTTCAACATCTGAACTCATCCACGTCCCATGTGAAAACAAAAAACTGATGTTCAAGAACTCATGATCAGCTGATATTCAAGCTCTACGTCAAATAAGAACTATGTCGGGTCTCAGACACTGGCCTCGCCACCTCGGGGTTGTAAAATTTACCTGTTCTCTGACTTCATCCGATATGTCCAGATCCTCATACGGAATCTTGCTCAAAGATTGTTCTAACTTAACTGAAACCTCCAGCAATTTACTTATCACTTTTTCCCTCTCCATGACCTACAAACAGAACAAGAAGGTCTCTCGTGTCAATCTTCTGTTCTAGAATTGAACTGATCAGAGCACAAAATTTCAACAACTTCCACAGATCAGATGTACTTATCAATCAAATCACATCAACCAATTGAAGAAAACAAAAAAGTCACAGAGCAAATCTAACATCTAATCTTAATTCGAGAGAAATTCGTCAAACTTTCGTTAATCAGCTTCTACTTTCTCAATAACCCACACAGATCTAATCGAGTAAACGCCAATAAATCGAAAAACAGAGACGCACCACATAAATCTTGCTCCCTTCGCTGCAGAATTTGAGATAATCCTTCGCCGAGCACATCGCCTCTTTTAACGAGACCAACGTATCTTCATTGATCGGCGCGGTGCTCTCTCTGATTTCCTCGAACATCGGAACAAGCAGTTTCAACCTCCTCGCTAGATTGGAGCAGAGCTTCTTCACCGTAATCCGGTAATCAGAAACCGCCGCAATCTCGTTCACTACATCAATTAAGCTCTGCGCAGCAGCACCTTTCTCCTCCTCCATCGTTTCACTCGATTAACGGATCCGATTCTGATCTAGTCCGTACAGATTGCAGCTTCTCCAAAGAAGGAGGAAATCTTTCCCGTTTTAGACTCCAGTGCCAAGATTCAGCTCGAAACATAGAACGGTGCCATTTGCAGAAGTGCGAAAGAGAGATGGTGAGAAGGCGATGACTTTTCTCAACGGCTTGGCATGGTGACGACTTTTCTCAACGGCTTGGCTGTGCGCTTCTCTCGGCTCAACATCTAAACCGGAGTAATTTAAAGCCTCGATCGACCACGAAGCCAGTTGTTTCAGACCGGGACCGGTTGAGATTCAATTTGATAGACGTAAACTTATGTAGTAAATATTTTATTAAAAAAAAAAAACTAAATTTTGCTAGAAATCGAACAAATCAAAAGTACTAAAATTTTTAAATTACTCACCATTCATATATATATGTTTATATATACCTTTTTTAAAAAACATGTACATTATAGCCTTTAAGGATATAAATTTGATTTCTGGTAACTTTTTATACTACTCTAACAGTGTGAGGGCGTGGAGTAATCACTGCAGCAAGGAGGAGTCGCGGGGGTTCGATCTAAGTGGCTCAAGCGGATACTGGTGATGGTGGCTGGTGTGTTCGTATTTCGGTCTGTCTAGGATTCTCTCTTTGATCGGATTGAAGACTTGGTTTTGAGGAACGGATGTTGGTGATTGAGCGACGAATTGAGTTTGGGGAACCAGCAGAGGAGCCTGAGATGGAGTCTCACCTCGGTGTGGATGCATCCGGTGTTGGTCGTTGGACTTCTATAGTGGGACTTCGCTGTCGTCGGGAACAGAGTAGTGAGAATCAGGTACTTTGCCGGATTCGAAATCTCCAGCCAAAGTCAATTCTTTGGATTGATTGAGATTAGAGACGGCAAGGAAGCCGCAAAGCTCCTGATTCACAACCATCAGTATCCGGCGTCGAACAGCTCGGGAATGGCTCTAATTCAGTCTCAGTTTTTCTCTGGCGAACCAATTCGGTTTTCTTCGGTTTTTTTACCAATTTCGGTATGTTTTATAATTTTTAGTTCTGTAAATCCGGTCGATCCTCGGTTTGGGTCGAAATTAAATCTAATATTTTAATTTAAAAACTATAAAATTATCAAAAATTTAAAAAGTTAAAAAAACAATAACATTCAAAATAATTTTAATGGATATCCCAATATGAAATAGTTGCCTAAATTTAGAGACTATAGTCAAAAATGAATGTAGATAAAAAAATATACTAAAAATTTATAATTTGGATTCTCTTACTTTTTTAAATTTTTCAATCGACGTGGAAATTTAATCACATGAAGAAATGCTAGCCGCCAGAACAGTCTGCGGTGTCCAATCAGAGCAATTGAGAAGCAGCGATGCTCACATGCCTAAGATCGAGCAGCTTATGGCTCGGCTACGGATAATCACAGCCGTTGGATTTTGAGTATGTACAAACAGTATCAACTCAGTCAACGGTGGAGATGCAGACTCGTATGACGATGATGATTGGTGAGAAAAAAATGAAGAACAGTCGAGAAACTGCATGCCGTTTTTTTGCCCTTTTGGCTGGAAAAGCATAAAGCTATCTTCCTTTCGCAGTGTTTCTTCCAGTTACCACTATTGAGGCTGGATAAAATACTCGGAATCGAATAACCGAACCGAACCCGACTCGAAAAAAGGAAACCGAATCGAATCCGGAACCGACAAAATACCCGAACGGATCCTAGACTCCTATATCCGAAGAACCGAAACCGAACCCGAATCGAACCGAGAACCGAATGGGTACCCGAAATACCCGAAATACCTGAAATATAATTATATACCCAAAATATTAATTATATTTAGATTTGATATAACTCAATTACCCAAAATTATAATTATAAAACCCAAAGATATCAATTATTGTTAGACCGAAATAATCAAAATATCTAAAATAATAAAAAAATTGAAAAGTCTTAGTTATATTTGTCAAAATTTAACCAAATTTTATTCAAATTTAGTATTTTTTTAGTTTTTTCCTATATTTCTGGTACCCGGAACCGACCCAAAAATACCTGAACCAAACCTGAATCCGAACCAAATTTTATAAATACCCGAATGGGTCCTCTAACTCTATACCCGAAAGATCCGATACCCGAAAGAACCGACCCGAACGGGTACCCGAATGCCCACGCCTAATTAAAATCACCAATCATGTGCAAAAAAACGGCATGCAGTTTCCCGACTGTTCTTCATTTTTTTCTCACCAATCATGTGCCGTTTAGGCGTTTCGGACTCTTGTTCTGTTCCTGGGCCTGTATAGGCTGCCACTTTCCCATAGTCAACTCATGTGCTAATTACATACGTGAGACTTCGGTCACTTGTATTAGAAATTCGTCAACTCGTAAGAATTTGATAATGTTTTTTTTTTAACATTAGAATTTGATAATGTTCGAGGAGATGAAAAGAAAACAAACTAGATTCTTCCTCTTTTAATTTTCTTAACATGTTTCGAAACCCCCAAAAATGCTTCAAACCAGGTAAGGTATTAAAATATACTTCTTAGTTAAACGCGTTTGCAAAAACGAGACTTTTTTTTTTTGATCAACTGCCCATTTTATTAAATCAAGTTTAGCTGATAATGTGATTATCCCTCACCGACTCCGTCTGACTAATATGGAAAAATAAAATACCTCATGCTCGAGCTCTTTTTACAAGAGAGTTGACACAAACATTCGATGCTCGTGTAATCTATATATATAAAGGAGAATTCACTCTTCTCTTAGGTTGCCACCTCATTTAGTCATACTCTATATTTGTGACACCTAAGCACTCATTAAGTTTCATTCCATCATCTACTCTAATCTTCTTTTCACTCACTTCACACTATTTGGTGAATGAATCAAACACTCTAAATAGGCCACATAATGGGCCAATAATTAACAACACATTAAAAAAGATCCAAGACGAAATAGGTATGGCGACAATGGAGATCCGAAGGAGGAATAAGTATATGTCATTACAAATGTAACACTCAGTACACACATGACTAGAGGGATAGTTTTCTGACTCATTGAAAAAAATCATACTTTAAAAATAGAAATTTACAAGTACAATGCAAAAAAAACACAAAACAAAAAATATACGACATATCGTGTGTGAATTCAAATTATCAGTGCTTAAGTATTGCAAATACAATAAGGAGACAACCATATAGAAACCATAATGAATTTGAGGAAGACTAAGATAAGATTAAACAATAATTAAGTTCCAACATTAATAAACCACATATTTTAATCAACAGACAAAGCAGATTAACGGTGTAAACCAATAATATAACTTTAGAATGGTCAAAACACATCTTAGAAAGGTTGTACCATTCACCGGACCTATACTTTATACATGGGAGTATAAATGACCATCATGTAATGTAACTAAAAGAAAAAACTAATACACATAACTACAACACTCATCAGTATTTTCCAAACTAGAAACGTCCACATTAATTTTTTTTTTTAAAGTAAAACTATGCCGTCACTAACCTAGACGATTATTATATTTGAAAATTTTAAAAAAATAACGAAGAGAAAAATAGTCCAACAAAAACAGAGTGTAAAATACACTAAATATAAATGGAATATGAGAACAATCACCATGCAAAAAGAATGAAGGGTTAAAAAAATAATAGTTACAAACGAAACAAAAGATTCCCATTATAACGGCCACACTAAATTAGGATAAATCAAAGACCACTACCAACATAATGAGAATTAAATGTCAATGACTAGGGAATTAAAACCATGAAGCAACAAAAGCAAACTCAACTATATAAACCCACCCAATAAGCAAAAAACAGCATTACCAAAATACATAGAGAAAAAAATGCCTCCAAATGCCCCATTGTCACTCATTGAGAATCTCCCAAATGATCTCCTAGGTGATATTATCTCACGAGTGGCTCGAATTTCACACACACATGTCCGCCATACCATGGAAGCATCTCCAGAGCTAGCAAAGGTAGCTGACGACAAGCGCGTTTACAAAAACGTACATGAATCTAAAACCACTGGCCATGCATTCATTACAAGCAAGGAACAAATACAAGCAACTAATGGAGAGATGTCTAGAAAACGGAAATGAGGCCCATTACATCAAAAGGCATAGAAGAATACTTTCACCGCAAACACACAAACACATTATTGCAGCATCTAAAAGTGGCAGCATAAGGCTCATATGAAAACGGTATGTATATATACGGTATAATTATGTTATGCAGAGGAGCAATAGACGAGGGAAAAACTTACTTGGACAAACTGGGGTGGAAAGAAAACAAAGGCAAAGCAGAACAATGTTGGAAATTTAACAAAAGAGCCTTGCATGGAATGAGGGTGATAAGGAAAAGACGCTACATGACAACACTCTGAGCCAATAGACCTAGTCTATGTGACCTGAAAAACCTCACCACCACATGCAACAACTGTTACTACTACACATAGATGGTGAAGTTTGTTTTTTTTCATTTGAAACCACCTACATCCTTCAGTATCTACCTAAGTACGGTAACATTTTCAATTTCAATAAGAGAAGTGAGAGTCTCATGTACTTTTTAAATTTAAACAATATGACCAAAATCATTGCCTTGGTCTACAATGTTCGTCTAAGAAAAACAAGATATGCCAAAAAAAAAAGATTATAGAAACACTATACATTGGAAACTTAAGAGAGCATTACATTGTTTTAGTTCAAGTGAAGCCAAAATAATCCCAAATGACCATAAAATCACACAACCACAGTTGTGTAAATACAAATAACAACAGTGAAAAAATTAAATAAGATTAATAAACAAATACTAACCAATAGACACGGATACAGCTGAACATCATCTAATTTCCATATATTTCCAGTCGACGGCTTCGGAAGATAAACACACAAATTTCAAATATTAGAAATTCTTCATCAGCTGACATTAGAGACGACAATAATTACACTCTTTCCTCGAAACAGACAACCGTGACAACTAAATATACTCCCCGTCATACAGTTCGGCCGACATGAATCACAACACACCTTGGCGTCGGTGCATCGACTATACGATGCAGATAAATGAGGTCCAAACTTTTAGCCGGCGAAAGTAAAAAGAAGCTCTGGTAGAAGATTGCAAACGAACTTCGAGAAGGAACAAGATATGAACCCCAATTTCGTATGCCGCATCAGTTATAGCGGCAGAGGAAGCGATTGTACTGTCGATTGTGGAGAAGTAGGAAGAAGAGCAGCATCGTGAACATAATTATTTTCTTAGATAAACATAACCTAAGGATCAATAGAAGCGACATATCATTTTTTACACAAATATTGCTATTGGGTTGTAATATAGCCCAATAAGTGAGTCCAAAGAAATAAATATTGAAAGAATGAATCCAAAACAAAGACAACATCTTCTACACACAAAAAAGGTAAAACAAGAAGCAAAAAAAAAAAAAAAAAACTAAAATAATAATCCCGTGCGAAGCGCTGATCACCACCTAGTCTATCTATATATATAAAGTAACATTTTCTCTCTTCTCATGCTGCCACCTCAGCGTCCACATTGACATCCACTACTTTTAAGAAAAACCCCTTAAAATAACATAAACTAACACATAAAACCCAAAAACCCAAAAACTCACAAGATTGGTTATGAATATCCTCTCCAGCCCATATAGGATAGATAAACATATTGAAATCTAAACTAACACCAACGCCAAAAGCCATATTGAACTGCCTTGTTCTGAACCCGAAAAACAGAATATAACAATATGTAAGCACAAAAATGCGGAACTCGTATTCATAGGCTTTCATCGTCGGATATAGCTTCATGAAAGTTGCAATGAACCATGAAACAAGAGAAGCTTATATAAGCAGTGAAGAAAAAATAAATAAATGATGCCATACAAAAATAGAAGGTTGGTGTAATGCAGAAAACACACTAATGCAGAAGAACTCTTCCCAGTCTCCGGTTAGTGTCGAAAGCTCGGCCATTCCAAGGGCAATACCTCCAAGTAATTGGAAACAACGAAGCGATCTAGGGCTGGGAGGGAGTTGTGTGAAGAGTTGCGGTAGAGATAGATAAGGCCTTTGCATTCAGTGAGTTTGAGGGATGGTATGAGTTTATCGGGGAGACTGAGCTCCCCTCGACGATGCGTAGTGGAAAAGGATTATTCTTCTTCAATGGAGATTAGCTGCTCCAAGTCAACCAAATGAACTCTCAAGACAAGCATAGCCACAAGGGGGACCATGAAAGCTTACCTTCATTTTATAACTTTCGCCGCTTATAGAGAAACCCTCTCAAATCATAATTATTGTGTGGAATATGTATGTGTTTATTAAGTCTATTTTTATATATTTTTAAAATTTTGATTTCCATATTTAAATGTAGAGAAAGATGAAAATTTAACAAACAAAATGCTATTGTTAAGGGCCAAACCCAATACAACAATAATATATTTAACAATTGATGAAGCCTTTTTGTTGTTGTTAATCTCAGAGAGAGGTTTTGATTTATGGATTAGAAATAAAAATGGAGAAACAAGAAAAAAGTGGCAGACACATAGATTTATTAAAAAAAAATTTAACAAAAAAAAACAGATAGATCTTAAGTTGACAAAGAAAATTAAATTAACTAAGAGATCAAGGAAAATAAAATGACAATAGATAATAAACACAATTTAAAATAATTAGGATGATTGAAGGAGGAAAACTAAGTTAAACTATTATTTAAATCCATCTTAATTTATGTTTTCGGAAAACACTTAAGGTTCAAAATTGTTTTTGGGTAAATAACAGTTGACAAAATTGAGCTCATTAAGGTCCGAAACTGGCCCATGTAAGGCCTTTTAAGATTCATTTTGGGTTGTTTCTTCTGATGTGTGTTTATATTTCTTCCATGAACACTTAATCCAGATCTCAGTCGTTACTCTGCATGTGTTATTCTCACTGTCGTCGCCGTGTTCGAATTGACGATCGGTAAGTTATTATCTTTTATCTTCCTTTTTCACAGGTTTAGTTTCCCACGAGTAGAGGTTTAATCACGATTGAAAAAAATACTCGTATGGAAATTCATGATTTCCTTGGAATTATCTGGATTTGGCTTGTTTCCTTATTTAAACAAAGAGCGTGTGTTGTTGTTTTCATTGATGAATTCGTCATTTTCTTCTTTTAAATTAAAATAATAGGCAAGTGTGGATTGTGTATGACTGGAATTGAAGATTTCTGTATTATTGTGCTAAATCATACTTGTTAGTAATTACATCTCTAAACTAAAATTGTGTTTGTTTAATTAAGAGAAATTGTGTATAAATTTAAAGATATACAATGTGATGTATGTTGTTGGTTTGAAATAGGAGCAACTCTAAGCAAAGGGTTTAATCAAGCGCTTGGAAAGTTATTAGATGGAGGTCTTGCTTTTGGAATGGCCTAGCTTCGACACTAACCTGAGTCTAGACGGAGCTCTTATGCACCATTAGTATATTATGCATTGGTGTGTTTTCTACATTATATTACACCAATTTTCAATTTTTTTTTTATATATATAAAATCACATTTTCTCACTTCTCATTTTGCCACCTCAACGTCCACCTAAGCATCTAACACATTTAAAAACACAACATTTAATTATATTTAAACTTTTTAAAAGTAGCCTTAGACCAACTTTTCTTATTGCTTCGGTAAGGCAAGGCCCAACGTCTCTACTAATGTTGTCTCCTAGTGAGGTTCGTGATAGTTAGCATATCAAATTTCTAAATTCATAAATATCCCAACGCTTCTGGGATCTTCTTCTGGGATCTTCTGGTGTCATTTGATTAGTGTTATGTTAGGTGGAAGCGGATAACTTACCGCTTATTTTTTTGGTTTGGCTCCCAAAAATTCTCAAAAACCTAATATGTTATCTCAAAGAGATCGAGTTCTCGTCTTTCTCACTCTCGTCTCAAATTTCTTACTCTCACTCTCTAATTCTCCTCAATACTCTCGAATTTTTTCCTCTCCTAAGTTTTTTTTCCATCTCTTCCTCCTCACAAAACACGATTCTCTCTAGTCGACAAAAAAAAGTAACAACGCATCTGGTCGAAGACGACGCTGAGATTTGCTCTCTACAAGCCATGGTTGCTGCTTCCGACGGTAACCATACTGCACCTCATGGGTCAATCCCCTCCTCATAGCCCTCGAGCCACCCAATCTCCTCTCATGTTCGCTCCCCAGGTTTTTTGTCCATTTTTCTCAATTTCAGATTCACTTTCCTTCGCCATCTAAATCTCGAATCGGCGGGGTTCAGGAATTTAATTCCATGAGTAATAATCGTTTTTGTTGATCCCGGGGATCACTAATGAAGATTAAGAGGTGATTAGGAGATGAGAGACGAGATTTTCGTTAATTAGAGCCAGTTAACCACAGTCAAAAGCAGGTCGGGCATATATTTTGGGCAGGCCGTGGGCCGTGTTCTTTTATTGATGATAAGTGAAGTGAACAATTTAGAGTTACGAACTGGTTCCGAAGGACGTCCAGTTCGGTGTTCTAAATTGCTGTCTTGTTACAAAGAGAGAGAGAGAGAGGTCGGGTCACTTGTGGTAGGTGAGATACCAATTTTTCAGATCCCGATCATTAATGACATCGAGGGGTATTTATACTGGCAGTTGACTTCCTGCTCCCCGGGATCTCGGGCCCACGTGGCGTCTTCGGCCTGTTTCGCGGGTAAGGTGGTCTAGGAGGCGTGTTCCGGCTTTCGAGGAGGGAGGTCATGATGAGCTCGGCGTGGCGTGTTGCAGAGCAGCGCACTGTTTCGCCAACTCTTCTCCACGTGTCCTTTCCTCCTTCGTCCACTCTGCGGGGTTGGTGGGACGTCGAGTCGAAGCCGTATCCCTACGCGGGTAGGGCACTGTTCTACCAGCTCCCACGTGCCTTCTGCTCTTCTGACACTCCTGCTTTGGTGAAGTGTCAGGCCGGACCCGAGGTGCGTCCTCGGGAACTCGGGAGCTCGGGAGCTCGGGTTATACGAGCGCGGTGCCTTCAGATCGGCGACCGAGCTGAAGAGAGACTTTTCCTAAGATGGGCCTAACTAATTGGGGGTGCTAGGCCCACCTCCAACAATAGGCCCTCCCCCAGTTCGGTGTCACGAGGCGAGGTGAGTGATCCGAAGTTGATCTGGTGTTAGTTCGGCACATCTTAGGACGGTTCCTCGAAATTTGGGGGGAGGAGCGCGTGGTGTTACAGCCCAGATTTGAGCCCGTGCTCATATGTGTTAACCTTTCCGAAAATCCGCAGTCGATTGGCGCGTACTCATCACGTGGGGGGACGAAAGGTCACCTCTTTTCTCGCGTGAGCTGCCCACGCGCTGCGTGCGACAGACGCTTCGCGTTTATCGAGGCGTCCCCTGCTTTTTGGCGTGGGAGAACAAGGAGTCGTCATCATTAGGTTTCTGGGCGGCCGTGCTTTTCTCGACACGTGTCCAGGCGTCGCTTCACTGTCCCCTTCCTCTATTTAACCCCTCTTTCTTCCTCCTGTTAAAACCTTCTGCGCATAACCTTAAGGTAACTCATTCTCTCCGATTCTCTCCTTCTCTTCCTTTTTCTGTGTTTTTCAATTTCTTCCTCCTTTTTGCAATGGCACCGATGCTAGATGGAATTAGGGCTGAGTCGAGCGACGAGTCGGCATCTCGTGACAATCGCAGCGATTCTCCGAGTTCCTCTTCTGATGGCTCCGGGCACGCCTCCTCTCTGAGTCGAGGCGCAGACAGTGGGGAACAGTCTGCTCCTTCGATTTCGAGGGCCGCCCCGCTGCTCCCGGGGACCCATCTCCGGAAAAAAGCGGTGGTTAGGTCTTCCTCTGGCGGTCGCGGTGCTGGCCAGGTTGGGAGAGGCACCGGGCGTCAGGGCGACCGGGGTGGTCGTCAGGGCGGTCGCGGTGGCGGAGAGCGAGTGACCAAGGCGAGGAGGTCCCCCTTGGTTCCGTATGAGCAGGGCGGGTCACCGACCTGGAGCACAGCGGAGTCGGTAACTCTGCTGAGGGATTTGTGCGATTTCCCGGCTGGCGTCGAGCTCAGGCTACCCAGGGCGGACGAGCGCCCGTGGACTCCTCGGGCGGGCTTCGTCTGCCTGTATGAATCGTTCTTCCAGAAGTGCGGGTTGCGCCTTCCTCTCCCCGAGCTGTTCGTCCAGTATTGCCGGGCGCGGGGTTTGGCCTTCTCGCAGGTCTGCCCGTCCACGATCCATGGGATGGTCGTGCTGCTGACCTTGGGGCACGAATGCGATGTGGAGGTGACGGTGCCTATGTTCGAGGCTCTAACCCAGCAGAAGGCGAATCCTGGGATCCCGGGAACTTATTATGCTGCCTTCAAGCCCGCAGCGAATATCCTGGAGGCCCCCAGCTCGGGGTCCAAGGCTAGCAAGCTGTCGAAGGTCGAGGACTGGTCTCGCAGCTACTTCTACATCCGGGCTACCGACGTGGTTGGACTTGATCCATCGGCGAGATACACCCGGGATTGGAACTTTTCCCCGGGTAGGGATTTGCAGGTCGAGCTGACCTCCCTTCTTCGGTTTTGTAAGACTAATGCTGTTTGTTTTGCTTTCAGGTCCTCACTCTTCTAGGTTCAAGCTGCCGGACTACGCGGGTATCCTTGCTGTGCTCAGGATGGTGCGCAAAAGAGAGTGGAAGTCATTCACTTCAGCGAGAATAGCAGAAGCAATGGCCGGAGGTCAGTTGTTTTTTTTTTTTTTTTTTTTTTTTTTTTTTTTTTTTTGCCGAACTGACGGGTGCCTCTTGCAGGTAGAGCAAGGTTTGCCAGTCCGCTGTATGCGGACTCGTTTATGGCGCCGCCGCCGCCGATAGTCGAGGTGCCGGTCCGGCAAGACCCGGCACAGCGGGCTGGGGGGGAGTCGTCCGGGGCGGCTCCTTCGAAGAAGAGGGCGGCCGAGGTTGCCGGTGGTAAGGCCGGCAAGAAGAAGAAGAGGACCGAGGTGGGAGGGTCCTCTACCGCTGGTCGGGATGAAGTCCGGCCGGAACTGCACGGGGACGAGCCCGAGGTGCCTGCGGCCGGGGTGCCGGCAGGGGGGGTCGAGGAGACCCGGTCCCAGGGGGGCGTAGAGGTCGCAGTTCGGGCGACCGAGGGCGGCGATGCGATCGTCGTGGTGGAGGAGGGACGGGACCCTGCCGATGCGGAGGGGGAGGAGGACCGAAGCGCTGATGGGGGCGGTTCTTCGGAGGGTTCCGATGCTGAGCCGCGGGACTACAGCTTTTACTTCTGCCATGAGGACGGCAACAGCCAGATCATGGTGGACCAGGACGAGTGCGCCGAACTGGCGCAAGCAATGATGTTCGGGCATAAGCACCCACACTTCGTGCCGCTGGAGATGGCTGAGTCCGAAGCTTTTTGTCAGGCGGCGCGGTCCGCAGCTCGGGTGAGGTTTTGTTTTGTGTACTGCTGTTTCATCAGGATTTGTTGTATGTCTTTGCTAACAGCTGGTTTTGACGCAGACGATGGCCCTTACCGCCTATCTGGCGGAGGCCTATGAGAAGCGGCTCGCCGAGAAGAACGCGTCGCTCGACTTCGTGAAGGCGTGCCGGGAGTCCAGCACGCAGGCCCAGGCCCTTCGTCTCCGCGGGCTCGAGAAGGAGCTGAGGGATGAGAAGGCCCGGTCTGCGGCGATGGAGCAGGAGGCGGCGCGGGTACGTACCCGGGCTGCAGAGGTGGGCAGTCTTCAGGCCGAGCTGGAGGCTGAGAGGGCCCGGTCTGCCGCTGAGCGGGCTCGGGCGGCTGCCCTGGAGGAGGAGGTCGGGCTCCTGAAGGGGGAGCGGGAAACACTCCGCTCCAGGGTCAAGGGACTGGAGGCTGCTATAGGCCGGGCGAAGGTGGCCGTGGCTGCGGAGAGCGACCGGGTGACGGCCCGGTGGGACGCGCGGAACCGGAAGTGGTCCGCTAAGATGGACAAGTTCTACCGGTACCAGAAGTTAGACGAGGACGAGGCGGCATTTGGTGCCGTGCTGGACGGGATGGATTTCCCGGATCTGACCCCGGAGGATCTGGACATTCCTCTTGACCGCGCTCATGGCGTCCAGCTCGAGCGGCTTATGCCCGTCGCTCCTTCGGAGGTGCCCTTCGTGGATCTGACTGCGGACGCTCCCTCCTCGGCTGCTGAGGTCGTCCAAACGGACCTGCCAGCACAAGACTCGGCCCCGCGTGCTGATGAGGCCGGTCCTGACGCGCCATCCGGTGAGGCCGCGGTTGAGGAAGAAAGGTCCGAGCAGCCCTTTCTTTAGTGTATTATTGATAGATTCTATTAAGTGTATTATTTATGACAATTGATAGATTCTATTAAGTGTATTATTTATGATGGAAAGCTGACTTACATCATTCGTGGGTGTGTCCATGTCTTGCAAATCTGGGCGTGCGAGGCAGTTACTGGTGTAGGAGAGATTGCGGGTAAAAAAAGAAGCGACTGAAGTTGTTTCTTTACTCTCATGGGGCGGATCTAGAATGAGAGTGAAATTTGATGAATTCATTTCAGAGGAGATAAAAAAGCATGGCGAGTTTTGACTCCTACTTTAAATTATCATAGAGATTTGACTATTACAGTCTTTGTTGGTTTATTTAATGATCATATGATTTTGTAGGTACGTGTTCGACATATGATTTTGAAGCCATATGAGGATATATATCCTCCTTGGGAAGGAGATGAAGCGGATGCAGACTTAGACAACATGATCAAGGACATTCTTAATGGTGAGTTGGACAAAAAAGCTTGGGATTTGATTCCCATTAAAAAATGCAAAGCAAAAGTTGATGAGGAGGCTAAAGAGAAGCATGCCGTAAAGAAGAAAAGAAAGGAGAAACAACCAATCTTGGAGAAGGATACTTCAGAGGTAATACAAACTTGACTCTTTACTAAACATATTTTCAGATTAAATGGCAGTTTTGTTGAATTGCAGAATTGAAGGCATATTTGTTAGTTTATTATGTCAGATTTAAATGTTCGACATAGCAGACATATTTTCAGAATATATTGCAGATTTGTTAGATTTACGTCAGACTTAAATTTTCGACATCGCAGACATATTTTCAGAATAGATTGCAGATTTGTTAGTGCTGGATGGGATGGATTTCCGGTACCAGAAGTTGGACGAGGACGAGGCGGCATTTGGTGCCGTGCTTGACGGGATGGATTTCCCGGATCTGACCCCGGAGGATCTGGACATTCCTCTTGACCGCGCTCATGGCGTCCAACTCGAGCGGCTTATGCCCGTCGCTCCTTCGGAGGCGCCCTTCGTGGATCTGACTGCGGACGCTCCCTCCTCGGCTGCTGAGGTCGTCCAAACGGACCTGCCAGCACAAGACTCGGCCCCGGGTGCTGATGAGGCCGGTCCCGACGCGCCATCCGGTGAGGCCGCGGTTGAGGAAGAAAGGTCCGAGAAGCCCTTCCTTGGTGAGAGCGGCGTGGAAGTGGAAGCGGGGGGCCCCGTTGATCTGGATGGTACACGTGCTGACGGGGTTTTAGATTTACCGGCCGATGTGGCCTTGTAAAAATTTTGCTGTTTGTAGCTTTTTCTTTTTTCTCTCTCTTCTCTTTTTTGTAAGGACCAGGCCGTAGGCCGTTTTATGTAAGTGCCGTTTCGAGGCTGGCCCTCTTTTTGTAATGACGAGGCCGTTGGCCCTTTTTGTAATATCGAGGCCGTTGGCCTTTTTTTTTTTTTAAGTGCCGTTTCGAGGCTTTTGCGAACGGTAGAGTAGGTCGTAGACCGTACCCTGTCATGTATGCAGGTCGTGGACCGTGCTCTTGTATTGGGTGTGAAGTACGAATCGGCTTGAGATACTTAATGCTTGTGTATCTTTAATATTTTTAGTGGGTGCGAGGTGATCTCGGCTTAAGGTACTTAATGCTTGTGTACCTTCTTTTTTTTGGTGCGGGTAGCGAGCCCGGCTTAGAGACACTTAATGCTTGTGTGTCTAGTAATGCTTGTGTGTCTAGTAGAGGTGCGAGCCCTGGGGCTCGGCTTTAGTACTTATTGCTTGTGTACTATGTGAGTGCGAGCCTTGGAGCTCGGCTTTGGCACTTATAACTTGTGTGCCGGGGAGAGCGAGCACCGGAGCTCGGTCCCCTTTTTTTTTTTTGGTAGTGTGAGCGTTGGAGCTCGGCTTTTCTTCCTGTAGGGCGAGAGTTGGAGCTCGGCTTTTTTTTTTTTTTTTTTTTTTTTTTTTTATTAGTGCGAGCGTTGGAGCTCGGCTTTTCTTCCTGTAGGGCGAGCGTTGGAGCTCGGCTTTTTTTTTTTGTGAGAAGGTTTTATTAGATTAATAGCTGAGCCCTGGTTAGGGGTTGCCTACGTACCCTTTAGTAGAAGGGATCAAGCCAATCGTAGTTCGTTTGCTTACAGAGATAGACGGCGGGGCGGAGCCCGGGTGATTAGTAGTAGAAGCGTTTGAGGTTGATCGAGTTCCATGAGCGCGGGATTGAGTCACCGGTCATCGTGACTAGCTCGTAGACGCCGGGCTTCACGACCTTGGAGATAAGGTAAGGGTCTTCCCAATGTGCACCGAGCTTGCCTGCGTTTAGCTCGGCGGTGTTTTCGAAGACTTTGCGGAGGACCAGGTCGCCTTCGGTAAAGAACCTGCCTCGAACCTTCTTGTTGTAGTACTTGGAGGCGAGCTGCTGGTAGTTCTGGATTCGGAGGAGGGAATGGTCCCGCTGTTCCTCGAGAAAATCCAGCTCGCTTAGTAGGACGGCGTCGTTCAGGGCGGGCTGCTGGGTGAGCATAGCGCGGCGAGGAGTGGAGAGGCCGACTTCCGATGGGGCCATTGCTTCCATCCCGTGAGAGAGGCTGAACGGTGTGCGGCCTGTCGACGTCTTCGGCGTTGTGCGATGGGACCAGAGGACTCCATCGAGTTCGTCGGCCCAGGACCCTTTCTTGTCATCTAGTCGTTTTTTAAGGCCGTCGAGGATGGTTTTGTTGGTGGCCTCGGCTTGTCCGTTCCCTTGGGGGTACCTCGGGGTGGACTTACTTAGTCTGATTTTCCACTTCGCGCAGAAGTCTTCGAATAGGGCCGACGTGAACTGGGCGCCGTTGTCGGTCACGATCTCGTAGGGCAGCCCGTGCCGGCAGACGATGAACTTCCAGACGAATTTTCGGACGTCCTCTGCCGTGATTTTGGCGTAAGTTTCGGCCTCGACCCACTTGGTGAAGAAGTCGGTCATGACCAGGATGAAGCGCTTTTGGGGAGATCGGGGAAGGGGCCCGACTATGTCCATGGCCCATCGCATGAAGGGGTAGGGTGCTACCGCAGTGGTAAGGAGCTCGGTGGGACAGTGAATGAGGGGGCCGTGACGCTGGCACTTTTCGCATCGGGCTGCGAATTTTTCGCAGTCTTGAAGCATTGTTGGCCAGTAGTGTCCTTGGTTCCGTATTCTCAGGGCGAGAACCCGGCCACTGGAGTGGTTTCCGTCGGCGCCTTCGTGCATTTCCTTCATCACGTCAATGGTGTCCTACCCGTGGAGGCAGCCGAGCAAGGTACCCGAGGCGCTCCACCGGAACAGATTGCCGTCCAGCATCGTGTATCGGGCGCACTTCTTCCTTAGTCGGCGGGCGGCCCACCGGTCCGGGGGATGGACGCCGTCTGCGATGTACAGAAGTAGGTCGACCCGCCAGTCTGGGAGTTCGGGCTCGGCCGGCGGTGGCGGTAGATCTTCGGGAGGTGGGACGCCTTCGTCAGGGTCCGCGGCCTGGGGGTTGATCAGGTAGGCCCCTTTTGGAAGCTCGATGCTGGGGAAGTCGATGCTCTCGACTGGGATCACCCGTCGTTGGGCTGGGGCCGAGGTGGAGGCCAGCGCGGCGAGGGCGTCTGCGGAAGTATTATCGCCTCGGGGGATCTTTGTCAGGGTGAACTCGGATAATTCTGCGGCCAGGCCTTGGGTTACCTTGAGGTAGGCATCCATGCGATCATTCTTGGCCTCGTATTCCCCGCTGAATTGATTGGCGACGAGCTGTGAGTCGCAGTAAGCTTGGATTTTCTTCGCGCCGACCTCCTTTGCTAGGCGCAGGCCGGCAATCAGAGCTTCGTACTCTGCCTCGTTGTTTGACGCCGGGAAGGCCAGACGGAAAGACTGCTCGAGGATCTCCTTGGTCGGGGACTCGAGGCGTATGCCGACGTCGGACCCGTGCTTGGAGGCCGATCCGTCGACATGCAGAACCCACACTTCAGGGACCTCGGCGACTGCTAGCTCGGGTACCAACTCAACCAGGAAATCGGCCAGTGTTTGAGATTTGATTGCGGTCCGACCTCGGTACTCGATTTCATACTCGCTCAGCTCAACAGCCCACTTCATTATCCGGCCAGATCGGCTCGGGCTGTGGAGGATGGTTCTGAGGGGGTAGGTGCTTAGGACGACAATCGTGTGGGATTGAAAATAAGGCCGGAGCTTCCTGGCTGCGACGACCACCGCCAAGGCGAGCTTCTCCAGAGTTGGGTACCTGCTCTCCGCGTCGTCAAGAGATTTACTGATGTAAGAGATGGGCCTCTGGTCGCCCCGGTCTTCCCGCACTAATACCCCGCTCACTGCTGATTCCGAAATGGCGATGTAGAGGTAGAGGGTTTCGCCTTCTTTCGGTTTGGACAGGAGGGGTGGATATGTACTCCTTCAGCTACTGGAGGGCTTCCTCGCACTTGTCGTCCCACTCGAACCGCTTGTTAGCTCGGAGCAGTTGGTAGAACGGGAGGCACCTGTCGGTAGAGCGGGAGATGAACCGGTTCAGCGCGGCGATTCTCCCGGTGAGTCGCTGTACTTGACGCGTGCTCTCCGGGGATTTGAGCTCGGTGATAGCTCGGATCTGCTTGGGATTGGCCTCGATCCCGCGTTGTGTGATGATGTATCCGAGGAACTCGCCCGACGTGACGCCGAAAGAATACTTGGCTGGGTTCAGCTTCATGTTGTATTCGTTCAACGTCCGGAAGCAAGACCGGAGATGAGCGACGTGGTCGGTTGCTACCAGGGACTTCACCAGCATGTCATCTATGTATACTTCCATAGTGCGGCCAATTTGATCGGCGAACATCCGGTTGACGAGCCGTTGATAGGTAGCTCCGGCGTTTTTGAGTCCGAAGGGCATTACCTTGTAGCAATAAATGCCTCGGTCCGTGATGAACGCGGTCTTCTCCTGGTCGTCGGGGTGCATGGGGATCTGGTTGTACCCCGAGAAGGCATCCATGAAGGAGAGCAGCTCGTTCCCCGCGGTGGCCTCGACGACTTGGTCGATTCGGGGGAGGGGGAAGCTGTCCTTTGGGCACGCCTTGTTGAGGTCGGTGAAATCCACGCAGACCCTCCACTTCCCGCTCTTCTTCTTGACTACCACCGGGTTGGCCAGCCAGTCCGGGTATCTAACCTCGGTGATCGAGCCGGCTGCGGTGAGCCTTTCCACCTCGTCATTGACTGCCTGGGCGCGCTCGGGGCCCAGCTTTCGCCGCTTCTGCTTGATCGGTCTGCAGGTCGGGTCCACGTTGAGCTCGTGACTGCACGTGGCCGGGTCGATGCCGGGCATGTCGCCGGTTGACCAGGCGAAGGTGGAGACGTTCTGCCCCAGGAACTCGACCAGCTCTCGCTTGATGCTCTCGTCGAGGTCGGCTCCGATGCCAACGCAGCTGGCGGGGTCGCGTGGATCGATGTTGACCTAGGTGACGAGGTCTTCTCCTGGGAGATCCCGAGCGATTGTTTCACCGGGCTGATACGTGCTGACAGCCAAGCAGGCCGGCGCGGCGTGGCGCAGCTTATGCTCAATGGCGAAGCAGGCGCGAGAGACCCCCTGGTTACTCCTAAGAGTATACGTGCCGGCCTGGTTGGGGAACTTGAGGCACTGATGGTACGTCGATGTGACTGCCTTCATCAAGTGCAGCCAGGGGGTTCCGAGAATGATGTTGTAGATCGGGGTGGTATCAAAGACCACGAACTTGACGACTTTCGTCACCCGACCTACGTAGACCGGTAATTCAATGGTGCCGATTCCGTTGACGGTCTCCCCGGCGAAGCCGGTTAGCGGGATGCAGTGCGGTTTGATCGCGGCTCCGTTCAGGTTCATCCTAGTGAGGGTGACCTTGAAGATGAGATCGACCGAGCTGCCCGTATCGACGAGGACTCGGTTGACGTCGCAATCGGCTACGCAGACTTGTACGACGAGGGGGTCGTTGTGGGGCTGGTGGACCCCGGCCGCGTCGGCCTCGGTGAAACATATCCCCCTCTTGCTCGTGTCCTGAGCGTCGATCTCCGGCCCGGAGTGCCACTTTAGGGAGGCGTCGGTCTTCCTCTCATGACGCTTGATGGACCGCACCGAGTCATTGCACGAGAGGAGGCCTCCCATGATTATCCCTATCAGAGTCCGGGCCGGGGGAGGCGATCTGCCCGTTTCCCGGTCTCGGGAGGGGGATCGTCGCCGACGATCGTCGTTTTGGGCGCGGATGTAAGGCCTAGCCCGGATGTCCTCACGACCTCGGTTATCGCGGGGCTGCACTCGATCGCCGTCCCGGGCATGCGGACGCAGCCGCTCTGGCACGCGGATTTCCCCCCGTTGAAATTGGTTCAACAGGACTTCCTGGAGTGCGCGACAGTGCGAGGTCGGGTGCCCCTTTCGCTGGTGAAAGTCGCAGAAGGCCGACCTGTCGTACTGCTCGTCAGGTCGGGACTCCCTATCGCTCGGCTCGTCGGGACGCCGATCCTGCTGGTGGGGATCCCGTACATACTTGTTCCAAGGCAGCCCTGGCGCGGGGCTGGGGGGAAGGACGGGGTCGCGCAGACGGAGGCCGGCGGGCGGTCCGTTGATGAGAAATGTGGCGGCCTGTTTTCCTTTGCTGCGCTGATACTCGTCATCGTAGTGTTGACGAGGCTCCTGGCATCTTTCTTGGGGCCGCTCCTTCGGGACCGGGGCCCTGTGCGAGGCGCTGTTTCTTGACTCAGCCGCCTTCTCCTCCTCGAGCTCGACGAAAAGTCCAGCACGGTGCAGGGCGTCTTCCAGCGAGCGCGGCCTGTTGAGCTTCATATCGTCCTTGAAGGCCGAATCAGCCCGCAGGCCCTTTCTTAGAGCGGGGAGCGCCGACTCGTCCGTCACGTTGCTTTGTGAGGCCGTGGCCTTGAAGCGCTCTATGAAGGACCTGAGCGACTCCTTCGCTCCCTGGTTCATCGCCCAGAGGTCCGCGCTGGATGCGGACTGCCTGATGTATATGGAGTAGTGCTCGAGGAAGGTGGTTGACAGATCTCTGAAGCTGTCTATGGAGTGTGTCCTCAGCCGAGAGAACCATGTGAGGGCCGGGCCGGTGAGGTTCTCGACGAAGAGCTGGCAGTGGGCGGTTTCGCGCTCGTCTGGAGAGAAGTGGGCGCGGCCCATGGCGATGGTGAACACCGTGAGATACTGGGCCGGGTCGGTGGTGCCTGCATAGGGCTGGAGTTTGAGCTTCACGAGGTGCTGGAGCGGGACGGAGGCGATCCGGCGGGTAAACGGCGTGTTTTGCGTCTCTCTGAGGACGCGATCTATCTCCGGGGCCGTACTGGTGGCCTGATGGATTTTGGAGGACATCACGCGGATTGTCTCCTTCATAGCCTCGAACTCGGCGTCCCTGGAGCGCTCCGAGCTGGATCAGAGATGGTGGGGATCGTCGCCCGGGTGGCTTCCTACAGCCGGGGTGAAACGTCCGCCCGGGCCTTCGGATCCTGACGGTGAGTCGCCGGGCCGGCTTATCCGGATGCGCGGGATTTCTTCCCGAGAGGCCGGTTCTCTGAGATGGAAGTCCGCGGAGTCGGTGTTGTCCGACCGGTCACGGGAGGCTCCTAGCGTGGCGAACCGTTGATCGGTAGCTCGCGTCAGCTCGTCTATTCTGGCGAGCAGGGTCTGCATTACGGCGGACAACGTGGGCTGGTCCTCCGATGCTCGGGGCGTGTTGTGGGCAGCTGAGCCGTCGGAAGGAGTGGGCGTCGGAGCCGGGGGCGTGGCCCTGAAGAACTACTCTCGAGGAATTGGTTGGTTGGTAGCTGCTTGGACTGACGGCGGAGCGGCCGCTGTTGCTTGGGTCGTCGGCGGGGCCGTTGACTGGGCCTGGGCCGTTGTTTGGGCCGGGGTCTCCTGGTCTGACAACACTCTTGGAGGCGGAATTGCCATCGTCGCTGCGGTTGCGGTTGTGGTTGAACTGCTCCTTGCGTATAGAAGAATCTCCCCCCTCCCTCTAGCGCCAATTGTTGATCTCGGGGATCACTAATGAAGATTAAGAGGTGATTAGGAGATGAGAGGCGAGATTTTCGTTAATTAGAGCCAGTTAACCACAGTCAAAAGCAGGTCGGGCATATTTTTTGGGCAGGCCGTGGGCCGTGTTCTTTTATTGATGATAAGTGAAGTGAACAATTTAGAGTTACGAACTGGTTCCGAATGACGTCCAGTTCGGTGTTCTAAATTGCTGTCTTGTTACAAAGAGAGAGAGAGAGAGGTCGGGTCACTTGTGGTAGGTGAGATACCAATTTTTCAGATCCCGATCATTAATGACATCGAGGGGTATTTATACTGGCAGTTGACTTCCTGCTCCCCGGGATCTCGGGCCCACGTGGCGTCTTCGGCCTGTTTCGCGGGTAAGGTGGTCTAGGAGGCGTGTTCCGGCTTTCGAAGAGGGAGGTCATGATGAGCTCGGCGTGGCGTGTTGCAGAGCAGCGCACTGTTTCGCCAACTCTTCTCCACATGTCCTTTCCTCCTTCGTCCACTCTGCGGGGTTGGTGGGACGTCGAGTCGAAGCCGTATCCCTACGCGGGTAGGGCACTGTTCTACCAGCTCCCACGTGCCTTCTGCTCTTCTGACACTCCTGCTTTGGTGAAGTGTCAGGCCGGACCCGAGGTGCGTCCTCGAGAACTCGGGAGCTCGGGAGCTCGGGAGCTCGGGTGATACGAGCGCGGTGCCTTCAGATCGGCGACCGAGCTGAAGAGAGACTTTTCCTAAGATGGGCCTAACTAATTGGGGGTGCTAGGCCCACCTCCAACAGTTTTTTTTGAGTGTCTGATTAATGGATTTATGCTCACATATGTATGTATAATTGGTCGAGGAGCTGTGGTGTTTTTGGTGTAATACGCAATCTCTGTTCTATCTTAGTTTTGCATAGTTTGTAGATTTGTTGACGAGTGAGTGTCTTGTGTTTTTTTTTTAAGAAGGATTTCATTAAACCTGGTTATCTTCTTCTTATTTTCGTATGAACATTTGTTTTCAATGTGAAACTTCTAAAACTCTAGGATTGATGTACGATGATAAGTCTTTTAAGGTTGCAGCAACAACATTCTTGCGCCATTTTGAGAAATTAAATCTCATACTTGGAAAACTAATCAGAACTCGGTGGCCATTAGTCTGAGTCTTCTATGAAGAAAGGCTAAATTAATCACCTCTCTGGAATATTCGCATTTACCTCTGCATTTGGATTTAAAGTCATTATCTGTTTGGAATCTCTTGCTAAAGAAACAACTTTTTTCTTTATGTATCTTCTCCAGGAAAAAGATGATGTTTCCACCTTTTAAATATGCAGAAACTCTACTATCACAGAGAGTTTGAGTAGGTAAGTCATTACAGTTAGCTCACACTATTTTATATTAAATCTTTTTGTTGTAGCAGCTGGTCTTCTTCAGTTAGCTCCAAAGAAGATCACTCCTCGTGTCACTCGAGCTTTTGGATTCATCACCTCTATCATCTCATGTTACCAGGGAAAAGAACACTCTCTTCTTCGTTCTTCACGCCAAACCCACTTTCCGAGTTCATAACTTTCCTCTTCTGATCTTATGTGACTCGTTTCTCTCAACAAACTCAGTTGCTTCCGACACGCCCCAAGATCAAAACACCATGAAACTTCTCGAAGAAGCTAGTGTTCAGGAGAAAGTCGTTTGAGAAAGTTTATGTTGGTCCCTTTGAGTAATTTGCTGCTGTTATATAAGTCTTCGTATAAATACTTATCTGCAGGAATGATGATTATATAATAATTATGTTTATGCCTCGGAATCTTTGCAAAATTAGGAATTTAGGATGTGTTGATTTTGCTAAGCAAATACTGGAAATAAAGATTTAGATGTATGTAATTTCTTCAGAAGAAAATGAATTTTTACTTAACTACCTTTAAAACCTATGGTGACAAAAACTAGAGCCAAATCTCCAACCATTTGTGCGGGATAAAATCATCATTGTTCTAATTCGTAATATTAATTTTGGGTCGGTTTTCGGTATAAAGCAAATATAAAACGAGTTCCACTGAAAAATTATTACAAAATAAAAAAGGAAATGTTAGTGAACCTTTGATTTAGAGTTTAGAGTATAGGGTTTGAAATATTTTTTTTTAGTTTTATTAACAATAGAATATAATATTTTTTCTTTTTTAGTGTATAGGGTTTACGGTTTGATTTAGTGTATATAGTTTAGGATTTGATTTAGTGTATAGGGTTTAAGGTATTGGATATATTTTTTTTGTATTTTTTCAATTTACAATGAAATACACAATAAATTTTTGTCTAATATGGATAACATAATCTAAATCTATTATGTTTTAGAGATATAATTAAAATAAGAGTTAATTCTTCATTTAGGGTTTAGGGCATTGTCATATAGCTTAGGTTATGTTGATGTAGGGTTCTTCGTTTATTCTTATTCGTTAATGCACGATTCTTTGTTTCACTTAGAGTCTGATCCTAGGTTGAATTAGATTCGCGGAAGTGTTTTCTAATTGCTTGAACTAGAATGAAACGAGCAATTTCGCTATAAGAGACGAAAGCTACTTATAGAGTATTGTGAGCGATGACGAATCCTAAACGAAATAATGTGTTACCTCCTTCGCGGCCAGAGACAAAAGCTACTGGTCGAGTTGGTCGGTAACAGTTGGTTAGGATCACGGGAGTGACTTAATCATACATTCGTGATTCGAGTTCAAGAATTTTCGTAGTCGATTACCTTTATCATTTATTTTCACATCGTTTTAGCCATGAATCCCTGCGAATACCCTTAAGCCCAACGCTTAGTTTAATAGTTTACAACCTCGATTTTATTCATTCCTTTAGTTTAGTTTATTCTGGTTTAGTTTAGTTTAGATTCCTAGTTTCGAGTCCGTGAAAAACCATAAAACTTATTCTCGTTTTAGGTTTCCTTGCTAACTCTTTTTCTAAGGTCTCGCAGAACAGCTTTCCCTCCTTGTGGATCGATACCTAAAGTACTACAACGCACGTCTATGCACTTGCAGAGCTTCAAAGTTTACAAATTTAAAACTTGAAGTTTCGGAGAAGAATCCGAACGCATCATGTAGCTCGATCCACGCTTTAGGAGACAAGAAGTATGAAGAGAGTCTCATGTATTGGTTTGCCACAAGAACGTTTTAAGATAATCTAGATTCTTTAAACACTTCAACAAACGATGCAGTTGTTGTAAAAACGATTTTTTTGTTCAATAAATTTTACATTTAATTTTAAAAAAAACTAAATATTTTAGAACATGTAAAACAAAATAATTAGAAACTAAATAAAAAAATAGAAAAATCAAAATAAATAAATAACTATTAAATTTTTCTATTGATGATTTCACGTCGGCGTTCTAAATCTCACTTTATTTAATTAAATCACAACAAAAACTGCATAACATAATTTAATCCTTAAACAATGCTCATGCTTGATTATTTTACTCACCCCATATCCCCATCGTCATAACCGCATTTCTAGATTATCGCTATTATCATTACTCTTTCTTCCCCCAACTTTTCCTGCATTTCCCTCTTAGTATTTCCCCATTTTTATCTCAAAAATGTAATTGGATTTTTCTCTAATGTATTTCTCCAATTTCTATTCCAAAAAGAATATTATAAGTATATTCTTCTTCTTTTTCTATTTTATTGTTAATTGGTAATTTTATCTATAAAATTTACAAATTGACCCATTAATTTGTTTTCTTTCAAAACATCCATAAATTATGGTATTATTTAAATTTAACCATTATCATATAAAGAAAAACACATTACACCACATAAAAAATAACAAAACAAAGTAGATTTTAATTTAAACGTCATCAATTGAATATTTTCCCATAAATGATCAATTAACGCATTTCGAAGTGAGAAATGAGTGTTTTTCTCTTTGATTTCTTTGAATAGAGCAAGAAAATTTGGGAACCGAATATTTTTCGTCCTCAGCTACTTCTACCTCTAGAGGTTGAGCTTCTCTTCCCACTTCAATCGGAGCATCGAGATCGCGCTCATCCTCGATTATCATGTTATGTAAAATTACACATGTAATCATTATGTCATGTAATACATTCTTTTTCCAAAAATGAACCGGTCCTTTCACAATAGCAAACCACGATTGGAGAACTCCGAAAGCACGTTCTACATCTTTCCTACAAGCTTCTTGTCGCGTAGCAAAATATATATTTTTTACACGCATTGGCTCGTGAATAGTTTGCACTATGGTAGACCATTTCAGATAAAATGATCTTGGTGGATCCGGAAGTGGTTTACCGGATTATTATTAGTCATTGTTGCATTAAATTTATTTTATATTATTTCTAATTTCAGTACTTTTATGTATTTTTAAATTTATTATTACTTTATGCTATTATATTTTTTGTTTTCAATTTTGAAATTTACCAATACTTTCTTTTAAATTAAATATATATATATATATATATATATATATTACATTAAATTTGTCAAAAGAAAAATGTAAGAATTTATAAAATGTAAAATTTTGAAGGATTGTTTTGTAAATAAAAAAGTTCATCTCCATTTTGGAGTGGAAAATAGGGTTACTCCATATTTGGAGGAGAAAATGGCATTTTCTCATTTTGGAGGTTAAAATGGGGTAGGGTTGGAGAGAAATTTACTACAAAATGACATTTGGAGTTGAAAATGGATTATGGTTAGAGATGCCCTAAAATCTTTAACTTTTCTTGTATTATAGTATTTTGGATCACAATCTATCACAAAGAACTTGAACTTTGGAAACAAAATAATTATAAGAACAGAGATGTTACTGAACATAATATATCTAATTGTGATTTTCTTTGTTTTGAATTCTTTTACTATTTCATTGATTATTTAAAATAAAATAAATGTAAAGAAAAGAAACATAAACAAAATAAAACCTAGAATCACATACTCAAATAATATTTGAGACGAAACCATATTACATGTTTTGGTTAATGTATAGACTTATGTCAAAAACCTCCTAATTATTAAAAAGTAAAATAAGTCTAAATAAAATAATATTTAATATTTTACTATACTAGTTTTTAAAATAGAGGGTTTTGCAAAAATTAACACTTTTTCAACTTTTCTTAGTTTTTAGCACTTAATTTTCTGTTTTTAGATTTTAACATTTTTACAGTTCATGACAATTTAACCCATATGCGGTGTCTACGCCTATATACGGTATATGTGGAAGGGTGAATTACACTGAAAGGCACATTTGTCACTTTTGTTACAAAAAGGCACATTTGACTCTTAAGGCCTCTTTTTAACTGTTCATGCGTGTGAAAACCCAATTTAGTCCTTATGTTAATTTTCCTTTTATTACTTTGCTTCTTCTTCATCTCGCTTTACCATTTCTCTTACGCATCTCTCTCTTTTTCTCTCACTTCTCTCTTTTTATCTCACTTTTCTCTCTTTCCTTAAACCAATAAACCAAATTACCCCACTTGATTTGTTTTTTATTTTTTTATAATGTGAAAGACATAAAACAATTTTCTGTAAACAATATATGATAATTCTATTTTTCTAACATTTTAAGATCCATTTTGCTATAGTTTTGATGTGAAACAAGAAATCTACTTGTAAATATCAAGAAATACATCCACACATGACTATCCACACATGACCATCAGTAAGGTATTATCTACACATGACTATCCACACAAGAAAATCAAAAATTAGAGTACAAATAAATTATTACCCCACTTGATTTGTTTTCTATTTTTTTATAATGTGAAAGACATAAAACAATTTTCTGGAAATCTTAAAACAATGTGAAAGACATAAAACAATAGATCTTAAAATGATAATTCTATTTTTTCAACATTTTAAGATTCATTTTGCTATAGTTTTGATGTGAAACAAGAAATGTATTTGTAAATATCAAGAACTATATCTACACATGATCATCAACACATGATCATCCACACATGATCATCCACACATGACCATCCACACATGACCATCCACACTAGAAAATCAAAAATTAGAGTAAAATAAATATTATCCCATTTGATTTGTTTTCTTTTTTTTTATAATGTGAAAGACATAAAACAATTTTCTGGAAACAATATATGATAATTCTATTTTACCAACATTTTAAGATCCATTTTGCTATAGTTTTGATGTGAAACAAGAAATCTACTTGTAAATATCAAGAACTATATCTACACATGACCATCCACACATGACCATCAGTAAAGTATTATCCACACATCACCATCCACACTAACAATACGAGATTCTTATCTGTCTACACACAATTGTCCACGTTTTCATGTTCACGTCGATCTCGATTTCATATGTTTAGATTTCTTGTTTTTTTCAAATCAAAACTATAGCAAAATAGATCTTAAAATGTAGAATAAAAAAAAATATTATTCATTGTTACCAAATAAATTGTTTTATGTCTTTCACATTATAAAAAAAAATAGAAAATAAATCAGGTGGGGTAAAAGAGAGAGATGGGGTAAAAAAAAAGAAATATAAAATAAATAAGTGGATGATTTACTAGAGAGTAAAAAAGAGAGAGAGAAGAAGATTCATGAGAGAGTAAAAAAAAGAGGTGAGTTATATACATAAGGGTAAAATTGTCAATTGCATCTAAGAAAGTGTCGTAAGAGTTAAAAGTGCCTTATCATGTAATACATAACTCAAAATGTGTCTTCTAGAGTAATTTTCTTTACGTGGAAACATAGGCGGGGTATTTTCGTCATTTAACCACTATTCACAAAAAAAAAAAAAAAAAATGCCAAAATACTATTGGAAAGTTGAAATAAATACTTGTTTGTGCAAATGTGTCTTTAAAATACAAACAAGGTATTCCTTGCACGAACAAAAACATGAAAAAACAAAAATCATTGTGATAATTTATTTAAATAAAAAAAATTATCAACTTTTACTTACATATATAAAAATAAATATAATCAACGAACATTGTAAAACTTTCATTAGTTTGTTAAACTAGCAATGTTTTTAGATTCATAGTATTTTTGCTTAGCTTTTAGTCAACATTTTTTTTTGTATACGGAATCTGACTTAGAAAATTACATGAAAAAACAAAAAAAAATAGCCAAAAAATCATAAGTACGATATGTGGTAAAAATGAATGATTGTTTTTTTATCATCTGAGTTTTTGTGCAGTACTCTTTGCTCTTTGTGAGTTGTTGGCCGTTTATTGTCTCTATTGGTGTATTGTACTTTAGTCCTATAACTGAATGACTTTACTACTATAAAATCAGAGGTATTTGCGCTCAGTGTCACTTTATCAATAAAATGGGTTACCCATATGTTTTCTGTAAAAGATTAATATTCTTGTTCTGTAAATTTTCGATTTGTTTATGTTACATATACTTTTAGTTCAAACAGTTTTTTCTTTCACCTTCCAACTAAATAAAACACTGTAATGTACATGTTTTTTCTTTCACCTTCCAACTTGCAGTTTGTTTCTTTTCTCCTCTCTCTCTCTCAATTTTTAGATCTAATTTTCATTTTGCTTTCTCTCACCTAACATATACTACAAAAAATATATAAACTTGTGATAAAAATATTATATTACAAATATCTTGGTTGGTTTTTTGTAATCTAATTATTTTGTAATATTAATTCAACCCATAAATTTTAAATTTATTATGTCATATCCAACTTTTCAATATGCAAGACGACTTTCTTCTGATGGATGTTCATGTCATATTTTCTTAAATCCATCAAGGGGTAAAACCGTCTAATTATTTTGTGTACAGTTGATAAAGTGTTACATTATTTTATATGTTTTCAAAACAATATGCAAGAACCCTGTAAAATTATCTAAAATGTTTACCTACATCCTCCAAAAAAAAAGAACTACGTCATTATTTCAATCAAATTATTGTTGATTGTTTTGGCAAAACTTGTCAAGCTGAGCATTTATTCTTCAAAAAAAAACATGTCAAGTTGAGCAACTATTTAATTAGATATTTTACCCCCAAAAAAAACTATTTAATTAGATTAACAGAAATGAAAAATTCAAAGTAATGTATTTTATTATTATCTAGTGAAATGCCTAAAAAAATAAAAGGCCCAAAAATAGAGCTTGAAACCGTAATTTCCGGTCATGCTGGTGTTCTCTCAATTCTCGACCCAAAAATAGGTGGACACGTGTCGTTACAGGCTGAGATATTGGATTAAGGAAGAAAACTAACGGCTTAGATCCGTTTATGGTCGAATGATATTAAGGGGCAAGTTCCTTCCCTTTTCCATAAATTTTGAAAAC
Source organism: Eutrema japonicum (assembly GCA_030161315.1). Lineage (NCBI taxonomy): Eukaryota > Viridiplantae > Streptophyta > Magnoliopsida > Brassicales > Brassicaceae > Eutrema > Eutrema japonicum. The sequence goes on from BSQW01000006.1 coordinate 41,545,221, forward strand.
TCATTCAAAGGCAATCTTTTCTCTTCTTCTTCTACGTAAATTCAACAGGTAGATGTTAATTACTTAATCTCTCTATTGGTTTCGAAATTTGTTGATTTCACGTTTAAACATGCGAGAAAATTTTGGATTTTGTCAAGTATCGTATGTTTCTGTGGATTTTGGATAACTTTGACGAGTTTATTAATCTTTCTTGTTAAGCATTTTTAAGAAACGATCGAAGAAAGCAAAATTAAGATGAATGTACCCAAAAAAAAAAAAAAATGAATGTATATGATCACAGTTTTAGTCTGTTGATTTGTTCCAATATGTGTGTTTGTAAGTTGTGGTTGAGCATTTTACTGGTTAGAGTTTGTTGTGATTAGATCTCGCTATGAGATATTTTCTTTATTTTAATCTGATTCCTTTCTTGATTTAACTGAATATTTTCATTTTGAATGCATAATTGCTATGTTTCTTCTTTTGATGTTATCAGCTAGAGATTGAAAAATGGCGGACGGTGAAGATATTCAGCCTCTCGTTTGCGATAACGGGACTGGTATGGTCAAGGTAACATCTTCTCTATGATTAACAAAAACAAGAAATGAATGTTACTATATGCCATAAGTTTAAAAGTGAATCAATTTCAACTCTCTTGCGTGTAGGCCGGTTTTGCAGGTGATGATGCTCCAAGAGCTGTATTCCCAAGTATCGTTGGACGTCCACGCCACACGGGAGTTATGGTCGGAATGGGGCAAAAGGATGCTTACGTTGGAGACGAGGCACAGTCAAAACGTGGTATCTTGACTCTCAAGTACCCAATCGAACATGGTATTGTCAACAATTGGGATGACATGGAGAAGATTTGGCATCACACTTTCTACAACGAGCTGCGTGTCGCGCCAGAAGAACACCCGGTTCTGCTAACCGAAGCACCGCTCAATCCAAAAGCAAACCGTGAGAAGATGACTCAGATCATGTTTGAAACGTTCAACACTCCTGCTATGTATGTCGCCATTCAAGCTGTTCTCTCCCTCTATGCCAGTGGCCGTACTACTGGTCAGTACACTCATAAGTCATATCCCTAAGTTACTTTTTTTTTTCTTTCTCTAATTTACTTTTCCTTACATCACATCACAATATTATGCTTTGTGCTTAATGGTTCGGCTTATATTTCAATTACTAGCTATAATTCTCTATTGATTTCTCCTATTTTGCAATTCTTATGGTCAGGTATTGTTTTGGACTCTGGAGATGGCGTGAGTCACACGGTTCCCATCTACGAGGGTTATGCTCTTCCACACGCAATCCTGCGTCTCAACCTTGCAGGCCGTGACCTAACCGACCACCTCATGAAAATCCTGACAGAGCGTGGTTACTCCTTCACCACAACTGCTGAGCGTGAGATCGTTAGAGACATGAAGGAGAAGCTCTCTTACATTGCATTGGACTACGAGCAAGAGCTCGAGACTTCCAATACCAGCTCATCTGTCGAAAAGAGCTTCGAGCTGCCAGACGGTCAAGTGATAACCATCGGGGCAGAGCGTTTCCGGTGCCCTGAAGTCTTGTTCCAGCCATCGATGATCGGAATGGAAAATCCGGGAATCCATGAAACTACTTACAACTCAATCATGAAATGTGATGTGGATATCAGGAAGGATCTTTATGGGAACATTGTGCTTAGTGGTGGAACCACAATGTTCGGTGGGATTGGTGATAGGATGAGTAAAGAGATCACCGCGTTGGCTCCTAGCAGTATGAAGATCAAAGTTGTGGCTCCACCGGAAAGGAAGTACAGTGTCTGGATCGGTGGCTCTATCTTGGCTTCCCTCAGCACCTTCCAGCAGGTAAATTACATACAAATCTTACATTATAGTCTATTAGGTTTTTGGTGTATAAACTCTGTGAGAAATTGTAACACAAATGTGATCAAAATTCGCAGATGTGGATTGCGAAAGCCGAGTACGACGAATCTGGACCATCGATCGTCCACAGGAAGTGCTTCTGATCAAAATCACCAAGTCAAACAAGTGCGGTAAAAAGTTTTGATATCATTTTTTTCACCCTGAAGCCAGTTTCCATCATTACTTACCTCTCTTCTCTATGTGTTTCTTTTATTCTTCTTCCTCATTGTTTATTATAATCTTGCTTTTGAAGCAAATCAAGTAAAAAACAGATCAGTCCTTAACAGAGTGTTTATTATTATCATTATATTGTATACATATTGGTATACACTTACTATCTTCTTCTGAGCTTTCTCTCTGTCTCTGCTCATTGTGTTATACAGACCGCGATTTCATTTATATATTCTCAATCTATGTTCTCATCAAGCAATGAGACGATATGCTTACTTGCGCCATCCGTAAATGGATGGTTCTCGTCTTCTTCTGCTAGTTCTTGACCTTCCTTTCTATTACAACCCAAAAGTGGGTTTATCTCTGTGTTCTCATCATCTTCGGGATCCATATTTTCTTTCATACTCCTCCCAGATTCCTCGCTCGGGCCAATCACTAACGGCTGAGGGAAGTGGTCGGTTTCATTAGGAGAAACCATTGTGTTGATCTCTTGTTCATCCTCATTGTGCTTGGTAAAGTTGGAATTGCATTTCCTATAGACTGGAGATTCTTGTAGGACTTCATTCTCTGACATAGAATGAGATGAAGACTTGCGGTTAAAGCTACCGAAACCTTGAATCCCTCGAGACAGCTCACGAGCTCGCTTCCTCTCTTCCTTGAGCAATTCCCCTTTCTCAAGTAACTTCAAAACTTTCTCTGATTTCCTTCTAACAGCTAAACCCCAATTAAACCTGCCAAGAAACAAAAAACTTATTATCTCAGAACATTGAAACTTCAACTAGATTTCCGCCCTTTAAACCCTAGAACCATCATCACCCTTTCTCGTCGATCTGTTGGAAAGTTTGCATCTGCGAGATAACATCTCTATCGCCTTGGAACTCATCTGATACACTCTCTGGTCCATGAGTGAGCAAATGTTCAACAACAATGAGTGAGTTATAAGCCATTCTCCAGTTTCTCTTATCAAACCTTACCAATCTATATAACACCAAACAAAACAAAAACCTCAATACCTCAGTAATAGAATGCCCTAATTAAAGTATAAAAATATTTTCCAAATCTATGGATTAATCATCGGTTTGCTTAAACTGTTTTCCAAATTTGTTATATATATAAGAAAAAAATGAATTAGGAATAATTTGAAACCTTTTGTGCAAGACATCAACAATCCGCAAGTAATCTTCAAACTCAAAAGCTGCCTTTGAAATGGATCCTAAGGTTTGTGTATTTGGCCCCCATAAGTCTCCATCCGTAGCTTCCTCAGTCATTCTCCAATAAAAAAATGTAGCCAATTATTCAGAATTTAAAATCATAATTATTACATACACATTAATCTATATATATGTATGTGTGTTAGATATCAACAATCCATCGATCTCATAACAATAAATCAATTAATTGTAAGTGAATAAAGATAAATAGAGAAGACAGAACAAGCTTCAGTAGCTCAGTTGGTTAGAGCGTGTGGCTGTTAACCACAAGGTCGGAGGTTCAACCCCTCCCTGGAGCGTTAACAAAAAGAAAAAGAGAAACCAGAAGAAAACTAACAGTTGAAGAGGAGTGACATCGGTGAGAGCTAAACGCGCCGTTTTGAGCTTTTCTTTGAAGAAAAAAGAAGCTTGTTTCTTCATCTCAAGAAACGAAGGTGTTCCCATGGCGATGCTGCTTCCATTTCTGCTCATGATCGACATTTTCTCTTTTTTTTTTAGAGAGGAAGAGAGAGAGAGGGCTATAAATCTATTTCATACTTTTTTGTTGGGTTAGTTCAAAAACCATATTTTTTGTTCTGTATTGGTCATTGAATAAAGGGGCGAACAAAAAGTTTAATTTATTAATCAAGAAAAAAATCCAGATCTGTGATCCAAAAGGTCCTGAGTTTGAAAATTATAACGATCGTTGATAGGTTTACTTAATGCTACTTTGGAAAAGTCAACATCATGGTACCAATTACAATTACTTCCACATTCAATTTCCCTGACCGGTCTGATGTGACATATTGTATATAAATCATAAATTCTTATGATTCAATTCTTGTTAAGTCAATAACTGATTTAAGCTTTTGGGCTTAGCCCGGTCCGATTCGGACTAGTTCGAAAAATTCAAAACTTTACATTTTAATTAGTTAAATATTTTATTTAAAAATTTATCTTTTCTAAAAATAATAATTTTTCATTTTTTCTATATATTTTTTCGTTGATCAAAACCCTAATTTGTTAATTGTGTGCTTTATTATAAATCCCAAAAAACAAAATTGTTTTCAATATCGAGTCGCACGCCTAAATTGACTATATACTTAAAATACGATAGGTTGGAACTGACTTTTTATGAAGACATATATATTTTAAAATGGTAGAAGTGTCGGTCACAACGTTATGATGAATTAGCTCGTATGACATGTGATGTTCTAAACATTCTGATAATTACAATGGCATCAGAGTTTACATTTAATATTGGTGCGCATGTTTTGAGTAAATATAAAAATCGTCTTCTACCAAAAAACGTTGAAACACTGATTTGTACACGCACTTGGCTGGATGAGTTTACATTTCGTGATTGAGATACCATTATCATTCATTCATATTTACTTCATATTTTTAAAATCATTATCTATAGACTTTCAATGACATTTCTATATGATTTATACATGTTAAAACTTAATATTATTTTACTTTTTTATATGTAGCTTTTGATGGTGATTAGGCATGTCAAGCGGATCAAAACCCGTCTCGCACGGGTTAAACATGTTTTTGACCCATTTCGACACGTCCCGGTAAATTCGTGAACATTAAACACTAGACCCGCATCCGCCCCGCTTGAATTCACGGATACCCGCGGATAATCCGCAAATATTTAAATAAAAAGAAACAACTTATAATGTTTTTTAGCGAAAAAATATATTTAATAAAATAAATTTCATATGATAAAAGATAAATACAAAATTGTCTGAAAAAACAAAATAATTAATTAATTTATATATATATATTACAAAATATTTCAATATTTTAATAGTATTTAGTAAATAAATATTAATTATTAAATTAAAAAATTGCATATAACACGCGAGACCCACGAAATAATTTTTTTGACGTGCATCCGTTTAGCGAAACCCGCTTTTTTGCAATTGAACTTTTTTTATTAGCACCCACCCCGCGGCGGGTTAAACGAGGCGGAACCCACAGGTTATGAACCAAATTGACAGGCCTAATGGTGATGAGTATTTAGAACACGATGAACGAGATTTTAATCTAGACTTTACTACCTAGATTTGAAATGTTTTGATTTTATATTTTATTTGGTAATGTTAATTTTTTGAATTTTATTTGTTTTTTTTGTCAAATTTTTCTGTTAAAATTAATTGGATGTGATATAATACATTTTAATTTAGATTTATTTTGATAAATATTATGTTTTAATTATTTTTCATTTCAGAATTGTGAATTTTTGTATTTGTAAATAAAAGCCTGAAAAGCCCTAGAGTCATGTTCGGATCTGACCGGGCTTTATAATATAGGCCCGATTATTTTTCGGGCCAAGACAGGTCGGGCTCAAATATATGTTGGATTTTATTCAAAATTTTGCTATATTTTTCACTAAAATTTATTATATTTTATTTGAATATATATCAAAATAAAAGTTGAAAATATTTTATTAAAAATGATTTTTTTTAAAGAGTTCATGAATTAATCACAAAACTAGAGTCATTAAACGGTGCATATTAGAGTTATGTTTTCAAGATTATAAGTTTTGCGGGTTAGTCCGAATAATATTTTAATCCACTGCAAAACAAGTTAAATAGACAAATTATTCCGTTTGATGACTCTATCTATAATCATGAGTTAGACATATTATAAAATTCAAATAAAAATAATTTTCTTAAATTTCAAGCAAATTTCTTTACAAAAATTACTTTGCACGGATTAAGTCCTAGTTTCATACATATTAAAAAAAACTATTAAAACTTCTATATTACTCATTGTTAATACACTAAATAACTTTTTCTCTCTAATTAATACATTAAAACAATAATATTAAAACTAGATTTTTGTTTAAAATTATGCATAAGATAATTGCACCCACAATCACTTTTTCAAAGTTTCATAATGTTTTTGGTACTTTCTGGTTTTTTTTTTTAAATTTTATTCTATATCAAATGACGATTTTGCCTATGTTTTCTATTGATCTGTTTATTATACACTGTTGATTCATGCAATACTATACCGGAGTATGACTGGATTTTTTTTTTTTTTCCAACTTTCAATTTCATTAAATCAAGTGGAGCCGATGAGGTAAAAATACATCACCGACCGGGTCTGACTTATATGGTAACTGGGCCACAAAGGCCGACCTAGTAGCCAATCTCTTACATAAGAAAAAATACCTTATCGAGGTGAGATACCGTCTTGAGGGGCCCATCGCGAAGGAAGAAGCCCAACACGAGGGAGGGTGGATTCGAATCTCCACTATGATGGGATAGCAGCAAAGGACGGATGGTCACCATACTCCTTCCCAAAATGTTTCCGATTTTACGAGGACCCCGAGACAATGACGCTGTCTTAAAAACCTGAAAATAAACAAAACAGACACCTAAATTGGGCTTGTAGGAAGGAGCTCCGTCGGGCTGGTTAACTCCGCCGGAGCCGGAATTCCGTCCCGCTATAAAGTCCCACAACGGATAGTGAGGAGAGGCTGTTGGAAACGAAGAAAACGTCGCTAAAAGAAACCTCCGTTTCATATATCTGTCGTCCTCTGACTTCACCTTTACAACAGACGGTTCGATCTGACGATCTTCATATCTACAACCTCACGAAAACCACCACCACGGACCGCCGAAAATAAAAGAGAAAACCGGTATGGAAACTAAACCAGATCTTCTTATCTCCAGGAAGTGCCTCCACCGGAACAGAAACCTCCGCCGGAACAGGAATCTCCGCCGGAACAGAAACCTTCGACTGGAAATTTATTATGTGTACATTACCAAAAAATGTTAGTTTTCAATTAAGTTAAAAAAGTGTTATAAACTTTATAAAAAATTTAAAAAGTGATTAAATCGAAAAATTTAGAAAGATGAATTAATCGAAAAATATGGTTAGTACGGTAGTAGTAGTGTGAGCGAGCACAGAGTATTATGACTCTCCCTCTTCACCGAGTGAGTGAATAATATACGGAAGCGGTAGATCTGGCCCGTACATCCCCACGCGCGGATGGAAACTGGATCTCAAGATCCGACGGCTCTGGACACCCCGAAAATCTAGCGAGAAATTGATCTGAGACAGCAGATCTGGACCGTCGGTGCTAAAGTTGGTGGGACCCACTACTGCACCTGTCACGCACTTGCTATATTCTGCAGAGTTAAGCCTGATTAGATTACTTTTGAGTTAATCTACTTCGTTTAAATTATAAATCCACGTATTCACACCTTACAAAATGGAATTAGTTATAATTGTTTTGGCTAAATATTAAACAAATAAAATGAAGGAATAACAGAATGGTTTTTTTTTTTTGTGACAAAAAATAACATAATGTAATGGGTATTTTATTTTAAATAACAAAATTAAAAATTTAAGACTAGAATATCCCTTGGTTACAGTTTACCGGATCGATTATATTTACTGTAATGGGTAAAAAATGACTCAACACTCATATCAAAGTGAAAATGAAAACATTTTATAAGCTCGTAAAAAAAGGACATGGGATTTACCCAAAAACGCCCATCAATCCAAATTTACATGGGAAGGTGATTTGTTTTTTTCTTCTCTGTGACTTAATAAAATAACATTATGACGTAAATAAATAAATGAAAACCTTGTAGACAAAAAAATCCAGTAAATAAGCCCTAATTAGAAAGCAAAAACATTATGGAATAAAGAAGAAGAAAAAAAATCATACCAAAAATACACAACAAAATGCTATACACCAACACCACAACAAGAACCTTTTTACCGCGCCGGAGGAAACTACCTCACCCGGTGGCGACACTAATCTCGACGGCTCATCATCGGAACTCTCCGGCGACAAAGAAATCTCATGTGGAGGAGCCGTTGCGGGAGGAGTATTCACGTGTTGACCCGATTTTGGAAACAGCTCCTTAGGCAAAAGCACTTTGGATACTCCGAAAACAGAAACCGGGTTCTGATCAAAAGCCGTTTGTGTCACAACGGCCAAAACCAAACCCGAATTGATCGTTACGATCGACCCGTTAACCCGAGAAATGTTGAGAGTGTAAGACCCGGCTCCCATTAGCTCAGTGGCTAATGTCGGTTGAACCGGGTTGGTTATCGATTCGAGCGAACCGAGTGTGTAATACGAATGTAGGACATGGAATCTGAGCACCACGGCTTTCTGCTCCGCCGCCAACGACTGGAGGTTGACGTTTTCCGGGAGATCGGAGAAAGCTGAATCGGTGGGGACGAAGACGGTGATTCCGGCGCCACGCTCGTCGTTTTCGAATTCCGTTATGACTCCGGAGGCGACGAGGAGGGAGAGAGCGACGTTGAAGTTGTGGCCGTTTATTAGAATCTGAGTCAGATTGATTCCCGCCGGAGGAGGGGAAAGAGGCGTTCCCGATGTCGGCGGCGGAGTGAGAGTCTCCGATGCGGTGATATCGATCCCGGAGGGGACGAGGAAAGAGTCGACGGAGAGGACTGTTATGTTGGGAGGTTTAGTTTCGAGGAGCTTTAAAACGGTGACTGATTTTGACGAGTTTGGAGATCCGATCGTGACGGAGCCAGTAGCCGGGTCACGGGTCACGTTAACGGATCCGGATCCGGCGAATGCACGGCCGGAAGCTTCGTAGAGGGTTGTGACGGTTGAGCCTGACGGTGGTATGCGGCGGAGATCGGAATCGGAGAGAAATTGGAGGAGGACATTGAAACGGAGGAGATCTGCGAGTTTGGCAGGAAGTAGGCGGCGCGTGAGATCGACGTTGACGGAGGAGAAGTGAGAATTGGGGACGGCGAGGAGTGTGAGTGAGTTTCTGCCGGAGAGCTCGGCAGCGATGCCGGAGGAGACGAGGAGGTTGGAGAAGGAGGAGAGATTGGGGAAAGAGGAGAGGACGGCGGTGACGTTGATTGCGGCGGTGGTGGAGGAGAGAAGGAGTAGTAAATAGGCGAACGCGATAGGGGCAAAATGGGAAATGGAAATTACGTTCGCCATTATTTGTGAGTTAGGTCATGAGAGTGGTAAAGAGAAGAAACAGAGGAGGAAGTTGATAGAGAGAGAGAGTGGTGAGTGAAGAGTTTGGTGGACGAAAAAAAAAAAAAAAAAAACACATCATTGGTAATTGTATCACGCGCGGTGTATCGGATTTAAAATGCACGCGCAGTTGATGAGGAGGACAAAACAGACGTCATTGTGTGTCAGAGAGTGAGAGATGCTTTTGCGGATACTTCTAGTGATTAGATTTTGGTGAGAAGATATTATTAAATTATATATTTGGGTGGTGCCCACGTGGGTTATATTGTTTAACAATAATGTCATTAAAGTTATTTCATTTGCATGTGAGTTTTGTAGCTGTAATGAATCTATTGCAATTAATCTTGATCTACAAAACATTTTTAGAGAGATGGAATTACATATTTAGGGTGGATTGTCGATCAAATGTGAGATTTTGCAAATGGTCAAAACAAATGATCAAAAAAACTTCATAACCGTTAGATTTGCAAATGGAAACTTTGGAGTGAATTGTTGCACTTCAAATATATTGTTTTGTGGATCTCAGAATTCAATATTTTTTGTATTTAAGCAAGCTAATGATTAAAATTTTAAAAGGAGGGGACTCGGATCGTTGATGTTATAATGAACAAGAATTTAATTAGTTTAGCTGGACAATGATTTTTATCACTAGAAGACAATTCTTGAATAGAGCCGGCAATGAATTCACAGGGTCGGTCTACACAAACATTGTCATTAGCTAAGATACAAATTTTTCTATTCAAGATAGATATTATAAAAAGAAGAAGAAAAAGTGAGATTTTCTTAAGAATATGAAGTGGTTTTGGATTTTCTGATGAATTGGAATAATTATCAAAACTCTTTCACATTCTGCAAGCCTGCTCTTCTTGATTTTTATGGTGAGTTTTGCTGTTAGCATATTACTGACAGGAAACCAAAGTACCTTCACCATTTGGGAGATTTGGGAGAAGATTACCATTTGCTGTTCCATAAAGAATGAAACTGCTTAAATTATTATTTCATTTTAAACTTTGATTATTAAATAGAGATATATAAGATGGAAAGGAACGATGGATATAAATCTAAGCCAAAACAACACTTGCAGATTCTAATGCTTCAAAGTTCAAAGAGTTTTTTCAGATTTTGGTATCTTAGATGTTGCTTCTTTTGGCTTCATCTTTGAGAGGAAGTTGGAGAGACCATTGGTTAATGCAGAGGTTGTGATCAAGGAAGCCCTCAGTAAGCTAACGGCCTGCAACAAAAAAAAAAGATTCAAAAGAAGAACAAGAAGTAAGATTTTCTCAAGAATTAACAAAAAAAAAAAAGCATACCTCTGCTTTGCTAATGTTAATCACTTGCTCATCGATATCACTGATGTTCATCTGCAACTTGCTTAATAATGAAATTGTTGAGGATGAGTTCATCGGTGTGATAACTAGATCATCTGACACTATGAAATTTGTTTCTCCCTTAACAAATCCAACACCACCATAATTTGGATCCATTGGAGTGAACTTCACAATCCTTTCACCAATAGGAAACAAATCCTCTTTGATCTTTCTGGCAAACCTGCAATTTGAACTTGAATATCCACTGCGGGGGACCAAACATTCATATTCTGAAACTCCTTCCTGGATGACAATATCAAGCAGTTGTGCCCTGAAATTATAATGACAAGGAAGCATGCATTTGGAAACTGTGACTTCTTTCTCCTTCTCAAAGCTTAGATCTTTCACGCTTCTACACAGATTTCCAACGCATCCCATATTCACATTGTCAATAGAAAGTTCCCAAGAAAACTCGAGCGGTATGGCAAGAAAAGAGAATAGGAAATCAACGAAGTCTTCTCTGCACTCAGCGTAAAGAATCACCCTGTCTGTCTTTCTAACGTAAACTTTAACAGTTAGAAATTTGTCTGCATCACTTGCAACTCCACTTTCTTGCACCAGTGGTGTCAGAGCTTTACGCTTCCTTGTCATACAATGTTTCCTCAGGAATGTGTCTGTCAAGGGAGATTCCGAAGTGAATAAACAACCTAGCAAAGTTAGCACCTGCATTTACACAATAAAATAAGTGATAGGAAGACTTAAGACAATGTAAGTTTAAAATTGAAGGACCTCTTCAAGACCGACGTCAATAAGCATTTCTTGCAGCTTATCAAAACCAGCATAGCCATGATCATTGAGGACATTGAGTACAAGACCCATAGAGTTCAATGCCACTTTAAGATCATCAGTGATGATAAATGACGTTCTGCAACTAGGGAATATCCCATCAGCTTGCTCGCTTTCTTGAGCCAGAATCTCAATGGTCATCGATCTTCCACAACGACAACACCTTGAGGTATTGGTGTTGCTGTATACCTTACAGCATGATTCATTAGACATAAAATTTGGGCAGACAAAGAACTTGGTCGTCTCGGTGTCATCAATGTTGAGCTTCAGCTTCTTGCAATGGCTCTCCTTGATACTCCGTGGATACAGCAACAGATTCTTACAAGTTTGAGCCTCGAAATTATCAACGTTCATGTCTGAAACACTTTTGTAAAGGTTGTGGAAACAACCAACAACGGGAGACTGAGGAGCTTGGTGCTTCTCAAGCAACCTGACAATAGTCCCCATAGGAAGAGTCAAAAGACTACAGAGCACATCAACAAAATCTTTCCCAGCTTCAGCCAAAACAACTCTGTTTTTCTCCTCGTCAATGAGAAGTCTCAGGCTAAACTTGGGTTTCGCAGCATTTTTAGCCATCGAAACAAAAGAAAGAGAAGTAGACAAGTAGTGTTTTAGGAATCAAGTTTTGATTGTTGAAAGATCTCTGTGATTATCTCTATATATATATATATCGAGGGGGTTTCATATAATCTGATCTTTCAATTACCATAAGTATTCAAACCACCAAAACCCAAGAAACGTTGCGTGTTCCCATGACGGTATTAAAGAAGAAACCGCCCACTTTGCCGAAAAATGCAATGAATTACGTCTTTCATAATCACCACCATTATTGTTTTCTCGACCCTCTTCTGCAATCGAAGAGTCTCGCCATTAATGTCCTTCCCGTGAACCGGGTTTCGGTCTGGTTCGACCTTTCTTTCATTTCCGGTTTTTGCGCAGCTATTTACCGTTGTAATTCTCTCAACCGACCCGCTTTTTCTAAGGGAAGAAGACATAAACATCAATATATTTTAATAAAAACAATGTCAAAATTTTGATGGGATGTTCAAAAATGATCAAAAAGACTTCATCATCTGCAAATGAAAAATCTGGAGTGAAATGCTGCACTTCCAATATATTGTTTGTGGTGGATCTCAGAATTCACTTTAAGTATTATTTTTTGATCGTTGTTGTTATAATGAACAAGAATTAATTAGTTTAGCTGACAATGATTTCGATCACTAGAAGACAATTCTTGAGTAGAGCCGGCGATGATATACATATTAAGGCATCCAAAGAAGCCCAACATCATTGACCCATTACAATTTTATTAGCTCATGTAATTAGGGTTTTCAATAAGATATATATATATATATATATATATATATATATATATATATATATATATATATATATATATGTAATGAGAAGAAAAGATGTAATTTTGGGAGTTGCAATTTGTACACCTCTTTTCTTCCCTTTTTCAATATATCAATCTCAAATCCTTTTGCTATTGGTGTTCTGAATTAAGTTTTCTATTTTCTTTATTTCTTGCACAATAATCAATGAGCTATTTCCATTTATATTTTTGATTTCTATCACAATAAAGTTTGAATATATTCTTGTTTTGAAAATGCTTTCATAGTATCAAAGTCAGGTTTCATGTCATCTCTAAAAGATGTCAAAGAGAAGATGTCTTAGTTATCATTCTCACAAACCTAACACTCATATTTATACAAGCACTTGTAAGGAAAACCTAAACACACATGGGCCTTCTTTTAACTTCTTCTTGCTAAAAATACATTGACCTTGTTAGAACAATTTGGACTTGGACTAGACTTCTCTTTATACTCCCCCGCAAACTTGGTCTCGGGTGAAAAGCACGAGGCCAAGTTTTGAAATGCAAATGAAGATGGCTTGGAAAGGAACATGAGAAGTCTAAGCATATGGATATGTAGATTGATCCTCAATTCATCGTAGAGATAGGAAAACAATTTCTTCAAAACCATGTGAAAACTCTTGGTGAATACTTGGAGATCTATCATGACTCTCTCATAGGTATCTTTTGTATTTGGAGAGTTTAGTATAGTCACTAAGAAGTATTTTTCAACAATTCTCACAAAGATTCTGAATTTTTTGTACCCATCACATAACAAACGAGAAACTTTACCCACAACTACTTAAACTCTACAACTCTCTACTTCCCATCTATTTGCCAACAACAATATGCCTTTCTATGTGGCATTTCCACGAGCACCTTATGTGCACTAAGCAAAACCAGAAACTTGAAACTAAATCAAACCCGACTTCCTCTAGCCTACTGCAATTTGCAAATAACATTTTGCCTTTCTTTTGGGCATTTTATCGAACATCTCAGATGCACTCAGCAAAAACCCAGAAACTCCTATCCATGAATGCATCTTTATTGATCCAAAGCTAGCCTATTCTTATATCTCAAAATTTCCTTAACAACAATCATTCCATGTAATCCAAAACTCCTAGCAGCAAATCGAAATTACCCAAACATATTAACTTAAACACAACTTGATACTTGTGTTGTGTGACTCTCGAAAAACCAGATGAATGAACCACACGGAAACCAAAAGTCATGATCCATCGACCTTGGCTAACCGAATACTTATGAATATGAACATCGCCCGCCAAAATCTTGGCAGATATTTTTTTTTTATCAACTTATATTATATTAATCATCAAAAGCACGGATGATACAAATATAAAAATTACATAAACAAACATAATACATAAAATAAAAAATTACAAGCAATAACGAAAATGAAATTTGGCGATCCTTTTATCCGAGAAGTTCTACTCGCTGAAAGAATGTCCACACATCCCTTCCTCATATTCGCATTCGATCTGATGCGATATTTGGCTATTATCCAAACTTTCTCATAGATATTTTGGCAGATATCTATGAGCCCTAAACACAAGAAAAAAAAACAAAACAAGTCAACAAAGAAACACAAACCGAAATTAGCATAGAATAAAAGGCTTCATGACCACAGAAAAGGCAAATAAAGACCAAACCAAGAGTTAATTGATTGGTTTGAAATCGACAACTTTGCACCCAGATCATAGAAAATGAGAACATATCCACAACTATCCACCAACGACAATATATTGTAAAAAGACAGTAAAACAAAACTCAACAAAGCCCCACGAAACCAATCCACACCACTAACAAATCCAGACCAGAAAACAAAAACGAACCTACCAACACAAAACAAAAATAAGCGAAACCGCTTACCTTCTCATCAGCTAAAACCATCTCGATGCCTCCGCCGTCAGCCAACGACTGCTTCCACAAACGCATAATCTTATCATCAAACGCCTAACAGGTAAACCCATACCTCAAGTCCGCGAGAAAATCTCTTGGAATTTTATTCTCCATCTTGAACAACCCCCAATAAAAAAAAACGGACAGCTCGTGAACATATCTAAGTAAAGCAGAAGACCGATTTGACTGAAGAGTCTCCACAAAGCAAAAACGTATAGACTGGAACAAATAATCCGCCTTTTAAAGCGATAAAAGGTAAAAAACACTTTATCGAGTAACTATAAAACCTAAAAAGAAATATTACCAGACCAATTTTGAAACGTAGAAACTCTATAAATATTTAAATAAAACATATCCTACAAAACCACAATAATCACCAAACCGCTATACAAAATTAATAACACATCTTTAAAATAAGATTGAAGAGAGTGCTAGGAATTCACAATCATGGAGGCGGTGGAAATTTTTTGGGATTACCCGAACAATTTGGAAGAAAGAAAAAAGAGATGTTCAACAATGTAATAAACAAAGTTAAAGAACGGACATCAGCTTGGAAAGCGAGATTTTTATCTCCGGTGGGAAAAGAGGTTCTGTTAAAAATCAGTAGCCATCTCCATGCCAGTATATTCTATGTCCTGTTTTAAGTTACCTCAACAAGTTGTTTCAGAGATAGAAAGTACGCTGATGCGCTTCTAGTGGGAAAAAAGTTCACAAGAAAGGGGAATTCCATGGATAGCTTGGAAGAGATTACAATATTCAAAAAAAGATGGAGGTCTAGGCTTTCGAGACTTGGCAAAATTTAATGATGCCTTGTTGGCTAAACATGCTTGGAGACTTTTAACTAATCCACAATGCTTATTTTCTCGACTATACAAAGCTCAATACTTCAAAGATGATCATTTATTTGATGCCAAACCTCGGTCTTACCATTCATTCGGATGGGCTTCTCTCCTAGAGGGTATCAAGTTGTTGAAAAAGGGATCCCTACTATACTTGGTGATGGTCGTCAAACAAGGATTTACCAGGATAACTGGCTCCCAACCCATCCACCAAGGCCGGCTACACCAAGCATTGCCAATTCAGATAAAAAGGTGTCTGATTTAATAATGGATAATGGCTATATACGTGCTTGGGATGAAAACGCAATGTCTGAAAACCTAACAGAGGTTGATCGCGTACTAGCATATTCATTATACTTGGGCCAACATAGAGGAGAAGATAGAGTTAGTTGTAATTATACGAACACGGGGATCTATACAGTTAAAACGGGTTACTGGCTATCAAGACATATTAAACATTTGGATAATGACTTACCACCAATACCTAATGGAGATCCGCTATTGAAAACCATAATTTGGAAACTGCAAATCATTCCAAAACTTAAACTTTTTTTATGGAGATCGTTATCTGGAGCTTTGGGGACGGCTTCGCGATTAATTACCCGTGGTGTGTGTATTGATAGTACATGTCAAAGATGTTGTACTCAACCGGAAACCATTAATCATATGCTATTTACATGTCTACTATCAATTTTAACATGGCGTCTTTCGAATTTGCCATTATCTTTTTTAACATCTCCATCAAACAACTTTGAAGAAAATTTTACTGCTATTATGGAATGCCAAAATGAAACAGGTTTAACGGAGTATCAATTTTTTTTGCCCTTTTGGTTAATGTGTAGAATTTGGAAATCGAGAAACAATTTGATTTTCCAAAAAAAACGTATTAATCCTAGAAGGGATGTTTCATATGCCAAAGTTGATGTGGAAGAGTGGATAATGAGTTCAAAAACAGAGGAAGACATCAACAAACGAAACGCCTGCTCTGTTCGTAACAATCAAATTACTCCGGCTTGGAGACGACCGAATTTAGGAACTCTTAAATGTAATTATGACGCAACTTACAATCCATCAACAAGACGGATAATCGGTGGATGGATTCTTCGTGATCATCAAGGGTTTGCCAAATTCTGGGGATCATCTAATTTACGACAGGCAATTTCATGCCTTGAAGCAGAAGGAAAAACACTTTTACATGCATTACAATGCATGTGGAGCCTCGATTTGATTCGATCTGTTTTGAAGGAGATTGCAAAAACTTAGTAGACATTTTGCAAGGTTCTAATGAAGATATATCAATTCGAAATTTAGTTAAAGATATTAATTTTTGGCGTTCAAAGTTTAAAAATCATTCATTAGCACATGTTAAAAGACAATAAAATGAAGCTGCCCATTTAATGGAACAAAGAGGACCTCTGAACAATATATTTTTCTCGGGTTGTATTTACCCACCACATTGGTTAACAAATACTTTGAACTCTGACTTTTCAAATTCAAATTAATATAATCATATTTCGTCGAAAAAAGAAAAGAAACATAAAGCAAAACTCAAGTACTTACCAATACGTCCATAAACAAACCAGTACAAAACCGAATACAATAATCGGAATGAAGAGACTAACAATATCCCAAACCTAAAAAATCGAAGAAAATGAGATTTTAGTACACCCAAAGGAAAAAACAAAACAAAATTCAACATCGCTCAATCACCCCCATCATCATCAGGAACCAAACCAGAAGCACAACAGGCAGCCCGAAAAGTGGGATAAACAAAACCAAAAACGGTCCTAATATCCTCATAGGAGCACATGCCTATCACAATATCCAAAAGAAATCTCAAATAATAAAGCTCTCTACCATGCACGTGACAAGACTATAACACAAACCCGTGGCAAACCCACAAGCCGAGGCCTCCATCGACCATGCTCACGATCCCAAACAAACCTAGAAGGTAACTCCGAATAACGAAGAGCTATAGCCTCGGCAAACACACCATTACACTCCAACCAAGCCATAAATTGACTCCGCCTACGGCCATCATCAGCAAACGAAATCCGCTGCTCATGAAGATGAAAAGATAAACGCGAGGACCATAAAATGTTAAGTTTTCCGAGCTTCCAACTCAAAACCAATTGGCAATGAGTGTATTGGCCCAAGTCTTTTATATATTACTCAATGTCCCTTTCCACTTCCGATGTGGGACAATCTTCACACACTCCCTAGAGATTAAGGCCCATGGCCCATTAATCTCTACCTAATCCCAATACCTCCCCTCGAGATAATGACTCTTCTAGCCATTAATCTCGACAGACCATCAATCCTCAGGTCGGGGCGGTCGGGCCTTCTTTTGGGTTGGATTACGGACAATGTGTGTTCGGACCGAATTTTGGACACTGGTGCTTCACACCACTTGACAAGAAGGTGGGAAATCTTATCAGAAAGAAGGCACGATATGCCTTGGTTCTAATCTGTTTTTGCGATCAGTTTTCTATGTTGAGGGATTGCAATCTGATTTGATTTCGGTTGGGCAATTGATGGATGATAATCATTGCGTGATTCAAATGGCTGATCACTATCTAGTTGTTCAAGACCGCACTTCGAGGATGGTGATTGGAGCGGGTAAACGAGAAGCTGGGACATTCCACTTTCGTAGTACGGAGATTGTCAGCGGTGACAACACAAGCCAAGCTCTCTTATGACTTGTGGCATAACCGGCTGGGGCACCCGCCTGTCAAAGTAGTAGGCCTACTTCCAGATGTTGTTTCTGATTTTTCGAAAAAACCGTGTGATATATGTCTTCGCTCAAAACAAACAAGAGCTTCTTTTTCGATAAGTTTGAATAAAACGACGGCGGCATTTCAGTTAATACATTTCGTAATGTTCTCAATCACTCTCCTTAATATTAGTATTATACTTATTGTAGTTTAGGAAAGTCTGATACTTCTATTGTCATATATATCTTTGTAATTGTCTTTGTAAACATCAATTGAAAAAGTTCTTCTCCGAAACACATCTGTGTTATTCTTTACTAAAAACATACCTTAAAACAAACCAAAATAATACATACACACCAAGCACGAACCAAAAACTTTACCTTTCGACATCCTCTTAGAACAAAAGAACCATCGAACCAGGCAACCCAACAAAAAAAAAACATCACCTAAACATCAAACATATAACAAACGAAATTAAGAAAAAAAAGAAAATATACCAAGCAACATTACAATCACATAGAGAGCAAAATAGAACAAACAAAAAATTAAAATAGAAAACGTGATACACACGAATATACAACTCGATAGAGAAAAAGTCTGAAAAAACCGTGTAAATATCAGATGTAATCGAAGAACCGGTTAGCATCGAAGAACAACAAACTGATCAAAAGATGTAATCTAAAACAGATCGGGATGAACTGAACAAACGATGCAATTTAAAAACAGATCGAGATATAAAAAGAAGCCGATGATTAGTTCAAAACAAACGATAAAATCAATAGAAACAATCGCATAGAGACTAAAGCAAAATAAAACAAAAGAAATATATTAACTCGTTGACGTGTAAAAAAACACGAAACGTATACCTCGATAGAACACAAAGGATGAACCCTCCGGCTAGCTCTTCTTTGGTATTAACTTACACATATATTCCTACATGCATATAAGAAACAAATCTATATTGCAATTAATCAAATCGACTAATGAAAAGAGTGAGCTAACTCAAACGAGAAAGCATCTCACCAAATAAACACAGAAAGATTTTAGGTTCGTCACATCAAATTTCTTTTAATTTTTCGTTCTCTCTCTCTCTCTCTCTCTCTCTCTCTCTCTCTCTCTCTCTCTCTCTCTCTCTCTCTCTCTCTCTCTCTCTCTCTCTCTCTAATGTTTGACTTGATTTCGTATGTTCGTGCTAATGGCTTGCATGTCTTTTTGTATAGTTTGCAGAAATCGTTGTTTACATGTTTTGAGACATCAACAAAGCTCCCTTACCACCTCACAGTAACGTATCGAATGTTGTAGGTAAAATTAAAAATGCCCTATTGTGTTATAATCGTCACTTTGTGCTTAGTGGAATCGAATATAGTTGGTGACAAAAATCCTCTAGTTTCTTGGACATCCATAGTTTTCCACTGAGCACAAAGTGACGATTATAACGCAATAGTTGATTGAGTATTCTTAGGCAGTCTCCAAAACTGTGCATATGCCCAATTAATTCGCTTACCATGTACATCTGATTTGGAAAGTACCAAGATCAAAATTCCAAAAAATTTTGTTCATCTTCTGGATTTCACGCCGTAGCCATATTGAATGATTGAGATAAAGAGACCAAGAAATTGAATTTCAGAACTATATATCTAATACATCCCTCTCAAGCCTTTGAAATGGAAACAGTGGAAGTGGAAATTAAAGGAGCTGGAGTGAAGAGGCTTGATACAGACATTCTGTTAAAGAGAGAGTAAAAGGGACCCAGATGTAGAGGTAGTCAAGATATCAGCATGTTGGTTTGAACTCGAAACATGAATCAGTTTGATAGTGTAATTCTTGACTTGATCTCGTACCGTATGACATCCGATTTCAATATGCTTCGTCCTCTCGTGAAATACCGGGTTGGTTGCTATGTGGATAGCGGATTTGTTGTCACAAAACATGAGTATGAACCTTAATATTCATATCACGAAGTGCTGGATAAGCCAAAGAAGTTCACAGGTTGCAAGAGCCATACTCCTATATTCAGCTTCAATACTGCTTCTGCTCACTGTAGGTTGTTTCTTAGATTTTCAGGAGATCAATGATTTGAGAAGATAAACACAAAATCTAGTCACATATATTTTGGAATCAGGACATACAGCCCAGTCTGCATCAGCAAAGGCGTTGAGACAAATCTCATAATCTGCTCCATAAAATAGGGCTTGGCCATGATTACTCTTGACATAACAAAGCAGTACTTTATGAGCAGCCTGCAAATGTAAATCAGTAGGAGCAGAGAAGAATTGACTCAGCCGATGGACTGCATATGTAATATCAGGTCTTGTGATGGTGATATACAGTAAACGGCCAATAAGAGTCTTGTATGTAGTTGCACTAGGAAATAAAGTTCCTGAATCTTTGCTCAACGGCACAATTGGATCCATTGAGGAAGGCTTACAAGCCAGTAGACATGTGTCAGCTAGGAGATCCAGAGCATACTTCCTCTGGCTGACCTGAATTCCTGTAGAATTTCTAGCAATCTCAAGCCCTAAAAAGAAACGAGCATGACCTAAATCCTTGATCTTAAAATTCTGATGTAGAATAGTCTTGAGGGCTTGAACTGCATTGTCATTATTGCTGGCAATGACACTACAAGAAAACAGGTGTATTTCCGACGGAAATTCCGACGGCAATAATTCCGTCGGAAATTTCTGACGACTTTCCGACGGATTTCCGACTAACTTTTCATCCGTCGGAAATCCGTCGGAAATATTACCCCGTCGGAAAGCCGTCGGAAATTCCGACGGATTTCCGACGGCCATAATCCGTCGGACACTTTTCGACAGATTTCCGACGACTTTTTGACGAATTCTGATGTTGCCGACATACTGCCGACGGATTTCCGACGACGTTCATCCGTCGGACTTTTCCGACGAATTTCCGACGGACTTCCGACGGATTACCGATAGATGCCGACATGGTTGCCGACATCGATAACATCTACTTTATATCCGTCGGAAAATGCACAAAATTTTCCTTATAAAAACGTTTCCACGCTTCATTTATAATCACAACAAAAAAAAAATCTCTGTTATCTAATTCCTTACGAAAATGTCTTCTTCAAATCTTTATAATTATTTTCGATCATGGATGGACAAGCCTCATCAAATTCCGGACACGGGCCTAGTTACGGAGGAATTCAAAAAAGGTCTACAGGAATTCATGGCATTTGCGGGTATGCAGAAGAAAGCAAAAAAAACCGGTAAAATCTATTGCCCTTGTACCAATTGTGGGAATCGTAGATTTATCGTGATAGATGAAGTATGGTCACACTTGTATTGTCATGGGTTTATGCCGGGTTACAAGATTTGGTATTATCATGGAGAAAATGATACAATGGTGGATAATTATGCTAGTACTAGTGAACATTATATTGGGGATAACACTAGCTTAGAAGAACCCGCAATGGAAGAACAAAGTACTGTAGGTCATGTTCAGATGGTGAACGATGCATTTCGTGAAAGTATACCATCGGTTGCTGAGTATGGAGATAGGGGAGAAGAACCTAATTTAGAAGCTCGTAGATTCTTTGATATGTTAGACGCTGCTAAACATCCGTTATATGATGGGTGTAGAGGTGAACATTCCCCTTTATCAACTGCAACAAGGATGATGGGTATAAAGACGGATTTCAATTTGAGTGAGGAGTGCGTGGATGCAATCGCTGATTTTGTGAAAGAAATTTTGCCAGAAGATAATCTTGCACCGGCATCATACTATGAGATACAGAAACTTGTTCAAGGTCTAGGATTGCCGTATCAGATGATAGATGTATGCATAAACAACTGTATGCTCTACTGGAGAGAGGACGCAGATCGTACGACATGTCGTTTTTGTCGCAAACCTCGGTATAAGGAAACAGGTGGAAGAGTGCCAGTGCCATATAAACGGATGTGGTATTTACCGTTAATAGAGAGATTGAAGAGGTTATATCAGTCAGAGCGCACATCAGGAGCAATGAGATGGCATGCAGAGCATACAACAGATGGACAAATCGCCCATCCGTCAGATGCAGGAGCATGGAAACATTTTCAATCCATTTATCCCAGCTTTGCGTTTGAGGCAAGGAACGTATACCTTGGATTATGTACCGATGGTTTCAGCCCTTTTGGGAAGCACGGCAGAAAATATTCTTTGTGGCCAGTAATTGTAACACCTTACAATTTGCCGCCATCTTTGTGCATGCGAAGGGAGTTCTTGTTCCTTAGCATTTTCGTTCCTGGACCAGAGCATCCGAAGAGCTCACTTGATGTGTTTTTGCAACCATTGATTTATGAGCTGCGAATGTTATGGGACCAAGGTATTGAAGCGTTTGATGTTTCTTGTCACCAAAATTTCATCATGCGGTCGGTACTTTTGTGGACTATTAGCGATTTTCCAGCATATGGCATGTTATCAGGATGGACAACGCACGGAAGGTTATCGTGCCCGTACTGTCAAGATAACACTGATGCGTTCCAATTGAAGCACGGACGAAAAACGTCTTGGTTTGATTGTCATAGGCGATACCTACCTAGCGATCATCCTTATCGTCGGAGCACCACATTGTTTAGGAAGAACCGGAAAGTATTTGACGGTCCTCCTCCTGAGTTAGATGGTGAGTATTTGTTGACTCAGTTTAGAGATTTTGGTGCAGAGAGGACCGTTGATTGTGGTGGTAACGGACATCATCATGTTGATGGTTGTGGCAACGTTCATAATTGGCACAAGAGGAGCATTTTCTGGGATTTGCCTTATTGGAAGAACCATCTTTTGAGGCATAATCTGGATGTGATGCACATTGAGAAGAATTTTTTCGACAACATTATGAACACCGTTCTCAATGTCAAAGGGAAGACGAAGGACAATCTGAAGTCTAGATTGGACTTGCCAGACATTTGTTCTCGTAGAGCACTACATGTGACAGGGAACGGGTAGCCTCCGGTCCCGGCTTTTCGTTTCGATGAACCTTCAAAGGCCGAGTTTTTTGACTGGATTACCGAAAGTGTTAGATTCCCGGACGGATACACATCTAACCTTCGGAACTGCGTTGATCATGGAGAAGGGAAGTTTACTGGGATGAAGAGTCATGATTGTCATGTGGTGATGCAGCGCCTCCTTCCATTTGCCTTTGCATGTCTTCTACCACGTAATGTCCACGAAGCAATTGCAGGTACAATCATGAAATTATTTATTTACTACTTTATACAATATATACTTCATTATTTAATTATTCATTTGTTATCCATATATTGCAGGGATTGGTGCCTTTTTCCGAGATATATGTTCTCGCTCTCTTACATCCGACGGTATCCGCAATCTTGGGGCTAATATACATGTAATCCTTTGCAATTTGGAGAAGATATTTCCTCCTTCATTCTTTGATGTTATGGAACATTTAACAATTCATCTCCCTCGAGAAGCAGAGCTTGGGGGCCCGGTTCAGTACCGTTGGATGTATCCTTTCGAACGGTATATGTTACATCTAAAGAAGAAGGTGAAAATTTTGAGTAGAGTGGAGGGTTCTATCGTCGCACAGACCATCAATGAAGAAACCTCACATTTTGCCGAGTCCTACTTTCCATCACAAGTCAAAACAAAGAGTCGTAGAGCAGCTCGACATGATGACGGAGGCGTCCTACCTTTCTATCCGGTCGATGTACCTCATATATTTTTACAGATTGGACGACTTAGTGGAAAAGGCAAGAAGAGGAGACTTTCACCACAAGAGCGAGAGCATTTGCATATGTATATTCTCACAAACTGCGACGGAGTTGATGAATATGAGAGGTATTATATATTGAACTTAATTTTTAATTACTTATTGGGTTCTTGATTATATATATATGTACTAACGTGATAATTGTTTCAATCTCACAGGATGTATATGGCTTATCAACATTTTGCATTTCCTGACAAAACAGAGGACGAGCTAATCGAGCTCAAACAGGAAGAGTTCGGACGTTGGTTAAGAGATTATGTAAGTCTTTTAATTGCCTTGTTTTTAGCAATCATCATATGTAATGAAAGATTTAATTATTTGAAGTATTTTTATTTTAATTGTGCAGGTGACGACAGAGAAGACTAACGGACAAACATTTCCCACGTGGTTAGAAGAAATTGTGAGATTTCCACTAGCAACCGTGCAGTCACATGTGATGTATAGCACACGGGGGTACGCTTTTAAGATTCTTCGGGATGATAGGAGTGCGACAACTTCAGATTACGGTGTATCAACTCAGTCATGTGATCTTGTATACTATGGTGTCGTACGTGAAATTTTCGATGTTCAGTACCCGGGAATGCTCGGTCTAAGATGTGTTGCATTTTTATGCGACTGGAACGACCCATTAGTAGGAAGCGGTGTGCGACACGACCAATTTGGTGTTACATCATTACATAGCAGAAGAAAACTCCAGAGATACGAGCCATTTGTACTTGCATCACAAGCAGACCAGGTTTGTATTTATTTTACGTTAATTTTTAATTTAGTTTTGTTGCATTCCCGTGGTTAAATTTGTACATGGTGTAGGTATGCTACATTCCCTATCCGCGGGTGACAAACAAGCAAGACCCGTGGGTTACAGTCACATCGATAAACCCGAGATGTAGAGTTCATGGGATGTCTGATCATGAACCCCTCCAACAAAGCTCCGTAGGTTTGGGTTCAATCGAGCATTCCCTTGAGGTCGACCTTGTCGTTGATTTCACCATACAGTCAGACGATCGAGTATTTGAGGATTCAGAAGAAGAATTTGATGAATTTAGGGAACCTTCCGATTCAGGAGAATCAGATTACTCATCATCGGATTGACAGTAGTTTTAATAGAATTTGTTATTTAGAATAATATTAGTGTTAGGGTTTATGTGTTTATATTGTTGATTTAGAATTTTTAGATCTAGAAAACAAATTTTTGATCTTGTTTTATTTTCTAAAAATATTAAAATCGTTTTTAGATCTTGTTTTATTTTCTAAAAATATTTTAAAAACGTTTCTAGATATTGTTTGAATTTTTTACAATATTGTTTAAGTTATAAAAACGTTTAGACAATATTTGTATATATTAAAAACGTTTTTAATATATTTGTTAAGTAATAAAAACGTTTTCATAATATTTGTATATATTAAAATTGTTTTTAAATTTTTTTATAGTAATAAAAACGTTTTTATAATATATATATATATTAAAATCGTTTATAATATTTTTTAATTAATAAAAACGTTTTTAAAATATTTCTATATATTTAAGTTGATGTTAAAATATTTTTTAATAATAAAAACCTTTTTCAAATATTATTTTAGAAATAAAATCGTTTTAATTTTTTTTTATAGTTATAAAACGTTTTCTAAATATTTTTATATATTAAAACTGATTTTAAAATATTTTAGCAAATTTTGAAAATTTTAGAAAAATTTGAATTTTAGTAAAATTTGAATTTTCCGGAAAATTTGAATTTTTTGGAAAATTTGAATTTTTCGGAAAATTTGAATTTTTCCTAAATTTTTTTGCTGAAATTTCAAAAATTTTGGTAACTTTTGAATTTTTCGTTAATTTACTAACAATTTTACCGTTTTCCGCAGGGATCACGACGATGTTCTTCAGTTGGGAGGCGGCAACCAAGGACGCCGTTCTCGGAGTTCTCGGTGTACGCCTCCTCCGGGACCAACGAGCTCGGGAACAAACATCCCTGATTCCCAGCAATCCGCTGCTCGGAGCCACATTGAGATCGAGGAGCTAGTCCGGCAGCCTAACCGGGGCCATTGCATTCGACTCGACCCGAAGTTTGAGGACGGCACTTGGTAAGAAAATTTTTGTACATTATTTCAATTTATTTGGATTTTTAAACTTAACATATTTATATCTTTTCATAATGTTTTCAGGTTTAAGCTGTCGACTCAGATCACCAAGGCGATATTACGGATGCTCCACAACATGTTGGACAAACCGTACGAGAAGTATTCGGACATGCCTACCGAGGAGAAAGACGTGTGGCACCGGACTTTCGCGGTAAGTTATTTATTGATATATTATTTATTTTGAATTTCATTTTGTCAATTTTTCTTTTTGATATGTAACATATTTTTTTTAAAAATTGTAGCAAGAGTTCACGTGGGACTCTCATCATACGCGCAAAGTCATTGACACATTCGACAAGTATGCCGCAAACTCGTACTCGAAGCACATGTACGAGTGGAAGCAGAAGTGGAAGCACAACAAAGACAAGCCGAAGGACCTTGACGACGACGTCTGGAAGGGCTTCTGTGAGTACTGGAGTAGGCCTGCGACGAAAAAGACCTCCGAGCAACAGTCGAAGAACCGAAATAGCCAACGAGGCGGGAAAGGGGTCTACATCCACAACGCGGGCGCAAAGACCATCGAACGAGAAGCGATGGAAATGGTAAGTTTAATTTAATTTTTTTATTGTTAATTCTGTTTTTTATATTTATTTAACTTAACAAATTTTCGCAGGCGAGAGAATCTGGTTCCGAACCCGATTATCTTCAACTCATCGAGAATAGACACACCAACAAGAAAACCGGTCAGATACAGGACTTGGGGATGCAGGATGTGGTCGAGAGGAGCAAGAAGACGAAGCTGGATCGTGAACTATCAACATCGCAGCTCACTCTCGAAGGATCGACGTCCTCGAACTCTTTGTCCCGGGAAGAGATAAACCAGATTGTACTTGAGGTAAGTTTTAATTTCATTTCATTTTTTTTTATTTTCGTTATTTAATTATTATCGGTTATAATTATTCGCAGCAAACCCGGCAAGTGAAAGGTCGATTCGCTGGGTTAGGCACCCTTCCGACCCATGAATCTTCTTCCTCGCTTCCTCGTTATCCTTCGGAGTACCGGGTAGAAATCGAGAGGCTCACCCAAACGGTGAAAGACCGTGACCAGCAGGTTGAAGAGCTACGGACGGAGCAACAGACTACCGCCAAGAAGCTCTCCTGCTTGGAGAAGATGATGGAGAAATGCTTCCCGCATATGTTTCGGGATAATAATCCCGACGACGGAGATTCTCCAACCGTTTAAATATTTGCTTTTAATGCTTTTTTTTTGAACAATTTATTTTAATGTGTAATGAAATTTTTAATTTTGTTTAATGAATTTATATATCTATTATTTCTATTTTTAATTTATATTTCAAATTTATATAATTTTAATA
Organism: Eutrema japonicum; assembly: GCA_030161315.1. Classification (NCBI taxonomy): domain Eukaryota; kingdom Viridiplantae; phylum Streptophyta; class Magnoliopsida; order Brassicales; family Brassicaceae; genus Eutrema; species Eutrema japonicum. The sequence goes on from BSQW01000006.1 coordinate 41,572,628, forward strand.
TATAAATTTCAAAAAATAAATAATTAAATAAAATTCAAAATACCAATTCCGTCGGAAAACCGTCGGAATAAGTTACCGTCGTAAATCCGTCGGAACCTATTTCCGACGAAGAACCGACGGACTTCTGAGACAATTTCCGATCAAATTATCCGTCGTAACTCCGTCGAAAATAGTTACCGTTGGAAATCCGTCGGAAATATCTTCCGACGGACTTCCGACAAATTCATCCGATCACCATCCGTCGGAAATTCTGTCGGACAAGGGTGGGGCCCACGGGCCGAGAGAGGGCATGGGGCCCACATGTAGTGGCGTTAGAAGTGGTATCAGAGCCGAACCCAAACACGTGTGTGGAGTCAGGTGGGCTCACACCGTCTAGGGTGACGATCCTGTATATGCGGTGAGTGGGGGTGATTGTAACATCCCGCTTTCTTGTATATGCGGAGAGGCTTATAAGAATTGATTTGGCTACCTATGTCACCAAAGTGCACTTATCTCTTCGGGAACTTGTCCAGAGAGAACTCCAGAGTTAAGCGTGCTTGAGCTGGAGCAATTTAAGGATGGGTGACCTACCGGGAAGTGATTCGCGGTACCGTGTGAGTGAGGACAAAAAAACGGGGAAAGATCACGTGGTGATTGCAGGGTCAGTAAATAAGCCTCCCGGACTAACGCACCGGCTGTCGGACAAGGATGGGGCCCACGGGCCGAGAGAGGGCATGGGGCCCACAGGTAGTGGTGGTCGGGGCGTTATAATTTTAATATATAAATTTCAAAAAAATAAATAATTAAATAAAATTCAAAATAAAATTCAAAATACCAATTCCGTCGGAAAACCGTCGGAATAAGTTTCCGTCGTAAATCCGTCAGAACCTATTTCCGACGAATAACCGACGGACTTCCGAAACAACTTCCGATCAAATTATCCGTCCTAACTCCGTCGAAAATAGTTACCGTCGGAAATCCGTCGGAAATATCTTCCGACGGATTTACGACGGACTTCCGACAAATTCATCCGATCACCATCCGTCGGAAATTCTGTCGGTAATATATCCGTCGGAAATTACCGACAGATTTCCGACGGCATTTCCGACTGAATATCCGTCGGAGTATCCGTCGGAACGTATGCGGTCGGAAATCCGTCGGAAATGGCTGACGGCTTTCCGACGGCACAAATCCGTCGGAAATTTCCGACGGATTCCGACGGAAACCATATTTCCGACGAACTGTAACCGATAGCTTAAATCCGTCGGAAATCCGTCGGAAAGGGCCTTTTCCAACGGATTTCCGACGGATTTGCCCGTCGAAAATATCCCTGTTTTCTTGTAGTGTGAGGATATCATCCACATAGACTAAGAGAGCAATAAAAGAATCACCAGTCATCTTCACAAACTATGTATTATCTGCAGGAGATTGAAGAAAAACAGCTTTCAACAAAACATATGAAAAACAATTGTACCATTAGCGTGAGGCTTGCTTTAATCCATAAATAGATTTGCGGAGACGACAAACATGATTAGGAGGCAAAACTACATTTGGACCTAGTGTATAATCTAATGGTACACTCATATAAATCTCTTCATCTAATTCACTATGCAAGAAGGCATTAGTGACATCCATATGAGTTAAAGTCCAACTATGAGAGGAAGCCAAACCCAACATCAGCTTGACACTTGCTAATTTTGCCACAGGAGAAAAAGTATCATCAAAATCCACTCCCTCTTGTTGAGTAAAGCTTTGTGCTACCAACCTTGCCTTGTGTCTCTCTATAGTGCCATACGAGTGGTTCTTAATGGTGTAGACCCATTTTCAGCCTACAACATTCTTTCCAGGTGGCAAAGATTCAATATCCCATGTTTTATTAAACTCCATAGCATAGAATTCCACATCCATAGCCCCATTCCAAACTTTAGATATCACAACCTGCTTAAAGTTGGTTGTTGTTGTCTCAGTGGAACAAGAAAGAACAATGGATTGATAGGTAGGATGGAGATTGGAGTAAGAGAGGACGGAGGAAAGAGGATAAAGTTCAGAAGTAGGTGGTGGAGTAGAAATTTGTGTGAGGGAGCAATGAAAATCAGATAAGTAACTAGGAGCCTTAAGATGCTGTTTTAGCCTAGCAATATTAGCCAAAACCACACATGTATCTGTTGGAACAATCTCTTGTGAAGTATTTGTGGCACTAGATGATGATGTAGATGTATGATATGAATGAGAATGAGATAATGTGATATATCATGGTTTTTACCCTATTTAGGCCATGATATAAGTCCTTTTATAGAGTCTTTTCTTGTGTTTTGGAGTCTTTTAGAGTCTTTCACAGGTTATAGCACGTCTGGAGCTTAATTGGAATTATTGGAGCTTTTCTGGAGCATTCTGGAGCGAGACTGAAGTCTGATGACTAAGAGCCCGATCTGAGCACCGAGCATCGATCGATACCCCCTGGTATCGATCGACACTCATCGAGATTTCATGGGCCGCGACTAATTATGAAGTCTTGGAGAATTGCAAAAGCACCCAGAAGACTTTGATAATTACAAGAAGACCCCAAATCGTGATTTAGGTTATAAATAGGATTTTACAGCCATTGTTTAGGATGCTTTTATTTTCTGTGTTTGATTTTACTTTGGTTTTAGAGAGACAAGTCGGAATCTCCCTTCGTCCGAGATCAGATCTCTAAACCCTTCTTTCTATTCTATTGATGATTTATTCAAACATGTTGATTGTTTCATTCTCCATGTCTGAGTAGATCCACCTTAGGTTTAGGGTTTTCTCATAAGGGTTTTCTTTGAATGCTAGGTTAAATATCTTTTAGGATTCACCATCTGAATTATAGTTCTTCGCTTAGGTTGTGTTCATATCTTGTTCTAGATTAGCTACCTAGAATATAAATCTTAGGATAATTGATTAGGTACGAGAGTGCAATTAATTACCTGATAGAACCTAGGTGAGCAAATTGATTATTCGCAAAGAGATTTGGTTTAATTGATTTGTGAACATATCAAACCTGTTGTTAAAGCTGATTTAGACTTTAGGATTCGCAAAGAGATTTGGAATTCCTAGGATTTAGATTTAGATAGTTTTCGCAACGAGAGTTGGTTAGCTATATTTTAGTGATTTGAGTTCAAGAACTGCGCTAAATCTGAATCCTGTTAGTTAGTTAGTCTGCATTCACTGATTTCCTGAGAAAAACCCTGAGCCTATATTTCCCAATTGATTTACATCTCGTTTAATTTCTGCACTGCTTTTAATTACATCTATCTGGCTTAGCGTAATTCGACACTTCATAATTTATTGTGTGATCTCTGTGAGTCTTTGTGGTTCGACCCCTACACTTACTACAACAACTGCTTTAGTATCTTAGGGTATTAAATTGAGCATATCAATTTTGGCGCCGTTGACGGGGACTCAATTTCGCCATTAGATTTTAGTTTAGAATTTCGACTAAGTTCGTCGGTATCGATCGATACTCACTAGTATCGGTCGATACTCCGGCGACTTCTTTTTTGGTATCGATCGACACCACTTGGTATCGATCGATACTCAACGTATTTTTCTGGTTACTTACGTGCTTTGCCTAGTGTTTTCCTTGCAGGTGTATGCCTGTTCGTGAAACCAGGAGCAACAAGAGTACTCAGCTAGTTGGACTATCACTGGAACAGCTAGCGCTTGTGGAACGCACAAACAGAAAGACCAAGCAAACATCAGGGATGAACAACCCAGTGGTTTTAAGAGCTGATGAAGCTGGAATTCTGAGAGACCAAGAGGGTCATGTGTGTAATGAGAGAGGGCAACGACTTGATGAAGCTGGAAACATCGTTCTCCCTGCTCCTGTTATTGAGATTGTTGTGCCAGCTGGGCGCGGCAACGTTGGCAATGCTGCAGGTGTTCGAGCTCAGACAATTGGTGAGTACAACAGGCCAGAGCAGTTTTTCGCCAATCGGTCAGCGATTCGTCCTCCTGCTTATGAGAGGAATGACTTCGAGCTGAAACCTGCTTACTACACTCTAGTAGGACAGCATCTCTTCCATGGTCTTCCTCATGAACATCCAATGGACCATGTAGAGAAATTCGAGGACTTGGTCACTAGCATCAAGAGCAATGGAGTGTCCTACGACTATCTCTTCTGCAAGCTCTTCCCCTACTCTCTGGGTGGAGAAGCTACTTACTGGCTGAGGCAGCTATCTCCTGGATCGCTAACTAATTGGGAGGACACCAAGAGAGCCTTCCTGATTAACTTCTATGATGACGGGCGATCTGAAGATCTGAGAAATAAGATATCCACTTTTTCTCAAGGACCTACTGAGGCGTTCAAGGCTGCTTGGACAAGATTCAGATCGTATCAGAGAGATTGTCCACATCATGGATACTCTGATGTGCAGCTGCTGGGTATCTTCTTCAGAGGAGTAGATTGGAGATATCAGATGGGTCTGGACTCTTCGAGCAATGGTAATTTCAACACCAGATATCCTGAGGATGCTATTGTGTTGATTGAGAACTTTGCATCTAGTAGTAGCACCAAGAGCGCAGACTTCGAGCGCAAGAAGCTGGCTGGTAACATGGATGGGTCACAGATCGCTGAAGTGAAAGCTCAGCTGGATTCTATGCACAGTCTTCTGCTGGGAAGGACAACAAAGGCCGTCCACTTTGCTACTGAGAATGAGGTGGAAGATGTTAACTACATAGGTGGTTCTGGTTTTCAGGGTCAGCGATTCGGATACAACTCCAATCGAAACTTCACCAACAATGCTCAGCAAGGAGGGTACCAATCCCCACCACCCAAAGCTCCTGAGAGTAAGATTGAGGCTATGCTTGAACACCTGGTTCAAGGGCAGGAGAAGATGACTGCCACCTTCAATGGTAAGATGGACACCATGTACACCGATTTGAGTGGAAGGATCGAGGCACTAAATACGAGTCACAGGATGCTGGAAACTCAAGTAGCTCAGACTGCAGCAAATTCCAAGGGAAAATCGGTTCATGCACACGTCAATGCGATCTCCTCAAGTGCAGAGAATTACGAAGAGGATTCTGAAATCGCCAGAGCATCGATCGATACCCCCAGGTGTCGATCGATGCCGGTTACAATTCTGAAACGGGACACTTCCAAAACCCGTGTATCGATCGATACCCCACTGGTATCGGTCGATACCAAGGCAATTTCTGAGGAGACACATGATATTTCGACCAAGGAGCCTCAAGTAGCAGCAGCACGGTTCAGTATCGCCCAATTTTGGGAAGACTATGAAACGAAGTGTCAGGCAGCGATAGCTAAGGAACGAGCTGAGAAAAGAGCTCGCAAGCCCAATAAGGAGAATCCTGTACCTAAACACCTCAGAGATCCCATCTCTCCAAAGCAGCTGCGTGGCTTTGAGAAGATGGTAAGAAGGATTTCCCCTGATTCAACCTTTGAAGAAGCCCTAGAGTGCCGTCCTCTGCTAAGTCACTTCAAGGATTGCAGAGAAACTGAGGAAGAGATTAAGGCACTCTTCATTAAGGCTAGAGGTCCACCTCCACTGAGACAGTTGACCCCAAGGGAGGATCCAGGGAAATTTCTAGTTCCATGCTCTATCTCTGGAGTTGAGTTCAAAGAGTCTCTTGTCGACTCAGGGGCTAGTGTCAATGTCATCTCAAGGGCAATTGTAGAGCGGTTAGGAGCTGATATTCGATCACCAGAGGCATCTATCACATTCGCGAACAACTCCACCTCGCTTCCACACGGTACTATCCATGGTTTGCTGGTCAAAGTAGGAGACTGTCTAGTTCCTACTAATTTTCAGGTTGTAGAGATGGGTGCAATATCTCGTATGCCTATCCTTTTGGGACGACCGTTCATGGCTACTGCAGGCGCGATCATAGACACACCTAATAAGAGAATCTCTTTCTCTTACATTGACAGAGGGGTCTATTATGGTGTCATTCCCCCTAGGAGTGCTCCCACACATGTGTCTAGCATCGAGGTTGTCACAGGAGAGTCGCTAGCGATTGATATTTTGGAAGAGCCTCCTGATGAGCCTACTGTCGCAGATGTTCCAGGTGAACCGCCCAGCACCCCCAAAGAAGTTGCCAAGAAAACTAAGGCAACAAAGAAGAAGGCCAAGAGCAACAAAGTTGAGAATCCCCATATCACTTTGATACCTCAGAAGTGTAATGGAGATTCGATTGAGTACAAGGTCAAATGCAAAGGAGCCTTGAAGCCATTCTCTAAGGCAAGAGTCCTTCTTACTTCTGAGCTGAAAGAGAAAGGGCAGGAGTTTGTGGACAGCATGCTAAGCAGAACTTTGAAGCTAGTAATGTCAAGTGATGGAGCCTGTTTTGGTGCAAGCTCTCACTCTTATCCAGCCTGAAGGGCGTTACAGTCAAGCTATTGACGTTAAACGAGCGCTTGGTGGGAGGCAACCCACTTGTGAGTCTGTTTTTGATTCGTTTTTATTTTTATTTTCGTTTGTTTTGAGTCTGTGTCAGGATGAACAAGGAGCAACTCGAAATCGCCTAAGCATCGATCGATACCCCTATGGTATCGATCGACACCAATCGCGGATGAAAATTCACAAAGTCGATCTAAGCATGGTATCGATCGATACCATGCCGTGTGTCGATCGACACCGACTGTTCCAGAACGGTAATTTCTTGTTTCTCTTCGTTCTATCCTTTTTCTTTGTTTCTTTCACTGACTCTAGGCTAGATAACACTGAGGACAGTGTTGTTCAAGTCTGGGGGAGGTGTCTGCTGACATTGTTTTCGTTTTTCTTAGAGTCAGTCGTTTTATCGAGTCAAAACTGTTTTATTGAGTCAAAATTTGTTGGAGATGATGATCCTGTGCTTGAACCTATTGATTTGATTTTGTTTTTGAGTGCACAGTGTTACAGGATCAGTTCTAGATCGACTAATGAAAAATCCAAAGGCTGACCAGTTGACTAGAAAACATCCATGTCTCCAGCAGAGTTCTTCTGAAGCCTGAGCCAAATTTTTGCACTTCATCAATGTGGTTAGTGTTCATAGAGCTTGATTCATCATTCATATCTGATAAAGGAACCCGTGTGTTTAGAATTATGGTATCTCTCTCCCCTGAAATAAGTTGATAGATTAAGAGCATAAAAGATTGAAATGATTTTCTTCTGAGTAGAGGGTTAGGAAAATTTCCAGCGATCCCATTATTCTACTTAAGAGGGGATGATCACACAAAGGATTGGAAGCGAGGCTAGGATTTTCCTATGATGCCATTATTCGCCTACATCCTTTGATACATAGAGAGGGAAGAACCGGGGATTTGGTGGCAAACACCATCAATACTCGCGTCTCCTACCTTGATATGTATATGCTAAGCTGAAAAAAAAAAAAAAAAATAAGGATATAATAAGAAATAAGTCTGGAGGAGAGAAATTGATACAAGAAGTGTGAAAAATGGTGGTTCCTTTGTCAAGATATTGTCTGGTAAAGAGTCTAGAAGGTTCTTAAATATTAGCTGCAGAGATGAAACTGGCGATGAGGGCTTTACTTGAACAATGCTGTGGGATTTTGTGTGGAGTCTGGAAAAGCTGCAAATGTCTACGGAGAAGTACATGGTGGTTAGATCGAAAGCTGATCAGGTGACATTTGGGTACTTGGGAAAAGAGTCTTTTCGATGGTTCAGGAACAGGTGAGTCTCTACGTTTTCAAACCTCTTTTTCTGGTTTAGTCTTCTATTTGCTTGAGGGCAAGCAAAAGGCTAAGTCTGGGGGAGTTGATATATCATGGTTTTTACCCTATTTAGGCCATGATATAAGTCCTTTTATAGAGTCTTTTCTTGTGTTTTGGAGTCTTTTAGAGTCTTTCACAGGTTATAGCACGTCTGGAGCTTAATTGGAATTATTGGAGCTTTTCTGGAGCATTCTGGAGCGAGACTGAAGTCTGATGACTAAGAGCCCGATCTGAGCACCGAGCATCGATCGATACCCCCTGGTATCGATCGACACTCATCGAGATTTCATGGGCCGCGACTAATTATGAAGTCTTGGAGAATTGCAAAAGCACCCAGAAGACTTTGATAATTACAAGAAGACCCCAAATCGTGATTTAGGTTATAAATAGGATTTTACAGCCATTGTTTAGGATGCTTTTATTTTCTGTGTTTGATTTTACTTTGGTTTTAGAGAGACAAGTCGGAATCTCCCTTCGTCCGAGATCAGATCTCTAAACCCTTCTTTCTATTCTATTGATGATTTATTCAAACATGTTGATTGTTTCATTCTCCATGTCTGAGTAGATCCACCTTAGGTTTAGGGTTTTCTCATAAGGGTTTTCTTTGAATGCTAGGTTAAATATCTTTTAGGATTCACCATCTGAATTATAGTTCTTCGCTTAGGTTGTGTTCATATCTTGTTCTAGATTAGCTACCTAGAATATAAATCTTAGGATAATTGATTAGGTACGAGAGTGCAATTAATTACCTGATAGAACCTAGGTGAGCAAATTGATTATTCGCAAAGAGATTTGGTTTAATTGATTTGTGAACATATCAAACCTGTTGTTAAAGCTGATTTAGACTTTAGGATTCGCAAAGAGATTTGGAATTCCTAGGATTTAGATTTAGATAGTTTTCGCAACGAGAGTTGGTTAGCTATATTTTAGTGATTTGAGTTCAAGAACTGCGCTAAATCTGAATCCTGTTAGTTAGTTAGTCTGCATTCACTGATTTCCTGAGAAAAACCCTGAGCCTATATTTCCCAATTGATTTACATCTCGTTTAATTTCTGCACTGCTTTTAATTACATCTATCTGGCTTAGCGTAATTCGACACTTCATAATTTATTGTGTGATCTCTGTGAGTCTTTGTGGTTCGACCCCTACACTTACTACAACAACTGCTTTAGTATCTTAGGGTATTAAATTGAGCATATCATAATGCCACTGGAATCAGTGAATCATCAAGAACATGTGGAATGTGTGTGTTTGTGTCATGCTGAGATGCAACAGGAAAACTGATCGTGGAATCAAGAACCAATGGTGTGGAATGTGTGTGTTTATCTTGTTTTGCAAGGATCAGGCCATCGTAGCACAGACAAATCCGACTAATGGCAAAAGTGAGCTAACTCAAACGAGAACGCATCTCACCAAATTAACTTCAGGTCGAAAATGAAAATGAATTTGAAATATCATTCCATATTAAAATTAAAATTTGTTACATGATTCTACAAGCCGGATAGTGTGTGAATGAACTAATAAATCGTAGTCTTTTGATGTTGGATGTAATAATAGAGTGAATTTATCAACTACGTAACCATACATTGAACAAAAATTAAAAATACAACCTCAATATGGAGAAAATGTAGTGAATAGCAATCTTACATTTCACCTGGACGAGAATATCTTTCTATTAGAAAAAAAAATCATCTCCTATTTCTCCCATTTTATATGTTGTGTATGTCAAAAACGTGTATTCGCTTTACTTTAATTTTGAAAAATAATTTACTTTAATTTGAAAAAGAAAAATAATTTATTCAATGTTTTTATTTATATAGAATAGCATGTTATGTTGGTAAATATAACAAAATAACATGTCATTTTGATATGTTTATAAATAAAATGATGTGTTTTCAATTAGAAACACATTCATTTCATAACATATATATGGAGAAGAAAATAATAAATCAGTAAATTATATTTATTGAAAAGATCAATAACACAAAAATATATGAAAAAAATCAAAATAAATCAGTAAAGTTAAAAGGAAAAAGAGATATTCACTTTACAATATTGCATTGAACATATAGAATATAGTAGCCACTTATATATTAGATATGGTTAAAAAAAGAGAAAATTTGAGAAAATCTCTTCACATGAGTTTATATTTTGAAAACTACACCATTTTTTTTTTTTTTATAACTACACTTATTTAAAAGTTAAATGACCAAAGTAACCTAAATAACAATTATACTAATTTAGATATTTAAATCATGAATTTTATTCAAATAAATACTAAAATATATTTACAGATCTAAAAACATACTAACTTTAGCAATTGATGTTTAAATTGATAAAATTATTTGCGAATAAGAATACATCAAAAAACAAAATTTGCAAAATGCCAAATCATCAAGCTGAAGATTGTTTACCTTCCTTGCTGTTTTTAAACTCTTGATTTTTTTCACCTTTCTCGTTTTTTTAAAGTCTTTAAGTTTTCATCAAGTCCTCTTACTCTTAGCTTAGCTTTCACATCCAAAAGCTCTGAACTAAGTTTTGCAAAGCCATTGTTTAGAATTTCTTCAAATTCTGTCATACACGCTTCAAAATAGTCTTTTGATAAAACTTCCACGCATGGGACAACACTTTTCTTCTTTGATTTCAAATTGTCCTGATATGTCTGCTCTGTTTCTGCCTTTCTTTTTCCATTACTTTCTTTCTGAAACTTGTACTCCATCTCTAATAGAGCATATGAAAAAGAAAAAGAAAAATCAAATCAAATTTGTGTTAACTTTCAATAAGCAAATCATCTATTACAAGAAAGAAAAAAGAATACGTCAACCATCTATACAATAATACAATTATCCTACCTCGAGCAGACAGTTAGACATACATTATGGACTACTAAGTTTAATAAATTCATAATCTTCATCATCGATTAAGCAAAATCGGAATCTCAGGTAAAGAGTAAATCATTGACTTTTCTTTCACGAGCCTTTGTACTAATAAAATCGACTATTTTCAAGCGTATTTGTCTATTAACTTGGCTTGACTACGTTACTTATTTATATGTTGTTGATGCTACATAGATAAACTCTTAGCATTGAAGCAACGAAACAGCTACTTTTCAAAAAAGAAATTAAGGCAAAGTCATTTACGTACAGATCAATAGATATATGCATTAAAAATAGAGAGAAGAACCAGAGAGAGTACCGTTGCTCTGTTTTTTAGAAAACTGAAAGAGAGTATCACAAGTCGAAGGATCTTCGTTCCTCTGCTTTTTTTAGAAAACTCAATTATTGATGAAACTGTTTACGTAATAACATGTTTATATAAGAGTAATAAAAGTGTTTTTTGTAGAGATAAAGTTAAAAATATTTTAAAGATTTATCCAATTATAAATTTAAAAATATTAAGTAATTAGATATTTTTATCTCAAATAAAAATTAATCATAATATTAATTATTTCGAATTTTTATTTTCATTAATTAAAATATGTTATTTCTAATTAACTTTGGTCAAAAAAGTCTTTTTACATAAACCAGAAATGTAGTTTTCAAAAAAATATAAAACAGTGTATTTTACTAATTCAAAAATTTAAATAGTGCATTTTGCCAATTATCCCTTAAAAAATTCACCTGAATATTCTCTAACAAGTAAGATATATATTTGTCATAAAAAAAAAAAGAGTAAGATATATGAAAACTCATTAAAAAAAAATTAAGCCGTCAAAAAAAAGTAGGAGAATTTAAACTTTGGAATTTATGGTTTAGGGTTAGGGTTTAAGCTTTGGGGTTTATGGTTTATGGTTTAGGGTTAGGGTTTAGGGTTTAGGGTTTAGGGTTTAGGGTTTAGGGTTTAAGCTTTAGGGTTAGGATTTATGATTTATGATTTATGGTTTATGGTTTATGGTTTATGGTCTAGGGTTTAGGGTTTAGGGTTTATTAGGGTTTAGAGTTTTTAGTGTTTAGGGTTAGGGAGTAAATTTTAAGTATAATGTGTTATTTTAATATTTTTTTGTTGAATTTTAATTTTAATTTTTTAATTCTCTTTAAATATGACATGTCTCATTTTTATTGCCTAAAAGAAGATGGGTGAATAAAGAGATTCACCCCTAAGAGTAAACCCAATTATTACTCTTTTTCATATATATATATATATATATATTCACCCCTATAATTTATTAAACAAAATAAAAATAAAAATTATCTTAATAAAAGTTATAGTAATAATTATGTCTACTATTTATATTTTGAGTTTATGATTTAGGGTTTAGGATTTAATCTTTGGGGTTTAGGGTTTAGGTTTTTAACTTTAGGGTTTATGGTTTATGGTATAGGGTTTATGATTTTGGGTTAGGGAATAAAATTTAAGTATAATATGTTATTTTAATTTTTTTTATTTGTTGAATTTTAATTTCTAATTTTTTAATTCTCTTTAAATATGACATGTCACATTTTTATTGCCTAAAAGAAGAGGGGTTTAGGGTTTAGGGTTTAAGCTTTAGGGTTTATGGTATAGGGTTTAGGATTTATTAGGGTTTAGAGTTTTTAGGGTTTAGGGTTAGGGAATAAAATTTAAGTATAATATGTTATTTTAATTTGCTTTATTTGTTGAATTTTAATTTTTAATTTTTTTAATTCTTTTTAAATATGACATGTCACATTATCATTAGTTAAAAGAAGAGGGGTGAATCTCTTTATTCACATTTTCATTGGCTAAAAGAAGAGGAGTGAACCCAAGTATTACTCTTTTTTATATATTTTTGTGTGAGTAATTCTTGAGTTCACTCCTAGGGGTGAATCTCTTTATTCACCCCTCTTCTTTTGACCAATGAAAATGTGAAATGTCATATTTAAAGAGAATTAAAAAATTAAAATTCAACAAATAAAACAAATTAAAATAACATATTATACTTAATTTTTATTCCCTAACCCTAAAAACCCTAAAAACCCTAAACCCTAGACTTAAACCATAAACCATAAACCATATAGCTTAAACCTTAAACCCTAAAGTTTAAACCCTAAACTCAATATTGTTGGTTTTTAAACTTATATGCATGTAGGGGTCTATACCGGACACCAACACATTCTGGAGCACGTTATTTTTTTAACGATTGTTGATGATTTCTCAAGAGGAATTTGGTTGTATCTGTTGAATGACAAAACTGAAGCTCCAACTCATTTGAAGAGCTTCGTTGCGTTAGTCTCACGGCAATTTAAGACTGACGTTCAAAAATTTCGAAGTGATAACGAAACATAGTTCCTATGTCTCATTGATTATTTCAAAGAGCAAGGCATAATACATGAGACATCGTGTGTTGGAACTCCTCAAAAAAAATGGACGAGTCGAGAGGAAACACCGGCATATTCTGAATGTGGCGAAAGCTCTACAGTTTAAAGCGAATCTTCCAATAGAATTATGGGGTGAATGCGTTTTGACGGCTGCTTATCTAATTAACCGAACACCGAATATGGTTATCAATGGAAAAACTCCACATGAGCGACTATACAACATTGTTCCGTCGTATGATCATCTTCAGATTTTTGGTAGTCTTTGTTACGCACACAATCAAACACATAAAGGTGATAAATTTGCTCTACGAAGTCGGCGGTCTGTGTTTGTTGGTTATCCTTATGCCAAAAAAGGATGGCGATGATTTGATCTTGAGAAACAAGAATTCTTTGTCTCCAGAGATTTCGTATTTTGTGAAGAAAATTTTCCGTTTGCTGAGACAAAATTATTGAATGATGAGAAGATTGAAGATACAAATGATTGGGCTCCTTTCGTGGATTTAATAGTTGTTGGATAATCCAACTTCTATTATTGGGCCGAGTTCACAAATAACAACAATTGGCCCAATAAGAGAAATACAACAACAAGCCCAATCATCTCCTTGTGTCCAACAATTGTACCATTGGCGTGAACCTTGCTTTAATCCATAGATAGATTTGCGGAGACGACAAACATGATTAGGAGGCATAACTACATTTGGACCTGGTGTATAACACAATGGTAGACTCATATAAATCTCTTCATCCAAGTCACTATGCAAGAAGGCATTAGTGACATCCATCTAAGTTCACTACAAGAAAACAGGGATATTTTCGACGGGCAAATCCGTCGGAAATCCGTCGGAAAAGGCCTTTTCCGACGGATTTCAGACGGATTTAAGCTGTCGGTTACAGTTCGTCGGAAATATGGTTTCCGTCGGAATCCGTCGGAAATTTCGGACGGATTTGTGCCGTCGGAAAGCCGTCAGCCATTTCCGACGGATTTCCGACCGCATACGTTCCGACGGATACTCCGACGGATATTCAGTCGGAAATGCCGTCGGAAATGCCGTCGGAAATCCGTCGGTAATTTCCGACGGATTTCCGACGGATATATTACCGACAGAATTTCCGACGGATGGTGATCGGATGAATTTGTCGGAAGTCCGTCGTAAATCCGTCGGAAGATATTTCCGACGGATTTCCGACGGAGTTAGGACGGATAATTTGATCGGAAGTTGTTTCGGAAGTCCGTCGGTTCTTCGTCGGAAATAGGTTCTGACGGATTTACGACAGAAACTTATTCCGACGGTTTTCCGACGGAATTGGTATTTTGAATTTTATTTTGAATTTTATTTAATTATTTATTTTTTTGAAATTTATATATTAAAATTATAACGCCCCGACCGCCACTACCTGTGGGCCCCATGCCCTCTCTCGGCCCGTGGGCCCCATCCTTGTCCGACGGCCGGTGCGTTAGTCCGGGAGGCTTATTTACTGATCCTGCAATCACCACGTGATCTTTCCCCGTTTTTTTGTCCTCACTCACACGGTACCGCGAATCACTTCCCGGTAGGTCACCCATCCTTAAATTGCTCCAGCTCAAGCACGCTTAACTCTGGAGTTCTCTCTGGACAAGTTCCCGAAGAGATAAGTGCACTTTGATGACATAGGTAGCCAAATCAATTCTTATAAGCCTCTCCGCATATACAAGAAAGCGGGATGTTACAATCACCCCCACTCACCGCATATACAGGATCGTCACCCTAGACGGTGTGAGCCCACCTGACTCCACACACGTGTTTGGGTTCGGCTCTGATACCACTTCTAACGCCACTACCTGTGGGCCCCATGCCCTCTCTCGGCCCGTGGGCCCCACCCTTGTCCGACAGAATATCCGACGGATGGTGATCGGATGAATTTGTCGGAAGTCCGTCGGAAGATATTTCCGACGGATTTCCGACGGTAACTATTTTCGACGGAGTTACGACGGATAATTTGATCGGAAGTTGTCTCAGAAGTCCGTCGGTTCTTCGTCGGAAATAGGTTCCGACGGATTTACGACGGTAACTTATTCCGACGGAATTAGTATTTTGAATTTTATTTAATTATTTATTTTTTTGAAATTTATATATTAAAATTATATAAATTTGAAATATAAATTAAAAATAGAAATAATAAATATATAAATTCATTAAACAAAATTAAAAAATTCATTACACATTAAAATAAATTGTTCAAAAAAAAAGCATTAAAAGCAAATATTTAAACGGTTGGAGAATCTCCGTCGTCGGGATTATTATCCCGAAACATATGCGGGAAGCATTTCTCCATCATCTTCTCCAAGCAGGAGAGCTTCTTGGTGGTAGTCTGTTGCTCCGTCCGTAGCTCTTCAACCTGCTGGTCACGGTCTTTCACCGTTTGGGTGAGCCTCTCGATTTCTACCCGGTACTCCGAAGGATAACGAGGAAGCGAGGAAGAAGATTCCTGGGTCGGAAGGGTGCCTAACCCAGCGAATCGACCTTTCACTTGCCGGGTTTGCTGCGAATAATTATAACCGATAATAATTAAATAACGAAAATAAAAAAAAATGAAATGAAATTAAAACTTACCTCAAGTACAATCTGGTTTATCTCTTCCCGGGACAAAGAGTTCGAGGACGTCGATCCTTCGAGAGTGAGCTGCGATGTTGATAGTTCACGATCCAGCTTCGTCTTCTTGCTCCTCTCGACCACATCCCGCATCCCCAAGTCCTGTATCTGACCGGTTTTCTTGTTGGTGTGTCTATTCTCGATGAGTTGAAGATAATCGGGTTCGGAACCAGATTCTCTCGCCTGCGAAAATTTGTTAAGTTAAATAAATAAAAAAACAGAATTAACAATAAAAAAAAAAAATTAAACTTACCATTTCCATCGCTTCCCGTTCGATGGTCTTTGCGCCCGCGTTGTGGATGTAGACCCCTTTCCCGCCTCGTTGGCTATTTCGGTTCTTCGACTGTTGCTCGGAGGTCTTTTTCGTCGCAGGCCTACTCCAGTACTCACAGAAGCCCTTCCAGACGTCGTCGTCAAGGTCCTTCGGCTTGTCTTTGTTGTGCTTCCACTTCTGCTTCCACTCGTACATGTGCTTCGAGTACGAGTTTGCGGCATACTTGTCGAATGTGTCAATGACTTTGCGCGTATGATGAGAGTCCCACGTGAACTCTTGCTACAATTTCTTAAAAAAATATGTTACATATCAAAAAGAAAAATTGACAAAATGAAATTCAAAATAAATAATATATCAATAAATAACTTACCGCGAAAGTCCGGTGCCACACGTCTTTCTCCTCGGTAGGCATGTCCGAAAACTTCTCGTACGGTTTGTCCAACATGTTGTGGAGCATCCGTAATATCGCCTTGGTGATCTGAGTCGACAGCTTAAACCTGAAAACATTATGAAAAGATATAAATATGTTAAGTTTAAAAATCCAAATAAATTGAAATAATGTACAAAAAATTTCTTACCAAGTGCCGTCCTCAAAATTCGGGTCGAGTCGAATGCAATGGCCCCGGTTAGGCTGGCGGACTAGCTCCTCGATCTCAATGTGGCTCCGAGCAGCGGATTGCTGGGAATCAGGGATGTTTGTTCCCGAGCTCGTTGGTCCCGGAGGAGGGGTACACCGAGAACTCCGAGAACGGCATCCTTGGTTGCCGCCTCCCAACTGAAGAACATCGTCGTGATCCCTGCGGAAAACGGTAAAATTGTTAGTAAATTAACGAAAAATTCAAAAGTTACCAAAAATTTTGAAATTTCAGCAAACAAATTTAGGAAAAATTCAAATTTTCCGGAAAATTCAAATTTTCCAAAAAAATCAAATTTTCCGAAAAATTCATATTTCCGAAAAATTCATATTTCCGGAAAACATTTGCCACAAAAAAACCTATACCCTATACCCTAAACAAGATTTTTGAATATCCGTCGGAAATCCGTCGGTAATTTCCGACGGATTTCCGACGGATTGAGTTGAGTCCGTCGGAAATCCGTCGGAAATTTCCGACGGATTTCCGACGGATTCAGCTGCATCGGCTAAAATAGGGTTTATCCGAGGCAGCTGAATCCGTCGGAAATCCGTCGGAAATTTCCGACGGATTTCCGACGGACTCAACTCAATCCGTCGGAAATTACCGACGGATTTCCGACGGATATTCAAAAATCTTGTTTAGGGTATAGGGTATAGGTTTTTTTGTGGCAAATGTTTACAAACACTTGTATGATGTATATAAAATAGGTTAACCTTGTATATACATCAAGAAAATGTGTTATATAGAATTTATATATAAGTTATAATATAGGTTAACCTTGTAACCAAAATTTTTTTTGTGGCAAAATTCTGATTTTGTTACACTTAATCAAATGTCTAACTTTATAAAATTTCGACATAACTGATATATTACACATTACAATTCTAGTTCAAATATATGTACATATTTTACGGTGCAAATTTTATAATTAAAACTACTGTCAATCCGATGATGAGTAATCTGATTCTCCTGAATCGGAAGGTTCCCTAAATTCATCAAATTCTTCTTCTGAATCCTCAAATACTCGATCGTCTGACTGTATGGTGAAATCAACGACAAGGTCGACCTCAAGGGAATGCTCGATTGAACCCAAACCTACGGAGCTTTGTTGGAGGGGTTCATGATCAGACATCCCATGAACTCTACCTCTCGGGTTTATCGATGTGACTGTAACCCACGGGTCTTGCTTGTTTGTCACCCGCGGATAGGGAATGTAGCATACCTACACCATGTACAAATTTAACCACGGGAATGCAACAAAACTAAATTAAAAATTAACGTAAAAGAAATACAAACCTGGTCTGCTTGTGATGCAAGTACAAATGGCTCGTATCTCTGGAGTTTTCTTCTGCTATGTAATGATGTAACACCAAATTGGTCGTGTCGCACACCGCTTCCTACTAATGGGTCGTTCCAGTCGCATAAAAATGCAACACATCTTAGACCGAGCATTCCCGGGTACTGAACATCGAAAATTTCACGTACGACACCATAGTATACAAGATCACATGACTGAGTTGATACACCGTAATCTGAAGTTGTCGCACTCCTATCATCCCGAAGAATCTTAAAAGCGTACCCCCGTGTGCTATACATCACATGTGACTGCACGGTTGCTAGTGGAAATCTCACAATTTCTTCTAACCACGTGGGAAATGTTTGTCCGTTAGTCTTCTCTGTCGTCACCTGCACAATTAAAATAAAAATACTTCAAATAATTAAATCTTTCATTACATATGATGATTGCTAAAAACAAGGCAATTAAAAGACTTACATAATCTCTTAACCAACGTCCGAACTCTTCCTGTTTGAGCTCGATTAGCTCGTCCTCTGTTTTGTCAGGAAATGCAAAATGTTGATAAGCCATATACATCCTGTGAGATTGAAACAATTATCACGTTAGTACATATATATATAATCAAGAACCCAATAAGTAATTAAAAATTAAGTTCAATATATAATACCTCTCATATTCATCAACTCCGTCGCAGTTTGTGAGAATATACATATGCAAATGCTCTCGCTCTTGTGGTGAAAGTCTCCTCTTCTTGCCTTTTCCACTAAGTCGTCCAATCTGTAAAAATATATGAGGTACATCGACCGGATAGAAAGGTAGGACGCCTCCGTCATCATGTCGAGCTGCTCTACGACTCTTTGTTTTGACTTGTGATGGAAAGTAGGACTCGGCAAAATGTGAGGTTTCTTCATTGATGGTCTGTGCGACGATAGAACCCTCCACTCTACTCAAAATTTTCACCTTCTTCTTTAGATGTAACATATACCGTTCGAAAGGATACATCCAACGGTACTGAACCGGGCCCCCAAGCTCTGCTTCTCGAGGGAGATGAATTGTTAAATGTTCCATAACATCAAAGAATGAAGGAGGAAATATCTTCTCCAAATTGCAAAGGATTACATGTATATTAGCCCCAAGATTGCGGATACCGTCGGATGTAAGAGAGCGAGAACATATATCTCGGAAAAAGGCACCAATCCCTGCAATATATGGATAACAAATGAATAATTAAATAATGAAGTATATATTGATAAAGTAGTAAATAAATAATTTCATGATTGTACCTGCAATTGCTTCGTGGACATTACGTGGTAGAAGACATGCAAAGGCAAATGGAAGGAGGCGCTGCATCACCACATGACAATCATGACTCTTCATCCCAGTAAACTTCCCTTCTCCATGATCAACGCAGTTCCGAAGGTTAGATGCGTATCCGTCCGGGAATCTAACACTTTCGGTAATCCAGTCAAAAAACTCGGCCTTTGAAGGTTCATCGAAACGAAAAGCCGGGACCGGAGGCTTCCCGTTCCCTGTCACATGTAGTGCTCTACGAGAACAAATGTCTGGCAAGTCCAATCTAGACTTCAGATTGTCCTTCGTCTTCCCTTTGACATTGAGAACGGTGTTCATAATGTTGTCGAAAAAATTCTTCTCAATGTGCATCACATCCAGATTATGCCTCAAAAGATGGTTCTTCCAATAAGGCAAATCCCAGAAAATGCTCCTCTTGTGCCAATTATGAACGTTGCCACAACCATCAACATGATGATGTCCGTTACCACCACAATCAACGGTCCTCTCTGCACCAAAATCTCTAAACTGAGTCAACAAATACTCACCATCTAACTCAGGAGGAGGACCGTCAAATACTTTCCGGTTCTTCCTAAACAATGTGGTGCTCCGACGATAAGGATGATCGCTAGGTAGGTATCGCCTATGACAATCAAACCAAGACATTTTTCGTCCGTGCTTCAATTGGAACGCATCAGTGTTATCTTGACAGTACGGGCACGATAACCTTCCGTGCGTTGTCCATCCTGATAACATGCCATATGCTGGAAAATCGCTAATAGTCCACAAAAGTACCGACCGCATGATGAAATTTTGGTGACAAGAAACATCAAACGCTTCAATACCTTGGTCCCATAACATTCGCAGCTCATAAATCAATGGTTGCAAAAACACATCAAGTGAGCTCTTCGGATGCTCTGGTCCAGGAACGAGAATGCTAAGGAACAAGAACTCCCTTCGCATGCACAAAGATGGCGGCAAATTGTAAGGTGTTACAATTACTGGCCACAAAGAATATTTTCTGCCGTGCTTCCCAAAAGGGCTGAAACCATCGGTACATAATCCAAGGTATACGTTCCTTGCCTCAAACGCAAAGCTGGGATAAATGGATTGAAAATGTTTCCATGCTCCTGCATCTGACGGATGGGCGATTTGTCCATCTGTTGTATGCTCTGCATGCCATCTCATTGCTCCTGCTGTGCGCTCTGACTGATATAACCTCTTCAATCTCTCTATTAACGGTAAATACCACATCCGTTTATATGGCACTGGCACTCTTCCACCTGTTTCCTTATACCGAGGTTTGCGACAAAAACGACATGTCGTACGATCTGCGTCCTCTCTCCAGTAGAGCATACAGTTGTTTATGCATACATCTATCATCTGATACGGCAATCCTAGACCTTGAACAAGTTTCTGTATCTCATAGTATGATGCCGGTGCAAGATTATCTTCTGGCAAAATTTCTTTCACAAAATCAGCGATTGCATCCACGCACTCCTCACTCAAATTGAAATCCGTCTTTATACCCATCATCCTTGTTGCAGTTGATAAAGGGGAATGTTCACCTCTACACCCATCATATAACGGATGTTTAGCAGCGTCTAACATATCAAAGAATCTTCGAGCTTCTAAATTAGGTTCTTCTCCCCTATCTCCATACTCAGCAACCGATGGTATACTTTCATGAAATGCATCGTTCACCATCTGAACATGACCTACAGTACTTTGTTCTTCCATTGCGGGTTCTTCTAAGCTAGTGTTATCCCCAATATAATGTTCACTAGTACTAGCATAATTATCCACCATTGTATCATTTTCTCCATGATAATACCAAATCTTGTAACCCGGCATAAACCCATGACAATACAAGTGTGACCATACTTCATCTATCACGATAAA
Source organism: Eutrema japonicum (assembly GCA_030161315.1). Taxonomy (NCBI): domain Eukaryota; kingdom Viridiplantae; phylum Streptophyta; class Magnoliopsida; order Brassicales; family Brassicaceae; genus Eutrema; species Eutrema japonicum. Next base: position 41,593,606 of record BSQW01000006.1, read on the forward strand.
TCTACGATTCCCACAATTGGTACAAGGGCAATAGATTTTACCGGTTTTTTTTGCTTTCTTCTGCATACCCGCAAATGCCATGAATTCCTGTAGACCTTTTTTGAATTCCTCCGTAACTAGGCCCGTGTCCGGAATTTGATGAGACTTGTCCATCCATGATCGAAAATAATTATAAAGATTTGAAGAAGACATTTTCGTAAGGAATTAGATAACAGAGATTTTTTTTTTGTTGTGATTATAAATGAAGCGTGGAAACGTTTTTATAAGGAAAATTTTGTGCATTTTCCGACGGATTTCCGACGAATATAAAGTAGATATTATCGATGTCGGCAACCATGTCGGCATCTGTCGGTAATCCGTCGGAAATCCGTCGGAAGTCCGTCGGAAATCCGTCGGAAAAGTCCGACGGATGAACGTCGTCGGAAATCCGTCGGCAGTATGTCGGCAACATCAGAATTCGTCAAAAAGTCTTCGGAAATCTGTCGAAAAGTGTCCGACGGATTATGGCCGTCGGAAATCCGTCGGAAAGTCGTCAGAAATTTCTGACGGAATTATTGCCGTCGGAATTTCCGTCGGAAATACACATGTTTTCTTGTAGTGGTTAAAGTCCAACCATTAGAGGAAGCCAAACCTAACATCAGCTTGACACTTGCTAATTTTTCCACAGGAGAAAAAATATCATCAAAATCCACTCCCTCTTGTTGAGTAAAGCCTTGTGCTACCAACCTTGCCTTGTGTCTCTCTATAGTGCCATATGAGTGGTTCTTAATGGTGCAGACCCATTTTCAGCCTATACCGTTCTTTACAGGTGGCAAAGATTCAATATCCCATGTTTTATTAAACTCCATAGCATATAATTCCACATCCATAGCCCCATTCCAAACTTTAGATATCACAACCTTCTTAAAGTTGGATGTTGTTGTCTCAGTGGAACAAGAAAGAACAATGAATTGATAGGTAGGATGGAGATTGGAGTAAGAGAGGACGGAGGAAAGAGGATAAAGTTCAGAAGTAGGTGGTGGAGTAGAAATTTATGTGAGGGAGCAATGAAAATCAGATACGTAACTAGGAGCCTTAACATGCCGTTTTGGCCTAACAATATTAGGTAAAACCACACATGTATATGTTGGAACAATCTCTTGTGAAATATTTGTGGCACTAGATGATGATGTAGATGTATGATATGCATGAGAATGAGATGATGCCACTGGAATCAGTGAATACTCATCAAGAACATGTGGAATGTGTGTGTTTGTGTCATGCTGAGATGAAACAGGAAAACTTATAGTGGAATCAATAACCATTGGTGTGGAATGTGTGTGTTTATCTTGTTTTGCAAGGATCATGCCATCGTAGCACAGACAAATCCGACTAATGGCAAGAGTGAGCTAACTCAAACGAGAACGCATCTCACCAAATTAACTTCAGGCCAAAAATGAAAATGAAGTTGAAATATCATTCCATATTAAAATTAAAATTTGTTACATGATTCTACAAGCCGGATAGTGCGTGAATGAACTAATAACTCGTTTTCTTATGATGTCGGATGTAATAATAGAGTGAATTTGTCAACTACGTAACCGTACATTGAACAAAAATTAAAAATACAACCTCAATATGGAGAAAATGTAGTGAGTAGCAATCTTACATTTCACCTGGACGAGAATATCTTTCTATTAGAAAACAAAATCATCTCCTCTTTCTCCCATTTTAGATGTTGTGTATGTCAAAAACGTGTATTCGCTTTATTTTAATTTTGAAAAATAATTTACTTTAATTTTGAAAAAAAAAAATTTATTCAAAGTTTTTATTTATATAGAAGAGCATGTTATGTTGGTAAATATATATAACAAAATAACATGTCATTTTGATATGTTTATAAATAAAATGATGTGTTTTCAATTAGAAACACATTCATTTCATAGCATATATATGGAGAAGAAAATAATAAATCAGTAAATTAGATTTATTGAAAAGATCAATAACACAAAAATATATGAAAAAATCAAAAGAAATCAGTAAAGTTAAAAGGAAAAAGAGATATTCACTTTACTATATTGCATTGAACATATAGAATATAGTAGCCACTTATATATTAGCTATGGTTAAAAAAATTCACCTGAATATTCTCTAACAAGTAAGATATATGAAAAACAAATTTAACATAAAAAAATTAAGCCGTCAAACAAAAAAAGGAGAATTTAAAGTTGAGGATTTTGCCACGCAAAATCCTCAATCAAAACACTTTCTTTTTCTCGTTATAAACCAGATAAGTTTCACATATCGAAAAACAAAAAACCTGATCAACAATCTTTCGACTCTCTCTCTAAAATTGATTCGAACGATAAGAAAACTCGATCTCTCCTACGTACGCTCGCTCCTTTCATCGAGTTAGAAGAAGAAGAAGAAGAATCGAAGGACGAGTTATGGCCGAAGAACCGCGAGAGATCCCTCAAGAGTCCGACCTTCCCTTGGGATTGAAGGAAACGGCGATGCCTCTCAACGACGTTTCTATATCTCGGACAGAACCAAAAACTACGTACCTGCTCGGAATAAGAACTTCGTTACCGCGGCACCGCCTCGAGAGTCCTTGGATGAAACAGCGTTTCCACTCGCCGACGTTCCTATATCTCTGGCGAAGAAGACAACAAGTCGAACAAGTATAACGGAAGAGACGCGTATGATTATGAAACTTCTAGATCCAAAGGATATGTCTCTCTTCTCAGATTACTTCGACGCCAAGTCATCAGTAAACCTTATCGAGGACATCTCCTTGGCATCCAAAGCAACGTCCTTGGCATCCACAGCAACGTCCTTGGCATCCACAGCAACGTCGATGCCTCTTACGAACAAGAATGAACTAAAAACTATATCCTTGTTCGGAACTTAGCCTTCTCATTCATTCTCCTAGAAACGGCCTTCATTTCAAATTTCACTAGGTGATCTTTTATTAGCTTGTTTTCAGAAGTGTCCTGTCACACTCCACTATTACACAGCTATGCGATCATTAAAAGCCAACGCTTATCCTTACTATCCACAGGTAGCACTATTTTATCATCCTAGGAACTGGGTAGAGACATAGTCTCACAGTGCACAATTTCGAATCAGTTCAACTTTGTTTTCCCTTTGAACCTAGATCTTGGGATCTCCAGTCACATAGGAGGGGTATCTGTCAAACGTCATATTTTTCTATAGGTTATAAACCCATTCTTTTTGATGATTTAACAAACTTGATTTCGATGCTAACTTTTTGGGAAACAGATCTGCTAAGTTATCAGCCGTTTTGATACCCCTTGGTGTCGATCGATGCACTTAACTTTTGCATAGGATCGATCGATGCACCACGGTGTCGATCGATGCTCAGCTGGTGTCGATCGATACTGAGGGTATCGATCGATGCACCCTAGGTGTCGATCGATGCAAGTGAATCTTTCACAGGATCGATCGATGCACCACTGTGTCGATCGATACATGTAAATTTTTTACAGTATTGATCGACATAGACCCTAACTTGGTCGATGCACAGTGTCGATCCATGCACCGCAGTATCGACCGATACACAATCTTCAGAGACTTAAATCGATCTATCCACGATCGGTGTCAATCGAAGTCAATGAATTTTTGCATTGTATCGATCAATGCACCTCAGTGTCGACCGATACCACTTTTTGCATAGTATCGATCGATGCACCTCAGTTTCGACCGATACAACTTTTTGCATAGTATCGATCGATGCACCTCAGTGTCGATCGATACAACTTTTTGCATAGTATCGATCGATGCACCTCAGTGTCGATCGATACTCACAAGGTTTCGATCGTAATCGAACCTATCAAGAACCACAAGGTGCGCTTGTTGATTATACCGTTCATTAATCGCAATTAAAGACGGTTGTAGAATATGTTTTAAAGCAATACTGCTTCTACTACACGTTTCAATTTGCTAAACAGCTTTTTGATAACACTTGAGTATCACTAGCAGTTGAACATCTTCTTATAAAATAGACATAAGTTGCTTCTACTACACGTTTCAAGTTGCTAAAAACTTTTTGATAACGTTTGAGTATCATCAGCAGTAGAAGAATCTTTTTAAAAACCGTTTGAAAACGTTTATTTACTCGTGATTAAAGATCCGATTAAAGTAATAAAACAAAATCGGATCTTCTTTGAGTTAAGATTGTAGGACCAAAATTTCGCACAATAGACATGATAAGATTTAATCACGATTGTATAAATAAACAGTAAGGAACAGACGATTCATAAAACGATAAGCAATAAATAAATCTGAGGAGGCGAGGTGAATCTCTTTCCTTAACTCAAAGAATCTTCCGTAGTGCGACGGATTATAATAGATCCATGAGTCCCAGGATACAACCAAAGTTTATATGTATCATCTACACTTGATATCAGATCTGTCGAACATTATAACTACGATACTCTCGAATAACAACTTACTTTAAACGGTAGGGAATTGAAGGAACTTCTTCTTTTGTAAGTGTGTTTTCTGTGTGTGATTGGATACATTTCTCTCAAGAGAGGCGATCCTATATTATAGGAGAAGATCATAGAGGAAATTATTTCCAACTAGCGATGTGAGACTTTTTACATGTTCCTCACTCTTCCTTTTTTTAAGGTTTTTCCTTTTTTAGGCTTTTTTTTTTAAGGCTTTTCCTTTTTTTAGGCTTTTCCTTTTTTTAAGGCTTTTCCTTTGTTTAAAGCTTTTCCTTTTTACATTCACAAGGCTTTTTTATTTAGTCCAAATGTCTCATTTCAATTCACACATACACATATTTATAAAGCCCACAAGCTCTTATAAATTTTGTTCCAACAATCCCCCACATGAATAGAAATGACTCTAAACATATGAAAATTGAACGTAATAGACTTCACTAGACATACTTGACTAGACTCGACTAGACGTAGACAGACTTTCGAGAGTATACGAAAATGTAACTGCATCTGAGAGGTAGCGTTTTCCAGCTTTGAACCAATCATTTTTGATATCTGTCGAGTTTACTCGGCCATGAGGTGAACATGATGTCTTTAACCACCCGGATTTTGATGTAAACTGAGACAACAGATATCGCACAGCAACATTTTCTCGTAGAACTTTGCTCTCTATTGTGTTCATTTTGGCCTTGAACATGCCTGGTTTTTCGTGAGTGAACTTGGAGAATATAGCCTTCTCATTCATTCTCCTAGAAACGGTCCTCATTTCACACTTCACTAGGTGATCTTTTATTAGCTTGTTTTCAGAAGTGTCATGTCACACTCCACTATTACACAGCTATGCGATCATTAAAAGCCAACGCTTATCCTTACTATCTACAGATAGCACTGTTTTATCATCCTAGGAACTGGGCAGAGACATACTCTCACACTGCTCAATTTCGAACCAGTTTAACTTTGTTTTCTCTTTGAACCTAGATCTTGGGATCTCTAGTCACATAGGTGGGGTATCTGTCAAACGTCATTCCTTTTGATGATTTAACAAACTTGATCTCGAGGCTAACTTTTTGGGAAACAGATCCGCTAAGTTATCAGCCGTTTTGAGATCAGTTGTCTAAATGGTCTTATGTCATTCTCGAGATTTGCCATTTTATAACTTACTCAGTGCCCGAGAGATAGCTCACTAACTCTCACAGTGTACACATAATGCTGGCACTGATTTTTACCACATTGGGATATCTTCCAGAGAGTTTCGAAGCCATTTTGCTTCCTCTGCAGCTTTATCTAAAGCTATAAACTTTGACTCCTTGGTTAATTAGGCCAAGAGTGCTTGTTTGTAAGATTTCCAGGATACTGCTGCACCACCAAGAAAAATATTATCCACTTATAATATATGTCAGGTTTACTAGGCCAAGAGGTGAACATAATGTCTTGAACCCCACGGACTTTGATGTAAACCGAGACGACATATAACGCTGGATAATTCAAAATTATAGTTATGGCTTTCCACAGAGTATGACCTGGATTACTCTTGTAGCGACTCAATGCGCTAAATCAGATATAATACGATTCATCAAGTACGTTAGACTTCCGATAATTCTTGCATACATCACTTGTGATACAACTTTATCACAATTGGAGTTATAACAATCTTGTTTGAGTAGTTCTCAAAACATTCTAGGATCTTGAGACAAGATTATCCACTAATCTTATGTCTATCAAACTTTCCACTAAACACATTATTAGTATGTTGGATTATGTCCTTTTTGCTTCCATGATGACCGTGTCATCATATAAACATAACAAAACGTATCCATGTCACTACAAGAAAACAGTCTTTTAACTACTGCAAAAACAGTAGGAAATCAGTAGCAAAACAAAGTTTTACGACTGATTAGCGACTGATATGTGTCGTAGTTAAAGGTCTCGTCGCTAAATAAATCAGTAGCAAAATTGCTACTGATTTACGACTGATTAGCGACTGATTATATCAGTCGCTATTAGGTCGCTAATCAGTAGGATAATATTACGACTGGTTAGCGACTGAATAGTGACTGAATTTTGCTACTAAAAGTTCAGTCGGTATTCAGTCGTAAAAGCTAGCTACTAAATTGCGACTGATTACCTACGACTCGAGCTACTAATTTACGACTAAACTGATCATCGATTTAGTTGTTTTTGGCAAAGTTTAACTACTGTTTTACGACTGGTTTGTTTTTGTTGTTACTACTAATTTGCTACTAATACCTACTACTAATTATCAATTTCTTAATGTTGTTTAGTAACTAATCGGTTTATTGATTTTAATTCAATGTTGAAGCTATAAAGAAAAGAAAAAACAAATTTAAAGCAATCGAAAAGTGAAAACAAATTTAAAAACTTAGGAACAAGTTTTTAAACACAACATAATTCATGTTTTAAACATGTTTCAGACATGTTTCAAATGGAACAAGTTTCAGACAAAAGGAACAAGTGTCTTAGGGATTAGCAGAAGCAGAAGAAGTTTCTTGGGCGAGGAATGCGAGGAAGTGCTCATCGGTTTTCAAGAATTTGTGGACAATCGCAAGCGCAGCGGTCTGGGCGCTTTGAGCAGCTGAAACTCGAGCATTCTCTGCTTCTTGCTGTGCGATAAGAGCAGCTTGTTCCTTCAGCTTCTCTTCAGCCATTTGAAGCTGTTGTTGCATCTGCCGAAAAGAAGCCGAGATTTCCGGGTTTTGTACCTTTCCCTTGACCAGATTCTTGAGGCTTCCAAAACCAAACATTTCTCCTCTATCATTTGTGAATGTAGACTACAAAAAGAAAACTATCATCAATCAATTTCAGACACTATCATCAATCAATTTCAGACACTATCATCAAAAAGAAAACCAAACATTTCCAAAACCAAATATTTCTCCTCTATCATTTGTGAGTGTAGACTATTAATCTCAGACACTATCATCAATCAATTTCCAAAACATAACAACATAAACAAAGCACTTCACCTGAATAAAGAGCTCGTTATCCTCTTCTATGGATAGCACTGGATGACGACCATCCGAAAGCTCTGTGATATCCGAGTCATGTTCAGACAACTTCTCTTCCTTTTTCTTCATATAGGCCTCAGCAACTTGCTTCGCTTTCAGATCAACAAAGGTCCCATCTTTCTTGGTATGAGCCCTGATGAACACCTCACCGAAGCTCACTGGTCTCCCCAATTCAACAACCTGAAATGGGAAAAGGATAAGGTGAATCAGTATATCAGCAAACTTAGTTAGAGTAAATGTAAAGCATTAAGAACATAAAACCATATATCACAGATTCAAGCACCAAGTAAATGTTAAAACTGACTTACCATTTCTTGTTCGATTTGTCGGTAAGACTTCTGTCCAGAGGTGTGTTTGTGAGGACCGAGACCTTTACGATCAGACATCCGAGCTGATGAGGTTGTTGCACTCTTCGATTTTTGTTCTTCAGTGCTCCAATGTTTTTTCATGTCTGCCCAGAGCTTATCATTGATCCATTTCGGTTGCTCGTCAGTACATCTCGCAGTGCTCACCATGTCTTTCAAGCGAAGTTGAATTATAGACTCGAAATGCTCTTGAACCAAACCTGTTAAAGATGGATCCCATCTGTGTTTTTTCTACAAAACAACAGAGAAAGATAAGTGTTAAAGCAAATACAAGAAAAACAGAGAAGTTTGGTGTTACAGCAGAGAGATTCTTACCGCGAATTCAACGAAGTACCGTTCTTGTCTTTCTCTAGGCACACTCGACCAACTGTAGTAGGGGCCATCAAACTTGTTGGTGAAACACTTTGTAATCTTCCGGGTTAGAGATGATTTGTCATAACCAAACCTACAAAGACACTGAAATATATTCACAAACTACAATGAACTCTGTATGACATCAATTTTAGTTACATTGCCCAATTTTCTAGTCATACTCATCAACAATAAACTTCTTGTGCAATGAATATCAACAAGTAGTAAAGGAAAATAATAAACTATTGCAGTACAACCAAATAAGAAATTGTTGAATTAAAAAAAACTAACTAGAGATTACAGAGAGAAAGCGATTTTACCAAGTTGAATCAGGCTCGATGAGGTCGGGATCAAGGATTGTAATGTTCTTCGGCCGTGGCGCAAGAAGCAGCGAGTTAAGAGCCTCCATCTGGTCTTCGGAGAGATTGGGTTGAGGCAGAACTCCGAGATCACTCAATTCGTCATCTTCTTCTGTGTTGTGTGAATTTTGTGCCTGCGAACTGTGAGGAGATTGAGCTGGTCGATGTGGAGGCGGTTGAGATTGAGAACTTTGAGGAGATTGAGCTGCTCGATGTGGAGTGGGTCGATGTGGAGGCGGTTGAGATTGAGAACTGTGAGGAGATTGAGCTGCTCGATGTGGAGTGGGTTGATGTGGAGTGGCTTGAGTTTCAACAGCCAGAGATGGTCTGGAAGGTGGAGGCATTGTTCCCTCTTGATTTGCAGACGCTTCAGATCTCGTAGCCGTTGTGGCCGAAGGAGATGCACCAGATGGCAGAGATACACCAGATGGCGGAGCCGCTGAGGCCGGGAAAAGCTGCTTCGGAGGAGGGTAGTCTCTCACCGACGGCTGACGTTGGTTGTTGGGGAGAACCGGTGGGTCAGTCGCCGTTCTCGGTACAAAATCATACCGAGTTTTTGGAAGAGAAGCCGGCGTTCTCACTAAGGTGTTAGTTGGAGGGGCGAATTTTCGCTTCCTCTTTCCACCCATGGACAGATCGGGATAAGAGAGGAAAAGGAGAGGATGGGACAGTTCGGGATAAGAGAGAAAGAAGATAGAATCGAACAGATCGAGATCGGGATAAGAGAGGAAGAGGAGAGAATTGAACAGATCACATGCGGGATAAGAGAGGAAGAGAAGAGAATTGAACAGATCGATAAGAGAGGAAGATGATAGAAGTCGATTAGGGTTACAGAGAAAAAGGAATGAAAAAAATCTGTAAGTGTTAGAATTAAAACGCGGACCAAATTATTTGAGCCCACTAAAAATATTTCAGCCCAAAATGTAGGCGGGAAATACAATTTTCACCAAATCTTTTCACCAAAAAAATTTCACCCCAAAATTTTTTAAATTACACATATTAATAAAATTAAACTTATATAACATACTAATACATAAAATATCTTGATCAAAACAAAAACTTAGGTACCATATAATATTCTCATAATTAGTAAGATGTTACACCTTCTGAATCGTCATCATCAGATTCCGATAAATTACACAGAAATTCGTCTTCTGGTTCCGCATCGCCGACATCGTAATCGAGATTAACTGGGTTTGCTCCTTGTAGCGAATTGTCGACTACGAGATCTTCAATTGTAGTCAACATTACATGATCATCAGTTTCTTGTTGTAAAAGAGTCGGTTCCGTGTTTACGTAGACTCCTGCAATATTTCCCCTCGGGTTGACTTTAACAACATTTAGCCACAAAACTTTTGGTTTATGGCGGTTTGGGTACGGGATATAACAAACTTGATCCGCTTGAGAGGCTGTGCAATATCAATATATAGAAGTATATCAATATATGGTATCGACAGACGCATAAGAGTATATGAGTGTACGTACCAAGAATAAAAGGTTCGTATTTATAGTATCTTCTCGATTGAAGAACGTCTACAATCCCACCATTGCTCGTCCGAGTTCCTCTACCGATCACAGGGTCGTACCACTTACACTTAAAAAGTGTGATTCTCAAATTAACCACCCCCTCATACTCGAGTTCTATGATATCAGTTAAGATACCGTGGAAATCAGCTCGGTCAGCTGCATTGCTACAATGCTCCCCAGTAACACATACACCATAGTTACAAGTCTTTCTTCCCTCACTGTGATTCTTGGTATGAAACAAATATCCTCTTGTATAATAGATGGGCCAAGTTTTGGCCTTATTCACGGGACCATGAATTATGTCGAGCACCCATGTTGGAAAAGGAATCTCGGCGTTCCAGGTAGTAACCTGCATATAGATAGACATTAATATCAAATATATTGAAGAAAAAAACTCAAATTTCAAATATTTAGAGACATACATATTCTTTGATCCAAGAAGGATATTCTTCAGCTCTTTTCACCAGGATTTCTTTCTCGGAGAAGTCCGGATATTTTACACTAATATAATCTTCGAAGAAACTATATATATATATATATATATATATATATATAACACCAGAAAAATATATGAGAAATCGAATATGGACTATATTTAATTGTAAGTTATAGACATTCCAAATTATACCTCTCAAGTGGCTCGAAATAACCACAATTTCGCAAAACATATGCATGTGCGCATCGATAGTCTTTATCTGAAAGCCAGATTTCATGAATTTCGCCAGAGGGTCGACCTACATGAGTAAATATATCAGGGACTCCATCGAAATGATATTCGGGGACATCACCTTCAGCGAATCTTGTTAACCTGACCAAAGTAGTGAAAATCAATTTATAATAGCTAGCAGGTGTATATCAAATGGGATGTGAACCTTTAAATAATTATAGCATTTACCTTGATTTCGTTTGTATAATCGAGGGAAAATAGTGCTCTGTGAAATAAGCTACCTCCTCCCTTAGATATGATTGAACAATCGATCCTGCTGCATATCTTTGGTTCTTTGCTTTACCTTTCAACTTTTTGAAAAACCTTTCAAAAGGGTACATCCACCTGTATTGCACGGGGCCTCCTAGTTCAGCTTCGTTTGGGAGATGTACAGGTAGGTGCTCCATCACGTCGAAAAAAGATGGTGGAAAGATCTTTTCCAAATAGCATAGGATTAACACTATGTTATGTTTTAGAATTTGGACGCGACTTTTCTGCAAAGTTCTCGAACATAAGTCACGGAAAAATGCTCCAACCCCTACAATTTATATATTGAAACTGGAAATGGTTAATATAAATTACTAACATGCATATTTATGTGATTTATTTTCCTCAAATTATAAGTAATATTAGTACCTGATAACGCAGTGTGAACGTTCCGGTCTAGTAGTTCTGCACAGATAAATGGAAGTAGCCGCTCCATAAAAACATGGCAGTCATGACTCTTCATCCCAGAAAACTTTCCATTCGTCAAATCAGCACAACTAGCTAAGTCTGAAGCATAACCATCTGGGAATTTGACCGAATGTTGTACACATTCCAATAATGCTTTTCTGGCTTCGTCTTCCAATGAGTAGGGAGGAAAAGGGGCTCTACCCTGATCATCAACATGTAAATGTGGCCGAGAACATAATTCTTCTATATCCAATCTTGACGGGATGGTGTCTTTTGATTTACCCTTCACACGCATAAGAGTATTCATGATGTTGTCAAACAAATTCTTCTCTATATGCATCAGATCGAGATTGTGTCGGAGATTGAGGTCCCTCCAGTACGGCAATTCCCAGAATATGCTTTCTTTGTGCCAGTTATGCTCTTTCCCAAAGCCATGCTTCTTCTTATCGTGACCGTTGCCACCAACATCCTTTGTTTTTGGTGGATTAACACGTTTAACCCGGTATGAATAAATTTGCTCACCGGTCAAAGACACTGGTGGATCGTCTTTCCTAGCGTCTCTCTTCTTCAAAAAGTCTTTTTTATTCTTCCTTAGAGGATGATCATAAGGGAGAAATCTTCGGTGACAATCGAACCAACACGTCTTTCTTCCGTGCTTCAGATAAAAAGATTGTGTATCTGCCATGCAAATTGGACAAGACAATTTGCCATGGGTGGTCCATCCTGATAACATGCCATACGCCGGAAAGTCGCTTATCGTCCACAACAACACCGCTTTTAGAATAAAATTTTCCTTCTTATACACATCGTATGCATCGACTCCAGTAGACCACAGTTCTTTTAACTCATCAATGAGAGGTCGGAGGAAGATATCGAGACTAGCTCGCGGATGATTTGGCCCAGAATTGATAATGGTTAGAAACAAGTACTCTGTATTCATGCACATACCAGGGGGTAAATTATACGGAGTCAATATCACAGGCCACAACGAATGATTTTTTGACATGCCAAATGGATTGAACCCATCTGTACACAATCCAAGATAAACGTTACGGGGTTCTTCTGCAAACCGGGGATGTTGATCTTGAAAATTTTTCCACTCCGCAGCATCAGACGGATGACACATTTCTCCCTCATTTGCTTCGTGCTCGGCATGCCATCTCATTGCCGCTGCAGTCTTCTCACTCTGATACATTCTCTTTAATCTGTCAGCAATAGGATTATACCACATACGACTATATGGTACATTGGACCTACGGTTTTGCTCGTTAGGCATCCATCTTTCTGAATTACAAAACCGACACTTATCAATCTTTTCATCATCTTTCCAGAAAATCATACAATTGTTAATGCAAACATCAATTGCATGACATGGGAGCCCCAAATTGCGCATCAATCTGTCTGTCTCGTAATGTGAACTGGTTGCATGGTTTCCTTCTGGTAAATAATCTGTCAAGATTCCGCATACCGAATCCACTAACTTTTCACTCATATTATGATCTGCCTTATTTTGCATGATTCGAGCAGCTAAGGATAACTGCGAGTGACCTTCACGACAACCATCGTATAATGGAGTATTCGCTCCATCCAACAAGTCGTAGAATTTTTTTGAATGATTACGTACCGGTTCGTCTACATTCTGATAACTATCATCCTGATGATAGTTATCAAAACTAACGTTAACACGAAACGCATCATTCACCATATCCACATACCTATCTTCTACTACATTACCCACTTCTTCATTCCCACTAATATGCGTCCTATCAACATAACTCGTTCCTAAATCCATATCGAGTTCTTCACCATGTTTATACCAGATATAATAATCTGGCATAAATCCTCTACTATACAGATGTCTCAAAACTCTTGTACCCGAGATAAATTTCTCATTCTCGCAAACAAGACAAGGGCAGTGAAACATACCCCGATTTCTCTGCGCTAGAGGCTGGCTATTTGCAAATGCCACGAATTGATCCACCCCCGATGTGAACTCTGCCGAGAGATTTCCCGTCGCTTCATCGAACCTACTGTACATCCACTCACGAGAATTACCATAATTGTAATTTCCCGACATAAATAAGTTGAGAAACCTTAATCTCTCTTTGATTTGTGTTTATAATGTCTTTCTTTAATTTGTGTTTCTACAATTGTGACAAAAAAATTCGAGTATGGCATATACATAGAAAATTTCCCGACTGATTTGCTACTGATTAGCGACTGCATCGGAAATTAGGTAACCAACCACCAAATGATTTCCACGTGTTTAACTGCATTTAGCGACTGATTTGCTACTGATTAGCGACTGCAGCGTAAATTAGGTACACCAACCACCAAATGATTTACACGTGTTTAGCTACTTTTAGCGACTGATTTGCGACCCGCCGAATACAGTAGCAAATCAGTCGCTAAAAGTATGTTATAAAACACGTGGAAATCATTTCCTCTGCAGTAGCTAATCAGTAGCAAATCAGTCGGGAAATTTTATCCATATTTTCTACTGATTACCGACTACATTTTTGACTTCCATTTAGTCACTATACAGTCGTAAATTTCCTACTATTTAACGACTGCGTTATTAGGTCGCTAAATACCGACTGTTTTACGACCATTTAGAAATGTTCGTCAAGCAGTCGGTAATCAGTAGCAAAACAGTCGGGAAATGTAGCGACTGCGGAATCAGTAGCAACAATCAGTAGGAAAACCCCTGTTTTGGTGTAGTGTGTGGAGTACTTTTGATGTATATCACCTTAAGTGATTTGGAAGCTATTTGACATCACTTTGTTGTCAAACTTTCCAAGCTATTGCTTATGAGCTAACTTAAGCTCGTATAAGGACTTTGCAAGTCTACTTATTTTCTTTCTTTGTTCAGGAGTGACATAACCCTCGGATTGTTTCATGTAAATCTCCTCTTCTAAATGGTCGTTTAGAAATGCAGATTTTACATCTATTTGATGGATTACAAGATCTCATATTGCTGTGATTCCAATCAGCATACGACTAATTTCAACTTTAGCCTCTTCTGCTTCTTTACAGAACTACCAACATTGCTCGATTTAAGGTCCAATGCCCGTCAAGCATCGATCGATACCGAGGTGTATCGATCGATATCTCTAAAAGCGTAAGAGCCCAAGAGATCAATTGCTCGCCTCAATTCGTGAGGTACTAGAGCTTATCCTTTACACGGAAACTCATGTTCAAAGGAAGACACATTCCTTGGTTACCGTGATTACTTGGATATCTGGTATATCTAATTTATACACCAGAAAGCAATCAGCACTACATTGTGTGCATATGCAATGAAGATACAATCCACCGTTTCTGGTCTGATTGTCACCTTCTTAGGTGGTTGCTAGGCACCCCCACACTTTCATGTATTTGTATAAAAACACATTACTTTTCCAAAGTTCACATGAAACATTTCCAGTGACTTTGTGTGGTATTTAGTTCAGGATATAACTTGTGGTAAGCAATGCTTCCCCCCACATTTCTGGACTAACCCAGATTCTTGCAACATTGCATTCATCATTTCTTTGAGAGTTCTGTTCTTTCTTTCAGCAACTCCATTGGATTCAGGTGAGTAGGGACCAATTGTTTGATGGATACTACCATGTTCATGTCCTCTATCACTTCAAACTATGTTGATAGTTCTTTCGAGTTGGTTTTCAACCTCGAGTTTAAACTTCTTGAGTTTTCCAAGGTCTCATATTTGCTTCTTAGCAAATAAACATAACTATATTTCGTACAATCCTCAACGAAAGTCACGAAATATTTCTCACCACCTTTTGTATGAGTCAAACCAAGAGGTTCGCTTGATTGTGGTGTTTTAGTGAGTTTGGTTTGAACGCAAACCTCACAGTCATCTTTGCTTATTTTGTATCTCGGGATCTCATTCAATCTACGCATAGATTCGAATATAATGTGACTGAAACATTCAGATCAAATACTAAGAGATTCTGTACCATAAGCAAATGATTCTTTCTCATTAATGTCAACAACATTGGTTACATTAATTTTAAGTCTGACTGTCTCAACGTTAATTTGTACCAGTCTGTCCTTAATATAGACAACATTCTTTGTCAATACACGCTAATCAGCTTTGACAATTGACGATGAATTCGTGCCTAATTAGCATTGTGCCCTAAATAAGATTTTTATGCATCTATAGCACATGCTTTACATTAGTGAGAGTGAGCTTCTTTGAGAAGTCAACTTCGGCACCAAAATTCTTGTCATTATTTATGGTAGGAGGGAAACATTCCCATCTCAACGCATATATTGGTATAATACCACCACTCATGCGGGTTATGCTTAACCATATTGACTCCGAGGATGACATTACACATGTCTATCTCGACTACATTGGCTTGAGCCATTCCATTGTCTTTTACACCACCGAATCTAACAAAGATCACATCGGTGTTGTTTGTTTCTCTTGAAATTTGATTTTGTTCAAGAGAAACAAACCAAATTAATATACTAACCAATACCCAACTCTCAAGTTAAAGGGTAACATTATATTCGATTTCTAGAATTAATTTAGAAAATTCTCAATTTAATAAACTTAATACAATATCAAATTGTATTAGTTTTCTTGAAAACATATCAAGAATCGCAAGGGGCCTGCTAATTTAGCCCAATGATTTAACTAACCGATTAAATCAGCCTCTAATACTTAATTGAACATCAATTAATTATTTCAAAATAGCAAATTTTTGGAAACATAGTATTGAGCTATTTGCAACATACTGCAACTTAACCCGTCTTTAAAACCAAAGATGGTTTAACGATTTCAACGTTGTATCAATTTAATAATTAAACATTAAGAGTATTCGATGAGAATCTGAAACCCTTTCTTTTTGATTTTAAACCGCAGTTTAAAACCGATTATAACGGATTATGAAATCGTTTTAGAATCGCTATCGCGCGTTCTAATCTGAACCTCCGCAGAGCGTTCGCCGATTCGTTTCTTGAATCGCTTTTGATAAATGTTTTAGCCGGTTTTACGAGAAACGCTATGAGACGTTCGCAAACGCTAAACGGCGCGGGATTGGTACCGCAAAGTTGTCACTTGTCGAACCGTTTATACACGTCCGTAGACTCATAATAATAATGAGACGATTATTATCTATGACTTTGACTAATAAACAATCACCTTTTCATAGATGATGTATATCGATACGGAATTAAATTCCAATTTAAAATCCGCTTATCGAAACGACTAGAACCGCATGTGTGCGTTCTAAAGTTTGAACCGCAAACGTGCGTTCAAGTTCGAACCTCCTCAGAGCATTAGTCAAACGGTTTCTCGAAACGCGTTTGATTAGCGTTTTAGACGCAATTTTAAACCTTTTGAAGGTGTTTATGAGAGACGCGATAAAGCGTTTAACAGTAACCTCCGCAGAGTGTTCTTCAAACTGTTCTCCCATGTGTTTGATGTTAGGCGTTCGCAAACCCTTACCCGGAAAGAGTTTAAAACGTTCCATTCGCTTGTACACAAGCTTCACATTTGTACCGATATATAGTTAAGAATCGCAATTCTAATACTGATATCGAACCACACAGCATTGATGTCGATCGATAGCCCTTTGTATCGATCGATGCACACAGTGTCGATCGATACACCTTAAGTGTCGATCGATACAGACCCGAACTGGTCGATGCAAAGTAATTTTTGCTTGGTGTCGATCGTTGCACACTCAGTGTCGATCGATACACTCAGTGTCGATCGATACCCCTTGGTGTCGATCGATGCACTTAACTTTTGCATAAGATCGATCGATGCACCACAGTGTCGATCGATGCTCATCTGGTGTCGATCGATACCCTCAGTATCGATCGATGCACCCTAGGTGTCGATCGATGCAAGTGAATCTTTCACAGGATCGATCGATGCACCACTGTGTCGATCGATACATGTAAATTTTTCACAGTATTGATCGACATAGACCCTAACTTGGTTGATGCACAGTGTCGATCGATGCACCGCAGTGTCGACCGATACACAATCTTCAGAGATTTAAATCGATCTATCCACGCTCGGTGTCAATCGATGTCAATGAATTTTTGCATAGTATCGATCGATGCACCTCAGTGTCGACCGATACAACTTTTTGCATAGTATCGATCGATGCACCTCAGTGTCGACCGATACAACTTTTTGCATAGTATCGATCGATACAACTTTTTGCATAGTATCGATCGATGCACCTCAGTGTCGATCGATACTCACAAGGTTTTGATCGCAATCGAATCTATCAAGAACCACAAGGTGCGTTCGTTGATTATATTGTTCATTAATCGCAATTAAAGACGGTTGTAGAAGATGTTTTAAAGCAATACTGCTTCTACTACACGTTTCAATTTGCTAAACAGCTTTTTGATAACGTTTGAGTATCACTAGCAGTTGAACATCTTCTTATAAAATAGACAGAAGTTGCTTCTACTACACGTTTCAAGTTGCTAAAAAGCTTTTTGATAACGTTTGAGTATCATCAGCAGTAGAAAAATCGTTTTAAAAACCGTTTGAAAACGTTTATTTGCTCGTGATTAAAAGTCCGATTGGAGTAATAAAACAAGGATCTTCTTTGAGTTAAGATTGTAGGACCAAAATTTTGCACAATAGACATGATAAGATTTAATCACGTTTGTATAAATAAACAGTAAGGAACAGACGATTCATAAAACGATAAGCAATAAATAAATCTAAGGAGGCGAGATGAATCTCTTTCTTTAACTCAAAGAATCTTCCGTAGTGCGACGGATTATAATAGATCCATGAGTCCCAGGATACAACCAAAGTTTATCTGTATCATCTACACTTGATATCAGATCTGTCAAATATTATAACTACGATACTCTCGAATAACAACTTACTCTAAACGGTAGGGAATTGAAGGAACTTCTTCTTTTGTAAGTGTGTTTTCTGTATGTGATTGGATAACTTTCTCTCAAGAGAGGCGACCCTATATAGGAGAAGATCATAGAGGAAATTATTTCCAACTAGCGATGTGGGACTTTTTACTCACTTTTCCTTTTTTTAAGGTTTTTCCTTTTTTAGGCTTTTCCTTTTTTAAGGTTTTTCATTTTTTTAGGTTTTTCCTTTTTTATTTTCTTTTTTTAAAAGTTTTTCCTTTTTATATTCACAAGGCTTTTTTATTTAGCCCAAATATCTCATTTCAATTCACACATACACATATTTATAAACCCACAAGCTCTTATAAATTTTGTTCCCACCAAAACTTGAAGACTCATTGCTTGTTCAACGCAGAGTCCTCAGAAAACCCTAAAGAAGAACTAAAGGAAGATGCAAGAAAGATTAAGAAGAAGGTATCTCTCGAACAATGAAATTAGAAAAGGGGTGAAGCGAACCGGAGTCTACATGGAACTAGATCTCAACACCCCTCCATGTACCATCACGAAGGAGCTGACCGAAAGCGATATCGATCATCTAAGCCGACTTATGCTGACAAGAAACCACGTCGAGAGCCACATCTTGAGTCATCTATCTCCAGATGACCAAAGAGAAATCCAAAGAGGCAATGGAGTCAATATTAGAATGTACGATCACGACACGAACACAGAGCACGACCTGGTTCTGAAGAGAATGGTCAACACAACAAGAAGCTATGTTTTCAACGGTACGTGGCGTCAACAGTGTCAAGAGGAGAGATTTGCAGAAAGGACAAAAGATTGGACTCTTCTGGAATAGTGCCGATTCTAGATTCCATTTTTGTGTGCTTTCTCCTACCCCTGCAGATCAGAAGAACTCTAATTAGCTAGTAGCTAGAGAGATTAGTAGATTAGTGGATTTTACTTAATAACTCTCGCTTGATCTCACTAAGAATATATTTATTTATTTAATTATTTTGGTTATTGACATTGAGAAGGTTCCTATGAATTTGATGATATCTTTATTTGTTTGGTATTAGAAGAGTGAAATATTCTTGATTCGTGACATATATGTAAGATACCTGAAACAAATGGGGTTCAAGAATCATGTGAGATTTGTCATTTTTTTCAACAATCGCTAGCTGGACTTTATTTTCTTTTATTTTTTTGCCGGAGAGTTTAGCAGATGAAATTGAAATTAAATTTACAATTCAAGATTGATATGTGACTCAATGTAAAAAAACCAAATTAAAATCGAACATTTCGTGAATGGATCAGTGAAATTATTTTACAGACGTAATAAACTGATAATAACAGAGTTTTTTATAAAACGAATTCTCCTTTTTCGTCTAACAAATGATTTGCTCTTAAAAAAAAAAAAAATTACGTCTGGTGGAAATAAATGCATACTCTTGACTCCTCCTAGTCAAATTACGTATAACGTTCGTCTATATATATGAGTAAATGAGTCTCTTTGACTTACAGTCTCTCTCTAAAATTGATTCAAGGAAAACTCTCTTCGACGAAGAAGATTCGATTGAGTAGGAGCCAAGAACCGCAAAATACCCTTCAAGAATCTCTTTTCTTTGAGTCCAAGGAAATAAAGATGTCTCTTATGACGATCCTATATCTCCCACGGAGCAGAATCAAACGAATATGAGTCAAGAACCGCGAGAAATTCCTCAAGACTCTTCTTTCTTGCAATCCAAGGAAACGAAAATGCCTCTCTCTGGCGTTTCTCTGATGAACACAAATTGTTCGTTCGAGGAAAACCCAAATTACCTCGGTTTTCAGCACAACTACTAATTATAACAATAGCAACAATGGCCAATCTTACTTGAAAGTTGTAGCTTCAAGTAATAGTAGTGGTGGATTTTCTGTTGCGCCTATGATGGCATGACATCGTTGGCCAAAATTGTATATAATGCATAACCATGGAACTCAAATGGGTGTTGACCTGCAACAAAAGAGATGTCTAGCAGTTCCATAAATGATGTACCTTGAGAGTAAAGTCTTTATTTCTCCTCTTTTTCTGCTTGTTTAGTTTCATATCCATTGTAATTTATGTTACGTTACTTACCACTTCAGATGAATGAGATATGGTACAAACTATTCTGACCATTTCTAATACCAAAATAATTTTTCTCTTGGTTCTAGAGGGAGCATTGCATCCACGAGCTCACAAATAAACACTGTCTCGATGCTACCCCTAGATTTTTCAACAACAGTACTAACAGCAATGGCCAGTCTTATTTGAGTGTTGAAGCTTCCAACAATGGATATAGCACAAACAATTCTGACTAGCTCCTCTTTGGTATTATCTTACACATATATTCCTACATGCATATAAGTTTAAAAACCAACAATATTAAATTCTACCAATCATGCATATTTAAATTATTATAAATGATATCGTATTATTAAATAATACAATTAACTTATTTGTGTAGAAATATCATATACTCACATGTGCACATGCCAATCACCTAATATATACTTCCCCTATTTCAAATTAATAGATGTTTTAGGGAAAAAATTTGATTCAAAAAATAGATTTTTATAACATATATTTTTAAGTTTCTATACATTTTTTTATTAGCTAATGATGATAAAATATAAATTTAAAAAACAAAATTTGAGTTTATTGAATTACTATTGGTTTAAAGTTATAGAAAAATGTTAATCACAAAAATGATGCATTTATAATCAAAATTTAAGTTGTTTTCTTAATATGGGGTTGACTCTGGTACACTACATGTAATATACAGCTTCTCCGATATACACCCTAAACTTTTCGCCTCTTTTCTGCATACCCCAAACAAATTTATCACTTCCTCTGATTTTTATTGATAGATTTTTTAAGCTTTTCACACATATTAAGAAAAAACATTAAAATTTTATTATAAATGCATTATTTTTTGTGCTTAACAATGTTTTATAACTTTAAACCAATAGTAATTCAATAAAATTAATTATTTTTCTTGAAATTTATAATTCATCATCATTAACTAAAACATCTATCTTTTTGAAACAATATTTTTTTCTAAAACATCTACTAATAAAGAAACAGAGAGAATATTTACTATGCATCATGAACTTTGCATTCACTAAACACTTAATTTGATGTGAATCGTAGTTTCGGATATAGGGTTTAGTCATAACGACAATTTTACGACGATTCAGAAACAATCGTCGTAAATTCGTTGTAATGTTTAAAAATCAAATTCTACAAATCTTATTATATAGTGGGTTATATGTTGTATAGGAGCTTCCTTTACTTCATTCACCTTGTTTTAGATAAGTACACAATCATACAAAAATATGAGTTTTCAAAAAAATCAATAATATTACTTCATGCATGTTATATATGGATACTTATAAGTATAATGGTTATATATTATTATGTAAGATAAGAAAGTTTGTACTCAATTATAATAAATCGTCGTTACTGAATTTGTTGTTTACTATGACAAGTCTTGGGTTCATCGTTATCTCATTCGAAGTCACTCGTTTTGGGACGCTCGTGATTCAAATATTGGATCTTGGATATGGAAAAAGCTCCTTAAACTTCGTCTTCTTGCTGCTTCTTTTTCGATTTGAGGTTCATGACAGTAAGAATGCTCTATTTTGGTTTAAATCAATAATATTACTTCATGCATGTTATATATGGATACTTATAAGTATAATGGTTATATATTATTATGTAAGATAAGAAAGTTTGTACTCAATTATAATAAATCTTTGTTATTGAATTTGTTGTTTACTATGACAAGTCATGGGTTTCGAAGTCACTCGTTTTGGGACGCTCGTGATTCAAATGTTGGATCTTGGATGGAGAAAGCTCCTTAAACTTCGTCCTCTTGCTGCCTCTTTTTCGATTTGAGGTTCATGACGATAAGACTGCTCTATTTTGGTTTGATGATTGGCTTACTACAGGTCGCCTTCTAGATATAATTGGTGAATCTGGAACTCGTGTGTTGGGTATCACCCGACACGCAACCATCTCTGAAACTGCTCCGGGTAACCAGTGGCATCTCCATTGTTGTCGGGGTCAGATTTTCAGAGACATTTTTGCCCGGATTTTAATTTGTTACGTCTCATTCTTTAAGCTGCGATATATAATTTATGCAGGGCCGAATCTGAAAATTTAGGGGCTTGAAAAAAAAACAAAAATGGGGGCCACTAATTCATTTCATACAAAAAAAAATTCAAATGTAAGAGTCGGAGAGAAAACAAAAAAAGGGAAGCGTGGTCTTTAAAAAAAAATGGAAGCATGATATATATTTTTTTTAAACGTGATCAAGGGTTTTGTTTTTTAGTTTTATAAAAAAAATTTATTGATATATTCTATGGGGGCTGTTAAAAATGGGGACCAAAACAAATGTTTCATTGGGCTTTGCCCAGATCCGGCCCTGAGTTTATGGCGTGAGCGCAATGGAAGGAGACATAATCGTGGCCACCATCCTCCAGCCCACCTTGTCCGCAGTATCGACAAGACCATCCACAACCGTCTTATCTCCCTTTCCTTCCACAGTACTGAAAGTTCATATTTGTGGCTAGATCTAGGTGTTCTAATGTACGCACGAGCATAAAGTAAATAACACATAGATTTTTTTAACGAGGTTCGGTTTTCCTACATCCCCGAGATCTAGTCCAGAACAAATCCACTAGAACAAGATTGCAATTACAATTGCGTATGGTATCCAACACTTCACTGCCTACCATTCTTTTCTAGATGAATAATCTATGGACACGGTATCTCATACAAAGTTTACCGCTCGGCTACAACCGATACAAACACCATCTTCCCGATGTGCTTGTACTCCAATCAATCTATAAAAACAGTCTCAAGCCACGCATGACTTGACTACCACCCGGCAGCACCGGTGCAACACCGTCTTCTCAACGGCTGCAGAATTCATAGACCATAACCACCGATCAGATCTACTAATCTTCTCTGGTGGGGCGACGCCACACGCACTTGTGTGCATCTCACCATAAACCCTAGACGCGCAAGTCTTCATGAAACCGCCTCTGTGTATTTATAATGACAAGTCTAAACCCTTTTCCTAATTCTACCTAAATTAGGAAAAGACCAATTTCTTTTTCTTTTTCTCTTTTTCCTTTTCTTCTTTGATGTCTTCCTTTTTTGTATTCACAACACAGTCAGCACTAACACTAACAATCTCCCCCTTGATGACTGAGTTGTAGAGCTCAGCTTTGCTTAGCTTGTCACGCTTTATGCTTCTGTCACATCGTCTTAGGTATACCTGATGTAACAATACTTAGCTCATAAAATCTAACATCTTCAAGTACCAATAAATATGGAGGCATTCTCCAAAGGTGGTTCCACAAACGTGGAACGGGTTGCTCTTAAATTTTTAAAAAACATATATCAATTATTTTTGTTAGGAAATAACGCCAAATTTCTGATAAATCAGAATTATGGAAACGATAAAACACACACAATTTGTTAACGGAGTTCGGCCAACTTTGCCTACGTCTCCGGACCTGCTACAGATCTTTTATTATTAACCGGGAATTTTACAACACTCTCAACTCACACACGAACCCAAACTTATCCTTTCACAACTCAAGAATCAATGATTTTTGAGGACTTAGTCTCAGAATGAAAAAGAATAAATAATCAAGAAAATTACATATAATTTTCTTACAAAGAAAGATTATTTCTCTTGTTGAGATTTGGGATGAATTTGCTTCTTCTCCTTGCATCAGTATTTATACAAGATGATGAGGGTTTGGTGAAAGCCATAATTTTTGACAAGGTTTGGTGGGAGCAACCATTGTTGACAAGGTTGAAGCCTTCTTTTTTTACTTCTCACCAACCCAATGTTGACTAACAATCTCCCACTTGAAGACTGATTTCAATCTGTCTTCACACCTTGATAATGCAGCAGGTCCTCTGAGCTTGTTACTCTAGCAAGCCAACTGAGGTTGCACACAACCTCAGCTTATCATACGGCACAACCTTTGTTAGCATGTCTGCCGGATTCTTACTTCCTGGGATCTTTTCAAGCACCAACACTTCATCTTCCAAAGCTGATATGATGAAATGATACTGAAGTTGTATGTGCTTCGTCCGAGCATGGTAAACTGGATTCTTTGCCAAATCAATGGCACTCTTACTATCACAGTACAACACATTCTTCTCTTGGTCGCGACCTAGCTCTCGTAGAAATGATTGTAACCACATCATATTCTTTGTTGCCTCTGTTACCGCAACATACTCAGCTTCACAGCTTGATAGAGCTACAATTTTCTGCAACTTTGAAACCCAACAAATTGCAGTACCACCAAAAGTGTAGACATACCCGGATGTGCTCTTCCTACTGTCAATGTCACCTCCATTGTCAGCATCAACATATCCCTGCAATCCCATCTCCGACTTCATGAAACACAACGATAAACTTGGATTTCCCTTCAGATACCTGAAAATCCACTTAACAGCTTCCCAATGTTCCTTGCCGGGATTGCTCATAAACCTGCTAACCACTCCTACTGCATGTGCAATGTCTGGCCTTGTACATACCATCGCGTACATCAGGCTGCCAATAGCAGAAGCATATGGTACTTTATCCATATATGCCATATCATCTTCAGTCACTGGGGACTGTTCTCTGGATAACCGAAAATGGCTTGCCAGGGGAGTACTAACTGGCTTCGCGTCATCCATATTAAACCTCTTGAGGACTTTCTTCACATACTCCTCTTGAGATAACTTAAGACCCTCCTTGCTTCTACTAATTCTCATCCCAAGAATTTGTCTTGCTTCTCCCAGGTCTTTCATCGCAAACTCTTCTGAGAGTTTCGTCTTCAAGTTGTTGATCTCATGCAAGTCTGCTCCCACTATAAGCATGTCATCAACATACAGGAGCAATATCAAGTAGGACTCTTCAAGACTCTTGAAATAACAACAGTGGTCAGCCTCACACCTCAAGAAACCAGCTCCTTTGATGAAGCTGTCAAACCTTTTATACCACTGCCTTGGAGCTTGTTTCAAGCCATACAAACTCCTTTGAAGCTTACAGACTAGCTTTTCCTTTCCTTTGACCTCAAAGCCTTCGGGTTGCTTCATGTAGATTTCTTCATCCAAATCACCGTGAAGAAATGCTGTTTTTACATCCATCTGTTGAAGATGTAAGTCTTCCTTTGCTACCAGGCCAAGAACAGTTCTAATTGTCACCAACTTGACTACAGGAGAGAAGATTTCTGTGTAGTCTATGCATTCTTTTTGTTGGATTCCCTTCACAACAAGCCTCGCTTTATAACGCTTGCTTCCATCATGTTCTTCTTTTATTCGGTAGACCCATTTGTTGTGCAATGCCTTTTTCTCCTTAGGCAATTCAGCTAACTCCCACGTGTGATTGGACATCAACGAGTCCATCTCATCGTTCATTGCAAGCTCCCACTTAATCGATTCATCAACTTGCATTGCCTCTTCATAACATTCAGGCTCACCTCTATCTGTGAGTAGAATGTAGTTGAGCGATGGAGAAAATCTTACAGGTTTCTTGATGATTCTGTTTGACCGTCGCAACTCTGTAACTGGCGTATGTGGGATATTTTCGGAATCATCATTCTCATCTGCCTCACTATTCTCTTCTTGAGAAATATGTTCTTCTAGTGTTGGCGTATCCTCTTGCAACTCTGGTGCTTGGATATCTCCCAAATCAACAGCTACAGACTCCTTCCTTTCCGAGCTTTCTTTTTGCTTATCCTTGTACAAGGATCTTTCATTGAACACAACATTCTTGCTGCGGATGATCTTCCGATTTTTGTCATCCCAAAACCAGTAACCGAACTCCGTGTTACCATAACCAATGAAGTAACACTTCTTAGATTTTGCATCAAGTTTACTTCTTGCAGCATTATCATCATGAACATAAGCTAAGCAGCCAAACACTTTTAGATAAGAAAGATTTACTTTCTTTCCGCTCCAAACTTCTTCAGGGATCTTGAATCCCAATGGAACAGATGGTCCTCTGTTTATTAAGAAGGATGCGGTATTGATTGCATCCGCCCAAAATGTCTTAGGCAATCCACAATGCAATCTCATGCTCCTTGCACGCTCATTCAAGGTCCTGTTCATCCTTTCAGCTATTCCATTTTGTTGAGGCGTTCCAGGAATAGTCTTCACCATCTTTATCCCATTATCAGCGCAGTATCTTCTGAACTCTTCGCTAATGTACTCTCCACCATTATCAGACCTTAGGCACTTCAACTTGAGATTCGTCTCAATCTCAACCATGGCTTTCCATCTTTTGAAAACCGAGAACACTTCATACATGTTCTTCATGAAGTAGACCCACACTTTCCTAGTTTAGTCATCAATAAAGGTCACATAGTAGTACGAACCTCCTAACGATGCGACAGATGCGGGTCTCCACACATCAGTGTGCACCAGCTCCAACTTCTCAGATTTTGGCTCTCTACCTTCTTTTGAGAAACTAACCCGTTTCTGTTTTCCAAGGATGCAACTTTCACACATCTCATGATCCACCGTCTTTAGATCCGGAAGCACGCCATTTGCTACCAAAATCTTCCTGCCTTTCTCACTCATGTGTCCTAATCTACAATGCCACAACTTGGTTTGTTTGGCATTCTCAACAACAGCAACTGTATCTTGATAACTCATCGTCATATAAAGAGTGCCTCTTTTATGACCTTTAGCAACCACCATAGAACCTTTCTTAACTTTCCAGGCTCCGCCACCAAAATTGACAATGTGCCCTGTATCATCAAGTTGTCCTACTGAGATCATATTTCACATCAACTTTGGCACATGTCTAACCTTTGTGATCTTCCACACGCGTCCATCTGGCATCTTCAAGTTGATATCTCCAATACCAACTATGTCCAAAGATAAACCATCGGCTAGATATACCTTTCCATAATTTCCAGCAACATAATTCTCCATAATGTTGTGGTGTGGTGTGGTGTGGAATGATGCTCCAGAGTCAAGAACCCAAGAATCGATCGGACTATCAACATAGGAGATCGATGCTCTGGCGGTGTTTACAGCTGCATCATGAGCTTCACTTTTTCTCGGAGAATTAACAGATACTACCAATGCATCAGCAATTTCATGGGTAACTGCATTGGCTCCGCCTCCCTTATTGTCTTCCTTCTTCGGTGGTGCCCAACAATTCTTTTTGATTTGGCCTGTTTTTCCACAATTCCAACATTCAGTAGGCTGCTTGAATTTGGAATGACTTCTTCCATTCCTTGACTTTGATCTGGCTCTATCCCGGTTGTTTCTGTCTTGGTTTCTGCCTCTGTTTTCCACGTTGAAAGCAGAGCTCGTCGATGTTTCGCCAGAGTCTATCCTACGAACTTCTTCCGCAAGGATACGATCTCGAACATCATTAAATTTAAGCTTTTGAGTACCAACATAATTACTAACCGCTGCCCTCATTGGCTCCCAACTATTTGGCAGAGATGCCAGCAAAATCAGTGCTCGCACTTCATCATCAAACTCAATTTCAACGGATGATAATTGGTTGACAATCGTGTTGAACTCGTTCACATGTGCTGCAACATGGCCACCTTCTTCCATCTTCAAGTGGAAGAGTTTCTTCATGAGAAATACCTTGTTATTTGCTGAAGGTTTCTCATACATATCCGAGAGAACTTTCATGAGCCCTTCTGTGGTCTTCTCCTTCGCAACGTTATGAGCAACGTTTTTCGACAGTGTTAACCTAATAACACCCAGAACCTGTCTGTCAAGGAGATCCCACTCTTCTTGATCCATCTTCTCAGGTTTCTTGCTCAGTGGTTGATGAAGCTTCCTTCCGTACAAATAATCCTCGATTTGAATTCTCCAAAATGCATAATCTGTACCGTCAAATTTCCCGATACCGTGTGCCGAACCATCTTCGCCTCCCATCGTTTCTGATTATTTTTTGCGAATCACCGTGTATTTGAACACCTTCGTCGACAAACCGATGTCGCCGACAAAATTTCACTGTTCACAAATTCACTATTCACGTGAACAGTAACCTCGCATGAAATTTGACCGAGATCACCCAACCCGCGCTCTGATACCAGTTGTTAGGAAATAACGCCAAATTTCTGATAAATCAGAATTATGGAAACGATAAAACACACACAATTTGTTAACGGAGTTCGGCCAACTTTGCCTACGTCTCCGGAACTGCTACAGATCTTTTATTATTAACCGGGAATTTTACAACACTCTCAACTCACACACGAACCCAAACTTATCCTTTCACAGCTCAAGAATCAATGATTTTTGAGGACTTAGTCTCAGAGTGAAAAGGAATAAATAATCAAGAAAATTATATGTAATTTTCTTATAAAGAAAGATTAATTCTGTTGTTTTCTTTCTCTTGTTGAGATTTGGGATGAATTTGCTTCTTCTCCTTGCATCAGTATTTATACAAGATGATGAGGGTTTGGTGAAAGCCATAATTGTTGACAAGGTTTGGTGGGAGCAACCATTATTGACAAGGTTGAAGCCTCTTTTTTTTACTTCTCACCAACCCAATGTTAACTAACAATTTTCTCATTATTTAATTCTTTTATTCTATTCCCATTGTTTTTTGCTGGTTTAAAAAACATATCTCAATTTTTTTTAAACATTTAAATTAAAAAAATACTTAAAATATCTATTAATTTGAAACAGATAAAGTATACGATACGATAGTTTTAGACTTTTAGTTAATTGCAATTTTGGTCGGTTAGACTAAAGTCGATCTCGATTTAATTTCGGTTTCGAATCGTTAGATCATTAGAAAATAAAACAATCAGCTCTTACAAAAATTTCAAACAATCCACCCTACACTCAACACTTTCTTTTGTAATCATGTTTTCTAACTACAATGATATAAATTTCGGTTTCACATGTGGATCTCTTTTCTTGAAGTTTTGGAGATCTTTCTTGGTGTTTCTAATGGGGATTTAGCATATTCCCCCATGAACTATTCGGCTCCTGATTATTCATATACGAAGTATTGATCAATGCTAAAAACATCATGAACTACCTATAATTTTGAATTTACTACATGAAATTATAAAAATTGGTCAATTTCACCAAAACCGTAAACAGAGTCTGTTTTCCATTAACAGAATCTGACGTGGCTTGCGATTAAACTGATTTTTTTTTTAATTGCACAGATCAAAACGACTTCGTTTCCTATTGTCGCTAAAATAATTTTTTACACCAACCGGGAATCGAACCCGGGATTAAGCTGTGGCAGGATAACATTCTACCACCAGACCACTGGTGTTTCGTTGTAAATTCAAACACATAATTATATATATATATATACACACGAAATCAAAATTTCTCAAATCAATTTCTTCTTCTTCCTCCTCGATTTAATCGTATGTTGTGTTGTTTCTGCAGATATTTTAGAATACCACATCGCTTACAAATTCTTACTACATCAGGCGTGCCCACAACAACAACAAAAAAAATTCATACGACCGTAGAAGAATTACAACATCTCAAATTGGAAAATGGAACACAATTGTTGTGTATCCAAATTTACTCCTTAGTCGATAAGAGTTCACAGATTCTGAATTCCAGGGAGCAAATTTCTTAAAGCATAGATGTCAAAATCAAACTAATTCCAGAAGACCAATCGATAAGAAGAAGAAGAAAACGAGAATTCAAACAAACCTTGAGTCTCTGGAAGCGGTCGCAAGAGGTCGTGGAGGAGGCGATTTGTACGGTGGTGGGAGATTCCACCGCCCTCTCGAGCAACTCGATGGCCGGTAAGGGTTTGAAACCATCGGCGGCGGCTTTAGCAGAGGAGGAGAGAAGAGGATAGTAACCGACGGCATGAAATGAAGAAAGATCTGATAGAAAAACGCGAGCTAGTTCACCAAAGTTTTCCACACTTGAAGCGGCCGAGGCGAGTAATCAACATCGGCCTGGGTCAAGTCAACTCGGCCATGAAATCGGTGGAACCATGACGGTGAAACCTCGTAGGACGTTGGAATCTGCAAAAGGTGAGACAGACCTGAAGAAGAAGAAAGGAGGCAATCAAAGTTTTTGAGATATTATCAAAATTGAATCGTGGAAGAAGACGAAGAAATTGAATATTGTAAGAAGACGAAGAAATTGAATCGAGGAAGAAGAAATTATTTTGAGGAATTTTGATTTCGTATATATATATATAGAGTTATGTGTTTGTAGTTACAACGAAACACAATAGGTCTGGTGGTAGAATGTTACCTTGCCACAACTTAATCTCGGGTTCGATTTCCGGTTGGTGTAAACCAGCCTCCTGTCAGTCACGTCAGATTTCGTTAACATTGATCGATATTTCGTGTATGAATAATCAGGAGCCGAATAATTCACGGAGAAATAAGCTAAAATCCCGTCTCCAAGATCTAAGAGATTCCTTTTGTTGATAATAGATTGGGAAAAATGTCTTAAAAAACATCAACTTACAAATTATGACCATTAAAAACACAAACTATAACAAAGGAAGTTTAAATCATATGATTTTGTTGATTTCAAATTTAAACCAAGAACTTTTGTTGACCAAGCCATAAAAGGCATAACGTTAAATCCGTTAACGGATCTCATAAACGCAGTTACAATTCCGTTTAAACCTACAGTTAATTAAAACTACAGCGTTTTGCAATTAGATCTAATTTTTTTTTTTTTTTTTTTTGAAGAACGATTTCTTCTCTTCTTCTTCTCCCAAAATCGATTTGCCTCTACCCTAAATCCCGATTTTTTTCTTCTCCTTCTATCAATTTCTTCTCTAGGCCAAATCGATTTCTTCTTTTTCTTCTTCGAACTCTCTAAATCGATTTCCTCTTCTTCTTCAAACACTTTAAATCGGCGTAGAGAACGTTGGATCTTGAACACACACACATACACACAAGTATGTTTGTTGCTCTATTTGATTTCTCCCGTTTTGATCTGTTAGTTTTCTCGATTGTCTCTGATTCTAGTAAAATCGTACATCTGTTTTGGTCAATCGAAATCTGAGATAGTGGATTGGAGTTTTTGAGGTGAGAAAAAGATGAACGACCTAATGACGAAATCGAGCAGAACCGCCGTGACAAACTCTTATTTACCGGAGCAGAACCGCCGTGACAAACGGGCTGAGGAAGAAGTTGAAGGAAGTGAAGATGTAGTTTCAAGGGCTGAGACAGAGGATGATGAGCGAGTACAAGGAGACTGTTGAAAGAAGGTACTTCACTGTCACTGGAGAGTATCCAGATGAAGAGATGATTGAGAAGATCATCACTGATAACACAGGAGAGGAGGAGTTTCTCACACGAGCGATCCAGGAACATGGAAGAGGAAAGGTCTTGGAAACTGTGGCCAAGTTGTGTCTATAAACATTGAAGGTACGATGCGGCCAAGGAGATAGAGAAGAGTCTGTTAGAGCTTCACCAGGTGTTTCTGGATATGGTTGTGATGATTGAAGCGCAAGGTGAACAGATGGATGAGATCGAGCATCATGTGATGAACGCGAGCCATTACGTCAAGGATGGGGCTAACGAGCTCAAGACCGCAAAGAACCATCAAAGAAACAGTAGGAAATGGATGTGCATTGGTATCATTGTGCTGCTCTTGATCATTCTTATTGTTGTCATCCCCATCATGCCATCATTACCATTTTCACCTCTTCTTGAGATACCATTCGTTACCATTTTTGTGTTTGTTTCACCTAAAAGATGTCTTAATCCTTTTATGTTCTGTATCCAATTGTTATGGAATCATGAATGTTTTTACAAAGATATATTCCCTTATATGATGAACTGAACAACACAAAACCCCGTATAATATATTACAAAGATATATATTCCCTTTATGATGAATTGAACAACAGTTAAATCCTTCATACAATCTCTGGAACAAGGTCATCTTAGTCTTGCCGACTTTCTCCACTTCCTCTTCTATCTCCTCAACCTCCTTTACGATTATTTTTTTCCCCTTCTTCCACTGTCTTCTCAAGTCTTTCCACGAGCGGAGGTTCAGGACCACAGGTGTTATTCGTTCTCACAAATGTGCTGAAGTCTCTGCATATGCTTGGTACAATGCTATTGGGTAGTACAACACTTCTCGTGTATACA
The DNA here is from genome assembly GCA_030161315.1 of Eutrema japonicum. Classification (NCBI taxonomy): domain Eukaryota; kingdom Viridiplantae; phylum Streptophyta; class Magnoliopsida; order Brassicales; family Brassicaceae; genus Eutrema; species Eutrema japonicum. The sequence continues at coordinate 41,626,039 of BSQW01000006.1, forward strand.
ACCGCACCACCTTGGTACAATGCTATTGGGTAGTACAACACTTCTCGTGTATACAACCGCACCACCATTTCGCAGAGATAAGTCGAAATCTATTTAGAGAGTTCGAAGAAGAAATCGTTCTTCAAAAAAAAAAACAAAAAAAAAACAATTTAGATCTAATTGCAAAACGACGTAGTTTTAATTAACCGTAGGTTTAAACGGAATTGTAACTGCGTTTATGAGATCCGTTAACGGATTTAACGTCGTATCTTTTATGACTCGGTCAATAAAAGTTCATGGTTTAAATTTGAAGTTAACAAAATCATATGATTTAAACTTTTCTTGTCATAGTTTATGTTTTTAATGGCCATAATTTGTAAATTGATGTTTTTTAGACATTTTCATAATAGATTACCTAAAAGCTCACATATAAAATGGGCTCAAAACCCCAAAAATAAGACGGCTTCATCAAATACTATTACAGAAAAAACTTGGCACGTGGCTGGTTCAACGACAGTTTCGTTTTACGAGTCAGCCTTTAATTAGGTGTAAGTTACAAGGGTACTTTTGTCTTTATTTCACGAAACTCTCTGTTTCGATCTTTTTTTGAATGAATGTAAAATTGTATTCAACCAAAAAACGTTTGTACAAAAAATGTAAACTAGAGTTTGAGATTGCTAGGAACATAGATGTAAAGAAAGGTTGATTTTCAGATCATGTGAGAGACATCAGTTTCTGGTTGAAAACCAGAGTATCATGCCATCCTCGTAATGGGTGTTTCCTGTTCGTCGTATCGCGGTGATGCGGTTCCGAACGTTCTTGTCAATGAGTTTGTGAAGGTGAGCGTGTGGGAGAGGAGTCTCTCCATGTCTACGACCGTTTCTTTCACGCCAAATATGGTAGATGGAAGCTTGGAACGCATACCTTACTAAGAACAGAGCAGTCTTTACAAAGGTACCATTGTGAAGCATGCTGAGAATGCTGTCCCAACTAGTAGTGTATGCATTACCCAGTAAACGATACATAAGCCTATGCCAGATTTGTGATGAGTAGGAGCACTCGAAAAATAGATGATTGCGATTTTCCTCCGTATTGCCGCATAAGACACAGTCCGAGATGTGACTAGAGTTCCAAGACTTCATGCGATCTCCTGTGGAGAGCCTGTTTAGAGTCGCAAGCCATGCTAGGAAGGAGTATTTTGGCGTGGCCTTAGCAAACCAGACGCCTGCAGCCCAGGCCATCGCTGGTTTTATCTCTCGTATGAGGTTCCAAGTGCCCTTAGTGCTGAATTTTTTCCTGTACTTGTCCTCTCCATAGAGCCAGAGCGGCACGTCCTCCCCTCCTTGTCTTCTCTGCCTAGTAATATTGATCTGTTCTTCGATGTTGTTGAGTATTTCAACTCGGTGATGCTTTCTACGGTGGGATACCAGAACAGATTCCACTGTGGCTCTGCTAGGTATGCCCAGATCAATGCTCCCTCGAGCTCCTGTGATGTCTCTCAGGCGCCCCAAACTAGACCAATTGTCGTACCAAAAGGATGTCGAACCGCCACTTCGAATCTCTACTTTATGGAAGCGTTTTGCAATTTCACGGTATTTGAGAAGCTTCCTCCACATCCAAGAACCAGAGGCTTGGCGAGATGGGACTTCCCAGAGACTCTTGTTGTGCATCAGAGTCTGTTTCAACCAAGTTACCCATAACGATGATTGCGAGGAGAGGATCCTCCACACTAGCTTCAGGAAGCTCACTTTGTTCGCAATTTTCAGAGATCTTATGCCCAATCCTCCTTCTCCTTTCACGGTGCATACATCAAGCCAATTCACTTTAGCTTTCTTCGCATTTAACTCTGGCCCAGACCAAAGGAAAGCTGCGCATATTCTCTCTATCTCCTCAATACACTGATTTGGAAGGCGGAAGGCCTGAATCCAGAAGTTTGTGATGCTTGCTATTACCGACATCAACAGCTGCAATCTACCTGCATAGGAGAGGTGCCTCGCTGTCCACGAGCTGATTCTACTCCGAATTTGTTCTACAAGAGGCAGATAATCAGTTGATGTCATTCGTTTGGTGAGGAGAGGTAGGCCAAGGTACCGGATCGGTAATTGACCCACCGCAACCGGGAATGTGGCGGCAATATCATCTCGATAATGGTTAGAGATCCCTGCAAGATATATAGTTGATTTTTCCAAGCTGATTTTGAGACCTGAGATTTGCGCAAACTCGTCAAAGATACTTATGATTCCCTCTATGGAACTCTTGTGTCCATCCGCAAAAATCATCAAGTCGTCGGCAAAACATAGATGCGTCAGACTAATGATTTTACATTTCGGATGGTATCCAAACCGTCGCTCCACTGCTCCTTTATCAATAAGTTTGGAAAGGACATTCATACAGATAACGAAGAGGTATGGTGATAGAGCACAGCCTTGTCGCAACCCACGTTCACTCTTGAAGAACCCAGCCAATTCTCCGTTTATCTGGACGGAGAAGGATGCCGTCGAGATACAAAGTCTTATCCAGTGAATGAACTCCTCCGGAAAATGCAGGGCTGTTAATGCGTTCAAAAGAAAGCTCCATTGGACCGAATCAAAGGCCTTCGAGATGTCTATTTTCATCGCACATCGCGACGATGTTGAATCCTTGTGGTAATCCTTAACCAGTTCAGTTGCGAGGAGGACGTTTTCCATTAAAAGTCTCTCCTGCACGAACGCCGATTGATTGAGTCCAATGAATTTCGGAAGGAGACGTTTCAGTCGGTTAGCCAATATTTTAGAGATCACTTTGTACAGGACATTGCAACACGATATAGGGCGGTAGTCTTTCATCTCCCTTGCTACCTCTCTCTTTGGTATCAGCGCGAGGATGGTAGTGTTAACTCCTTTCGGCAAGAAGCCCTTCACGAAGAAGGATTTGATAGCCGTGGTGAAGTCTTGACCAACTATAGGCCAGGCTGCTTTGAAGAATTCACTCGTATACCCGTCTGGTCCCGGTGATTTACTGCTGGGCATAGCGAATAGCGTTTTCTGGATCTCCTCGTCCGTGACATTCATACTGAGCATATTCCGGTCCATTGCAGAGCATCTATAGTCAAGGAGGCTTCCTAACGTCTCCACTGAGATGCCCTCAAAATCGTTCGGTTTATGAGTCAAGAATTCTCTAAAGAACCTCTACGCCTCATTTTTGATTTCATCTCCATTTTTGAGCACCTCCCCAGACGTATCAACCACCTCTCGGATTGTACTTCTCATTTTCCGCACTTGACATGTTTTGTGGAAGAAGATATTGTTTTGGTCCCCAACATTCAGCCAATGGATCTTCGATGTCTGTTTCAAGAACTCTTCTTCTAGTTCCGCCAATCTGTTCCATTTACCATACGCCTCTGTTTCTGCATTCATCTTTGCCGGAGATGGGTCAAGCAGGGTTTCAGCTTGCCTTGTACATAGTGCATGATGCGCTTCCCTTGTCCGTTTTGAAAGGTTACCCAGCTTGTCCTTGCCCAGAGCTCTCAGTATCGGCTTCAAGTCCTTTAGCTTTTTTGAAAATCTGTACATGGCGGATGTGGAGACGAATAACGGAGATGTGGAGACCCAATATTGACTCACTATGTCCTCAAATTGGGGCAATGTGGTTAATACGTTCACAAATTTAAAAGGACGACGCCCTCTTACACTCTCTGTCTCTATCATGATTCTGCTACGCAGATGGTCCGAGCAGCCGCCCGCTTCGAATACACAGTACGACGAAGAATACTTATTGAGCCATGGTCCGTTAACCATTACTCTGTCCAATTTCTTGCATACCAGCCCTTCCTCTCGCTTATTGCACCAGGTTAACAGAGGTCCATGAGATCCAAGATCTGTAAATGAACAATAGCGGACCAGAGCTTGGAAGTCTCTCATCCCAACGGGAATAAATGGAGAGCTAATATAGCCCGAGTGTTCTGCCCCCTCCAATATTTCATTAAAGTCTCCGCTGATTACCCACGGCTTGTTTCGTAGTAGGGGGGAGTCATGATGATTCTGTAGATCCTCCCACAACAGCTTCCTTTCCTCGGCAAAATTAGAGGCGTAAATGAATGAGCAAAAGAACTCCTCCTCTTTATCCTCTAATAACACTGAGCAAGTAATTATTTGATCGCTTTTGAACACCGGTGTTAGCCTCACATTATCCTTCCAGACCACCCAAATGCGACCTAACCTGTGATGTTCGTAATTAGACAGAAACGACCAGCCTTGAAAGACCGAAGCAGCAATACGCGGCGCTTTGGTCTCCTTAACCCTCGTTTCAAGAAGACATCCAAATTGCAGAGAAGTGTTATTTACCCAATCTCGGACTATGGAATGTTTTGAAAGTTTGTTGAATCCACGCACATTCCATGAGAACCCGGACATTGACTAATTTTTTTTCTTGGTGACTCTTCGGCTTGAAGTAGACGGAAACTTATCCTTCATTGTTAAAGCACTTGAGTCGACCTGAGTTTTCTGACCCGCTTTAGTAGCCCGGGGGATTGGAGGACGAGTCCTTTTTTCCTCTTGCTTCTCTACTGTGTCATCTTGAACTTGCGGTGTATCACCATAACTTTTGATCTCTCCTTCCTCTACCTCCTCCTCTTCGTCCTTGTTAGTGTCCTCTGCCTCAACTAGTAACGAGAAACGTGATGGGGAGACTGAGACCTCAGGTTTGTCTCCTCCGGATCCCATATGCCTCCCTATCTTCGTTGGAGATACTGAACTCCATCTCCCTTCCTCCCCTAAATCGATTTCGGCTGTAGCCTCCGCATTCTTTTCGTTGTCTTCTTTACTACCGTCGCCTTCAGTCTGATTGTTGAAGTTTTTGACCAGAACAAGTTGCAAGGCGCCGTCCGCCGCCTGATGTTCTACTGCCGTCATTAGACTCTGGCCATCGCCCAGCAATTCGTTACACGTGGTTGGGTTAGTAGCTTCCACTTTGTCTGAACTTTTGGTAATTGATACATCTGCAGGACGCTGCAAAATCTGTTTCCCTTCCACCTTGGCAAGGCATACCCCAGCAAGATGTCCCCATTTTTCGCAAATTGAGCATTTTGGTGGGAGCCAGGGGTAGACAAAATCAACTTCTTTCTCCTCTTCGCCCAACTGAAATCGAAATGATCGCGGTAGATTTTTTGACATGTCTGCTTCGACAAACACTTTAGCTACTTCAAAGTTTGTGCACAGCTCTGTTTCAGGGTGGAGCCTCTTCGGTTCACCCACTGCACTTGTCAGGTAACCCAACCCTTTCCATGAGAACATCGAGTGCGGAACGTTCTTCACCATCACCCACATGGGAATGGTTTTGATTTCCGGTTGTGTTGCCTCAGTATTTGGAGACCACTTCGATATTACCATGGGGATATCAGCAATATTCCACATGCCTCTTCGTAGTGCTCTGGCTCTGACTGCCGGATCGCGGATTCTGAACTTCATTGTCGTTGAGTTGACTGTGAATACATCTACTTTCACTGACTTGTCCCCTAGTGGCCAGATTTTGTTAACAATAACGTGGACCTTAGCCACATGGGGAGCTGTCGATAAGAATCTGCCTACTAATAGATCCTCCCAAAGCGGAGCATCCCCGATTACATCCGCCGGAACTACCGCAAGCGACGAACCTTCCTTCTCTGATGTTTCAAATTCATATTTCGATAGAGATGGCTTGTTTTTTACCACATTGACCCAAGATGGCTGATTGGTGCCTTCTTGCGTCGGAGTCCCACTGCTCGGTAGGAGCTCCTCCCTCTCAGACGCCATACCGATGCCGGCGGCGCTGCCGGGTACCTTACGTGCGGCTAGAATCTAAGAGAAACCCTAATCGCCAAAATTTTCCTCCTTGCTGACGTGTACTTTATCCTCTGTTTCGATCTTTAACAAGTAAAAAATGTTTATTGATGAATCTTTCTTTAAAATCTCAGTCCTTCCTTTCTCGACGAACCTCATCCACACCGTTTCGACCCACCACTGCTGCTAACGGAACCCTAGATTGCATTTCTCCGGGATGTCAAACGGCACGGATCAGCTGCAACCACCGCCGGAAAACACGGTTCATCCGGCGGAATCGACGCCGCGGAAGCGTTCTTCGCCCGGCGATAGTAACTGGCTGCCTTCTGGTTGGACAACCGAAGATAGGGTTCGAACCTCCGGCTCCAAAGTTGGTGTCGTGGATAAGGTGAACTTATCTTTCAATACTTGAGATCTCTTGTGTTGATTTTCGTAGTATTCGGAAAAATTGGTCTTAGGCTTTTAGATTGTTATGATCTTATTAGTTATATTTGAGAATTAGGAGACTCAAATTAAGAATCTTGCTTCTAACTAGTCATAAGTCAAATGTTGCTTTATTATTCAGGATACTTGAAGCTAAAGAGCTAAAAGAATAGGACTTTGTTTTGTTTAGTTAAAGATAATTAGATGTGGATTTAGTGATTCCTTTCATAAATGCATATGCTAATTGGATGAAAATGCTCTGTTTGAAGGATGCTGCATTTGAAGTTAAAACTCAACATTTCGGAAAATACGATAATGCAATCATTGTTTTCCTATTTTGTAATGCAGTTCTACTACGAACCAGTTACGGGTCGTAAGTTCCGGTCCAAGAACGAGGTGATGTACTACTTGGAACACGGAACGCCTAAAAAGAAAACCAAGAAAGCGAAAAACGGCAACACGCAATCAGAAGTGAGTCGGAAAACATTTTCTCTCTTTTGAGCTTTATTATGTGTTGTGAATTAGGGCAAATCGCAACTAAAAAGAAAGTCAGAAACCTTAGAGAGAAAACGTATTGAGGCAAATATCCGTTTAGGGTTTCTTTATTATTGTATGAATTATTAATTACAAACCGCAATCAGAAGTGAGTTGGAAACATTTCTCTCTTTCTAGCTTTATTATGAGACTTCAGCTTAAAGTTTAAGCCCGTGTTTGTGTCTTCTTACCTCACATTTTTTTGTAGCGTTCTGAAACCCGAGGAAGCTATAAGCGGCAGACCAAATCCAACAAAAAGGCTAACGAGCAGCCACCGCCACCCCCAAAGCCGTTGGACTTTGATTTTCTGAATGTTCCGGAGAAGGTCATTTGGACCGGAACTAACGGTTCTGAAGAAGCTTGGTGGCCTTTCATTGGGGGCTACAAGATTCAAGAATCTGTCAGCCAAGAATGGGACAGAGCGTTCATTTTTGTCACCGCCGAAAACGTTGGATAAACAATGGTTTAGAAGATTGGTGCAGCAACTCACATCAAATGTAATAACACGAGCGCTAGAGAATCCTATCGATTTAGTATTTTATTGATCTTAGGTGTAATGTAGGTTAATTTTAGTACTCAGGTGATTGTTAAGAAACACTTTAATTTTGGTTGTAATCTACTTTTTTAGCGTTTTCTTGGGTATTTTCAAGGCATCGAATATTAGTTTTATTGTGTCTGCGTCTTGGAACGTTCTAATTAGCGTTTTAAAAGCATCCCTGGACTAGGCATGTTACTTCTCAGTTCTCTCTACTCTGAAACGCATTGTGATATATCTTATCATTTAGAAGCTTTTAACGTTTATAAAAACATAAAATGATATAAAAAATCAAAAGCGTCTGTAGTCCAACGGTTAGGATAATTGCATTCCAAGCAATAGACCCGGGCCATGGAGTTTTGAATTTTTTTTTCCAAATCAAAACTCCACTTGTTACAAAGTGAACCGGCGTCGTTTCAATGCTACAACAACCATTTGAAATAGCGACGCTCAAAAAATCAAGCCACCAAGGCATTCAGATATGTTCGTTGATTGGGAGAGAGATCAGATTAAAAATACGCTCTTGATTTCTATGCCGTCGAGTTAAAGAAACTATCAAGCCTTGCTTTATTGGTTATGTCACAAATTGTGTATTTATAGGAATATAGATAGAATAAGCTCTACCCAACTCTTACGAGCTATTTCCGGCCCTTCAAACTTTTAGGAGCTTCACGGGATCATCGCGGATATCTCGTCTACCTTGTCGTATTTTGATTCTGTATCTTTTTCGTTTATTCATCGTGAAGCAAATTGGGTGGCGGACCAGTTAGCTAAAAAGGCTCTTCGCTTGTATGCTCTAAACTCGGTTTAAGTTTATGGAAAGTATGTGTTTCAAAACAAAAAAAAGCTCTATGAATAGAGATTCAGAGAATTGATACATATGTTTCCCTACGGAATTGGAGAAGGAGCTTCATTTGCAGGTGATTTTGTTTTTGCGTTATTGCTTCGGGGAGGTCGAGAAATCGAAATAAATTTTAGACAAAAATCACACATTTATTGTTTATAAAGAAAAAATTTGAATTTGAATATAATTTTACATTCAACTCAAAAAAAAAAAAGGTGTACCAAGCTATAAACAAGAAATTGAAATAAAATGGACTAATAGTAATCGAATGCAGAAACTCCATTATTTATAAGATTCATTCGTTGAGACGTGTTTGCCTTCTTTTTTTTAATTTGATTTTCCAAGGTGGTTCGTTGTTTTCTAAGTTTATGAAGAATTATCACCGTCTTTTCTTCAAAATAGGCTTCTTTAAAACTTTATTTCCATGTTATTAGATCGAATTCAGCATGCAAGGAAACAAAATTATGGAATAAAAACAGTCATGAGTTTGATGGAAAAAATCGGTTTCGCCACCGTTCAAAGATTCATATTATCATATACAAGGGCAAAACCAACTTTCTGCATCAATACTTGAATGAAATTCCATTCTCTTCGATTAGAAGCCTTAGTTTTCATTTTTTGGTCATAAGCTTTATTCATGACTGTTTTCATTGTTATGTTCTACTTTCTTCTGCACGCAAAATTGATTTTTTTTTTGTCAACTATTTTTATTAATATAAGAATTAAGTTACATAAAAACAACAATACATCAAATTAAACAATAAAACAATAAAACAAGATAAAGTTTGATGATTCTTTTCTCCGATAAATTTTATTCGCAAAGAAAGTGTCCACCTTTTCATACCTCAATTTCGCATTCAATCTGATGCGATTTTCAACTTATCATCCATCGATTTCCATATTGTATTACATTGACCCATTCTCAATTATGATCTAAAAATGTTCGTCGAAATAGAACCCAATCTACTGATTCCTTCGATCGAAATAAGATATGTGAACATGAAAGTTTTTTTGGATAATAAAAGCCATTTTTGGATGTTTAGTCAGTTTTAAAGATTTTATTCACTATTTTAATATTTTTTAAAAAAATATACAAAACTAACATTTTCTGTATTGTATATATAACCTCCCGGCCCGTGAGGATTGGTCCATTAGGCCCAAGTCTTTTTTTTTTTGGTCAATATATACTTGCGTTTGTAAGCGTCTCCCTCTTCTTTCTAACCTAGAACTGTGCCGCGTGAGTGAGGAAGAGAGAGAGTTCCGTCACTGCCTATGAATTTTGGTTTTAAAGATGTTAATTGTGTTTTAAGTTGTTTTTTTTTTTGTAAAACGTTGAATTTGATCATTGGGAATAAGATTGCATTGGACTTTAAGTGTTATTTGTGTGTTAAGTCAATGCAATGACAATGTCGTCTCGGTTAAATAAGAATAGGTTAACAGGATCTTCGGCTCCCTCCCATCTTTTGGTGGGATATTTGTTTTGAAATAATGTCAGCAGATGAAATATCTCACGTTAAAATTAATAAAAAAAACATATTCTATTATCAGCAGATGCAAATATCTCACGATAAATTTCAGAAAACATATTCTATTATATAGTCCTTTGATGTCTTTGAATGGTGGTGTTTGTATGATAAAAAAAAATATTCAAAACCACCCACCTTTTATCCTTCCCAACTTTTTTTGAGATAGGATAAGATTAGATAACATAATTATTATATTGTAATTTAGGAAAAGGCATAGGCGGCCCCACCTTTTTATTTTATTAATGATTGTTGTGGGGCAAAATAAATTAGTTTGTATCCAACACAGGATATATTTGTTGAACTTGTACGTAAATTTTGACTTTTTGATTTTTTCGAGATAAGATTAGATAAATATTCCGATGGATAAAAATAAAAATTATTATTTGTTAAGAGATAAGAGAAAATATTGTTTTGCCGAATTACGGAAAAAAAAAGAAAGAAAAAGAGAGTACGTGACACCGTGTGTGTACAGTGTGTTATCTCGATCAACGTCTCGACTAGAAACCAAACATGGTTGTCACCTTATTACGCAAAAATATTACATGACGTATTGGAACTTCTTAAGATGTTTTTTTTTTATTGATTTGTATTTGTAATTTAGTGGTTTATATTTGTTGGGATATCGATCTTCCATCACGTTATCAGCATCCGAATTCAAGCTTATATATTGCATATTATTGACAAAAACAAACAAAAAAAATATTTGGTTTGGCTAAACCGGAGATTGTGTAAATTCTCGAATAAGCTATACACTACAAGAAAACAGGTGTATTTCCGACGGCAATTCCGACGGCAATAATTCCGTCGGAAATTTTCGACGATTTTCCGACGGATTTCCGACTAACTTCTCATCCGTCGGAATTCCGTCGGCAATATTAACCCGTCAGAAATCCGTCGGACACTTTTCGACAGATTTCCGACGACTTTTTGACGAATTCTGATGTTGCCGACATACTGCCGACGGATTTCCGACGACGTTCATCCGTCGGAAATTTCCGACGGATTTCCGACGGATTTCCGACGGATTTCCGACGGATTTCCGACAGATTTCCGACAGATGCCGACATGGTTGCCGACATGGTTGCCGACATCGATAATATCTACTTTATATCCGTCGGAAATCTGTCGGAAATCCGTCGGAAAATGCACAAAATTTTCCTTATAAAAACGTTTCCACTCTTCATTTATAATCACAAAAAAAAAATATCTGTTATCTAATTCCTTACGAAAATGTCTTCTTCAAATCCTTATAATTATTTTCGATCATGGATGGACAAGCCTCATCAAATTCCGGACACGGGCCTAGTTACAGAGGAATTCAAAAAAGGTCTACAGGAATTCATGGCATTTGCGGGTATGCAGAAGAAAGCAAAAAAAACCGGTAAAATCTATTGCCCTTGTACCAATTGTGGGAATCGTAGATTTATCGTGATAGATGAAGTTTGGTCACACTTGTATTGTCATGGGTTTATGTCGGGTTACAAGATTTGGTATTATCATGGAGAAAATGATACAATGGTGGATAATTATGCTAGTACTAGTGAACATTATATTGGGGATAACACTAGCTTAGAAGAACCCGCAATGGAAGAACAAAGTACTGTAGGTCATGTTCAGATGGTGAACGATGCATTTCGTGAAAGTATACCATCGGTTGCTGAGTATGGAGATAGGGGAGAAGAACCTAATTTAGAAGCTCGGAGATTCTTTGATATGTTAGACGCTGCTAAACATCCGTTATATGATGGGTGTAGAGGTGAACATTCCCCTTTATCAACTGCAACAAGGATGATGGGTATAAAGACGAATTTCAATTTGAGTGAGGAGTGCGTGGATGCAATCGCTGATTTTGTGAAAGAAATTTTGCCAGAAGATAATCTTGCACCGGCATCATACTATGAGATACAGAAACTTGTTCAAGGTCTAGGATTGCCATATCAGATGATAGATGTATGCATAGACAACTGTATGCTCTACTGGAGAGAGGACGCAGATCGTACGATATGTCGTTTTTGTCGCAAACCTCGGTATAAGGAAACAAGTGGAAGAGTGCCAGTGCCATATAAACGGATGTGGTATTTACCGTTAATAGAGAGATTGAAGAGGTTATATCAGTCAGAGCGCACAGCAGGAGCAATGAGATGGCATGCAGAGCATACAACAGATGGACAAATCGCCCATCCGTCAGATGCAGGAGCATGGAAACATTTTCAATCCATTTATCCCAGCTTTGCGTTTGAGGCAAGGAACGTATACCTTGGATTATGTACCGATGGTTTCAGCCCTTTTGGGAAGCACGGCAGAAAATATTCTTTGTGGCCAGTAATTGTAACACCTTACAATTTGCCGCCATCTTTGTGCATGCGAAGGGAGTTCTTGTTCCTTAGCATTCTCGTTCCTGGACCAGAGCATCCGAAGAGATCACTTGATGTGTTTTTGCAACCATTGATTTATGAGCTGCGAATGTTATGAGACCAAGGTATTGAAGCGTTTGATGTTTCTTGTCACCAAAATTTCATCATGCGGTCGGTACTTTTATGGACTATTAGCAATTTTCCAGCATATGGCATGTTATCAGGATGGACAACGCACGGAAGGTTATCGTGCCCGTACTGTCAATATAACACTGATGCGTTCCAATTGAAGCACGAACGGAAAACGTCTTGGTTTGATTGTCATAGGCGATACCTACCTAGCGATCATCCTTATCGTCGGAGCACCACATTGTTTAGGAAGAACCGGAAAGTATTTGACGGTCCTCCTCCTGAGTTAGATGGTGAGTATTTGTTGACTCAGTTTAGAGATTTTGGTGCAGAGAGGACCGTTGATTGTGGTGGTAACAGACATCATCCTGTTGATGGTTGTGGCAACGTTCATAAGTGGCACAAGAGGAGCATTTTCTGGGATTTGCCTTATTGGAAGAACCATCTTTTGAGGCATAATCTGGATGTCATGCACATTGAGAAGAATTTTTTCGACAACATTATGAACACCGTTCTCAATGTCAAAGGGAAGACGAAGGACAATCTGAAGTCTAGATTGGACTTGCCAGACATTTGTTCTCGTAGAGCACTACATGTGACAGGGAACGGGAAGCCTCCGGTCCCGGCTTTTCGTTTCGATGAACCTTCAAAGGCCGAGTTTTTTGACTGGATTACCGAAAGTGTTAGATTCCCGGACGGATACGCATCTAACCTTCGGAACTGCGTTGATCATGGAGAAGGGAAGTTTACTGGGATGAAGAGTCATGATTGTCATGTGGTGATGCAGCGCCTCCTTCCATTTGCCTTTGCATGTCTTCTACCACGTAATGTCCACGAAGCAATTGCAGGTACAATCATGAAATTATTTATTTACTACTTTATACAATATATACTTCATTATTTAATTATTCATTTGTTATCCATATATTGCAGGGATTGGTGCCTTTTTTCGAGATATATGTTCTCGCTCTCTTACATCAGACGGTATCCGCAATCTTGGGGCTAATATACCTGTAATCCTTTGCAATTTGGAGAAGATATTTCCTCCTTCATTCTTTGATGTTATGGAACATTTAACAATTCATCTCCCTCGAGAAGCAGAGCTTGGGGGCCCGGTTCAGTACCGTTGGATGTATCCTTTCGAACGGTATATGTTACATCTAAAGAAGAAGGTGAAAAATTTGAGTAGAGTGGAGGGTTCTATCGTCGCACAGACCATCAATGAAGAAACCTCACATTTTGCCGAGTCCTACTTTCCATCACAAGTCAAAACAAAGAGTCGTAGAGCAGCTCGACATGATGACGGAGGCGTCCTACCTTTCTATCCGGTCGATGTACCTCATATATTTTTACAGATTGGACGACTTAGTGGAAAAGGCAAGAAGAGGAGACTTTCACCACAAGAGCGAGAGCATTTGCATATGTATATTCTCACAAACTGCGACGGAGTTGATGAATATGAGAGGTATTATATATTGAACTTAATTTTTAATTACTTATTGGGTTTTTGATTATATATATATGTACTAACGTGATAATTGTTTCAATCTCACAGGATGTATATGGCTTATCAACGTTTTGCATTTCCTGACAAAACAGAGGACGAGCTAATCGAGCTCAAACAGGAAGAGTTCGGACGTTGGTTAAGAGATTATGTAAGTCTTTTAATTGCCTTGTTTTTAGCAATCATCATATGTAATGAAAGATTTAATTATTTGAAGTATTTTTATTTTAATTGTGCAGGTGACGACAGAGAAGGCTAACGGACAAACATTTCCCACGTGGTTAGAAGAAATTGTGAGATTTCCACTAGCAACCGTGCAGTCACATGTGATGTATAGCACACGGGGGTACGCTTTTAAGATTCTTCGGGATGATAGGAGTGCGACAACTTCAGATTACGGTGTATCAACTCAGTCAGATGATCTTGTATACTATGGTGTCGTACGTGAGATTTTCGATGTTCAGTACCCGGGAATGCTCGGTCTAAGATGTGTTGCATTTTTATGCGACTGGAACGACCCATTAGTAGGAAGCGGTGTGCGACACGACCAATTTGGTGTTACATCATTACATAGCAGAAGAAAACTCCAGAGATACGAGCCATTTGTACTTGCATCACAAGCAGACCAGGTTTGTATTTCTTTTACGTTAATTTTTAATTTAGTTTTGTTGCATTCCCGTGATTAAATTTGTACATGGTGTAGGTATGCTACATTCCCTATCCGCGGGTGACAAACAAGCAAGACCCGTGGGTTACAGTCACATCGATAAACCCGAGAGGTAGAGTTCATGGGATGTATGATATTTAACTCAAACCGTCAGAAATCCGTCGGAAAGTTCCGACGGATATTTAAAAATCTTGTTTAGTGTATAGGGTATAGTTTTTTTTTTTGTAGCAAAAGTTTACAAACACATGTATGATGTATATAAAATAGGTTAACCTTGTATATACATCAAAAAAATGTGTTATATATAATTTATAAATTTTGATGGAAGTGTTTGTATAAGTTATAGTATAAGATATAGTTGATTTATGTGAAATGATATGTTTTGATGTTGTATAATTTTTAAACTAATGCAAAGCCTTTAATATTGATGAACTTAATATATATATTGAAATGAAACATGTAAATAACATGTCCCTAAATCATATAAAGAAACCCTAAACCCTAAACCCCAAATATACCCTAATTCCGTCGGAAATCCGTCGGAAATTTCCGACTGATTTCCGACGGATTTCCGACGGATCTGAAAAATTAGACACGTGCTTGTTGACTGACCAATCGACAAACATGCAAGGAATATACCTTATCCGTCGGAAATTTCCGACGGATTTCCGACGGATATGAAAAATTAGACACGTGCTTGTTGACTGACTAATCGACAAACATGCAAGGAATATACCTTATCTTCTCCAATCTGTCGGAAATCCGTCGGAAATTTCCGACGGATTTCCGACGGACTTTGATATTTTCGAGACCGCGGGAATATCAACCGCGTAAATGAAATTATTTTTCGAAATCCGACGGATTTCCGACGGACATCGAATTATATCGACGAAACGTAAGTTTTTTTCCTTATTTCTCTCTTCTTCCTCTCTCTCTTCCGTCGCTTCTTCTCCCTCTTCTCTCTTCTTCTTCCTTACCGAAAATCTCTTCTTCTCCCTCTTCTCTTCTTCTTCTTCACAATTTCAGTTTTAATCTTCAATTCATCAACTCCTCTTCTTCAATTTCTCAATTCTTCTCCAACAAAACCAATTCCTTTAAAAAAATTTTATATCATTTTAGTTTTAGGGAATAAATTAGTTAGGTTGTTAGAATTCTATCTATGTGAATTGTTAAGTGGTTATAATAGAATTTGTTATTTAGAATAATATTAGTGTTAGGGTTTATGTGTTTAGATTGTTGATTTAGAATTGTTAGATCTAGATATTGTTTGAATTTTTAAAAATATTTGTATATATTAAAATCGTTTTTAAAATATTGTTTAAGTAATAAGAACTTTTAGACAATATTTGTATATATTAAAAACGTTTTTAATATATTTGTTAAGTAATAAAAACGTTTTCATAATATTTTTATATATTAAAATTGTTTTTAAAATTTTTTATAGTAATAAAAACGTTTTTATAATATGTATATATATTAAAATCGTTTATAATATTTTTTAACTAATAAAAACGTTTTTAAAATATTTCTATATATTTAAGTTGATGTTAAAATATTTTTTTAATTTTTTTTTTTTTTTTTTTTTTTTTTTGTCAACAGCCTTGATACCTAACCCTATTCGGTGAACCAAATCGGGGGTATCGAGTTTACATAAGTGACTTCCGATGGGTAGACTCGAGCACCTCGTGCTAACTTGTCTGCCACTGTGTTACTCGTGCGTGGGATTTGTGTGATAGAGAAATAGGTGAAAACCTCCCTGGTCCTCATGAACTCCTCCAACTGTAGCGTAAATGCCGGCCACTCGTTCGGTGTAGACACCATCTTCACCAACTCTGAGCAGTCTGTAGCAAAAGCTATCGCCGTCTTGTTGTTTGCAATCATGCAATGCATCGCCCAGATGAGTGCTTCCAACTCCACGTGTAGCGGGGATAGGCTTCTTCGTAGATTGCGGGCCCCCATAATCTTTCCTTCTATTCCTTCCTGAAAGCAAAACCAACCTAAACCAGAAAATTTATCTCCTTCCTTCCAAGACCCGTCAATATAGCATGTGAGCCCGTTATATTCATTTTGTTCATTTATTCCGGTGTTGGTACTCGGAGGTTGTTGATGAGATATGTCAGGGTCACTATTTTGTGCCGCAACCCAAGTTGCTATTTCTGTTTCCGCTATCCTCAAGATCTCTTGTGGGTTTCTGTCCACATTTGAGAACACCTTATCATTCCTGGCTTTCCAAATGTTCCACAGAATCCACGGAAACATTAAATTCCTTTCCTCAGCTGGAAGTCTCCAAAAAAGATGATCAAAATTGGCGAAAACCGATGTCATCGGGAAAACTCCCGGGGCCGATGGAATATGCGAGAGTGCCCATGTTTGTAGTGCTGGTGGGCATTCAAACAAAACATGATTAATCGTTTCCCCCTCCACGCCACACCTAGCACATTGTGTGTCACAATTTATTCCTCTAGCGCGTAGGTTTGCTGTGACCGACAGACACCCCGAGATTGCTTGCCACATAAAATGTCGCAATTTCGGTGGACAAGTCAATTTCCATGAGTGTGCCTGTAACTTTTTTATATCTGGACCGTAGAGGTAGTTGTCGCCGTTGTCTGTGAGAAGTTGGCCAACCTTATAAAACGTTTTTATAATATGTGTATATATTAGAATCCTTTATAATATTTTTAACTAATAAAAACGTTTTAAAATATTTCTATATATTTAAGTTGATGTTAAAATATTTTTTTAATTATAAAAACGTTTTTATAATATGTGTATATATTAAAATCCTTTATAATATGTTTTAACTAATAAAAAACGTTTTTAAAATATTTCTATATATTTAAGTTGATGTTAAAATATTTTTTTAATTATAAAAACGTTTTTATAATATGTGTATATATTAAAATCCTTTATTATATTTTTTAACTAATAAAAACGTTTTTAAAATATTTCTATATATTTAAGTTGATGTTAAAATATTTTTTTAATAATAAAAACCTTTTTCAAATATTATTTTAGAAATAAAATCGTTTTAAATATTTTTTATAGTAATAAAACGTTTTCTAAATATTTTTATATATTAAAACTGATTTTAAAATATTTTAGCAAATTTTGAAAATTTTTGAAATATTTGAATTTTTAGTAAACTTTGAATTTTTCGGAAAATTTGAATTTTTTGGAAAATTTGAATTTTCCGGAAAATTTGAATTTTTTGGAAAATTTGAATTTTCCGGAAAATTTGAATTTTTCCTAAATTTTTTTCCGGAAATTTCAAAAAAATTTGTAACTTTTGAATTTTTTGTTAATTTACTAAAAATTTTACCGTTTTCCGCAGGGATCACGACGAAGTTCTTCAGTTGGGAGGCGGCAACCAAGGACGCCGTTCTTGGGGTTCTCGGTTGACGCCTCCTCAGGGACCAACGAGCTCGGGAACTCACATCCCAGATTCCCAGCAATCCGCTGCTCGGAGCCACATTGAGATCGAGGAGCTAGTCCGGCAGCCTAACCGGGGCCATTGCATTCGACTCGACCCGAAGTTTGAGGACGGCACTTGGTAAGAAATTTTTTGTACATTATTTCAATTTATTTAGATTTTTAAACTTAACATATTTATATCTTTTCATAATGTTTTCAGGTTTAAGCTGTCGACTCAGATCACCAAGGCGATATTACGGATGCTCCACAACATGTTGGACAAACCGTACGAGAAGTATTCAGACATGCCTACTGAGGAGAAAGACGTGTGGCACCGGACTTTCGCGGTAAGTTATTTATTGATATATTATTTATTTTGAATTTCATTTTGTCAATTTTTCTTTTTGATATGTAACATATTTTTTAAAAAAATTGTAGCAAGAGTTCACGTGGGACTCTCATCATACGCGCAAAGTCATTGACACATTCGACAAGTATGCTGCAAACTCGTACTCGAAGCACATGTACGAGTGGAAGCAGAAGTGGAAGCACAACAAAGACAAGCCGAAGGACCTTGACGACGTCGTCTGGAAGGGCTTCTATGAGTACTGGAGTAGGCCTGCGACGAAAAAGACCTCCGAGCAACAGTTGTAGAACCGAAATAGCCAACGAGGCGGGAAAGGGGTCTACATCCACAACACGGGCGCAAAGACCATCGAACGGGAAGCGATGGAAATGGTAAGTTTAATTTAAATTTTTTATTGTTAATTCTGTTTTTTATATTTATTTAACTTAACAAATTTTCGCAGGCGAGAGAATCTGGTTCCGAACCCGATTATCTTCAACTCATCGAGAATAGACACACCAACAAGAAAACCGGTCAGATACAGGACTTGGGGATGCGGGATGTTGTCGAGAAGAGCAAGAAGACGAAGCTGGACCGTGAACTATCATCACAGCTCACTATCGAAGGATCGACGTCCTCGAACTCTTTGTCCCGGGAAGAGATAAACCAGATTGTACTTGAGGTAAGTTTTAATTTCATTTCGTTTTTTTTTATTTTCGTTATTTATTTATTATCGGTTATAATTATTCGCAGCAAACCCGGCAAGTGAAAGGTCGATTCGCTGGGTTAGGCACCCTTCCGACCCAGGAATCTTCTTCCTCGCTTCCTCGTTATCCTTCGGAGTACCGGGTAGAAATCGAGAGGCTCACCCAAACGGTGAAAGACCGTGACCAGCAGGTTGAAGAGCTACGGACGGAGCAACAGACTACCAACAAGAAGCTCTCCTGCTTGGAGAAGATGATGGAAAAATGCTTCCCGCATATGTTTCGGGATAATAATCCCGACGACGGAGATTCTCCAACCGTTTAAATATTTGCTTTTAATGCTTTTTTTTGAACAATTTATTTTAATGTGTAATGAATTTTTTAATTTTGTTTAATGAATTTATATATTTATTATTTCTATTTTTAATTTATATTTCAAATTTATATCATTTTAATATATAAATTTCAAAAAAATAAATAATTAAATAAAATTCAAAATACCAATTCCGTCGGAAAACCGTCGGAATAAGTTACTGTAACATCCCGATTTCTTGTATATGCGGAGAGGCTTATAAGAATTGATTTGGCTACCTATGACACCAAAGTGCACTTACCTTTTCCGATCACTTGCCCGAAAGAACTCAAGAGTTAAGCGTGCTTGAGCTGGAGTAGTCTAAGGATGGGTGACCTTCCGGGAAGTGATTCGCGGTATCGTGTGAGTGAGGACAAAACACGGGGAAAGATCACGTGGTGATTGCAGGGTCAGTAAACAAGTATTACAAGCCTCCCGGACTAACGCACCGGCCGTCGGACAAGGGTGGGGCCCACGGGCCGAGAGAAGGCATGGGGCCCACGGGCCGAGAGAAGGCATGGGGCCCACAAGTAAGGGTGGTCGGGGCGTTATAGTTACCGTCGTAAATCCGTCGGAACCTATTTCCGACGAAGAACCGACGGACTTCCGAGACAACTTCCGATCAAATTATCCGTCGTAACTCCGTCGAAAATAGTTACCGTCGGAAATCCGTCAGAAATATCTTCCGACGGACTTCCGACAAATTCATTCGATCACCATCCGTCGGAAATTCTGTCGGTAATATATCCGTCGGAAATTTCCGACGGATTTCCGACTGAATATCCGTCGGAGTATCCGTCGGAAGTCCGTCGGAAATTACCGACGGATTTCCGACGGCATTTCCGACTGAATATCCGTCGGAGTATCCGTCGGAACGTACGCGGTCGGAAATCTGTCGGAAATGTCTGACGGCTTTCTGACGGCACAAATCCGTCGGAAATTTCCCACGGATTCCGACGGAAACCATATTTCCGACGAACTGTAACCGACAGCTTAAATCCGTCGGAAATCCGTCGGAAAAGACCCTTTCCGACGGATTTCCGACGGATTTCCGACGGATTTGACCGTCGGAAATATCCCTGTTTTCTTGTAGTGATATACATCTTTTCCACGAGATTTGAGAACTTGCCTCGGGAGAATGCTGGTGAATTTAACGATGAGAACTCCAATTCTTCTGCAACATAAATGGAATGGTCCGCGCTTTGACGTGTTATTGCTGTTTTATTATCTGGTTTCGTTTCGGTTCTTAATTTTTGTAACTCTGTCTCCTTGTCGTTCCGTGTTTGTTGTTGTATCTTTGTCGTTGCTTAATTTGTTTTGTTGTTTATAGCTTTTGGTCGATCTGATTTTTTTTATTGTATCTCTGTAATGCTGTCAAAAATTTTAAAAATGGTATAAAATTTAATATTTAAAAAAAAAATGTTTTAGTTTAATTATATAAAACTAGCTTACTCTCCCATAATGTCCTGGCTCCGTAAAACTATGCCAACGCGAGTTTTACTTGTGTCACATGCATATTTGCACACACTGAAAGGGAAAAAGAGATTTGAGCAACCAAGGTTACTTAGTGATTTTAACCCAAAAAGGATTAATTAGTGAGGATAAACACACATACCCATGATCCGCGCATTACATAACGAGAAGAGGAAGCAATCGCATGCACATAAACTTGGACTAGTCATGCATCAATCAACGTAACTTATGTACCAAGCAAACTAGCATCTTCTAGTCATCACACGGGCTAACATGCTTCCGTACACGGTCCAGACATAGAACTGAGCTAACGTACATCCGTTCGCAATCTTACACTCAAAGCCTGGTTAGGCCTTCCTACATCATAAACGTATAACATTATCCTATCATGACATCATTAATTAACATCATGTATCATCATTATCTATCTTCAGCTCTCATCTCAACCACTAATCCTAGACTAGGCGTACTAGGATTGATGCAACGGGTAATTAGGCAATACGAAATCTACAGTCTATGTCATTATCTTAGCCTTAATCTGTTTGAATAATTGCGCTGGAAAGTCCACATCAGTGTTCCCAGGGAAGCTAGAGTCTAATGCGGTTGGCGGTTCGAAACTGCATTAAGGAAATTAGAGTTTAGCATTAGGGTTTCTATAATTGAACTTTTCATAAATAGACTTTCTACAAATAGACTTTCTACAAATAGACTTTCCATAGGGTTTGAGACTCATTTACTCATGCGGAGCCTGGTTAATTTTTGGTAGATATATGATTCTGAATTTTCAGCCAAAGCTACAACGAGGAATTCCTTGTGAGAGCCAGACCACATTTCTCCACAAAACCGATGCCTTACACTAATTATCTGATCCATATACAAGAGGATAAGCTACATGCTTTTTAGTCGCTAGGGTGCGTGGCACCATAAGTAGATATCGAGTCCATTAGAGTCTTAAGATGGTGCCTATAGCAGATTTGCTCGATATCTACGCAATTCGAGATTGAGGCTACTTTTTTTTTCTTTTATCTTTTTGAATAAAAGATTGGTTGAGGCTACTTTGGATGCAATTGTTGTTAGATTAATGCATAGGAGTCTGGGCCGTATATCCCAATGACATCAATAATTAAAACCATCAAGATTCAGATTTTTTTTTTTGGTCATCCCATTGAGATGATAGACAAAAATATTGTTTTACCATCACAAGCATTTGGTCTAATGAAATTTAAGACTTGGTTACGGAGCTACAAGAGATTTCACCAAATACACGAGCCAATAATAGTGTCATATGTTCGTCTCATGAAATCTTCGTGAGCTACTTGAAATTGTGGATGCAGATTTTGGAGACTGTTCCGGTTAAGGATATATACTTCAAAGAAAGTCTTAATCCGAGCTTCACTGGTGTGTGATTTCAGGCCATTCTTGATACAAAACAATTTGAAGAATGGTTAGGCAAACCATCCTGAATTTAATCTATGGGTTTGACTGGTAATCCAGTAATGTAGTGGTACAAGTTTACCGTTTTAATAATTAGTTTATCGTTATCTTTTGGTTGATTTTTTTACATTTTAAAACTATTTTGGTACCGTTTAATCGTTTACCATTCTCTTATCATTCTCTTTAGCTATATCATATAGCCTATATGTTTTATTTTTAGTTTTCCTATATATCTACAATTTATAGTGTTTCATAATCTCTATATACTAGACTAGATTTTATTTTATTAATCTGAGATTTTTAATATGTTTCTCAATAATATAACATTTACTGTTAAAAAAATTGAACTCAGATACCTAATTTGTTTTTAATATATAATCAGTTACTGTGACTACCTTATTTAAAGCAATTTAATTAATAGATTACTTATTTATTGCTATTTCTTATATATCAAATCCTTTCCTTACACAAATAAATATCTGTGGCAATTTGATTGTTTTATTCACATAAAGAAAAAACCTTCAAAAACAAGAATATACAAAGAAAAACATAAAAGCATAAACGAATATTCCAAAGTTACAGAATGACAGAAATTGAAATATCTTATTATATAAAATTTAATGTTACAAAATTGCTAATTTCGCATAATCGTGACACGTTGTAAATCAATTGATCAGATTATAACATGTGTTAAAAAAAAATTACAATAAAAAATTTACAAAATTTAAAATTGATTCCTAATCCTAAAATATAAAATTATTACTAAATAAAAAAGAAAAATAAAAAATATAAATTGATCCTAAAAGTTAGAATTAATAAAAAGAGAAAAAATCAAAAATTTATAATGGATTAAAAAACATAAAAATTTGGAAAGATTAATAATCGATCCATAATCCTAAATGGTAAAGTTATTTAGCAAAAAAATATATATATAAAAAAGAAAAACATAAAAATTATAAAAATTAATAATCGATTCATAATCTTAAAAGTTAGTTACTTAAAAAAAAAATACAAAATTTACATTTATCCTAAAAGACAAAGTTAATAAAAAAAGAAAAAAATATTAATTTTTCTATTTAGATTAATGAAATAAAACAATGGATTACTAATCCTAAATGAAAAAAAAAAAAATTCTTACCTCTATATAAATAATTTGCATATGTCAATAACATACCAAAAATTAAAAGTCCAATAATCGTTTACAAAACTATTTACTGTATATGTTCTACCAATTCTTATTTTATAGTATATATTTATTTCATTGAAAATTTTGTTTTTATATTATTTATTTCACAGATACTTTAATTTTGTTTTTCAATTTTAATTTTTTTTTAAGGATTATAAAATATTTTATTATAAACTCGTGGATCTTAACCTAATCATCATGAAAAAAAAAAAGAAATCCATTTTACATTTTCTTTTGATTATGAATATTCTTATTTATTTATTCAACATTTTATATTAGTGACAAGACGTAATTTTCTCTTAATAGGCTACGGACCAGAGCCATGAGATGGGTAAAACCGTTGCCACGTGGCGAGATCTGATAACTTACGACTTACTAGTGTGTCGTGGGCCACCGAGCATGGAGAAAGAACCGGGTCTTTCGGTGAATGTTTTACTGGCTATAGCCGGTAAGAACGGGACGGGTAATACCGGTAGGTCCGGTATTTGATGAGCTCAATAACATATACATGGAGGGGTTTAAGCAAAAAGGCCGAGTTGGTTCTTTGAATTGAAGGGTTTTTGTTATTTTCTTTTTGAATTTTGATTATCCTTTGTGGTGGTGAGAGAAAATTCTATGGGTAGCGTTTGAAACAAGTAAAAACTTTCTCTGGGAAAAACATGGGTTAGATGGAAGATTTTGGTTGAGTGTGTGAAGAATTTCTGATTCCCTTCGTTTGCGTTTTGTCTCCGATCTCGCATTTTCTGGAGAATTCGTCGAAATTTTCTTTTACTGTTTAATCGTCTGGAAACTGAAGATTCATAGAAAGGTGAGATTTTTTTTTTTTTTTAATGGTTTTGTCATCTCGATTTTGTCGAAAGTTTGTGTTTGATCGACGAGAAACTTAAAAAAAAAAAAAAAAAACTTTTTCGTTTGAATTTTGGTCTGGAAAATTCCTAATTTTCATGTTTCTCTGGTTCTGGATCTTAAAGGAGGTTTCGTTATCTTTTGAAACTTATCGATTTTTGTCGTTTTGTTAACACCAACCCAAAATTCAGGTTCATCGATCTGAGAATTTGAAGTGTTTCTGTTTTGCAAAAACGTAAAATCTATTCTTTGAATTACAAACCGATTGAAGCTTTTTTCTTTGTGCAAATCTATTGAATTACGCTTTGCGCTCTCGATTTGGATCTTGTGTTTATTAGGGTTTTAGGATTGTTTAGGATTTTTCCCCCTCTTATATCTTGTCCGATCTGTTATTTCATAATCTCAATTGTTGGTGAAATTTGAGTCTTATGGTTCTTGTTTCCAATCTAACAGATCGCGAATTTTCATCGATTGCTTCTCGCGCTTGGCGATCGTGTTATGCATCTCAAGTAATGGTATCGCATAAAGTCTTGGAATTTGGAGACGATGGCTACCAATTGCCTGCCAAGGCACGAGCTTCGAGATCAGTCCGGGTAAATGGGCTTTGCTATTCTCGGTTTTCTGGTTTAGCTCTTGTACAGAATTGTTACATGGATGATCCGTTTACATGATCACCCTCTTTTTGCCAGAAGAGGCGCATTTACGAGAAGAAAATGTCAGGAGATGAGAAAATGTGCGCCATTGACTTATTGGCCACCGTAGCTGGAAGCTTGCTGCTCGAGAGCGAAAGCTCGGGTGAAGATAACTGTGTAGCTGTACAAAATACTGTAAAGAAGGAAATTCCGGCTGGAGAAAACCCTAATCACTTGTTGATGTCCCTGAGCCCCAGTGGTGATGTGCAGTATGGGTTCAGCTCTGTGATAACAAATGGTAATCACTTGTTGGTAGGTGACAAAGTAGAGAATGAGGTGAAGGGTTTTAGTAACTTGGGTGTAAGTGATTCTTGTGAAGTTGAAAACTTCAGTCAGGATCTTAATCCGGGTGTGAATGGTGACGTAAAGCCTGATGTTGTAGTTAGTATAGGTAGTAACAGTAGTACCGAGGTGGGAGCATGTGGGATCGATGGTCCCCATGGCTCTCGGGATGATGTAAATTTATTTAGTAGAGATAATGATGATGATGAAAACTTCTCCGGGTATATTCGCCCTCGTATGAATAGGACTGTTCCTCGTATTGGAGACAGAAGAATCAGGAAGATATTGGCCTCTAGACATTGGAAAGGAGGTTCCCGGAACAACGCAGGTAAATTGCTCAAACTAATGTTTTTAAGTTTATCTTTGCTGTCTGTAATGATTGTGATTTTATTTTGGTACTTTTGCAGATGCAAAGCCATGGTATTGCTCTAAGAGGAATTATTACTTGCAACATCATCAGAGGAATTATCCCATCAAGAAAAGGAAATACTTTGACAGCATTTCTGATTCGAATTCTGATGATTACCGCTTGAAAGCAAAGACACATAAAGGTTTAAAAAAAAAACTATCATCTTCTCAATCTCTTGTTAAAATTTTGTGAGTCTCTGCTATTTTGTAACGCGGTTTCGCAAATTGATCTGCAGGAAGCAGAACAATATCTTCCATGAAAAGTCGAAATGCGTCCTTTGTGTCAAGGGACCATCATGGTAATTTTTAATGGAGTCTCAATCTGAACCCGTTGTTGGCTATTGTGTTATTGACAAAGTGTATTATTGTGAAATGTTTTTCTTTCGTTTATCTTTAGTGAGGCTGCGGATCAAATCCTTTAGGGTGCCTGAGCTTTTCATAGAGATTCCAGAAACTGCTACTGTTGGTTCCTTGAAGGTGCAATACCCAGACCTAGTTGTGCTGAAAATCCTTATTGAGTACTTACCCTCTTTTTTTTTATGTCGGTATGTCAGCGGATGGTGATGGAAGCAGTGACCACCATCCTCGGTGATGGACTCCGAGTCGGGCTGATGGTTCAAGGGAAGAAAGTCCGAGATGATAGCAAAACCCTTCTTCAGACTGGGATTTCTGAGGAGAACACTCACTTGGACTCTCTGGGTTTCAGCCTTGAGCCCAGCTTAGAAACTTCCCCTCAACCATTGTTATCCAGGTTCACCCTTCTCTTCACTCTCTGAGATGCCACAGCGAGAAAAATCCATTCTTTTGCGGCTTAAGGTTATTGTTTCCTCTCTGCCAGTTACCTCTCAGAGCATGCCTGTGATGCTTTGACGTTATGCCCCAGCAATGTGTTGGACTCCAACCATGACTCAGCACCATCCCCGGCAGATGATTCTAGAGCTTTGGTTCCCATTGCGTCAGCAGCATTGTTGGCACCTCAGGCTCCTAACCGTAAATTTAAAAGGACTGAGCAGCAGCATGCTGCACATCGCAGAATTCGTCGACCTTTCTCAGTTACTGAAGTAGAAGCACTGGTCGAAGCCGTTGAGAAACTCGGAACCGGAAGGTTAAAAAAAAAAGAAAAAAAAAAAAGAAATAGCATCCCTCTCCACGTGTTGCTTTAAATGCCGACTGTTTTGTATGTATGTTTGAAACTGCAGGTGGAGAGACGTTAAGGTTCGTGCTTTTGAGGACGCAGACCACCGTACCTATGTTGATCTCAAGGTTAGTATTAACTGTTAAACCTGTTCTTACAGTGGTGAAGTATTACTATCATTGTTGTTGGTATTGAGTCTCTGCTTATTATGTAGGATAAATGGAAGACGCTGGTCCACACGGAGAGGATATCGCCACAGCAGCGGAGAGGAGAGCCCGTGCCGCAGGTTCTTTTGGACCGTGTTCTGAAGGCACACGCTTACTGGTCACAACACCAAATGTATCAACTGCAGACCGAACCACCACGCTTTCAGGCAGAGGCTCTGATCTAAAGAGGTCCTTATTCTAAAGAACCTTTGTGTATGATGATGATGATGATGATGATGATGATGATGATGATGATGATGATGATGATGATGATCAATATTGTAAGATTCTGACATAGTTAAAGATCTGGTCTCAGTTCTTCGTGTGTTTTTTTCTTTTTCTTTCTTTTTCTTTCAAAGTGTAAAGTTTTATGATTGGAATAAGGTGGGTTTTTCTAACAATGTAAGTAGTTTGTAAATCTTTTGTGACATTTTTATTCTCCCTATATGATACTAGATTTAAGTTATTTTACCAAATCCCGATGATATTAATATAGTTTTATAATACAGCAATCAAGATAGTATTAAATATTAGAATGAAAATAATATTCGTATATATTATTAGTTTATCCGTTTAAAAGAATGCGTTTTTAACATTTTAATATAAACTCTTCGTCGCTAGTTTCTGTTACTTAAAAAAGTCTAATAAAGACATAAGTTAAAAGACCAGTTATTTGATTGGTACAACCGTACAAGATTATCTTTCTCCCAATTATCAACAACTCAATCCAATCAATATGTTTTACAGTTTTTACTCCATTTAAATTAAATATAAATAGAACCATCAGTGCCCGACTAATTTAGAGGTTTAAAGCAAATTAGTAAAATGTGACCTTATGTTTTTTTTTAAACGATTATATACAGGTCCGTGTTAGAGGGGGGATTAGCACCCCCTGGTTTAACTCGGTTCGAACCGAGATCGGTTCAATCAAGACCGATCTACGATGGTTCGGATCAAAGACAAGTCGGCCCGAAACGTTGGGCCGAGCTCGGAATCTCGCTGAAAGCCCATCTCGGCTACCGATCTAGGCCCATCACAAGCCCGGTCCGTTACAACAGATGAAACCGGAATATTTCCCTTTTCCCACCGATCTCGGAAAAGGAAATATTCTCTTTGGTCGACTCCTCGAGATATCAGGAACTTATCCTTATCTCGGAGAGAAAACCGGAAGATTTCCTTTTCCGAATCGAACTCGGAAAAGGAAATCTTCCTTTCAACCGCCTCAAGACACTATAAATAAAGGAGGAGGCTCATTCATTCGAGACATCCACAACTTCCGCAAAGACAGAGAATAGAAGAGAGCTCGTTACCGATCTCGAATCCTTTTGTCTTTACCTTCTTATTTAAACTGTTGTAACGCCGACCTTGATCAATAAACGAGATTCCGACTAAAAAGTACTGTTTTACCCCTTTTGTGTGATTTACGGATCAACAATTGGCGCCGACTGTGGGGAGAAATAGAACAGTACTTTCGGATATCGTTTGATTGAAGTTCGGCAATGGTTCTTCCAGTCGATACCACCGCAGCCCTCGTCAACGGCTCAGAAACCGATGATCAAAACCCACGGATCGACGAGCTCAATCCTGTCGATACCGAACTACAGACAACCAGAGGAGGATCCCCTCCGACCATACCTGTCGGAGAAGACAACCAGGACCATCCACCTGGGACTCTCCCACAGCCTCCGGCTGCTTCGATACTCATAGATCCGACCGTCTTCATGGAAGCCATGGCGGCACAGTTCGCCGAGATCAACAAAAAGAACGAAGAGCGGATCACCTCACTGATAGCATCCCACTTCGAACGTCGAAACCAGATCGGCACCCTCGATCCAAACCTGATCACACCCGCCGGAGAAAACACGTTACGCCGAAACCTCTTGTCCGACTTAACCGACGCTCAACCCCCAGGCACGATCGACCCGCCGACAAGAAGATCCTCTGCGACCGATTCGGAAATCAACATCACGGACCAAGCCGCCGTGAACTTGGAATTCGCCAAGTTCCAGGCCCAACTACAAGATATGCGGACCAAAGTCCATCAGGCTACAAGTTCGGCGCCGGAGATTGACCGGGTAATTCAAGAGTCACAGAGGACGCCGTTTACCGACAAAGTCGTCAACACTCCAGTCCGACGATTGGAAAGAGTCAAGATCACATCATACGACGGGTTTACCGATCCTAAACACTTCTTGACCTCGTTTGTCATCACAATGAACCGATTTCGTTTCGGCTCGGAAACCGAGAAGGACGCAGCCATGTGCCAACTATTCGTGGAGAACTTATCCGGAGCCGCGCTCGATTGGTTTTCAACGCTCGAGCCAAGTTCGGTAAACAGCTATAACGAGCTCACTACCAAATTCCTCAAACGCTTCACCATGTTTATCAAGCAGAAAACAAAGAATGCCGAACTCTGGGCCCTCGAGCAGAAGCAGGACGAGCCCCTACGCAACTTCATGGAACGTTTTAAAGCGGTTGTATCCCATTGCACGATCGACGACGAAGCCGCAATCGAGGCTCTTTACAAAGCCACCTGGTACGAATCGGATTTTCACAGGGAGATCAAACGCAATAATCCAAAGACGCTGGAGGACATCCTGCACAGGGCGCATATCTTCATCATGGAGGAGGAGGAAAGATCCGAGAAAGATAGGCGACACGCTATCACGAAACAGCTCGCCACTAAGGACAAACTGTACGTTTCCCCGAAACAACCCGTCAATACGGTCCAAACTCAGTAATCCTGGTCAAACACTTGGGTTCGGTCGGATGAGCCAAAAGAGCCCGACACGACTGACTCCGCACCGTACTGCAATTTCCATAACCGGTATGGAAATCATTCGACCGAAGAGTGCCGACATCTACAGGAGTTCCTGATGATGAAGTACAAAAAGGGGGAAGTTCCAGTCGAAGGAGCCTTCCAACCCTCGAACAGACCGCACCGTAACGATAACGGTAGGAGACGTAACTCCAGACCAAACAAGGCTACCGAGCAGCCTAAAAATAAAACCGACGACGAACAGCCAAAACGGGATCGAGAGGAGAACGTGGAAGCTCAGCAACCTCCGCAGGTTCGGAAACGTATCAACATGATCATGGGTGCGTTGGAAACATGCAACTACTCCGTCCGAGCTCTGAAGACATACAGCAAAGAAGCAGTGGCCGCAAAACAGTCACATCAGACTACACCCTGCGGAACGCCGATCACCTTCTCTGAGGCCGACACGGAAGGACTTCATATGCCGCATAACGACCCGTTAGTCGTCGAGACACTCATCGGTGATGTCATAGTCGGGCGAATTTTGATCGACACTGGGAGATCGGTTAACGTGATTTTCAAGGATACGCTGAAAAATATGGATTTTCCCGACAACCAAATCAGACCGAACATTGAACCACTCACCGGATTCTCAAGCGAGCAAACCATGACAGCAGGAACGGTCAAAATTCCTATGTATACCGGGGGAATGTGTCGAATGGTCAAGTTCTTGGTGCTAAACAAACCCGCGATCTACAACGTAATACTCGGCACGCCGTGGATATTCTCGATGAAAGCAGTCGTGTCAACGTATCATCAATGCGTCAAGTTCCCGACACCTTCCGGAATCTTCACCCTTAGAGGCGACCAAGTGATGTCCCGAACGTGTTTCATCAACGAATGCAAACTGAGGACCACTCCCCGCACCTACGTGATCAATAAGAAGAAAAATCCAAACGATCCCGATTTACCGCGACGCGAAACGATCGTCCAAGTCAGTATCGACGATTTCAATCCGGAGAGATGCGTAGGAATCGGAGCCGAGCTCCACGAGGACATCAAAGCGGATTTAATCCGACTCCTCAAAAGAAACATCTCGACCTTCGCCTGGTCGATCACAGATATGCCTGGAATCAATCCAAGGATAATAAGCCACGAACTCAACATTGATCCCACCTTCAAACCGATCAAGCAAAAACGACGCAAGCTCGGTCCTGAGAAGGCTCGAGCCGTGAACGATGAGGTCGAAAGATTACTTAGCGCAAGATCAATTACGGAGGTTCGGTATCCCGACTGGTTGGCGAACCCAGTCGTTGTGAAAAAGAAAAACGGAAAGTGGAGGATATGCGTCGACTTTACCGACCTGAACAAAGCCTGCCCAAAGGATAGTTACCCACTCCCGCATATCGACAGACTCGTCGAAGCCACCGCCGGGAACGAACTCCTCTCGTTCATGGACGCCTTTTCAGGTTACAATCAGATACTCATGCATTCGGATGATCGTGAGAAAACTTCGTTCATCACGGATCGCGGTATCTATTGCTACAAGGTGATGCCTTTCGGCCTAAAGAACGCCGGTGCAACTTATCAACGACTAGTCAATCGAATGTTCGCTAGTCAGCTCGGCAAAACGATGGAGGTTTACATCGATGACATGCTCGTCAAATCTTTAGTTGCGAAGGATCACGCCGGACATCTCAACACCTGTTTTGATATCCTGAACGAGTACGGCATGAAGCTAAACCCGACCAAATGCACATTCGGTGTAACCTCCGGAGAGTTCCTCGGGTATATCGTAACTCGAAGGGGAATCGAGGCCAATCCTAAACAGATCTCGGCAATCCTCGACCTACCATTTCCAACAACGAGAAGGGAAGTGCAAAGACTCACGGGACGCATCGCCGCATTCAACCGGTTTATCTCCCGGTCCACCGATAAGTGCCTCCCCTTCTACCAATTGCTGCGCGGAAACAAAAATCTTGAGTGGGACGATAAGTGCGAGGAAGCATTCAAGCAGCTCAAAGATTACTTATCAACACCACCAGTTTTGGCAAAACCCGAAGACGGCGAGACCCTCTATCTCTACATCGCGATCTCAACCTCGGCGATCAGCGGGGTCCTCGTTCGGGAAGACCGGGGCGAACAAAAACCGATCTTCTATATCAGCAAATCACTAGATGGAGCTGAAGGGCGATATCCGACTCTCGAAAAGCTGGCCCTCGCCGTTGTTGTTTCAGCTCGGAAATTGCGCCCTTACTTCCAATCACACTCAGTCACCGTGCTAACCGATCAACCACTCCGGACAATCCTACATAGCCCAAGCCAGTCCGGTCGGTTGGCTAAATGGGCTATCGAACTTAGCGAATACGACATCGATTACAAAAGCCGGACAAGCATCAAATCACAAGTCCTCGCCGATTTCCTCATTGAACTATCTCCGGAATACGTCAACACTGATGTCATAACCGCCGAACGATGGATCCTTCACGTCGATGGGTCGTCGTCTCACCGAGGCTCTGGAATAGGCATTCGCCTCAAATCTCCAACGGGAGAAATCTTGGAGCAATCTTTCCGCCTGACGTTCAACGCGTCTAACAACGAGGCAGAATACGAAGCGCTAATTGCCGGACTGCGATTGGCCAAAGCCATCGGCGTTACACGCATTCACGCCTACTGCGACTCACAGCTCGTCGCAAGTCAGTTCAGCGGGGAGTATGACGCCAAGAATAATCGAATGGACGCATACCTCAAG
The DNA here is from genome assembly GCA_030161315.1 of Eutrema japonicum. Classification (NCBI taxonomy): domain Eukaryota; kingdom Viridiplantae; phylum Streptophyta; class Magnoliopsida; order Brassicales; family Brassicaceae; genus Eutrema; species Eutrema japonicum. The sequence goes on from BSQW01000006.1 coordinate 41,658,314, forward strand.
CTCGTCAAACAACTCGCTTCCGAATTCGATTCGTTCGAACTTACCAAGATCCCGCGGGGAGAAAACGCTCCAGCCGACGCACTCGCTGCCTTGGCTTCGAGCTCCGACCCTCACCTCAAACGAACGATCCCGGTGGAAAGTATATCAGAACCTAGTATCGGAAGCACATAACAATGCATCGTCACGACTCGTAGACGAGATTACGAGGAAAATCCTGCGACTGAACCTGTCTTACGTCGACAGAGACGGACTCCAACCGTCGAGTCCGATCGAGACACCGAACTCGAACACTCTAGTACCGCCGAAGGCAACAACGACACGCTGCAAGTCGATGAATCGGCCCGATCAGACGATGAAACGGAGGAACAGACGGACGGACTTCATGAGCCAATAGACCTCGAACAGACCGACGAGCAGACTCCCGCCAATTGGACACTAGAGATAGAAATGTACATCATCGATGGCAAAATTCCGGCCGATAGATGGGCCGCTCGACGACTCAAAATGCGAGCCGCTCGCTACATACTTATCAAAGACGGACTGTTTCGTTGGAGTGCAGCAGGAATCCTCCTCAAATGCATCTCAGGCGATGAAATTCAGGAAGTCATGAAAAAAATACACGAAGGCGATGGCGGCAATCACTCCGGCGGCCGATCTCTAGCCCTGAAAATCAAGAGAGCAAGCTATTATTGGCCAAGTATGCAAGCAGACTGCGAGAGGTTCGTCGCGAAGTGCGACAAATGCCAAAGGCATGGCCCAATGATACATCTTCCTACCGAGCTGCTAACCACTTCGACAGCTCCGTATCCATTCATGCGATGGGGGATGGACATCATCGGTCCTTTCAGACGATCCTCTACGCAGAAAAAGTTCATCCTCGTCATGACGGATTACTTTACCAAATGGGTAGAAGCCGAGGCATATCCCGTCATCCTCGCCTCTGACGTCCAGAAATTCGTCTGGAAATTCATTATCTGCCGACACGGAATTCCGTACGAGATCATCACCGATAACGGTCCCCAATTCATATCAACACTATTCAACGACTTCTGCGCTAAGTGGAAAATTCGACTAAGTTTTTCCACACCACGATACCCGCCGAGCAACGGTCAGGCCGAAGCAACAAACAAAACAATCATAGCCGGCCTCAAGAAACGATTGGATACTCATAAAGGGACATGGTCAGATAAACTCGACGGAGTCTTATGGTCATACCGAACGACCCCAAGATCGTCAACGGGGCAATCCCCCTTCTACATGGCCTATGGCGTGGAAGCCCTATGCCCCGCCGAACTCACCATCCCGACTATCCGTCGGACGATGCTCGTGCAAAATCCTGATCTTAACGACGAAATCATGCTCGACAACCTCGACAATCTCGAGGAACAACGCGATCAAGCCTTACTTCGGATTCAGAATTATCAGAACTTAGCAGCACGATACTACAACAAAAAGGTCCGCGGACGTCACTTCACCGACGGCGACCTTGTCTTAAGAAAAGTCTTCGAAGGCACCGAAGAAAAGAATGCCGGCAAGCTCGGCACAAACTGGGAAGGACCCTATCAGGTCATGAGGGTAGTCAAACCAGGCGTCTACGAGCTCATGAAGCTAGACGGAACCCCCATTCCCCGTTCGTGGAATTCCATGAACCTCAAGCGGTACTACATCTAGGCCAACCCTCAAGCGCTAAAAAAAAAAAAAAAAAAAAAAAAAAAAAAAAAAAAAAAAAAAAGATCACCGAGCTACTACACATACGCTCGATTCTAATATGTCATATGAACTACGAATGGCTTGATCCTTCTTTCGAAGGTACGTAGGCAGCCCTCACAAGGCGCAGCTATAACATTAATAAAATTTTACCAAGGCATTCTAAGCCAAACTTTACGTTTGCCGAACTCCAACAGTTCGTATTTTCTAAGCCAAACTTTATGTTTGCCGAACTCCAACAGTTCGTATTTTCTAAGTCAAACTTTCAGTTTGCCGAACTCCAACAGTTCGTATTTTAAAAGCCAAACTTTATGTTTGCCGAACTCTAACTGTTCGTATTTTCTAAGTCAAACTTTATGTTTGCCGAACTCCAGCAGTTCGTATTTTCTAAGTCAAACTTTCAGTTTGCCGAACTCCAACAGTTCGTATTTTCTAAGCCAAACTTTATGTTTGCCGAACTCCAACAGTTCGTATTTTCTAAGTCAAACTTTCAGTTTGCCGAACTCCAACAGTTCGTATTTTAAAAGCCAAACTTTATGTTTGCCGAACTCTAACTGTTCGTATTTTCTAAGTCAAACTTTATGTTTGCCGAACTCCAGCAGTTCGTATTTTCTAAGTCAAACTTTCAGTTTGCCGAACTCCAACAGTTCGTATTTTAAAAGCCAAACTTTATGTTTGCCGAACTCTAACTGTTCGTATTTTCTAAGTCAAACTTTATGTTTGCCGAACTCCAGCAGTTCGTATTTTCTAAGTCAAACTTTCAGTTTGCCGAACTCCAACAGTTCGTATTTTAAAAACCAAACTTTATGTTTGCCGAACTCCAACAGTTCGTATTTTCTAAGTCAAACTTTTAGTTTGCCGAACTCCAACAGTTCGTATTTTACAAGTCAAAACTTTTAATTTGCCGAACTCCAACAGTTCGTATCTTCTAAAGCCAAACTTTTAGTTTGCCGAACTACAACAGTTCGTATTTTCTAAAGTCAAACTTTTCGTTTGCCGAACTCTAACTGTTCGTATTTTCTAAGTCAAACTTTACGTTTGCCGAACTTCAACAGTTCGCATTTTCAACCACCAACGGTTCCCATATCAACGTCTTGGCCAGACGATCTGATAAAGCCGAGCTTAGCTCGCACGCATCCTCATGGTGCAATGGATAATACACTTTCCACATTCAAAGCCGAGATCAGTCTCGCACCAAATTCTCAGATTATCCGAGCTAAATAAGCCAAGTCCGTCTCGCACACTCGGATTCAATGTGAGAAACCTAGAGCATATTAAGATGGGCTGTTCACGTACTCTTAAAACTAAACTCTAGGGTCAAGCCGAACGACCTTCCTCGCAAATCTAAGCCGACTTCTCAACAGTCGCAAAACTGGTAAGCCGATTTCTCAACAGTCGCAAAAACAAGTAAGCCGATTTCTCAACAATCGCAAAAGCAGTAAGCCGATCTACGATAGGGATTGCCGACCTCGAACAGGTTCAGTCGAATTTATCCTCTTCACCCGGCTAAGACCGTACAGTTTACGGCACCACTGTGAACGATAAATTCGAGAGGTTCGTATAATGTACGACTTCAAAAGACTAGTCAAACCGCGAGAATTCCGATCTTCATTCTCGAAAGAAATTCACCGGACTCAGAATCTACCGCACTCGAGACGGATTTTGATTGAACCAACCTCAATTCTAACCGAGCTAAAGAATACTCCTCAAAATTCGCTGAACTCATAAACTCCCTCGCCGAACTGAGGGGGGGACTAATTGTTAGAGGGGGGATTAGCACCCCCTGGTTTAACTCGGTTCGAACCGAGATCGGTTCAATCAAGACCGATCTACGATGGTTCGGATCAAAGACAAGTCGGCCCGAAACGTTGGGCCGAGCTTGGAATCTCGCTGAAAGCCCATCTCGGCTACCGATCTAGGCCCATCACAAGCCCGGTCCGTTACAACAGATGAAACCGGAATATTTCCCTTTTCCCACCGATCTCGGAAAAGGAAATATTCTCTTTGGTCGACTCCTCGAGATATCAGGAACTTATCCTTATCTCGGAGAGAAAACCGGAAGATTTCCTTTTCCGACTCGAACTCGGAAAAGGAAATCTTCCTTTCAACCGCCTCAAGACACTATAAATAAAGGAGGAGGCTCATTCATTCGAGACATCCACAACTTCCGCAAAGACAGAGAATAGAAGAGAGCTCGTTACCGATCTCGAATCCTTTTGTCTTTACCTTCTTATTTAAACTGTTGTAACGCCGACCTTGATCAATAAACGAGATTCCGACTAAAAAGTACTGTTTTACCCCTTTTGTGTGATTTACGGATCAACAGTCCGGTTCAAAGAATTTATGGGCCTTGTGCTATAGTTATTTTTTTCTCCAAAAGTTATGGATTCAGGAATTTTTTTTTCAAATAATAGGCCTTAAATGGTAAAATTATAAAATTTCAGATCTTAAAATACAAAAGAAAAATTAATTAGTTGAAAAATTGGACACTATTTGATGAAATTATAAAATTTTGGGCCCTAAAATACACACAAATTTTTTTAATCAAAATATGGGATCCTGTGCATTTGCACCTTGGACACATACCCAGAACCGGGCCTGATTATATAGATCATACTTTTTGGATTTATTTACATATAAGTGATTTATTTTACAGAAATATAAATATATATTTGATTATTTAGGATCATTTTTTATCCAATATTAAACAAGAGAATAATAGATGAATTATTTATTTGAACTTTATTAGAGTTTTTTATAATTAAAACACTAAAACACTAAAATGCTAATTAAAACATATAAGTGATTTATTTTACAGAAATATAAATATATATATATTTGATTATTTAGGATCATTTTTATCCAATATTTAACAAGAGAATAATAGATGAATTATTTATTTGAATTTTATTAGGGTTTTTTATAATTAAAACACTAAAATGCTAATTATTGTAAAATTTTAAAAAGTTATAAAAAAGAATTATAAAAAAGCGTTATAATAAAATAAGGTTAATAATATGGCTGAAAAATAAACAAAATTATGCCAAACGAGGTCATAAAGTGGCGAGGATCGGTGTGTCCATTATACGATGTGATTTTGATTTTGTCCAAACGCCGAACTGAAGTATTGATGATCCGGTGAGTGAATGGCGTTTTCTGTGTCTCCTGGATTACGCGATCGATCTCGGGTGCTGAGCTTGTAGCTTGATGAAATTTAGATTTCATGTCCTGCAGTTGGTTTTTGACGCTATCGAACTCCTGATCTAGAGATGCATGATCCGTGATGCGCGTTCCGTGACTGCCAGTAGTTCATATGATAGGGGGTTGGTTCGTCGTGCTTCGCGGTTGGTTTAATCCGATGAAAAGATTGCGGTGGAGAGGAGGTGTCGAGTCCTCAAATTGGGGGGACCTTGGAGTTTGTCTGATTTCGCCGATTTGGTTACGGAGCTCTGTTTGGTTCACAAACAAGGAGTCGAATCTTTCATCGTTTTTCTTAGTTAGTTCGGCAAGTTGTGCTGCCATCGCCTGTATGAACGTGTATTGATCGAGCCGATCTGCAGAGGTGACTTCAGCATCTACCGCAGCTGGTGGTATGCCATTGAGTCCATTGTTGAGATCGTTGCGGTTGTCGTTTTGTTTGAGGTTGCGGTTGTCCATTTGATCGTCCTGTAGTTCAGCCATTACCGAGTTTATTCACCGAAATCCGAATGAGTTAGGTTTCCTTTTTGTCCCCACAGACGGTGCCAATTGTTGATTATGAAAATCACACAAGGGACAAAACAGTAAACTTAAGTTCGGAATCTCGTTTTATTGATTTAAGCTCGGTAAAATACATGATCGCTCAATTGGAAAATTCTAGCCGGAAACAAGAGAAATAAGAAACTAGTAAGTCAGAGTTATTGATCTCTCTTCCCTCTCTTATCTCTCGTAATTAGTTGTGTGTCTTGAATGAGGTCCGAGCCCCCTTTATTTATAAGATTCGAAGTCGATTCCAAAAGGGAAAATCTCCTTTTCCTATGATTTTTAGGAAAATGAAAGTTTCCTAAAAATCCCCCCGAGATCAGGATGAGATCCGCGAATCTCGGAGGTTGATCCTTGTTACGACGTGTTGGGCCCTTCGCGGGCTTTTCGGGGGAGGTTTATTGACGTAATGGGCTTCGAGTTCGGTCAACGACCCGATGGTCTCTTTGGGCTTTGACATCGGTCATGACCTTACCGTAACCGAGATGATTCGACCTGGTTTCCGGTTTAAATCGAGCTAAACCGGGGAGTGCTAAACTCACCACCAACAACCGTCCTCGAAGTGCAGTCTTACACAACAAGGAAGTGATCAGCCATTTGAACAACACAACGATTCTCATCCATCAATTGTCCCACAGAAATCAAATAAGAGCAAAATCCCTCAACATTAAAAACATATCGCAAAATCAGACACGAACCAAGCACCATTGTTCCTTCTAAAACCGAGATACGTTCTCTACCATCAGCTAGAATAATCATAACCGGTGCCATTTCTTTCAAATCAGACAGAATCTCTAACCGTCCGGTTAAATGGTGAGAAGCACATATGTCCAAAATTAAGGAAGGAAAAGATTGCTTACCCGAGAGACGTTCATTGGTGGCTTTGTTGGATTTTCCTGCGTTCAACAAATTCATGAATCCTCACCATTGCTCATCAGTCAAGCCAAACACGTCATCACGATCCTTGTCGGTGGTCACATGATTAGCGTGTTATGCATATGACGAACCACTAACGTGCACATCATTAGCATAAGACACCCCACGTCCGCGACCAGCACTAGTGGATGCAACAGCTCCACCACGTCCATATCCTTGTGTTGATCGAGACCGTGGCCTCTCTCCCCACCACTCCGGAAATCCAATAACCACATAGCAACTTTCCGATGAATGTCCAACCCGGTTACAGTGCTTACACAACACTCCTTTGTCCTTTTCATCTCTTCGAAAATGAGTCTTAGCAGCAAAAGCAGTGACATCTTGATGCTCTTCCACACTCTTGGTTCCATTTCGGACCAAGTCTTCTTCTTGGCGCACAATATTGTACACCTCCTCCAAGGGTTGAATCGGAATTTGTGACACCAAACTCGATCGAACATTACGAAAAATACTGTCATCAAGACCAGACAAAAACTGGTGCACCTTATCCTCTTCTCGGTATTTCTCTTGGATCATTCCAAGATCACGCTCGCACTTTCCACAATTGCACAAACGCAGCGGTCTGTATGTTGACATACCGTCCCATATGCGAGTCAGTTTTCCAAAGTAAGTCTCGATGACGAGACACTTTTGCTTGCAACAGGCAAGTTCTGCCTTAAGTTGTTGGATATGCGGTCCATTGGTGACAGAGAATCATTTCTTCAGATGATCCCAGAGATCATGTGACACGTCGCGATGAGAGATGTTATAACGTAACACTGGATCGATGGTCATTTTGATCCAAGACACTAGAAGTGCCTGAATCGTCCACCAATCCTCGAGATCCGGAGATCCTTATTCATGTCGCTTAATCGAGCCATCCAAGAAACCGAATTTCTTCCGTGACGACAACGCCGTCTTCATCCCACACACCCACCCATCATAGTTCATTCTTTTAAACAGCAGGTGTGAGATCACTGCATCGGGATTATCTGCCGCCGTCAGATCGTAAGGGGAGGTGGTCCTACGGACTTCCATCCTCGTTGTTGTCGGGTTCGGGTTCGTCGAAGTCGCGTTGTCATTGTTGTCGCTGGTGTTCATTGTCGGGAAAAAATGATTTCGGATAAAAAAAAAGAAAAGAGATTTGGTTTAGACTCTGATACCATAAAAGAATTCAGAGACACAGAAAGTAATTGAATATATTTATGTGTATTTGATTGAATGAGATGCATATACATATATAACATAGAGAGTTTCCTAATCTATCATTGATATCTACACAATTAAGAGTGAATCATGTGTTTAATATGATTGAAATCATATCCCTGACATTCTCTGATTGGCCGTGATATACAAGATATCGTAATAAATAGAAACAAAAATAATAACTAAAAAATGCATAAATGTAGTGGGTCGAGTTGAATATTCTCTACGAGAGACATGGAATTAGAAAACCACCGCATCAAGATAAAACTTCAGTAATGTAACCTTTAGAAAAAACTATTTAATTGTGGTTTAAATCATGAGTTTGTTACCTTATGGAAGGTACATGCCTAAGAACCATAAACCCAACATTATTATCAGTTTCATAAAGATCCACCGGTGTATATATTAAACAATTGCTTATTGCATACCGACATACCGTACAAGGAAATTTTGTAGTATTCTTTTTTTTTTGTTTTTGGAGAAACTTTCAAGGATTTATGTGGGCCTATCAAAATTGGGACAATTAATAAAATAGGCCAAATTTTATAGAAAAATTAAAGATATAAACCAAAATTTTTTTAAATTAAAATTTTAGTCTTTTTATTTGTTTGAAGTATCGATATAATTTCTGGAATCTCTCATAAACATTTGGAAAAAAAAAAAAAAAAAAACGAAAACATGACAAAACATTTCCCAATCTAGGTTTCGACATTTCACTAACGCTTCTCTTATTCCTTCGTACTCCAACAAACTAGCCCGACCGTCTCACCGCTCGCCGCTGTCTCACCGTTTCACTGTTCGCCGCAGTCTCACCGTCTCATCGTTCGCTGCCGTCTCACCGCTCGCCGCCGTCTCACCGTCTCACCGCTCGCTGCCGTCTCACCGTCTCACCGCTCCCCGCCGTCTCATCATCTCACCGGTCGCCGCCGTCTTCTTCTGTCATAATTTCTCGAAGGTTTGTTTTTGTTTTTCATAATTGCATGATTGTGCGAAACTGCGAATTACTTACCAGATTTTTTCTGGATTTTGTGTTGATTCCTTTTTAGATTGTTTGTTTGCATGATTACTGGTTCAATTGGATTTGAATATTGTTGAATCGGCTTATGATTTGGTATTGATGCGATTATTTCACTTAGGGATGTTGAAGTCAAAAAGGTATCCATCTTTACAAGATTTAGAAGAAATGACTTTGACATGCAGTGAATGGAGTAAAGAAGATCGAATTAGACTAGCATATCTATTGATATTGGCTGGAATTTTGATGGCTCGAAAGAAAATGAGTCATTTACCTAGAAAATATATAGAACTTGTTAGAAACATTGATAGATTTGAGAGGTATCCATGGGGTAGGGTTGCTTTTGAGGTTCTTGTAGATTCAGTTCATGAGGTGAAAAATGATTTGTGTAATCCATCATATGTTATCAATGGTTTCATTCAAGTTCTCCAAATATGGGGGTATGAGGCTATTCCGTTGATTGCCAAGAAGGTTAAGGCTCATGCGGAAGGCGCGTTACATGATTCTATAATGTTAAAGTGGAAGGGATCTAGAGCAAGGATTGACTTTTTTGGTCTTGAAGAAAGTATAGAGAAGGTATAATTATTGGTCTCTCACGTATCCTATTAGTACTTTATTATACTTTAATTATCTCAGTTAATAATATTTTTATCCTTAGTTGAGATAATCCTTGTTTTAAAAATTGAACTTGCTTGTTTGATTTATCTATGTTACCAAATACTTATGATTTTGGAGAATGTTGAGTTAGTGTTTCTATTCTATTTATTTACAAACATTCTTTTTATTTTGTAGGTTGATGTCCATACTTTTCTTGGGAATGTTGACCCGTTATGTCTTATGAAACCAAAATGGAATGATGAGATAGAAGACCCACTGGTGAGCAACCTTATTGGTAGCATCTTATCCACTACTAAATTTGATAAAAGCATTTGGGTTGGTCATGGTTTGAAAAAAGGATCATCATGTCGGGTGAAGAGGAGGAAGATTTTGAAAGTTCAAGACGAAGAGGAAGTGATTGAAACTAAGGAGTTAGTAACTCGAATGTACTTTTACTCGTGCATTGGGAAGCTTCATAAAATAATCTCTCATGGTTTTGATGGATTAAGCACAAAAATTGAAGGAGTGAACACCAAGATAAGTGAACTTGAGAAGCATGTGAAGATAATGCAACAAAGTGAACCTGATAGGGAGAAAAAACAATCACCGTCAACTGATTCAGCAGCAACTATAATCCGCCAATGTAGCAAGGTCGGTAAGAAAAATTGAAGAAAAAGAAATGATTATGATTTTTTGAGTTTGTCATATATTTCGTTAATGTTTGTCTATGGTTGTCTTGTGATTGTTTGTCTATAGTTGTCTTGTGATTGTTTCATGTCTCTGTTATATGTATTTTAAACTTACTAGTTTTATGGTACAAGTTAGATGAATCGTAAAGTATTTGCAGCACATTGATGCATGCTTAACATTTCTACTGAGAAGATCGCTTAAAAGCCCGTCCCCATTCCGAAATGAAAGAGTGAGTTTTTTAGACACTTATTTCAGCCACTTAATTTCAAGAGGGTACACATAATTTTTGAAGAATACAGAGGACTACATCTGGGGACCTCAACTAATTGATTACTACTACGGTGTGTATCCTGGAAATCTTCAGACAAATAGAAAATTTCTGGTAGATGTGGACGAGCTCTATACAGTGATAAATCTAGATAATGGTCACTGGGTTGTGTTGGCTATATTACTTGTCAATTGTCAAAAGAAAAGTTGATATATATGACAGCCTAATATCACATACAGATGATAAAGTCATGAAGGAGAAAGTAGCGCTATATGCACACATGATTCCACATCTGATTAAGAAGATGTCAGGTAATAATAGGCTTAAAGACACCCCATACGATGTACGAAGGGTTAAAAGGATACCACAGCAGAACGGACAAGTTGGTGGTGTATATGCAATTAAGTACATTGAGTGTGTGGCTTTGGGCGATGATATGAAGCCTGGTCTTTCTGATAAAAACATGGATCATATCCGGAGAAAGTTAGCATCAGAAATATTCGATGAGATTCATAATAAATGATATTCATGGTATCATTTTAATCCATTTTGCTTTTTCTTTTATCTGATTGCATTGTCAAAGTTGTCGGTTATACGATGAATTCGTGGTTAAAGATATATTAATTTAATATTCCAGGTTTCGTTTAGCTTTCACGATTTCCAAAAGCAATTTCAATGTTAAATCAGCGTTCAGTTGCTGTTACTCTTAAATAAACTAGCTAACTTTACTAATATTTTAGTTTTCTAAGGCAAAATCAATATAAAAAGAAAACAAGAACGCCCACCGTAGGGTTCGATGTGAAATAAAAAGTCAAACAAAGATAAACAAATCCAGAAGATAGAATTAACAAAAAAACACATAAAACCATTGAAACAAAAAATGTCATGGCAACGCGGTTTTGCATGTTGCTTTATTATGTCCTGAAAGCTTGCATCTCGAACATTTGTGTTCTTTCCGTGGTCGCTTGTTACTTAATGCAATTTCTATTGAAGACTGATATCTCTCTTTCTTTGGTCGTCCTTTACTACGCCGACCTTTAGGAGGTAAACATTTACGGTTCTCAACTTCAGACGGAATTTGGATATCATTGAGAATCCCCTGAACTGGGTATATGGACTCAGAATAAGCAGCATACAAATATTTTCTTGTGTAACAAGGATCTGATAGAGTATGTACCGAAGTCTTTTTCTTTGTAGCAACTGCAATGGCATGAATGCATGGAATCTTCTCTATATCAAACTTACGGCATGAACAACTCAACTTCTCCATGTCAACTACACCATCTTGTAAGCCACCAGTAACATGGAACTGATTCTTATTTATTGGACACACTGCAAGCGTATCTGCCTCGGGACGTAATTTTTTAATAACTGTATCAGCATATGGTCCGAGTTCTGTACCAAGTTTAGCAGCTTTTTTCGACGCTCACAAAACCACCACATTAGAGTAGCTCGTATGTGATCGAGAAAAGCTACGATGGGGTACTCTCGTGCTTCTTTAAAAAGACCATTGATTGACTCAGCGATGTTAGTTGTGGAGATGTTATACCTATTTCCTTGGAAATGTGCAGTATACCATAATCGAATATCTGCATCTTCCAAGTATTCGCTCAGTTTTGGATTAACACGACGAATCTCATCCATGACTCTGGTAAATTCATCCACTCTATATGATTTTGCAGCTTTCTGAACCAATTGATAACATTGATTTGCTCCAAAATTATTGGTGATGTTTTTTTCTAGGTGTAAGAAGCATATTCCACGGTTTACAGATGGAAACACCTTGGCAATAGCTTTTGCAATAGAATTAAGTCTATCAGAGACAAACACCAACACTACAAGAAACTACCCTTTTACAACTAACAGAATCGTCGTAAATTGGTCGTAAAACATGGTTTACGACGGATTAGCGACGAATAACAATTCGTCGTAATATGATCGTCGTTAATCGGAAATCGTCGTAAATTGGTCGTAACATTAAGGAGGACTAAAAATCGTCGTAAAATCGATGTAATGTATTCGTCGTAAAATCGATGTAAATTTACATCGATTTTACGACGAATACATTACATCGATTTTACATCGAAACATTACATCGATTTTACATCGAATTATACAATTTTTTTTTCGACAATCCGTCGTCAATTCGTCGTAATAGGATGAAACATTACATCGATTTTACATCGAATTATACAATTTTAGTTTTGACAATTCGTCGTAAATTCGTCGTAATAGGTAGCTGTAAATGCGTTGGTAAATCGATGTAAAATATTCGATGTAAATTCATCGTAAATTATTGAACGATGTAAAATCGATGTAAATGTTGAGTCGATGTAAACTCGATGTAATACATATATATAATATATTATTTCTTTTTTCAATTAAAATTAAAAAACAAATTAATAAAATTATATTTATAAATTAAAATTTTATAAATCTATTCAAAATATAAAATAAAATTTAAAATACAAAATAAAATTCTTAATATAAACTATTCGGGAGCCGTCGCGGATCTAACCGATCTAAAGAATCATGTCCCGGCGACTGCAAAATATTTTCGACAATCAATCCCGCATACAACAACGGCGGTCGAGCACTTGCTTCTGGAGGCGGCGCTGGTTCGGAAAAAGAATCCGGAACAGCGGACGGTGTCGCAGAAGATGACGGGAGTTGCGAATTAGCACTCGGTCCCGTCTCGAGAAACTGCCGATAGTGTGTCTTACGTGGCGCCATATCTAAAAAAATATTTAAAAATAACTCAATTTCAATATAATATAATTCCATTCCTAACTAATAAGTCCAATCCTAACTAATAAAAATTACAATCCTAACTAACAATTCAAAATCCTCACAAACAATAATATAATTTAAAAAATCAAAAAATAAATTGTTTACTTTTTTTCGTAGGTAGAGAGAGGTGAGAGCGTTTTAGAGAGAGAGTGAGTTTGTGTGAGATTGTGAGGGAGGAAAAATCTGGTCACATATATATAGATTTTGTGGTCGTCGTAAAATTATTGGTAATTTACGACGATTCCGTCGTAAAATCGTCGGAATATTAAAACCGAAAATTCAACCTATTGAAAATTTTCCCCCACGCGGTAAATTAAATATTTCGATTTCCAACGGAATTACGACGGATTCGTCGTAAAATCGTTGTAATTTTTACAGCGAATTTACGACGAATCTGTCGTAAATTCGTTGTAAAAGATTAAATCTATACCCTAAACCGTAAATCGCAATACACATATCCTGGAAGTAAGAACGAAGTATATTTGTGCATCTAATACTTCTAACATTTAACAACAGATTCAATAACGACGATTGAATCTATATCGTCACCGATTTCCTTATCTTACATAATAATGTATAGCATTCATTCTTATAAGTATATATTCGTAACATGCATGACTTAAATAATGTAAATAATTTTGTAAAAACTTAAACTTGTTTATACTATGATTAGAACTTACGTAAAACAAGATATAAGATAAAAAAAATTAAACATGTAAATCAAACCCTAAACCCTAAATTTTAAGTATTACAACGAAATTACGACGGATTCGTTGTAAAATCGTTGTAATTTTTACAACGAATTTACGACGAATCCGTCGTAAATTCGTTGTAAAAGATTAAATCTATACCCTAAACCGTAAATCGCAATACACATATCCTGGAAGTAAGAACGAAGTATATTTGTGCATCTAATACTTCTAATATTTAACAACAGATTCAATAACGACGATTGAATCTATATCGTCACCGATTTCCTTATCATACATAATAATGTATAGCATTCTTTGTTATAAGTATATATTCGTAACATGCATGACTTAAATAATGTAAATAATTTTGTAAAAACTTAAACTTGTTTATACTATGATTAGAACTTACGTAAAACAAGATATAAGATAAAAAAAACTAAACATGTAAATCAAACCCTAAACCCTAAACTTTAAGTATTACAACGAAATCACGACGGATTCGTTGTAAAATCGTTGTAATTTTTACAACGAATTTACGACGAATCCTTTTTACAACGAATTTACGATGAATCCGTCGTAAATTCGTTGTAAAAGATTAAATCTATACCCTAAACCGTAAATCGCAATACACATATCCTGGAAGTAAGAACGAAGTATATTTGTGCATCTAATACTTCTAATATTTAACAACAGATTCAATAACGACGATTGAATCTATATCGTCACCGATTTCCCTATCTTACATAATAATGTATAGCATTCGTTCTTATAAGTATATATTCGTAACATGCATGACTTAAATAATATAAATGATTTTGTAAAAACTTAAACTTGTTTATACTATGATTAGAACTTACGTAAAACAAGATATATGATAAAAAAACTAAACATGTAAATCAAACCCTAAACCCTAAATTTTAAGTATTACAACGAAATTACGACGGATTCGTTGTAAAATCGTTGTAATTTTTACAACGAATTTACGACGAATCCTTTTTACAACGAATTTACGACGAATCCGTCGTAAATTCGTTGTAATAGATTAAATCTATACCCTAAACCGTAAATCGCAATACACATATCCTGGAAGTAAGAACGAAGTATATTTGTGCATCTAATACTTCTAATATTTAACAACAGATTCAATAAAGACGATTGAATCTATATCGTCGTAGATTTCCTTATCTTACATAATAATGTATAGCGTTCGTTCTTATAAGTATATATTCGTAACATTGATGACTTAAATCATGTAAATGATTTTGTAAAAACTTTAACTTGTTTATACTATGATTAGAACTTACGTAAAACAAGATATAAGATAAAAAAAAATCAAACATGTAAATCAAACCCTATACCCTAAATTTTAAGTATTACAACAAAATTACGACGGATTCGTCGTAAAATCGTTGTAATTTTTACAACGAATTTACGTCGAATCCATCGTAATTTCATTGTAATAGATTAAATCTATATCCTAAACCCTAAATCACAATACACATATCCTGGAAGTAAGAACGAAGTATATTTGTGCATCTAATACCTTTAATATTTAACAACAGATTCAACAACGACGATTATACGATGTATTATCATGTTTATACTATGATTAGAAGTTATGTAAAACATGATATACGTTGATAAACCAAACATGTAAATTAAAACTAAATCGTCGTAAATTCGTCGTAGTTTTACGACGATGTTACGACGTAAATAGTGACATCGGTATCACGACGATTTCACGTCGACTCTGAGAATTTGGTAAAACACGGTTTCTTATAGGTCACCTAATTATTTACATCAAATATTTTTGACGTAATTTCGTCGTATATTCGATGTAAAATCGTTGTAAAGCTATTCGATGTAAAACCGTTGTAAATTTTCGTTGCAAATCCGCTGGTAATTTCTAGAAAATTTCTATAAATACCTTCCACACCTTCAATGGTAACTCAAAAAAAAAAAAATACACACTAAATATATACATATCCACGTTTCCTTGGGTTCTTATGCTGATCATTGTGTTCCCACTTCTTGATGATCTTGCCAACAAAGAATCATGTGGGATCTTGTTTTCATGTAAAGACAGTCTTCATTACCCCCCAGAGTTCTTTGTTGGCCAGATCATCAGAAGTGGGAATACAACGGTCTGCTCCTTAACCCAAGACGACATTACGACGATATTACGTCGTAATATCAACGTAATATGCAGAAGCCATATTCGTCGTAATATCGATGTAAAGTTACATCGATATTATGACGATTTATATTGTCGTCGTAATGTCGTCTTAAAATGGTCGTAATTTTACATCGAAATTACGACGACATATATTTACGACGATTTTACATCGAACACATATTTCGTCGTAATGTCGTCGTAATGTCGATGTAAAGTTACATCGATTTAAAACGGTCGTAAATTTTCGTTGGAAATTGACAGTTTTCTTGTAGTGCAAGTCATGATTATCGGGGATAACTGATTTTAGACGAGAAAAGAACCATTCCCAAGCTGCATCATTCTCTGAATCAACAATTCCAAATGCAATATGATAAATGTTATTATTTCCATCTTGAGCGGTTGCAAGTAAGTAAGTACCCCGAAACTTTGCTTTGAGAAACGCCCCATCGACCGCAATCACCTTTCTTATAAATTCAAATACTCTTAAACATGCACCAAGAGAAAAAATAGGTATTTAAACCTTTGCTTTGCATCAAGTTCTAAGTAAGCAACTGTACCAGGATTTGCTTTTTTTTATCTTGTAGATGTACTTGGGGAGTTGCTCATAACCACTCTCAGGAGAACCTCTAAGCAATTCACGAGCATGCTCCAAAGCTTCCCAAAGTTGGTGATAAGTTAGCGTTAACCCAAAAAATTTTAGTAATGGTTTCTCCAAATCTCTAGGTCGCAAACCCTGGCTAATACCACCAAAAAGATCCAAGACGAGTTGTCCTACAACTTTCGACGTGATGTGTCCCTTCGCGAAACTTCTATCCTCAGCAGAACAGGTATGCACGTTAATGTATTTTCTAATCCAGAAATACTCAGAGTCAGATGTGTCATCCTTTGTTGTTGCTCGAACCTTCCAAGAGCACCCATCATTTTTGCACACAACAACAAGCTTTTTTGTATCTGATTTTGATACTTTCCACCCAAACTTATATTTCACAGAAAGCATCCATAATTTTCATTGCAATACATCTTTGCTCTCATAAGATTCACCCACTTTAATGCTCAGATTGGTTGAAGATATAATATTCATGTCATTACCATCATCACCTTTATTAGCATCATTATGATCTATGCGATTTTTTTTATCACCACGAGTAGAAAATAACTCTTCAACGAGAAGTCCACAATTATTTTGGCCTTTACTTTTGATCGAAACGCATAGTCGGACGGAGTTAGATTTGCAAATTTGAATAAAACTCCCCACTTGTAGATCACTTGTTAGAAACACAGGAGGTACTTCGTTTTGCTTATCCTCCAGCATTATCTCAGGCAATAAATAGCTCAGTTGAATATCAAATCCCGAAGAATCTAACTTGTATTCTTCTTTAACCATATGAAGTAATCCAACATACGACATATCATCCACTAAAGTGAGTAATTTGCTACCTTTGGCTTGATCAACTGAAAAGTGCCATATATTCTTCAATACCCAATCACCCAAAACTGTATATGTATGCGCCATATTCCTGTATATAAAAATTAGATTAAAAATTATGTTAAATAACTCTGCAAGAAAAAATTAACATAATAATTATCAAATCTAGATCTGCTAAATAACTTTACCAAACAACTATACTCTGCACGGAAATATCTTTTCAGAACAATTTTTTTCGAAAACTTTACCAAACAACTATACTCTGCACGGAAATAACTTTTCAGAACAATTTTTTTCGAAAACTTTACCAAACAACTATACTATGCACGAAAATAACTTTTCAAAACAAATCTTTTCGAAAACTTTACCAAACAACTATACTCTGCACAGAAATAACTTTTTAGAAAAAATCTTTTCGAAAACTTTACCAAACAACTATACTCTGCACGAAAATAACTTTTCAGAACAAATCTTTTCGAAAACTTTACCAAACAACTATACTCTGCACATAAATAACTTTTCAGAACAAATATTTTCGAAAACTTTACCAAAGAACTATACTCTGCACAGAAATAACTTTTCAGAATAAATGTTTTCGAAAACTTTACCAAACAACTCTACATCATTGTAATAACTGTACAAAACTAATTTTACACAATAACTTTACACGAAAACTTTACAAAATAACTTTGTAGAGATATCAATTAAATAATCACTTACCTTCTTTTTCGTATGAGCTTCAGAAATAATTTATGATAAATTATTGGCATACTATTTATGATAAATTATTGGCATACTAACGACATAAATTATAATGAATGGATGGATTATGATGAGTTTTTTTCATACTTATCTCATATAAAATAAATAATTATGTAACCTAGGGATAATTATAAATCTAGTGTATATTTTTAATTTTAAAAGATATGGCCTATTTTTTTAATTTTGGTTTTTTTTTGGGTTTTTTTCTTAATTGTTTTTTTTTTTTGTTTTTTGTGTGCAACTCCAAAAAAGAAAAAGAAATATTAAGATATCTTTTTAGTAAAAGATCCACACTTTTAAGTACTTTTAAATGATAACCACACACATGACATATAAAAATAAAAGTATTTCGAAGAGGGGATGAATGTAGACAACAAGTCTCCATCTTTAAAACTCCTCTCCCCATTACTGTACAAAATACTCTAAAATAAGGATTAACCGTATAAAATAATATGAATATCTAATTATTAAATTGGGTATTATTCCCTCTGATTCAAATTAATAAATGTTTTTGAAAAATTTTTGTTTCAAAATGATAAAAGTTATTACGTTTTATATGTATTTTTATCAGTTAATGATCATAAATTGTTAAATTTTTAAAAATAGTTAAATTTCTTAAATTACTATTGGTTTAGAGTTAGAGGAAATTGTTCATCACAAAAAATAATATATTTATAATCAAATTTTAATTTATTTTTTAATATGTATGAAAAGCTTAAAATATCTATTAATTTGAAATAGAGGAAATATATAATAGGTTAACATAGTGTTGACAAAATAATATGTTAACATAGTAAAATTTCTAGGAGGAACCGTTTATAAAATATCTAACTACCTGATTGGTTATTAATTTATTATTATTATATATATTATTATAAGTTTTTTGCGGGTTAGCCCGAAGTTTACGATGAAATAAATATATATCTTGAAAACATAACTCTAATATGTTTTAAAATTTAGATAAAAGCAATTTTAAACTTAGATAAAAGCAATTTTATTAAATTTCAAAATAATTTCTCTAAAAAAAATAACTCCGCGCTATAATTAGCGCGGGTTAAATCATAATTCTTTATACAATAACGACACCAAATATTATATAATTTCATAAAAAGTAGATTTCTAGGACAAACTCTTGAGTTTTTTCTTAATTAAAATTAAGTTAATTTGATTAAAATTAAATTAATTTGAGATGAACAAAAATATTTCTTTGTTAATTTTTTTTTATAATCAAGAGGTTCCAAGCTAAAGTCTGTATATCTTTCTAGATCAGGAATCAGAATCTATTATATGGTTCCATCCCAAACGATATTCGATCACGTGACTTCTAAACTTTGTTTTTGGTACTTTTCTAATTGAACTAACAATATTAGGTAAATCTTTTTGTTTGGTTTTTTAATTCCTTTTTTTGGGTTAACAAAGTAAAGTTTACCAACATTTGGTAACAAAGTAAAGTTTACCGCTGAACGTTTTTTTATTTTTGTTTACTTGCAAAACAAAGTTTACGGACGAATTTCTCTATAAATACATTTTCACTATTTCCAATGAAAAGATAAAGCGATCAAATGATAGACTATGCACGAACCACACTTATGACTTATGGCTATGACAATGTGTAATCCTCTCTTTTTATTATATGTTTCCTTCTGGAACGGGTTTTTGTAGTTTGTTCCTTATAATAGATAAATTCTCTGATCTCCCACAACGAACCAAACAGTATATTGATTTTCTTCTATATTTCATAATAAAAAAGAAAAGTCATTCTAATATATATATATATATTCAAAGTGCTTAGAACTTTGACCAAATACAAGAAAACAGAGTAGATAAAAGTCTTTTGGACATATTATTATTACTAACCTTTTGTGGCGGCTCAGTGTTTATCTCAACCCCACACATTTCTCTGTTTCCTCGAAACTTCATTTTATCTTCTTTGCCAAGACAAAATTAAAATACCAATCAATCAATTCATATAGTATATATTATTAACATCCCTCACCTGTGTTCACATGAAACTTCCCTCTACTTTCTCTCATTTTCTTCTGTTCGTTGACTCAACTTCTCTCTCTCTCTCTCTCCTTCTTCTTCAAACTTCATCTTTGAGTGAGATTTTTGGATCCTTTCATGGATGCTATTCTGCAAGTTGATGGGTTCAGATTCGAAAACGGTTCTGGATCTTGCTGCAAACCAAGGAACAATCTTGACTCTGGGACCAATCGTTTCACCTGTTTCAAAGAATCTGAATCTCAGAACCCTTCTTCTCCGACTGAATCTACGGTATGTTCAGATTACCACCCTGTTTTTAAGTACATCAATGACATGTTGATGGAGGAAGATCTTCAAGGACGGTCTTGTATGTTGGAAGACAGTTTGGCCTTACAAACCGCCGAGAGATCTTTCTTCGAAGTGCTTCAGGATCAAACTCCTCCGTCTGATCATATCTCCGGCGATGTAGACGGAAACTTCAGCTCATTAACGAGCTTACACCAACCAACCTCAGATTTCACTGGATCGCCTGAGATTATTTCAGAAGAATCAACCAGAAGGTATCGCCTACGGGATGATGATGAAGAAGATGATGTTGAGGGTGCAAGGAAATCAAAGCTCCCTGCGATTTCTATGGTGGATGAGCTGGCGGAAAAGTTTGAGGAAGTGTTGTTGGTGTGTCAAAAGAAGGATCATGGAGAAGCGACACCGAACAAAACCGGACCAGCAAAGAGCTTATCGAACCGGTCCAAGCCTCAAAAGTCAGAACAGCCAGTGGATATGCGGAATCTCCTGATGCAATGCGCGCAAGCTGTGGCGAGTTTTGACCAGAGAAGAGCAGCTGAGAAACTGAAGGAGATAAGGGAACACTCTTCTAGCCACGGAAATGGAACTCAGAGACTCGGTTACCATTTCGCAGAGGCGCTTGAAGCACGTATTACTGGAGTCATGACTACACCAGTATCTGCTACTTCAAGCAAATCATCAATGGTGGACATTTTGAAGGCGTACAAGGAGTTTGTTCAGGCTTGCCCCACCTTAATAATGTGTTATTTCACTGCAAACAGAACAATCTTTGAGCTTGCTTCCAAAGCAACAACGCTTCACATCATTGATTTTGGGATTCTCTATGGATTTCAGTGGCCTTGTCTGATACAAGCCCTGTCAGATCGACCGGGCGGACCACCAATGCTCCGTGTGACTGGAATCGAGCTGCCTCAGCCAGGATTCCGCCCATCAGAACGGGTGGAAGAGACCGGGCGAAGACTGAAGAGGTTCTGTGACAAGTTCGATGTCCCATTTGAGTACAGATTCATAGCCAAAAAATGGGAGACCATAACTCTTGATGAGCTGGTGATCAATAGCGGAGAGACAACAGTTGTGAATTGCATCCTGCGGCTACAATACACGCCTGATGAAACCGTGTCCCTCAACTCTCCGAGAGACACGGCTCTGAAACTTTTCAGAGATATCAATCCTGACCTCTTTGTGTTTGCAGAGGTTAACGGGATGTACAATTCGCCCTTCTTCCTAACAAGGTTCAGAGAAGCTCTGTTCCATTACTCGTCCCTCTTTGACATGTTTGAGACCACACTATCAGAAGAGAACGATTGCAAGAACCTGGTGGAGAGGGAGTTAATCATAAGGGATGCCATGAGTGTGATCGCCTGTGAAGGGCCTGAGCGGTTTGCAAGGCCCGAGACCTACAAGCAATGGCAGGTTAGGATTTTAAGAGCCGGGTTTAGGCCAGCGAAACTAAACAAACAGATCATTAAGGAAGGGAAGGAAATAGTGAGACAACGTTACCATAAAGATTTCGTGATCGACAACGATAACCACTGGATGTTGCAGGGCTGGAAAGGAAGAGTCCTCTATGCTGTTTCCTGCTGGAAACCTGCTAAGAAGCAATAAACTATTCTGTAATCATTTACAAGATTTTGTTAGCTTTCCATTTCTTTGTTTGACAATGTTTTTGTAAAAACTGTTGGATTTTGCTCTCATATATATGGAATGCGTCTTTTCTTTCTGCAAGTACATATGGCAACCAAGAATCCAAAACTTCTTCAAAGAAAACATACAAAAAAAATTCATAACTTTGCTATAATTTATCAAACCAATAGCAAATCAGAGTGTATGATGGTAATACAGACACTGTAGGAGGATGATCTACTAGCACATAAGAACACATGTGCGCTAACCGTTAACAGAGATCACAGTCAGCTTAATTAACCGGTTTGGGTTTGAGGTTTTGACGGCATCAGAACGCTCCAGTCCACCTTCTTGCCTTTTTGGTGCTTAAAGGCATTGCCTTTTCCATTTCTCCGAAACTTGTTTGGATAGTGTTGTTCAGACACTACCTCCTCAGACTGCCTTCTTTTCATGTTACCACTAGATTCTTGACTAGGCTCGGCCTTGCCCTTCGGACACTCTGGTTCATCGAGACAAGATGCATTCTGACTGGTAACAATTCAACAACATAAAGAGAAGCAAAAAAATCAGTAATGATAGGTTTTTCTCTTCAGACTCCATTGCTACCAGGAAGGTACTAGTTTCCCCAAAACAAGATGATTGGATAAAACTTAGGCCTCTTTACTCAGTAGCCGAGTGCAAAAATAAAAAAACCAACATGAAACGGGAAGTTACAGACCTAAAAGAAATCTTTCCTTCATTACTGCTACAACTTTTGGTGGAACCAACTGTTCTTTGACCGTTTAATGCCTCTTCATTCAATTTCTACCACAAAAAACCATTTCCTCTCTATCAGAATGATGAAACTATAGAACACGAATCACAAACATCTCAGGTCTCGCGCACATACACACACTCACCTCAATATAAGGATTAAAAGACTGAAATGACATACGTCCAACAAATGCTCCTGGCTGAGGATCACAATCAGTAATGACCACACTGCAACGATACAAAGAACACACAATGGAATAACTATCATACACTCGGACAAACAACAAATAAAGAGTTTTGTTTTCTGATCATGTCTATATATCGACAAAAGTTGCTAGGCAAAGCAGTCAAGGGCCTAAGGAACAAGATAACATAAGACAGACAAAACATCATCATCGATACAGTACCACTTTTTTCTAAGAGACGATGAATTCTCGTTTGGCTCTTCATCACTCTTCTTTTCCTCTACTTTCAGAGTAGCCCTTTGCATAAACTACAAAGCAACAGCGTTAAAGCCTATATGGTTTGATAGAGAAACAAACACCATCAAAATTTAGAACGGATTCCACTAATCGAGGATTTAAAGTTCGTACCTTTAGGTTTCTCAGAGTCCCACTAATCTCTCTCTTCGCCATTGTAGTCTCTCTCGGGGTTTTAGGTTGCTTCCGATTTGAGATCATCCCAAACTGTCTGTCTCCCGCTAGGTTTTTAGTATTCCAACAATATCATTATGGGCTCGTTATTTTTAACAAATTTGGGCTTTTAAACAAATTAAGTAATCCTTGGAAGCTTCCCTTCATCTTTTATATATTACCCTAGGTTTTGCATCCACACTAATTATATTTATTGAGATATTATTTTATGTATAACTAGATAAGTACCCTCATATATGCGGATTTGTAATTTAATATTTTATAATCCGTTAAAAAAAATTAAAGATGAAAAATAGAAAACAAAATTAGATCACCTATGAAAATATATAATACATAAATTTAGAAACAAAGTTTACGATGAAATAAATATATACCTTGAAATAAAAATTTGGTGAATAAATGCAGTAAAATAGCTTTTGATACGTTTATTTGACTTTTAATGTTTTGGTGTGTAATTGACACAATACCAAATTATAATTTATATAAAAGTAAGAAATTATAATTATTTTTCTTTTATGATTAATTTCTTTAATCTAAATGGAAAAACAAAATATTGTTTTTTCCTTTTTTATATTAATTTTGCCTTTTAGGATACTTTTTTTAATTTTTATTTTTAATAACTTTACCTTTTAAGATTATAAATCGTTTATTAAATTTTCAGAATTTTTGAGTTTTTTTGAGTTTTTTTTATTAATCAAGTTTAAGATTATAAATCGGTTATTAATTTATTTGAGTAACTTTATATTCAATTTTATATTATAAGATTCCCTTATTATAAACTGAAATATTATTTATTTATTTTTAAAAAAAATTCCCTTATTATAAACTGAAATATTATTTATTTATTTTTTAAAAAATTTGGATTTTGTTCATTTTCTTTTTATGATTGTTATCTATTGTTTAATTTCCTTATTATAATCTGAAATATAGTTTTTCCTTTTTAAAAAAAAAAAAATTTGGTTTTCATTTATAGTTTTTGTTTAATTTTCTTAATCTAAACATAACTACTATTTTTTCCTAATACATTTTAAGATTATAGTTTTTGTCTATTTTTTTCTAATACCTTTTAAGATTCCTAAAATTTTACTTTTATTGTTAATATTATGTGTTAAAATATAATTGGAATTTTATCAAACACGTGTCAAAATATAGTTGGAAATTTATTAATCATATGGTAAAATCTAATCGATTAACTTATCACGTTTAAAATATAGAAATTTATTAAACACGTGTCAAAATATAATTGGAAATTTATTAAACATTTGTAAAAATCTGATCATTTGACTTAACACGTGTCACGATCATTCGAATTACTAACTTTGAAACATTCTGTTTTATATAATAAACAAGAACCAAGTACATTATGTACGCCTTTTATAGCCGGATCTATCACTTGGCTCTGGACATAACTCTCTGCGAATCACTCCAACAAAACCCGGTTTGTTTCGGTTAAATTCAAGACCAGACCGATGAGCTAGTTTCACCAAATCATGGTCAATATTTCAGTTGATTTATATGCGGGTTTGTAATATATGCGGGTTTGTAATATAATATTTTATAACCCCTGAAACAAAATTAAAAACAAAAAATCGAAAACAAAATTAGATCACCCGTGAAAATATATAATATATAAATTTAGAAATAAAATTTACGATGAACTAAATATATATCTTGAAAGAAAAATTTGGTAAAGAGATGTATTAAATAGTTTTGGATACGATTATTGGACTTTTAATTTTTTACTATGTAATTGATATACTACCAAATTGTGGTTTATATAGAGGTAAGAAATTATAATTGTTTTCCGTTTATGATTAATTTCTTTAATCTAAATGGAAAAACTAAGGAATCTTTTTTCCTTTTTTATATTAATTTTGTCTTTTAGTATATATTTATTTTTAGTAACTTTATCTTTTAAAATTATGAATAAGATTTTATAAGTTTTGTTATTAATCGATTTTAAATTTTTTCAACTTTGACTTGACACGTGTCGTGATCAGGTGAACTAACAACTTTGAAACATTCAGTTTTATATAATAAGATTTACTTATTCTAAACCGAAATATGGTTTTTATTTTTAAATTTTTTTATTTTTTTGGCTTTTATTCATTTTCTTTTTATGATTATTATCTATTGTTTAATTTTATTATTCTAATCTTAAATATGGTTTTCCCTTTTTTGTTAACTTTGGTTTTTATTTATAGTTTTTGTTTAATTTCCTTAATCTAAACATAACTACTATTTTTTATTCCTTTTACCTTTTAGGATTATAAATCGTTTATAAATTATATTTTTATTGTTATTATTATGTGTTAAAATATAATTGAAAAATTATTAAACAGATGTCAATATATAATTGGAAGTTCTTTTTATATATGTCAAAATTTGATCGATTGACTTGACACGTGTTGCGATCATGCAAGTTACTAACTTAGAAACATTTTGCTTTAGGGAAATCCTCGTAATTTTGAAGTCAGAATTTTTCAAGAGGTATTTGACAAAATTGTTATCCCACATAATCTATTTTTGTTCTTTCAGTTAATCTTATCATAAATTTATGATCAGACTTTGTAGTTCTTATTGCACTCTTGCACATTGAAATTGCAAATTTCAATAAGATTTCCTTCACGTAATTGACCTCCAAATTTTTCAAGAAGGGAATGGTGAACAGAACTTTGAATAGTATTTTCAAGGATTCAAAAATAATTTAGATTAGAGTTAGATAATATGTTTATAAAATTAGGATAATATATTTGTTAAAAAAAATTGCAAATACACTAACCTTCTCATCAAGTAAGAGGTAATTCATTCCTATTAGCTCATTATTATTTTTTTCAAATTTATGGCCTTCCATTTTTTGATAAAACGAACTACGGTACGACGATAGAAGCTATTTCTGTTTACAAACCCACAATTACGATAATATTTTTGTGGGTTACAAACCCACAATTGTTGACAAAATTGTTTTTGTTCTTTTTCCCTATAAGATTGCATTCCTTTTAATTTTTAATCTAAATAGGAACCTTTTTTTCATTTTTAAAAACTTTAGTTTTTAGTATATTTTTTATTTAATTTTTCTTTGTTTATTTTCCTTTTTAGGATGGTAACATGTTGTTTAATTTCTTTATTATAAACATGAAAACTATTTTTTTCCTTTTTTAAAAAAACTTTAGTCTTTAAGATAAATTTCCTCAATCTAAAATCAACTTTTTTTTTTTGCTAACTTTATTTTTAGGATTAAGTCTAGATTATAATTTTTCTTTTATTGTTAATATTATGTGTAAAAATCTAATTGGAATTTTTTTACACATGCCAAAATCTGATCGATTAACTCGACACGTGTCGCGATCTTGCAAGTTACTAACTTTGAATCATTCTCCTTTATATATATAGACTAGATAAATACCCGCATATATGCGGGTTTGTAATTTAATATTTTATAACCCGTGAAAAAATTAAAAACGAAAAAATAAAAAATAAAATTAGATCACCCGTGAAAATATATAATACATAAATTTAAAAAACGAAATTTCCGATGAAATAAATATATACCTTAAGAAAACTATTTGGTGAAGCAAATACAGTAAATTGCTTCGGATACAATTATTAGACTTTTAATTATTTGGTGTGTAATTGACATACTATTAAATTGTGGTTTATATAGAGGTAAAAAAAATAGAATTCTATTCTTTTTAGGATTAATATCTTTAATCTAAATGAAAAAAACTAAAGATTTTTTTTCTTTTTTATATTTATTTTGTCTTTTAGGATAAATTTATTTTTTAAAATTTTTTTAATAAATTTACCTTTTAAGATTATGAATAAGTTATTAATTGATCATTGTTTGATTTACCTTCTCGAATTTTTTTTTATTAATCGATTTGAAATTTTTCCAACTTTGACTTGACACGTTTCGAGATCAGGTTATTTTACAATTTTGAAACATTAAGATTTATATAATAATATTTTCTTATTATGAACCGAAATATGGTTTTTTCTTTTTAAAATTTTTTTGGCCTTTATCCTTTTTCTTTTTAGGATTGTTATGTATAGTTTAATTTTCTTATTTTAATATTTAATATAGGTTTTCCTTTTTTTTTAAAACATTTGCTTTTATTTATAATTTTGGTTTAATTTCTTTAATCTAAACATAACCACTATTTTTCTTTTCTTTTTACTTTGAGGATTATGAATCGATTATAAATTTCATTATTCTAAATTGAAATATTGTTTTTCCTTTTAATTTTTTTTTGGTCTTTTATCTTTTTCTTTTTAGGATTGTTATGTATATTTTAATTTTCTTATTCTAATATGTAATATAGGTTTTCGTTTTTAAAAAAAACATTTGCTTTTATTTATAATTTTTGTTTAATTTCCTTAATCTAAACATAACTAATATTTTTCTTTTCTTTTACTTTGAGGATTATGAATCAATTATAAATTTTACTTTTATTGTTATTATTATGTGTTAAAATATAATTGAAAATTTACCAAACACCTATCATAATATAGTTGGAAATTTATTAAACACGTGTCAAAATATGTTCAATTAACTCGACACGTGTCGCGATTTTGCGAGTTACTAACTTTAAAACATTCTCTTTTATATATATATAGATAGATAAAATTTGACATGTTTAGATTTTTTTATATGAAATCTAAACATATAGGAAATCAAGTACTTAAAAACATTTATGATTAATTTCAAAAACTTATGAAATAAATCTTTGAAGGAAAATTTTGGTGAAACATATGATGTAAATACCCTTGGATAAGATTATTGGATTTTTAATTATATTGTGTAAAAGTATATATTTATCTTTTGTAAATAAATAATAACACATATTCAACTTTAATAAAATATTATGTGGTTTTTCTTTTAGTTAAACGGAATAATAAATTTTATTTTTTCAATTTATAAGATAAATATATTTATGTTTTAATTAAGATATTTATATGAATCACACATTTTAAAAAACAATTTTGTGTGATTTTGTGAGATTTTTAATTAATATTATGTGTTATTTTTAATTAAGATATTTATATTTATGTTTTAATTAATATTATATGTGACTTTTAAGTTTTAAAAGTCACACATTTTAAAATGTAAAAGGTATAGATTATTATATAGAGTTTGGCCGTGGTTGTATATTAATAATTTTCCTTTTTAAGTTTTCTTTTGTCATAATGGAAATGATTATAAACTTTTAAATTTGGTCGTATATTAATAATTTTCCTTTTAAATTTATAGTATATTTCTAATTTTCATTTTTAAAGTTTGGTCATGGTATAAACTTATAAGTTTCCTTTTGTCAATTTTCTTTATTGTAATTTTCCCTTACTTATTCTTGTTTTTTTTTTAAAATTGGTTTTTTTAGTTCAACATTTTTAATATTTACTTTAATTTATTTTTAATTTTTTAATTAAATTGATACATGTCGCGATCTTAATTAACAACGACACATGTCAAGATCTCGTAAGTTATAATTTTGCTTACGTGTCACACTCAGGTCGAGGGATCCAGCTTTATATAATAAGATGGTAATTGTAATAATATATATTAAAAATATTGCAATTCTAATCTCAGTAATTATATATAGTTTGTGAGGTTTCAACGGTCTTGTTTTGAATTTATATATGTCCCGTTTGAAAAATAGATTATATAGTCGAACATTTATAAGTTAGTACGTATATCAAAGTCAACTAAAAGTGTAACAAAATAATCAAATGCTATTTTAATAACCATAGTATTGACACGAACATAAAACATTATACATTACTTCTTTAAATCAAGAAAATAAGTTTTATCTTCGTTATATATGTTTTCTATACAAACAACAAAAAGTTATAAAGTTATTCTCTTTCCTTAGCTAATTTAACCAATACAAATTTATGATTTAATCTACTAAATTGAAAAAAACTAATAAACACAACAATTACTTTCACATTTATGACAACTTCAATTTTGAAACTAAGACAATAGATGAATATGAAATGAATTTTGAAACTAATTTAAAATAAAAAAAGATCGACAATTTTTTGTTAGTTTTTTTCTTGTAGATGTAAAGACCAGACTTTTGTTTGGTAGCATATTGGTTGTGGTAACTTTTAAATGATTTTTCAATGATTATACCTTATTTCTTCCAATCAGAATGAATAAGTTTTTTCATCATATTCATTTTCATTCTCGGTATATATGTTTTCTATTAAAACAGCAACAAAAAGGCAAAAAAGTCAAAAATTATTTTCCTTCTTTAACTATTTTAATCAATACAAAATTTTAATTTAATATACAAATCGAAAAGCAATGTAATAAACACAACTCTTGCTCTCATATCTATGAAAAAAACAATTTTGAAGCTAAAACAATATATGAATATGATATGTACTTTGAAACAAAGTTATAATAACAAAAAACCGACAAAGTAAATATACTTTTTGTAAATTTTACATTGGAGAGATAGAAGTAAAAAATTTGTCTTGTGACATATTGGTTGTGGTAAAATTTCAATGGTTCTTCGATGAGATCATAAACCTAAGCGATAAGGATTTAATTCTCATACTTAGGGGTCATTGCAAATAATATTGAAGTAACAAACATTATTTTATATCTGAGAAGATTGGTTTACATGTAATCATTTTTTCTTCATTATAGTCGTCTTTCTCAATCCATAGGTGAATTCTTTCTCATGTCGTTTTTTTTATAATTCCATCAGAGCATAGCTTTGATCAAGAAGACAATTAAGTAGGCAAAATCAATACCCTTAGAGGCATATAACATCAACTTTTGTTAGTAATAGAATTTATTTTGACATATAATTTCTTTTTTCTTTTTTGTTTGTTAAGTTTCAAATTAATTTTCTTTTAAATAATTTTATATTTTATTAATATAGATTTTTTTATATTTATTTCCATTTTAAGAGACGATTTTTTAAAGATTTTTTGGCATTATTTAAGATTTAATTAAAATGCTGATTTGACATATTTTAATTGGTCATTTAAAATTCTATGTGGATATCCTTAGATGCATATAGCATTAACTTTTATAAGTAATAGATTTTATTTTGACATATAATTTCCTTTTTTGTTAAGTTTTTAATGTTGATTTTTCATAGAGTTAGCATAGATATCAAGTTAATTTCCTTTTAAATTATTTTTCCTTTTGTTCATTTAGCTCTTTTGATATTTTTTTCCATTTTTTGATTTTTTTTTTTTGTTAATTTAGCTATTTTGATATTTATTTTCATTTTAAAAGACACGATTTTTTTGGAATTTTTGACATTATTTAAAATTTAATTAAAATGCTGATGTGGCATATTTTAACTGGTCGTTTAAAATCTTATGTGTACGCCTTTAGAGGCCTATAGAATCCTAGTTATGATTCTTGCATATATGTCTTATCAATCAGGTCGATCACCATTTTGAGATCGAGGAACTCGCTGCTCGGTCACAGCCGTCCGAGGAGATCCATAGGAGCTTGCTCCTCCGACCGACGGTTGTGACGAAGAGGCACAAGAAGTATCTCAATACGAAGATACTTCTATGCCTCATTGCCGCCTTATTCATAATCAGTTCGATAATTATCTGACTGATTATTCCGCGACGACAACACCACCATGAGCCACCACCGCCGGGAAACAACTACACAGTGGCTATGCAGACATCTTTGCGGTTCTTCAATGCCTAGAGATGTAAGTCTTTTTTTTGTTTGTTTTTAGAGGTGAGATATATTTTTAAAAATTGTTATTTTTTATTATCTGTTGCTCATGTTTTGCATATGTTTTACTCATGTTTTGTATATATTATATTTATTTTGGTCAATTTTTTTTTTCCTTCTTATCTCAACTTTTTCAATAGTAATAACTAGGTTTTGCATCCACGCTACGCGTGGATATTGTTTTTAATACTATTTTGATAAAAATCATATGCGAGCAATTATATTTATTGAGATATTATTTTATGTATAATGGTGATTGTAATAATATATATTAAAACTATTGTAGTTTTAATCTCAGTAATTATATATCGTTTGTGAGGTTTCAACGGTCTTGTTTTGAATCTATATATATCCCATTTGAAAAATGTATTATATGGTCGAACATTTATAAGTTAGTATATCAAAGCCACTAAAAGTGTAACAAAGTAATCAAATGCTATTTTAATAACCATAGTATTAACACGAATATAAAAGATTATACATCACTTCTTTAAATAAAGAAAATAAGTTTTTTTTAATCATTTTCAGTTTCATCTTCGTTATATATGTTTCCTATGCAAACAACAAAAAGTTATAAAGTAATTATCTTTCCTTAGCTAATTTAACCAATACAAATTTTTGATTTAATGTACTAAATTGAAAAAAAAAATAAACACAACTTTTGCTTTCACATTCATGACAACTTTAATTTTGAAACTAAGACAATAGATGAATATGAAATAAATTTTGAAACTAATTTAAAATCACAAAAGATCGACATTTTTTGTCAGTTTTATCTTGAATATGTAAAGACCGGACTTTTGTCTGGTAGAATATTGGATGTGGTAACTTTTAAATGATTTTTCAATGATTGTACCTTACTTCTTCCAATTAGAGTGAATAAGTTTTTTCATCATATTCATTTTCATTCTGGTTATATATGTTTTCTATAAAAACAACAAAAAAAGGCAAAAAAGTTAAAAATTATTTTCCTTCCTTAACTATTTTAATTAATACAAAATTTTAATTTAATCTATAAATCGAAAAGAAATGTAATAAACACAACCCTTGCTCTCATATCTATGAAAAAAACAATTTTGAAACTAAAATAATATATGAATATGATATGAATTTTGAAACAAAGTTATAATAACCAAAAACCAACAAAGTAAATATATGTTTTTGTAAATTTTACATTGGATTGGAGAGATAGAAACATGAATTTTATCTGGTGATATATTGGTTGTGGTAACTTTTCAATAGTTATTCGATAATATCATAAACCTAAACGATGAGGATTTAATTCTCATACTTAGGGGTCATTGTAAATAATATTGAAGTGATAAACATTATTTTATATCAGAGAATATTGGTTTACACGTAGTTATTTTTCCTTCATTATAGTTTTTTCTCAATCCATGGGTGAATTCTTTCTCATGTGTTTTTTATTTATTTATTTATTCCATCAGAGCATAGATTTGATCAAGAATACAATTAAGTAGGCAAAATCAATACATTTAGAGGCATATAGCATCAACTTTTATTAGTAACTAGATAAGTATCCGCATATATGCGGGTTTGTAATTTAATATTTTATAACCCGCTAAAAAAATTAAAGACGAAAAAATAGAAAACAAAATTAGATCACCCATGAAAAATATATAATACATAAATTTAGAAACAAAGTTTACGATGAAATAAATATATACCTTGAAAGAAAAATTTGGTGAAGAGATGCAGAAAATAGTTTTGGATTAGTTTATTGAACTTTTATTTTTTGGGTGTGTAATTGACACATTACCAAATTGTGGTTTATATAGAGGTGATAAATTATAATTATTTTCCTTTTATGATTAATTTCCTTAATCTAAATGGAAAAACTAAATAATATTTTTTTATTTTTATATTAATTTTTCCTTTTAGGATAATTGTTTTTTTAAATTTAAAATTTTAATTTTAATAACTTTACATTTTAAGATTATAAATCAGTTATTAAATTTTTAGAATTTTGAGGTTTTTTATTAATCAATTTTAAGATTATTAATTGCTTATTAATTGATTTGAGTAACTTTACATTCAGTTTTATATTATAAGATTTCTTTATTATAAACTGAAATATTATTTATTTATTTATTTTAAAACTGATTTTTTCATTTTCTTTTTATGATTGTTATCTATTGTTTAATTTCCTTATTATAATTTGAAATAGAGTTTTTCCTTTTAAAAAATTGTTTTTCATGTATAGTTTTTGTTTAATTTCCTTAATCTAAACATAACTACTATTGTTTTCCTAATACTTTTTAAAATTATAGTTTTTGTCTATTTTTTTCCTAATACATTTTAAGATTCCTAAAATTTTCATTTTATTGTTAATATTATGTGTTAAAATATAATTATAATTTTATCAAAAAACACGTGTCAAAATATAATTAGAAATTTATTAAACATGTGTCAAAATCTGATAGTTTGACTAAACACGTGTCGTGATCATTCAAATTACTAACTTTGAAATATTCTGTTTTATATAATAAATAAAATTTTACATGTTTAGATTTTTTATAAGAAATCTAAACATATAAGAAATCATATAATAAATAAAATTTGACATGTTTAGATTTTTTATATGAAATCTAAACATATAATAAATCAGGTACTTAAAAAAAATTATGATTAATTTCAAAAACTTAAGAAATAAATCTTTGAAGGAAATTTTGGTGAAACATATATATGCTGTAAATACCCTTGAAATACGAATATTGGATTTTTAATTTTAATGTGTAAAAGTATATATTTATCTTTTGTAAATAATTAATAACACATATTCAACTTTAATAAAATATTATGTGGTTTATATTTTAGCTAAACGGAATAATAAAATTTATTTTTTCAGGTTATAAGATAGTTTTGATCGATTTTTTAAGTTTTAAAAGTCACAAATTTTAAAATTAAAAAGGTGTAGATTATTATATAGAGTTTGGTCGTGGTTGTATATTAATAATTTTCCTTTTAAAATTTTCTTTTGTGAGAATGTAAATTATTATGACATTTTAATCTTGGTCGTATTTTAATAATTTTCTTTATAAGTTTATAGTATATTTATAATTTTCCTTTTTAAGTTTGGTCATGGTATAAATTTATAAGTTTCCCTTTGTCATTTTTCTTTATTGTAAGTTTTTCTTACTTATTCTTGTTTTTTTTTTTAAATTGTCTTTTTTTGTTTAACATTTTTTAATATTTACATTAATTCATTTTTACTTTTTAAATTAAATTGACACATGTCAAGATATAAATTAACAACTGTGACAGATGTCACAATCTCGTTATTAAAAATTATCCTATGTGTCATATTCACGTTGAGGGATCCAATTTTATATAATAAGATAGATTTTATTTTGACATAAAAATTCCGTTTTCTTTATTTTGTTTGTTAAGATTTTTATGTTGATTTTTCATAGAGTCAGCATATATATCAAGTTAAATTCCTTTTCAATAATTTTTTATTTTGTCAATTTAGCTCTTTTGATATTTATTTCCATTTTAAGAGAAAAACGATTTGTTGGCATATAATTTCCTTTTTCTTTTTTTTGTTTGTTAAGCTTTTTATGTTGATTTTTCATAGAGTTATCATAGATATTAAATTAATTTTCTTTTAAATGATTTTGTCTTTTGTTAATTTAGATTTTTGATATTTATTTCTATTTTAAGAGACGTTTTTTTGAAATTTTTGACATTATTTAAGATTTAATTATAATGCTGATTTGGTATATTTTAATTGGTCATTTAAAATTCTATTTGGACATATTTAGATGCATATAGCATTAAATTTTATTAGTATAAGATTTTATTTTAACATATAATTTCCTTTTTTGTTAAGCTTTTTATGTTGATTTTCCAAAGAGTTAGCATAGATATCAAGTTAATTTCCCTATAAATAATTTTTTCTTTTGTTCATTTAGCTCTTTTGATATTTATTTTCATTTTTTTTTGTTAATTTAGTTCTTTTGATATTTATTTCCATTTTAACAGACACAATTTTTTGGTATTCTTGACATTATTTAAAATTTAATTAAAATGTTGATTTGACATATTTTAACTAGTCGTTTAAAATCATATGTGGATGCCTTTAGAGGCCTATAGCATCAATTTTTATTAGTAATAAAGATTAGATACACTAGACCATGTCATCATACGTTTGCAATGAGTTATATGGGTTTCCAACTCAAAACCAATTGGCAATGAGTGGATTGGCCCATGTCCCTTATAACTTTCGATGTGGGATAATATTTTCTAATATGTCGTGTGTAACCATGATGCCGATTACATCCCAAAACATGATTGGGATTGTATTGTTCTTAAACGATTGGGATGTTGGTGGTCAATTTGATGCTCTTATTTTTAAAGACATCATGATCGGACATCAATTTCTCTTTAAGAAAATCATTGGAGAAATAATAAAAATATGGTGTGCAGCAGAAAACAATGACAACAACTCGGAGTGGAGTTAACTATGAAGATGGAAATTTCAAAAATTATGGACTCATGAAACTACGGAAGCAAAAATTCCTAATTGATGATGAAGCATCATGTACAGATACCGCTGCAGGATATCCTCACAATTTTTTCGAGAGAAAGCTGTCAACGAGAAAAGGCTTGGTCTTAATTGGGATCGAATCGGAAGAACAACAAAGTCAATATATTTCAAAAAGGCAATGATACGGAAGTGTTGGTATCAGATTGTCGAAGTTCCGTGACTATTATCGAAAGCATAGGGGTTTGTTATGCGGTGTGCAATTCAAATGTTTAGCCAAATGATGCTACTGAGGCATACATTTCGTATCATATTAAGATCAAATATGGAGAAGGAAATAATGGATTTCATGATTCGTTAGCGAGTTAGACTTGTCTACGGAAAACATCGTCAAAATCATTTCTTTTGTTGTATCTTTTTCACTATATGACGCATATATCTGCTTATGTAATAACTTGTTTTTTGAAAGTTTTATATGACTTTATAATCTCAATTTGAAATGAATGAAATTGTTTGCCGAAAAAAACATATTATAATAAATTGTTCATCTATGACTTTTTCCATTAATCTGGGAATATACAAAAAATATTTGGGGAAATTATCAAAAAAAATCCTCAACTTTCAATTTCCGGCTATTCAAAACATGAATTTTCATGTGGATAGATTAAATCATCAAGTTATAACGACTTTATTTTAATCACATACTTTTATTGACTGAGCCAAATTAGTCATGTCGTTAAGTTGCTTAACATAACGATTAAACGGGGTTAAAAACCGTTGTAAAACCCAATTAATCAAAACGACGCCTTGCCCATTTACACATACGCTTCGAAGGCATCTCGCGGTTTCCGACACAAACATCCGATTTCTCAGAATTGGAGCTCAGCGGTTTAGGAGAAGAAGAAATCGAGGAATCCATTGAGGAGAGGAAGACGAAATCGAGGAATCGATTTAGGAGAGACATCGAGAGAAAAGAAGTCGTAAGAGATAGACCAAGAGATAAAAAATCGATTTGGGGATGAGAGAAATCGAACTGGAGATTTTCGAAGACTAGGGTTTATAGAAATCGATTTCGTGATTTTGGAAATTTTAAGTGTAAATGGACACAATGTTGATCCCGTGGATCACTAAGTGTGTTTAAAGAATGATTAGGAGATGGGAGGTGAGATTTTCGTTAATAGAGCAATTTAACCACATTTAAGACAGGTCGGGAGAAATATGATTAGGCCGGGGGCCGTGTTTCGTTTTATTGATGAGAGAGAAGTAAACGCTTTAGAATTACGAACTGGTTCCGAAGGACGCCCAGTTCGGCGTTCTAAAGTGTTGTCTTGTTACAAAGAGAGAGAGGTCGGGTAACTTGTGGTAGGAGAGAGAGTGAAAATCCCAGTCCCCCAAAGCGAGATCCTTCCGCGGTCGGGGGTCCCGGTCCAGATATCTCCAAGTGAAGGTGTGTGAGGGGGTATATA
The DNA here is from genome assembly GCA_030161315.1 of Eutrema japonicum. Taxonomy (NCBI): domain Eukaryota; kingdom Viridiplantae; phylum Streptophyta; class Magnoliopsida; order Brassicales; family Brassicaceae; genus Eutrema; species Eutrema japonicum. The sequence continues at coordinate 41,695,307 of BSQW01000006.1, forward strand.
TAGCAAGAACCGCGTAGACAGCTCTCCGCAATTCGGGGATGTCGTGATGTTGACAGGACACGTCGTGAACAGTACCCGTCACGTCGTGAACAGTGACGAGCAGGTCGGGAACAGTAACTGGCAGGTCGTGAACAGTACCGGCACGTCGTGAACAGTGCGGAGCAGGTCGTGAACAGCGCCGGTGAACAGTGTCGGTGAACAGTGTCGGCGAACAGTGCATCTTCGTGCGGCGTCAATGTCAGCTCGGGGTGTGAACTCGGTATGGGAGCTCGGGGTGCGAGCTCGGGATGGAAGCTCGGGGTGTGAACTCGGGATGGAAGCTCGGGGTGCGAGCTCGGGATAGAAGCTCGGGGTGCGAGATCGGGATGGGAGCTCGGGGGCGAGCTCGGGATGGAAGCTCGGGGTGCGAGCTCGGGATGGAAGCTCGGGGCGCGAGCTCGGGATGGAAGCTCGGTGCCGTCTTTGGTCGAATGCCGACTTCTGGCTGATTTCGACCAGGCGGGCCTTATTTGCTGAGATGGGCCTAGCTAATTGGGGGTGCTAAACCCACCTCTAACAATAAGCCCCCCCCCCAGTTCGGTGTCATGAGGTGTAGCGAATGCATCGAAGTTGATCTTTGTTAGCTCGGCGCATCTCAGGTCGGTTTCCAAGGTCCTAGGACGGACGTGCGTGAATTGCTTAGACCGCGAGGTTAGCGAGCTGCGTGGTCGGTGGGCCGCGGGTTGTGCAGTCAGAGGACTGATCGTGAGCTCGGCGAGTAGGAGGTCGGCGAGCTGTGGTCGTTAGTTAGGCGGAGCTGTTGAGGTCGGCGAACTGCGACTGCGCAATGAGCGAGCTGCGACCGAGCTACCTAACTGTTAGACCGAGCTGCGACTCCGAACTGCCTCACTGTCAGATCGACGAGCTATGATCTGCAAAAAAAATGGCTAAAGATACGAGATTGCGCTTGAGGCTGAGCTCGGCGTTTGTTAGTTAGGCGCGAGGCCGGCGAGATATGATTCCGAGTCGTTTAATTTCTAAAATAGGTTAGTTACTTAGCGTACCACAAGGTCAGCGAGTCGCGCGGTCGGAGAACTGCGATCATGAGCTTGGCGAGTAGGAGGTCGGCGAACTGTTGAGGTCGTTAGTTAGGCGGAGCTGTTGAGGTCGGCGAACTGCGACTGCGCGATGAGCGAGCTGCGACCGAGCTACCTAACTGTTAGACCGACGAGCTGCGACCCCGAACTGCCTCACTGTCAGATCGACGAACTACGACCACGCACTGCTTTTCTTGGAGTTCGGCTTAGAGAAACGGATCTTGTGATTAAATCTAACTAGAAAAAGAAATTGGAAACTAACTTCCTCTTTCGCGTCGCGTAAGTCGGTGATGGCGGAGAAAAGCGGCGGCGGCCATGGCAGATCTCCGGGAAGCTTGAGCGACGGCGGATATCCGACGTGTGATGATGAGTGATGTCGAGATCGGAGCAAGGGAATAGATCCGAGATGGTGGTCGGCGAAGGATGTCGCGGACGGAGGTGGCTTGACGGCGGCGAAGGCTGAGCTTGACGAGCTCGTATTGAATCCGCGAGCTGATTGGTTGTCGAGGCTGGTGACGGTGAGTCGGCGGATTCGTGATTTGAGTCTCGACTGAACGGTCCTTGTGACGGAGAAGTTGAGCAGCGAACGTGGGCTGCGAAGTCGGAGAGTGGATAGAGAGGAGAAGGTGTGGGCTTCGGCGCCGAAGGTGGAGATGACTCTGGTCGGAGATGCGGTTTTGCAGCGGAAGATGCAGGTCTTCGCCAGTGGTTCGCTGGATTTGAGTAGATCGGATTCGCTCGGATTCACCGCCAAGAGATGGTCGTGAGGAAGGAGGAGATTGGGCTTCGATTTGTGCATCGCGTTGGGTCTGAATCTGGACCATCGTCGGCTTGATTTGTTGCAGGTGCGGCGATGGTGACGGAGCTCCGGAAATTTCGAACGGTGAGAGGTGGCGTCGAGCCAATATTTTTTTTTTTTTTTTTTTTTTTAGGGTCGGGGAGTCCCGGGTCCAGCTATCTCCAAGTGAAGGTGTGTGAGGGGGTATATATAGCAAGAACCGCGTAGACAGCTCTCCGCAATTCGGGGATGTCGTGATGTTGACAGGACACGTCGTGAACAGTACCCGTCACGTCGTGAACAGTGACGAGCAGGTCGGGAACAGTAACTGGCAGGTCGTGAACAGTACCGGCACGTCGTGAACAGTGCGGAGCAGGTCGTGAACAGCGCCAGTGAACAGTGTCGGTGAACAGTGTCGGCGAACAGTGCATCTTCGTGCGGCGTCAATGTCAGCTCGGGGTGTGAACTCGGTATGGGAGCTCGGGGTGCGAGCTCGGGATGGAAGCTCGGGGTGTGAACTCGGGATGGAAGCTCGGGGTGCGAGCTCGGGATAGAAGCTCGGGGTGCGAGCTCGGGATGGGAGCTCGGGGGCGAGCTCGGGATGGAAGCTCGGGGTGCGAGCTCGGGATGGAAGCTCGGGGCGCGAGCTCGGGATGGAAGCTCGGTGCCGTCTTTGGTCGAATGCCGACTTCTGGCTGATTTCGACCAGGCGGACCTTATTTGCTGAGATGGGCCTAGCTAATTGGGGGTGCTAAACCCACCTCTAACACACAACATCGTTTTGATTAACTGAGCTTTACAACGTTTTTTTACCAAACATATACCATCATCGATCGTTTCAAAAAGCCAGTCAAAAGAAAAAAGCAGGGATAACTCATTTCTACATAAAATGCGATCATAACAAATTAAAGGCGATCATAATTCATTACATTTTGAGCGATGAGAGATGCATCTTTGGTACTTGTTGTAGTCTCATTTTCCATTCTCCATTCCATTAACGTCGCCATAACAATCAGCAAATTATTTATTTGGAACTCAAAAGATGGCCATGCTTTTGGTCTTTCCACCGCACCAACCAATTCTATCTAAAAATAATATATTCTAACTAGATTGATAAAAGAAAAACTCTAATGACCTATGGAGGTAAGTTTATTTTTTTACTAATATTTTTTATTTATATAATAATTATGTAAATCTAAATATATAGTTTACTTTACTAAAAAATAAAATAAATTAATAAGACAACAACAAAATAATGTAATTCTTTTTAAAAACAATAAAAACATGAAAAGTTTATTAAAAATTTGCTAATCAAGGTTATAGAAGCAGGTGCATGGTGAGTGGAAACGAAAGCAAAGCTCATGCGTTATTGTCACAGAGGAAGTACAAGCGTGACATGAATTTCGATGGACCGATCAGGATTCAGGGGAAAATGGTGTCCTCATGGTGATGATGAACAAGCAGAGTAAGATGGGAGGGTTGCCGCAAAGTTTCAAAGATTTCGTGATCAGGATTCAGGGGAAAATTAGGGTTTATAGAAATCGATTTCGTGATTTTGGGAATTTTAAGTGTAAATGGGCACAACGTCGTTTTGATTAACTGAGCTTTACAACATTTTTTTACCGAACATATATCATCATCGATCGTTACAAAAAGTCAGTCAAAAGGAAAAACCAGGGATAACTCATTTCTACATAAAATTAAAAGCGATCATAATTCATTACATTTTGAGCGATGAGAGATGCATCTTTGGTACTTGTTGTAGTCTCATTTTCCATTTTCCATTCCATTAACGTCGCCATAACAATCAGCAAATTATTTATTTGGAACTCAAAAGATGGCCACGCTTTTGGTCTTTCCATCGCACCAGCCAATTCTATCTAAAAACAATATATTCTAACTAGATTGATAAAAGAAAAACTCTAATGACCTATGGAGGCAAGTTTATTTTCTTACTAATATTTTTTATTTATATAATAATTATGTAAATATAAATATATAGCTTACTTTACTAAAATTTAAAATAAATTACTAAGACAACAACAAAATAATGTAATTCTTTTTAAAACAATAAAAGTTGAAAAGTTTATTAAAAAACAATATATGGCAACGTAGCGCAGATAATCACTTAGTATTCTTAAAACCATTACATACCATTGTACTTTGATCTTGGTTATATTACCAATTACATAATTGTTGTTAACAAGAACCTATTACATAATTTTTTGTTAAATATTATCATGCCGAGAATGTAAGTTTTTTCCTGCTTGTAAGTTTTTGTGTACTTTTTTCGTTAAATATTACCTGCTTGGACGCAAGTCTCGGTAGAAATTAGTGAATGACGACACAATATCCATCACTACATATATAAATGAAATGTATAGTATATATATAAATATATATATATCATATATAGTAAAAGCGAAGTGAATTTTCGGAATGGAGCTCTCTCATTCATCCTAAACCGTAAAATTCGGTTAGTTTTTTTTTATATCGGTTTGATTTAAGTTTTGTTTTCGTACCGATTATTGAATTTTGGGCTTTCAGTTCTAAAATTTTAGAGCCCGTTTTTTAAAAAACCCTATGGAATTTTGAGATTAACTTTCTGTGGCCGCTTTTATATTTTTTTGGGCTGCGATTTTTGGAGATTTTCGTGATGGGCTATGTATTAAGTTCGAAATATTATCAAATATTTCGGATCGTGTTCGTTGGCCCAATTGGGATATATCGTATTGGACCATTGGCTATTTTCAAATCATATTGAGCTATAGCCCATAATTTATAGTCGGTTTTTAAAAACCCTAATCTTTCGATATAAATAACTTTCATTAGTCAATAGTCACCGTATTTATCAATTGGAATCGTCGAAGTGTTGAGTTTTTCTGTTTTTCTTCATAGTTTCTCAATGAATTATGCTCACATGTTTCGATATCTAGGATATACATGCGGATATGTATGGATTTAGTTTACCTATTGATATCGTGATTTTTGGAAGCATGGATTTTCCTCGGCCAATGTTCTTCGTTGATGGTGATTAAGATACAGAGTTCTTGAGGATATGTCTTTCTCGGTTCTATCTATTGGTTTTTGATGATAAACAGTTTTCGTCGTTGGTTGGGGTTTTGTTTGTTTTGGAGTGTTTCTGGTAATTGTTTCAATGGGTTTATTCTCCGAGGAGTCATTGTAGTCATAGATCTTGCCGGTTTCGAGTCTTATCTCTGTTTTGGAATTTTATATTTTTCGGAAACCCTAACGTAGGAAAGAAGAAACGATGATGTATGCGACTATTCATACGGAAGATGAGTTCATAGAGGACGGCATGACGTGGACGAAACCTCTTATGGAGAAGAGGGTCGGTTTTTGGATCCTGGTTTGCGTTGTGTGAATAATGGAAAAGAGAAGATTCTGGTTTTCGACAACAGCAATGGCAACCACACGCTTGCGATCTTCCACAGTAACTTATTTTTTACTGTCACATTGTTATGCTATTTTGCTTGGACCATAAGGTATTGTTCTCGATTAAATCAAACATTTAGTTTTTTAAGATTACAAGCAATTCGTTGATTCGTTAGAGTTTTAGATTTAAAATCACTGCTTATAAAAAAGTAAAAGCCAATGTTTAATAAAACATTTGTCCAATTTGATTTGCCAAAATGACTTTGCATTGCTTTTGTAGCTTTAAATGTACGGCACAAAAGGGTTGTGTTTACAAACGGTGTTTGTGTTTGACACGTTGTCTTTGTGGTCGATATTTGCCATCGTTTAGGTTTTATTTAATTAGTTCACTAATTGTCTGTATTATTTGTTCGTCATGATCTACCTTGAGCTCTATTTTGTTGCTCTATTGAGGTTTTCGTTAAAATTTTAGCTCGGCCTATCGGTTATTTTGTGGTTGTGTAATATTCTCATGTTACTGAGAAGAAGGTTTCGAGGAAATAAGGGATCAGAAGGAAAAACTTTTAAAAGGTGTTTCATAAAGCTTTGATCTCTTTGGTTTAATGTGCTTATTTTCATTTAATTTGGTCTACTATCTCTTTGGTTTGGCTTTCACCGGGACATTAATAACTAATAACCCAACGTACAAGTTTTGTATGTCTTGCATATTGTATCTCTACTTGATCGGTGACTTTTTATTTGTTTTGTTCGTGTAAGTTGCTCTTGCTCTTTGGGATATTTTTCAAGTTTATACGCCATTGCTTCTCTTTTGAGGTATCGGTTTCTTGTGAATCACTTTATGTTTTAGTGTTTTGTGTTTGCAGCGATTCGTCTCTTATCTTTCGTTTTCTACCTTTTTGGGTGCTCGTGGTTTGGTTCCGGTTTTCTGGGAGGAGAATAACTTTTGATTTCTGAAATGGTGGCGCAAGGTAAATTTTTTAGTTGTGATTTTCCTGAAACCTTGGCTTTGGGTTATGCTTTTCGTTTCAAGCAACAATTTAGGATCATCGTTTTGTCTGCAGGGGCTGCTAGACATCCAGGTTTCCATTGCTGTGTTGGTAGCGGTGGAGAAAAAATGCTTCATGAATCGTACAAGTAGAAAGGTAATGAACTCTCTGCACATCACCATGATCAATACCTTGCTCACTATGTGTAGTCCCATTAATCGATGATAAATCTATCATTCTGTTGAATTTATCCAGCAACATTACTTTGAAAGCATAAAATTATTTTGTTCCTGGAACTAAATCGTGCTATGATTTTTGTTATCCTTTGTGTTTGTAGGAATTGAGTTGTTCCTAAGCACGTAAATAGTGAAAGCTGATCTCTCTGCCAAGAGCCTTTTCAGTGCAGTTGGGGATGTCGACTCTCATAATTGCAATTGGTTCTACTGTAATAATTGATATCCTTTTATTATTCACATCATCAAGTTTTTATATATTCTCTGATGAGAAGAAAGTAACTCCTCATTTCTCCGCAAGTTCTCATATTGACTGATTTTGGTGTAAAAAGCGCAGACTCTAAGAATATGTTCTATCTGAGGGAGAGTGAGGATGCCGACAATCTGGTCCCAAATCAAGTGTTATTGGTTCTATAATTTTGAAATCCATATTCAAATTTTGTGTTATTGGTTCTATGATTTTAAAATCCATGTTAAAATCAAGTGTTATTCAATAGTAAAGATTTTCATAAGGATTTGATTTTAATTTGGATTTGAATGGATTTACAAGTATTTTTAAGAGTAAAATACGTACAAAGAAGCAAATATCGAGTGAAATAATAAAATAAGAAGTCTATTTAACAAACAGCAATGTATACATCAAATGGAATACTAACTTATAACTCTTTTTATGATTCCCCTCTGTTTTATAATAGAGCAGTAAAATGAATGTGAGGATTCAAAATTTCCAAGAGATGCTTTTGACGGTGAAATGTTTGTGCTAGAGATGAAAAAGAAGAAAGAAGAGATGGAGAAGAAGCATGAAGGTAAAGTAAGAGAAGAAGATAAAGAGAATGAGAAGTTGAAGAAGACGTTGGAATTAGAATAAGAGAAGAGATAGGCCATGTTCGTTTGTGTATATGGGCGTCACGTCTAAAAACTATATCTGGACGCGGTAGCTAGACGCATCATCTAGATGCAGTTCGTTTCTATGTTTGATGTTTGCACCTACGCTCTGGTACCATGGTTTTGTGTTCGCACTTGCGTGAAAGATAAGAATCGACAAGAAAAATATATAATTTCGGCCAAACATGGAGAGATTTCCAACTAGGAAAGAATGAAGAATTGAAATAATCCATGAAATTAATGTATATAAATAATGACTACTTTAGAGATGAAACTTAACATGCATGGTATCAAAACTGTGAAAGGGATTGTTTACCTACGCTATAATTTCATGGTTTCATGCTCGCTCTTCATGGTTTCATGCTCGCTCTTGCGAGAAAGATAAGAACAAACAAGAAGAAGAGAGTTTCGTCTAGGGAGAACAAATAATTAAAATAATCCATAAACTTAATGTATACAAATAGTTACTAATTTAGAGATGAGACCTAACATGGTATCAAAGCTACCAAAGGGATTGTTTACATACGCTTTGATATCATGGTTTTGTGCTCGCACTTGTAAGAAAGATAAGAAAATTCACGAAGGAGACACGATTCCCGTAAAACGGAGAGAGAGTTCTGGCTATGGAGAACGAAGAATTAAAATAATCCATTAACTTAAGGTATACAAATAATGACTACTTTAGAGATGAAACTTGACATGGTATGAAAACTACCAAAGGGATGGTTTACCTATGCTATGATATCATTGTTTCATGCTCGCGCTTGCGAAAATATAATAACCGACAAGAAGGAGAGATGATTCCCGTTAAACATGGAGAGAGTACCGGCTAGGGAGAACGAATAATTAAAATCATCTATAAACTTAATGGTTACAAAAAATTACTAATTTAGAGATGAAACTTGACATGGTATCAAAGCTACCAAAGAGATTGTTTACCTATGCTCTGAAACCATGTTTTCACAATCGCGCTTGCGAGAAAGATAAGAACCGACAAGAAGGAGAGACAAATCATGGAAAACGGGCAAAGAGTTCCAGCTAGGGATAGTGAAGAATTAAAATCATCTATAAACTTAATGTATACAAATAATGACTGATTTATATAGAGATGAAATTTAACATGGTATCAAAGCTACCGATTGTTTACCTACGCTTTGATACCATGGTTTCGTGCCCCCCGCTTGCGAGAAAGATAAGAACCTACGAGAAGGAGAGACAATTCCGGCAAAACAAGGAGAGCGTTTCGGCTAGAGAGAATAAATAATTAAAATAATCCATAAACTTAATGTATACATATAATGACTACTTTAGGGATGAAGCTTAACATGGTATCAAAGTTACCAAATGGAGTTTGTAACTACACTCTGATACTATGGTTTCGTTTCCGTGCTTGCGAGAAAGATAAACATCGACGAGAAGGAAAGACAATTTTGGCAAAACAATGATAGATTTCCGGCTAGGGAGAATGAAAAATTAAAGTAATTCATAAACTTAACTTATACAAATAATGACTACTCTAGAGATGAAACTTAACATGGTATCAAAACTACGAAATGGATTATTTACCTATCCTGTGATATCATGGTTTTGTGTTCGCGCTTGCGAGAAAGATAAGAACCGACAAGGAAAATAGACAATTCCCGTAAAACGGGGAAAAAGTTCCGGTTAGGGAGAACAAAGAATTAAAATAGAGAAAGAGAATTTGAAGGAGACAAGACTAAACCATTGTGAAATTTATATTTCAGGAATGAAAAGAAGAAGAAGAACATGCTGGAGATTTTTGACGAATAACCAAGGGAGATCTAAATTATGAATCTAGAGAGAGAGAGAGAGAGAGATAGCGATAAAGCCTTCAGGGACAAGTAATTGCTCGATATTATATCGCCGTTAGTTTGTCTTTTCCGTGTTCCTATTTCTGTTTAATCAGGTTGACATGTAAGTTAAAACCTTCAGAGACATTTAAGTGTAGCCTTTTGGTAATGGTTGTCTTACTTTTTTTTTTTTTATATGTATTTCTTTTTTTATTCTAATATAGGCTTCTTAATGAGCCATAATTGGCACACCTTCTATCACGACTTTGGAACATGATATGCTCAAATTAATACCCTAAACAGTACTAAAGCAGTTGATGTAGTAAATCAGGGGTCGAACACAAGAACTCAGTTATCACACAATAGATTATATAGATCCAAAATACGCTAAATCAAAAGATGTAATTGAAAATAAGTATGCAAGTAAAAGTGTTGTAAATTCAGTTGGAGGCAGATAGGTTCAGGGTATTTCTCAGGAAATCAATGAATGCAGCTAAATTAACTAACAGGATTCAGATTAAGCACGGTTCTTTAACTCAAATCACTAAAATATAGCTAACCAACTCTCGTTGCAAAAACTATCTAAATTTAAATCCTAGAAATTCCAAATCTCTTTGCGAATCCTAAAGTCTAAATCAGCTTTAAAGTTCAGTTTGATATGTTCACAAATCAATTAAACCAAATCTCTTTGCGAATAATCAATTTGCTCACTATAGGTTCTATCAGGTAATTAATCGCACTCTCGTGCCTAATCAATTACCCTAAGATCTAAATTCTAGGTGATCAATCCAGAATTAGCTTTTAGAACATCCTATGGCGAAGAACTAATTCAGATAGTGAATCCTAAACAGATTAATCAACCTAGCATTCAAAGAAATCCTTATGAGAAAACCCTAAACCTAACAGGTGATTTACTCAGACATAGAGATTGAAACAATAAACATGACTGAATAAATACTCAAATAAATAATAAGAAAGAGTAACAAAGGGTTCGAAATCTTCTCTCAGACGAACAAAGTATCAGACTTGTCTCCCTCAAAAGCTCTCTCTCAAATCCAGAATAAAATAAGCGTAGTCTAAAAGTGGCTGTAAAAATCTCTATTTATAAGCTAACACACGAATTGGGGCTTCTTTTAATTATTAAATACTTCTTGGGCAAATCTGCAGTTCTTCAACTCTTCATTAAGTCGCGTGCCTTGTCTTGCTGCGATGGGTATCGATCGATACCAGGGGGTATCGATCGATGCTTGACGTAAAATCAGATACTCAGCGACACGAACTTCAGCCTTGCTCCAAACTGCTCCAGAAAGCTCCAATACTTCCAATTACGCTCCAAACGTGCTAAGACCTGCAAAAGACTCTAAAAGACTACAAAACACTAGAAAGACTCTATAAAAGGACTTATATCATGGCCTAAACAGGGTAAAAACCATGATATATCAACTCCCCCAGACTTAGCATTTGCTTGCCCTCAAGCAAATAGAAGACTAAACCAGAGAAAGAGGTTTGAAAACGTAGAGACTCACCTGTTCATGAACCATCGAAAAGACCCTCTTTCCAAGTACCCAAACGTCACCTAATCAGCTTTTGATCTAACCACCATGTACTTCTCCGTAGACATTCGCAGCTTTTCCAGACTCCACACATTATTTCACAGCATTGTTCAGATAAAGCCATCCTCGCCAGTTTCATCGCTGCAGCCAATGTTCAAGAACCTTCTAGATTCTTTACCAGACAATATCATGATAAGGAACCACCATTTTCACACTTTTTGTATCAATTTCTCTCCCCCAGACTTATTTCTTATTATGTTCTTTCTTTTATTTTCAGCTTTGCATATACACATCAAGGTATGAGACGCGAGTATTGATGGTGTTTGCCACCGAATCCCCGGTTCTTCCCTCTCTATGTATCAAAGGATGTAGGCGAATAATGGCATCATAGGAAAATCTTAGCCTCGCTTCCAATCCTTTGTGTGATCATTCCCTCTTAAGTAGAATAATGGGATTGCTGGAAATTTTCCTAGCCCTCTACTCAGAAGAAAATCATATCATCTTTTATGCTCTTATTTATCAACTTATAACAAGGGAGAGAGATACCATAACTCAAAACACGTGAGTTCCTTTATCAGATATGAATGATGAATCAAGCTCTATGAACACTAACCATATCGATGAAGTTCAAAAGTTGTCTCAGGCTTCAGAAGAACTTTACTGGAGACATGGATGTTTTCTAGTCAACTGGTCAGTCCTTGGATTTTTCATTGGTCGATCTAGAACTGATCTTGCAACACTGTGCACTCAAAAACAAAATCAAAACAATAGGTTCAAGCACAGGATCATCATCTCCAACAAGTTTTGACTCAATAAAACAATTTTGACTCGATAAAACGACTGACTCTAAGAAAAAGAAAAACAATGTCAGCAGACACCTCCCCCAGACTTGAACAACACTGTCCCCAGTGTTATCTAGCCTAGAGTCAGTGAAAGAAAACAAAAGAACAGGATAACACGAAGAGAAACAAGAAGTTACCTTGCTGGAACATCTAGTATCAATCGACACACAGCCTGGTATCGAGCGATACCAGGCTTAAATCGACTTGATGAACCTTTCTTTCGTGATTGGTGTCGACCGATACCAATGGGGTATCGATCGACACTAGGCGATTTCGAGTTTTGCCCCTTGTTTATCCTGACACAAACGCAGAACGAACCAAAAATAAAAAGAAAAACGACTCAAAAACAGACTCACCAGTGGATTGCCTCCCACCAAGCGCTCCTTTAACGTCATTAGCTTGACTGTAACTCCACTGAGGTTGTGGGTGCATTATCCAGAGGCGTTATGTGTCCGTCTGGAATCTCGGCTTTCGCCCAATAGTGTTTCACCCTTTGTCCCTTGACAGTGAACTCTTCGCCTTTGCGATTGATCAGCAATACAGCACCATGTGGTCTGACCTCCTTGATTGTGAAGGGACCTGACCAACGAGAACGCAGTTTACCAGGAAACAATTGCAAACGAGAGTTATACAGAAGTACCTGGTCGTTCGGTTCGAAGTGTCTGGAGATGATCTTCTTATCATGATAAGCCTTGGTTCTCTCCTTGTACAGCTTCGAGTTCTCATAAGCGTGGTGCCTGATCTCATCCAGCTCGTTCAGCTGAATCAATCTCCTCTCAGTAGCAGGTTTGATGTCGAAGTTCAGCAACTTCGTCGCCCATGCAGCCTTGTGCTCAATCTCCACTGGAAGGTGACATGCTTTCCCATACAGCAAGTGGAAAGGTGTAGTTCCCAGCGGTGTCTTGAAAGCAGTCATGTATGCCCATAGCGCATCATCCAACTTCGTAGACCAATCCTTCCTATAAGCACTCACTGTCTTCTCCAAAATCTCCTTGATCTGCCTGTTGGAGACCTCGACTTTTCCACTCGTCTGAGGGTGATATGGAGTAGCTACACGATGGTTTACACCATACTTCTTCAACAACCTCTCGAAAACCTTGTTGATAAAGTGAGAGCCACCATCACTTATCACAATTCGAGGTACTCCAAAGCGAGGAAAAATGATGGTCTTAAACAGCTTAAGAACCACTGCAGAGTCATTTTTCTCACTAGCTATCGCTTCCACCCATTTGGACACATAGTCCACAGCAACCAGGATGTAATTTTTCTTGTGTGATGATGGAAAGGGACCCATAAAGTCGATGCCCCAGCAATCGAAAACTTCAACCTCAATGATGAAATTTTGTGGCATCTCATGTCTCTTACTGATCTTCCCTCTCCTCTGACAAGCATCACACTGTGAAATGAAGGTGCGAGCATCCTTAAACATGGTAGGCCACCAGAAGCCTGCCTGAAGAGCCTTGTATACTGTCTTGAAAGTGGCAAAATGACCAGCATAGTCAGATCCATGGCAATAAAACAAGACACCAGGAACCTCTGATTCAGCAATGCATCTCCTGTAGATACCATCAGAACAGTGCTTGTACAGGTAAGGTTCATCCCAAAAGAATCTTCTTATGTCACGCATGAACTTTTTCTTGTTATACTTCTTGAGGTGTCTTGGCTCTGCATCTGCAGCGAGGTAATTGGCAATATCAGCGTACCATGGATCATCAGAATCGGTTGCAGCGACGAGATGGTTTTCAGAAACACCAGGATGATCAACAATCAAAACAAGCTTGGAATCGCCAGGGTATCGACCGATACCAGCAGGGTATCGATCGATACTGAAACCTGCAACTCGTGAAAAGTGATGATTCTCTGCGAGATTCGTCTGGAACCCAGTTTCAATGAAGTAAATGGCTTCCTCAGGTAGTTGATCATCAATAGGGACGCCTGCATCGATCCGCATCCGCGAGAGATGGTCAGCGACCCCGTTCTCTATGTCTCTCTTGTCCTTAACCTCGATGTCAAATCCTTGCAGCAAAAGAACCCAACGACAAAGACGAGGCTTGAGATACTTGTTATTCATCAGATACTTGAGAGCAGCATGATCAGTATGAACAACCACCTTGCTCCCAATCAAGTAGGATCAGAATTTCTCAAAGGAGAAGACAACTGCAAGTAGTTCCTTCTCTGTGGTGCTGTAATTCCTCTGAGCATCATCCAAAGTCCTGCTGGCATAGTAGATGACGTGCAACTTCTTATCTTTCCTCTGACCCAGAACTGACCCAACAGCAAAATCACTAGCATCGCACATGATCTCAAAAGGCAGAGTCCAATCAGGAGGTTGCACAATAGGAGCACTCACCAAAGCCTTTTTGATCTCCTCAAAGGCTGCAAGACAATCGGACGTGAAATCAAACTTGATCTCCTTGCACAGTAAAGCAGTGAGTGGGCGTGCTATTTTGGAGAAATCCTTGATAAATCTCCTGTAAAACCCAGCATGACCAAGGAAACTCTGAATATCCTTCACAAAAGTCGGTGGTTGGAGACTTGTCATGACTTGAATCTTGGCTTTGTCAACTTCGATCCCAGCTTCAGAGACCTTATGCCCAAGTACAATGTCATCTTGAACCATAAAGTGACACTTTTCCCAATTAAGGACCAAGTGTTTCTCTTCACACCTCTGGATCACCTTACACAAGTTAGCCAAACAGTCCTTGAATGATGATCCATATACTGAAAAATCATCCATGAACACCTCCATGAAATCCTCAATCATGTCTGTGAAGATAGACATCATGCATCTCTGAAAAGTGGCTAGAGCGTTAAACAATCCAAATGGCATTCTCCTGTATGTGAATGTGCCGTAGGGACATCTGAAAGTGGTCTTCCCTTGGTCATCTGGATGGATGGGAATCTGGAAGAAACCTGAATATCCATCAAGGAAGCAATAGTAGGGATGGCTAGCCAATCTTTCCAGCATCTGGTCGATGAATGGCAATGGGAAGTGATCTTTCCGTGTAGCTGCATTCAACTTCTTGTAGTCAATGCACATTCGATGTCCAGTGATAGTCCTCATAGGAATCATCTCATCCTTCTCATTCTTCACCACTGTTATCCCTCCTTTCTTAGGAAAAACGTGCACTGGACTGACCCAAGAACTATCTGAGATGGCATAGATAACTCCTGCATCTAAGAGTTTCATGACCTCTTTCTTAACCACTTCCTTCAGGTTCGGATTCAGCCTCCTTTGATGCTCAATTGAAGCCTTTGACTCGTCCTCAAGATGAATCCTATGCATGCACAGGTCCGGTGATATACCTGAAATATCATCAAGAGAATAGCCAAGAGCTTTGCGATACTTACGCAGCCTGCTCAGCAGTAAGGTAACCTTTGCGTTGTTCAAGGAAGCATTAATGATTACTGAGAACGTGGAATTAGGACCAAGAAAACTATACCTCAGATTTGCAGGAAGTGGTTTGAGTTCCACTTTAGGATCTTTCTCCTCGCTCCAATCTCCAAGCCCAGCAGCTTGCTTAGTTCTTTCGGCCAAACTTCTTTCTGGCCGCAGGGTATCGATCGATACTAGGTGAGTATCGATCGATACTGGCAGTGGTGTATCGAGCATCTTCCCGTATTCAACAGCAGCATCATTCGCATTAACCTCTGACTCCGCCGAACAGACCAATGCTCTCTCCAATGGGTCCTCAGGATGCATCTCCAGGAAGTACTCTTCAGCAATGTCACAGAAGGTATCAACGAAGAAAGTCTGTCCATCGATGGTTGGTCTCTTCATCATCTTCTCCATGTTAAAAGTCATGACCAACTCACCAATGTTAAGAGCTATTTTCCCATTTCTGCAATCAATCAGAGCACCAACTGTTGCTAGGAATGGCCTTCCCAAGATGAGAGGATCTTTGGGTTCTGAATCATACTTCAAGACAATGAAATTAGTTGAGATTAAGCAATTCCCAGTCTTAATCGGAACATCATCGAGCAATCCTTCTGGAATTCTAACTGAACGATCAGCGAGTATCAGCGAGATCCTCGTAGAAGTGAAGTCTGTTATTCCCATTCTCTTAGCAACCGAGTATGGCATGAGGTTGACACTTGAGCCAAGGTCACAAAGAGAACGCTCAAACCTGTCAGTAAAGATTGTGCAATCCAAGACAAAGCTCCCTGGATCTGGTAGTTTCGTTGGGATCATGTTGGTTAGGATTGCACTGCACTCATGGGTGATCATCAAACAACCATCTTCAAGGTTCACATTGCTGGACACCATCTTCTTGGCATATCTCCTGAAAGCAGGAGAAGTTTTGATAGCATCGATGAAGGGAAGTTCGACAACCAGCTTGTCTAAAATTTCCTTGCATCTAGTATCCTCTACTTCTTTCTTAGTCTTCCCAAGAGCTCTGGGATAAGGTATCCGCGGTATGTAGACTCTCTCTGCAATCGCTTTAGGTGTCTCCTCCATAACCTTAGGTGCAGTATCGATTGCAGGCTCAGTATCAATCGATACAGGGGAGGTATCGATCGATACACGGGATTTTGGGTTTTCCCGTGTAAGAATTTTGATCGGTGTCGATCGATGCTGGGTAGTGTCGACGATGTCTTGGCGATTTCAGTGTCCTCATCGTCAGACATCTCGAAATTTTCAGCAGTTTGGTCTATTCTCGCTCCCGAAGTGACCTCTTTACCACTTCTCAAGGTAATGGCATTGATGTGTGCCCTTGGGTTCTCTCCTTTCCCTGGAAGAAAATCTTTTTGTCTTCTCGAACCCTCTGAAGTCTGAGCTACCTGAGTTTCCAGCTTCTTCTGATGAATACCAATAGCATCGATCCTTCCACTCAGATCTTTTTACATGGCGTCCATCTTACCATTGAAGGTCACTGTGATCTGTTGTTGTCCTTGAACGAGCGTTTCAAACATGGCCTCGATCTTGTTCTCTGATGTTTTAGCAGTCACAGGTTCGTAAGAAGGACTTACGTAGTTCCTGGTATAACCGCTGTTTTGGGAAGGTTTCTGGTTGAACCCTCCTTGCTGGAAGTTGTTGTTGAAGCTCCGATTGTTGTTAAATTGGTTCCTCTGTCCCTGAAAACCAGAACCACCAATGTAGTTGACATCTTCTGCTTCACCCTCGTTGAACACCTCAACATCTTCAGCAAAATAAACGGCCTTTGTTGTCTTTCCCAGCAGAAGATTGTGCATATAATCCAGCTGAGCTTTAACTTCAGCGATCTGCGACCCATCACGATTACCAGCCAGCTTCTTGCGCTCGAAATCTGCACTCTTGGTGCTACTGCTAGATGCAAAGTTCTCAATCAACACATAAGCATCCTCAGGATACCTGGTGTTGAAATTACCATTGCTTGAAGCGTCCAAAGCCATCTGATACCTCAAATCTATCCCTTTGAAGAAGATACCCAGCAGCTGCACATCAGAGTATCCGTGATGTGGACAATCTCTCTGATACGATCTGAATCTCGTCCAAGCAGCCTTGAACGCCTCAGTAGGTCCTTGAGAAAAGGTGGAGATTTTATTCCTCAGATCCTCAGATCGTGCATAATCATAGAAGTTAATCAGGAAGGCCCTCTTGGTGTCCTCCCAAGTAGTCAGCGATCCTGGAGGTAACTGCCTCAACCAGTAAGTCGCGTCTCCACCTAGAGAGTAGGGGAAGAGCTTGCAGAAAAGATAGTCGTAGGACAATCCATTGCTCTTGATGCTAGTGACCAAGTCCTCGAACTTCTCCACATGATCCATCGGATATTCATGAGGAAGACCATGAAAGAGATGCTGTCCCACAAGGGTGTAGTAAGCAGGTTTCAGCTCAAAGTCATTCCTCTCAAACGCAGGAGGACGAATCGCTGACCGATTGGCGAAAAACTGATCCGGCCTGTTGTACTCACCAATTGTTCTTCCACGATTAACCACAGCATTCCTCGCGTTCCCATCGACATTCTCAGCGACAACAGGAGCAGGTGGTATGACGATCCCCTCTCCATCCAGACGTTGTCCTTGCTCATTGCACAACCGACCCTCTTGGTCTCTGTAAGCACCAGCTGCATCACGAACCAACCCCAATTGATTGTTGTTCATCTTAGCTGATTTCTTTGCTTTTCTGTTTGTGCGTTCCACGAGTGCTAGCTGTTCCAGTGATAGATCAACTAGCGGAGAGCTCTTTTTGCTTATGGTTTCAAGATTATGCATGCACCTGAAATCAAAAGTCAAGAACGTAAGTAAATGAAATTGACGACGGGTATCGACAGATACTGAAGGGTATCGATCGATACTCGGGCGATTTAGACGAATTTCTTAGCTAAAATCTAATGGCGAATTGAGTCCCCGGCAACGGCGCCAAATTTGATATGCTCAAATTAATACCCTAAACAGTACTAAAGCAGTTGATGTAGTAAATCAGGGGTCGAACACAAGAACTCAGTTATCACACAATAGATTATATAGATCCAAAATACGCTAAATCAAAAGATGTAATAGAAAATAAGTATGCAAGTAAAAGTGTTGTAAATTCAGTTGGAGGCAGATAGGTTTAGGGTATTTCTCAAGAAATCAATGAATGCAGCTAAATTAACTAACATGATTCAGATTAAGCACGGTTCTTGAACTCAAATCACTAAAATATAGCTAACCAACTCTCTTTGCGAAAACTATCTAAATCTAAATCCTAGAAATTCTAAATCTCTTTGCGAATAATCAATTTGCTCACTATAGGTTCTATCAGGTAATTAATCGCACTCTCGTGCCTAATCAATTATCCTAAGATCTAAGTTCTAGGTGATCAATCCAGAATTAGCTTTTAGAACAACCTATGGCGAAGAACTAATTCAGATAGTGAATCCTTACAGATTAATCAACCTAGCATTCAAAGAAATCCTTATGAGAAAACCCTAAACCTAACAAGTGATTTACTCAGACATGGAGATTGAAACAATAAACATGACTGAATAAATACTCAAATAAATAATAAGAAAGAGTAACAAAGGGTTCGAAATCTTCTTTCAGACGAACAAAGTATCAGACTTGTCTCCCTCAAAAGCTCTCTCTCAAATCCAGAATAAAATAAGCGTAGTCTAAAAGTGGCTGTAAAAATCCCTATTTATAAGCTAACACACGAATTGGGGCTTCTTGTAATTATTAAAGACTTCTTGGGCAAATCTGCAGTTCTTCAACTCTTCATTAAGTCGCGTGCCTTGTCTTGCTGCGATGAGTATCGATCGATACCAGGGGGTATCGATCGATGCTTGACGTAAAATCAGATACTCAGCGACACGAACTTCAGCCTTGCTCCAAACTGCTCCAGAAAACTCCAATACTTCCAATTACGCTCCAAACGTGCTAAAACCTGCAAAAGACTCTAAAAGACTACAAAACACTAGAAAGACTCTATAAAAAGAACTTATATCATGGCCTAAACAGGGTAAAAACCATGATATATCAGAACATATATATTTGATTGGGTTTGTAATATTAACTTAAATCTTGTGTTAATAATAAAAGTACTTGAAATGACAGAGTATTTAGACAAACAAGCATTGCTTGAGGAGAAAATCGCAATGATCCACGGAATATATCGATGTATAATCATAAAAAATATAAAGATATTGAATTCGACAATTATTGGTTAGTTTTTACATTTTTTTTGTTGGTTGATCATATGTCTTACATTGTTGTTATATTTTTGTTTGCTTTATTATATGTGATAAATTAAATAATCAAGCTAATGTCATTATTTGATGAAACCTCCCTATCCGCGCAAGGCGCGGGCTAAACACCTACAAACCATATCTATGTATGAACAAAGAAATTTTAGAGATATTGAATTCGACAATATTGAACCGGTTCCAAACCCTGTTTGAAATGCTCGAGGAAAATTATAGAAGCTACAAGGAAACAATGGTTGAAACAATGAAGATGTTTTGGCGTCGAAGAAATGTGTGATTGTTATGAAGAAGGAGAAGGAAGAGATGGGGAATATGTTTGAAGGTAAATTAAGAGAACAAAAGAAAGAAGGAGAAGTAGAAAGAGACAAGAGACAAGACTAAACCCATCTATTGTGGAATTTATCTTTTATGGTAGAGAAGAAGAGGAAGAAGAACATGCTTGAGATTATCGATGAAGAACCAAGGGAGATCTAAGTTATAAATCTAGAGAGATAGAGATAGAGAGAGAGAGTAATGAAAACCGAAAATGGAAGATTTTGATTCAAAGTTGAATATGGCGAGGAAGAAGACAAAGATTAGACGAAGAAACACGGAAGAATAAGAAGTCTGAGAATATGAAGATGATGAAGAAAAGGGCGAAGAAAAGTCGGACAAAGAAAAAGTCAGAACAAGAAGAGGATGAAGAAAAACCGGAAGAAGAAAATGAATACAAACCTTAAGAAAAAAGAGGAAGAAGAAGCCATAGAAGTTAAAAACAATAAGGAAGAAGAAGAAGAAGTCGAAGACGATGAAGAAGAAAAACAGAAGAGAAAGAAGACGACGAAGAAGGAAAATGATGTAGAAGAGGTAGAAGAAAATGACGAAGAAAAACCGGAAGAGTGAGAGAGTGAAAAAAATAGGAAATAATAGAAGCCAAAGATGATGCAAAATCAGAGGAAGAAGACGAAGACGAAGATTAAGATGATGAAGAAAAAGTCGGAAAATACGAGGAAAATGACAAAGACAAAGAAAAAGAAAAACCATAAGTAGAATGAGACCAAGAAGTTGAAGAAGAAGACGGAGGATAATGTTAAGGATTTGGAGAAGAAGAAGGGGAAGAAGGAGTAGAAGAAGACGAAGGTGGTGAAGAAGAAGAAGCCAAAGACAATGAAAAAGAGAAAAAGAAAATACGAGGGAGAAGATAAACCGAAATATAAAAAATAAGAAGAAGAAGGCGAAGCAGAAGAATTTGAAGATGAAGACGGGATGAAGAAAAACCAGAAGATTAATAAGCCAGAGAACGAAGACGATGAAGAAGGAAAACCGGAAGAGATAGACGAAAACAAACCGAAAGAGAAAGAAGAAGAAGAAGAATTGTTGGAGAAGACAACGATGATAAAGAAAAGGAAGTACAAGTCAAAGATGATTAAGAAGAAGAAGAAGAAAAATAAATCAAAGACGATAAAAAGAAGAAGGAAAAGACGAGGAATGACCGATTAGTGCGAGAGACACTTACGACAAAATGGAGAGAGAGTTCTAGCGATGGAGTGATTAAAAAGAATTGGTTTACATACAATGTGTGAGTAAATAAAACGTTATTCAATATGTTCTCGAGCTCTATGATTGTCATTGCTTTATTTTGTATTTTTTTATGAATAATATTGGTTGTTATTTCCTTTTTTTATTGTTATTTTATTTTGGATTGATCCTAAATCTAACATTGTTGTTATATTTGTGTTTGGTTTTATATCGGTAACAAAGTTAATAACTTAATGATGTAATTAGTTTATGAAATCTATCTGCCCGCGCAAGGCGAGGGCTACCTACCTAGTATATATATATTTTTCGACGAAAGTGTATGTTTATAAATAAATCTTCTTTTTACCACACAAAAATGTTCATTAGTAATCTGTAGCTATGTAACGGAATATTCATACAAATTGATCTATACCGTTGTTAAAAATGTTTAGAAATCTGATGGCTTCTAGTCTCTTTGATTACACATTAAAAACGATTTAATTCACTCTAATTCCTGTTAAAGTCCAATGTAGGATGATTGAGAGTGATTCTGAGCCTAGCGATAAACTTACGATCCCTCGTACGAATCATATTGAACAAGATAACACTATCGCAATGCAGAAGAGAATCGTTTTAGCTTTAAAAAGGATTGGGTTGAGGGGAATGGGGATTATTTTGTGAGAAAAAGGATTGGGTTGAGGGGAATGGGGATTGTTTTGTGAGAAAAAGCAGAGAGTGGAAGGAGAGTAAGAGACATAGATTAGTTGATGATGATGATGAAAATGAGGAGAGTGAAGACGAATTGTTGATACATTCAGAGTTTAATCCTAAAAGTAACTATCGCAAGAGCACAGCTGACGAAGTAGTAATGTAGTGATCAAATCCACAAAGACCAAATGCAACACTACGAGAATGCAGGATGAAAGTAAATCTAAGACGAATGATGTTTGTTTGTTGGTTGTAACTTCTAAAACTAAGAATGATGAATAAAACGATATAAATTCAATAAGAGAAAACGCTAGGCCTTTAGGTAATTCGCAGGAAATCCATATTCACTAAACAAATTGTCAATTAAGGAGATAATTAAGACCCGTTCTTGAACTCAAACATGAATGTCTAGCTAGCCCACTGTCGTTGTACTACCTACTATGCCTAATAACCTAAGAATCTAAACTCTCGTTTGACCTTAGTGTTTTAGACAAGCATTAATGTTCAGGTTTGATAAGTTCACAAATTGCCTTAGCATCAGCTTTCATTGGGTAAGGACAATTTGCTCATCTAAGTTCTTTCAGGAAATCTAAAGCACTTTTGATGAATAGATTAATCCTAAAATCATAAACTAGGTGATCAATCTAGTCTAAGCCTTAATTCCAACAATAGATGAAGAACTCTATGTAATTCTCTAATCTAACAAATTCGTTTCAGTGATTCATGAGAATCCCTTGAAACCCTAAAAACCTAACACGGAGATTACTCAGACATGGAAACAAAGAAAACACAGAGATAAGAAGAAATCATAATCCGATATAAAACAATAAACTAGGGTTTAGAAATCTTCTCAAAAGCATGTAGAGTCAGAGATTCGTCTCCCCAAAGAAATAGATGTAAAAATCTGTAGAAAAATAAAGCTTCGCCTTAGAAAGTGGCTTAAAATAAGTATAAATAGGTCTTGGGTCGAATTGGGTCGAGTTGGGGTGATTCCAAGGCAAAACAGGAAGTTAAAAACTGCCATTTTTTTGTCAGAAAAGTGGATCGATCGATCCTAGGGGGGATCGATCGATCTGCTTGATTCGGTCGATCTGGAAAGTGTTCCCAAGGTTGGATCGATCGATCCAGCCCCCACTCTGTGCGTGCTTTTTCTGCTCGCCAGACTGGACTAGCTTCACGAAAACTGGTATAACTTTTGATCGCACCGTTGGAATGACCTCAAACCACTTCTAAATGAAAGCTAATCAACTGATCTGTCCTGTATCCAAATTTGAGCTCGATCCATCGGTGGTAAGTCCTTCAAAGAATGCCAAACTTCTGACGTCTCTGCATGATCATGCATCTCCATATGCTCATTTTCACCCAAAACGGCTCATTTTCTCCCAAAGTCAGCTAAAACCTGAAAAGACTCGATGAAGGACTAAAAGACTCTAAAAGACAAACTTTGATTCGATAAAAGACACAAAAACAAAGGTTAGAAACCGGTAAAAACACAGTTTATCAATTGTTGGCAATGAGGATGAGGAGATCCTTTGATATCGGCAAGAAAACAAATTTGGGGTCTGGTCAATTTGGCATTGATAGGGAATATGGAACTGGCTCTAGTAGTAAAGATTTATATATTGAGAAGAGAAGAAAACCATGCTTAGATGGATCAGGGAACATAGGTTTTGCTAATCAAGGTTATAGAAGCAGGTGCATGGTGAGTGGAAACGAAAGCAAATCTCATGTGCTATTGTCACAGAGGAAGTACAAGCGTGACATGAATTTTGATGGACCGATCAGGGTTCAAGGGAAAAATGGTGTCCTCATGGTGATGCTGAACAAGCAGAGTAAGATGGAAGGGTTGCCGCAAAGTTTCACTGATATGAAAGCTAAACAAACTCAATATGGCTCAAAGATTCAAGAGACTGGTAAAATACGTGTTGCTATCCAGTTGCCAACCACTATTAAAACGGAAAATATGGCGAAATTGCTTCCTCCTACCAGGATACAGTCAAATGGGTTGAAAATGCCCATGACCTTAACCATGAAGAGTAAGGGCCAGGACCAAGATTCTGAAGATAGTGATACTTCGGGGAATGCTTGATAGTAAGGGCCAAGACCAATGAACATCATATACTAAATCGAGGAATCCATTGAGGAGAGGAAGACGAAATCGATGAATCGATTTAGGAGAGAAATCGAGAAAAAAAAAAGTCGTAAGAGAGAGACCGAGAGAGAAGAAATCAATTTGGGGATGAGAGAAATCGAACTAAGATTAACGTTTATAGAAATCGATTTGTGATTTTGGGAATTTTAAGTGTAAATGGGCACTAGGGGTGGGCATTTCGGTTTAATTTCGGGTTCGGTTCGGGTTCGGTTCGGTTCGGTTAATTCGGGTTGAATAAAACTCTAGCCGAACTCAACCGAAATAAGTTTGGTTCGGTTTGTGTTCGGTTTGGGTTTAGTTCGGTTTGGTTTAGTTCGGTTCGGTTGTACTTTGGTTTGGTTTTAGTTCGGTTTTAAAAAAATAAACTTATAAAAACAAGAATCCTAACGAAACATAAACAAAACGAAGTCATAAAAAAAATCATTCCCTAAAATTTTAAAACCAAAATGAAAGTATTCCACTTAATAAAAATTAAAAAATAAAATAAAATTTTTTATGGTTTCGTCTTTACATGCCACTAAAATGAATATACAACAAGTCAATAACTTAAATATAAGTTAATTATACAAGTTAATGTTTATTCATCTCTTATATGAGTCATTATAGGCTTATATCATTAATATAAAACTATCACCATATGTGTTATTATTTTTAGTATTATTAATTAACTAATTAACAAAAACACATTGGTTTATCGGTTCGGTTCGGTTTTAAACCGAACCAAACCGAACCGTTCGGGTTGAGAAAAACTTGAACCAAATGGTTGGGTATTAACTATGGTTTGGTTTGGATCGGTTTGAGTTCGGTTTGGTTTGGTTGATTCGGTTCGGTTCGGTTAAAATGCCCACCCCTAATGGGCACAACGTCGTTTTGATTAACTGAGCTTTACAACGTTTTTTTACCGAACATATGTCATCATCGATCGTTACAAAAAGTTAGTGAAAAGGAAAAAGCAGGGATAACTCATTTCTACATAAAATTAAAGGCGATCATAATTCATTATATTTTGAGCGATGGTACTTGTTGTAGTCTCATTCTCCATTCTCCATTCTCCATTCTCCATTCTCCATTCTCCATTCTCCATTCCATTAACGTCGCCATAACAATCAGCAACTTATTTATTTGGAACTCAAAAGATGGTCATGTTTTTGGTATGTCCACCGCACCAACCAATTCTATCTTAAAACTATATATTCTAACTAGATTGATAAAAAAAAAACTCTAATGACCTATGGAGGTATGTTTACTTTGTTACTAAAATCTTTTTATTTATATAATAATTATGTAAATTTAAATATATAGTTTACTTTACTAAAATTTAAAATAAATTACTAAGACAACAACAAAATAATGTAATTCTTTTAAAACAATAAAAAGTTTAAAAGTTTATTAAAAAAAAAAAAATCCCGCAACGTATTACCTAGTATTCTTAAAACCATTACCAATTACCAATTACATAATTGTTGTTAACAAGAACCTATTACATAGTTTTTCGTTAACTATTATCATGCCGATAATGTAAGTTTTATGTACTTTTTTCCATGTTGGACGCAAGTCTCATTAGAAATTAGTGAATGACGACACAATATCCATCACTACATATATAAACAGTGCTAGATTTTTAGAGCATGTATATTGTCTCAATAAAATACCCATCATTAAAAAAAAAAAAAAAATGTAGAGTGTCTCAAATGAGACACCCATTTGACACATGTCTTTCTATTATTTGTATTAACAATTATGTTGAGACACACATATCTTTCTTTAAAAATTAAAATTTAATTTTATAACTAAATTCTATTAAAATATTAATATAATTTTGTTGAGACACTCTCTATGGATGTCTCACCAATGCAGATGCTCTTAGAGGCTTAAAGCGAGTTTAAAAACATAGGTCCTTCCAATATAATTTTTTATATAAAATAAATGTAATATAGTTTTGAAATGACATAAATTTTTCAAAACAAACAGTAACCTAAAAAAACTAAGACATAATCTTTCTTCTTTATGTTTCAATAAACTCTTTCACCAAATACTCATAATATAGGTTCCTAACTAGTTATCGTTCTATGGATATGATAGCTAGCTAGACCATTAAATTTTTTTTGTGACATAGTTGATCGCATATAAGATTTTATCAATTTTAACTTTGAAAAGCTTCTTTCAGCAGAGGCAAAATACACTGAAATTGTCAACAATATTCGATATGCAATTCATGAGTTTGGATAACAATCTTCTATTCCTTTAAAAAAGTTCAACATTTCGACGAATACAAATCATTTCCAACAATATCTGAATGATTTCCAAGTTTTAAAGAGGCTTCAAAATAGTCACATGATGTTTCTTCGTACTTCTGAAATTGCTCAAGTCTTGTCTCAAGAGAATTGAGAGCTTGATCCGTCAGTTCTCGATTTTCTTTTTTCTGTCAGTTCTCGATTTCCTTTTTCTATAAGGATTTCCTGTTGTTAAATCGTAACTAAAAAAATAAATTTTTTTTTTTTTGCCAAGGATCGAAGTTGACCAAATTTCCTGTTGTTAAATTGTAACTAAAAAAATAAAATAAATTTTTTTGCCAAGGATCGAAGTTGGGTCACTTCCTACCAAATTCAAAAGCCCTAAAAACCACTTTGATACACTATATTTTATAAATATGGGGGCCCCAAAAACTCTATATATTTTGGGGGCATGAGGCAAAAGCCTTTTTCCTAACCTAGTAGGCACGCCCCTTGAGCAGCCACATTGGTTGTTTTTTTTGGTGTCTTAGAGAGTGTCTAACAAATAAAATAATGAAAACAATTGAAAAGGAAGGAGAAAGAGGATGAAACGGAAGACATCGTGTCTTCTGAGACACTTTTCTGTGACGTGTCTTTTTTTTATTTGTTGATTATAGGATATTAGATTATTTTATTAAGAGAGAGAATAAAAATATTTTTATTTTGAAGACATCCATAACCGATGTGGATGGTTTATATAAATGAAGTGTTTCGACGAAAGTGTATTTTTATAAATAAATCTTCTTTTTACCAAACAAAAATGTTCATTAGTAATCTGTAGCTATGTAACGGAATATTCATACAAATTGATTTATACCGTCGTTACAAATGTTTAGAAATCTGATGGATTCTACTCTCTTTGATTACACATTTACGATGGCTGTTAGAAAAAAATATCTGACGCAAATATCGTGACTTTTATTTAGTTCCGACAATCATCGATGTTTTTTGGGACCACCCCATTGAGTAGAGAGTACCTATCACTAGAAACAAAAAAAACATTTTATTTTTCCATAAATGAAAGAAAATTATCTAAGCCGTGTCTATGAGCCTATCTATCCTTTAGAGTTTAGATATATTATTTGTCAACTTAAATGTTTGAATAATTCAGATGATCAGCTGGTGATGGAGGTAGTGACGAATGGGAGAATCATGCCACCTATATATATCCATTTCAACTTTAAACCTGCAAAATAAAATAATAGTCTCTTTTTATGAACAAATTTTTTTTTTTTGAACAGCTTAAAATAAAATAATAGTATCTTCACAAACAGTGATGTTTTATGTTTTTAATTAGGCATGAAAATTAAATGTCTAGACCTATTTTTAATCTATAATTTTGAATAAAAATACAGTTTGAATGTTATTGTTTTAGTGTATTAATTAAATAAAAAAAAATTATTTAGTATATTAATAAAAAATAATATATAAATTTTAATAATTTTTTAATATGCAAAAACGATACTAATTGTGAAACGGATAATTATAGATTTATATATTCGCGAGTGAAACCGATAGGTATAGATTTATACATTCGTGAAATCTCAGTATTGACGTAACTCAAAAGCTTTCGTGATATTCAACGGAATATGGAAATGATGTTTCCGGGAAACAAACTTCAATCATAAGGATTTGCCATAAATGAAACTAAAACTCTCAAATGGATTTGAATTCAAATTTGGCAACTTCTCTCTTCGTCTTTCGGTGCTTTCATTTCTCACCGTCAAAAAGAACACTGAACACATACTTTCACTTTCTCGGAATCGAAAAAAAGCTTCAGAAATTGGTTCAAGAGGATAAAATAAATTCAAGAATCTTTAACGAACATAATGAATTTGACAGTTTGTTCCCATAAATTTCATGTAACAGACTAAAAAGATTAATCGAAATTACAAAAAAGAGAAAAAACAATAACAAAAAAATAGTAGGTTTCCAATCTCTTCTGAATTTTATATTTACATTGTTTGAATCAACAAACCAACAAACAAAATTTGAACTCTTTTCCCCTAACCTGATTTGATGATTTTTCTCCACCGATGCAAACTCTCGTCAGAAAAATCTTCTGATCAACGAAGTCGATCGATGCATAACCCTAGATTCGCCGTCTGTATCCAAATCTATAAGATTGGAAGAAGGAGAAGAAGAAGAAGAAGAACCACGGTTTGGTCTTACCCTCCTCATAAACGAAACCATTCCACGAACTGCTCTCCTTAATCTACCGCCGGTGCCTGAGCGACCACCGTTTCTGCTTATCTCCGGAGTCCCATGTGCCCTAACCCATGAGATTCGTCTCGGTCCCTCGTTACTCCCGAGCCCACCGCCGTCCATTTCCGTTAACACCACCGGCAAAATTCTCTCCCCTTCTCTCATCGCCGCGTTAAACCTTCCAACGGCGAATCCACCGCCGGGGAGTCTCCAGATCGTCATTCCCACGGCGTGTTCTTCCTCGTTACTCCGTTGAATCAGATCCGAAGGCAATTCGAATCTACAAACAGGGCACGAGTTCCGGATCGAGAGCCACGGGACGATGCAATCGCCGTGAAAAATGTGCTTACACGGCATCTCACGCCCTTCCATTCCCGCCTCGAAAACCTCCGTGCACACGGCGCAATTCGCCTCCGCTTTCATGTGGCAATCCGAGATCTCGACTCTCGGCAAAGACTCAATCGCTGATTTCGACGCCGGAGGATTCCCAGATCTACCGCCTGTAGTCGACGCCTCGATCTGGCTCAATTGCTCTAGCAACCGCTCAAATCCAGATCCCATCAAGATCTCGGATACAGAATCCGGTAGCGGTCTAAGACCCGAACCGGATCCATCGTCGTAATAGAACTCATAAGCGCGTCGATCCCTAGTAATCCCTTCTCCTTCTTCGTTCTCAACTCTCTCACCACCGGCTCCTCCGTGTAAAACGATTACCGGATTAAACGACGTGCGGCGACCGGATCTCCGTCGTCTAATTACAGATCTATGATTATCTTCCACCGATCTAACTTCCTGTAACGCCGGAGTCGCCGGCGCTTCCGCGGCGGAAGAATCCTCAATCTCTTCGATGAAACCGCCGTCGCAATAAGGACACAAGACGCCGGCGTTAGCGTCTTGGTCAGACCAAACGCTGATGAAACGCGTGCAACTGTAGCACCAATACGACGTAGTAGCAGCCGTCGTCGGAGTTGTTGTCGCCGCCGACCTAGATGGCATCATCGCTTGACTTGTGTTGCTGGTGAAAGGATCTGAAAGAGCGAAGCAGTAGAAAAAGTTATATGAGAGAATGGAAGAATGAAAAAACGTTTGGTTATATAACGCGGTTTTGTAGGTGAGAAATAACGGCGTTAAGATTAGACGGTTATAACACGTGACAGTGTTTGACTGGGGGAGATGATGACGGAGTTATTAACGGTGGTGGTTCTGGAGTGAAAGGAGCGGCATTGGCGTGTGCGAGATGTTTGACCTCAAATGTGAAAAGTGAAAACGCCTGTGAGGTTTCGAAGAAGTTTCTTTAAGTTTTCTTGGAAAGTAATTTATACGTCGTCGTTTCGGGGGGGGTAAGAGTATGCTTTAACAGTAGTATATTTAAATAATTTTGTTTGTTTGTTTTTTTTTTTTTTTTTTTTGATAACTTAGACTGTCCGGTCGACATTCTATCAGAGAGATGAGGACTGGCTACCACATGCCAAACCAGTAAGACTTCGCGCCTTCTGACTATTGCCTAGAGTGAGTTGGCCCAACTGACAAAACCTCCTCACGGGTTTTCAACTGGGCCTAAGCCCAATGCCAGCTTCCACATATGGTCGTGATTAATGTTTCGAGCCCAGTGCAGAGGGGGAATCGAACCCGGGTTCCCTGTTGGTGGAACAATCCCACCTCCCCACTACCACTCGACCACGTCCATATATGGGCAATTTTTTTTTTTTTCGAGCCCAGCGCAAAGGGGAAATTTTGTTTGTTTGTAATATTTGTTTAGAACTTCAAAAAATGTTTGTTTTCTTGTAATATTTGTTTGTTTATATCTCGATCATCAACATTGATTGACATTTGTTTAATTTATTAAATATAAATATAGGGATTAAATGCTTTTTGGTTAAACTTTTTATTGGGGGGGGGTCAAATAAATGCTTTTTTTTTGTTAACCAAAACATGACATTTTGAGTTCTATGGCCTTGAATGTTTAGTGCGTTTTTTCTAAACGCCGTGTGTTTTACAAAACATGTCACCATTCACCGTTCAAACGCAGGTGTGGTTAGGTGCGGTTGCGGTTATGAAAAACAGCTGGGTGCGTTTCAGAAACAGAAAGAAAACATGAAACGCACGTGCTGTTACAAAAGAATCAAAATAGGTGCGGTTAGGTGTGTTTTTTTTTTCTTTTTCTATCAACGATTAGGTGTGGTTTACAGTTGACTTATGTATATATGTATCATATAATATTTCATTTTATATAGTTATTTTAATTAAAAAAAAAAAAAAAATATTTGGATTATAGCTTTGAGAATTATTATTGTCTTTGTCTAACTGATGTTATTAGCTTTAAAACACACGCTAATAGTTTTTTAGTTTTATAATTTTACATATATATATATATATATATATATATATATGTTTTAAAGCTCAGAAAATTTTGAAATAAATCATATATGTTAACTTTATCAAATAACAAAATTCTATTTGAAAAAAATAAAAAAATGTCATTAACAACGTGAGGTTGGACTAGTGTTTGAACTCATATAAGTAAAAAATGTAGACACTTAAAAGAACATGGGAAAATCAACGTACTCGATAATATTATATGATTTTACTTGGTTTTTGTGGATGTATTTTTTTTTTGAGCAATAAATATATTATTGTAAAATGTCAAACAAATTTATTAAATTTTAATAATTATTTATTTATGGTTCGTAATTAATTTATGAAAAAGACTTAATCATTAACAAATTAATAATTTTAATTTATAACTATATTAATATCATTAATCTATTTTATTTATAAATTATTTTTTAAAACTATATATCTCGCACCACTTTTTACATTTTCACCATTCACACATTTGAACCGCACCGCATGTTGTTTTTTTCACCATTCATATATTGTCATGCACCGCTTGTTCCGCAGTAACCGCACTTGTTCCGCATGATGCGTTTCTTCCAACCGCACCGCACTAAAACCGCACCGCACCTCCTAAACCGCTTGTTCCGCACCACTCAAACCGCTGTCACCATTCGAAGCCTATATCTAGAGTCAATATGGTTGGATAAGTTATACTCGTCTCTTGCTCATCTCCTGGACAGAACAAGGCGTACTGGTTTGTGTGTTCTTTTTTTGAGATTGTACATTTTTGTGTTTCGCTCCTCCGAGCATCATTGTTGAGCAAATGTGAGAGACACTTGAATAGGGGATCCCCTTGCCTTACTCCGCTTGAATATCCGAGTTTTGAGATTCATATTTACAAACCAAATTTTTGATAGTCGTATATCTAAATTTGATCAGAGTATTTAATTGAATATTTTACACTCTATAACACATTGTAACGTAGTATTTACACAAGATATCACATGTTGACACTAACACATTTTCCACTTATTGGATAGCGAAAAAACATGAGTGCCCTTATAGCAAATCAAAATTTACAGTAAACTCTTTCTATCTTTCTCTTTCTCGTCGCGTGTACGGTGTATATGATAATGTTGATGCAAATGTCGTGAACAAAATGAGAGATTAAAGATGTGAGACAAAATAATTATTTTTCCCCATATGTTTTGTTTTGTATTTTTCTATATTTGTGAATGACATAAAATAACTTTTTTAGAATAAATTATAATTATATTTTATCATTATTTTAAGATCTATTTTACTATAATTTATGTGTCAAACAATTTTTTTTTTTTTAAATTATAAAAATATCAGAAGTCTAATTAGAAATTCATTTGAATGATGAGATGTGGACAATGTAATATGGACATATGGACGAGACATAATCGCGTGGACAGTGTTTCATTGACATATCAACGTGGATACACATTTTAAACAAATATCAATTAAAATTGGTACACAGAAACATGTCTACCGTACTGATTATATGTGTTATTGTTCTCGAAATTCGCTAAAATGAGAATAGACAGTTTTTCATATGGACAAATAATGAATCAATAGTATCGTGGACATGTTAGCATTTATCATGGATAAAACATGTATGTCCATTTAGTATTGAACATTGGTATTAAACAAATGTTTAATGTAATATGTACATATGGTCGTGGACAGTGTTCCATTGACATATCAACGTGGATAAACATTTTACACAAATATCAATTAAAATTGGTACACAGAAACATGTTCACCGTACTGATTATCTATGTTATTGTTCTCCAAATTCGCTAAAACGAGAATAAATAATTTTTCATGAACAAATAATGAATCAATAGTATCGTGGACATGTTAGCATTTATCAAGGACAAAACATGTGTGTCCATTTAGTACTAAACAAATATTTAATGTAATATGGATGTGGACATGATCGTGTGGACAATGTTCCATTGACATATCAACATGGATAAACATTTTACACAAATATCAATTAAAATTGGTACACAGAAACATGTCCATCGTACTGATTATTTATATTATTGTTCTCGAAATTCACTCAAACAAGAATGGATAATTTTTCATGGAAAAATAATGAATCAATAGTATCGTGGACATGTTAGCATTTTATCATGGACAAAACATGTGTGTCCATTTAGTATTGAACATTAGTATTAAAAAAATGTTTAATGTAATATGGATGTGGACATGATCGCGTGGACAGTGTTCCATTGATATGTCCACGTCCATATTATATTGTCCACAGCTCATCATTCAAATGGATTTCTAATTAGACTTATGATTTATATATATATATATACTAGTGTGTGATCCATGTTACGCGCGGACATGAACACAATTTTGTTTTAAAAGTTTTTGGTATAATATTATTTTAGTTTTATTAGTATGATTTTTAATGGATTTGTCTCTATTAGTTTAAGAAATGTGGATTGTTTATTCTTAAGTTTTTTTTTCTTAATTTTATGTTTATTTATGTATTTGTTTAGTGAGTGATCTACAATTTGAATTTTTTTTTTTTTTGTTGTTGACTATTTATTCAATTAGTTAGTTTTAAAAGTTAAGTTTTTGTCATTTTAAAGTTTAGGGAATTGTATATTTTTTTAACCCAACTCAATACTAATAATATAAATACTTCGAAATAGGGTTAGTTTTGTATAGTCCGAAAGTTATTTCGAATACTAATAAAATGAAAGTTAGTTTTGTAATTTAGAATTCTCCGAACTTTTGAAGAAAAAAATACTTCAAAATAAATCACAGTATTTTTATCTATTTTTACCTAAAACCGAATACTAATAAAATGTTGAGAATTTACTATTATTCATCTTCGATTATTCAGTGTTGGTGATTACAGAATAAATCTAATTTTATTTGAAAAACGATTTAATTTCTATCACTAATTTACTATCAAAATCATCGTAGATGTATAGGTTAATGGGAACATTTGAGATAATATGGGCCAATTTGAAAAAATATAAGAAATATGGGGTCGAGCGTCGATTCAAACATTTAGAGAGAGAGAGAGAGTTATTGTGAATAGGATTATCCTGTAAAAAAACATTACCCACTGCTCTAAAACTCTCATCTTCTCCGATATCTTCCCCCATCGCCGGTGAGATTTCACTTTCAATTTCAATCACAAAGGGTATGATCCGTGCGGACGTGGTAAACAATTTTTTTAATCTAATGGTATTTTATTTTATTTGGTCTCGTAGTTAATTTAATTATCTCTATCAGCTTAAGATCTGTGTATTTGTTTTAGTTTTTTTTATTTATGATCATCTATGTGTTTATTTATTGGATGGTACACATTTTTACCTCTTTGTTTTCTTTGGTGATCAATTTTATGCAATTAGTTGAGTTTTTTAAAAAGAAGATATTTATATTTTAAAGGGAAGATATTTACATTTTAAAGTTGTATAATAATTTTTTTTAATTTTATTTCATGTGAAGTTATTATTTTTGGAGTGTTTCATGTATGATTTTAACCCTATTTATGTGTGCAATATGTTAGTGATTCTTAAATCTATTTTTTTTTGTTGAAAAAGATTTCCATAGTTTTGCATGCAAGACGAGTTTTCACTGATTGTTTGAAGTCACAACATTTGTTTGATTTTATTTAGAATAAATCTAATCCATAATTTATAAACACTAAATTCTATAGTTTTCTAAACTATATAAATAAACTGATAAAAGTAAATTATTAAATTGAAATTTCTTTAGATTAATTCAATATAATATATTATCTTCTATTAAGTAAATGTCTTTTCAAATTATAGTGAAAACTATTGTATTAATGGATGGTAATTATTATGAGAATTGAAATATATTTACATCATATTATATATATTTTGCATATACAAAGCTTTTATTTTCTTATCCTGTTGTAGTTACATTTATTTTTATTTTTTTTGTTAAAAATAATATCACAAAACACAACGATCTTAAATTTTTAAACTTAATTTATATTTTTGTGTAAATACTTTTAATATGTTTCTTAATTTTTTTTGCTCTTTTTTTTTTCTTCATAGTTATGTATAATTGCAATTATTATGTTAAGTATACCTTAAATTTATTTATTTGTCTCTTTATTAGATGTAAAACTTGCCAACTTATACTTTGCTTTATGAATTTAGTTACATATTTAACTTATTTGTTTAATTGTTAGGACTTGTTTGATATTTTAGTCTTTTTATGATATTTGCGATACAACTAAACCTAATTAAATATTTATAAAAGTTGAAATATATTATGGTAACCAAATTTATTAAATATGTTATTATTTCAAAGAACTATATTCATATAACTTTATTATTTTATGGTTTAATTTAGAATATGAATAATGCATTTTCAAATTCTTTTCATAATGTTAGAACCAAATTTATAATTAATATATGTATTTAGTATGTATATTAAATTTTTAAAATGCTGAGGTGACATCATGAGAAGAGAGCAAATGTTTCTTTATATATATAGATATATATATATATATATATATATATATATATTTTAAATTGTTTGACACTTAAACTATGATAAAATAGATCTTAAAATAATGACAAAATATAATTATAATTCATTCTAACTAAAAAAATTGTTTTATGTCATTCACAAATATAGAAAAATATAAAACAAAACAGATGGGGAAAAATAATTATTTTCTCTCACATCTTTAATCTCTCATTTCATCGACGACATTTGCATCCACATTATCATGTACACATGAAAAGAAAGAGAAATAGTTTATTGTAAATTTTGATTTGCCATAAAGGCATTCATGTCTTTTCGATATCCAATAAGTGGACTATGTGATTGAGTGTCAAAATATGTTATCTAGTGTAAATACTACTTTAAAATATGATATAGAGTGTAAATAACTCTATTTAATTTTAGATTCGGAAACACTAATTGTTAGATACCATTCGGTTACATAGGACATGATGAAATGCGTCATATAATAGAAGCTACTTGACCTCGTCAAAGTTTATAATGTCAAATTACATCCACTAATACTTGTTTGATATGTCTCCTTCCATAAACGTTTGATATGTTTTTAAAATGCACTCATTTCCGTTCTCTTTCTCTTTCTCGCTCTCCTCATCAACAAATTGAACCATGAACACACTTTGACCTAACATGCACTTTTTTTTACCAGATTCGTGGTTCTGGTTTGAGCATTGAATTAATTCTCTTATGCTTTCTTTAATAGAGAAGATATATTTTACTCAACGCTTCCCTTTGGAACTTAAAGGCGATTAGGGTTTCGAGACGTTTTAATTTCAGCCTGCCAATGGATTGAACCATTCCAAATTTTCTACAACAAAAGCTTCGTAACTGATTTCGTTCTGTGCGACTTCAGTAACGAGAAGCAGCAAAATTTATACAAGAATTTGCTGTGATGAATGAGTGGGACGGTATTACAGAATCCAATTATGATTTAGCTACTAGCACGCTTAAAATGTTCACGAATAAATCTCTCAGCGTGAGACGGGTACCTATCTCGGACATAGGCTCGAAGACACTTCTGGTAGGAGAAGTCTATCCATCCACCATCCGTTCTCACAACAAAGAGGCACCTCGAGTGCCTGAATTGAGGATGTCGATCAACCTGCCAATAACAAGTAGCCACTTATAAGCATTCTCAACCACACACATTACAACTAGTAATGGTGAATTACATCAAAGAGATTGCAGAAAGACTCCTACAGATATGGTTTCACGGATTAAACTAGCTTATCACATAACTTCCACTTTTGTAGGTTCATCAGTTATCTAATAATACACAAAACTAATATAAAGACAATAGAAAAATGTGTAATGCATAGATGGTAAATCAAGGTGTGTGAAAGCTTAGTTTGAAGAAAACAGATGCAGCATCATACTTCGATAGGGAATTCGGATGTAACAATGAGGGTTTGGATTATTTGTAAGAGTCCATGCAAGCAAATGAAAAGTTACGGATATAACCATTTATATCTATTCACATTTTTAGACACAGCATGCAAGTGAGTCATCTATCTATAATTGTGGTTCGAGAATTGATCCTAATGATGTGGGGGAAACATGCACAATACCTCCAGATGATGCTTATACGATAAGAGATCAAAGAAAAAGGGATATCTTACGTACCATTATAAAATCAAGACCGCATCCAATTTTATCTTTGGAGTAAGGGTGATAAGCAAGAAGCTTTTCCATGACAATCTTCTCATCCTCAAACTCTAACCTTTCACCATCCAAATACCTGCTTATCATAAGAATAGAAAAAAACAGTTCATTCGGTGAGCATGCACTGAAGCTAGCTTCAAATATCAATAGTTCACTACATAACACTTCCTATTTGGCTATTGTTCCAGTAGACTGAAGATACAAGAGCATCTATCACCGTATGGAGAACGATTAGTAAATACAAGGCTAAATATCAATGATCCGATCAAGCTTGAAGCATCCATCGCTAAATTTCTCAATAAAAAAAGCAATTGGAAAAACTTCTCTAGCAAAAATTTAGCCTATCCACAAAGCAGTTTGGTTGGAATCATTGTAGATTAGACCTAATCCGAAGATTAATCCAAACATGGAACAGCTATTGTAGAACTTGAGGGATTCATTCCAAGTAATTCAAGAACTTGAGGGATTCATTCCAAGTAATTCAAAACATTGGCACTACATTTTGAAGATTCAGTTCTATCAAGTTGTGGTAGACGATAATGCAGCTTATCTAACCCAACACTCGAATCATAACTACAACTCCACTAAACTATACTACAAAACAGACCGTGAAATTCATCTTCTGCCGGATAAATAATAATGAAAGTTACCTATCCGAATGAAGAATGTCTTTAGCGAGAAGAGCTATAGGTTCGATATCTCGAAGAATCTCCGCCTCTAGGTTCTTCCACTTCCGATAATCAGGATCTTCAAAACGCCAGCTATCATCAACAGGCGACTGAGAGTTCATAGCCGCGGCGGATCCCTCCGCCCGAGAGTCATCCCCCTGAAACTGTGGTTTATCAGCAAGGGAACACAACAGACGCCGACGGTGAGAGAGGAATCCAGCGGCTGCGGTGCTGACTTGATGACGGTGGTTGAGAAAACCGTTGCGGAGTAGCGGGAGGGTTCTGAGGAGGAGTAGCGAGGTCATTGACGAGGATCGAAGAGGGATAGAGAGAACACACAAAGATCTTCCAGAAAAAAACAAGAACCAGAATCGATCCTCCTTCCCTTCAAGAGTTCACCAAACGAGAAACCTGAAGAGAAATGTAACGAGTAAACCCTAACCTGTACAGTCACTCGAAGAAGAAGAAGAAGATAAGGACGAAAGGAACGTTTCATTTCCTCTACCGATATTTATCTCCAATAACGAAGCTGGGATTCGAACCCGAGATGCTGAGGATTCGAACAGAGTGCCAGAGTGGCTTTTCCTCGATATTTATTTTCATTTCTCAATAATGATAAAAAAGAAGAAATCGTGAACTTTGTTGCCATTTTGTGCCGTTAGATTGATTCTATAAATATCTAAAACCATGATCCAACGGTTCATATATCGTATTGCGTGTCAGCACTGTACACACTCATCACCGAATCTTTGTCCTCTTTTCTCTCTCCAGCTGGCCGAACCCACCGGCTTTGCCCACATAGGCAACTTGGTAAGTCGTCAGTAAATGACCGAAATACCCACGGAGATAGCTTACTTGGCCCTTTTAAATCCACGTGGCTCATCTTACGTGCCTACTTTTGTAATTTCGTGTTTAATCCTCTACAGCGCGACTATTGTTACGAAGCGTTCACTTATGACGTGTTCTAAAGAGATTGGTTGAGTCGGTAGAAGATCAAAAATATCTAGCTAACTCGTCCACGTTGGCACTAACCCAAGGCCCATCTGGAATTAGATATTGCGCTTTTTCTCTTATCTTTTGCTTTTATTTTTTCCCTCGGAAAAAGGATAAAACAATGAACAATTGATATTTTTCTCTCTCTTTTTGAAAATTGCTCATCGTCGTCACAAACCAAACTTCTCCACGAATTTTCAATCTTGCTTTTCTCCGATCTCTGATCCGAGAATCAGAGATCTTTCTAAGGGCTCTCAATAGCTGAAGTGAGCATGAGCGATTACGATGTTTCCGGCGACGGAGATAGGGTTCTTGAATGGGAGATGGGGCTACCCAGAGACGAAGATTTAGCATCGCTTTCTCACTCTCTGATTCCGGCGAATCTCGCGATGGCTTTTAGCATAACCCCGGAGAAGAGCCGTACGATCCAGGATGTGAATCGCGCATCGGAGACGACGCTCTCGTCTCTGCGCGGCGGATCTTCCGGTCCCAACACTTCCTCCTCGAACAACAACAGCAATAGCTTCAAAACCGGCGTCGCGGTGGAGGAAGAAGATCGGGTCGGATCGAGCAGTCCCGGATCCGATTCGAAGAAACAGAAGACATCGGACGGCGATGGCGATGGCGGTGTCGATCTCTCAACGGCGGAGGAAGGAGATTCGGGAACTGAGGATGCTACCGGGAAGACACTGAAACGGCCGCGTCTGGTGTGGACGCCGCAGCTGCACAAGAGATTCGTTGACGTTGTGGCTCACTTGGGGATTAAAAACGCCGTCCCGAAGACGATTATGCAGCTGATGAACGTCGAAGGGCTGACTCGAGAGAACGTAGCCTCTCATCTCCAAAAGTACAGGCTGTACCTCAAGCGGATGCAGGGGTTGACGACGGAAGGTCCGTCTACTTCCGATAAGCTCTTCTCATCAACGCCTGTGCCTCCACAGAGCTTCCAAGACATCGGAGGAGGGAATGGATCGGCCGGACACGTTGGAGTGCCGATTCCGGTACCGTACGGTGCGCCGCCGATGATGCAGATGCCAGTCTATGCGCATCATATGGGTATGCAAGGATATCATCACCAGAATCACGGCCATGATCCTTATCATCAGAACCATCATAATCATGGACCTGGTGCGTTTGAAGCAAATCCATATATGATGCAGCAGAACAAGTTCGGATCCATGGCGTCGTATCCTTCTGTTGGCGGTGGAAGCGCGAATGAGAATTAAAACGAATCGAATTTGGGAGTCTATAGATGGAGAGAAGAAGAGGTGAGCTTGTTTTTGCTCGTGGAACTGATAATTAGTCAAGCTTCTGTCTTTAAGTACAGCTATTACATTCTTGCACGATTTGATCAAAATTTATCAAATTTCTGTCTTTGCTATAAATGGTATACAATAAAGCCAAAGGCTTTTTTTTAATTCACTTGTTCGGTGCATTTTGATTTTGGCAGAGCTAACATCAACAAACTCGAAATTGGTTTTAGGATTCTCGTGCTAAGTTGAAATGTTTCTTTGGCAAGTATTTAAATTACTCTCGTGTGACTTGAGACTTGATACAATACAGATCAGGGTTGATTTGCCCTTGTAAGCAACTAACAACCGAGTCTTGCTCTAACCACATGAGTCTTGTGCCTTGCTATTGTTTTCTTTTGCTTAAAGCCATACGTAGTGCTGCACAAGTACTGTACTCTTTCTAGTTTGCTTATAGAAACATAGTCACCAAAGTGCTAGTTTTACATGTTCTCCGGTTTTGGTTTTCCGTCTTTTGATGCGTTTGGATTCAGACAGTATAAGATTTTAGGTAGAATGAGCATTTCCTTGCTTGTTAATATGTATTGTCATTGCAAAAGAGTTGGTAATACTCGTGTGAGTTTGTCCATCGCAAGAAGAGTATGTTTTGTTTTTCTTCTCAGCAAAACCACATGCCTTGAGGTAGATTGGTCAGGTATTAGTTATACTGTTTCCGAAATCATCTGCGTCTTTGCAGGTCTTGATCTGATTTGATTATTGTTAACAGGTTCTTGGCTTCTGGTACATTTCCACTTCATCACACACATCCATTCAAAATTTCTCATCTTTTTTCCGAGTTTCCCATCCCCATCTATACAGGAGGAGATCATACAACATACCTTGTCGAAGCTAAACCAATCAGTATTCTTGGAGCACAATGCAGGGCTTTATAGGCATCTGACAAGTTTCATACTTTAATTCTGTTTTGTGAGGTAAGTCCCTTTGCTTATTTGTCTGTAGACTTCTTAGAGAGAGAATCAAGAGAGATGGCCTCAGACACAATCTTCATGTTTATTTACTTTTCAATATATAATTCAGTATTCGACTGTTAGTCATATGAAGACTTATTCTTTTCTAAAGTTATAGCCTTTTCATTGGATTGGAGAGCCACATAACCAATGAACATCCAAGAAAAGGAAGAAAGTGACATTCCAACAAAAGTGAAAGTCTTTTTATTTTTCTGGCTGACATAAGAGTTATTGGTGTTAGCTACGTAGGGTTCTACTTTGAGATTTAGATAATAATTTAAGACCTTTTCGTCTCCAATATCAGATCATAATTTTATTAAAAATACATTAATATACTATTCTCTGCACATCACACATTCAGTGACAACACCTTATCTTCAGATCACTTTTGTGTCCCCCCTTTGATTTTATCGTTGAAAAGTAAAAGTTTCTAGAATAGAAAAGTACATAGATTTCTTAATACCCACACAAGTCATTCATCCACTGCTTTGTCTGAAGAACCTACTTTCTTCAACATAAGACTTTTTAACCTCCCGTTTTCGCTGGCAGATATGGTGAAGTAAATAGAGACTAATTTCTGATTTGCTTCACAGAGTCCTCCAGAAGTTGTACGAAATCCTCTAGCGAGTTGTGTGAAGAACCTCCACTTCTAACAGAGGCTCTTAGTTTCTCCTTTAAACTGACGGCCCTCTTCTTCATCTCCTCT
This sequence comes from Eutrema japonicum, assembly GCA_030161315.1. Taxonomy (NCBI): domain Eukaryota; kingdom Viridiplantae; phylum Streptophyta; class Magnoliopsida; order Brassicales; family Brassicaceae; genus Eutrema; species Eutrema japonicum. Next base: position 41,736,546 of record BSQW01000006.1, read on the forward strand.
CCTTACTCTTCCACCATTAACCTCTTCACAGCTTTCTCGACCGCTCCTCTGTCTAGCTCACCTTCCACTTGAATCCCAATTTTCCACACACTCTCCAAGTACCTCGCGTTCACCTTTTGATCGCTGGAAGATGGCCTGCAGGTCATTGGAACTCCTTCGCTGATGCTTTCTAGTGTCGAGTTCCATCCACAATGGCTCCAAAACCCTCCTACTGCAGGGTGAGCAAGTACTTCTTTCTGTGGTGCCCATTTCACAATGTAACAATGTTCTGAAACCATCTTACTAAACTCCTCAGACAAGGACTCTGTCCATTCTGAACCACTTATTGAGCCTGGTCGGATCACCCATAAGAAGTGTTGGTTGCTAGCAGCCATTCCTAAAGCTGTTTCCATCACCTCACTGATTTCCATCAAACCTAAGCTTCCCAAGCTTATGAATATAACTGAATCTTTCTTTTGTTTGTTTAACCACCCGATACAGCTCTTGTTCTCTTCAAGCAGACTTGTAGGAGCTGAGGCCACCATATGAAGAGGGCCTATAGGATACACTGGAATCTCTAGCTGTTGTTGCAAACAAGAGATGAGCTCTCTAGACAGCTCGCCGTGTTGATTATCAGAGAGGAAGCTGTCTGTTTGTCAATTATATTCTTATACAGCTCCATTATGCTTTCTAATGATCCCCAACGTGAAACCGGAAAGTCTTTGTATCCCCAACGTGAAACCGGAAAGTCTTTGTATCTCAGGGGAATATAACGTTTGGAAGGTTAAACTCTTTGGCTGCAGCTTCAGCAAAGTACATGAACTCGTCGTAGATGATACAAACATTACTTTGTTGCAGCAACAACGGACCTAAAAGGTCCTTGAATCTCACCTGACACTCTTGGTTGAGCTTAAGCAGAAACTGTAATGGCCCGAGGTTCTTGAAATCAGTTTCCGGTAAGCTTTCTGGAATGGTGACAAACTGAAAATCAGTGAAGTCATCCGTAGGGCTAAAGTAATTGAACTTGGTCTGAGCAATTGTAATTGAGAAACCCTTCAAGTGAAGAGTTTTCGCAAGCTGCATCATTGGAGATATAGGTCCTTGTGTTGGAACTGGAACCAACACTATCCTTCTCCTCGCCGGCTTTTCCTCCATTTCCAAAACCTGCAAAAAGAAACTAAGAAATAGTCTCCTCAGCTTCGTGCTCTGCGAGTTTATGTTACTTCTGTCCTTTTTTGGGGGGTTGATACTCAAAGAAGTCTCTTTCATATACAAATCAATTTTTCAAGCTTGTGGACATTGATTCATCCGTATTATGTTTTTATTGGCTCTCTTCACCACATGTGAAGCAATGAAGCATGTGGTGGATGATCTATGTGAGTACGATAAGGTGGTTACATACTTACATCTCTTTATCTTTCTAGAGAGTAACCAGAGACAAAAGCAAAGATGCTTCTGTCTTCGTGGTCCTCTCTTGTCTTCTTTGGCTTCATATCAAAAGATAGTTCCAAATGTGAAAAAATTGACTTTTTTCTGATGCAACAATTCTATCTTGAGCAAACTACCAAAATAGATACTCGAATTTTATTTGAATTGCTTTTTATTTGGTTAAGAAAAACAATGTACTTATGAAATTTTGTAAGATCAAGCAATTCAATGATCTCTAGTAATACATGAAGTGCAGCTTCTCACTCTGCGTTCAAGTACTTGACGAGATCATCAAATGCTTTGTGTGAGGAACCTCCACTTCTCACAGAGGCTTTGAGCTTCTCTTTTAAATCAAGTGCACTTTTCCTCATGTCTGCAACTTCTTCATCCACAATCAACCTCTTCACAGCTCTCTCTAATCCTCCTCTTTCCATTTCACCTTCCATCTTAATCCCAATTCTTCACACACTCTCTATATACTTTGCGTTTAACTTCTGTTCGCCAGTAAAAGGCGTGCACATCATCGGGACTCCTTCCACAATGCTCTCGAGTGTTGAGTTCCATCCACAATGGCTCCAGAAGCCTCCCACTGCAGGATGTGCAAGTACTTGTATCTGCGGTGCCCATTTCACAATGTATCCCTTTTCTGACACCATCTTACTGACTTCCTCTGGCAATGACTCTATCCATTCTGACCCGAGGATAGAACCCGGTCGGATGACCCATAAGAATGGTTGGCTGCTATTAGACAATCCACAAACCATCTACAAGACTTCCTTGGTTTCCATCTGAGTTACGCTTCCAAAGCTTATGTATATGACTGACCTTGGTTTCTGCTTGTTCAGCCATTCAATGCAGCTCCTGTCTTCTTCCATTAAACTAGAATTCACTGAAGATGTAATGTGAAGAGGGCCTAATGAGTACACTGGAATTCCCAGTTCTTGTTGCAGCCATGACAGGGAAGAGTTCTCTAGACAGCTCGCCGTATTGATGATAACAGCGGAAGCTGTTCTTTTGTCGGCTACCTCTCTACAGAGCTCGAAATATGGCTCTAATGGCCCCATTCCTGAAGTCGGTAAGTCTGTATCTTAATGGATGCAAATTTTCCACCACCTTGTCTTGCACTTCAGGATCTGCAAAGTATAAAAAAAGACCTTGTTTAGTTAAACAATGTTTTCAAGGTGGGTTATATAGCTAGTTTTAGGTACCTTCCATGTCGATCAAGAACTTCTTGGCATTGACTTTGCTTAAAACACTGCAGCAAACTTTATGTGTAGCAGTTGTAGTATTGAATATGACACTGGGGATCTTGAACTCCTTAGCTGCAGCTTCAGAGAAGTACATGAGCTCGTCGTAGATGATACAGACGATATCATTGCCTTGTTGTAACAACAACTGGCCTATACAATCCTTGAAGCTTGCCACACTGGTTTTGTTGAGCTTCATCAGAAACTCGACTAGTCCGAGGCTCTCGACTTCAGACTCAGGTAAGCTTTCTGGTATGGTGATAAATTGAAAACCAGAGGAGTGATGCGAAGACGAACTTACTTGATTGAAATGTCCCTGAGCAACTGTAATTGAGAAGCCCTTCAAGTTAAGGGCTTTTCCGAGTTGCAACATTGGAGCTATATGTCCTTGTGCTGGTGGTGAAACTAACACTATCCTTCTCTTCGCTTCCCTTTTCTCCATTGCTTAACCCTTCTCTCTGCTCTTCCTTTCGTATCTCAATGCAAATATCTCTGTAAAACTAATCAATATATATTATTATTAAAATCTCATTAGGATTGGAGCACAATATTCTAGAGGAGACCGTGTTATATTATATAATATAATTTATGTGTTCCTAAAACTGCCACGCTAATGAAGTAAGTTGTAATATGCCTAAGAGAGATAAGGTTGGTGTATATGTAGGGATGTTGGGGTGGGTAAACAAACCTTACCCTACCCTGACCCTAAAAAATCATGTTTTGAAAAATCCAGAAAAGATCCTACACAAATACGGACAAATTTGTGGGATAACCGAAGTCGTCGAAAAAAATCTAGCTTTCGAGATTTATAGTAAATTAAGTTATCTTTCTAATGGTAGTGGTTACAATTCATTCTGAATTATATTGAAATAGTTACAGTTGATTTAGTGGACATATATTCATTTAATGGCTGTAACTCCTTCAATACAACCCCGAATAAGTTGAAACCACTACTATTGGAAAGATAACTCAATTGTCTATAACTTTTATGAAGAGATCCAAAGCTAAATTTAAAGGGAAGGCTTCCATATAATTAGATCTTGTATCAAAAATATGTATCTAGAAGATCTACGTGTACGAAAACCTTCTATTTGGGTTTAGTTTTGGATCTCTTCATCAAAGTTATAGTAAATTTAGATTGCTTTCCAATTATAATGGGTTCAACTCATTCGTAGTTGTATTGAAAGAGTTACAACCGATTTAATGGACATGTATACATTTAGTAATTAGCGTTTAACTTTTTGAATCCTGATTTTACGTGGTCAACGATGAGTTGGAGAATTGTTTTGCAACCACGATAGTTGAGGATTATTTGAGCCAATTGCAAATAGTTGAGGAATAAAATGAGTAATTTCCCCATATAACCTGTTATAAAAAATCATTTACTTCTTATTTATATTTAAATCAAAAGCGATCAATTACCCTTTTATCCTTAAAGATTTCGATTTTTACTGATCCAACCATCATTAAATCGGATAGTCCACCCAAACCAATAAAAATATGGGTAACCCACCCAAACTCACCCCCAAATTCCCGACTCCGCTTACCTTCTTCTTCTCCATCTCCTCTAGCTTTGATTTTCTTTCCTCATCCTCGTTACGAAAATCCCTCAGTTTCCTTCTTCTTCTTCATTACTTCTTATCCATCCAATTTCGATTTTTAGTGCTCTCCTTCTCCTCCGCCCTTCATCTTCTCTCTTCGTCCTCTTCCTCTTTTCATTTCTAATCTATATCGACGTCTTTTACACCGGCGTAATCGGCACTACAATTACAGAGCAGCTTTACAATGTAAGCTTTGTGGTGTTATCGATCTGAGCTCGGATTTGTGGTTATATTTTGTGGGTTCCTATCCGATTTAGTGTATTCGATTGAGGATTCTTAATTATTGATAATCGATTTCGTGTTCAAGGAAAAAAAAAAACTACATTTGAATTATTATTTATATAATTGTTCATTAGGTCTATCAACAAAGCTTTTTGCGTCTTGATTAATGATTGTTATCTAATCTATCAGAATTTTAAGCAAATGGAACTCTTAAATAATTCATGGTCAATTCGAATCCAAGCCAAACCAGTAGGACTTATAATCATGTTTGGAAATAGGTACAAGACTATCAAAGAAGAGGAAATCCGATCCTCCCTTCAAGGTTTCTCAAGCATTCTTATATGGGACAAAAAATGAAGCGTTAGAAATTTGATGACAACTATGATATTTCTGTGACTTTGATGTTTGTGATTTTTTTTTTTTGGTTTCCAGTGTTTGATGTATGGTTAAAAAGGTTTTTATGTACAACTATTCTTAGGTACAACTAAATTTATTCTGAATTGAATTGAAATAAATTGAAATAAATTGAAAATAAATTTTAAAATAAATTAAAATTAAAAAAAAAACTCATTTAACACAAAAAATCATATGTGCACCGCCAAATTGACACGTGCGCCATTTTTTTGTTTTATTGGACGTCGCCAAAACTACATTTAGTTGTCCACAAGATTGTAGTTATACCGATTTGTAAATAGTTATACTTTTGGGTGTTTTCAATTTTAATTAGTTTTATTTAGCCCTAAAATTTTGTTTTTTAGTTTTACATATGATTTTAGTCAATTAAAATATGTTTCCGAGGACTTTATCTATTACTATATCTTAAAACTCATTTTATGTATTTTTGGCATCATAATATGGTTAATATTAACAAAATGATCATACAAGTATAAGGTATTTGTTGTGTAAATATTTTAATAACAAACCATTATACTATAAAATTATTTTACCTACTTAATACACGTTTTTAACATTTAATAGTAATTATTTAACGTAAATTTGTTTGTTTCGTACTAGTTGTTTGCTTTTTCTAATAAATTTTTCAAATCAAATTAAAATCTTTAATTACCAACTTCAATAAGTAATACCAGTATTACCAGTTATATCTTCTCCTTCAGGAGTACCAATTATATCTTCTCCCTCATTAATACCAGTATGACCAGTTGTACCACAATTCACTACCAGCTTCATATCGATTCAATCTCTACAAATCCATATATAATTAAGGTAAGCTCCTTTTAGATTACGAAAACAAGTTTATTATCTACATATACTCTTGTGTTATTCAAGTGATAATAGAAATCTTGAAAAATCCCCAAATTGAAACCCCCAATCCATTTAAATCCCCAATTTGAATCTTGGGTTATTCAAGATTCATATACTCTGGGGTTATTCAAGTTTATTTTGTACATATTCTCTTGGGTTATTCAAGATTTAATAGATATTTTGAAAAATCTCCAATTAAAATCCCCAATCCATTTCAATCCCCAATTTGAATCTTTAAATTATATAACAAAGTTTGAGCTGCAGCTATTCTCTCTGTCGAGGATGACGCACAAAAGATAGAAATAAAAGGAGTGAAAAAACCACATGAAGCTTGACAGCGACGGCGTATCCGACGAACAAATGGAAGTGGTGGAGCGGGGATGAAGAACGATGGTTTGAAGAGAGAGAATAAAGGAGATGAGATGTGATTGGTTAATTTTTTTAATTTTCTTTTTCTTTTTTATTTATTTTAGTTATTATAAATCAAATATTATAATCTGATGGCAAAAAAGGATTAACATATGATCATAAGGTTATTGGGAATAAGAAATGTTATAGCAAATTTTTTTAAGACCATTAAAGTCATTCCAACAATTTGTCCAAATACGTTGTTAGGGTAGGCTCGAAAAAAACCCTAAGGTTACAGGGTTACTCGCGGGTAACCTAACTCTTTTTCATGTTTTTTTAATGCTTAATTATCAATAATAATTTTTGGTTAATTTTAAATTAAATTTGTGAGTAACATAATTAATTTTGTTATGATAAATTTTAATGGGAAAACAGGGAATCACGATTTTAACTGAAAAATTGAAATTTGGCGTTTTCAACGGAAAAACATGATTTTGGGTTTTCAATACAAAACTGTGATTTTAAGTTGTTAGCAGGTAAACATAATTTTACCTTTTGGCGGGAAAACAAAAAAAAGTAATTTTTGTTTTTGGACAGAAAACAAGATTTTACATTTTTAACAAGAAAATGAAAAAATGCAAATTTTATTTTCGACAGAAAACGGGATTTTTCGTTATGGTAGAAAACGAAATTTTATGTTTTTGGCGGAAACGGTATTTTACGTTTTTTTGCGGGAAAACAATATTTTACGATTTTGGTGGGAAAACACGGAAACACATTTTTGGTGGGGGGAAAAATGCAATTTTTGTTTTTGGCAGGAAAACGAAATTTTACGTTTTTGGCGGAAAAACGAGATTTTACGTTTTTTGGTGGAAAATAAAGAATAACATTTTTGGCAGAAAACAAGAAAAATGCAATTTTGCGTTTTTTGGCGGAAAAACAATATTTTACGATTTTGGTGGGGAAACACGGAAACACATTTTTGACGGGGGAAAAAATGCAATTTTTATTTTGGTGGGAAAACGATATTTTACGTTTTTGGCGGAAAAACGAGATTTTATGTTTTTTGGCGGAAAATACATAATAACATTTTTGGCGGAAAACAAAAAAAATGCAATTTTGCGTTTTTGATGAAAAAACGTGATTTTACTTTTTTGGTAGGAAAACACGGAATCACAATTTTTGGCAGGAAAACATGAATTCACGTTTTTGGCGGAAAAATAAAATTTAACGTTTTTGATGAGAAAATCACGTTTTCTCGCTAAAAACGCAAAATCGCATGCAAAATTGCGTTTGACGCCCTAAAAACGAAAAACAAATCTCAAATTTATCGAATACTATTTTTGATTTTGATTTATAGTTTTTTAATAATTAAAAAATTACTTTCATGATTTTTTTTTAAACAAAACATTTGATAATATTTTATTATAAAATGGTTTTTAGAGTTTATTGATTTTGAACGATGATGCGTTTTCGCTCAGGACTCTCCACCTCGTCCAGAGGTTTTGGAGTATATCTCCGAAAGGAAATTTTGCTTGTCGGTACCGTTGGACAGAACGATAGTTTCTTTTTTTCCCACCATATTCATTACGATTTCGATCTGATTAAGGTAAACTGCCAATTTCAAGGCCGTCTCCCTTTGGTATTTCTAGGGTTTTTACGCTCGCAGCCGTCGCTCACTGCATCTCTACTTGATAATCAGTTCTCTTCCCCTGTTCTTTGGCATAAAACTTTTCTATTTCTGTTGCTGATGGACGGGACGATGAACTTGGCAATGCAAGCAATGAATCTGGAGGAAGATGCACCAGTTAACATCCATGATGATGGTAATTTCAGCGCGATTGAAAGGAGCTCTCGAAGTCTTATTGGGCGTTTGTTGAATCCTGATTGTCAAAACATGGCTCGTATGTTGCGCTCTATGCCACATATTTGGAGGGTCTATGAAAGGGTGAGAGGCGTTGCTCTGACTCACGACACCTTCCAATTCATCTTCGAATGGGAAACATACTTGCTTACGTTGATGAAGACAGGCTTATGGACATTCGACGAGTGGGGCATGGTTCTGGATCGATGGATGGAAACCCCGTCATCGAATTTTCTGAAAACTACGCCAGTCTGGATCAAGCTTCACAAGATTCCAGTTAATTATTTTACACTGGCTACCATTGGGGCTATCGCGGATCGGATAGGCCATGTTAAGGAGATTGCTTATGATCCTGCTAAACCCCTGCTGCAGGCTAGGGTGAGAGTGCTCGTAGCAATAAATCTTTAGGATCCAGTGAGAGATTTGAAGTCACTAAATCTTCCTCATGGAGCCGTGGCGACTGTGCAGGTGGAGTATGAAAGAAAATTTAAGAAATGTTTTCACTATCTACGGCTAACGCACGAAAAGCAGAAATGTCCGCTTCTTCATGGAAGTAAAAATAGAGGTCAAGACCAGGTTACTAGACAGAGAAATGCTCATACTCCTCCAACTCTGCATCGTCAACACCATACCAACCTGGCAGAACAAATCATGCCACTATTAGCTTCATCCATTCCACCTGGGTTTGAACCACGTTCGAATGTAGTGGCCCCAGAGGTTTTCGAACAAATGCGGATCTATATGTCAAGTGGTGATCCTGCAGAACGTACTATCCGCGAGCTTAAAATGAAGAAAACATTAGATGAATTATCTAAAGACCCTGTTGCGCAACGATCTTGCCTGAGACTCGAAGCCCCTCCGGTTGTTACGCATGCTCACCAGAGCTTAGAGAATGACAACATTGTGAATGTTGAGAATTTTTCAGGCCAGGATCTGAATCTGCACACCTCGACCTTGATGCCTACCGGTGCAATATATGAGAATTTTAAAGCTGCGGAAGCTACTGACAGTGGGCTGGGGATTCAAACGATGAGGGTAGAGCAGACTACTGAAAATCATAACACCGGTGGGAGGCATCCAGACCAGACTGCTGCGAATATCTCTACAACCAATGGGATCCTTGACAACTCGATGCAGGAAAACAGAGAAGGGTCCGGGTTTTTTACTCCTCCGTCTGAAATTCGTGAATCAGAAGTAATGGGTCACCAACAAACTGATGATCATATTGAGGTTTTCAAGATTGATGGTTCAAGCTACGTGCAGCAGGACATGAGGTTGTCAAGTACACAACTGATGGACAGTACTATTCCTGTTTATGAAAATAGGAACGTCTTGGGTTCTCTCTTCCCAAATACATAGACATGCGGTTTCAACATCAGGGCAATGGAAGGCTCTTCTTCTGGTACTAGCAGTAAAAGAAGAATCTCCAAAAAGAAAATTGTCGGCTGGTCTAGAAAAAAGAGGAATACTGCTGGAGTTACAATCAAAGCCAACTGTGGAAGTAAGGATGAAGAAGGCAAGGAACTAGAGCAGCCTGCTAAACGTAAAGCAATGGAAAACACAGAGGTGATATCTAAGATGGTGAAACAGTCTGAGGGTTTGATGGTTCACCAGAAACCATCCAATCCTCAATGACGACTATCAGTTGGAACTGTCAAGGATTGAGAGGCGATTTGACAGTTCGACGCCTAGAGGAAATGTGTCGTGAGCATTTCCCGGATTTTCTGTTTCTCCTAGAGACTAAAAGCTCTAGTGCTTACGTATCGAGGTTTCAGAGATCGTTGGGTTACGACCACCATCATTTGGTAAATCCAGTGGGTCTCAGTGGAGGATTAGCATTGTTCTGGAAGAGGTCACATACAGTAGAGATTCTTTTCTCTAATAACATATTGATTGACACGAAGGTCAAGGAAGGGTCGAAAGAGTATTTTCTCACATTTTTGTACGGAGACCCACGTCAAAACCGCAGAAGAATAGTTTGGGATTTACTGTCTGATATTGTACTTAATAGAGATGTTGCGTGGTTCTTAGTAGGGAATTTCAACGAGATTATGAATAACTCAGAAAAGCTTGGAGGTCCGATACGAGCGGATTCAAGCTTCATCCCCTTCAGATCCTTGGTGAGAGAATGCAGGATTAAAGAAACCCCAAGTTCTGGTAATAAATTTTCTTGGGGAGGAAGGAGAGAGATGATTGATTCCAATGGTCTAAAGGAACTTGTCTGGATACAATGTCGACTGGACAGAGCCTTTGGCAATGCGGAATAGTTTCGCCTCTTCCCTCGCACGCATACAGTGTACTTGAAGATGTGGGGATCTGATCATAGACCGTTATTAACGAGGCTGGCTGGCCAGTTGGGAGACCGAAGAGGGAGATTTTGGTTGGACAAACATTGGTGTGCAAAACCGGAGTTAACATAGGTGATACGCAAAGGATGGAACAAAATAGAGGGAATCGAAGTCTATCAGTTCGCATTAATGATTGTCGAAAAGAGCTATCGAAATGGAAATCATCTGCCGATACGAATTCAAGGAATAAAATGTTGAAACTGCAAAACGATATTGATGCAGAGAGTTCAAAACTCAGATTCGACTTCTCTAAACTTTTAACGTTAAAACAAAATCTGAAACAGACTTCCCATGAAGAAGAGATTTTCTGGAATACAAGGAGTAAGGAATCATGGCTGAAAGATGGAGATAAGAACACGCCATTCTTCCATGGGAGTGTTAAATCTCGTCGAATGAAAAATCAAATATCTGTTCTTTTGGATGAGAATGGACGAGAACAGGAATCTGAAGAGATCAAAGGGAAAATTGCTGAAACGTATTTCACTAATTTGTTCAAATTTTCAAACCCCGATACCGTTGATGAACTGCTTCAGGGCATGGACCCCAGAATTACATTGAGGATGAACACGGAGCTGACAAAGACAATGACAACTCAAGAGATACGCAAAGCAATTAAAGCAATCAAAGGAGACAGTGCTCCTGGATCTGATGGAATGCCAGGAACCTTTTTTCAAAATTACTGGGGGATTGTTGGACCTCAGGTCGTTTTGGAGGTCAAGCGTTTTTTCGAAACATGCTCTCTTCCCTCGGATTGGAACTTCACACAAATATGCCTGCTTCCCAAGATTCCGAACCCAAATACTATGACGGATCTCTGCCCTATCAGCCTATGTTCTGTGGCCTATAAGATCGTGTCTAAGATCATATGCTCTAGGCTGAAACGGGTGCTGCCATCACTGGTTTCGCAGACACAAGGTGCCTTTGTGGCTGGTAGATTGATCTCAGATAACTTGCTTTTAGCGCACGAGATGATTTATGGATTGCGCACAAATCAGAATTGCATAGAAGATTTCATTGCTATAAAAACGGATATGTCCAAAGCTTATGACCGAGTAGAATGAAACTTCCTGGAGGTGCTCTTCCGCAAGCTGGGTTTTGATCAAATTTGGATTAAGTGGATCATGGAATGTGTACGCTCTGTATCGTATACAATTTTATTGAATGGCCAATCTCACGGATTCATCAAACCAGAGAGAGGCATTCGCCAAGACGACCCACTATCTCCTTTTCTTTTCATCTTGTGTGCGGAGGCTTTGGTTCACATCATGAACAGAGCTGAGAAAGATGAGAAGATTACCGGAATGAGACTGAACAGAAGCTGTCCATCGATTCAGCACCTCCTCTTCGCCGACGACAGCTTATTCTTATGTCGAGCTTCCCTAGCGGAATGTACTGAGTTTCTGCACTGCCTAAAGCTGTATGGAGCAGCATCGGGGCAGGAAATTAACTTTCAGAAGTCGGCAGTTACGTATGGAGCTGATATCGACCCATATATGCGTAGAGTGATTGCAGCTTTACTTGGTATCGAAAAGGAAGGAGGTGATGGGAAGTACTTGGGGCTGCCAGAATGTTTCAGCTGTTCAAAGCAAAAATTATTGGCTTTCATCGGAGATAAACTCAATAAGAGATTAAACATATGGTATGCTAAAACGCTTTCCCTCGGAGGTAAGGAAGTCCTCCTCAAATCGATAGCGATGGCTCTCCCGGTGTATGTCATGTCTTGTTTTCGGCTAACTAAAATGCAACTACAAAAGATCACGAGTGCCATGAAAAGCTTTTGGTGGAATGCGTGTGAAAAGAAAAATAAAATACATTGGATTTCGTGGAAAGAAATGTGTAAATCAAAAGCAAAACGAGGCTTAGGATTCCATGATCTTGGTGAGTTCAATCAAGCGCTGTTAGCCAAATAGGCTTGGAAGATAATCAATGAACCAACATCCCTACTCAGTCGGCTCTATAAAGGAAGATACTTCGCGTCCAAATACTTTCTGGAGAGCGGTAAGGGCAGTCGTCCATCGTATGCGTGGCGTAGCACTGTGTTTGGGCGGGAACTTCTGAAACGGGGATTGATCAAATCTATAGGGGATGGCTCTACCACTAAGATCTGGAGCAAAAAATGGATAATGGACAATCATCCACGCATGCCTATGAACAGGCAAAGAACTATCGACATTGAGCTGAATGTGTTGTTCTTGATCTCATTGCAAGGTCAGTGGAGAACATATAAAGTACATGAGCTCCTTCCCCCCGTAGATGCCACTCGGGTCCTAGCTACTCCAATCGGCCGCACTGAGGATCGCTACATTTGAGCGTATAATCACCACGGGTCGTATTTGGTCAAGAGTGGCTTCTGGTTTGTATCAAATCATCCTCTTATCCCAGAAACTCCTTTATCTATGGCGGACCAAAACAATGTGGTGTTGAAACAGAGAGTATGGAAGTTGAGAACTGAACCAAAAATTCGCTTGTGTTGGTGAAGAGCAATCGCTGGAGCTGTTGCTGTTGCGGACAGATTGGTCACGAGGGGTTGAATGTGGATCTAGGTTGCAAGCTTTGCCGGCAAAGCACTGGAACAATTAACCATGTTCTCTTTCGGTGTGGGGCAGCTAATCAGATATTGGATGCTGCTCAGATCCCAACACCTGCAGGTGGGTTTTCAGATGCGCTGGAAAGGAATATCGAGTTTTTGCTGGACTGTTTGGAGGATCAGACTGTCAGTGACGCCACCAAGAAGAAGATACCATGGGTTATTTGGTGTATCTAGAAGAATAGAAACGCGATTGTCTTTGAAGGAAAGCATGTGTCCACAGCAATACTCAATCAGAGAATCACGGAAGAGGCACACATATGGCATGAGGTTAATAAATCAGCTTTACTCACGGATATCCGAAACACGGTCTCCAGATTTCTCGACATCAAGTGGCAACCTCCTCCCTTTGGCCTCATTAAATGTAATGTTTATGCTTCGTGGAGAAATGCCTATCTTCATGGCGGTGGAGCTTGGATAGTAAGAGGGAACAATGGTGAGGCTTTGTTTCATGCTCGGGATGCATTCACGAATTCTCCGAACCGAGTCACCGTGGAACTACGATGTCTAATTTGGGTTATGTAGAGTATGCGAGATCTTCACCTCAGGGATGTTATCATTGCTATTGATTGTGCTACAGCGTTCGAAGCCTTCTCAAATCCGATAGAATGGCCAAGATACAACAGATTCGAGAACTTAAACAATGTATGGGATATTGTACATTCGAACGAGAATCACACAAAATCAATCGGGTGGTGAGGGAGATTGCGAAGAGCGTCACACAGGACGGACGTTTTCAATCCTATCTTGCACTAGGTGGCCCTGCTTGGCTACACGATCTAATAAGGAGAGATTCCTTAGATAGCATCTAAATGTTCTTCAATTTAGAACTGGATGTTATGTTTTTCTGTTTTCCTTGCCATAGGGCAATGTTGTTATCGATTTTGACTTTGCTCAGTTTTGAGCCCTATAATAAGAAACAACCCTTAGACGTTAAAAAAAAAAGTTTATTGATTTAATAATAAAAAAAACATGCGGGTAGGATAACCTTATTTGAGCCCGTGTGTAAAAGGTATCCGTCCGTTTTGAGCCCCCTTCTTTTTATACAGAAAGGGTAGGGTTTTGGGCTTAAAATTTGTTAAGGGTTTATGATACCCATGGGGTAAATACTCATATTTAACATCCCTATGTATATGATTGAATATTTCTGGTTAGTATACATATAAGTATTATGTTTTTTTTTGTCATCTAGATTTTTATTGAAAGTTATAAAATCTTACAAGAACAAAAACAAATGCCCAAACGAGGGAGGCTGATATATCATGGTTTTTACCCCGTTTAAGCCATGATATAAGTCCGTTTTATCGAGTCTTTATTCTATTATAGAGTCTTTTAGAGTCTTTTACATGTTTTAGCACATTTGGAGCATTATTGGAGATATTGGAGTTTTAGGAGCATTCTGGAGCGAAATGGAATTGAAGCGACTAAGTACCCAATTTGAAGTCAAGAGCATCGATCGATACCCCCTGATATCGATCGACACCCATCGAAGCAGATACGAGTCGCGACTTTCGCAAGTCTTGAAGAATTGCAGAATTGCCCCAGAAGACTTTAATATTTACAAGAAGACCCCAATTCCTGTTTAGACTAATGAAAAATCCAAAGGCTGACTGGTTGACTAGAAAACATTCATGTTTCCAGCAAAGTTCTTTAAAGCCTGAGCTAAATTTTTGCACTTCATCGATGTGGTTAGTACTCACATAGCTTGATTCCTCATTCGTATCTAACAAAGGAACTCATGTGTTTGAAATTATGGTATTTCTCTCCCTGTTACAAGTTAATTAATATATAGATGCATTAAAAGATGAAATGATTTTATTCTGAGTAGAGGGTTAGAAAAATTTCCAACGATCCCATTATTCTACTTCAGAGGAGATGATCACACAAAGGTGAAAGCGAGGTTAGAAATATTTCCTGTGATACCATTATTCGCCTACACCTTTGATTACTCTTGAGGGAAGAACCGGGGATTCGGTGACTAACACCATCAATACTCGCGTCTCGAACCTTAATATGTATATGCAAGAAACATAATAAGAAATAAGTCTGGGGGGAGAGAAATAATACAAAAAGTGTGAAAAATGGTGGTTCCTTGTCATGATATTGTATGGGAAAGAATCTATAAGACTCTTGGTGTTAATCACAGCGATGGAACTGGCGAGGATGGCTTTATTGAACGATGCTGTGAGATAATGTGTGTAGTCTGGGAAGCTGCGAATGTCTACGGAGAAGTACATGATGGTTAGATCAAAAAGCTGGTTAGGTGACATTTGGGTACTTGAAAAATTGGTCATTGCAACGTTTCAAGAACAGGTGAGTCTCTACGTTTTCAAATCTCTTTCTCTGGTTTAGTCTTCTATTTGCTTGAGGGCAAACAAAGGCTAAGTCTGGGGGAGTTGATATATCATGGTTTTTACCCCGTTTAAGCCATGATATAAGTCCGTTTTATCGAGTCTTTATTCTATTATAGAGTCTTTTAGAGTCTTTTACAGGTTTTAACACATTTGGAGCATTATTGGAGATATTGGAGTTTTAGGAGCATTCTGCAGCGAAATGGAATTAAAGCGACTAAGTACCCAATTTGAAGTCAAGAGCATCGATCGATACCCCCTGGTATCGATCGACACCCATCGAAGCAGAAACGAGTCGCGACTTTCACAAGTCTTGAAGAATTGCAGAATTTCCCCAGAAGACTTTAATATTTACAAGAAGACCCAAATTCGTGATTAGACTATATAATTAGGTTTTTCAGCCACTTTGGTGGCTACGCTTTCATTACTCTTGATTCTACTCTAGTTTTTGGGGGAAAGAACTCTGAACTCCTGTTTATTATTGATTTCTTTGATGATCTATTCAATCATGTTGTTTTCATTTTCCATGTTTGAGTAGATCCACTTTAGGTTCAGGGTTCTCATAAGGGTTTTCTCTGACTGCTAGGTTGATTAGGATTTACCATCTGAATTAGTTATTCACCTTAGGTTGTGTTCATAGCTATTTCTAGGTTGGCGAATCTGGAACTTAGATCTTAGAATAATTGATTAGGCACGAGAGTACGATTAATTACCTGATAGAACCTTAGATGAGCAAAATAACTATTCGCAAAGAGATTTGGTTTAGTTGTTTTGTGAACAAATCAAACTTGATTAAAAAGTTGATTTAGACTTTAGGATTCGCAAAGAGATTTGGAATTTCTAGGATTTATATTTAGATAGTTTTCGCAATGAGAGTTGGTTAATTATACTTAGATGATTTGAGTTCAAGAACCGCGCTAAATCTGAATCATGTTAGTTAGTTTATCTGCATTCATTGATTTCTTGAGAAATACCCTGAGCCTATCTTTCTCCCAATCGAACTACAACTTGTTTAATTTACGCACTGTTTTTAATTACATCTTTTGGTTTAGCTTAATTCGAATCTAGTTGATCTATTGTGTGATTTCTGTGAGTCATTGTGTTCGACCCCTACACTTACTACAACTACTGTTTAGTACTTTTAGGGTATTAATTTGAGCATATCAAAGGTAAAAACCCAAACGAAGGAAGCAAATCCGGAGGAAAAAAACATATTCCCAGAAACAAAGCCGAAGGAAAACAAGTATTCTCCGGAGACTATAAAACCCTATAAAAAGGAGCCAACCAACCTTGAAATTACACAGAACATAAGGCCAAACACTAAACCAAACTAAAAAGCTCATACTTTTCACAATCTTTGCAAGCTCGAAAGAGAATGACCAAACTAACAAAGACCTTAATAAAAGAGGAATTTAATAGAAATCACAAAATCAGAAACAATAAAGAGAAACTGAATCTCTCATTTAACCCTTGTCTCGGAAACTTCACACGAACATGCGACCGGCAAAGCCATAAGTTCAATTGCAATGTGTAACCTTGGAGTTTCGTATTGGATCATGAAAATTCTTAAGAAAAATTATTTTATTTCTCAGTTTGTAGTTGTGGTTAATACCTGTTTTAGTAATTTATTTGCAGGCAATCTGTTTCAACCATGTTTATTTGGCACAGTCTGAAGAGAAAAACAAATATGTGACCAAAGGGAGAGAGAAGAACTAGAGCAGCAGCTAAGAGAACGTGATACTGCACAGACAAGATAACCTTCGTTTGCAGCTTTGATATCTTTTAAACATTTTTTCCAGTGGAATGAAACACTGCATAATGAAGTTATGAAACTCTGCCAAGAGAACGGTTTCAACACTGGTTTTTTTGAGGGCAGTGATAATAACAGTTGCAAAAAAGCGAACCATAACCTTTTGTATTCACTGGCAGATATGGAGAAATAAATAGACACTAACTCTAGTTTCTTTCACATAGTCTTCATCAAGTGTACAAATTCATCTAGCGAGTTGTGTGAAGAACCTCCATCTCTAACAGAGACTCTTAGTCTCTCCCTCAAACTGACGGCTCTCTTCCTCATCTCCTCTCCTTCTTCGTCCACCATTAACCTTTTCACAGCTCTCTCGACCTCTCCTCTGTCTAGCTCACCTTCCACTTGAATCCCAGTTTTCCAAACACACTCCAAATACCTCGCGTTCACCTTTTGATCGCCGGAAAATGGCCTGCAGATCATCGGAACTCCTTCGCTGATGCTCTCTAGCGTCGAGTTCCATCCACAATGGCTCCAAAACCCTCCTACTGCAGGATGTGCAAGTACTTCCTTCTGCGGAGCCCATTTCACAATGTAACCTCGATCCGAGACAATCTTGCTAAACTCCTCTGGCAAGTACTCTATCCATTCCGAACCACGTACTGACCCTGGCCTAATCACCCACAAGAAGTGTTGGTTGCTACTATCCAATCCCGAAGCAGTTTCCATCACCTCGTTGATTTCCATCAAAGCTAAGCTTCCCAAGCTCAAGAATATCACAGAATCTTGATTTTGTTTGTTCAGCCATTCGATACAGCTCTTGTTCTCTTCAAGCAGACTCGTAGGAGCTGAGGCCACCATGTGAAGAGGGCCTATAGGATAAACTGGAATTCCTAGTTGTTGTTGCAACCACGACAGAGATGAGCTCTCTAGACAGCTCGCCGTGTTGATTATAACAGAGGAAGCTGTCCGTTTGTCAACTGTATTCCTATACATCTCCACTATGCTCTCTAATGATCCCCAACGTGAAACCGGAAAGTCTTTGTATCTCAGGGGATGAAACTCTGGCACTAGCTCTTCTTTTTGTCCTTCGTGTTCTGTGAAAAAGGTAAAAAAACTATGCTGTTACAGATTATGAACACTAGCGAAAAACCGGAAACAGAGAATTCTAGAGTACCGTTCAAGGGAGCAAGGACATTGTTTTCATAGAGTTTGTCGAATACAGAGCGGCAAACGAAAGCCGTGGCACTTGTGGTGCTGAATATAACGTTTGGAAGGTTAAACTCTTTGGCTGCAGCTTCAGCAAAGTACATGAACTCGTCGTAGACGACACATGCGATCTTGTTACTTTGTTGCAGCAGCAACTGACCCAAACATTCCTTGAAGCTCTCCTGGCACTCTTTGTTGAGCTTAAGCTGTAACCGTATTGGCCCGAGGTTCTTGAAATCAGTTTCCGGCAAGCTTTCTGGAATGGTGACAAACTGAAAATCAGTGAAGTCATCCGAAGGGCTAAAGTAATTGAACTTGGTCTGAGCAACCGTAATTGAGAAACCCTTCAAGTGAAGAGCTTTCGCAAGCTGCATCATTGGAGATATATGCCCTTGTGCTGGAACTGGAACCAACACTATCCTTCTCCTCTCTGGCTTTTCCTCCATTTCCAAGAGCGAGTAAGAAATAGTCTCCTCAGCTTCGTGCTTAACGAGTTTGGGTTACTTTGTTCCTCCAATTTTTTGTTTTTGTTTTTGCGGTGACCGATCTATGAGTTTTATTAAAAGTAGCATCTTCAGGCTCGTGGACACATGTGAGGCATGTGGTGGATGTTGTATGTGAGTATGATTGAGGTGGTTACATCTCTTTATCTTGTTAGAGAGTAACAAGACAAAAGCAAAGACGCTTCTGTCAGAAATTCTATCTTGAGCAAACTGCCAAAAGAGATACTCGTATTTGATTTGAATTGCTATTACTTTTGTTTTTTTTGATGAATGTTAAATTATATTCAAACCCAAAAAATAACAACGTTTTCTACATTTTACATGCAAGTTTATAAATAATGAACAACTTTAAGAAATAATTTTGAAGGTGATCCTCTTCGAACACCATCATCGCCGCCGACAACGCATCCACTCTTCAATTCTCCGGTCTTGATGCAAACCATAATTGCATACCTTTTTTATATGGCACATCGATCCTAGCATTCGAATGGAGCTGAAACGATTCCTAACTCCTTTATCAATGATCTTTATCAACCTGAGAGCCGATTTTGTGAGGGGAGCCATGACAACGATCATTTCTTTCTCTCCACAACGTATAAATTGCTATTACTTTGAATAAAACAACTTCTTCACTCGGTAAATTTTGTAAATTTTGCAAGATCAAATCTTGATCAGTACAAGTCAATAATTTGTATTAATACATGAAATTCAATTTCTTCACTCTGTCTCCAAGTACTTGACAAGCTCATCCAATGCATTGTATGAGGAGCCTCCACTTCTGACAGAAGCTTTGAGCTTCTCTTTAAAAACAAGGGCTCTCTCCCTCATGCTTGCACCTTCTTGATCCTCGATCAACCTCTTCACAGCTCTCTCGACCCCTCCTCTTTCTACTTCACCTTGAAGCTGAATCCCTATTCTCCAAACACTTTCTATATACATTGCGTTCAACTTCTGCTCCCCATTAAAAGGCCTGCAAATCATTGGGACCCCTTCCACAATGCTCTCGAGTGTTGAGTTCCATCCGCAGTGGCTCCAGAAACCTCCCACTGCAGGATGTCCAAGTACTTCTATCTGCGGTGCCCATTTCACAATGTATCCTCTTTCTGACACCATCTTGCTCAGTTCTTCTGGCAATGACTCATAGCCAGATCGGATGACCCATAAGAAAAGTTGGTTGCTATCACACAATCCCCAAGACATCTCCAAGACTTCCTTGGTTTCCATATGAGCTATGCTTCCCAAGCTTATGTATATGACTGACCTCGGTTTCTGCTTGTTCATCCATTCAATGCAGCCCCTGTCCTCTTCCACTAAACTAGAATTTTCTGAAGCTGTAATGTGAAGAGGGCCTAATGAATATACTGGAATTATGAGTTCATTTTTTAACCATGACAAAGACGAGATCTCTAGACAACTTGTCGTGTTGATGATAACAGCGGAAGCTGTTCTCTTGTTAAATACTTTCCTACATATCTCCAAAAATCGATCCAGTCTCCCCATTCCGGAAATCGGTAGGTTTTTGTATCTTAATGGATGTAAATTTTCCACCACCTTGTCTTGCATTTCAGGATCTGAAAAGTAAAAAAAAAAAAAATCCTCTGTTGAGGAAGAGGACGGTTTGTAGAATGGGTAATAAGCTAGTAATGGGTACCTTTAATGTCGATCAAGAACTTCTCGGCATTGAGTTTGCTCAAAACACAGCCGCAAGCATGATTTGTAGCACTGCCAGTGCTGAATATGACACTGGGGATCTTGAACTCCTTAGTTGCAGCTTCAGAGAAGTACATGAGCTCGTCGTAGATGATACAGACGATATCATTGTTTTGTTGTAGCAACAACTGAGCTATACAGTTCTTGAAGCTTGCCTCGCTGGTTTTGTTGAGCTTCATCAGAAACTCGACTAGTCCGAGGCTCTCGTGTTGAGACACCGGCACGCTTTCTGGTATGGTGACAAATTGAAAGCCAGGGAAGTGTTGAGAAGAACTTACTTGATTGCATTCTCCCTGAGCAACTGTGATTGAGAAGCCTTTCAAGTTAAGGGCTTTTCCGAGTTGCATCATAGGAGTTATATGTCCTTGTGCTGGGAATGGAACCAACACTATCCTTCTCTTCTCTGCTCTTTTCTCCATTGCTTAACCCTTCTCTCTGATTTTCCTTTCGTATCTTAATGCAAACATCTATGTAAAAGTGATCAATATTATTATTAAAATCTCATTAGAATTGGAGCACACTATTCTAGAGGAGACCGTGTTATATAATATAATTTAAGTGTTCCTAAAATGCCAATTTTTTTATAAGAAATAACCTTTCATTGAATTACAGAGTCATGGTGGTTTTTGGCTTTTGGCTTTTGGCTTTTGGCTTTTGGCTTTTTGCCATGTTATGACATGTTCTCTTTTAACATTTAAATCATTTAATATGTCAAAGAGAGATAAGGTTGGTGTATATGATTGAATATTGAGAAATTGCAGTCGATGGCTATGAAACAAATCGAAATTAGTAATATAACGAAATACCGTATATTTTAATGTTACAATTTCTTTAATATATTCTTACTTTTACCCATCCTGATCCTACCTTCTACGTATGTACACCTGATAAATTTATTCTCTTTCCTTCCTTTTTCTTTCTTTCGTCTCTTTCCTCTATTATATTATTTTCTCCGATTCAACACTATGGAAAGCAAGAGGAACAACATATTTAGAAAAAATCGAACAAAGATTGACACCTTAAAGTCGAAGGACGAGGTCAAAAAGTTAGGTTTCCACCACTCCGTGCAACGAGGATTTTCAATTGACTAGAGAATTATATCACAAATACTGTGGCAAGACTCTACAATGGTTGCTTCACCATGCTGAGCCGTCAATAATCTCTGCCACTGGAATTGGAATCAAACCTGCCGACTCTCTTTCTCAACATCCTCTAACCGCTGATTTGAATCTAAAAAAAACTTCAAGATCTAAAATTGCAAATGGGTTTTGGCCAAATGAACATGGGTTTGATGGTGGACACGTTTATCAGCACTTTAGTCAAGAACAAGGTAAAACTCATCATCACAATCATCTACGAGTTATATTTGTTTTTAGCACGCTAAACAACACACAACAATTTATACAACTCATTATTGTTATCAATCCAGCATACTTCTTACCGTGTACAAAAATGTTAGATGTAAATTTACGTGCTTATGTACGATAGAATAATTGTTAACTCGTTACAAAACATGTAAACTGTTACTATAATGTATATGCATAAGACATGTTGGTTTTCTTGTTCATACCTCCCCTATTCTTTTTCATACAATCTCAAAGTTACCTAGCAAATAATTGAGTTAACGCACTAAAACAAAAGGTATAGTTAAATACACATGTTTATAGATGATACAATAATTGTTAACTTGTTACTATAACAAGTAACTCGTTACTATAATAATTGAGTTAACGTGCTAAACAAAAAAAGTAAAGGTATGTTTATATATGATACAATAACTGTTAACTTGTTACAAGAATAGGTAACTCGTTACAATAATGTATATACATTTGATCTTGTGAACTTCATAAATTTCACCGGATTTTTGTCGTTTCTTACCAGATTTTCGTTAGATTTTTATCGAATCATGGATGATTTTTCCAATTATGTGATCAATCAAAATCATTATCATTGATTTTCACGTGTTGTTGCACAAAAAAGGAAGAAGAGGAGAGATATATAATGAGAAAGAAACATAAAAGAGAAACGTGAGAGAGAAAAATGAATAAGATGAGTTGGCATTGTTAAAAGGATATTTTCGTAATCTTTGTGTCTGACTATAATAACCAAAACAGTAATATTACCCACTTTGTCAATTTCTTAATTTCGGTGTCTATCTTGGTTTTTCAACCAGTTGACTCTTGAATATTTATGGTTGGTATACAAATAAGTATTATCACCAAGTGTGCCATCTCGACTGGTAAAGGTACCCTGGGCGAAATTTTGAGATCACATGATCAAGTGACGCTTGGAACGGAACCATTTAAAATGCTCTAATCCCGAGCCTAGAGATGTACGAGCCTCGGTCCATAACCTCCTGTTAATTAAAAAAAAGAAACAAAAATATAAGTATTATGTTGCATGACCGTTAATTTTTCCTTATTTCTTTCTTTATAACCTAAAACCTTCCATTGTGACATTCCAACAAAAGCTAGGTTTTAAGAAAACTGCGTAAATCTTATTATATAAAGCTGAATTTTTTAACGTGGGCGTGACACGTAGGCAAAATTATAACTCACGAGATCGTGACATTTGTTACGGTTGTTAATTTAGATCTTGATATGTGTCAATTTAATTAAAAAAGTAAAAATAAATTAAAATAAATATTAAAAAAGGTTAAACTAAAAAAAGGCAATCTTAGTAAAAATAAATTAACGTAAATATTAAAAGGTGTAAAGTAAAAATGCAATCTTACATAAAAAAAAGTATAAGTATAAGTAAGGAAAACTTATAATAAAGGAAAGTGAGAAAAGGAAACTTAAAAGTTTATAATCTACAATCACGATCAAACTTAAAAAAGAAAAATTATAAATATACTCTAAACTTAAAAGAAAAATTATTAATATACGATTTAAAATCGATTCATAATCCTAAAAAGTAAATAGAAAAAAAGTTATGTTTAGATTAAGAAAATACGATTTAAAATCGATTACCAATCCTAAAAAGTAAATGGAAAAGTAGTTATGTTTAGATTAAGAAAAATTAAACAAAAATTATAAAGAAAAGTCAAAGTTAAAAAAAACCCATATTTTAGTTTAAAATAAATAAATTAAACAATAGATTACAATCATAAAAAGAAAAGGAATAAAATCCAAATTTTATTAAAAAAACATATTTCAATTTAGAATTAGGAAATTAAACAATAGATTACAATCATAAAAAACTAAAATTTTAAAAAAGGAAGGAACAATTAGTAATCCTAAAAAAAAATTCTCATTCCTCGACTCTAGATAACCAAATTGATACATTATCAATTTCACATTCATAATTTTAAAAGGTAAATTTTATAATTTACAACCACGACCAAAATTAAAAAATAAAAATTATAAATATACTCTAAACTTAAAAGAAAAATTATTAATATACGACCAAACTTAAAAATTTATAATCATTTCCATTATGACAAAAGGAAACTTAAGAAGGAAAAATTATTAATATACAACAACGACCAAACTCTATATAATAATCTACACATTTCTAATGTTTTTTAAAAAGAATAAAAGCCAAAAATAAAAAAATAAAAAAACATATTTCAGTTAAGAATTAGTAACAATTTTATCATATAAAACTAAATGTTTCAAAAATGCTAATTCACCTGATCGCGACATGTGTCAAGTCAAAGTTGGAAATAAAAAACTTAAAAATTCTTATTCATAATCTTAAAAGAGAAAGTTACTAAAAATAAAATTAAAAAGTTATCTTTAAAGGCAAAATTAATATAGAAAAAAGAAAAAACATTACTTAGTTTTTTCATTTAGATTAAAAAAATCTTATTATATAAAGCTGAATCCCTAGACGAGAGTGTGACACGTATGATAATTTTTAATCACGAGATCGTGACATGTATTGTTGTTACTTAAGATCGCGACATTTGTCAAAGTAATAATCTGAATAAAAAGAAAAAAATAAAAAGAAAATTAAGATTCTAACTAAAATTCTAACAATCATGAGATCGTGACATGTGCAAAAAATGAAAAATAACAATGCAATAATATAAACTTTCCTATAAGACAAAATAATAAAAAAGAAAAAATAAATTGTGTTTTATTTAAATATAAATTAATAAAAAAAAAATATAAACTACAAAAAACTATAAAATTTATATATGATTCATATATATATATATATATATATATATATATATATATATATATATATATATCTTATTATATAAATCTGGATCCCTCGACGTGAATGTGACACGTATGATAATTTTTAATCACGAGATTATGATATTTGTCACGATTGTTATTTTAAATATTGACATGTGTCAATTTAATTAAAAAGGTAAAAATGAATTAAAGTAAATATTAAAAAAGGCTAAACTAAAAAAAGGCAATTTTAGTAAAAATGAATTAAAGTAAATATTAAAAAAGTTTAAACTAAGAAGGGCAATCTTACAAAAAAAAAACAAGTATAAGTAAAGAAACCTTATAATAAAGGAAAGTGACAAAAGAAAACTTAAAAGTTTATAATCTACAACCACGATCAAACTTAAAAAAGAAAAATTATAAATATACTCTAAACTTAAAAGAAAAATTATTAATATACGATTTTAAATCGATTCTCAATCATAAAAAGTAAATAAAAATTAGTTATGTTTAGATTAAGAAAAAATAAAAAACAATTATAAATAAAAACCAAAGTTAAAAAAAAACCATATTTTATATTAGAATAAATAAATTAAACAATAGATAACAATCCTAAAAAGAAAATGAATAAAAGCCAAATTTTATTTAAAAAAACATATTTCAGTTTAGCATAAGGAAATTAAACAATATATTGCAATCATAAAAAAACTAAAGTTTTAAAAAAGAAAAGAACAATTAGTAATTCTTAAAAAAACCAAAAACTTAAAATGGAATACAATCCTAAATAGAAAAGGAATTTTCATTCCCCACCTCTAGATAACCAAATTGATAGCTTCTCAATTTCAAATTCATAATTCGAAAATGTAAAGTTATTAAAATATATATATATATATATCGTATTATATAAAGTGGGATCTCTCAATGTGAGTGTGACACGTAGAATAATTCTCACTCACGAGAACATGACATTTGTCACGGTTAATTTAGATATTGACATGTGTCAGTTTAATTTAAAAAACAAATGAATTAAAGTAAATATTAATCAAATTAGTTTTAATTTATAATTTATCCTAAAAGGCAAGATTAATATAGTAAGGAAAAAATATTCCGTAATTTTCCATTTAGATTAAGAAAATTAATCATAAAATAAAAAGAGTTTTAATTTCTCACCTCTATATAAACCACAATTTGGTAGTATATCAATTACACCAAAAAGAAATAAAAGTCCAATAATCGTATCCACAACCATTTACTGCATCTATTCACCAAATTTTCTTTCAATGTATATATTTATTTTATCGTAAACTTTGTTTCTAAATTTATGTATAAGATATTTTCACAGGTGATCTAATTTTGTTTTCCATTTTATCGTCTTTCATTTTTTTCACGGGTTATAAAATATTAAATTACAAACCCGCATATATGCGGGTACTTATCTAGTGGATATATATACTCGTATTGATTTGAATTGCTTTTTATTTGCATAACACACCATGTACTCGGTAAATTTTGCAAGAACAAGCTTGATCTTGTAAGTTACATGAAGTTCATCAGTTTAGTTATGTCTTTAAGAATTGCTATTTGAAGTTCAACATCTTTTCACTCTGTCTCCAAGAAGTTTACGAGCTCATCCAATGCGTTGTATGAGGATCCTCCACTTCTCACAGAAGCTATGATCTTCTCTTTTACACCAATGGATCTATCCCTTATGCATGCACCTTCGTCATCAATGATCAACCTCTTCACTATTCTCTTAACCTGTTCTCTTTCCACTTCATCTTCAACCCGAATCCCAATTCTCCACACACTCTCTATATACTTTGCGTTTAACTTCTGCTCACCGTTAAAAGGCCTGCAGATCATTGGGACTCCTTCCACTATGCTCTCGAGCGTTGAGTTCCATCCACAATGGCTCCAGAAGCCTCCCACTGCAGGATTCCCAAGTACTTCAATCTGTGGTGCCCATTTCACTATGTATCCTCTTTCAGAGACCACCTTACTTACTTCCTCTGGTAATGACTCCGTGACAGGGATAGAGCCCGGTCGGATGACCCATAAGAAAGGTTGTTTGCTATTACACAGTCCCCAAGCCATCTCCATAACTTCCTTGGTTTCCATGTCAAATATGCTTCCTAAGCTTACGTATATGACTGACCTCGGTTTCTGCTTATTCAGCCATTCCATGCAGCTCTTGTCCTCTTCGAGTAAACTAGAATTCGATGAAGATGTAATGTGAAGAGGGCCTAATGGGTACACTGGAATTCCGAGTTCTTGTTGCAGCCATGACAGAGACGAGTTCTCTAGACAGCTCACTGTATTGATGATAACAGCGGAAGCTGTTATTTTGTTGACTGCTTCCTTACAGAGCTCTACAAATCGCTCTAGAGGTCCGAATCCTGAAGTCGGGAGGTCTTTGTAACTTAATGGATACAAATCTTCCACCACTCTGTTCTGCATTTCAGGATCTGTAGAGTAAAAAAAAATCTCAGTTGAGTAATATGACATGTTACAGAATGGATAATAAGCTAGTTTTAAGTACCTTGTATGTCGATCAAGAATTTCTTGGCATTAATCACTTTGCTTAAAACATTGCAACAAACTCTATGTGTAGCACTTGTAGTGTTGAAGATGATACTGGGAAGCTTGAACTCCTTAGCTGCAGCTCCACAGAAGTACATGAGATCATCGTAGATGATACATGCTATGTCATCGCCTTGTTGCAGCAACAACTGAGCTATACAGTCCTTGAAACTTGCCTCACTGGTTTTGTTGAGTTTTATCAGGAACTCGACTGGTCCAAATGTCTCGAGTTGAGACACTGGTAAGCTTTTTGGTATGGTGATAAATTGAAAACCAGGGAAGTGTTGCGAGGAGCTTACTCGATTGAATTCTCCCTGAGCAACTGTAATTGAGAAGCCCTTCGAGTTAAGGGCTTTACCGAGTTGCATCATTGGAGTTATATGTCCTTGTAATGGAAGTGGAACCAACACCACCCTTCTCTTCTCTGCCCTTTTCTCCATTCCTTAACTCTTTCTCTCACTTTCAATGCAAAAGATAGCTGAATGAGTGACCCACTTATGATTTAAAATCCCATTAGCATTGGAGAGATTTCAAATCTTCCAACAGAGCTCACAATAACTTACCATTGTATTATTAATTAGAAAGCCAACGTTAATGAAGTAAAGTGAATTAGTTGCAAGAAAAGCCAAAGTTTTTTGTTATTTTGTTCTGGCACACATGGAGTTGGTGGTTTTACCCATGGTATTTTTCCCTTTTTTATTTAGATAATAATAAATCTGTAAAAAAAAATATGTTTTAATCTCCACTAATCGTTTTTGTTCTATTTGTATATGATTCTCTGCACATACGACACTACTACCAGCTTTATGCATATGCGGAGCTCGTGAAGGAATTCATAGTGAAGGAATTCAAGGAAGGGTGGGGTCATGTGATGATATAAGATTAATAACAACCAAATCTTATTAATCACAAGATGTTAAAGTGGACAAGTTTGTTGCGGATTGAAGTTCACCATTTAAAGTTGCGGGAGTCTTTTGAGATAAAAACACGATTCAATGTCTATGTGAATCCACATAAATACAGAGATCTCACTTGCTTTTTAATGGAATCACATACAATAGAAAAGACAAACAAACAAAACCTAAATTTCAAAGGTGAGAAATTTTTTGATTTACTTAATATTTCAAATTGAAGGGTGATTTTTTTACAATGAGATGAGTTGAGCTTTCATAAACAAAAGCTAAAATCTTGGTAAATAATTCTAATATAAATGTAAATCAATAATGCAAATGTGTAGGCTATTTTCTAGCCATTAGGAGTAATTGCTCGGTCAAATGGTAAACTCTTTTAAAGACTTGTATCTTGAAAGCTTGGGTTGGAAGTGGTGATATTTTGGCACGTCTAGGTTCAATGAACAAGCCTTCAAATCGCAACAATAATGATAGGGAAGGAGCCATTGTGATTTGAATGTCTTTGGCTCTATTTTAGGCAAGTTTGACTCGAGCTTGATCCACCTAATCAAGTGAGGTGTGGTGCACCTTAGGACGTCTAGATCAATCTCTAGATGGTCTCCTAGTTTTCAAATAAAGTTTTGAAACTCACACAAATAAAACCTTTGGAGACTTTCCTTATTTGGTCGAGGAATAAACCGTTTACAATCGTTGCGATCATCCGATAGATCCGGGTTGATCCATGTCGGATCTTCTTGGTTTTGGACGCTCCAATGGAACTTCAAGTAGACCTTCTTCTTACCTGGGTTGGGCCGTGCACTGGTGAAGTTAAGTAGTCAGTTTTTGGGCTCATTTGGTTTGGCGGGTGGAATAGGATCCAATGAGATGATTTATTTGATTAAGCTTGTCTAGAGGTGGATTTTTTGAGTTTCCCTAAGTCTTGACATTACTCTTTTTTATGCGCATATGCTGACTTGATGTCTGCATCAACTTTTAAAATTTAAATTATGTAGTACTAAATTGAGTATTATCACTGCAGGGTCCTCAATACTTTGGAAATTAGTTTTGTAAAAAGGTCACTGTACCAAACGACTGTTGACATATGATTTGTCAATTTAACCCCTATGTTTATTTTTAAAAAACTCACCCTTATCTTCTTCTTCACCGGATCTATCACCAATCTTTATCGTTCGCAACCATCTCAGTTTACAAATCTCTGAGATCGAGAGGATATTCGCGTGATCGGTCGTCTACAAGACCACAACCATGGGAGGAGGAAGATTCATGATGACGACAACGAAGGTGGCTGGAATCATAGTCGGAAAAGGACGATTCAGGTTCCCGGCGGCGACGCCTCCGGTAAATAATTAGTTTGTGATTAGAAACGCCGTCGGGTCTAAGCTAGTTTCGACCTCGATTTCATCGGTTGTTCATCCTTCCGCCGTAGAAGACGCGATGAATATGCATATATAGGCCGGTTTGGGACAATTGGGAATTCGCCTAAGAGGAGCTGATTTGAGCAAACCTCCTACTTTCCAAGAGGCAATCAATAAGTAAAATTCATCCTTAATCTTATACTTCTTTTCCACTCTCAAACTCGTATGTGGGCTTTTACGTTTACCAATTTGATTTAATTCAGATTATGTTTTCTAATTCGAGGAATCTTGATTGAATTTTCTGGGTTAGTCTTTGGTGTTTAGATTCGTTATAGCCATTTCATGTTGTTATTAGTGCTTCATGTGAAATTAGAAATCGAGAAAGTAGAAGAATTTGTCAGAGGTGTATTTTATTCTTGAAAAATAAGACCTTTCACAAGATTACACAACTCTGATAATATAAGTTATCTGGATAATCAAATAGATAATTCATAATCAAATACGAATTATCTTGATAATATGAGTTATCAATATGAGTTATCTTGATAATCAAATAGATATATATATAATCAAATATGAGTTATCTCGTTAATAAGAGTTATCGATGTGTGTTATCTTGATAATCGAATAAATATCTATGATCAAACATGAGTTATCTTGATAATAAGAATTATCAATATGAGTTATCTTGATAATCAAGTAGATATTGACGATATTCGGATAACATTTTTATGTCGATGATATGCGGATAACAATTTTCGTTTCTTGCAATATAAGCAGTAGGGGTATTTTCGTCCGAATCAACACTTTACTTTTTCTAAAACTAATTTCCAGTTATTGAAGGCTATTTACTTAATTTTTTAGTTATCTGAAGCTATATATTAAATTTACCCTACTAAATTTAATGGTTAAGCATGCAAGTTGATTAATTTTTTCTTCATTGTCCCCCGGTAACCATCGATCGAATTTTACTATTGATCCCTTTCCACCTTTTTTTTTTTTGGCCCATAACAAGTTATTTAGTGTAACATCTCATGGGAAATTGTTCATTTAATTCCTGAACTATTTTCGTCTGTTCAATTTATTCATCAACTATCGCTTGCTCAAAATAATTCTCCGAGTTGTAGTTGACTGCGCAAAATTGAGATTAATAAAGTCAAACGCTAATTACTATATGGATACAAGTTCACTAAATCAGCTGTAACTTCTTCAATACAACCCCAAATGAGTTGAAACCACTTCCATTAGAAAACTAACTCAATTGCCTATAACTTTCATGAAGATTTCCATACCTAAATTCAAAAGGAAGACTTCCATCCGAGTGGATCTATTAGACACATATTCTTGATGCAAGATTGACTCGGATATAAGTCTTTCCTTTAGATTTACCTTTGGATCTATTCATAAAGGTTATAGCAAACGGAGTGAGCTTTCCAATGGGAGTAGTTTCAACTCATTCAGGGTTGTATTGAAAGAGTTAGAGCCGATTTAGTGGACATGTATAAAAAAACAAATAAAATAATAAAATTT
Source organism: Eutrema japonicum (assembly GCA_030161315.1). Taxonomy (NCBI): domain Eukaryota; kingdom Viridiplantae; phylum Streptophyta; class Magnoliopsida; order Brassicales; family Brassicaceae; genus Eutrema; species Eutrema japonicum. The sequence continues at coordinate 41,767,459 of BSQW01000006.1, forward strand.
AGATTGAAAAGGGCTAATAAAATTATTTTATATGTATTTTTCATAAAACAATTCTACAAAAACATTACACAATTTTTTTAAAAAAAATTAGTATAACACCTTTAAAAAAAAAGTTAAGGCTTCAAATGTTTTTTTTTTACCCTATGACCCATAATATTGAGTCGGTCCGGCAACAAGCACTTCTTTGCTTGGCAAAGAAGAGTCCAACACATGCGACATCTGAGTATTTTTGGTTGGTATACAAATAAGTATAAATTGTTTGTATACAAATAAGTATAAATTGTTTGTATACAATTAAGTGTTCTCATATTCTTCCTTTACATAACAATTCATTTTGTTGCCCATTCACACACTAATGAACTTTCAACCGCACGATGAAAGTGACATTCCAATAAAAAACTAAGCCTTGACATATAATTGTTCCAAGATGATCTCCCCTCTCTACATTTCAACATCTTTTCACTCTGTCTTCAAGAAGTTTACGAGCTCATCCAATGCGTTGTATGAGGAGCCTCCACTTCTCACAGAAGCTTCGAGCTTCTCTTTTAAACCAATGGATCTATCCCTTATGCCTGCACCTTCGTCATCAATTATCAACCTCTTCACCATTCTCTTAACCTGTCCTCTTTCCACTTCACCTTCCAGCTTAATCCCAATTCTCCAAACACTCTCTATATACTTTGCGTTTAACTTCTGCTCGCCAGTAAAAGGCCTCCAAATCATTGGAACTCCTTCCGCAATGCTCTCGAGCGTTGAGTTCCATCTGCAGTGGCTCCAGAAGACTCCCACTGCGGGATGCGCTAGAACTTCATTCTGCGGTGCCCATTTCACAATGTATCCCTTTTCTGAGACAATCTTACTGACTTCCTCTGGCAATGACTCGGTTATAACCCACAAGAAAGGTTGGTTGCTATCACACAACCCCCAAGCCACCTCCAAAACTTCCTTGGTTTCCATCTGAGCTTTGCTTCCCAAGCCTATGTATATGACTGACCTCGGTTTCTGCTTGTTCAGCCATTTAATGCAGCTCCTGTCCTCTTCCAGTGAACTACAATTTGCTGAAGATGTAATGTGAAGAGGGCCTAATGGATACATTGGAATTCTGAGTTCTTGTTGCAGCCATGACATAGACGAGCTCTCTAGACAACTCGCCGTGTTGATTATAATAGCGGACGCTGTTCTTCTGTTAAATACTTCCCTACAGATATCCAAATATCGCTCTAGTGGCCCCATTCCTGAAGTCGGTAGGTCTTTGTATCTTAACGGATGTAAATTTTCCACCACCTTTTCTTGCATTTCAGGATCTGAAAAGCAAAAACAAATAGTCTTATGTTGAGTAAAAGGCTGGGTTGCAGAATGGGTAATAAGCTAGTTTTGCATACCTTCAATGTCGAGCAAGAACTTCTCGGCGTTGAGTTTGCTTAAAACAGAGCCGCAAACTTGACTTGTAGCACTGACAGTGCTGAATATGACACTGGGGAGCTTGAACTCATTAGCTGCAGCTTCTGAGAAGTACATGAGCTCGTCATAGATGATACATGCGATATCATTGCCTTCTTGTAGCAACAACTGAGCTATACAGTCCTTGAAGCTTGCCTCGCTTGTTTTGTTGAGCTTTATCAAAAACTCGACTGGTCCAAATGTCTTGATTTGAGACATTGGTAAGCTTTCTTGTATGGTGACAAATTGAAAGCCAGGGAAGTGGCTAACTTGATTGAATTCTCCCTGAGCAACTGTAATTGAGAAGCCCTTCGAGTTAAGGGCTTGACCGAGTTGAATCATTGGAGTTATATGTCCTTGTAATGGAAGTGGAACTAACACTATCCTTCTCTTCTCTGCCTTTTTCTCCATCGCTTCTTAACCTCTCTCACTTCTTTCATATATCAATGAAAAACATCTCTAAATAAGCAATCTATATTGTTATTAAAATCCCATTAGCATATGATTCTACAGCCTTGCGGATGAGACTGTATTATACAATATACATGCGCTCACTGCTAACGTCACACAAAAAGTCAATGGTTTTTGTTTGTTTGTTTGTCTATGCACATGTGACATTGCATACCAACCTTATGCTTACATTACATTGATGTCATTGATGTCATTGATGTGAAGGTCAAAGGCCCTTTTGGATATTTCCTCAAAAATGAATAATTCTCAACACATGCAAAATGAATAATTCTCAATCATTATTGGATTCAAGGGAAAAGTCTTTGCCTTAGATCAGTTGACCCAGCATAGTTACAGGCTTTGAAAATAAGGACCACGCACATATAAAATTCAAAAGATAACTATTGCTCCATATTTTCTAATCCATATTGTTCCACTTGAAATGGAATAATTCACAACTACAAGAAAACATCCTTTTCACAACGGACAAATTCGATGTAAAATCGATGTAAAACAGAGTTTTTGACGGATTAACGACGAATGCCAATTTGTCGTAAATGGATCGTCATAAAACCCTAATCGTCGTAAAATTTAGGACGTATAAAAATCGTTGTAACATATTCGTCGTAAATACGTCGTAACGTTAAAACGAATTTACGACGTTTAAACCACTTCCGGTTACGACGAGTATACGACGAATGTTTACGACGATATTACGACAAATAGTGAAGGAGTATTTACGACAACTTTTACGACGATATTACGATGGTTTATTTACGACGATGTTACGACGGACTTATTTACGACGATATTACGACAGATTGATTTACGACCATGTTACGACGGTTTAATTTACGACGTAATTACGACGAAATTATTTACGACTGTTTTATTTACGACGGAATTATTTACGACGAAATTACGATGATCTATCGAATTTAATTATTAATTTAAATTATTTCATTATTAATTTTAATTAATTATTAATTAAAATTAAAATAAAATTAAATTTATAATAATTTAAAAATTAAAATTAAATTAAATTAGAATTAAAATTTTAAAAATAAAAATCTGAAAATACAAAATAGAAAATCCTAATTATTAAGACCAAACTCTTCGAAAAGCTCCTCGTCGGTGCGGTTAATCACGTCCGATACCCGATCCGCGAGAGGATTCTTCGACGTCGATGCTTGTTGCGCTTTTAGCGCTGTCGCGAATACGGGATTATCCACGGCTAGAATGTCGAACAGAGTATCGTATCCTTGGATCGTCTTACCTAATCCAAGGATCTTCTGATGGTCTTCCGCCTGCTTCGCCCGCAAACTGTTGATCTCGGTATTGGCGGTGTTCAACTCGTTCCTCAACCCAACCGGATCGTCGTGAGGTACGGAAGCCGAGGCCACAAAACTACCTCGAATCGATCCCAAACCTAAAACTCTGCCCTTCTTCTTCGGAGCAACCTAAAAAAAACGTTAAAATTAATAAATTTGAATACGAAATAATTTAGTAAAACTATAATGTGATATTTGTTACCTCTTCAAATATCTCGTCCAACTGGGCTGTGGTCAAAGCGGCATTGGACTGGACCGAGCTACCGCCAGGTGATAGCTGCTGAGAGAGTTGAGTTTGACGCTCCTCGATCTGTGCTTGCACGTCATTGTAGACCTGCTCCGCTCGAGGATCCACAAAAGAACCGTCCTTCTTTTTGTGAGTTTCCTCAAAAACTCTAGTCATCGAAGGAAGTTCGCCTCCGTTTGCCTACAAAATAAAGATTAAAAAATTAACGGTTAAAGATTAAATTTAATTAGTTAAAAAGCATAAAAAAATATAAAGAAAAAAATCATACCATTTGTAGACGAGACGCCTTCCCGCAAATGACGTCTGACCTGAAGTATGTGGCAACACCGCCTGACAACCGTCTGGACCGATAGTGTTTCGGGAAGCGGAACACTTAGCAGCCACCACCTGCGAATGCGGTTAATTTCGTCCAGTATGCCTTCAAGCCGTTCCAGACTTCGAAAGACATGTACGGGGGCTTCGCCTCATCGCCGTCAACCTCCCACTTCCGCTTCCAATCGGAGACGGTATTGTTGAGCCGGAATTTTCCCTTCTCCTTAAACTCCGTCTTCACCGTCTCGTTGATCGCAACATCCCAGTGCCATTTTTGCTATAAAAACAAAAAACAATTAGAAAAGATTAAATAAAATTAGATAATAATTAAAAAAAAAAATCTACCGCGAAACATTTGAACCACGTCTCAACGACGTCGCCCGGAACGGCCGACCAATTGTAGTGGGGCTCGTTGAAGTAGACTTTGATGGTGTTAGACACACTCCGCCCGACTTTTTTGTCCTCCTTAAACCTGAAATATACAAATATATTTATCAGTTATAAACATATATATATATATATATATATTAATGAAAAAAATAAAAAATCTTACGTACCAAAAGGTCCAGGGCGGGCGGAGCGGATCTAACCGGGGTAAAAGATGATGACCCGTCGACTGCAAAATGTCCTCGACCGTCAATCCCGCATATGGCAAAACGGGTCGAGGTGCTGCAGGTGGAGGTGCAGTAGGCATCTGTGGGGAGGGCCCGGTGCCCGAAACCAAAGACGCGGTGGCAGACGATGACGGGACATCCGAGTTAACACTCGGTCCCGACTCGTCACCCATAAATGCCCGATAGTGAGTCTTATGTGGCCTCATATCTAAAAAAAAAGAAACGACTATCAAAAATATAATCCAATATAATCCAATCATATCTAATAATTCTAATCTTAACTAATAATTCTAATCCTAACTAATAATTCCAATCCTATCTAATATTTAAAATTATATAATTAAACTAAACAATTTTAAAAAAATTTACCTTAGTTTGGCTTAGAGAGAGAGAGAAGGTCACACGGTAGAGAGAGAGAGAGTGAAGAAGATTGTGAGCGATGAGGAGAGAAATCTCGCTGGGTTATATAGATTTTGTGGCCGTCGTAAAATCGATGGTAATTTACGACGATTTTACGACGGATTCGTCGTAAAATCGTCGTAACTCATGAAACCGTACAGTAAACCAATAAGAAAAATTTAATAACGCGGGAAATTTTTAATCACGCGGCAAAATTAATTTCCGGTTACGACGAGTTTACGACGGATCCGTCGTAAAATCATCGTAAATTACCATTAACATTACGACGGATCCGTCGTAAACTCGTCGTAATATAAGAAATCTAAACCCTAAACACTAACATACATAAACGTGTTGAATTAACGAAGTAAAGTTGTACATCAAAAACTTTTCATTGTACATAATATAATCAATAATGACGATTGAATCTAACAAATACTAAATTTCCTTATCTCCTCCTACTTCTCTATAACATTCGTTCGTAACTTGCATGAAGTATAAATTGTTAATTATTTTTGTATTATGTCAAAAAACTAACCAACAACATATGTAAAACAATATAATTGATGAAATACCAAACATTTATAACCTATACTCAACCCTAAACCCTATTGAGTATTACGACGAAATTACGACGATTTAAGACACAGTAGTCGTAATCGCGTCGTAAAAGCATCCGTCGTAACATCGTCGTAATTTGCCGTCGAGTTTACGACGGATCCGTCGTAAAAACGTCGAAATCTTAGAAATATAAACTCTATTGTGATTCACCCCGTATCCATCAGGCATATTAGCTGGAGTGTGCCAATTTCCCCCACGATTCACAGTTTCTAGTCCCCCAAAATGATATATTTGCGCTTCTAGATCTTCCCCAGATAGATACACTGGTGGGGGGACACGCACGATTTTGTTCTTCCTAAACAATCGCTTGTTTCTCCGATATGGATGGTGTATTGGTAGAAACTGACGGTGACAATCAAACAGCATGTTTTTCGACCATGTTTCAGCTGAAACGCATATGTCCGATCGAGGCAATACGGACAAGATAACCTCTCATGCGTCGTCCAACCTGATAGCATCCCGTATGCAGGGAAGTCGCTTATTGTTCACATAAGCACCGCACGCATCGTAAATTTTTTGTTCCTCGAACAGTCGTATGTACGAACTCCTGTATACCACAACTGTTTCAACTCTTGTATGAGAGGCTGTAAAAACACATCAAGGGAACGTTTCGGATGCTTCGGACCATTTACTAATATACTCAAGAATAAAAATTCTCTTTGCATGCACATATCTGGAGGAAGGTTGTATGGCGTTAAGATTACTGGCCATAAAGAATATTTCCTACCAGACATACCAAATGGGCTAAATCCATCAGTGCAAAGGCCAACATACACATTTCGCTTAAATTTAGCAAATTCCGGGTGTACCGTGTTAAAGTGTTTCCAAACTTTTGCATCTGACGGGTGAGTCACTTCTCCTTCTCTCTGCGAATGTTCTGCATGCCACCTCATCGATCCAGCTGTCCTTTCAGATTGATACAATCGTTTCAACCTATCAGTTATAGGAAGATACCACATCCGTTGGTACGGTATCTTACTACGCCCAGAAGTTTGTGGCCTGAATCTCGGCTTTTGGCAAAATCGACACTCCTGCAGCTTATCATCATCTTTCCAAAACAACATACAATTGTCAACACAGACATCTATCATCTCATAAGGCAACCCAAGACTAAACACCAACTTCTGTATCTCATAGTATGTTTCAGCAGCCAAATTATCATATGGCAAATACTCTTTAATAAGATCAGCCCAATCATCCATGCAAACCTCAGCTAAGTTATGATCAGTTTTAATTGTCATCATCCTAGCTGCTAACGATAATTTAGACTGACATTCTCTACATCCATCGTAGAATGGCTGATTTGCAGCGACTAACATACCATAAAACCGCTTTGGGTTCCTCAACACTATTATCAAGATTTGTTTCATGAAATGCATCATTGACCATTTCATGCATCCTATCATGATCTTGATCATGACCATGATGACAAATACTACCCTGATCATAATCTACATGACCTTGATTACTACTACAATCAGCTTGATTATTAGTACTCATTTCAAAACCCTCTCCATGTTGATACCAAACATAATATTGCGGCATAAACCCTCTATTTAGTAAATGATTCCACACCGTCTCAATTTGCGTATATCTCGTATTCTTGCATTTATGACAAGGACAGAACATCTTACTGTTTTCGAGGGTTGTTTGCATATTTTCGGCCTGATACATGAATATTTCAAGCCCGTTTTTGAATTCTTACGTCAACGATCCCTCCGAATCCTATTGCGTATACATCCATCGTCGTAGATCGTAAATCGACGTTTTATAATATAATAAAATTGAAGTTTTTTTTTTTGAGAACAGAAGAGATTGTTTTTGTTTTGATAACTATCGTTCGAAGTTGGCTGTATTTATAGAAATTTTTTGAAATTACCAACGGATTTACATCCAAAATTTACATCAAAATTACATCGAAAATAAATATACATCGATTTTACATCGTTTATACGACGGAATTACGACGACTCAATCAGATGTAAAAAATTAGGTGACCCTTTTAAAACGTGCCCACCTACCTAGATGCATTCGACGTAATCTCGTCGTAATGTACATCGATATTAAGTCGTCGTAACATCGATGTAAGTGTTACGACGATATTACGACGATTGTTTGGATCGTCGTAATATCGTCGTACTTTTGACGTCCAATTACGACAACAATAATTTACGACGAATTTACATCGAAACAAATTTGCGTCGTAATATCGATGTAAAGTTACGACGGCCAAAATTCGATGTAAAAATTCGTTGGTAATCGGGTGTTTTCGTGTTCTCCATATTGCAAATGGATCACTTATCACATCTTCTAATTAGCGTCTATGCACAAGGGGGAGATTTAATATATTACCTTGTGGTACAAGTTAACTTCTGGTGTATAGAGGATCGAGAAACGCCCGCAATCGATCTGGGATCATCAGCTTCATTTGTCATCCTCTGGTTCTCAGTTTAAGCCCTATTAAACTGGGCATGGCCTCTTCTTCGATTTGCAACTCATCTAATCCGTCGATGTAAAACGCAAGTTTTCTTAGCCGACCAAAACCTTGTTCGCTGATCCTCATCTTTTCTCCTGAGTAATAACAAGAATCCAAGACTACATTTTCCAGTCTCTGCAGTTTCTTTAACGCAGGCATTGGGTCTTCCTCGAGATGTAATCCAATAAGCGTTAGAGACTCAAGACTGGGAAATATCAAATCCATGTCTTTGGGAAGACTCCTTAGTGTCAACTCGACTAGGGTTTGTAATCGAACTCCTTCTTCCGATTCCGACGATAACTTGAAGGCGGGTACCTTGAGCGTGAGGACACGAAGTTTTGTCAGTTTAGAGAAGGAAGCCAAATCCAAAGGAACTCTTTTCTGATCTACCCACTTGGAGTCGTAGATTTCCAAGTCCCGGAGATTTATAAGCAACTCATGTTTCAGTTTGCTCCAGCTCTAGGAGGAGATAGACCTCACGAGTCATTGCGTGAGGCATCTAGTGTCTGCAAAAACCCTTGGTTGGAGATAAAAACTGGCAAATTGCTGATAAAAGTATCAGTGATCCCAAGGTATCTCAAGTGGATTAACTCTCCGATCAAATCTGGTAAATGAAGCCCTCCAAGATGAAGCACTCTAAGTAGCTTCAAATTAAAGGTAACGGACATTGTTCCATTTCTTTCTCCGAAGAACAATAAGGATCGCATCCGTTTGTTCACACGTATCTCGCACGAGTAAGGGTCCATACGATGATGAACGACTTCCCTTCTGCAAGTAGGAGAAGAATGCTGGTCTTTGTAAACATGTACAAAGTTGAGCTCTTTTGCTTTCTTGATGGCCACGTCTCTCAGAAGATCATGGGTTCTACAAGATATCACTTTTCCTCTTTGTCTTCTCACTGCTTCCACTAGGCTTCTGTCTATCAACTCTTCGATATAATTCCGAGCCACATCTTCCATCATCATCTCTTCATCCTCTTGAATAAGTACCCTTCTGCTACAAGTAAGTGTATCAACTTCTCTATATCGATCTCATAGTCCTCTGGGAAGACGCTAAGGTAAAGAAAGCATAGTTTTAACTCGTGTCGCAGCTCCTTGAAGCTTAAATCAAATACAGAGGAAACGTGAATGGAGTCATCCTTTAGGCGTCGCCAGAAACTGGCACACACATCATTCCACTCGTTTGTCCTCTTCCTAGACATAAGACCAACAAGAACGACTATAGCAAGCGGTAATCCATGTCATTTTTGAATCATTTCTTTTCCGATATTCCGTAGATCTTCATCGACCCATTGCATATTCATGAATGCTTTCTGCTCAAACAATTTCCAGCTTTCTTTAAATGTCAAGAACCTTAACTTATGCGCATAAACTCTTTGGTCCACGCCTTCCTTTATTTCATGAATGCTTTCTGTGATGATAACTCTATTTCCTTTATGGTTGCAGGGTAACGCTCTCTTCAGACTCTCCCACGCTTCCCTCTCCCAAATATCATCTACTACAACCAGATATATTTTTCTTTCTAGAAGACCGTAAAGGTAAACTTCTAACTCCTCCTCGGCAAGAATCTTGATCTTATCCAACTCTTCCCCAGAAGCTACTCCTAAAGATCTTATGTTCCTCAGAAGCATCTCTCTAGTCTTATATTCTTGGGAAACAGACGTCCACGCGCGATAATCAAATCTTGTCTTCACATCATCAGAGTTATAAAGCTTCCTGGCTAGAGTAGCCTTTCCTAGACCTCCCATTCCAAAAATGGAGATCATATATCTATTCTGATCCCCATCGTCATCAAGAATCTTTGCCAAAAGAATCTTTGCATCATCTTCCAAACCAACGACAAGCTCTTCTTGATCAACAGATCGAGCACGTCGAAGCTGCCTCACCTTCCTTAAACTTGAAGTATTCTCTCTTGTTTGAGGCTCATTGAAGTTGCCTATGCCATAAGTCTCCCACTTGCGAGTTGAAAACGCATTTGTGGCTAGATCTATCTGTTTGAGTATACGTATGAGCATAAAGTAAATAACACATAGAGTTTTTTAACGAGGTTCGGTTTCCCTACATCTCTGGGACCTAGTCCAGAACAAATCCACTAGAACAAGATTGCAATTACAATTGCTATGATATACAGCATTACGATGCCTAGCTATCATTCTTTTCTAGATGGACGAACTGTGGACACGGTATCTCTACAAAGTCTACCGCTCGGCTACTACCGATACAAGCACCATCTCACAGATGTGCTTGTACTCCAGCAACCATCACCAACGGATCTACAAATCCTGTATGATGAGGCGACGCCACACACACCTGTGTGCATCTCATGATAAACCCTAGACGCGCACCGTCTTTATGAGACGCCGTCTTGGTATTTATATGGTTAGGGTCGAAACCCTAATAGCCCACACGATTTCTTCATCATTTGGGCTTCTGGGCCTTTTCAATAAACCCCTGTATTAGTTCCTGTACTACTTCTTAAACTGGTACAACAACTGCATCAACGCCAGATATACATTCCAGCGATTTCGTCCAGCTCAGCAACTCACTTGCCACGTCAGCTTCTGCGCCACGCCAAGTTCTTGCCTCATGATACAACGTCTGATACATCCTCTGATGTACCACGTTCTAACTCATCGTCTGATACATCCTCTGATGTATCCAACTACAGTCTTCTTGATCGCCACTATGTATTTCCATCATGTGTCGATCACTGATCATCACTTGCATAAACTACTGCATCCGCTCTACTAGCACCTGCATCAAGTACCTGCATCAAGTACTGCATCAGCAACTGTGTCAGTTCTTTCCAATGTCAATGTCTGAACTGCCACACCATGTATATCGCTTCTGTCTAGCATATATAACATCTCATGTTCCCACATCTAACGCTTTAGCCCCACGTCATCAGTTGCTCTGTACTGCTTCCTTGTATCACTTCGTGTGCTACTTCCAACTGATACAACAACTGCTTCTGTAACACGTCCTGTTCCTACAGCTGTATCATGTTCTGTCCAATATCTCTATCTGACCTGTCATACCATGTATGTCGAATTTATTCAGCCTCTGTAGCACAATCTCCCTATGTTCAGTGTCTGCATCAGTTTGGTCTTTGTGCTTTTGTCTCATCTATCATAGAAGTTGTACCACGTCCTGCTTCAGTAGATGAGTCACATCCTGTTCCAGCAGCTGTGTCACGTTCTGTTCTGACACAGTTCTAAACTCAGTTAGCATTACACTTTCAATCTCTCCCTTGATGACTGAGTTGTAGAACTCAAGCACACAACCAAAACCACATCACTTGATGTATCAAATCGTTCGCTCCTTTATAGTTGTGTCACAACCTATTCCACCACTTTCTAAGCTCAGTCAAACACTACACTAACAATCTCTCCCTTGTTTATTGAGTTGTAGAAAGCTTTTCCATATACACACAACCTGATACACAACCTGATGCTCTTCAATCTCTCCCTCAATCTTATATCATCAGTATGTGTTAATTCTTTGTAACGCCCACTTTGACTTGCTGAGATTAGTCAACACTTAGTCATGCTTCTTGTCACACATTCTCATGAATCATCTGATGTATCAACACTTAGCTTATAAGATCTACCATCATCTCTCCCTTTTTAGCTTAGTTTGATACTCAAGCTACTTATGCATCACAAGAGTAATCCAGGTATTCAAATTCACACAACCTTACTCTCCCTGAAACCAAGCTGTGCATTATAAGTATGATTACTCTCATGTATCTCATCAAGACTTCATCTCCCCCTGCTTGGGTGCACAACTAAGTTAAAACCAACCAAAGTCACATATATCTCAACAGAGCTTCATCACAACACCTGGAGATCCTTACCCACATCTTTTTTTTTTTAAACCCAAGAGAATTGTATTCCTTCTCGAAGAATAGGACAATCTTCTTGTCATAAGCATGACACTCCACATCAATCTGATGACCATTAGGTGACTTAGCTTAGAAGCAGCTGACCCAACATCAATAAGTTACTGCTGTCGCCAATAGAAACAAGATCTAAACTTGCCGTATGCACAGAACAGTCTCTTACTGATGTAGTAGCAGTTCTAGAGCAATCACAAAGATAGTAGAACACAAACTGTAGCACAGACTGAAATGTACCTTTGATGCACAAAAACTATCTTCAATAAAACGTCCATCTTTCATCCAAACTTCAAATGAGCTCTTCTTTGGCCAGAAAATAGTTCCATATGTCCAGAATATTCCTGCAAAAATTCAGCTCAAGACGCTATTGTTTCATGATCCAAACCCATTTTCTTGTCAGACTGGTCGTAGCCTTTTCTGTACAGTTCTGTCTCGGAAATGCATGACTAAATCTCAAATCAGCCGTTGAAATTACGATCCCACCGTTGATCCTCAAGACAACAGTGCCACGAAGCTTGACACAAAATTTCAGCTCGATCAGAAAAGTTTCAAACCTCCAAACGTTTCTCTGAAGTTGGTTCGACAAAACTGTCTCCTGCTTCTACTTAAACACTTCAACCAGCAACCTTAATTTTTCAGGATTTTTGTGCTTCTTCACCTTAATCTGAGACATTCCCTTAACTATTTTTGGATTCTTTTCAATGTTGATGCAAGCTTCAACATATTTAGATTTCAGAGCTCATATGCACCTTTCTTCTATTTGAAACCAAACACTTTATCCACGTAATACGGCATCTAACACAGATAATGACACTGTCATCTTCTCAAAAATCCAGCAAGGAAAATCCAGCACAAGTTGGATCCAATCAAAAACCATCTGACATTCAGATGTAACTTATTTCTCCTTCCCCAGCAATTTATCGACTGCGAGAAAGGTCTTGACAACAGCAACTCTAGCCAATCTCGCCGACCTCATATGACTCGCAATAACCGTTTTGGATCTGCTTCTCCGTTCAGGCACTACATTACCGGCAACCCCTCCTAGTGGCTCAACCCTCTTTCGCCTTTCCATTTCTTCAATGGCTCACACGTTATCTTGTTCAAGCACAATCAGTTTTGCTCTTTAAATCTCCTCATTTTCCACTGAGTTTTATAACTCCAGCTCAACAATTATTTAAGCTCTCCCTTGATCATCTCGTGATCTCTCATGGAATCTTCATATCCTCGCCCACGTTCCATGATAAAACTTAGTGAAAAAAAAAACTCATCTTCTGATATGTACTTGAACATAAGCCAACATTATCTTGTTGAAACAGTCTTCATCACAACTTTGATTTGTCACACCATAAGCCCGAGTGTTGAAGACTAACCTGGAGAAACTTCACTCGAAACCTACTTATTCTTGTTCTGATTTCATTAATTCAGAGATGTATCAATCTTTTTCTTCATCGTTCTTCAATTTCTTCTCTATGAATCACCAACAAAAACATAACCCAGGAAGAAGATCGAATTTGACCTTTGTTGATCGAATTTTTTCAATTTATGTTGGTTGCTGGAACTTGCGACGTTTGAGAATTTCGAGAATCCGTCGACCTGTTGATTTCAGAAATCCAAACACAGAAAGTACCACTGCAATTTAGCTTATCCCATTATGCAGCTCAACCTCAGTTTCATCGTTTCCTCTTTCTTGCAAAAATGATGTCACAAGCAACTTGAGTTGGATTATACACCAATCACACGGGCCTTTGACAATTTCATAATTAGTCTCTTGTTGGGCCTAACTCAAACAGATAACTAAAGCCCATGTTTCTATCAACTCCAAATTGTTCTTCGATTTGCCCAGTACACACGATTCTTCTTCTCCGATGGCATTCTTTCGTCTTACACAGCAAAATCAACAGTAACCAAAATCGACCATGATTTGAAGTGAAATCTCCGTTGCTCAGCAGTGCTTCCCCAGAGAATCACGGCTAGCTAAGGAATCATAAAAAACCACGCAATCCTCTACATGTCTTCTCTCTCATATGCTTTAATTTTCTCCACTAGCCACAAATCCAGGATCATACCCGAAAATAAGAACGAGTCTCTATCGAGTCCCTCTCTGATACCAATTGAAAACGCATTTGTGGCTAGATCTATGTGTTTGAGTATATGTATGAGCATAAAGTAAATAACACATAGAGTTTTTTAACGAGGTTCAGTTTCCCTACATTCCCGGGACCTAGTCCAGAACAAATCCACTAGAACAAGATTGCAATTACAATTGCTATGATATACAGCACTACGATGCCTATCATTCTTTTCTAGATGGACGAACTGTGGACACGGTATCTCTACAAAGTCTACCGTTCGGCTACTACCGATACAAGCACCATCTCACAGATGTGCTTGTACTCCAGCAACCATCACCAACGGATCTACAAATCCTGTATGATGAGGCGACGCCACACACACCTGTGTGCATCTCATGATAAACCCTAGATGCGCACCGTCTTTATGAGACGCCGTCTTGGTATTTATATGGCTAGGGTCGAAAACCTAAGAGCCCACACGATTTCTTCATCATTTTGGGCTTTTGGGCCTTTTCAATAAACCCCTGTATTAGATCATGTACTACTTCTTAAACTGGTACAACAACTGCATCAACGCCAGATATACATTCCAGCGATTTCGTCCAGCTCAGCAACTCACTTGCCACGTCAGCTTCTGCGCCACGCCAAGTTCTTGCCTCATGATACAACGTCTGATACATCCTCTGATGTACCACGTTCTGACTCATCGTCTGATACATCCTCTGATGTATCCAACTACAGTTTTCTTGATCGCCACTATGTATTTCCATCATGTGTCGATCACTGATCATCACTTGCATAAACTACTGCATCCGCTCTACTAGCACCTGCATCAAGTACCTGCATCAAGTACTGCATCAGCAACTGTGTCACTTCTTTCCAATGTCAATGTCTGAAGTGCCACACCCTGTATATCGCTTCTGTCTAGCATATATAACATCTCATGTTCCCACATCTAACGCTTTAGCCCCACGTCATCAGTTGCTCTGTACTGCTTCCTTGTATCACTTCGTGTGCTACTTCCAACTGATACAACAACTGCTTCTGTAACACGTCATGTTCCTATAGTTGTATCATGTTCTGTCCAATATCTCTATATGACCTGTCATACCATGTATGTCGAATTTATTCAGCCTCTGTAGCACAATCTCCCTCTGTTCAGTGTCTGCATCAGTTTGGTCTTTGTGCTTTTGTCTCATCTATCATAGAAGTTGTACCACGTCCTGCTTCAGTAGATGAGTCACATCCTGTTCCAGCAGCTGTGTCACGTTCTGTTCTAACACACGTTATGTTCTGACACAGTTCTAAACGTTGAAATGGGTCTTCGTCTCGAATACCACTATCCTCAGGATTTAATCTCAAATCTCACTCTATGGTAAAATGTCAATTTTACCTTTAATGAAGGGTTGTAAGCGGTTAAATAGAATTAAATCGGTAAATGGACAACGAAAAACACGGTAGCTCAGTGGTTGCGAGCTCCACGCGCGTCACCCACGCGCGCGCGACCAGGGTTCGAATCCCCTCTGCGGGGTAATACTTGGTAATATTACTGGTACAACTGATGCTATACTATGGGGTCGATATTTCATTTAAAAAAACTTAGGGGTATTTTCGTCGTTTCACTTAGAGTAGAGTGGTATTGAGATTAAGTAATGGTAGTGATGATTAACTTGAATCTCATAGTGATATAGGAGATGATAACCCGTTGAAATAGTCTTATATATTTGGAAATGTCGTATTCAATCCCAAAGTTTGACAATTAGGAAATTGCTTTGTCAAATTTTGGCTCAGATTTTTCCAAGTGCTAAAGTTTGGGGGTTTGTTTAACCAAAATAAACAACCCAAATCTCACTCAAAGAAGGAATCAGGAATCGTAAAGAAGCTCAACGTAGTCTCTCCCTTGAAACTTTAAACAATGAAGTTTACGAAGAAGAAACTCTTTCCCGATTCTCAGCATAACTCAACAACGCAAGCAAAACACTAACATTAAGCAATTATTTTGAAGGAAAAATTTGCAGAAGGGCTTGAACAAATTGCAGAAGCGTAAGTTTGGTTACATGATCTTACTTCTCAATACCTTAATACCTCTCTCCAAACCGGAAGAACAGAGCGCCAGTTCCGTTGTTGTGATCTACAGCATACTCAGCTCGTACCAAACCCAGCTTCACACCTACACCATACGATGAACCCTGTCCCATTCTCCTGTAGACCGCTGTAGGGTTTCCCTTCACGTCCTTGGAGCTTCCCAAATCGTTCCCGTGCTCAGCAAAGGCGTAGACATGTGTGTTCTTCACAGGTATTCTGATCTCAGCACCAAGCTGCAATCCATGAAACATATCAGACAACACAATTTTTTTTTATTCGGACTTGGGAGAAAGAATGTTTTCTTTTGTTCGTTTCCTGTTTACCTCGAGAATGTTTCTAGCTGCACCGAGCTCACCCATGTTGTAGCCACGAACAGAGTAAGGACCACCAAGGACAAAAGCATCATAGCTTGGAAGGTCACCAACACAGCCACCGTAATGCCCGTGGAGAACTAGAACCGGTGGCGGTGGCTTGCCAGCGCCTTCTTCTACTTGCTGCAGCTGAATGAATCTTGTCAGGGTTAGTTGGTGTCGGTTGAAGAAGGGGAATTTGCTTCCGATACCTAGGCCTTGATCCACCTGCGATTTGCAAATACAGAGTGTAAAGCTGATGGAGTGTACATATGACTCATAATTATAATCACGTTTTATCATTGGGTAAACAAACCTGGAAGACATTCCTCTCCCCAACAACGGCACCATTAACGAATTTGGTGTTGTCACGGGTGATGTTGGCTTGTAGAAAAGCCATTCGATCAATACCGGTACCACTGAGAGTTGTTGGAGGTCCATCAGCACTGATTCCACCGCTAGGTAATAGTCTCTGGCCATTTGCAGCGATGTGACTGCTTTCATCTCGTGTTGTTATCTCCTCCATCACAAGCCCATATGTAAACTTACTCTGACGGGTGAAGTTCTGCATGAAAATATGGTTAAATTTAAGTGTTTGTAGGACAAAACAAGCCGACTATGGCACTGAGTATTGGCAAGCTTACCTCAGTTATGTTAGCTTTCAGACCAGCTCGATCAACCCAAATTGGTGGCACTTCCTCAACACCTGGTCCTCCAGTGAATACTGGGCTAAGTTTGCGGCTGTTGAAGCAACTCGTTTTGAATATACGGTTACGTGGATTGTAAACACCATCCAGGTATGGGTGTACATACTCGAGCTTAAACGAAAGATCATCCTGCACATAGAAGCAGTGATAGATGGACGGTATCAAATAGACAAGTTGAATGAGAGATGTATCAAATATGTAAGCTTACTAAATGTACCTGAGGATTCAAGAAGTTGCTAGTGGTCACTGAACCCATGAGAGACCTATTAAGACCTTGGAGGTTCCGATGTTCGAAAGTAACAGACCCACCTGGCTGGAATGAAGCCTGATGCATATAAACAACGACAAAGCAAAATCAATTGAAATTTTTAAAAATTTCAAATCTGCACTTATTCCAGTAAGGAAGGTTCCATACCAGTGTGGGAGCTCCTCCACGCCCAGGAACAATACTCCATTCAGTACTGACTTCAGCTGACTTCTGTTCTAGCTCTTTCAGTTTGATCTCAACAATGATGCCGCCTTCGTTTTTCTCGTCTGGGCGTGGATTAACTTCAATGTTAGAGAACAGCCCTAATGAGTTGATGTTCCTGAGAGCTTGTTTCCCAGCTTCAATGTTGAAAACATAGCCTTGGCGGAGCTGTCGAGAAAAATATATACTATCACCAAAACGAACATAACAAACGAGATAAATCATAACATTCCTGGAATATAGAGATTTGTAAAAGCCAAAAAAGACAAGTTAACACTGAAACTACGTAGTGTCCATTGAAGTTATGAAACCTTTTAGATCCACTATTAGATTTAAAGCCAAGTTCGAGTTGAAAGTCTGAACTTTTTCCTGATCTATCAGTTTATAAACATTAGTTTCATCATTATCCCATACCTATGAGACCAACAAAGCTACTGCCAGAATCAATAACCAACTAAAATCTGACATAGCAAAACTCGAGACACATACCTGCTTAGGCAATTCCCTGCGCACAACAGGAACTTGAGTGTTACCTTCAACCACATTACCAAGCTTATCTTGAAACTGAATAACCAGCTGAGTGATGTCTCCTTCCACAACTTCACAAACAACCTCCTTGGTGTTCAAATTCCCGAAATTCACAACCTGAGCACAGGCATACCCTTCGTCATGGTACCATTTCTGAACACGGTCCCTAATCTTCTGCAACAGCCTCGCACTGACTTTCCCTTGATCCCTCAGCATCTGCATCACCTCACCGTACACAGGTGCGGGCAACAAACACGGCCTTGCCCTATCGATCCTCCGCTTGTAATCCTTCTCCAGGCTCCTGTAATACTCGAGCTTCTCTTTATCCGTCATGTCTGAGTCCATCTCAATCGGCTTCGACTGCACCATTAGCCCCACGTTGATGCATCGGAACCTGTCGGCGGATTGCCATGTGCTCTCTGCGAAGGAGATCGTGACACCTAGGGTTCCGTCAGGTTTCGTTTTCCCTTCCAAGTCGACTTTCTCGAACATCCCGCAAGTAGCTAGGGTTTCTAGCTCCTTCTGCAATTGGGCTTTGGTGTAGACTCCTCCTGGCCGGATCGATACCATCTCGAAGAAGGAATCCTCGGTGCCGATGGTGCTTTGTCTCCTCCGGTCAAAGAACATAATGTCGGAGACCTTATACTTCTTGAAGCCACTGAGCTTGTTCAATTGCACCACGATGTTCGCCGGTAGCCCGTGAGAATCCCAATCCGGTGACTGTTCCTCATCAGCAACTGCAAGCGCCGGACAAAACAATCTCTCCCAAAATCCACCATCATTTCCGTCACCACCGCCGCCACCTCCACCAAATCCGCCGAAATTCCCGTCGCCTCCTCCGCCGCCGATCAGAAACGATGGAAGATTCGAGATTCGGAATAGAAAGAAGGACGCAGCGGAGGAGACGGAGGCTACGGCCAGAGGTTTCGCCAGGCTTTTAAGGAGAATATCTTTGGAAGAGGGTTCCGTATCTCGGGTAGGTAAGCTACTGCTGCATTTTATGGATGAGACGCGAGGAGACGGTGAGGAGATACGGAGAAGGCGAGACGAGGAATGAGATAGAGATTTCCGACGGGAAGAGATAGAAGAAGGAGTGGTAGAGCTTTTCGCCGCCGGGATAAGCTGCCCGTTGACGGAGAAGGCGGCCATGGCGGAGAAGAGAGAGCAAAGATAAGGTTTTAGAGAGAAGAAGCGAAGATTTTGGCTTTCGGCAAAAGCATGTATCTTTGGGTTTTATTTTAAGATTTTCTTATAAGACTACGTTCCGTGTTTTGTATTTGCAAGAAGAAAGCATGACGTTTTCTTCAGTTGAAAACAGCACGCGCGTCTAGTGAGATGAGGCAAGACTACCGAGAGTTAAATCATCACCAAAAGTCCAAAACTACAAATGAGTTTATTATGTATGGCAATATGATTTGATTTGTGCAATATGATTAAGGCAATTTTCTCTTTAAAAAACTGTCAACAAAACATGTTTTTAGTCATTTTGTTATTAGCATCTATATGCTATTACAAACGAACAAAGTTAAAGTTACATCTAGATGTGAAATCGAAATTAGAAACCATTTGGATGTTGCATCCAAATCCACAAACGATTAGAGACTAAGTATTTTCATGGAGACAAAAAAAAAAACATATTTTTGAGATTTTTATAGCATGTCATGATTTTGCTACGCAGACTTGTCTCTGTAATTCACATTCATTGAAGTTGTATGTGCTTAGAACCGACTTATAGCTACTTAAGTTGAATTTCAGGTGTGTTCTTTTTCTTTCTCACATTAGTGGCAAATGTTTTTGGTCATACAAGTACACATTTTTTCATTAGCAAATTTCTATAAATGTGAGTCCTCTTAATCAGCTCAAAACGTCAAATATCTAAGGCAAAGACTTTGTCTTCTTTTTCAATGCTTCTTCAATTAGAGGCCATGGCTATTTTTAAGCAAGTTTCTTATGGTATTTCCAAGAGCCTCGGAGAGACAAGACTCGTGGACATGCACACCTTTTATTCTGTTATATGTTATTGTCTAAGAGACTAAGAATCAAAGTTCCAAACAGAAAATCTACAAGACTTTTGTTTTTGTTTTGTTTTTATCAAATGTCGTCTCATCTTGATCCGGTAGCTGAGCTCGAAAACTTAAAAACACATGTTGATCATTCAGGAAATCCTAGCTTCTCAAAACTTGGCCAGCGTCACCAATGTAAGTCTCTTCAAGAAATGATCCGATTAATCTGATTTGGTGCTCTTTAACGCATAATCTTGGTTTTGAGATCTGTTTTCTTTCATACTTTGATTTTTTTCAGCTGGTGAAGCTTCAAAGTTGTCGCCTACTGTTTCACCAAGAAAGGAAAATTATGAGCTTCAGGGAGAACATTCCCACCATAAGAAATCTTTGTTCTCTAAAATGAAAGACAAGGCAAAAAAACTTCAGCACAGTCTCAGCACCAAGAAGAGACATGATGAAGAAGGCGATGCAACCATGTCTCCATTTGGCAGATCCGAAGACCATGAAGTTAGAGAAGCAGGAGGTTACAAGACACTTTCACCGCGTGACAAGTTGAAAGACCGTAAAGTCAGAGAAGAAGATCCTGAATATCTTGGAGCCCCAAGTAAATCAAATTGAGTAAAGCTGCATAAACAGCCCACTTTTTTTTTTGAAAGTGCTTTATACTGATCGATCGTCTTGTGTGGTATTTCTAGTGTATGAATCAAAAAAGGCACCTGAAGAGTTAAAGAAGACTGCGAGGCAGCGTCCCCGGGAAAACCCTGTGATCACTGAGACGAATGTCTTGTCCGTTCTCCCAGCTAAACACGACGCTAAGCAAGAACGTAAAAATTGTACGGGTTTCAACACAGAAAATCCTGTGGTCTCTGAGAAGAATGTTTTGTCTGATGTCAAACAAGAGAAGCCTGCTGATTCTGACAAAACAACAGTAACAGAATCAATGGCAGAGAAGACAGGGAAGGATTGCACAAACCAAGAACCTATTAGTCCAAGCAAGACGGTAACCGAAACTGTGACAGAGAAGCTGGCACCTGCTTATGCTAAAGTCTCTGATGCAACACACGCTATAACTAAGAAGATTCAAGACATGGCTTTCCCGGAATCAACAGAGGCAGAACCAGAGATAAACGATGTTTCGGAAATCAACACTGCAGGAACTAACCAGCCCTCTGGCTTCAATACTAAGGTACTATAATTTGTTTATATGTGTTAACTCTCCATCTGTGTCTGCGCTTCGGATAAAATGCATCAGTCAATCATCTTTTGCTTGCAAAAATGTGGCAATCAGGTATGGGACAAAGGCGTATCGATGAAGGAATACATAATCCAGAAGTTTGAGCCTGGCGAAGACGATAGAGCACTTTCTCGAGTGATATCTAAAGCTATCAGTCCTCGCAAAGCTTCTTCAGAAGCTGCTAGTTTTAGTGGAGCCACAAGCATGGTGCCTGCTCCAAGTTCACTAGACAACAAAGCTCCCCTTTTAGCCAACACGAATGAAAGTGAGTTCCTCTTTTTAGTCTTCAACTAAAACAGTTTGATTTAACCATTTAACAATCTGATGCGTTTGTTGTACAACAGTTGTTGAGGAAGAAAATCATGGGAAGATACTTCAACCAAACTAGAGAACAGAGAAAGAGAGAGACTTTCTATTTCAATCCTCCCTTTCCTCTATTAGTTATTATACCATAAACCATATTCATGTTGTATACATAAGAGATTGAAGATTCTTATACATCTTTTTGATTGAAGATTTTGTTTCCTTTCTTCTTGTAGTTAAGTTGACTTCTGTAATAAGAAGAAAAGATTTCATCTTCAGGAAAAAAAAAACTATTATAATATTTTGAATTCATCCAGGTGATCAAAAAGATGAACCTGTCCAATGTGCAATATAAATTGAATTTAATGATTAAAATACTATTTTTTAAGAGATTAATTACAATTAAAGAACAAGAATGGACGGTCTGGTACAACAGTTGACCTTGTCCCCCTTGAAAGAAAGTGGTATGCAACTCATTGCCCACAACAACACACAAATCACCAAAAAGAGACGCCTTGACAAAGTTGCAACAGACACAAACAATGGAGTTCACAAAAGCTGTCTTGAGAACCTGCAAGAAAATCTGAAAATGGGAGCAGCATTAAGATCAATG
Organism: Eutrema japonicum; assembly: GCA_030161315.1. NCBI lineage: Eukaryota > Viridiplantae > Streptophyta > Magnoliopsida > Brassicales > Brassicaceae > Eutrema > Eutrema japonicum. Next base: position 41,789,610 of record BSQW01000006.1, read on the forward strand.
TATGCAAACAGCAAGTATGAAGAAGTCCGAGAAGAATGGGAGGAAGATTACAGCCCTCAGAGGTTTTCTTACAAAGCTCTCTACAAAGCCACCAAAGGGTTCAAAGAGAGCGAGTTGCTCGGAACCGAGGCGAACGGGGCAGTCTACAGAGGAAAGCTCTCGTCCAACGCGCAGATCGCTGTCAAGAGAGTTTCTTTGGATGCAGAACAAGACACCAAGCACCTGGTTTCTCAGATTGTTGGTATTGGGAAGTTAAGGCACAAGAACCTTGTGCAGCTCTTAGGATACTGCAGAAGAAAAGGTGAGTTACTCTTGGTCTATGACTATATGCCTTACGGAAACCTGGACGATTTCTTGTTTAATGAAGAGAAGCCTAAGCTTAGTTGGTCACAAAGGTTTCACATCATCAAGGGAGTGGCCTCGGCTCTTCTCTATCTGCACGAGCAGATCGTTCTCCACAGAGATGTAAAAGCAGCAAACGTGCTCTTGGACGAGGATTTAAACGGTCGGCTAGACTTTGGCCTGGCTATATTCGGCACAAACAGGAACCCCATGCTTGGAAGCGTAGGGTATGTGGCTCCAGAGCTCATCATCACAGGGATGCCGACAACAAAAGCCGATGTTTATTCGTTTGGGGCATTACTACTTGAGTTTGCCTGTGGGAGAATGTTCATAGAGTATCCGGGGAAGCCTGAAGAGTTCAATCTCATCAGCTGGGTGTGTCAATGCTCGAAAAGAGGGAACTTGGTCGGTGCCCGAGATGCTAGACTGGAAGGAGATTACGTCTGCAAAGAGATTGAGATGGTATTGAAGCTTGGGCTACTCTGTGCACAGTACAATCCAGATGACCGGCCTAGCATGACACAAGTGATGAACTATCTTGAAGGAAACGATGTTTTGCCTGAGATGCCTCCAGACACTCCTGGTATCAGTATTCCTACACCGTACCATGAACTTCTGGCGTAGCAGCACTGTGTCTAGTGCTGGCAAGAATTGAAAAGTCCAGTCTCCTCAAGAACCTTACAAAAAATCTGCACAACAAACCAAGTTACCAGAGAGATATCATTGGAAGAACGCTATAGTTTCGCAACATTTCTTCACAGTTTTTCCTCATTCTATAAGTCACTATGTATCCATTGAAAGGTATTGTCACAACCCATATGGTCAGGACACACTTGTAATGTTATAATGGCATGAAAAATATTTAAAAAACAAAAACAAAAAATGTGTAACAAGTAAAGTTTTCCTACAACTCTCCTAAGCAGTTTTCTCTCACAACTTTTAAAACTCTATTCCTCTCTGTTTCACCAGTTAATCATTTACATTCTACATCTAATTAACCATCTTCTTCTGATGTAGCCCATGTCCTTGAAATGTCTACTTATTGGTTCTATTTTCATTCTTATCTTAGCATCTTTTGATGTAGCCTATGATATATAATAATCTTCATTTGTTTCCTTCATATTCATGAGCACTGTAAAAACATGTAAAAATGAAACATGCCTGATTCTACTAATCATAAAATGGTAGTGCCAAAAATATTATTGTGGCCTTTTTCTAAAAAATATTCTTAGTTTTTCTATCTAGATTAATAAAATAAAATAATGGATTACTAATCCTAAAAGGAAAAAAAACTATAATTTTTCACCTATATATAAATAATTTGGTAGTATAAGTCAATTACATATCAAAAATCAAAAGTCCAATAATCGTTTCCAAAGTTATTTATTGTATATGCTCCATCAAATTTTTCTTTCATAATATATATTTATTTTATCGGAAACTTTGTTTCTAAATTTTATGTTATTTATTTTCATGGGTGATTTAATTTTATTTTTCATTTTTAAATTTTTTCACGGGTTATAAAATATCTTATTATAAACCCGCATATATACGGGTCCTAATATAGTATATATATAGCAAAATGTAGATAGTTTTCAACAAAAGTTAGTATTATTATACAGTTACGACTTACGAAGTAGAAGAAATCTTAGGTAAACCCTCAACTCCTCCGCTGCTGAGCATTCCAATTCCTTGCGACTCAAGGTAAGTTGATTTGCGATTAGAAGATATCTTTGGATACTCAAATAAAGCTTTAATTGCCACTGAGAAGCCTTGTTGTTAGTTTAGTGCATGAGCATCTTAATTACCCAAGGATGTTTGTAGTGGATCGTAGCTCTGTTAATAGCTCAGCAACTATTAGTTGAGTTGGTCAATCTTTGGTTCTTTGATTCGGGTTGTTCTCACTTGTCTTATGTACATAGATCTAGAGAATGAATACAAGAGAGAATCATATGTGAGATTCTTATAGCAGACTAGTCCTCTATATCACATTTTGATATGAAATCACATAAATGTATGGTACAACCTAAAGCCTAGATAATGGAGATGCAAGAGCATTTGTAATTATCACTTTCGTCCAAAAACTGGTTACTTGACCGGCAAGCTCTAAGCTGTGTTAAAGTTCTTACAGGAGGGCTTAAAAAAAATCTTTAGTACGAGCTTCCCATGCATATCCAGAACTGGCTTAACCCTGCTCTGAAACCGGGCGATATACATCACAAAAGTTCTGTAATGCATTTTTCAAAATTTTTTTTTTTTGGACGAAGCATTTTCATTTCTATGTCCTTTAAGAATTTGTTTGCTCCAACACGTTCAAGTTGCCTAACGAGTAACGAATCAAGACGCATGCATTTTACATTATGCAATAAATACCAAATCAAGAACTCCACCTCACATCCTGTTGAATCGGTCTTTTGATCAAGTCAAATTCTATTTTTTTTTAAATTGATTTCTAAATTAAGAAATAGTACAAGGTTAATTAGACACGTGAGTTTCTTATTTAAAGGAAAACATAGAAACTATTTTCTTCAAAACTAATTATTTCGATAAATTTACACTAGCTACTAATCAATCAAACATGAAGAACATTACGGTATTGTCCATCGCCTTCACCTTTGTCATACTCTTGACATCATTTCTGACTCCGTTCAAAGTTGCCGCTGCCGGTAATTGCGATCTTCCTGAGCTTCGAAGATGCAATGATAAAGTGTTTCCCCAAATGGGTGCATTTAAGAAACAGTGCTGTCCTAATCCGAAATTAACATCGCCATCATGTTTGTGTTCCTTTCATCAGGATCTTCAAAAGAATGGTGTATATCTTGACAATTTAATCATATATTGTGGCCTTCCTATTCCCAAGTGTATGAAGTGACCAAACCGAACAAAGAAACCAAACATGAAATACCAAGATTAAGTGTTTGTCCAATTCTTTTATTTCTTTATTTCTTTTGTTGCAGCAAATAAGAATGGATGTTCCCTCCTTTCTAGGAGCAGAGTATCTTAAGTTTCCATTATTTCCTTTTTATGCATTTTGCTTCCATATGTATGTAGGAACTTGTAGTTCCAAATTCTTATATAACTAAATAAAAGAAATATATATATAATGAAAGTGCATCTGGATGTTCAAAATTAAATTTGAATTTTGTGGTTCAAACAAAGACAAAACAGTAAAATTTAGTCTATATAAAATATAAAATATTTAGATTATAGATTGATAACTCGCATAATTATGACTCGTATAATTATATAGTTTAAATTACAGTTCATACAATAAATTAAAAATATTATTATTTCATGGTTGAATTTATTAAAGTAATTCAGTTTGAATTTTGGCTCATGTCATCGATTTATGATTTTTAGTTATTAATAACTAGATTATGATCCGGTAAACGCGAATTTATAGTTAAATATATTATAACCCGTGAAAAAAGAAATTATAAACGAACAAATGAAAAACAAAATTAGACCTCATGTGAAAATAAATAATATAAGGTGTAGACCGCCAACGCGAAACTAATTATAGAGAAACCTAATAATTATTTATTCATTTTGATTCTCTTATTTTTTATTATATTATTTGGTTTTTAATTAAAATTTGGTCACATATTTTCAAACATTTAATTTTTCATATTCATATTCATATTCTTATTCGAATGAGATTTATTTTGTATTATTTAAACACTCATATATTTATTTTTCCATACAAAAGAATTTTTTATTTATTTATTAACTTTGTATTTTAAGATAAATATAATTATTTTTTTGTTTAGTAATTTTACTTTTTAAAATTAGGAATTGGTTATACATTTTTCTAAATAATTTTTTTTTAATTAACTTTACCTTTAAAGATGATGAATCAGTTCTAAATTTTTTTTTATTGTTAATATTATGTCTCAAAATCTAATTAGATTTGTTTTTAACATGTTTTAAAATCTGATTGATTAACTACTTGTGACTTTCACAATCATCAGCATTGATTGTTGATATTAATTTTCAATCAGATTAACTTTACCTTTTAAAATTAACTTTACCTTTTAAAATTATGAATAAGTCCTAAAATTCTTATATTTAATTAATTTTACCTTTTAAGATTATGAATTAATTTTAAATTTTCCTTTTATTGTTAATATTATGTCTCAAAATCTAATTGAAATAATTTTAAAATGTTTCAAAATCTGATCGATTAAATTGATACGACAATCATCAACATTGAAGAAAACTGATAATTTTATTGATAATTTTTTGGAATAAATATGAAATACTATCAGTATCCCATCAGGCCAAAGAAGCGTTTTCAGCTGAAATAGAAGATTCGCCAATATACTCAGAACGAAGCTGCATAAGTAGTCGACCAAGATAGTTGAGCCCTTCTCCGTCCCGGCCACCTCCCCAGAATAGATCGTGCGGTGAAGCCTCCACAAGAACCGATCCAGCGGTCGAGAGCAACATTGATTTCAAGTGAGGATAAGTCGAGAACTTGCATTTCAGAGCCATGTACATTACTTCTATCTTCACATCTTCCCAGTCGTCCCGAACCTAAAACAACCATTAAAGCGAAGTATTATTGATTCCCTAAAGAACAATCTTGAGAGATCAACAAACAAGTGACAACTGTTTTATTGCTTTAAACTGAACAATTCAACTTTTATTCATACCAATTCAGGTTGCTGTCTCTGCTTTGATCTACCTATCAGAGCAGCCTCCTCTGGACTTCTTGCCGTTCTTACTTTCTCAACGCAGTCATGTGCCAACGGATTTTCGACCCCAACAAACTTGTTTGCCTTCAAGGTTTTGGGTAATGGATTAAGAGATTATGTTATTTTGAAAGAACAAGATACCATGTACATTGTAGTACCTGATAGTAATGCTCCACACTGGACCATGTTCTGTAATCATTCTCTTGGCCATAGGGCATTCCAATTGGATGCGGAGAAAAATTTGAGAAGCTTCCATAAAGGTCCCATGTTTTGTAGAAGAATATGATACTAGATTCAAAGGGGTTAACACTGGGGTCGATCTCGAAAGTTGCAACCTCCGAAGGGATAACAGGTAAAAGGTCTGGTATGGGCTGAAGAAATCCACTGACAAGCATGTCAGGACCAACCTGCAGTTTTCAAGGATTTAGGTTAAATCGCCGGGACTAAGAGACGAAATTCAGGAACATTTCTAACTTGTCACTGTGAATGTTAAGTCATAAAGCGGAAATATTACCTGCTCATAGCAAACATCGATTAGATTCAATGCTTGTGTCATCTCTACCATCCCGAGGTCACCAACAGGGGACGGCGCTTGCCTCCCACCGATGATTTTCGGGGCAACAAAAGCAACAACCTGAAAAATAAATTATGTTAAGAGAAAAACAGAAGTACACCTTGATAAGTAATGAGCTATAAACACAAGTGTCACAAGCTGCAAGAAAATGAGATTTAGCCAGACAAATCTGAGGAAATTACAAACTAGTTGTTTTATGTCAGCCTAATAAAACCTGTATTATCTGCTTTTCTATTGGAAGATATCCACAATGTTGATTCTTACTCCATTCCAAAATAATATATATATATATATATATATATATATATATATATTTCCCAAGATAGCATAAGATGACTACATATAAGGAATAGTAAAAAGGGCACCTTGTGGATGACACCGGATGATATAGCAGATGCAGCTAATGTACCACCACACTCCCATAGAATAGAGAGATATCCACGGAGATGAAAATATTCCATGACTTCTCTTGGATTCAACATGTCAAACTCCACAACTTCAACACCCTTGGACGCAAGAAATTTCTGGTAACTCTTTCTTGCACCCCTTTGTGTAGCGACAATGGTAGATACTTCCGAGACATCCCATAGATTGGCTTTCTCGGGAAGATCAAGACTCTGAGTCATCACAATCCGAGTAGGCGTGTGACCATGTCCATGTCTTGCAGTCAATCGAGGATCTGCAGTTAAAGAATTACATAACTTCCAGATATTCTTATATATGTCAGTTGTAGACATCTATAAAGGTGCATTATATACCATCTTGGCGTACGGTGTTCCCTCCAACTATCACAGCATCACTTCTCCCTCGTAACTCAAACACTCGGGTTCTAGAGAGTTTACTACTTATCCATGTTGCATGTCCACTACTTGCTGCAATCTTACCTGTCAATAAACCGGAAAAAAAGAAAAAAAACCATTAGCTGCAATCTTTCATCTATCCATATGAAATGCAGGTTGACATAATTACCATTAAGAGTCATGGCATACTTAAGAACAGAGAACGGAATACGAGAACAAGCTCTATGGATCAGAGGAGCATTCACAAGGAGGCAAGATTTCCGAGCATCCTGTGACAAAGAAAGATATTCTGATAATCAAGAATGTGAAAGTTTGCACATTAGTAAACAAACACTTATTGAAAGAGCTAAAAAGGAGATACCTCGAGAACTTTACTCTGAAAGTCTTCTCCAAGAACACTCACTTCAATCCCATGACTCCTTAGCTCACGAATCGCAGAGCCTCTTAGATGTTGCAGAGGATGCCTAATTCCAACAACAACTCGTCCAATTCCTGCCTAATCTATACGAATTGCAAAGCCTCTTTCATCAATTTTTCTACCAAAATCGAGGACAAAATCTGGGAGCAAGGAGCAAAACCTGAACAAGAGCAGAGACGGCAGTGTGGTCGCCGTGACAATCACCAGGCTCCATGTTCAGATAAGCCGTGGAGCCTCTACAAGACTCTCCGGCGGCTTCAACGGCGAGGGCTTCTGCCGGTTTAGTTCCCTGGGCGTATAGATATCCTTCTCCGGTTACTTTTCCGGAGGAAGTGGCGATTACACAGCCGAAATTAGGGTGAGGCGATGTAAGTCTGGCGGACATCTCAGCCAAATCGGCGGCTCGGCGGATGAAGGCGGCATCGTTTGCGTGGTGGTTACGACCGTTGTCGGCGGTTGCGAGAGTGGTTCTGCTGATTAAGGGAGACGAACAAACTCGGAATGAAAGAGCCATTGGAATCGCTTCTTCTATCTGTGTGAAGAGAAGGATTCTAACTTTTATATGATTTTTTATTTTATTTCTGTGTTTATTGTGAATACTATAGTAGTAGCTACAAATTTATTTGGAAAATTCTTTATTTCTATACCGTGTTTGTTCAGGTTTTCAAATAGAATAACACAGTGAAATATAAACAAAATGCATGTGTAAAATGTTGAGTGTAAAATGTTGATCCAGAAGATTACTGAAGTTGTTTTAGAGGTTGATTAGGGAGTAGAGAGGCGAGATTTCCGTTAAATAGAACGAGTTAACCAAAACTTATAGCAGGCCGGGTATTATAATGAACAAGTCGGGGACCGTATTCTTTGTATTGATGATGAAAAGAGGCGAACAATTTAGATTTACGAACTAATTCCGACGGGAATCCAGTTCGGCGTTCTAAATTGCGCTGACTTGTTACAAATGAGAGAGATCGGACCTATTTTGTAGAGAATGACATCCAAAAGTCCCCTTTTCTCGTACATACTAAGGGGTATATATAGTGGGAGTTGACCTTCTACTTCCCGAGATTCTGGGGCCACGTGGCGCCCCCAGCATGCTTCGCGGGTAAGGTGCTCTAGGAGACGTGTCCCCGGTTTTCAGGGTGAGGGGTCATGATGAGCTCGGCGCCATACTTCTGCAGGGTAGCATACTATTCGGCCAACTTCCCTCCACGTGTGTTCTTCTCCTTTGCTTGCTCTGCAGGTTGGTGGGACGTCAAGTTGAAACCATATCTCTATTCGGATAGCGTACTGTTCGACCAGCTTCCACGTGTCTCCTTCCCTCGTGACATCCCTGTTTAGGCGAAGCGTCAGCGCGGACCCGGGATGCGCCCTTGGTAGCTCGGGAGTTTCGGATGGCTGTGAGCGCGGGGTTCCAGGTCGATGTTCCCCTGGTCAAAGGTTGACTCTAAGCTGACTGGATCGAGGAGGGCTTTTCACTAAGATGGGCCTAACTAATTGGGGGTGCTAGGCCCACCTCCAACAATAGGCCCCCCCCAGTTCGGTGGAATGAGGCGTGGTGAATGCATCAAAGTTGATCTGTTGTTAGTTCGGCGCATCTTAGGACGGTCCTTTGAGATTGAGTAATAGGTGTGGGGCGTTATAGCTTAAATTCGAGCCCTAGCTCGTACGTGTCGGGTTTTCCGAATATCTAGAGATTGTTGGCGCGTGCTCATCACGCAGGGGAACCGAAGCGACGCTCTACTCTCCGCGTGCACTACTCACGCGCGGGCGTACGAAAGACGCTTCGCGTCTATCGAGGCGTTTCCTGCTTTTGGCGAGGGAAAACGAAGAGGCATCATCATTAGGGTTTCGGGGATCGTGCTCCTTCGACACGTGTCCGTATGTCTCTTCGCTGTCCCCTCCTTTTTTTTGTTTTTTTTTTCTTATTTAAACCAGCCTTTCTCCTTCGATTTGACTCTTCTGCGCAAACTCATTAAGGTAACTCTTTTCTTCTTCCTCTATCTGGTTTTGTCGCTAATTTCTTCTTCTCTCTCTCGACTCGAGGTTTCTTCTTCCTCTCTGTGAAATGACGTCGATACTTGACTGAATCAGGGTTGAGTCCAGCGGTGAGTCGGCGTCCCGCGACGACCGCATCGATTCTTCAGGAGAGAGCTCTTCTTCTGGTGGTTCTGAACACGCTTCTTCTCCGCGTCGAGGCGAAGACAGTGGGGAACAGCCTGTTCCTTCGACTTCGGGTGCCGCTCCGCTGCTTCCCGGGACCCATCTCAGGAAAAAGGCGGTGATAAGGTCCTCCTCTGGTGGTCGTGGTGCTGACCAGGACGATAGAGGAAGCGGGCGTGCGGGCGATCGAGGTGGACGTCGAGGCGGTCGCGGTGGAGGAGTACGAGCGTCCAAGGTGAGGAAGTCTCCCTTGGTTCCTTATGAGCAGGGCGGGTCGCCGACCTGGAGCACACCGGAGTCAGTTACCCTGTTGAGGGAGTTATGCGACTTCCCTGCTGCTGCCGAGTTCCGACTACCCAGGCCGGACGAGCGTCCGTGGAATCCTCCGGCGGGCTTCGTCTGCTTGTACGAGGGGTTCTTCCTGAAGTGCGGGCTGCGCCTCCCTCTCCCCGAGCTTCTCGTCCAATACTGCCGGCGCGGGGTTTGGCTTTCTCGCAGATCTGCCCGTCCAAGATTCAAGGGATGATCGTGCTGCTGACCATGGGGCGGGAGTGTGATGTGGAGGTGACAGTTCCCATGTTCGAGGCTCTCACTCAGCAGAAGGCGAATCCTGGGATCCCGGAGACCTACTACGCTGCTTTTAAACCTGCGGCGAATATCATCGAGGTTAGCAGTTGGGGCCTAAGGCTAGCAAGCTGTCCAAGGTCGAGGACTGGTCCCGTAGCTACTTCTACATCCAGGCTACCGAAGTGGTTGGACTCGACCCGTCGGCGAGATACACCCGGGATTGGAATTTTTCCCCGGGTAGGGGTTTGTAGATCGAACTGCTTTTCTTCTCTTTGGTTTTGTTTTGACTAACGTTGTTTGTTTGGCTTTCAGGTCCTCAGTCTTCTAAGTTCAAGTTGCAGGACTACGAGGGTATTCTTGCTGTGTTCATGACGGTGGGCGATAGAGATTGGAAATCGTTTACCTCGGGAAGAGTAGCAGCTGCGATGGCCGGGGGTCGGTCAAATTTTTTTTTTTTTTTTTTTTTGCCGATCTGATGGTTGGCGTTATTGCAGGTCGATCACGGTTTGCTAATCCGTTATACGCGGATTAGTTTGTTGCGCCGCCTCCGCCTATTGTTGAGGTGCCGGTCCGGCGAGAGCCGGCACTGCGGGCCGGGGGAGAGGGGTCCGAGGCTGCTCCTTCTAAGAAGAGGGCGGCCATAACCGCGGGCGAGGGAGTTGCCAAGAAGAAGAAGCGGACCGAAGTCGCGGGGTCCTCAGCCCCTGGTCTGGAGGAAATCCGACCTGAAAAGTCCGGACATGTGGCCGAGCTCTCCCGCGACCCTCCTGCTGAGCAGACCCGTGCCCCTGATACCGAGGTAACGGCCGGAAGCGGGGTGGAGGCAGCCCGGGATTTGGTGGGCGAAGAAGTCGTAGTTCGGGCGACCGAGGACCGCGACACGACCGTCATCGTGGAAGATGCCCGGGATCTTGATGCCGTGCAAGGGGCTGAGGGTCGTTGTGGTGACGGAGACGGTGCTTCACAGGGCTCTGATGCTGAGCCTAGAGACTACAGCTTCTACTTTTGTCACGAGGATGGCAACAATCAAATCATCGTGGACAGGGACGAGTGCGCCGAGCTGGCGCATGCGATGATGTTTGGGCAAAAGCATTCGCACTTCCGGCCATTGGAGATGGCGGAATCCGACGCCTTTCGCGCAGCGGCGTGGTCTGCGGCTCGGGTGAGGGCTTCTCATAGATACAGCTGTTAATTCATGAGAATTTTTGTATTTGTCTTTGCTAACAGCTGGCTCGATGCAGACGATGGCTCTTACTGCCTTTCTCGGGGAGGCTTATGAGAAGCGACTGGCCGAGAAGGACGCGTCGCTTAATTTTCTAAAGATGCGCCAGGAGGCCAGTGAGCAGACCCAGTCGGTTCTTCTCCGCGGGCTTGAGAAGCAGCTGAGGGACGAGAGGCCCGATCAGGGGCTATGGAGAAGGAGGCGGCGCGGGTACGCCCCCGGGCTTTAGAAGCGGACCACGTTCAGACCGAACTGGAGGCTAAGAGGGCTCGATCTGCCGCGGAGAGGGCTCGATCGGCTGCTTTGGAAGAGGAGCTCGGGCTTTTGAAGGGGGAAAGGGAAACACTACGCTCTAGGGTTAAAGGGCTGGAGGGTGCTATTGACCGGGCGAAGGCGGCCGTGGCTGCGGAGAGTGAACGGGTTACGGTAAGGTTGGAGGGGAGGAACCGGAAGTGGACCGCGAAGATGGAGAAGATTCGTGCCCATCTCGCTGGCCGTGACCGGGCTTTAGAGCCTCATCTGCTGTTCAATCATGTGGTTGGCATAAAGGCGTGCCTCAAGAGGATGGAGGCTGAGGATGGGATGTCAATGCCGTGGTACCGGTACAAGAAGCTGGACGAGGATGAAGGGGTCTACGGCGCCCAACTGGACGAGATCGAATTTCCGGACTTGACCCCGGAAGCTTTGGACATCCCTCTCGATCGTACGTCTGGCGTTCAGCTCGAGTGACTTATGCCTGTCGAGGCCCCTTCAGCTTTGAATCCTCCCCGAGGTCCTTCCGAGCTGCCAGTCGCGGACCCGGCCTCAGATGCACATGCATCGGTTGCTGAAGGCGGTGCTACTGCGCCGGTGGGTTCCACTGACCCGACCACCGAGGATCTGATTCCGGGTGCTACCGTGGAAGTTGCCCGAGCTGATCCGTCAGCCCAAGACCCGGTCACGGGTGCTACTGTGGCGGTTATCCAAGCTGATCCCATCGTGCTGGCCGTTGAGACCACGGTTGAGGAAGAGCAGGTCGAGCAGCCTTTTCTTGGTGAGCATGGCACCAACATGAGGATTGTGGGCTCGAACGATCTAGATGGTACCCGTGCTGACGGGGGGTGAAGACATATCGGCCGAAGTGCCTTCGCAAAAATGTTTCAGTTTTCTTCTTCTTTTTTATATTATTATTAGGTTGTTGGCCTTTATGTAAAATGCCGTACTAAGCCCCCTTTATCTGATAAATGAGTTTGACGTTTGGAATTCCCTTGTTTCTCTTGCAAATGTTTGGTAAAATAGGTCGCATACCGTATTATTTTGTCAACATCGTGCGTGCAGGTCGTAGACCGTGCCCTTGTGTCTTTGTATCGGGTGCGAGGTATGGCTCGGCTTGAGATACTTAACGCTAATGTATCTTTATATATATTTTTTGTTATTGCGAGGTGTAGCTCGCCTTAAGGCACTTAAGGCTTGTGTACCTTCTTTTTTTGGTGCGAGTGGCGAGCTCGGCTTTAAGACACTTAGTGCTTGTGTGTCTGGTAGAGGTGCGAGCCTTGAGCTCGGCTTTAGTACTTATAGCTTGTGTACTGTGTGAGTGCGAGTATTGGAGCTCGGCTTTAGCACTTATAGTTTGTGTGCTGGGGAGTGCGAGCATTGGAGCTCGGTCCCCCTTTCTTCTTTCTTGGCTTTGGAATAAAGTCGTGGACCTTATTCTCTCCCACCATTTTCGTTTTTTTTTTTTTTTTTTGGGATCTTGAAAAGATTTTATTAGATTTATAGCTGAGCTCTGATTAGGGGTTGCCTACGTACCCTTTAGTAGAAGGGATCAAGCCAATCGTAGTTCGTTTGCTTACAAAGATAGAACGCGGAGCCCGTGGGCCTAATAATAGAAGCGTTTTAGGTTTATCGAGTTCCAAGAGCGCGGGATTGCGTCGCCGTTCATCGTGACTAGCTCGTAGACGCCGGGCTTCACGATCTTGGAGATGAGGTAGGGGCCTTCCCAATTGGCACCGAGCTTGCCTGCGTTTAGCTCGGCGGTGTTTTCGAAGACCTTGCGCAGAACCAGGTCGCCCTCGGTAAAGAACCTACCTCAGACCTTCTTGTTGTAATACTTGGAGGCTAGCTGTTGATAGTTCTGGATCCTGAGGAGAGACTGGTCCCGTTGTTCCTCGAGAAAATCCAGCTCGTTCAACTGCACGGCGTCGTTCAGGTCGGCCTGCTGGGTGAGCATATCGCGGCAAGGAGTGGGGAGCCCGACTTCGGATGGGGCCATCGCTTCCATACCATGAGAGAGGCTGAATGGTGTGCGACCTGTCGCCGTCCTCGGCGTTGTGCGATGGGACCAGAGAACTCCATCTAGCTCGTCGGCCCAGGAGCTTTTCTTGTCGTTTAGTCGTTTTTTAAGGCCGTCGAGAATGGTCTTGTTGGTGGCTTCGGCTTGTCCGTTTCCTTGTGGATATCTCGGGGTGGATATCTCGGGGTGGACTTACTCAGTCTGATCTTCCACTTTGTGCAGAAGTCTTCGAATAGGACCGACGTGAACTGAGCACCGTTGTCGGTCACGATCTAGTAAGGCAGACCGTGCCGGCAGATGATGAACTTCCAGACGAATTTTCGGACGTCCTCCGCCGTCATCTTGGCGTAAGCTTCGGCTTCAACCCATTTGGTGAAGAAGTCGGTCATCACTAGGATGAAGCGCTTTTGACGAGATCGGGGAAGGGGCCCGACTATATCCATGGCCCATCACATGAATGGGTAGGGTGCCACCGCAGTCGTAAGGAGCTCGGTAGGACAGTGAATGAGTGGACCGTGGCGTTGACATTTCTCGCACCGGGCTGCGAACTTTTCGCAGTCCTGAAGCATTGTCGGTCAGTAGTGTCCTTGGTTTCGTATTCGCAGGGAGAGAGCCTGGCCGCTGGAGTGGTTTCCGTCTGCGCCTTCGTGCATCTCTTTCATTACGTCAATGGTTTCTTGCCCGTGGAGGCAGCTGAGCAGGGTCCCCGAGGCGCTCCATCGGAACAGACTGCCGTCCAACATCGTGTATCGGGCGCATTTCTTCTTTAGTCGGCGGGTGGCCCATCGATCTGGGGGGTGGACGCCCTCTGCGATGTACAGTAGTATGTCGACTCGCCAGTCTGGTAGTTCGGGCTCGGCTGGAGGTGGTGGCAGATCTTCGGGAGGCGGGATGCCCTCGTCGAGGTCTGCGATCTGGGGATTGATCAGGTAGGCCCCTTTTGGTAGCTCGATGCTAGGGAAGTCGATACTTTCAACCGGTATCACCCGTCGGTGAGCTGGGGCCAAAGTGGAGGCCAGTGCTGCGAGGGCGTCTGCGGAAGTGTTATCACCTCGGGGGATCTTCGTCAGGGTGAATTCGGAGAAATCTGCGGCCAAGCCTTGGGTCACCTTGAGGTAAGCATCCATGCGGTCATTCTTGGCCTCGTATTCCCCGTTGAATTGGTTGGCGACGAGCTGGGAGTCGCAGTAGGCTCGGATTTTCTTCGCGCCGACCACCTTTGCCAAGCGAAGGCCGGCAATCAGAGCTTCGTATTCGGCTTCGTTGTTTGACGCTGGGAAAGCCAGACGGAAAGACTGCTCGAGGATTTCCTTGGTCGGGGACTCGAGGCGTATGCCGATGCCGGAGCCGTGTTTGGAAGCCGACCCGTCGACATGCAGGCTCCACACCTCGGGGGCTTCGTCGATCGTTAGCTCGGGTACCAATTCAACTAGGAAATCGGCCAGGACTTGATATTTGACCGCAGTCCGCCCTCGGTATTCGATCTCATACTCACTCAGCTCAACTGCCCACTTCATTATTCGGCCAGATCGGTTTGGGCTGTGGAGGATGGTTCTGAGGGGGTATGTGCTTAGGACGGTGATCGTGTGGGATTGAAAATAAGGCCGGAGTTTTCTGGCTGCGACGACTACCGCCAGGGAGAGTTTCTCCAAAGTTGGGTACCTGCTCTCCGCGTCGCCTAGAGATTTACTGACGTAAGAGATGGGCTTTTGGTCGCTCCGGTCTTCTCGTACTAGTACCCCGCTGACCGCCGATGCAGACACGGCGATATAGAGGTAGAGGGTTTCGCCTTCTTCGGGTTTGGACAGGAAGGGAGGAGTGGATATGTACTCCTTTAGCTGCTGGAGGGCTCTCTCGCACTTGTCGTCCCACTCGAATCGTTTGTTAGCTCGGAGCAATTGATAGAATGGTAGACATCTGTCGGTTGAACGGGAAATAAACCGGCTAAGCTTGGCAATTCTCCCGGTGAGTCGCTGTATTTTGCGCGTGCTTTCTGAGGATTTGAGGTCGGTGATGGCTCGGATCTGCTTGGGGTTAGCTTCGATCCCGCGCTGGGTGATGATATATCCGTGGAATTCGCCCGACGTGACGCCAAAAGAACACTTGGCGGGGTTCAGCTTTATATTGTATTCGTTCAACGTCCGGAAGCAGGATCGGAGATGAGTGACGTGGTCGACCGCTACTAGGGACTTTACCAGCATGTCGTCTATGTATACTTCCATAGTGCGGCCGATTTGATCGGCGAACATCTTGTTGACGAGCCGTTGGTAGGTGGCTCCGGCATTTTTGAGTCCGAAGGGCATCACCTTGTAGCAGTAGATCGCTCGGTCCGTGATGAACGCGGTTTTATCCTGGTCGTCGGGGTGCATAGGGATCTGGTTATACCCCGAGAAGGCATCCATAAAAGAGAGCAGCTCGTTCCTGGCGGTGGCTTCGACGACTTGGTCGATTCGGGGGAGGGGAAAGCTGTCTTTTGGGAACGCCTTGTTGAGGTCGGTGAAATCTACGCAGACCCTCCATTTCCCGTTCTTTTTCTTGACTACTACTGGGTTGGCTAGCCAGTCCGGGTATTTGACCTCGGCGATTGAGCCGGCTGCGGTTAGCCTTTCTACCTCGTCATTGACTGCCTGCGCTCGCTCGGGGCCTAGCTTTCGCCGCTTTTGTTTGATTGGTCTGAAGGTCGGGTCCACGTTGAGCTCATGGCTGCATGTCGCCGGGTCGATGCCGGGCATATCGCCGGTTGACCAGGCGAAGGTGGAGACGTTCTGCCCCAGGAACTTGACCAGTTCTTTCTTGATGCTCTCTTCAAGATCGGTTCCGATGCCAACGCAATGGGTGGGATCGCGCGGATTGATGTTGATCTGGGCGATGAGGTCCCGACCCGGGAGATCCTGGGTATTTGGCTCACCGGGCAGATGCGCGTTGATGGTCAAGCAGGCCGGCGCGGCGTGACGCAGTTTATGCTCAATGGCGAAACAGGCGCGAGAAACCCTAAGAGTATACGTCCCGGCCTGGTTGGGGAACTTGAGGCATTGATGGTACGTCAAAGTGACCGCCTTCATCGAGTGCAGCCAAGGGGTTCCGAGAATGACGTTGTAGATCGGGGTGGTATCGAAGACCACGAACTTGATGACTTTTGTGACCCGGCCTACTTAGACCGGTAATTCGATGGTGCCGATTCCGTTGACTATGTCTCCGGCGAAGCCGGTTAGCGGGATGGAGTGCGGCTTGATTGCGGCTCCGTTTAGATTCATCCTAGCGAGGGTATCTTTGAAAATGAGATCGATCGAGCTGCCCGTATCGACGAGGACCCGGTTGACGTCGCAGTCGGCTACACGGACTTGTACGACAAGGGGGTCATTATGGGGCTGGTGGACCCCAGCCGCGTCGGCTTCGGCGAAACATATCCCCTTTTACTTGTGTCCTGCGCATCGATCTCCGGGCCAAAGTGCCATTTCAGGGAGGCGTCGGTCTTCCTCTCATGACACTTGATGGACTGTACTGAATCGTTACACGAGAGGAGACCTCCAATGATCATCCCTATCAAAGTCTGCCCCGGGGAGGCGACCTGCCCCTTTCCTGGTCTCGCGAGGGGGATCTCCGGCGACGATCGTCATTCTGAGCGCGGTTATCAGACCTAGCCCGGCTGTCCTCGCGGCCTAGATTATCGCGCTGTTGGATTCGATCGCTGTCCCGGGCTCGCGGACGCAGCCGTTCTGGTACGTGGATTTCCCCCCTTTGGAATTGATTCAGCAGGACTTCGTGGAGTGCGCGGCATTGTGAGGTCGAATGCCCCTTTCTCTGGTGAAAGTCGCAGAAGGTCGTCCTATCGTACTGCTCATCTGGTCGGGGCTCTTTGTCTTTTGGCTCGTCGGGACGCCGATCCTGCTAGTTGGGGTCTCGCACATACTTGTTCCAGGGAAATTTTGACGCGGGGTCGGGGAGATGGGCGGGGTCGCGCATATGGAGGACGGCGGGCGATTCGTTGACGAGGAATGCGGCGGCCTGCTTTCCTTTGTTGCGTTGATATTCGTCATCGTAGTGTTGACGAGGCTCTTGATACCCGTCATGGGGTCGCTCCTTTGGGACTGGAGCCTTGTGCGAGGCGCTGCTCTTTAACTCGGCTGCTTTTTCTTCCTCGAGCTCAACAAAAAGTCTGGCGCGGTGTAAAGCGTCTTCCAACGAGCGCGGTTTGTTGAGCTTCATGTCGTCCTTGAAGGCCGAATCGGCCCGCAGGCCCTTCCTCAGAGCGGGGAGCGATGACTCGTCCGTCACGTTGCTTTATGAGGCCGTGGCTTTGAAGCGCTCGATGAAATACCTGAGCGATTCCTTTACTCCTTGGTTCAATGCCCAGAGGTCTGCGCTGGACGCGGACTGTCTGATGTAGATGGAGTAGTGCTCGAGGAAGATGGTCGAAAGATCTCTGAAGCTGTCTATAGAGTGCGTCTTTAGCCGAGAGAACCATGTGAGGGCCGGGCCGGTGAGGTTCTCTACGAGAAGCTGGCAGTGGGCAGCTTCACGCTCGTCCGGGGAGAAGTGGGCGCGGCCCATGGCAATGGTGAACGCCGTTAGATACTGGGTCGGGTCGGTGTTGCCCGCGTAGGGCTGGAGTTTGAGCTTTCCGAGATGCTGGAGCGGGACGGAAGCGATCCGGCGAGTGAACGGCGTGTTTTGCGTCTCTCTGAGGACGCGATCTATTTCTGGGGCCGCGCTGGTGGCCTGATGAATTTTGGAGGACATTGCACGGATTGTTTCCTTCATGGCTTCAAATTCGGCGTCCCTGACGCGCTCCGAGCTGGATCGTTGAAGATGAGCTTCGTCGCCCGGGGAGCCGCCTGTTGCCGGGACGAAACGTCCGCCCGGGCCTTCGGACCCTGACGGCGAGTCACCGAATAGATTTCTCCGGATGCGCGGGGTATCTCCCCGAGAAGCTGGTTCGCTGAGGTGGATGCCGGGGAATCCGGTGTTGCCTGACCGGTCGCGGGAGGCTGCTAGTGTGGCAAACCGTTGATCGGTAGCTCGCGTAAGCTCGTCTATTCTGGCAAGCAAGGTCTGCATCATGGCGGACAGAGTGGGCTGGTCTTCCGGCTGCCCGACCGGCGCTCGGGGCGTGTTTTGGGTGGCGGAGCCGTCAAAAGAAGCGGGCGCCGGAGCCGGGGGTGGAGTTCCGAGGGACTGCTCTTGAGGGATTGGTTGATCGGTCGTCTCCTGAGCCGATGGTGGGGCAGCCGCTGTTGCTTGAGTCGACGGTGAGGCCATTGTTTGGGACGGGGTCTCCTGCTCCGATAGTATTCTGGGAGGCGGGATCGCCATTGTTGTTGTGGCTGATGTCGTGGTTGAACTGCTCCTTGCGTATAGAAAAATCTCCAAACTCCCCTCTCTCTAGCGCCAATTGTTGATCCAGAAGATCACTGAAGTTGTTTTAGAGGTTGATTAGGGAGTAGAGAGGCGAGATTTCCGTTAAATAGAACGAGTTAACCAAAACTTATAGCAGGCCCGGTATTATGATGAACAGGTCGGGGACCGTATTCTTTGTATTGATGATTAAAAGAGGCGAACGATTTAGATTTACAAACTAATTCCGACGGGAATCCAGTTCGGCGTTCTAGATGGCGCTGACTTGTTATAAATGAGAGAGATCGGGCCTATTTTGTAGAGAATGACATCCAAAAGTCCCTTTTTCTCGTACATACTAAGGGGTATATATAGTGGGAGTTGACCTTCTACTTCCCGGGATTCCGGAGCCACGTGGCGCCCCCAGCCTGCTTCGCGGGTAAGGTGCTCTAGGAGACGTGTCCCCGGTTTTCAGGGTGAGGGGTCATGATGAGCTCGGCGCCATACTTCTGCAGGGTAGTATACTATTCGGCCAACTTCCCTCCACGTGTTTTCTTCTCCTTTGCTTGCTCTGCAGGTTGGTGGGACGTCAAGTTGAAACCATATCTCTATTCGGATAGCGTACTGTTCGACCAGCTTCCACGTGTCTCCTTCCCTCGTGACATCCTTGTTTAGGCGAAGCGTCAGCGCGGACCCGGGATGCGCCCTTGGTAGCTCGGGAGTTTCAGATGGCTGTGAGCGCGGGATTCCAGGTCGATGTTCCCCTGGTCAAAGGTTGACTCTAAGCTGACTGAATCGAGGAATGCTTTTCACTAAGATGAGCCTAACTAATTGGGGGTGCTAGGCCCACCTCCAACATAAATTACAGGCATTTTCACCGCAGCAAACACTCAAGGAAGACTAAAGACAGACTCTACTCATAGAGCAAATACATAGTCTCAAAGAGTAGAGTTAATGTAATTACTACAAATAACATACGAACAGATTTCTTTGAAAAACTGCCCAAATTTCTAATTCTTGCCAAGAAAATGTTCTAATGTTCTGAATTCAATTAGTTATAATCTCAATTCAGACTTTGACTAATGCCAATACATAGGATCTTCTACCATCAGTTATAGGGATGTTAAACTGGATAATAAAAAAACCATGATCGTGGAATAAAATCACATAATGTTCTGAAACTAATAATTTGATTGCTCCCTAAAATTCATCAAAAAAACGAACCGTAATAATGCATAATCAATACACAACGAATTTAAAAGTTCATAGAGGCAAATCATCGAACAAGTGGTCTACACAGGTCAGTCAAATAGAAAGAAAACAAAAACCAGAAAAAATCACAACAAACAAAAGCAGAATTCTAAATATCGAGATGAGAGATAGAAATTGAGAATATAGAGGAGATGATTCTGAACACACCCAGAATAAACCTAATTACGAATTGAAAAACTAGTAAAAAGCCCACTAAAAAAACGAAAGGTCAGAAAAAAGTAGAGAACCTGTAACTCCGCCGGAGATGAAGAAGTCCTAATTCACGATTCTCTGTCAAACCCCTGATAGATTCAGAAGTGGCGTTGGGCTTAAGGTGGACACCAGACTAACCAATTTGATATTGGGTCTATCGAAGAACAGAAAGGGGATGAGAAATCAGAAGAAATGGAGATGACAAGATAGATGAGAATAATGTTTTTCTTGTTAAAATGTTTGGACAATACTGAAAATGGATACTACACTAATTATTCAGGCCCAAATCACATCTGAATTACGCCTGGTCCACCTTAAGCCCAACGCCACTTCTGAATCTATCAACCCCACAAGCCAAAACTCATAATTGTCTGTAACTCTGAAACTCGTCTCTAAACCCTAAACGCTCGAACCATCAAAATCCCACGGCTATCCTAAACTCGGTAGGTTAAAACCTGATCCCGCCCATTTTAAATCTCTTTTGTTTTTAATTAAAAAAACAAGGTAATAGATTCAAAAATTTCCGGGTTTAGGGTACCATTTGGACCAATATGACGTTATAAGTACCGTCGCCGTTCTCATGGCTTCATCTTCCGATCAACCTCATTAGGAAGAACAATTCTCTATTCATCATGGCTCATTCTGATTCCGATCTTCCATTCCGAATCGCCTTCTCTCGCCGCACGTTTCTCCTTGTGTCACCACTCCTCTCCGCCACTGCTTCAACCACTTCCACATCTCCGTCCCACCCACTCTTCTCCATCTTAGCCGCATAACCTAACGCTTGCCGCACAAACACATATTTTCCGGCAACCGCAACCATCCACGCTATTCGGGCTCACGATTTTCTCCCAAACTTGTGCGACTTCGCTTCTCATCTCTCTGTCTTACACATCTTTCTCATTGACCGAATCTCTTCCCCAGAAAGGCTCGCCGTATCGGTTCAATACCGCCGTGCACCGGAGGATCGGGTTCCGGCATCGTATGAAGATTCATGGTCTTCTCCCAAACTTGTGCGACTCGTCAAAATAAAAGATGTGTGTTGTGCGGCAAGGGTTGGATTACACGGCTAAGCTGTACTACATCCTTTAAGCTAAATTACATCCTTTCTAACGTTATAACCGGTTCTAAAACTAACTCGACGTCGGTTGAGGAATCATTTAATGGCTCGATGGGCCTGTGCTTAACTAAACAAAAATAAAAGGATATAAATGGAATAACGTAAAACTATTGTGGCAAAGTTGAAGAGTAGTCTCTCTAATGTCTGAGGACCCCGCATGATCGAGATTTTGTGGCGAAAAGTTCATACGAAAACACATCAAGATATGTTTATGACGTGACACGATTTCATTGGCTAAAAATCCGTTTCGGATAATGAATCCGTTTCGGATAATGAAGCATCTGTGGAAAACACAAACAACGAGAGTGTTTCGCACTAGCAATGGTGTCTCATCTTCAATGTATGACATCCACATTGTTTACTTGAGGAACAATCAAAAAAGCCCTAAGCTCCCCGACCTCCTCTAATGGCTTTCACTTCATTGCCGTTAACCACCGCACCACCGCAGGGCCCAAGGTTTAACCGGAGAAAACCGGGGTTAACCGTGTTGACCGCCAAACAGACGGGGTTTCAGCTCGGGAGAACCAAGGGCGATGACTCGGAGGGAAAGCAAACCGGGAAATCGCCAGACTCGAACCCACTCCGGTTCGATTTCGGTAAGTTACCGGACATGAAGTCGTTGATCCCGGTGGTGACGAACCCTTCGACCGGTTTAGCGTTTGGTAACAATAGAAGAAAAGATTCCGGTACGGTTTTCGTGGCCGGTGCTACAGGACAAGCCGGTATACGAATAGCTCAAACGCTCTTGCAACGAGGATTCAGCGTCCGAGCTGGCGTTCCTGATCTTGGAGCCGTTCAGGACCTCGCTCGTGTCGCGGCCACTTACAAGGTCTTAGGCTTTTTTTTTTTAATCTGTCCAATTTCTAAACGCGATAACGATGATCTTGATTTCTGTTCGCAATTTAAGAGAGCGAAGACAAACTACGGCTTTGATTTAGCAATTTTGCGTTTGTCAATTTACGATTTTCCTAGTGTAAGACGACACAAAAACATGCGGTGCCAATTCGGTCGCGTTTAGCCTTTTGTTTTGACGATCCGTTTTTCAACAGATTCTATCAAAGGAGGAGGTCAAGAGGCTAAACGCGGTGCAATCCCCATTCCAAGACGCCGAATCAATCGCCAAAGCCATTGGAAACGCGACCAAAGTTGTGGTTACGGTTGGGGCGACAGAGAACGGCCCGGACGCTCAAGTCTCGACCTCAGACGCGTTACTCGTGTGCCAAGCGGCTGAGCTCGCGGGCGTAAGCCACGTGGCAATCGTCTACGACTGTAGCATCAACGGATCCACGTACAACGTGCTCGACGGGATTACTTCGTTCTTCAGCAACTTGTTCGCTCAATCTCAGCCGTTGACTATCTCTGACCTCATCGAGAAAGTGGCTCAAACTGACGTGGCGTACACGCTCATAAAGACGAGCTTGACGGAGGATTTCTCGCCGGAGAGATCTTATAACGTCGTGGTTTCAGCTGAAAGAAGTAACAGCGGTAGCGGCAGCAGTTCGTCCGAGGCCTACAAAGTAATGTAATGTATGCGGTTAAAAAGGGATATATCATACATTACATTGAAACGAAATCATTTGCTTATATAATGATTTCTATTAACTGGTTTGGCGTTCTGATTGCTACCAGGTCCCAAATTTGAAGATCGCGTCGCTGGTTGCAGACATTTTCGCTAACACGGCTGTGGCAGAAAATAAGGTAGCTTATAGCACAAGTAACGGAAAAAATTGTAGACATTAACGTTTGTGTCTGTGTTTTTGCTCAAAAACTTGATGATCTCAGTTATGTGTGCGTGTCTGTTCTTTTTCAGGTGGTTGAAGTTTCTACAGATCCATCAGCACCGTCGCGGCCAGTAGATGAGCTTTTGAGGTAAATGTTCTACAAATGTTCCTCAATATTGTTGGTTAATTCATAAGTCATTGTTGTATTGCTAGTAATGTTATAATGATCTTAAAACTAGCGAAATCGGGTTTGAACACATTCTCGGTAGAGAGTTTTATAGCTTAAATTTATGTTTGCGTCAACTTATATTGATGAAATATTATCTATGATATAGTGTGATCCCGGAAGACGGGAGGAGGAAAGTGTACGCAGATGGGATCGCAAGGGCAAGAGCCGAGGAAGAGGCGAAAACCGCTGCGGAGAAGGCCCGAGAGGCAGCGGAAGAAGCCAAAGAGCTTGAGAAAAAAATGCAGAAGCTCTCTGAGAAAGAAGCAAAAGCTGCAAGCTTGGCTGAGGACGCGCAACAGAAAGCAGAGGTTGTGGGAATCACAGTGGACGGTCTATTTAACAAGGCTAAAGATATAGGCTCAAGTTTATCCTGGAATAAACTCGGATCTCAGATTGCTACCGCGGTTCAGAACGCTTCAGAGACGCCTAAAGTGCAGGTTGCTACGGTCAGAGGACAGGCAAAGGCTAGAAACTTGCCGCCCAAGAAAGCAGTGGTAAAACAGAGAAACGTGAACGCTAAACAGGCAGCGGCTGTGTTTGCGTCCAAACAGAAGGAAGAGCGTCTGAAGAAGCCAGAGGTGAGGAAGGTGTTGGGAGGACTGTTTAAGCAGGAGACCATCTACGTCGATGATGACTGAGAACGCCATAAATGACGCCGTTTTGGAGTTCCGTACAGTTCTTTTGTCTTTCCTCTGTTATCAAGTTAAATTTCTGTAATCATATATGTTGCGTTTGCAATCTCGAATCAACCTTGTTCTTTCAGCTCACAATCTCTCTCGTTTGTCAAATCCGATTAAGAGAAATCAAAGATTAAAGAAAAAAAATTGAACACACGATTTAACCAGTTCATGTCTCGAATGAGAACCCTACGTCTGGGCTTGACGGCATAAGCAAATTCACTAGATCTCAGTGTTTACACAAGTAAGAGCTTCAAGAAGATGATCGCACACAGTCGCGAGTCATCTCTGTTGATCCCGGGGATCACTAATGAAGATTAAGAGATTGATTAAGGAGAGAGAGGCGAGATTTTCGTTAATTAGAGAGTCAACCACAATTTGAGGCAGGTCGGGAATATTTTTGGGCAGGCCGTGGGCCGTGTTCTTTTTATTGATGATGAAGGAAGTGAGCAATTTAGAGTTACGAACTGGTTCCGAAGGACGTCCAGTTCGGCGTTCTAAATCGCTGTCTTGTTACAAAGAGAGAGAGAGAAGGAGAGAGGTCGGGTCACTTGTGGTAGGTAAGATACAAAATTTCCAGATCCGATCATTAATGACATCGAGGGGTATTTATACCGGCAGTTGACTTCCTGCTCCCCGGGATCTCGGGGCCACGTGGCGCCTTCGGCCTGTTTCGCGGGTAAGGTGGTCTAGGAGGCGTGTTCCGGTTTTCGAGGCGGGAGGTCATGATGAGCTCGGCGAGGCGTGCTACAGAACAGCGCACTGTTTTGCCAACTCTCCTCCCCGTGTCCCTTCCTCCTTCGTCGACTCTGCAGGGTTGGTGGGACGTCGAGTCGAAGCCGTATCCCTACGCGGGTAGGGCACTGTTCTACCAGCTCCCACGTGCCTTCTTCTCTTCTGACAATCCTGCTTTGGTGAAGTGTCAGCCCGGACCCGAGGTGCGTCCTTGTTAGCTCGGGAGCTCGGGAGCTCGGGAGCTCGGGTGATATGAGCGCGGTGCCTTTAGGTCGGCGACCGAGCTGAAGAGGAACTTTTCCTAAGATGGGCCTAACTAATTGGGGGTGCTAGACCCACCTCCAACAATAGGCCCTCCCCCAGTTCGGTGTCGCGAGGCGAGGTGAGCGACCCGAAGTTGATCTGATGTTAGTTCGGCGCATCTTAGGACGGTTCCTCAAAATTTGGGCGGAGGAGCGCGGGGTGTTACAGCCCAGATTTGAGCCCGTGCTCGTACGTGTTGACCTTTCCGAAAATCCGTAGACGGTTGGCGCGTACCCATCACGTGGGAGAACGAAAGGTCACCTCTTTTCGCGTGAGCTGCCCACGCGCGGCGTGCGACAGACGCTTCGCGTTTATCTAGGCGTCCCCTGCTTTTTGGCGTGGGAGAACGAGGAGTCGTCATCATTAGGTTTCTGGGCGGCCGTGCTTCTTTCGACACGTGTCCAGGCGTCGCTTCATTGTCCCCTTCCTCTATTTACCCCCTCTTTCTTCCTCCTGTTAAAACCTTCTGCGCATAACCTTAAGGTAACTCCTTTTCTCCGATTCTCTCCTTCTCTTCCTTTTTCTGTGTTTTTCGATTTCTTCCTCCTTTTTGCAATGGCACCGATGCTAGATGGAATTAGGGCTGAGTCGAGCGACGAGTCGGCATCCCGTGACAACCGCAGTGATCCTCCGAGTTCTTCTTCCGGCGATTCCGGGCACTCCTCCTCTCCGTGTCGAGGCGCAGACAGTGGGGAACAGCCTTTTCCTCCGCCTTCAAGGGCCGCCCCGCTGCTCCCTGGGACCCCTCTCCGAAAGAAGGCAGTGATAAGGTCTTCCTCTGGTGGCCGCGGTGTTGGCCAAGTTGGGGGAGGAACCGGGCGTCTGGGCGACCGCGGTGGTCGTCAGGGCGGCCGTGGTGGTCTTCAGAGCGGCCGCGGCGGCGGAGAGCGAGTGACCAAGGCGAGGAGGTCCCCCTTGGTTCCGTACGAGCAGGGCGGGTCACCGACCTGGAACACAGCGGAATCGGTAACTCTGCTGAGGGATTTGTGCGATTTCCATGATGATGTCGAGCTCAGGCTACCCAGGGCGGACGAGCGCCCGTGGACTCCTCGGGCGGGCTTCGTCTGCCTGTATAAATCGTTCTTCCAGAAGTGCGGGTTGCGCCTTCCTCTCCCCGAGCTGTTCGTCCAGTATTGCCGGGCGTGGGGTTTGGCCTTCTCGCAGGTCTGCCCGTCCACGATCCAGGGGATGATCGTGCTGCTGCCTTGGGGCACGAATGCGATGTGGAGGTGACGGTGCCCATGTTCGAGGCTCTCACCCAGCAAAAGGCGAATCCTGGGATCCCGGGAACTTACTATGCTACCTTCAAGCCCGCGGCGAATATCCTGGAGGCCCCCAGCTCGGGGTCTAAGGCTACCAAGCTGTCGAAGGTCGAGGACTGGTCTCGCAGCTACTTCTACATCCGGGCTACCGACGTGGTTGGGCTCGATCCGTCGGCGAGATACACCCGGGATTGGAAATTTTCCCCCGGTAGGGATTTGCAGGTCGAGCTGACTTCTTTTCTTCGGTTTTGTCTGACTAATGCTGCTTGTTTCGCTTTCAGGTCCTCACTCTTCTAGGTTCAAGTTGCCGGGCTACGTGGGTATCCTTGCTGTGTTAGGGACGGTGGGCGACAGAGAGTGGAAGTCATTCACTTCGGCGAGAATAGCAGCAGCAATGGCCGGAGGTCGGTGATTTTTTTTTTTTTTTTTTTTTTTTTTTTTTTACCGAGCTGATGGGTGCCACCAATGCAGGTCGAGCAAGGTTTGCCAGTCCGCTGTACGCGGATTCCTTTGTGGCGCCGCCGCCGCCAATGGTTGAGGTGCCGGTCCGGCGAAACCCGGCACCGCGGGCTGGGTGGGAGTCGTCCGGGGCGGCTCCTTCGAAGAAGAGGGGGGGCCGAGGTTGCCGGTGGGAAGGCCGGCAAGAAGAAGAAGAGGACCGAGGTGGGAGGGTCCTCTTCCTCAGGTCGGGAAGCTGGCCGGCCTGAAGAGGCTGGTTGCGAGCCCGAGGGCTCCCGAGGCGCTCTTGTTAGGGAGGCCGAGGTACCTGCTGCCGAGGTGCCAGTAGATGGGGTCGAGGAGACTCGAACCCAAGGGGGTGAAGCGGTCGCAGTTCGGGCGGCCGAGGGCGGCGATGCGATCGCCGTTGTGGAGGGAGGCGGGCATCCCGCCGACGTGGAGGGAGCGGAGGATCGAGGCGCCGAGGGGGGCAGTGCTTCGGAGGGTTCCGATGCCGAGCCTCGGGACTACAGCTTCTACTTCTGCCATGAGGACGGTGGCAGCCAGATCATCGTGGACCAGGACGAGTGCGCCGAGCTGGCGCAGGCCATGATGTTCGGGCAGAAGCACCCGCACTTCGTGCCGCTGGAGATGGCGGAGTACGATGCCTTTCGCGCAGCAGCGCGATCCGCAGCTTGGGTGAGCTTTTCGTTGCTGATCTAACTGTTTTTATCAGGACTTGTTGTGCGCCTTTGCTAACACCTGGTTTGATGCAGACGATGGCCCTTACTGCCTTTCTGGCGGAGGCCTACGAGAAGCGACTCGCCGAGAAGGACGCGTCGCTTGACTTTCTGAAGGCGCGCCAGGATGCCAGTGCGCAGGGCCAGTCTCTTCTCCTCCGCGGGTTCGAGAAGGAGCTAAGGGATGAGAGGGCCCGGTTGGCGGGGCTGGAGGAAGACGCGGCGAGGGTACGAGCCCGGGCTGTAGAGGTGGGCAGTCTTCAGGCCGAGCTAGAGGCTGAGAGGGCCCGATCTGCCGCTGAGCGGCCTCGGGCGGCTGCCCTGGAGGAGGAGGTCGGGCTCCTGAAGGGGGAGCGGGAAACACTCCGCTCCAGGGTCAAGGGACTGGAGGCCGCTATAGGCCGGGTGAAGGTGGCCGTGGCCGCTGAGAGCGACCGGGTGACGGCCAGGTGGGACGCGCGGAACCGCAAGTGGTCCGCGAAGATGGAGAAGATCCGCGCCCATCTCGACGGTCGTAGCCGGGCCTTAGAGCCTCACCTGCTGTTCAACCAGGTGATCGGCGTAAGGGCCTGCCCAAGAGGATGGAGGCCGAGGACGGGGTGTCGGTGCCGTGGTACCGGTACCAGAAGCTGGACGAGGATGAGGCGGCATTCGGTGCCGTGCTAGATGGAATGGACTTTCCGGACTTGACCCCGGAGGATCTGGACATCCCTCTGGACCGCACTCATGGCGTCCAGCTCGAGCGGCTCATGCCCGTCGCTCCTTCGGAGGCGCCCTACGTGGATCTGACTGCGGACGCTCCCTCCTCGGCTGCTGAGGTCGTCCAAGCGGACCTGCCAGCACAAGACTCGGCCCCGCGTGCTGATGAGGCCGGTCCCGACGCGCCATCCGGTGGGGCCGCGGTTGAGGAAGAGAGGTCCGAGCAGCCCTTCCTTGGCGAGCATGGCACCAATGTGAGGATGGTGGGCCCGGGCGATTTAGATGGTACCCGTGCTGACGGGGGCGAAGACCTACCGGCCGATGCGGCCTTGTAAATATTTTTTTGTAGTTTTTCCTTTTTGTTTCTTTTTCTCTCTCTTTGTAAAGACCGGGCCGTGGGCCGTTTATGTAAGTGCCGTTTCGAGGCTTTTTTGTAAGGAGTAGGCCGTTGGCCCTCTTTTTGTAATAACGAGGCCGTTGGCCCTTTTTGTAATGACGAGGCCGTTGGCCCTTTTTTGTAATAACGAGGCCGTTGGCCCTTTTTTTGTAATGACGAGGCCGTTGGCCCCCCTTTTTTTTTTGTAATAACGAGGCCGTTGGCCCTTTTTTGTAATAACGAGGCCGTTGGCCCTTTTTGTAATGACGAGGCCGTTGGCCCTTTTTGTAATAACGAGGTCGTTGGCCCTTTTTTTTTGTAATGACGAGGCCGTTGGCCCCCTTTTTTTGTAATAACGAGGCCGTTTTCCCTTTTTTGTAATAACGAGGCCGTTGGCCCCCTTTTTTTTTTGTAAGTGCCGTTTCGAGGCTTTTGCGAACGGTAGAGTAGGTCGTAGACCGTACCCTGTCATGTATGCAGGTCGTGGACCGTGCTCTTGTATTGGGTGCGAGGTACGACTCGGCTTGAGATACTTAATGCTTGTGTATCTTTAATATTTTTAGTGGGTGCGAGGTGATCTCGGCTTAAGGTACTTAAAGCTTGTGTACCTTTTTTTTGGTGCGGGTAGCGAGCCCGGCTTTGAGACACTTAATGCTTGTGTGTCTAGTAGAGGTGCGAGCCCTGGGGCTCGGCTTTAGTACTTATTGCTTGTGTACTATGTGAGTGCGAGCATTGGAGCTCGGCTTTGGCACTTATAACTTGTGTGCCGGGGAGAGCGGGCATTGGAGCTCGGTCCCCTTTTTTTTTTGTAGTGCGAGCAATGAAGCTCGGTTTCTTCTTTTTTTTTTTTTTGTGGTGCGAGCGTTGGGGCTCGGCTTTCTCTTCTTTTTTTTTTTTGTAGAGGTGCGAGCGTTGGAGCTCGGCTTCTTTTTTTTTTGTGGTGCGAGCGCTGGAGCTCGGCTTTTTTTTTTTGCGAGGTGCGAGCGTTGGAGCTCGGCTTTCTTTTTTTTGTAGAGGTGCGAGCGTTGGAGCTCGGCTTTTCCCCCTTTTTTTTTTGTAGTGCGAGCGTTGGAGCTCGGCTTTTTTTTTTTGCGAGGTGCGAGCGTTGGAGCTCGGCTTTTCCCCCCTTTTTTTTTGTAGTGCGAGCGTTGGAGCTCGGCTTTTTTTTTTTTTTTTTTTGCATGGTAGATGTGCGAGCGTTGTGTGAATTGCTAGACCGCGAAGTTAGCGAGCATGGTCGGTGGGCCGCGGGTTGTGCAGTCTGAGGACTGATCGTGAGCTTGGCGAGTAGGAGGTCGGCGAGCTGTGGTCGTTAGTTAGGCGGAGCTGCGGGACTAGCGAGCTGTGACTGCGCGATGAGTAAGCTGCGACCGAGCTGCCTAACTGTTAGACCGACGAGCTGCGACTCCGAACTGCCTCACTGTCAGATCGACGAGCTACGATTTGCAAAAAAAAAAGGCTAAAGATGCGAGATTGCGCTTGAGGCTGAGCTCGGCGTTTGTTAGTTAGGCGCGAGGCCGGTGAGCTACGATTCGGAGTCGTTCAATTTCTAAAATCGGTTAGTTATTTAGCGTACCACAAGGTCAGCGAGTCGCGCGGTCGGAGAACTGCGATCATGAGCTTGACGAGTAGGAGGTCGGCGAGCTGTGATCGTTAGTTAGGCGGAGCTGTTGAGGTCGGCGAACTGCGACTGCGCGATGAGCGAGCTGGGACCGAGCTACCTAACTGTTAGACCGACGAGCTGCGACCCTGAACTGCCTCACTGTCAGATCGACGAACTACGACCACGAACTGCTTTTCTTGGAGTTCGGCTTAGAGAAACGGATCTTGTGATTAAATCTAACTAGAAAATATAAAATAGGCTCGGAACTTATCTGCATGGAGTTGTTCGGAGATGAGTACGATGTTCCCGACGTTTACCGAGCTACTCTTTGCGTGTAGAAAAATCCTCAAAGCCCCTCTCTGACGCCCTCATCTGGGGAGAAGTGGGCGCGGCCCATGGCGATGGTGAACGCCGTAAGATACTGGGTCGGGTCGGTGGTGCCCGCGTAGGGCTAGAGTTTGAGCTTCCCGAGGTGATGGAGCGGTACGGAGGCGATCCGGCGGGTGAACGGCGTGTTTTGCGTCTCTCTGAGGACGCGATCTATTTCCGGGGCCGCGCTGGTGGCCTGATGGATTTTGGAGGATATCGCGCGGATTGTCTTCTTCATAGCTTCGAACTCGGCGTCCCTGGAGCGCTCCGAGCTGGATCGGAGATGGTGGGCTTCGTCGCCCGGGTGGCTTCCTACGGCCGGGGCGAAACGTCCTCCCGGGCCTTCGGATCCTGACGGTGAGTCGCCGGGTCGGCTTATCCGGATGCACGGGGTTTCTTCCCGAGAGGCCGGCTCTCTGAGATGGACATCGGGGGATCCGGTGTTGTCCGACCGGTCACGGGAGGCTCCTAGCGTGGCGAACCGTTGATCGGTAGCTCGCGTCAGCTCGTCTATTCTGGCTAGCAGGGTCTGCATTACGGCAGACAGCGTGGGCTGGTCTTCGGGTGCTCGGGGTGCGTTGTGGGCAGCGGAGTCGTCGGAAGGGACGGGCGTCGGAGCCGGAGGCGTAGCCCTGAAGAACTGCTCTCGGGGAATCGGCCGGTTGGTAGCCGGCTGGGCTGACGGTGGGGCGGTCGCTGTTGTTTGAGTCGTCGGCGGGGCCGTTGTCTGGGCCTGGGCCGTTGTTTGGGCCGGGGTCTCCTGGTCTGACAGCACTCTTGGGGGCGGAATTGCCATCGTTGCTGCGGTTGCGGTGGTGGTTGAACTGCTCCTTGCGTATAGAAGAATCTCTTAAACGCTCTCCTTCTAGCGCCAATTGTTGATCCCGGGGATCACTAATGAAGATTAAGAGATTGATTAGGGAGAGAGAGGCGAGATTTTCGTTAATTAGAGAGTCAACCACAATTTGAGGCAGGTCGGGAATATTTTTGGGCAGGCCGTGGGTCGTGTTCTTTTTATTGATGATGAAGGAAGTGAGCAATTTAGAGTTACGAACTGGTTCCGAAGGACGTCTAGTTCGGCGTTCTAAATCGCTGTCTTGTTACAAAGAGAGAGAGAGAAGGAGAGAGGTCGGGTCACTTGTGGTAGGTAAGATACAAAATTTCCAGATCCGATCATTAATGACATCGAGGGGTATTTATACCGGCAGTTGACTTCCTGCTCCCCGGGATCTCGGGGCCACGTGGCGCCTTCGGCCTGTTTCGCGGGTAAGTTGGTCTAGGAGGCGTGTTCCGGTTTTCGAGGAGGGAGGTCATGATGAGCTCGGCGAGGCGTGCTGCAGAGCAGCGCACTGTTTTGCCAACTCTCCTCCACGTGTCCCTTCCTCCTTCGTCGAATTTGCAGGATTGGTGGGACGTCGAGTCGAAGCCGTATCCCTACGCGGGTAGGGCACTGTTCTACCAGCTCCCACGTGCCTTCTGCTCTTCTGACAATCCTGCTTTGGTGAAGTGTCAGCCCGGACCCGAGGTGCGTCCTTGTTAGCTCGGGAGCTCGGGAGCTCGGGTGATATGAGCGCGGTGCCTTCAGGTCGGCGACCGAGCTGAAGAGGGACTTTTCCTAAGATGGGCCTAACTAATTGGGGGTGCTAGGCCCACCTCCAACAATCTCTTTCAGTCTTATATACAAACTCGATTTCTCGGTTCTTAGAGATAGAACCAAGCTGGTACAAACCTGAGATAACCGGTTACCAATCAATTACTTTGATCACCAATTAAATCATTGTACCAAGTCACTTAACCATACCGGTTTAGCTCTTTACAAGTAATTGTGTCACCTTCGATTAACAATCTCCACCTTGACACAATACTTTCGAGTTTGTTTCTTAATGCCGTCAAGCGTAGCCACTTCTTTAGCACCTGGCTACTCTGAGCAAAGCCAAAACCTGTTCAAATTTCTGAACCGAAATCACCTTGGTAAGTATGTCTGCTGGATTCTTCGATGTATGAATCTTCAACACACTTATCTCTCCAAGTTCCACAATGTCTCTGACAAAACTCATCTTCACAGCCATGTGCTTCGTTCTCTCATGAAACACGCTGTTCTTGGCAAGACAAATAGCACTTTGTGAGTCGCAATGCACAGCTACAACCTGCTGCTTGAAACCCATCTCTTTTGCTAAGCCCTTTAACCAAATACCTTATTTTATAGCTTCTGTCAATGCAATATATTCTGCTTCTGTAGTCTAGAGAGCCACAATATGTTGAAGACTAGACTTCCAGCTCACTGTATTGCCTCTTGCAGTGAACACATAACCTGTAGTGGACCTTCTACGATCCAAATCTCCTGCAAAATCTGAATCTGAATAACCTTCAATCTGTAAATCCCCTTAAGTCTTTCTGAAAACTAAATCTCTGTCTTGAGTACCTTTCAAATACTTAAGTATCCACTGAACTGCTGACCAATGGACTTGACATGGATTGCTCATGAATCTGCTCACCAATCCAATCGCATATGCTACATATGGCCTAGTGCCAATCATAGCGTACATAACACTTCCAACAGCATTTCAATAAGGAAACTCACTTGTCTCGGCACTTTCTTATGCATCTTAAACTGAGGCCAGTTTGAAGTGAGCACCAATAGGATTTGACACAGACTTTGACTCATCCATCCTAAACACTTGTAGAATCTTCTTGATGTAGCTAGACTGAGACAAGGTAAGAACTCCACCTACACGATCTCTTTCTATATCCATCCCTAAAATTCTCTTGGATGGACCCAAATCCTTCATTTCAAACTCACTACTCAGCAATTTCTTCACTTTAATCTCTGACATACTCTTAGATGCAATCAACATATCATTTACATACAGAAGCAAGTAGACACATACCTCATTCCCAAGCTTCTTCAAGTAGATGCATAGATCAAATTCAATTTTAACAAACCCATGCTTCACCATGAACTGATCAAAACATTTGTTCCACTGTTTTGGAGCCTGTTTTAACCCAAATAATGACTTTCTCAGATGACATACATTTCCTTTCTGACCTTTGACTTCATATCCCTATGGTTGATCCATATAAATGTCCTCTTCAATACTGCCATGAAGAAATGATGTCTTTACGTCAAGCTGTTCCAATTCCAGATCTTGATTCACTGTCATTGACAACATCATTCTGATAGAGACATGCTTGACTACCGGTGAAAAGATTTCTTGATAATCTATGCCCTCTCTCTGAGCATATCCTTTGGCAACTAACCGTGCCTTAAATCTTGGAGCTTCAACTCCAGGAATACCAGGCTTGAGTTTATAAACCCATTTGCAGCCTATCACCTTTTGCTTGTTTGGCAGATCTTCTACATCCCATGTCATGTTTTTATTCAATGAATGCATTTCATCATCCATAGCAGCTTTCCACTTATCCCAGTCTTTGCTTCTACGAGCTTCCCAACAATCATTTGGTTCTTCTGAATCCATGTCTTCACCAACTGTAAGTGCGAAAGCCAAAACATCATCATCATTAAATCTGGCCGGTTTGACTTTCTCTCTTATGGCTCTATCTTTAGCCAGTTGATAGTTACTTAGATCCTCTTGTTCTTCTTCTGAGTCTTCTTCATCCGCATAAACTACTTCAGCTCCACCTTCAAGTGAGTATTCTTTTGCTTTAGAATATTCACCAGCTTCAATTGTCTTAACTAGCAATTCTGGTTTTCCTTTATTCACAGCTTCAACCTGAAGATTTTTAGTATTTTTTTCTTGAGACAAGTCCTTGTAAAGCTTATCTTCAGTGAACACAACATTTCGGCTTATAACACACTTCATGTCTTTTAAGAGCCAAACTTTATACCATTTAACTCCTTGTGGGTAACCAATGAAAATACCCTTAAGAGCTCTTGGTTTTAACTTTTCTTGATCTATATGAACATAAACCACTGAACCAAACTTTATGAGATGTGAATATCCTGGTTCTTTTCCAAGCCAAACTTGCTTTGGAATATTTCCATCATTTGCAGATGAAGGAGTCATGTTGATAAGGTAGACTGATGTTGCTACAGCCTCTGCCCAAAACTTCTCTTCTAGTCCAGACTCATTCAAGAGACACCTCACTTTCTCCATGATTGTCATGTTCATACGGTCCGCGACAACATTTTGTTGTGGTGTGTATGAACATGTTCTATGTCTTTCAATACCATTTTGTTTGCAAAAACCATCAAACTCAAGAGTTACAGAACTCTAACCCGTTATCCGTCCTTAGACACTTAACCTTCTTGTTAACCTGATTTTCCACAAGGATCTTCCATTCACATAACTTCCCGAAGGCTTCATCCTTTGTTGCCAAGAAATAAACCCAGACCTTACGAGAGTAATCATCAATTATTGACAGGAAATATTGCTCCCTATACAACGAGAAGTGGACATTAGGAGAACCCCATAGATCTGCATGTACATATTTGAGCACTGCTTTTGTACTGTGTTTACCAATACTGAAACTCAATATCTTTTTCTTCCCCATTACACAGCTTTCACAAAACTCCAGATTCCCGATCTTCTTCTTATCCAAAATTCCCTTCTCAACCAGAATCTTCAAATTCTTCATACTCATATGTCTTAATCTACTATGCCATAAAGCTGTTTCATCCTTAGACATAGCAGTATTAGCCTCTGCAGTTACGGTTTCACCATCCAGAAGATAAAAACTATCAGTAAAAGTGCCCTGCAGAGCAATTTTACCATTCTTGTAGAACCTGATCTTGCCATCTCCTCCATCATGATTGAATCTCTGCAAATCAAGAGTACTTACAGATATTAGATTTCTTTTAAGGTTAGGAACATACCTGACGTTTTGCAGCTGTTTGACTGTCCCTCCTATTGCATCAATATTGATCCTGATTGTACCAATTCCTTGAACCATGACGACTCTATCATCATCAAGAAGTACTTGACCACCATTTATCTATGTGAAGCTTTCAAACCACTCTCTCCTAGACGTCATGTGATAAGAGCAAACATAATCTATTACCTATCGGTCCTTAGGATTTTGTTCTGAGATAGACAGAGCATCAATTTCGTACATCTTGTCAACCATTACAGCAGCTTCACCATGGTCTTCATTCTCAAGTTTCTTCTTACGGGCAAAACAATTCTTCATAGATGCCCTTCCTTATTGCAATACCAGCAAGTAATCCTTGACCCAGATTTGGACCTTGATCGGTTGTTATTCTTTCGATTATAGGTCTCTTTCTTCTCAGTTCTTCCTCGAGCAGTATATGTCTCACCACTCTTCTGAGACGCGTTGAGTTGCTTTGTCTCTCTCAATTCTTTCTCCTTAGACTTCTCAGAATCACAAACATTCTCCAGAGATAAACTTTCTTTCCCGTACTTAAGCGTTTCTTTTAAGCTATTGTACTATGGAGGCAAAGAATTCAACAACAAGATTGCTTGAACTTCTTCAGAGACATACACACTTACACTATTTAGAGCAGAGACCATCTTCAAAAAATCATCTATGTTCTGATTCATAGACTTCGATTCATCCATCTTAAAAGTGTAAAAATTGTGTTTAATTATGAATCCTATTAGGAAGAGACTTAGAGTTGTATAACCTTTCAAGAGTAGACCAGACCGATGCTGCGTCGGTGCATTCTTCCAGCTTCCGTAGGACATGATTTCCGATGTTGAGGATGATTATGTTCATAGCCTTCTCCGATCTTTCAAGCCTATCAGCTTCATCTTTCTTCAGTCTTTCTTTATACGCTTCTTCGTCTTCATCCTTCTTCATCGTCGGAGCCGATGACACAGGCGCTTCTGATAAAACATCCTTCAAGTCGAGGATTGATAGATGTGCGAGCATCCGCCTCTTCCACATCGAGAAATCGCCTTCTCCGTCGAATCGCTCCAACTCGATCAGTGCGTTAGCCATTTATTCGAAGAGCCTGAGCTCTCATACCACTTGTTGCGTTTGCAATCTCGAATCAACCTTGTTCTTTCAGCTCACAATCTCTCTCGTTCGTCAAATCCGATTAAGAACAATCAAAGATTAAAGGAAAAAAAATTGAACACACGATTTAACCAGTTCAGGTCTCGAATGAAAACCCTATGGATGGGCTTGACGGCACAAGCAAATTCACTAAATCTCAGTGTTTACACAAGTAAGAGCTTCAAGAAGATGATCGCACACAGTCGCGAGTCATCTCTTTCAGTCTTATATACAAACTCGATTTCTCGGTTCTTAGATATATAACCAAGCTGGTACAAACCTGAGATAACCGGTTGTCAATCAATTACTTTGATCACCAATTAAATCATTGTACCAAATCACTTAACCATACCGGTTTAGCTCCTTACAAGTAATTGTGTCACCTTCTATTAACAATATAATTATTTATAAAACCATTGTTCTCTCCTTGAAGCCTTATGAGAACGGAAGTTAGTACAATCTGGATGGCCCACCTCATCATGATGTAACCAGTTGAGGAAGGAAACATGTGTAAACCCAAATGATAACGATAAATAAAATAGTAAAACCATTAATTTTTATTCGAGAAACACAAAGTCACAGAAGGAAAAAGCGAAAATAAAATCCAAACCACAACAAACCATCAGAATCATAAAATTTCCAAAAATTTTAAAAAACATATGACTATTTTAAAATCTGAAAACCAAAAAAAACAAAAAAAAAACTCCCTAGAATTCACTTCTCTATAATAGTTCTCTTTCCCGGTTATCACTTTCATCTTTCTCATTAGTTTATGGTGTTTGAATGTGCAGATCAGAAACTCTCTTAGATCCGACCACCGGCGGTGTCATAACCAAACCATCATTTGATACTTCAAGATCATTCACAACTTCGACCGATTTTAAGAACTCGGCAATACTAAAAATTATTTGTAAAAACAACCGACCTTTATATATATAGTAAAAAAATTATGATAACTTACCGTTGTATTATAATTGTAAACAAACTCTTCAAGCATCACAAGGTTTGACAATGGTAGTCCTGTAAAAACAAAGAGAGAGGACTTGTCTTGAAAAAAGAGTGGCATAATCCTTAAAGACGAAATTATTAAGCACAATTGAACGCCCTTCTTTAAGCTCATCATCAAATCTCTTTATCGAATCTCCATTAACAGTTGCGTGAATTTTAGAACCCTGTCAATGCACATAAACAATGGTAAGTATTAGCGGGAAGGGCATAACAATATTCTTACAACAAAATCTTGCTTTAAATATCAAACATGCATATCGAACTTACAAATAGACTTACCACTTGATAAACCAAAACCATCTCGATGGAAACAACTTTGCTCGATTTCAACAAATTCCACAGTTTCATGATCTGAACCTTCAATATGTAATGATCAGTTGTACAGTCGATGTCGTTAATCAACACCATTTTTGCAGGTTTCCTCTCAAGATACGACATTCTTTGTAACTTTGCAAAAGAACTCAGAAATTGGAAATTAGGGTAAAAAACAGAATAAACATTAGCATGATATTTATATCGAAACCAAGGGGCGTATAACATGTGCAGATAGTATCGAGCCTTCCGACACGAGTGACGCAGACGCTATGGTTTATACGCATGAGTTCTTAAACAGTATTAAGATTTGCGGTATATCCAATCATGAATTGGTTTTAAAGGTCGGGGCTCCTATCATGTTGCCTAGAAACATTGATCCCAAGAGCGGTTTGTGCAATGGAACACAATTGATAGTGACTCAACAGGTAAAGCATGTTATCGAAGCTTGCAAGACGTTTTCTCTGTGGAATTTTCGAAGAAGAGATTAAGCTTTGTCGAACTTGTGCTATTATTGTAGTGATGGTGGGTTTTTTTAATAGATGGTAGAGAGATGGATGATATCGGTTTGTGGGTCATGTGGAAGATTTTCGTGAATTTATATTGGGTGATTTGGATTTTTGTTTTGTGATAGGTTAATATTTTATATATATTTATTGAGTGGTGTATTAGGTTGTTAGTGATTGGCTGGTTTATATTTTTATTTGTTGATAAGGTGTTATATCTATATATATATAAAGTTAGCTTTTCTCCCTTCTTATAAAAATGCCTCATCTTCCACATCATTGCCACATCATATATTTTTTTTAAACTTTTTTTAATTTCAAATTTAATACACAATTTTTTGATAAAAATTTAATACACATACTAATTATAAATCTAGTTTTAACATTATGAAAGAATTTGAAAATGCATTATTCATATCATATATAATATAAGCGAAGTGAGATTTTGGGATAGAGCTCTCTCATTCATTCTCAGCATTGCTAATTATCATCTTGTCCCTACTCAAAAAGTCGTTAATATCCTTTTAATTAAAAAATCGGTTAGTATCCTTTTAAATTAAAAATTTGGTTAATGCCCTTTAAATCAGTTCGGGTTAGATGCTATTTGAAATCATACATAATATAAGCGAAGTGAGATTTAGGGATAGAGTTCTCTCATTCATTCTCAGCATTGCTAATTATCCTCTTCTCCCTGCTCAAAAAGTTGTTAATATCCTTTTAATTAAAAAAATTGGTTAGTATCCTTTTAAATTAAAAAAATCAGTTAATTCGGCTTGCAAGGCTTATCCGGTTCTTGCCCAGTTCTAGAGTGTCAAATCTTAGGGAGTTCATATTAAGTGGTATCAGAGCTTCGCTCTACAAAAATCTGGGTGATGTCTATCCTTTTATTTTCGCATATGTTCTTAGTTTTCTTTGTGTTTTGAGTCTGTTCATCATCTTGTTTTGTGTCGATTTTGATTATCATTATTTCGGTGTGATTTTTGCATCTAGTTACTTTTTAAGTGTTGTTGTCGTTTCAGTTTTATCAAAAAAAAAAAAAGAGAATTTAGGGTTCTAGTGTTTGCGATTTTAGTTTCTAAAATTGTCTCTTCAGTTATGTGTGTTAGATCGATTATAAAGTGTTGGTTTTTCAAGCATTGTTTCAGCTTGTTGTGTTAATTGAGTCCAAAAAGCATGTTATTTGTTTTAGTTGCAACAATCGATTTCCAAGTGCATCAACTTTCGTGTTTAACAATTTGAATGTTTTGGCAAGTCTGTTCATATCCAAAACGTTGATGAGTCAATTTTTTGTGAATAACTAGTTACTAGTTTTATGTTTTGTTTCGTGTCAGGTCAAGATGAAGGATAAAGAGCAAGCAGAAAACAACAACATCAACAAACTATTGATGTAAGTAATGATGGCTCGTATGTAGCAGATGATGAACACTACTCTAGATGCAAAACTAGAAGCTTTCCGTCAAGAACTACAACCGAATGGAGAACAAGTGCATAGTGACAACCAGCAAAGAAGAGCTCGTAATAGAAATCCCGTTTTCCCCAGAAAAACGTAAAATCTGGATTAGTTCCATCAATATTTTGTGTGTTAGATCGATTATTTCCTAAAACATAAAATTCCGAAGTAAAATCTGGATTACTTCCATCAATAGTTTGTGTGTTAAATCGATTATTTCCTAAAATATAAAATCTGGATTACTTCCTAAAACATAAAATCCCGTTTCTCGCCAAAAACGTAAAATTCCGTTTTCCCGCCAAAAACATGAAATTTTGTTTTTCCGCAAAAACGCAAAATCTCGTTTTCCGCCAAAAACATAAAATCCCATTTTTTCTGCCGAAACATAAATTCCGTTTTTCTGTCAAAAACGTAAAATTATGTTTTTCCACCAAAAAAGTAAATTCCGTTTTTCCCCTAAAAACGAAATTTTTGTTTCCCGCCAAAAACGTGAAATCCCATTTCTCGTTAGTAAAACAAACAAAAAATCATTTTCTCTTATTTTTCCATCAAAAATGTTATTTCGTGTTTTCACTCCTAAGTGTATATTTAAATTTTTATAAAAAAATAATTTATTAAATTTAAATATTTCATGAAAATAGAAATCTATAAATTATAAATGTATATGATGAAATTTCTTATAAAAAAAATTTTTTCGTGAAAATGAAAATTTACAAATGTCAAAATAATAATTTGAAAATTATTTGGTTGTAAATATTGTTTAGATCATAAATTAAAATTAATATGGTTAAGATTAAGACTAAAAATATGATTAGATTAAATCATGAGTATTTTAGTCATTTTCCTATTAAAAGAATCTAGATGGAGATGTAAAATGATCAAACAAACAAAGGTTCATCCAGATGAATCATCCAAATGAACAACCAAAAATGAAAACAAACATCATTCAGATACATCATCCAGATGAATCATTTAAATGGATCATCTGGATGCAAATGCCAGATGAACAAACGAGCATGACCCACCTCATCATGATGTAACCAGCTGAGGAAGGAAACATGTGTAAACCCAAATGATAACGATATATAAAATTTAAAACCATTAATTTTTATTCGAGAAACACAAAGTCACATAAGGAAAAAGCGAAAATAAAATCCAAACCCCAACGAACCATCAGAATCATAAAATTTCCAAAATTTTAAATCACATATGACTATTCTAAAACCTGAAAACCAAAAAAAAAAAAAAAAAACCCTAGAATTCACTTCTCTATAATAGTTCTCCTTCCCGCTTATCACTTCCATCTTTCTCATTAGTTTCTGGTGTTTGAATGTGCAGATCAGAAACTCTCTTATATCTGACCACCAGCGATCATAACCAAACCATCATTTGATACTTCAAGATCATTCATAACTTCGACCGGACACGTTAAAATCCAGACAAATTGTAAGAACTCGGCAATAGTAAAAATTATTTGTAAAAACAATCGACCTTTATCTATATAGTAAAAAAATTATGATAACTTACCGCTGTATTATAATTGTAAACAAACTCTTCAAGCATCACAAGATTTTACAATGGTAGTCCTGTAAAAACAAAGAGAGAGGACTTGTCTTGTAAAGAGTGGCATAATCCTTAAAGACGAAATTACTAAGCACAATTAAACGCCCTTCGTTAAGCTCATCATCAAATCTCTTTATCGAATCTCCATCAACAGTTGCGTGAATTTTAGAACCCTGTCAATGCACATAAACAATGGTAAGTATTAGCGGGAATGGCATAACAATATTCTTACAACAAAATCTTGCTTTAAATATCAAACATGCATATCAAACTTACAAATAGACTTACCACTTGATAAACCAAAACCATCTCGATGGAAACAACTATGCTCGATTTCCACAAATTCCACAGTTTCATGATCTGAACCTTCAATATGTAATGATCAGTTGTACAGTCGATGTCGTTAATCAACACCATTGTTGCGGGTTTCCTCTCTAGATACGACATTCTTTGTAACTTTGCAAAAGAACTCAGAAATTGGAAATTAGGGTAAAGAACAGATTAAGCATTAGCATGATATTTATATCGAATCCAAGGGGCGTATAACATGTGCTAATAGTATCAAGCCTTCCGACATGAGTGAAGCAGACGCTATTGTTTATACGCAGGAGTTCTTAAACAGTATTAAGATTTTTGGTATGCCCAATCATGAATTGGTTTTAAAGGTCGGGGCCTCTATCATGTTGCTTAGAAACATTGATCCCAAGAGCGGTTTGTGCAATGGAACACAATTGATAGTGACTCAACTGGCAAATCATGTTATCGAAGCTTGCAAGACGTTTTCTCTGTGGAATTTTTGAAGAAGAGATTAAGCTTTGTCGAACTTGTGCTATAATTGTGGTGATGGTGGGTTTTTTTAATAGATGGTAGAGGGATGGATGATATCGGTTTGTGGGTCATGTGGAAGATTTTTGTGAGTTTATATTGGGTGATTTGGATTTTTGTTTTGTGATAGGTTATTTTTTTATATATATTTATTGAGTGGTGTATTAGGTTGTTAGTGATTTGCTGGTTTAGATTTTTATTTGCAACAAATGAAACAAGTCTGCGATAAACAAATCTGCAACAATAACACAAAGTCTGCAATAAATAAAACAAGTTTACGACAAATGAAACAAGTCTGCGACAATAACAACAAAGGAAACAAGTCAGCAACAAAGGAAACAAGTCAGCAACTAAGGAAATAAGTTTGCGACATACACAATAAGTATGCGACAAATGAAACATGTCTGCAACAAATAAAACAAGTCTGCAACAAATGAAACAAGTCTGTGATAAACAAATCTGCAACAATAACAACAAAGTCTGCAATAAATAAAACAATTCTGCGACAAATGAAACAAGTTTGCAACAAGTCTGCAACAAATGAAACAAGTCTGCAACAATAACAACAAAATAAACAAGTAAGCAACGAAGGAAACAAGTCAGCAACAAAGGAAACAAGTCAGCAACAAAGGAAATAAGTCTGCGACATACACAATTTTCTGACATACATAATAAGTTTGCGACTTATTTGTTTATCACAGATTTATTTGCTTGTCGCAGACTTATTTGTCTCGTGACCTGTTCATGTTCGTCTGTAGAAACCAAATATGGGTTTAACAAGATGAATCTGCTCAGAAAATGAAATGCTAAAAACTTTTGGTTAAAGTCACGGTTCAACATCCAAGCGAGAACACAACCTAGATCGAAAGGTTAAAGGCTTGCGGTTACCTCTCTTGGTGGAATCAATCCACGCTGAGGCTAGGGTTCGGCGCGGCGGCGGGTTCTGGCGGCTAGGGCGGTGCTGCGGTGGCTACGGGTCAAGGGCGGAGTTAGGTTAGGGTTTGCCCAGATCGAAACCTAGACATAGGCTGAACCTAGGGTTTAGGGTTTAGGGTTCGCGTGTTTACCTCTCTTGGTGGCTCGGCAGATGACGGCGGTGTTTCCTGGAGTTTCCGGCGGCGTCGCGAGGCTCGACTGCAGCAGAATCGATCTTGGCTGCGATTGGGACAGGAGGCGAGGCGAGGCGAGATTTTTATTTTTTTCATCTGAATAGATTTAAGGGAGAGAAGAGAGATTTTTTTGAGTTTTATATTTTTATTTTTCTGAAAACAAAAAATTAATTAAAATGGTATTTGTGTAAATAAGTGATTGAAAATGGGTTTTCTGTCTTTTAACAAAAGAGTTGTATTATTATAGTAAACTCAGTTTTCAGGGTGTTCTTCTAGTAATAAAAGAGTAGTGTTATTCAGAGTAATTTTCTTATTTTAATATAAAGCCTCTTTCGGTCAAACAAACAAAAAAACAGTAGTGAGAAAGCCCAACTTATGCAGTTCTAGTTAGGCCCGTTAGTCTGTTTTCAATTTTGGTTTTTTTTTTAACGTCTAAATTTTATTAATTTAAGCAAGATACAAAGGTCATGTTCGTTTGTGAATCTGAGTGTCGCGTCTAGAAACTGTATCTAGTCGTAGTATTTGGACACAACAGCCAGACGCATTTCGTTTATGTGTTTAGTTTTTGCATCTAGAAATTGCATCTAGATGCATTTTTAGGTGTTTGCATATTTTATTTGGAATCATTTTAAAACCAAATGACCAAAAATGACATGTTCTATGTTTACAACAATTTATTTAA
The DNA here is from genome assembly GCA_030161315.1 of Eutrema japonicum. NCBI lineage: Eukaryota > Viridiplantae > Streptophyta > Magnoliopsida > Brassicales > Brassicaceae > Eutrema > Eutrema japonicum. Next base: position 41,833,166 of record BSQW01000006.1, read on the forward strand.
TCTAAAGTATATTTACAACTAAATAATTATCAAATTAATATTTAAATAACTTATAAAAGTCGATTTAATGAAATAATTATATTTTTTTAAAAAATTTAAAAACTTTAAATAACAGTAAATAAATAAATAAAATCTTCAAAAAATCGTTTTTTAGGGTTTTGGCGGGAAATCGCTATTTTACAGTTTTGGCTGGAAACCATTATTTTCCGGTTTTGGCGGGAAACCACTTTTTGCGGTTTTGGCAGAAAAAACAATATTTTGCGGTTTTGGCAGAAAACCGCTATTTTGCGGTTTTGGCGGGAAACCACTATTTTACGGTTTTGGCGGGAACCCATTATTTTAATTTTTGGCAGAAAACCCGCTATTTAGCGGTTTTGGCGGGAAACCGCTATTGGCAGAAAAACCGCTATTTAGCGCTTTTGGCGGAAAACTGCTATTTAGAGGTTTTGGTGGGAACCTGTTATTTAACGGGAAACCACTATTTAGCGGTTTTGGCGGGAAACACCTATTTTGCGATTTTGGTGGGAAACTGATTTTTTACGATTTTGGAGGCAAACCGCTATTTTGCGGTTTTGACCGAAAACTCCTATTTTACGATTTTGACGGGAAACAATTATTTTGTAGTTTTTGCGGGAAACCGCTTTTTGCGGTTTTGGCGGGGAACCGCTATTTTGCGGTTTTGGCGAGAAAGCGTTATTTTGCGGTCTTGGCCGGAAATCGCTTGTTTGCGGTTTTGACGAGAAACCGCTTGTTTGCGGTTTTGGCGAAAACCCGCTATTTTGCGGTTTTTGGCGGGAAATCTTTTTTTGCGGTTTTGGCGGGAAACCGTTATTTTGCGATTTTGGCGAGAAACCAGTTTTGGCGGAAAACCAGTTTTTGCGGTTTTGGAGGACAACCACTATTTGGCGGTTTTGACGGGAAACTGTTATTTTGCGGTTTTGAAGTAAATCTTTATTTTGGGGTTTTGGCGGGAAACCACTTTTTGCGATTTTGGCGGAAACCCACTATTTGGCAATTTTTACGGGAAACCATTATTTTGCGGTTTTGGCAGGAAACCGTTATTTTGGGGTTTTGGCGGGAAAAAACTATTTTGCGGTTTTGGTGAGAAACTGATTTTTTGCGGTTTTGGCGGGAAACCATTACTTGCAGTTTTGGCGGGAAACCACTATTTGGCAGTTATGACGGGAAACTGTTATTTTGCGGTTTTGGTAAGAAACCGTTATTTTGGGGTTTTGGCGGGAAACCACTATTTTGCGGTTTTGGTGGGAAACTGATTTTTTGCGGTTTTGGCGAGAAACCGTTATTTTGCAGTTTTGGCGGGAAATTGCTATTTTACGATTTTGGCGGGAATCCGTTATTTTACGATTTTGGCGGGAAACTGCTATTTTGTGGTAACCACTGTTTTGCAGTTTTGGCGGGAAACCGCTTTTTGCGGTTTTAGTGGAAACCGCTATTTTGCGATTTTGGTTGGAAACTGATTTTTGCCATTTTGGCGGGAAACCACTATTTTGAAGTTTTTACGGGAAAACTCTATTTTGCGGTATGGTGGGAACCCGCTATTTTGCGGTATGGTGGGAACCCGCTATTTTGCGGGAAACCGCTATTTGGAAGTTTTTATCGGAAAACTCTATTTTGTGGTTTTGACAGGAAACACTATTTTGTAGTTTTAGTGGAATTTTATGACTCCGTTATAATGACGTAATTTTTTCTTGAAAATAATAAAATTTAAATAATTTAAATTTTATTTTTTGGTGGGATAAATATTTTAAGTTTTGATTGTAAATGAGGGTATTTTAGACTTTTGTAATTTTGGATGCACCAAAGTGCATCCAAACTCTAGTTTCAAGTGCATCCAAACTCTAGTTTCATGTGCATCCAAACTCTAGTTTTATGTGCATCAAAAATATCCAATTATTTTGGATGAATTTCATTTTGCATCCAGTTTTTACATCCATATGCACTTCTGATTTTGACAAAAAAGAATTGCATCTCATATCTGCATCTAGACGCAGTTGCTAGAGGAACAAACGAACTGGCCCAAAGTCATTGTGCACGGCATTAGTAATTACATAGGTTTCTTGCCAAAGACGCAGTTAAAATATACGTTTCTTGCCAAAATATCATTTGCTTACCAAAACTGTAAATTGATTTCCCGCCAAAACCGCGTAATCGCGTTTTCTTGTAAAAACCGCAAATTCAGGTTTTCTCGTCAAAATCGCGAAATCAGGTTTGCCGCCAAAACCGCAAAATCACATTTTACCGCCAAAACCGCAAAATTACGTTTTCACGCAAAAACCGCAAAAAAAAAATCAAAACTTATTTATGTGACTACCTGCATGATTATTTATGTGAAAATGACTTGACTCTGATACAACTATTCAGAATTGGATATGTGATTATGGATATTCGGAAATCATAAACTTACATAAATCTTAAGATATTTACAAACAAAATTTGATTTTAAAATTTTGATTAATATACTATATAATTGTTTTCTAAATATTGTATATGTATAAGTACATCAAGTAGATATTAATCCATTAAAAACTATAAAAACTATTTTTTGAAATATAGTATTTAATAAAAAATTTGATATCGCCGAATTTTCTTCTAACTATATGTCCGTAAACACAATACAAAATTCCGCGCGGATCAGCTATTAGTATATAAATATAAATATAAAAAGGAAGAGGAGACATCAAAACAAGTTTGTGGAACAACCAACCACAAAGAGAAGGCAAAAGATGATTAACATGATCCAAAACTCATCAGTTTGAAGATATTTTAGATCTTTGTGTAAGAGGATCAAAGCCACCAAGGCTAAGAGGATCAGAACAATGCAGCAACCGGCAAAATACAGATCTCCGCTAGATTCATATCTTTGATCTCTCTTAATCTGTGTTTGAGTTTTTTTAGACAAAACTGAATGCTCTCGGCTACTCTATTTTATAATGCATGTTTGATCCTAATTAATGGCATTTAGTTCAGGTAATTCAGTACAGAAGTTTGTATACCGCTCGGTTATTATAAAATTTGGTTCAATATAGATTGATTAATTTTGGTTCGTTTCAGTTTGCAAAAGATTATAGAGCAGAGCAGAAGCATTGTGAGCTCAAGTTCTCTAACAAACACGAGCATACAAATAGGACTAGTGAAGCAAAATGGACTAGTGACTGTAGCCTACGAGCCAGGAAGCAGAAGCAAATTATCTTTACATAGAAAACGCTGATTTGGAACTGATGGCAAAGTCAAAACACTTTTTTCTTATATATATTTATTGAAAAACAATATGATATAACAATGATCCCAACAGATATTGTTGGCATATACTACAAAAAAATTTCTAAACCCCTAACTTGCTTGTTATTTCTTTGGCCTGACTAGGTCCAAGAGCTCTCAAGTCAAGATCTCTCCTTTGCTTATTATTCACAAGCAAACGTATAAGTACACCCCAAGTATTACCAGTAATCTCCACAAGAACACACTCCATTCTTGAACCGATGAAACCGGTTCACATCTCTAACCAGAATCTCTTTTTCCATAAACTTCGAGATGAACTTTGTAAACAAGTGACAGTCCTCGCACAAACGCAAGTTCTTCGTGATCCTGATCGGTTCTCCTTTTGCTGTATTTATCAGCCCAAACGCCAACGCCAGTTTCTCACTGTGTCCCAACACTATCCGCTCTTTCTCTTCCGTCTCGAGATCATACAGAACGCCTTTGGTCTGCGGTATGTACCCTTTCTCCTTCATATCTTCGGCTAACTTAACTAAGAGAGTATGAATCTGTTCCATGAGAGGGTTGAACTCATCCACCGAGACAAACGAGTACATTTTCCTTCTCACTTCCATCCAGCACCGACCAGGCAGCTTCTGCAGTCCTCGGTACTCTAGAAGCTTCTTCACTTTCTTAACCTTATCCCACATATGCGCTTCTGCGTAAATGTCTGCCAGTAGTACATAGTTCCCTGCATTTTTCGGCTCAAGCGCAAAGAGCCTTCTACTCGCCCGCTTTGCGAGCTCAACATTACCGTGAATTCTACAAGACCCGAGAAGGGAACCCCAAACCTTAGGCCCAGGTTCAGTCCTCATGTCTTGTACCATCTTTGCTGCCTCGTCTAACCTATTTGCCCGCCCTAACAGATCAACCATACAAGCGTAATGCTCGACTTGTGGTTTTATCCCGTGGTCTCTCCACATCGACTCAAACAGTCTTTTTCCTTCTTCAACAAGACCCTCGTGGCTGCAAGCTCCCAACACGCTGACAAATGTTACAGGAGTCGGGGAAGCTCCATTGGCAAGCATCTCTTCGAATATCTGAATTGCTTTCCTTCCATACCCGTGAACGCCATAGCTTGATATCAAGGAATTCCAGGATACAACATCTCGCTCATGCATCCGATCAAATACTCTTTGTCCCACTTCGAGCCTACCGCATCTACCATACATTGTCACAAGAGCACTGACCACGGGCAATATGGAGTCAAGCCCCCGTCTGAGTATGTACCCATGAATCAATCTCCCTTGCTCTAAAGCCGCAAGCGAAGCACAGGCTTGAAGCACACTCACCATAGTCACAGAATTCGGGGATGAATCTTTGGTTTCTGTCATCATCTCACGGAAAGTCCTCAGAGCTTCAAAAGCTTTACCGTTCTTTGCGTAGCAGGCGATCATAGCGCTCCAAGAAACAACGTTTCTCACAGGCATTCCATCGAACACATGGCTGGCATAATCCACACAGCCAAATCGAGCATACATGTCCAACAACGTAGTCATGATGTAAACATGCGAATTGTATCCGCGTCGGGTAAGGTGCGCATGAATCTCTTTCCCTTTCGTCAGATGATTCGCCGTGCATTCCGATGCGACACAAGCCTTTAGGACGTAAGTGTATGTGAACCTATCTGATTGGACTCCGATCCTATTCATCTTCCAGTACAAACCCAACACTTCTTCTCCATGACCCGCTAATGTAAGCGCTCGGAACAAAGCGTTCCACAAATATATAGTTCTCTTACGCGTTTTATCGAACACCTTCCGTGCGTAATCAACCGAGCCCAAATCCGAGTACATACCGATAAGCTTCGTTGCCAAAAAAGGGTCTTGATCGGACCCATTATCCAGAATGTGCCGATGAACGCGCAGAGCATCAGAGAGAGAGCTTCGATCACCGCAGCATCGAATCAGAAGCTCGTAAGTCTTTTGACTCGGGCTTGATTCCTGAGACAAGACGCGAAGCGCCTGTTTTAAGTTACCTTCTTTGCACAATGATTGAATTAATTGATTATTAGAGACTTTAGTTCCGGCGGCGGAGGCTGACGAACGGTTGTTTAAGGCAACGGAACACGACGGTGGCTTCGGAGAACAGCGAGGTAAGAAGTTAACGGTATAATAAGTCGGTTGTATTGCTTGAGGAGGGTGAGATAGAAACATTTTCCGGTGACTGAGCTTTTCACGTTCTGTTTCCCGGAAAATTTTCCGAAAAGAAAAACATAAAATTTCGCGGCTTCTCTTTTATCAAATCTGCTTTTTCTGATCGACGAAACAGAAAGATACAAACTTGCTGATGCCACTAGTTTCTCTAGGGCTGGTCATATTTACTGAACCAAACCGAACCAAACCGAATAATGTTATTTAGTTTGAATACGGATAATTCCAATAACTCAAATGGAGATATTTCTAAATTTATTCAGTTTTTAGTTTGGTTCGGTTTATTAACCAAATATCGAATTAATCGATTGAATAACCGAATTAAAATCAAATTCATATAATACTATATAGGGTTTTGGACTTAGTCTTTAGTAATTTTATAAGGTATGTTTATAAATCATATAGTTTGTTGTCTTGAAATCAAGTTATTTTGTAATTTTTATATTATGATGGATAATTCTTAACTTCGAACGTGATTAATTTTTTAAGGTATGTTTTTTTTTGTTAGGTTGGAAGTGAAATATAAAGCTAAGATTTTGGAGACGATTTTTACAACTGTAGTAATTTGGACAATATTTTTTTTTTTTTTTTTGTTCATTTTTGTTGGATAAAATATTTTTCTCACAATGATCAAATTCTTCATTTTATCTAAAAATACACGTATTATTCAAAATAATCAAAATTACCCTAAGTGATTTTAGTTTGGTTATTAATCGTAAAAACCGAAAAATCTGAAAACTGAACTGAACCGAACCGAAATAGAATTTAATCATAAATGGAATCTAAAATTTTAAAACCAAAAAATCCGAACCGAACCCAACTAATTAACCGAATGTTCTAGCCCTACTTTCTCTTCTACTTCTCTTGGTTTGGTTTCACGTGTCAATCACGTGGTAATGCCTATCTCACGAAACTGGGCCTTTTTGGATCAGGCCCATATTTGGACGGTTTTGAGTTAGGTTGATCTCATCTCAGTTTATTGCCTTATTGGGTATCTTTTGGGCCCCTTTTCGAACACCTTTCATGTTTTCCATTCCACACCGATCGATTGCTAATAACTTGCTATGATGAAGCTGCTTGGGTAGTACCAATTAGGCATGGATGTTCGGGTTCGGGTCGGATATTTTAAGTTTTCGGGTTTTGGCTTAAAGGACATGTATTTCAAACCATCGGATTGGATTCGGTTCGGTACTAATCGGATTCGGTTATAACCAAAGTAAATATGGTTTTGGGTAAGTTCGGATAAGATCGGATATGTTCGGGTATTTTTACTCATACTATGATCAAAACTATGATCCACAAATTTTTCGTTCGGATTGGGTTCATGATCAGATTTTTTGGACCGGGTACGGGTTCGGGTACGGTTAAAACGCCCAGCCCTAGATTTTACTAAAGGGGATTTGTTCAGGTATAACAAAGAGAGTTAATTGCCTAAGTTAGCTATAACAAAGGGGATTAATTGCCTAAGTTAGCTTCGAAATCCAAAATATTTAGACATTAAGACCCGTTCGGGTATTTTTCTACTTCAAACCAGGTTCGGGATCGAATTTTTCAGTCGGGTTCGGGTACGGTTAAAACGCCTAGCCTAGTAGTAAGTGTTCGGTTTCCTCAGGAGAAACGGAAGAAAAGACCGCTACTTTCTTGCATAACAAGCAACCCCGAAAGCAAAAGTACCAAAAGACTCCATTCATTACTGTTTTTGGACGAAACTGTGCTATATGCTTGAAACCCTAAATCATGGAAGAACACTACAAACCGGAGAAGATTCAGGTCCGTTGATCTTCAAAGTATGAACGATTTTCAAATGGAACGAACAAAACAGCTTGGTGAAGTTTTCATACTCGGCTCAGGCATGTTCTCTTCTCCATTAGGGTTTTGTTTCATCATCATTGTGTACGTTGAGACAGATAAAACAGAGTTCTGCAAGAGACAACCACAGCTACGACTATTGGTAATCAGGGTCTAGAGAACCTCTGTTTTAATTAGAATCCAGGAACTGAAGCGTGTCCTTCAGCGGGTTTTCAGTACAGATATTTATAATGAATATACACTAGAGGATTCGTATCTCGACATGTGAAAGAACAGAGAAGGAAAAGAAAACAGAGCAAAATTTGGGTTGAAGAAAGAAGATAGCATGTTAAAGAAGTGGCAGAGATTATATAACCATGTATATAGCCTTTGCAACTCCGGATAATTCTCATGGAGCTTCAGAATTATCTGCCACAATATTTGTTGTCGCCTTCTCTCCTCTCTTTTTTCCGCAAGATTTAAATCTGTGTGGACTGCAAATACATGTGAGAGAATCTGTGTGAGCTTTTCAGATGATGAACGCTACCCTGAGGCCTAATTCCTTGTTCCAACTTCCAAGTTCAGAGACAAAAACGTCAAAACTTGAAAAGAAATATAACATGGAAGTCGCGAACAGCGATACAAACGAAAGAACTCTCCCTACGTCATTGAATACATGATAGCAGAGGAAAGTTGGTCATGGAATTAATAGGAGATGTGAAAGCTTTAACATCAGTCGTGCAGATGAACTAAAATAACAAATCTGAGATTCTGAAACATGAAGGTTCAAACAATTAAGAGAAGCACTCAAAATACCTCCTCTTTATAGGAGCCTCCGATCCGCAGGCTTAAGAATTTGGAAAGAGCACATTAAACTTTCATCGACACTCATCATCGCACCAGCATTGTCAAATTCACCACAGTAGTTTGGAGCTGAAAATATAGTCACAAGCTGTCTATCCGCAAAGAACTCATATCCATCCTCTACAACCTGTGGGAATATTATAGGTTTTAGAGCAGCAGATTAGGTCTTCCCAAACCATAAAAGTTAGACGAAACATGAATATAATGTACTAACCTGGTGGGCACGACAGACTAAATCCATATCGTTTTTTATTAGAAACTCAGCAACTTTGTCAGCGCCAAAAGTGTAGGAGACTCCGCGATCATTCATCCCCCAGCCCTTGACGTCTTTACTAGGATCAGACCAAAGAAGGTCGCAGAGCAAACCAGAGTCTGGAACATCAGTAGGACGCTCTATGTTCTTAATCTGTTCCACACTGGTCAAATCGGGAGAAAGTCCACCGTGCATACAAAGTATCTTTTCGTCTATGACAGCAGCCACAGGGAGACAGTTAAAAGAGTCTGTAAATACTTTCCAGAGCTTCACGCTGAATCTTCGTTTACATTCGTCATAGAATCCGTAGATTCTGTTAATAGATGCACATTCGTGGTTTCCCCTTAAGAGAAAAAAGTTCTCGGGGTATTTGATCTTATAGGCAAGCAGAAGACATATCGTCTCCAAGCTCTGCTTCCCGCGGTCAACATAATCTCCTAAAAATAAGTAGTTTGCTGCAGGAGGGAAACCTCCATACTCGAAAAGCCTCAATAAATCTGAGTATTGACCGTGAATATCACCTGAAACAACACAAATGTCACACATCAACCTAGGAATCCACAGGAACCATTATCAATATATGGATTTGCTAAATCGTAGAATATCAAACCGATGCATTTTTCCCAACATATATATCATTAAAAAACAAAAAAACAACTTGCTTCCTCTCACATAACAGTACAAGCTCTATTACCATTAGGATCCTAATGAATAGCCAGACTCTCTTGGGCAGATTCCAAGACTCCACGAACAGACCCCATCATTAAGTGACATCAATTGGTAAAAGACATATTATTACTACAGCTTCCAGGAAAAAGCTCTCCCCCACTTAGTATTATTCAACAGATTACTTTACTTTCCTTTTCTTTCAAGATTAGCTGCTGCAATCAGATGATGCTAAACATCTCTCTTATCCATTCTACATTCCAACAAAACTTAAATGTTATCCAATCATCTTTCTTCGAAACCATTTACATTTCCACAAAACTAAACTCGTCTCCAAGAAAACTGCTAGCGAGCTAAAAGTGCAAACTTTTCTAGCCAAAACTAAACAAGAGAAGGCATGAAGAATCTCAGATCCCAAAGCGAGCAAACCCATAAATAAAAACAGACAAAAACGAAGCAGGGGAAGCTGGGAAATCGGATAGAGATTTTAAATACCGCAGATCTTGACGGGGGCATCAAGCTCAAGGAGAGTGGGCTGTTGAAGGAATATCTCTTTGGAGACGACGCAAAGCAATCGGATCTCAGACTCGTTGAGCATCATAGCCTGCTTCGTCCCAGGCTTAGGGTTTCTGTAATCAAGCAAACGCCGAATGATGTCGTCGAGAGCAGCAGGGTCCATGCTTCCCTGCCCTTGTTGCGCCATTCAATTTCACTACCTAAACACCTCGCGATTTATATATCTTCCAAAGTCTCAATCTTTTGGACAAGCTTCGATCGCCCAGAAAACAAATGTCAAAATCTGAAACAAAAAAGTTGTCGCCTTTCTTTTGTTTCTCTCACAGGTAATTTTCTCTGGTTGATGGGTGCGTTTACCGAATATGATTTGCCAATTTGGCAATCTCCCTTTGGACAAAAAAAACTATTGCTCTGTTCTATATCTAATACTATTAAAATATAAACACTTTTAGAATCTGTTTTTAAACTTTTTTTATTTAAAAAAAAAATAAAAAAATAAACTTGTTAGCAAACAAATATTAAACATATTATAAACTTAAAAATTAAATATATTTAAATTAATAACACTTAAATTAGTTTTTATTCTTTATTTCATATATTATATATTACAAATCTAGTGTAATGTTATTTTGCAGATTAAAATCACAAAAAATTGTGCATTGCGTTTCTAAATAAGAAATGATTTAGAATTGAAAGACGTTTTGGTTTTTTTTTTTTTTTTTGCCGTTTGAAATTTTTATTACAAATTAGAAGAACAAATACAATAACAATTTTTTAACTTACAATAATTTATTCATTTCACAAGAATCTATACAAAATGAAACCACAACGAACGATTTTCCTTATACCACGATGAAGATTTTCTTTTTTAAATTTGTCTTCTATAATATGCAGAAATCGCATTTTTTGAAAATTAAAACTAAGAGCTCCTAAGAGGGCTTCCACGTTTTGGTTTATGCCCAAAGATAAAACAAACAAAATTCACACGTTGACTATGTAAAATGTTCATGATTAATTTTATTATGAACACACTCACTTTCGTGCATGTAATCGGGTCTTTTTATGCAAGTTGGCTGATATGACGTTTCTTTCTCCACCACTCCTTTTTATCCTTCTCCATGTATCGTCCATTTTCTCTATTTAAATCATTCGAAAAATCATTTAATTTGGTCGGTTCTACAGATTAGACCATCATTGTTCTTAAGAGAGTTTCTTAGATATTTTATTGATTAAATTAGAGAGTTTCTTAGGTGTTTTATTGATTAAATTAAAGATAAAAAGCTAATTTTTTTAAGAACCGGTTCTTATTTGGAACACTTAAGAATCAGTTCTTAATCCCATGTGTCACGCTTGCTCACAGCTTCAACCACCAATCTCACGTAATTGTCACCGACTCGTTCCTTCGCTTGTTTCACGAGCATCATCGCGTGGCTTATTCCTTTCTCCGTCAAGTCTTTCACAGTGGTTTTCGCGCATCCGACGACGAAGGCGTTCCCGTAGAACCCACTGGGTAGACTCGGTTTTACTCGGTCTCGAATGTTGATGCTGAACAAAAGCTTGAGGATTTGATTTGATGGCAAGTTCAGTGATCTCGCCCAGTTCCTCCATACATGTGCAGAGAGCACCTCGAACGATGTGTGTTTCAAATTGAACTCACCGAGTCGACTCGCAAGTTTCTTGAGCTCAGTGAGTTTCTGTCTCTCGAAGACGACAGAGGTCAGAACAAGTCGCTCGGCGTTGAATCGGTTGACAAATCCGCATAGATCGGGAACTCGATTGAACTCGGGGTGGCTCAACGAGTCATAAACCGGAGACGGATTAAGCAATTGACGATCCCATAAGTGTTTTTTTTTGTAAGAACCCCTGAGGTTGTATCATTGGAGCTGAAAAAACAAAAAAATTTTAACAAGTTTTTTAACTTAAACTTTATAATTAAATATTAGTGGAGAAACTCATTGATGATGCTCTTAGCCTCGCCATTATTTTATCTGAACCAAGTGGGGTCCAAAACAACACTTGCATTTTTATTTGTGTTAATTAATTGAAAGAGCAAAGTTAATAGATCAACATTTTTCATAGATTTTTTTATATATAATGATCGGAAAATAAACTAATTCTTTATACATTTCTTATGAATGTTTTACCAAAATATTCGAGATATTAACTTTAAAAGTACAAAGATTGCCTTTTATACATAACAAGTAAAAACATTGCATAGTTTTTCAAAATTCTCAGTTACCTTCTTATTCGAAAAAAAAAAAAATTATTAGTAGAAGCCTCTCACTCTCAATTCGATTAAACCAAGCCAAGACAAACCAACCTAAACCGGAGATGGAAAAAAAGAGAGGATATATTTTTTTCTTTTGTCGAGAGAGAGAGAGGATACTTCATAAACCAGGAATGAAGAAAACACACCAACGCAAGAAGAGAACAAAAAAAAAGCATTCTACATAACAAGCTTTACTGACTAACGAATTTCACAAGCTTTAACTGAACACAAACCCGAACCAAAGAGCATAAAAACAGAGTAAATCGACACAAGTATTCTACATCGTTTCATCAGCCAAAACTTGAAAAGAAAGGAAGCCAGTGAAAACAAAAGTTTGAATCTTTGAATAGTGAACAAGCGAAAAAACAGTTTACCTTTAGTTTAGGTAGAGCAACATGCTCGTTTCGCGCCTCCAGATGTGTCATCAACGTTAATCGTAGTTCCTTGTCCCGGAATTGCGGAATTAGCGGCCGCTGCTTCTTGTGCAGCCAGTGCCTTTTTGCTTATGATATGGTAGATCTCTCCTAAGATGGTCTGAAATGCTTTCTCAACATTTGTTGCTTCAAGAGCAGATGTCTCCAGAAATGAGAGACCTTCCTTCTCAGCCAAACTCTGACCATCTTCCTCAGCAACGGATCTCAAGTGGTTCAGGTCGGATTTGTTCCCAGCCATCATGATCACAATGTTGGAATCCGCATGGTCTCTCAGTTCGCGCAGCCACCTCAAGACATTGTCAAAGGTCTGTCTCTTGGTGATGTCGTAGACAAGAAGTGCACCAACTGCGCCTCTGTAATAAGCGCTGGTGATGGCCCTGTACCTCTCCTGACCTGCAGTGTCCCAGATCTGAGCCTTGATCGTCTTTCCTTCCACCTGTGTATCCATAATACAATCGCAGAGATTGACAGTAACAAACAGTTAGATATTAAGAGGTGAACCATCCCTATATTAAGAAACTATATCCACACGTTGAAAATATAGACTCCCGAGTTGTTAAAATCATCTTTGTAACATCGATAATCAACATTTTCAATGCATCTCTCCATATGCAACTACACAGGTGTATAATCTTGTTTCAAAAACTTCTCTTTCTTATAATATAATTGGTTGACTTCAAGAGGGTTTAAAGGTGGACTAGGTCATGCATGACAAATGACAATAATAATCAGGAGATACAACTAATTATTGAGGACAAGTTGGTAGAATCTTCTCTTTTTTTCTTCAACTGGCCCTCACGACCATCCATCCAATCATAGTCTTAAATTGAGCAAAAGCATCGGTCATGATTTATGGCCAGACCATAAATAGTTGTGATTATGGTGTGACAGCACACAGTGTACTGTATTCATTAGACTGACCTAAATCCTCCCAAATCAATAGACTAAAGAGGATGCAACTTGAAAGAAACTAAACAGACTACAAGTTCCAGAGCCATCGCTTGAAATGAACTAACCGAAAGGCCATGAAGCTGGAAGTAAACCGTAAGGCATAATCGAAGACAGCAAGCAAATGCAGACTGAATTTATAAGACTAAATCTGTGTATGGCAGAGAAAGTAGAAACCTCATGGATAATAGCTAAGATAAACAGAAACAAGCAAGTAAAAGAGAAAGCTCATCCCCAAGGTCACAGCTCTAAGCGTTAACCTAAATCACGTGAATCAGAGCATCATTTGTTCAACATTTCTCTGATTCTAACAGCAAAACATTCCGAATTTTGATTCCCACGTGAATTGGCAGGTACTTTAAGAGAAGAATTTCGAATCACCTGAGTAGTTCTGGTGGCGAATTCGACACCGATAGTGGATTTGGATTCCAAGCAAAACTCATTCCTGGTGAATCTCGACAAGATGTTCGATTTCCCAACACCGGAATCACCGATCAACACGATCTTAAACAAATAATCGTATTCCTGATCTACCCTATGCGTCATTTTCCCCCCTTTCTCCGATCTCGCAATCAACCCTATACACAAATGAAAAACATCCCTGGAATCAGAACCCTCGTCTCCATAATCAAACACACATCGTTGAAAAAAATACTCAACAGATCCAACGAAACTAAGAAGAGACCAAGTCAAATCATAAGACGAAAAACGATCGTGTACCCCTTTCGCTTGAGGAAAAAAAAAACAAATTGGCGGATGAATCGAGAAATCGAATTTTTCAACGCCTCGCTTGAGATCTGCAAAGGAAGAAACTTCAATTGGGAGGAGGGATTTCGTTTCTTTCTTAACAAGCTACGAATGTTGTTCTCTCCTAATCAATGGTGGAAAATAGAAAATTCTGACGAATTGTTTAATTTGTTTGGGCTTCTTCTTCTGAGAGAGAGAGAGAGAGAGAGAGAGAGAGAGGAAGCAATAAAGTAAAATATATATATACGACATATATATACGCGTGGTATACGTATCTATACAGTGGACAGAAACGACGTCGTGTTTAAGAAAAGGACGTCGAGCTGATGTGGCAACTGATGATTCGAAAGCAGGCTGGCAAAAAGTAAGAACATGTTCCAAGGGCATTATAGGAAATTTATAATTGCATCGAACAAATGATTGTCTTGTGGGTGTGGCAATGGTAGTAATGTAATGAGAATTTTGTTATAAAACTAGATGTATATTATATATGTGAGAAATGTGAGAGAGATATTAGAGCAAGTGAGTAAAGATGAGAGAGTGGAGAGAGTCAGCAAGAGAGAGAGAAATATCTCTTTCTTATCTTATTTATTGTGTTTTTCACATTTGCATCTGTATTTATAGTAAAACTATAACAGTAAAATAATAAAGTTATTGTCGGTGAGATAACTTCCTTCGTGACAAAGTAAGAGATAAATGAGGATAATTATCTTTAACACTCTCTCTTAATTATTCATCACTGCTAACGTATTACGTATTGCTTCGTTAAAAACTTTATCATGGAAAAACTTAATGGGATAAAAACCATGACAAGGAAAAAGAGTACAGTGACGTAATTTCCCCCTGAAATGATGGATATAGCATTCTCTTCATAAATCCCGTTGATGACACATTCCGATACTTTGAATATGTTTTCTGAATATTGTAGTGGGAAGCGCATTTGTAAAAAGATCTGCTGCATTGTCACTTGAACGAATGTATAAGATATCGACTTCTTGATTTTTCACGAGTTCTCGAGTGTAAGAGAAAAATCTTGGAGGGATATGCTTCGTTCTATCACTCTTGATATAACCTTCTTTGAGTTGAGCGACACATGCATCATTATCTTCAAACAATATCGTTGGCTCCTTATTGGTGACTATATCACTTGATTGTTGTATGTGATGAGTCATAGATCTGAGCCACACACATTCTCTACATGCTTCATGAAGCGCAATAGTTTCTGCATAATTTGAGGAAGTGGCGACTAGAGTCTGCTATTGAGAACGCCAAGATATTGCAGTACCTCCAATTGTAAAAAAGTATATGGTTTGCGATCTAGCTTTATGTGGATCTGATAAATAGCATGCATCTGCAAAACCGACTAAATCGAAATTGGAGTTTCGAGGGTAAAACAAACCCAAGTCAATTGTTCCCAGAAGATAACGAAAAATATGTTTTATTCCATTTCAATGTATGCGCGTAGGTGACGAACTAAATCTTGCAAGTAGATTTGTAACAAATGCTATATCCGGTCGGGTATAATTTGCAAGATACATAAGTCTACCTATAGTGCTCATATAAGGTACTTAGGACCTAACGCTTCCTCGTTATCTTCACAAGGTCGGAATGGATCTTTTTCAGTATCGAGAGATCGATTAACCATTGGAGTACTCAAAGGATTCGCTTTATCCATATAAAAACGTTGTAAGATCATTTTGGTATAATTTGATTGATGCACAAATATTCCATCTCGGAAGTGCTCTATTTGTAATCCAAGCCAAAATTTTGTCTTTCCGAGATCTTTCATTTCGAACTCTTCTTTAATATGAGTTCTTGCATCATCAATTTCCTTTTTTTTTTTGAACACCATCAATTTCCTTTTAAGTTCCAATTATGTTCAGGTCATCAACATACACAGCAATGATCACAAATCCTGAAGAGGATTTCTTAATAAAGACGCAAGGGCAAATTGCATTAATCACATACCATTTTGTTAGCAAATATTTGCTTAAGCGATTACACCACATGCGCCTGGATTGTTTTAATCCGTAAAGTGATCGCTGTAATTTTACCGCACATATTTCTTTAGATTTTGAGCTTAATGCTTCAGGAATTTTCAATCCTTATGGGATTTTCATATAGATATTGTTATCAAGTGATCCATATAGATATGCTGTCACAACATCCATAAGATACATTTCTATAATTTTAGATGCCCCAAGGATCATCAAATATTTGAATGTTATTGCATCCATAACCGGGAAATATGTTTCTTCATAATCAATTCCCGGTCTTTGAGAAAATTCTTGTGCAACAAGACGGGCTTTATATGAACTAAATCTTACAAGTAGATTTGTAGCAAATGCTATACCCGGTCGGGTATAATTTTCAAGATACATAAGTCTACCTATAGTGCTCATATAAGGTACTTCAGGACCTAACGCTTCCTCGTTATCTTCACAAGGTCGGAATGGATCTTTTTCAGTATCGAGAGATCGATTAACCATTGGAGTACTCAAAGGATTCGCTTTATCCATATAAAAACGTTGTAAGATCATTTTGGTATAATTTGATTGATGCACAAATATTCCATCTCGGAAGTGCTCTATTTGTAATCCAAGCCAAAATTTTGTCTTTCCGAGATCTTTCATTTCGAACTCTTCTTTAATATGAGTTCTTGCATCATCAATTTCCTTTTTTTTTTTTGAACACCATCAATTTCTTTTTAAGTTTCAATTATGTTCAGGTCATCAATATATACAGCAATGATCACAAATCCTGATGAGGATTTCTTAATAAAGACGCAAGGGCAAATTGCATTAATCACATACCATTTTGTTACCAAATATTTGCTTAAGCGATTACACCACATGCGCCCGGATTGTTTTAATCCGTAAAGTGATCGCTGTAATTTGACAGCACATATTTCTTTAGATTTTGAGTTTAATGCTTCAAGCATTTTCAATCCTTATGGGATTTTCATATAGATATTGTTATCAAGTGATCCATATAGATATGCTGTCACAACATCCATAAGATACATTTCTAGAATTTTAGATGCCCCAAGGCTCATCAAAAATTTGAATGTTATTGCATCCATAACCGGGGAATATGTTTCTTCATAATCAATTCCTGGTCTTTGATAAAATTCTTGTGCAACAAGACGGGCTTTATATGAACTAAATCTTGCAAGTAAATTTGTAGCAAATGCTATACCCGGTCGGGTATAATTTTCAAGATACATAAGTCTACCTATAGTGCTCATATAAGGTACTTCAGGACCTAACGCTTCCTCGTTATCTTCACAAGGTCGGAATGGATCTTTTTCAGTATCGAGAGATCGATTAACCATTGGAGTACTCAAAGGATTCGCTTTATCCATATAAAAACGTTGTAAGATCATTTTGGTATAATTTGATTGATGCACAAATATTCCATCTCGGAAGTGCTCTATTTGTAATCCAAGCCAAAATTTTGTCTTTCCGAGATCTTTCATTTCGAACTCTTCTTTAATATGAGTTCTTGCATCATCAATTTCCTTTTTTTTTTTGAACACCATCAATTTCTTTTTAAGTTTCAATTATGTTCAGGTCATCAATATATACAGCAATGATCACAAATCCTGATGAGGATTTCTTAATAAAGACGCAAGGGCAAATTGCATTAATCACATACCATTTTGTTACCAAATATTTGCTTAAGCGATTACACCACATGCGCCCGGATTGTTTTAATCCGTAAAGTGATCGCTGTAATTTGACAGCACATATTTCTTTAGATTTTGAGTTTAATGCTTCAAGCATTTTCAATCCTTATGGGATTTTCATATAGATATTGTTATCAAGTGATCCATATAGATATGCTGTCACAACATGTCACAACATCCATAAGATACATTTCTAGAATTTTAGATGCCCCAAGGCTCATCAAAAATTTGAATGTTATTGCATCCATAACCGGGGAATATGTTTCTTCATAATCAATTCCCGGTCTTTGATAAAATTCTTGTGCAACAAGACGGGCTTTATATGAACTAAATCTTGCAAGTAAATTTGTAGCAAATGCTATATCCGGTCGGGTACAATTTGCAAGATACATAAGTCTACCTATAGTGCTCATATAAGGTACTTCAGGACCTAACGCTTCCTCGTTATCTTCACAAGGTCGGAATGGATCTTTTTCAGTATCGAGAGATCGATTAACCATTGGAGTACACAAAGGATTCGCTTTATCCATATAAAAACGTTGTAAGATCATTTTGGTATAATTTGATTGATGCACAAATATTCCATCTCGGAAGTGCTCTATTTGTAATCCAAGCCAAAATTTTGTCTTTCCGAGATCTTTCATTTCGAACTCTTCTTTAATATGAGTTCTTGCATCATCAATTTCCTTTCTTTTTTTGAACACCATCAATTTCATTTTAAGTTCCAATTATGTTCAGGTCATCAACATATACAGCAATGATCACAAATCCTGATGAGGATTTCTTAATAAAGACGCAAGGGCAAATTGCATTAATCACATACCATTTTGTTAGCAAATATTTGCTTAAGCGATTACACCACATGCGCCCGAAATTGTTTTAATCCGTAAAGTGATCGCTGTAATTTGACCGCACATATTTCTTTAGATTTTGAGCTTAATGCTTCAGGCATTTTCAATCCTTATGGGATTTTCATATAGATATTGTTATCAAGTGATTCATATAGATATGTTGTCACAACATCCATAAGATACATTTCTAGAATTTTAAATGCCCCAAGGCTCATCAAAAATTTGAATGTTATTGCATCCATAACCGGGGAATATGTTTATTCATAATCAATTTCCGGTATTTTAGAAAATTCTTGTGCAACAAGACGGGCTTTATATGAACTAAATCTTGCAAGTATATTTGTAGCAAATGCTATATCCGGTCGGGTACAATTTGCAAGATACATAAGTCTACCTATAGTGCTCATATAAGGTACTTCAGGACCTAACGCTTCCTCGTTATCTTCACAAGGTCGGAATGGATCTTTTTCAGTATCGAGAGATCGATTAACCATTGTAGTACTCAAAGGATTCGTTTTATCCATATAAAAAAGTTGTAAGATCATTTTGGTATAATTTGATTGATGCACAAATATTCCATCTCGGAAGTGCTCTATTTGTAATCCAAGCCAAAATTTTGTCTTTCCGAGATCTTTCATTTCGAACTCTTCTTTAATATGAGTTCTTGCATCATCAATTTCCTTTTTTTTTCTTTTTTTGAACACCATCAATTTCCTTTTAAGTTCTAATTATGTTCAGGTCATCAACATATACAGCAATGATCACAAATCCTGATGAAGATTTCTTAATAAAGACGCAAGGGCAAATTGCATTAATCACATACCATTTTGTTAGCAAATATTTGCTTAAGCGATTACACCACATGCGCCCGGATTGTTTTAATCCGTAAAGTGATCGCTGTAATTTGACCGCACATATTTCTTTAGATTTTGAGCTTAATGCTTCAGGCATTTTCAATCCTTATGGGATTTTCATATAGATATTGTTATCAAGTGATCCATATAGATATGCTGTCACAACATCCATAAGATACATTTCTAGAATTTTAGATGCCCCAAGGCTCATCAAAAATTTGAATGTTATTGCATCCATAACCGGGGAATATGTTTCTTTATAATCAATTCCCGGCCTTTGAGAAATTTCTTGTGCAACAAGACGGGCTTTGTATATTGTCACCTCATTTTTCTCATTTCTTTTTTGTACAAAAACTCATTTGTACCCAACCGGTTTTACATCTTTGGATGTAGTGACAATAGGTCCAAAAATATTTCGTTTATTGAGGGAGATCAATTCAGTTTCTATGGCCATTTTCCATCTCTCACAATCAGATCTTTTCTGGCAATCTGATATGGACCTTGGATCTGGATCGTCACTTTCATAATCAATTTCTGTGCATACAGAGAATGAGAAAATTTCATCATTATCTTCTATTTCATATATATCTCAGATTTTTCCGTCTTGGGCATAGTTAATGGAAATCTCATATTTTTCTTTGTCATTTTCGTCTTCATGACTTTTCTCTGTATGTGGTTCTTCTGGACTATTTTTATTTTGTTCTCCCAGTTTCTTTTTCTTCTGGGATTTTTATCTTTTGAGCCTATCGGCCTCCCCCCTTTTCAACTGAACATTGGGTTCATTTGCTATTTTCCATCAATTTGTTCTTCTGGACCAATAATTCTTGATGGAGCATTCATAGCGGGTATATATGACTTTTGTCACCCTTTTTGTATATGTGAACGAATCTAGTAATTGATTTGCCATCTTTTGAAAATGTACTATTTTCTAAACTTCAAGTTCGCGTTGTTTTTTAGGGGGATCAAGGTACAACAAAGATGGTGTGCATCATGTAACATCTTTCAGAATTTCTTTAATTCCTCCCCCTAACGCTGGAAATTCATTTTCATTAAAATGGCAATCGGCAAAACGTGCCGTAAACATATCACCAGTTTGCGGTTCAAGATACTGAATTATACTTGTTGATGTATAACCGATATATATTCCCAATCTTCTCTGCGCCTCCATTTTTATTCATTGCGGTGGGGATATATGAACATAAACCTCACACCCAAAAACACGAAGATGGGATACCTTTGGCTTCTGGCCAGACGCTAACTGTAATGAGGAATATTTATGATATGAACTCGGTCGTATCTGAATCAATGCCGCTGCATGCAAGATAGCATGACCCCATACTGAAATTGGGAGTTTTGTTCTTAGTATTAACGGTCTAGCAATGAGTTACAGCCGTTTAATCAAAGACTCAGCCATGCCATTTTGTGTATGAACATTCGGAACTAGATATTCAACATTGATTCCCAATGACATACAATAGTCATTGAAAGCTTGTGAAGTGAATTCACAAGCGTTATCAAACCTTACTTTCTTTATAGCATAATCAGGAAATTGTGCCTTTAGCCTGATTATTTGGGCAATGAATCTTGCGAAAGCCGTATTTCGTGTAGTCAATAGACACACATGTGACCATCTATTGGATGCGTCAATTAATACCATAAAATATCGAAATGGCCCGCATAGTGGGTGAATGGGCCCACATATATCACCATGTATTCTCTCTAAGAATACTGGAGATTCATTCCAGATTTTGGCTGGTGATGGCCGAGTTATGAGTTTTCCTTGAGAACAAGCATTATATGAAAATTCGCTCGATTGAAAAATATTCTGGTTTTTCAAAGGATGGCCATTAGAGTTTTCCACAATTTTTCGCATCATGACTGAACCAGGATGCCCTAGTCGTTCATGGCAGACTTTAAATGAATCTGTAAACTTCTAGTTTACCGTAATATATGATTCAGTCAGATTTATTTTTGTGGAATATAATCCGGAGGATTATACTGATAATTCTTCTAATATAAGTTTTCTTTCCAGAGTAACTGATGTGATGCAAAGATATTCAATGCCATTTTCATTCATAGTTTCTATGCGATATCTATTTTTGCGAATATCTCTGAAATTTAACAAGTTTCTAGAAGATTTAGGGAAATATAATGCATCATTTATTTCAAATTTTGTTCCCCTTGGCATCGAAAAACTGACTCTTCCGGAGCCCATAATAATTTTTGCATTACAAACATATAGTATTCACGCTTCCGGCGGAATCTTTCATTTTAAGAGAGTATGAATACTTATTATCCTTAAGTATTGTGTGCGTCAAGCACTGTCTGCCAGACATATATCTCCATCCTCGATCTTAGATTTCCACATTTTCTGAATTTAAAATATTCATAAAATGAACATTAATAAACAAGGCAAAAGCTTTATATTACAATTATAAAAAACTATTTTACAACAAAAAGCACATTTATAAACATTATTTTCTTCTTCAGGAAGATTAACAAACACAACTATATACATCATGTCATATTTTATTCTTCAGGAAGATCTTAGTCGTTTTGTCTTTCGTTGATATCTTCGGGATCAACCACAAAATCAGTAATATTGAGATGTATATCATCAGTTATACCATCAAAAGAAGGTCCAGATTCGCCATAGATGAAGTTGGTATCACCTTCTTTTCTTTTCACTTTTTGTGATTCTTGATACAGATCGGCTAAATGTTTGGGCGTACCACAGGTACGGGACCAATGTCCTTTCATGCCGCATTTGTAGCAAGCATTCTCATGTTGCTAATTATTCGCGCGACCAGCTTCATTTCCTTTGAACCTTTTATTATTTCTTTCAGTATTGGCATCATTAGGATGGAACTTTCTTCTTTGTCCACGTCCATATCCTCGTTTATATCCTTGAAACAACCGCACCCATTTTTAAATTTTGCATTATTAAAATTCCCATAATTAATAATAACTAAACCTCACCAAATAATTTCCGGTTCAAGATTATAAATCCGAATAATCAAGATCATAAATTATTAAATAAAATAATCAATAAACGACAAGTCTAGATCACCCCCTCTTCCTCGCCCTGATTCCACGGTCACACTTTCTCCTTTCCTGCATCAATTAAAATATAAGAGATGCATAAGTATTTCGATAAATACTTAGTGAGGCAATCCTCCCATCTACAGGCTAACAAATAATTAAGATAATTAATATAGACTATCACGAAAATACCGAATAAATCAAACATTTCATGAAACACTCGATCTAGACCCTCCGAGATCGTAAACGGCCTATAATCACGAAATCACACCAATTATCAAAATTATTTAATTACGCCTATGGTCCTGCACTCACCTTATTCCCGCACAGAAAGTTTCACGAGAAAATTCAGCAATTTTTCTAGAACTCCCCGGGATGAATAACCTTCAATTAAATCACCTAAAATAACAAAATAATAAAATAATCAAAACCAATCGAACAACTCGATCTGATTAAACGATACGATTACTAAACCAGTCTAAACCGGTCGTCGACTCCATCGTCGACTTCCATAGCCGGAGCAGCGACGCCTCACCGGAGCTCACCACCGGACTTCACCTCGGCTCAACCCCGATCCACCAACCCGACCGGAGCTCACCGCCGGAGCTCACCGCGGGAGCTCTCCACGGCCTAGCCCGATCCACGATCACGACCCCAAATTCACACGCCGGCGAGTGCTCATCGCCGGAGCTCACCGCGGAAGCTCAACCACGGCCCAATCCCGGTTCCAACCACGCACCGTCGCCCACCACCGAAGCTCACCACCGCCCAACCCGATCCACAATCCCGACCTTCATCACGCACAACCCCGCACGCGAGAACTAACTACGGAGAGAGAGGTTTCTTACCGTGGAGGAGAGGAGGTCGCGTCCCGGCTTGGCTCACGGCGGTCACCCACTCGAGCTTTCTCTTGCAGCAGTCGACGGCTAGGTTAATCGTAGAGGGAGATACATACGCACATATAAACATATGTGTGTGGGATCTATTTCTTTTTTTTTGACCCCAAACTCCCAAAGTTATCAATTAAACCCACCCAGAACAATTGATTTTTTCGCGAATTAACCCCAAACTTCTAATTATTCAATTTCAACCTCAAAATTGAATTAGGGATGTTACAATTCTCCCCCACTAACATAGATTCGTCCTCGAATCTAACATCCAGCTAACATCCACAACATAGCACAATCGCTATTCCAACTCAGCGTCGCACGACCGCTCTTCCAACTCTACCAACAACGGTATCACGGCTCAACACCATAGTGCCATAGTTCCCAACTTGGTTTGGCCAACCACTCCAACACCCGGGAGTACAACGACTTCACGACCCAACACCATGGATCGGTCCGTCTAACGCATAGAGAGCCAGACAACGGCAATCTCTCTAGTGACCTGTCTCACCAATCAGGAATCACATCGAAACCCAACCGGCCAGGTACACTCGGCAGTGACTCACCAGTGCACTCCGATGCCGCTATATGGGGCCACCACCCCGTGCCAAACCAATCCGGAACTATCAGCCTTATGCGGCTACCAAACACCTAGTATCCGCATCCCCGCTATCGGACCACTACCACTAGTAGCCCGCCAACCTGTCTACTAATCCCCTAGTAAACCCACCACTCAACACATTCAATGAAAACACCTTTTTATTGAATAGTCAAAAACTCCAAAGTACATCGATTAATTATAACACCATAAAAATAGACGAGTACAACAACGCAATAACTCCCAAAATCCCAACACCATGGTTACAACGATATGGAAACAACCCGGCTAACCCTCCAGTTTGCCGAACCACTTGGGAAATTTGCGCTTCAACTTCGCTTCCGGCTCCCAAGTCACCTCCTCGGCTCCATTGCAGTCCCACAGCACCTGCATCTCAGGAACCTTCTTCCTCCTGATCACTCTCACCCGACGATTCAGGACTCTCAGAGGCCTCGCCTCCACCACCATGCTCGGTGTCAAATCTGATGGCACCCCCGTGACCACCTGATCATCCTTGTGCAAACATTTCTTCAGCATCGACACGTGGAACACCTTGTGAAATGCCTGCATAGACTCCGGCAACTCTAACCGATAAGCCACCGGTCCGACCCGCTCCAGCACCCTGACGGGACCCATATATCGCGGACTCAACTTCGTCTCGGAAATGGACCTGTTCGGACCCCTCAACATGGCCATTTTCAGGTAGACCAAATCGCCAACTGCGAACTCCAGCTCCTTCCTACGCCGATCTGCGTAGCTTTTCTGACGATCTTGAGCTTCCTTCATGTTCAACTTCACAATCCGGACCTTCTCAGTCGTCTCCTGCACAAAGTCAGCTCCCAACAGGCTCCTCTCCCCCACTTGTGTCCAACATAACGGGGTCCTGCAAGGCCTACCATACAATGCCTCAAATGGTGCCATGCCGATACTAGCCTGGTAGCTGTTATTGTACGCAAACTCCACCAGATTCAGATGATCCGCCCAATGTCCACCCCAATCCAACACACACATCCTCAACAGATCCTCCAACGTCTGGATAGTCCTCTCCGACTGCCCATCGGTCTGGGGATGATAAGCTGTACTCATGTGTACCTTAGTGCCCATCTCCTTCTGGAAAGCGCCCCAGAACAGCGAGGAGAACTTCGGATCTCGATCTGACACTATACTCACCGGTACCCCATGCAGCTTCACAATCTCCCTGACGTACCTCTTGGCCAACACTTCCGCACCGTCGGTCTTTTTTTACGGCCAAGAAGTGCGCAGACTTGGTCAACCTATCGACGATGACCCAAATAGCGTCATTGGTTCGCGAAACCGGCAGACCCACCACGAAATCCATGGTGATCATGTCCCACTTCCACTCCGGAATGGGTAAACTCCTCAACAACCCGCTCGGAACCTGATGCTCAGCCTTCACCAACTGACAGGTATCACACCCCGCAACCCAGTTGGCAACATCCTTCTTCATCCCTACCCACTGGTAATACCGTTTGAGGTCACGGTACATCTTGGTAGCTCCGGGATGAATAGAGAAACGGCTCTGATGTGCTTCCCTCAGGATTTCCTGCCTCAGCACTTCGTCCTTCGGTACACACACCCTGCCCCTCAAAAGGATAGTTCCATTGCTGGATAACTCATACTCAGACCGCTCTGCCCTGCCAGCCTGCATTAATTCCGCATCCAACTGCTGTGCTACCCGCACCCTAGTCAGAATGTCCGCCTGATCCACCGCCTCTAAACCCAACGGCTCAGGTTCCTCAGACACGGCACACAGTCTCAGGGCACTCACCATGCCTACCAACGCCTCTGTATCTCGCTCAGTGTCTAAGATAACCCGCTTCCTGCTCAAAGCATCGGCTACAAGATTCGCTTTACCGGGGTGGTAAGCTATCTCCAGGTCATAATCCGCAACAAGCTCCATCCATCGCCTCTGTCGTAGATTCAGCTCCGGCTGGGTAAAGATGTACTTCAGACTTTTGTGGTCTGTGAACACCTGAACCTTACCGCCATACAGATAAGACCTCCAGATCTTCAATGCAAACACCACTGCAGCCATCTCAAGATCGTGAGTAGGATAATTGCATTCATGTTTCCTCAGCTGCCTGGAAGCATATGCGATTACCTTACCCTGTTGCATCAATACACAACCGAGCCCCAGCCTGGACGCGTCTGTGAACACAACATATGGCTCATCCTGCTTAGGCAAGGCTAACACCGGAGTACTCACCAGCATCTCCTTGAGCTTCACAAAGCTCTCCTCACACTGGTCCGACCACACGAAAGGAACGTCCTTCCCGGTCAACTTGGTCATGGCCTGCGCCATACTAGCAAACCCCTTGACGAACCTCCTGTAATAACCCGCCAGACCCAGAAAACTGCGAATCTCCGAGGCATTCTTCGGTCTCGGCCATTCCTCAATCGAGCGAATCTTCTCCGGATCCACTGAAACACCACGATCAGATACGACGTGCCCCAGAAATCCGATCTCCCGCTGCCAGAAACTACACTTGCTCAGCTTAGCGAACAACTTCTGCTCCCGTAGCTTCTCCAGAACTTTCCTCAGGTGAACCATGTGCTCCTCAGGACTCTTCGAATACACTAGAATGTCGTCGATGAAAATGATGACGAACTCATCCAGATACTCCTGGAACACGCCGTTCATCAACCTCATAAACACAGCCGGTGCATTCGTCAACCCAAACGGCATCACCACAAACTCGTAGTGCCCGTATCTCGTCCTGAAAGCCGTCTTCCTGATGTCCGTCTCCGCTATCGGGATCTGATGATAACCCGATGCCAAATCAATCTTAGAGAACCACGAAGCACCCTGCAACTGATCTAACAACTCATCGATCCTCGGTAATGGGTACTTGTTCTTCACAGTAACCCGGTTCAGCCCCCGATAATCAATGCACAACCGGAAGCTCCCATCCTTCTTCTTGACGAACAGTACCGGTGCACCCCACGGAGAACTGCTCGGTCTAATGAAACCCTTTTCCAACAACTCCTCGAGCTGCTTCTTAAGCTCAGCCATCTCCGCTGGAACCATCCTGTAAGGAGCCTTAGACAACGGGGTCGTCCCCGGCTCTAACTCAATGCTAAAAGGATCCGACCTGGATGGTGGTAACCCGCTCAACTGCTGGAACACATCCTCGAACTCCCAGACCACCTCAATATCCCGCACCGCTGACTCCCCAACCTCCCCAGGTATCGAAATGGTAGCCAAATAGGCCTCACAACCCTGCTCGATCAAACGCTCCGCTTGAACCGCGGAAACGACGATGCCTCCCGGCACCGGTCTCACTCCCTGATAAACCAGTCTTCTGTTAGCATGCTCGAAAACCACACGACCCCGGTGACAATCCAAATGAGCCTTGAACTTTCCCAGCCAGTCCATACCCAAAATGATGTCATAGAGTTCCACTGGGCACACTATCAAATCCGCTGGCATCAGCTTTCCGGCGATAAGAATGTCGACATTCTCCACACAGCCCTGAGTCCTCAACAAGCGACCCCCAGCAACTCTCACCACACCCGAGTGGTCCCCACACAACTCTTGGATACCGCTCCCCGACACCCAATCCGGTGTGGCAAAACTGTGGGACGCTCCGGAGTCAAACAACACATGTGACTCTACCCCAGCCACATTAAGGGTCCCTAAGCACGAAAAGGATTCACGGCAAATAGCAAACACCAATTACAGAGCGAGTAACTGAAATTACAATCAAACAAGAACATAGTTAAGGTAACTAACCAGTAATCGGTCTGCTGCCGCTCGCCTCGCCTGACTCCGCGCCTATGGTGAACACCCTCGGTGCCACTGCGGCCCGTTTCGGAGGCGGTGCCTCGATCCTCACAAACGGCTGAGCCAACTTCGGACAATCCTTCCTGAGGTGACCGGGTTCCTTGCAATGAAAGCACACCGGGCCCCCTCGAGAACAATCCGCCACGCGATGTCCATGGGCTCCGCACCCGAAACAACGTGGCCCAGAACCCGCTTCCCTGGAAGTATCCTCCCACTTCCTCTTCTGTCCCTGCTGCTGACCAGACCTACCGCCCTTGCTCGGAGCAACACTCTGACTTTGAGGCCGTCGCGGAGCCTCTGGTACTGCAGCCTTTAAACTAGCCTCCTGCCTCATCCCCTCCTCAAGCTGCGCTGCACACTCCACCAGTTCGGTTACCGACTCGAACTTGCGGACTATGCACCGATTCCTGAGATCGATACGCATACCTCGCATGAAAGCACCAATCAACTCATACTCGGTATCTGCACCCCGACCAGCAAACCGCTTCAGCCGGTTAAACTCGGCCTCGTACTCTCGGACCGAACGAATCCCCTGTGACAAGTACAGAAACTCCGCCTGTAACCTGTCGCGAGCCTCCCGCGGAAAATACTTGAGATCGAACTCCCTCCGGAACTCGTCCCAAGGCAACACTACTCCCGCCCTCCTCGCAGCAACACCCTGCCACCACTCATGTGCATCTCCCTCCAGATAATGCACCGCCAAGTCAACCCTATACTCCTCAGGGCATCTGATCGACTGGAAGTTCCTCTCCAACCTGGACCTCCACTCATCAGACTCAATCGGTCGAGCACCACCACTGAAAAACTTGGTGCCCAACCTCTGCATATGCTCCATCACCCTCAGGTACGACGGAACCACTGGCTCGGCCTCAGCAACCACTCCCGGAACTCCCGGAGCAACAACACCCGGCATCGCGGCAACCCCCTGTGGCGCCACTGGAGCTGGAGCCGGTACCACACCAGGTAACCTCTCCAAGAGCTGGGCCAACATGCCCAAAACAGCCGCCATCGGGTTCGGGTCCGCACCCGCCTGAGCACCCCCCGGCGCCGGCATCGCACCATACACGGCCGCTGGCTCCGACTGACCTTCCCCCTCGGCGTGATCATACGCCCCCTGCTCCACCGTGACACTCTGCGTCACATTCGCAGCTGCTCTGCCACCTCTACCACCTCTGCCACCTCTGCCGCCACGGCCTGTTCTGCCGCCCCGACCACGGCCGCCGCGACCACCCCGACCTCTGAGACCTTGCCCAACGCTATCAGAATCAACCATCTGCAATAACCACTTGTTACTAATTGACAACAGCAATAGTAAAACAAACACGAGTCTTACCGTGGAATCTCATTGAAGGCTCGAAGAGGATGATCTAGAACTTCAAGCTCAACAATTGACTAACTCCCATAGACAGTTCTAATAGCGGAATTTTTTTTTTTTTTTTTTTTTTTTTTTAAAACTGTCCTAGAACCGTAAATGCTCTGATACCACTTATAACGCCCCGACCGCCCCTACCTGTGGGCCCCATGCCCTCTCTCGGCCCGTGGGCCCCACCCTTGTCCGACGGCCGGTGCGTTAGTCCGGGAGGCTTTTAATACTTGTTTACTGACCCTGCAATCACCACGTGACCTTTCCCCGTGTTTTGTCCTCACTCACACGCTACCGCGAATCACTTCCCGGAAGGTCACCCATCCTTAGACTACTCCAGTCCAAGCACCCTTAACTCTGGAGTTCTTTCGGGCAAGTGATCGGAAAAGGTAAGTGCACTTTGGTGACATAGGTAGCCAAATCAATTCTTATAAGCCTCTCCGCATATACAAGAAACCGGGATGTTACAATCACCCCCACTCACAGAGCGCAACGTCCTCGTTGCGCACCAGGATCGTCACCCTAGACGGTGTGAGCCCACCTGACTTCACACACGTGTTTGGGTTCGGCTCTGATACCAAATTGAAACAACCGCACCCATTTTTAAATTTTGCATTATTAAAATTCCCATAATTAATAATAACTAAACCTCACCAAATAATTTCCGGTTCAAGATTATAAATCCGAATAATCAAGATCATAAATTATTAAATAAAATAATCAATAAACGACAAGTCTAGATCACCCCCTCTTCCTCGCCCTGATTCCACGGTCACACTTTCTCCTTTCCTGCATCAATTAAAATATAAGAGATGCATAAGTATTTCGATAAATACTTAGTGAGGCAATCCTCCCATCTACAGGCTAACAAATAATTAAGATAATTAATATAGACTATCACGAAAATACCGAATAAATCAAACATTTCATGAAACACTCGATCTAGACCCTCCGAGATCGTAAACGGCCTATAATCACGAAATCACACCAATTATCAAAATTATTTAATTACGCCTATGGTCCTGCACTCACCTTATTCCCGCACAGAAAGTTTCACGAGAAAATTCAGCAATTTTTCTAGAACTCCCCGGGATGAATAACCTTCAATTAAATCACCTAAAATAACAAAATAATAAAATAATCAAAACCAATCGAACAACTCGATCTGATTAAACGATACGATTACTAAACCAGTCTAAACCGGTCGTCGACTCCATCGTCGACTTCCATAGCCGGAGCAGCGACGCCTCACCGGAGCTCACCACCGGACTTCACCTCGGCTCAACCCCGATCCACCAACCCGACTGGAGCTCACCGCCGGAGCTCACCGCGGGAGCTCTCCACGGCCTAGCCCGATCCACGATCACGACCCCAAATTCACACGCCGGCGAGTGCTCATCGCCGGAGCTCACCGCGGAA
Organism: Eutrema japonicum; assembly: GCA_030161315.1. Lineage (NCBI taxonomy): Eukaryota > Viridiplantae > Streptophyta > Magnoliopsida > Brassicales > Brassicaceae > Eutrema > Eutrema japonicum. The sequence continues at coordinate 41,863,587 of BSQW01000006.1, forward strand.
GCTCAACCACGGCCCAATCCCGGTTCCAACCACGCACCGTCGCCCACCACCGAAGCTCACCACCGCCCAACCCGATCCACAATCCCGACCTTCATCACGCACAACCCCGCACGCGAGAACTAACTACGGAGAGAGAGGTTTCTTACCGTGGAGGAGAGGAGGTCGCGTCCCGGCTTGGCTCACGGCGGTCACCCACTCGAGCTTTCTCTTGCAGCAGTCGACGGCTAGGTTAATCGTAGAGGGAGATACATACGCACATATAAACATATGTGTGTGGGATCTATTTCTTTTTTTTTGACCCCAAACTCCCAAAGTTATCAATTAAACCCACCCAGAACAATTGATTTTTTCGCGAATTAACCCCAAACTTCTAATTATTCAATTTCAACCTCAAAATTGAATTAGGGATGTTACAATCCTCGTCCACGACCACGATCATTACCTCGATCGCGTCCACGTCTATTTTGCCAATTATTATAGTTGGATGATGCAACATTCACTTCTAGGAATGGAGTTGATCCAGTTGGACGAGACTGATGGTTTAAAGTCACGAGTTCGTTATTTTGTTCTGCCACCAAGAGAACTTGCATCAACTCTGAATACTTCGTATATCCATTTGCCCGATATTGTTGCTGCAGGATTATGTTTCCAGGATGAAATGTTTGGAGAGTTTTTTCGATCATATAAAAAAAGGTGAAATGTTTTGGAGAGTTTTTCCACATAACATTATCCTGGAAGTAATTCTAAACATAGCAGAATTATATTCAATAACGCTATTGTAATCCTGAAACCGGAGGTTTAACCACTCATACTTAGCTTTTGGTAAGATCACATATTTCTGGTGATCAAACCTATCTTTGAGTGATTGCCAAAGATCTGCAGGATCTTCTTTCGTGATATATTCATCTTTTAAACCATCATGGATATGGTGGAATAAAAATATCATGGCGTTTGCCTTTTTTCTTCAGGAGTTGTTTTTGATTTATCGATGGTATAAATGAGCTCTTTTCCTTCTAAATGCATCCTTGCGGCTACTGCCCATTTCATATAATTATTACCAGAGATATCAAGGGCAGCGATTTCAAGTTTCGCCAAATTTGACATGATAATTGAATACATAATATAATAATTCATTAATTTAATTTAAATTTCCAATTTTAAAGCACGCAATGAAATTCGTAAACATAATAAAAACATAATTTAAAACAATATATGAGGCAATACTTCCATATAATTTACGATAATAAACAGAAAATTAAAATAACAATAATTTAAAACGTCTTCTGGACGAAGCAGTTCTTCATGAACGCTTTTATATATGCCTTCTGGACATTTTTATTTTAAGTATGTCTTCTAGACATTTTTGTTTTAAATATGTCCTTTGGACATTATTTTTGTTATATGGTTCTTCTAGAACCTTTCATAAATGTCTTCAGGACATTTATTTTATGGAGGCAATGATATGAGGAGACATATTCTGCCATATGATCATAAGCCAACCATATATTTAAAGAGTCAGAACCTGTCATATGATCTGAGGAGACATAGTCTACCATATGATCATGATCGTGAAGGCAAAGCCTATAATAACGATTGGTTTGGGGAAGGCAGCGCCTATCATCCCGAAAATAAATATAAACAGATTAAACATAAATTAAACCTCATCTTTTTGGTATAGGAACAGATCGTACTGATAACGTGTTATAAAACTATATATATATTATATATGTGAGAAAGGTGAGAGAGAAATATTAAAGCAAATAGTAAAGATAAGAGAGTGGAGAGAGACAGCGAGAGAGAGAGAAATATCTCTTTCTTATCTTATTCATTGTGTTTCTTCACACTTGCATCTGTATTTATAGTAAAAATATAACAGTAAAATATTAGAGTTACTGTCGGTGAGATAACTTCATTCGTGGCAAAGTAAGAGATAAATGAGAATAATTATATTTAACAATTTTCGATTTTTTGGAGATTTTCATTCCGAAAAATCTCAAAAAAATCGAAAAACAAATTCTCGCTTTTAACTTGCACACAAAATAAAATAACTTTTTATTTTTTATTCTAGGTTTTTTTTTTGTTACGGTTTATTTTTCCACACCTACATAAATGAGAATAATTATCTTTAACAAATTCTCGATTTTTTTCGATTTTTTGGAGAATGTAGGTGTGGGAAAATAAACCGTAACAGAATAAACAAAAATTAACCGAAGCATATGAAACAGATTGGTTCGGAGATATTCTTCCTTTGGATTGACCATTTATGAGGACTTTGTATTGGACTGATTTAATACACCACATCATCCATTTAATCCATGTTTCCGCAAACCCCAACTTTCGCAAAAGATGTTCTATAAATGACCATTCTACCCTATCATACGCTTTACTCATGTCCGTTTTAATCGCCAAGAATTTGTCTTTGCACGATTTATTGGTCCGTAATCCATGAAACATTTATTGGGCAATCATAATATTATCCGAAATCAATATGTCTTGCACAAAAGCTGATTCGGTCTCTGAGATTAGGTTTGGTAGCAATCTCTTTAGCCGTTGACATAACACCTTTGAAATTATTTTATATCCCACATTACAGAGACTTATAGGCCGTAATTCTGTCATCCGAGTGGGTCTCTCTGTCTTTGGGATTAGACAGATATTTGTCATATTCAACAAAAAGGAATGCACTGGCTAGCATGGAAAAAATTGTGTCGGAGTAAACCAGACGGGGGAATCGGTTTCCGGACAGTAGATTATTTTAACACTGCGCTTTTGGCAAAACAGTTATGGCGGCTGATGGATACACGACCTCCCTGTTTGCGCTGGTCTTCAAGGGTCGATATTTTCGGAACACATATCCTTTAGATAACATACGAAGCTACTCCCCATCGTATGGATGGAGAAGCATTATTTCGGCTAGACCTCTGGTTAGAAAAGGGCTAATTAAAAGAGTTGGTTCAGGATGTTCTATCTCAGTATGGAACGACCCTTGGATACCATCCTCTCGGCCGAGGTCAGCAATATGCAAAGGGTATAATTATTACCCGAACCTTATGGTTAATCATCTGGTTGACCCAGTGACACAAACATGGAACATGGGATTGATAAATGCAATCATCAACTCGACGGATGTGACGATTATTCGAAGTATGCCCATAAGCAGTATATATAAACCAGATACCCTTGGATGGCATTATACTAAATCGGGAAGATATACGGTTAAGTCAGGATATCATGTCGAACATCAAAGTATGTTTGACAGTAAAAATATCTTCTATGGTCCGGATGTGAAGAAATTGCAGGCACATTCATGGAAATTGAGATGTTCACCAAAATTACGACATTTCATCTGGCAAGCAATATCGGGATGTCTATCGGTCACAGCAAATCTAAGGTCCAGAAGTATTAACTGTGATACACAATGTGTGCGGTGTGGAGCGGAGGAGGAAACAATTAATTATTTCCTTTTTGAATGTCCACCTGCTTTACAAATATGGGCCCTTTCGCAGATACCATCACCCCCGGGGGTATTCCCAACGCCATCGGTTTTTTCAAATTTTGATTATCTTTTCTGGAGACTCCCAAAAGAATATCAGAATAAGAATTTCCCTTGGATTATGTGGTACATATGGAAAGCAAGGAATGACAAAGTTTTTTCGAATACAGATCGAGACCCACAAGAAACTTTGAAACTTGCGGAATGTGAGGCAACATTCTGGGAAGAGGCACAAAGTATCGAACAATCTATGGCACCACAAAGTTTTGGCTCAGCAACGGTAAACTCACATTACGACGGATGGAAGTGCTTTATTGATGGATCGTGGAAGGATACCGATAATTTTTCAGGACTAGGATGGCATTGTTCAAAGGAAGGAGTGGAAGAACCAGTCGTAGGAGCAAGGAATTTACGACGAAGTCTTTCTCCTTTGCACGCAGAACTAGAAGCATTTATTTGGGCCATGCATTGTATGATTGCAAACCAGAATACATCAATAGCCTTTGCAACAGACTGCTCTGATTTGGTGAAGATGGTGTCTAAACCCGCAGAGTGGCCGGCTTTCGCATTACATTTGGAGGAATTCGTAAGGAGAAAGGAGGTGTTCACTTTCTTCTCTATCTCTCTCGTCCCACGCGCAAATAACACAGTGGCGGACAAGCTAGCAAGGAGTGCACGCGTCCACACTCAATACCTCCGGTTTGGATTTCTGAACCGTTTTAGGTACTCAGGCTGTTGACAAAAAAAAAAAACAGATTGGTTTTATTATTTTAAAACTCAGAAACCAAAACCAAAACCAAAAACGAAACCAATTAAAATCGGTTTTAGTGTAAGCAAATCAAACCAAACCGGACAAACCGAAATTTAGTAAATTATGTAGAATGAATTACATGAATATAATATCAATTAAATGGTAATTATATTTTAATATAGATATGATTTTTTTAATTCTTAAATAAAACTGAATCCAAACCAAACAAAAAAATTCAAAAAAGAACCAAATTCAAAGAAAATGTTGATTAATAGATCCAAATATAAAGCCGAAATTTATTAGTAGATTCGGTTGGATTTTCACTTTTAATCCTTTTTCACAAAATAGGTCTATGAAAAATACCCGGAATCAAAAAATCGAACCGAAACCGAACCAAATTAGAAGGTATCGAACCGAACCAAATAGTTATAAATATATGAATGATTCTTCCTATAAAATATTTCGGGTACCCAAATCGGACCGAAATCCGAATCGAACCAAACCGAAATCCCAACAGGTACCCGAAATATACAAAATAGAATTATATATCTAAAAATATTATGTATCTTTAGTTTTTAAATAACAAAATACTCAAAATTACAATTATAAACCGAATATATATTAGTTAACCGTATTTTCTTTGATTTCTCTGACTGACCGGCGTCGGCTCTGGCATCGATCGTACTTTTCTTCTCTCTACTTTTAAAAATTTATTAGGTTTTCTCTTCCCTGGACACGAGATTCGTGAAAGTTTTCTTTCTCTGATATTCTTTTTCTCCTTTGTTGTTGATTATAGACTATGTTTGGATGTCTCATGTGTTTGATCGGGTGATACGTTTGTCGATCCTATGGAGTTTTCAATACCGATTAGTTCTTATTGTCATCATGTTGGTGGTAGTGGGCGAGATCGGAAGTACAATGTCGGTACCGCTTAACTGGTGGACAAGACTATTGGCAATGGAAATTCAAAATCAAGGAGGGACTTTCGAATATTGGTCAATGCAATTCGCTTATGGTGAATTATCTAGGGGCGATTTCTTTGGTTCGAGTAACCGTTTTCTTACCTTCAGGTCAGTTCAGTGCAACCGTGATGTTTCTCTTAATAGAGTGCTTGTTTCCGGTGAGTTCTATCTCTGTCGGCGGGAATTCCGGTTAACAACCGGTGATTGTCCTCATACCCCATGGTATGGAGGTTTCACTTGGGTTTTGATCCTGGAATCATTGGAATAAGCACGTTGTTTGAAAGATGGTTTTCTTCGGATCAAATTTGGCGCAAAACGGAGAAATTGAAACCAATTCGTAGGACTTCTGGGTTAAAGGAGATGTCAAAGATAGCCAAGCATCTAACGAGGAGAAAAACTATTTGTGATTATGTTGAAGAGAATTACAGAATAAAAAAACCTCGGAGAAAGGAAGATTCGCCTCGGAGGAGTTATTAACCTTGAATCGTTAATCTTGAGCAGGAAAAAACCTCAGAGAAAGGAAGATTCTCCTCGGAGGAGCTATTAACCTCGGGCGACCCATCAACCTCAACATCGGTTCTGCAGCCAAAGGAGAGCGAGGATCATATTCACCATCCACCTCGGTTGACTTATTCATCTCGGCGTCCAATGTGGAATCACGACCGGGCGGAAGACGATTGGTCGAACCAACCAAGCCATTCAAAACATCGCGATCTGACATATCGCCTCGGAAATACTAAATTAAGAAGAAAAAAGAGAGAGAAGAGAGTTACCTGAATTTCGGAAGTTTTGTAAAGTGAGAGAAGAGAGCCTCGGGTGATTTCAATTAAACCTTGCTGTTAGAGGGGGGATTAGCACCCCCTGGTTTAACTCGGTTCGAACCGAGATCGGTTCAATCAAGACCGGTCTACGATGGTTCGGATCAAAGACAAGTCGGCCCGAAAACGTTGGGCCGAGCTCGGAATCTCGCTGAAAGCCCATCTCGGCTACAATCTAGGCCCAGCGCGAGCCCAATCCATTACAACAGATAAAATCGGAATATTTCCTCTTTCCCGCCGATCTCGGAAATGGAAATATTCCTTGCGAACAGACCGCCGAAGAATAAGGAATATATCCTTATCTCGGAGGGGAATCCGGAATATTTCCATTCCCTAATCGAGCAAGGAAAAGGGAATATTCACATTTAGAGCCGCCTCAAGACAATATAAATAGAGGAGAAGGTTCATTCATCAAGATGGACACAACTTCCGAAGAGACAGAGAATACAAGAGAGCTCATTACCGATCTCAAGTCTTTTGTCTTTGCCTTCTTACTTAAACTCTGTTGTAACCGCCGACTTAGATCAATAAACGAGATTCCGATTAAAAGTACTGTTTTACCCTTTTTGTGTGATTTACGGATCAACAATTGGCGCCGACTGTGGGGAAAGATAGAACAGTACTTTCGGATATCGTTTGATTGAAGTTCGGCAATGGTTCTTCCAGTCGATACCAACAGTTCGGCAATCTCCGTTCTTCCGAGGATAATTCCTAAATAATTCTAAATAATCCTAAATAATTCTCCAATCTACCCAGCAACAGATGACGGACGAGAGAAAAAAAAAAGTCTCGTTTATGCTCACCCGATCTACACCTCCTCTCAGGGCATTGACGATTACAACAAATCGCATCGGCCCACAACCCAGCGATTCATTATCCCCCGAGTTCATAAGCAATTCACCACCGTGCACCAGGGAGGACGCCACCATCGTTGGAGAGCCGCCACAACACCTTCGAGTTGAGCCGCCGTGATCAAAGGTGGTTTGAGTCGTTGCTTGTGTCGCAAGTCACTGCTGCAACTCGCCCGTTCGAGCTCTCCGGCGACACCAGCAACTCCGATCTGCTCTGCCAGCCTTGCCTCAACATCACCGTCGCTCAGCCTCTGTCCGTTCGCCGATCCGAGCAACCGTTGGTGTTCGTCGCCTTCGCCGCACGTCACCGCTTCTCCTTCACGATCGTGTAGCATCATCTCCTTCGTCAACTCAAGTCATCGTGCCTCTCCTGCCTCAGTCCAAGCTCGTGAATCCAGGACGTAAATCGAGCTCACAAAGCTCAGGCCACCTTCGTTAATCTCCGCCGTCTCGGCAACAAGATCAAGCCGACGTTCGAAAGGGATCAGATTTCTTTGTTGGGCTCAAAAATACTTGTGGCCCATACGATATCATGGCATAGTAGGCCGAGATTCTGGCCCAATAGACATCAACCGAGCTCGTCATGACTTCCACTTGGGGCAATGACCGGACGATGCAAGCTCCAATCAAATCGAGTCCGAGAACTTGAACCCCGACATAACATGCGGTCTTAAGCAAAAAAAAAAAAAAAAAAAAAAAAAAAAAAAAAGGGACAACCTCCGATCTCGTTCTCGCTTGTCACTTATCGATTATAGCTCGTCTACAGAGCTCCCTAAAATTCAGGTATTTTTTATCAAATTTTTTACTTGTTATTCGAAGATATTTTCTTTTCAGATTATATCATAGGATCCGTTCCTTCAAGCCGAACTTAAGCAGTTCGCCGAACTCGTACAGTTCGCCGAACTCGTACAGTTCGTATCATCAAGCCGAACTTAAGCAGTTCGCCGAACTTAAGCAGTTCGCCGAACTCGTACAGTTCGTATCATCAGGCCGAACTTAAGCAGTTCGCCGAACTCGTACAGTTCGTATCATTAAGCCAAACTTTATGTTTGCCGAACTCCAACAGTTCGTATTTTCTAAGTCAAACTTTTAGTTTGCCGAACTCCAACAGTTCGTATTTTCTAAGTCAAACTTTTAGTTTGCCGAAGTCCAACAGTTCGTATTTTCTAAGTCAAACTTTTAGTTTGCTGAACTCCAACAGTTCGTATTTTCTAAGTCAAACTTTTAGTTTGCCGAACTCCAACAGTTCGTATTTTCTAAGTCAAACTTTTCGTTTGCCGAACTCCAACAGTTCGTATCTTCCGAATCAAACTTCTCGTTTGCCGAACTTCAACAGTTCGCATTTTCAACCACCAACGGTTACATATCAACGTCCTGGCCAGACGATCTGATAAAGCCGAGCTTAGCTCGCACGCATCCTCATGGTGCAATGGATAATACACTTTCCACATTCAAAGCCGAGATCAGTCTCGCACCAAATTCTCAGATTATCCGAGCTAAATAAGCCAAGTCCGTCTCGCACACTCGGATTCAATGTGAGAAACCTAGAGCATATTAAGATGGGCTGTTCACGTACACTTAAAACTAAACTCTAGGGTCAAGCCGAACGTCCTTCCTCGCAAATCTAAGCCGACTTCTCAACAGTCGCAAAACTAATAAGCCGATTTCTCAACAGTCGCAAAAACAAGTAAGCCGATTTCTCAACAATCGCAAAAGCAGTAAGCCGATCTACGATAGGGATTGCCGACCTCGAACAGGTTCAGTCGAATTTATCCTCTTCACCCGGCTAAGACCGTACATTTTACGGCACCACTGTGTACGATAAATTCGAGAGGTTCTTATAATGTACGACTTCAAAAAACTAGTCAAACCGCGAGAATTCCGATCTTCATTCTCGAAAGAAATTCACCGGACTCAGAATCTACCGCACTCGAGACGGATTTTGATTGAACCAACCTCAATTCTAACCGAGCTAAAGAATACTCCTCAAAATTCGCCGAACTCATAAACTCCCTTGCCGAACTGAGGGGGGGACCAATTGTTAGAGGGGGATTAGCACCCCCTGGTTTAACTCGGTTCGAACCGAGATCGGTTCAATCAAGACCGGTCTACGATGGTTCGGATCAAAGACAAGTCGGCCCGAAAACGTTGGGCCGAGCTCGGAATCTCGCTGAAAGCCCATCTCGGCTACAATCTAGGCCCAGCGCGAGCCCAATCCATTACAACAGATAAAATCGGAATATTTCCTCTTTCCCGCCGATCTCGGAAATGGAAATATTCCTTGCGAACAGACCGCCGAAGAATAAGGAATATATCCTTATCTCGGAGGGGAATCCGGAATATTTCCATTCCCTAATCGAGCAAGGAAAAGGGAATATTCACATTTAGAGCCGCCTCAAGACAATATAAATAGAGGAGAAGGTTCATTCATCAAGATGGACACAACTTCCGAAGAGACAGAGAATACAAGAGAGCTCATTACCGATCTCAAGTCTTTTGTCTTTGCCTTCTTACTTAAACTCTGTTGTAACCGCCGACTTAGATCAATAAACGAGATTCCGATTAAAAGTACTGTTTTACCCTTTTTGTGTGATTTACGGATCAACACTTGCTAGCAAAACAAGCATGGAAAATCGTTAATGAACCTACATCACTATTATCTCAATTGTATAAAGAGAGATATTTTGCGGCAAAAAAAATTTCTAGAGAGCGGTAAAGGGTATCAGCCTTCCTACGCATGGAGAAGTATAATTTTTGGTCGTGAATTTTTGAAGAGAAGCCTAATGAAATCTATCGGAAATGGGCTAAACACAAAAGTTTGGATGGATAATTGGGTTATGGATCAACACCCTCGACGACCAAGGAACAAAGAGAACTTGATTGACTTGGAGCTGAGAGTAGATGGAGTCCGAATAAAGTTCATGAGATGTTCCCACCAGCAGATGCAACACAGGTTTTGGACACGCTGATTGGAAGAGTATAAGATTCATTTATATGGGCGTATACAAAGCACGGTTCGTATACGGTGAGAAATGGTCATTGGTTCGTCTCTAATCACCCATTGATACAGCAAGAACCCATTACTGTAACAGAGCAAAGCAAAATCAGGTTTAAGGAGAGAATCTGAAAAATCCTAACTGAGCAAAAAAATTGTTTCTTCTTATGGAGAGCTCTTACAAGCGCGTTAGCGGTGGCGGAGAGACTTAACACCAGAGGCTTACATGTGGATCAAGGCTGTAAATTATGTCAACAGAAAATTGAGCTTGTTCTTGAGAATCGTTTGGCATTTCCTTGGATTCATCCTTGGATATGTAGGATCAAGTCTCGATTGAGAGTCTCATCGAGGTGTTGATTCTGTATCTTTTGATAATTAAAATAAAATCCCGGTATTTCTCTTATCATCATGTTCTGTTTCTTTGCGATTCAACGCATCAATTGTGGGAATCAACACAAATCCCGCCACCTGCATCTGGTTTTACAGAAACATTAGAGGAAAATATGGCTTACATTTTTGATTTGATGAATTCTCCAAATATTGCAAGGGATACTACTGATCGTATTCCATGGATCTTATGGAACATTTGGAAGAATAGGAATGCAATTGTATACTCGGGAAAGCAAGATGCTATGGCAGTATGGACGCGCAAGGTTATTGATGATGCTCAAGCGTGGAAGGATGCTAATAAACCTGCTCTAGAAAATGAAAACTCTAGGCTAATAGTCAGAGCATATGACATTCGATGGCATCCTCCTCCACTGGATACGATTAAGTGTAATGTACATGTTAACTGGAGGAAGCCTTTGCTTCATTGTGATTGAGACAAGGTATGATGCAGAGGGTTACTTGGAAGCGCTGATTAGTTGGACTGGACTTTCCGAGCATGAAAACTCATGGGAAAGAGCGGTTACCCTGCTCCATTAACTTCCTCATTTGAAGCTTGAGGGCAAGCTTCGTTTGAGCACTGGGGGTATTGATAAGCCATTAAGAGTATACACCTGCAAGAATAAGAAACAAGTAAGAGTCTCACAGCAAGATGAAGCAGAGGGTATTGACTGCTGACGTGGACAAGGTCAATAGAAGACTGTGTAATTTCGTAGAAGCATATATAGATATTTTGTATTTCTGTTTTAGATATCGATTGGATAATCTGATCTGGGTTTGTTAAGAGTGTGTTTTTAACAGAATAGCGATTATTCTTGAGCTTGTTCTTGAGAATCGTTTGGCATTTCCTTGGATTCATCCTTGGATTTTTAGGATCAAGTCTCGATTGAGAGTCTCATCGGGGTGTTGATTCTGTATCTTTTGATAAGTGATATAAAATCCCGGCATTTCTCTTATCAATTGGTGCGGTGAGCAGCCGATCGCGCGACGACGGAGTTGAACGAAGAATGGTGGAAATCAATGCTGATACAGCGGAGCTACAAGGATCTGTTTCTGAGCTGAACAACGAAGTCGAGATCCTCCGCGGTGGTTGGAAGCTGTTGACGACAGCAAATTCGGAGGTCACAGCTCGAGTTACTGGTATCAAGAAAAAGATGAGCTCCATGGATAAGAACCTGAGCTTGATCTCGCAAATTCTCGCACGAATGGAGGAAAATCAATTCTCCGATAAAGCACGAGGGAAACAACATGTTTCGACATCGGAAACCTCCAATCAGGTACACCCCATAGATTGCGATGCGATTCGGGAACACCAACCGTTAGGTTATCGAGGAATCCACAATGTGTTAGAGAATCGAACTGGTATATTGAAAAAGATTGAATTACCGATATTCGACGGATATCGTCCATACGGTTGGATTGTGCAAGCCGAAAGGTTCTTTCGGCTAGGAAATTACAACGATGCAGATAAACTGGATTTGATGTCTGTAATCCTCCAAGGACCGGTATTAAACTGGTTTAATCGCAAAATGGAAAGAGAAGAGTTTCAGAACTGGCCTCAGTTTAAGAGAAGAATGATTGCAAGATTCAGTTTGAAGTTAGAAGAGAATCCAACCAAGAGGCTATTCAGCTTGAAGCAAACAAGATCTATTGTGGAGTATGTGAATGGATTTGAAGAACTTTCAACGATAGTACAAGGAGTTGATGATGCTAACATGGAACATGTTTTCTACTTGGGATTGAAACCAGAGATGCAATAGGTGATTTAGCTGAGGGAGCCACAAGGTTTAACTGAACATTTTAACGCAGTTATCAGGATGGAAGACATTGTTTTATGTGCCTCAATAGCGGCTTCAACACAACAATCACACACTCGTAGAACATCTTATCTACCTCTCAGATATTCGTCACAGTTTAATTCGCAGAGGTTTGGGAGCAACACCTCAAACCAGGATATCAACAGAGAGGGGACTAAAGGATTTCAAAATCAGGCCGATAGATACTCTGGATCCAAATTGATCACAACAGAGAAACAGCCATGGAAATCGCAGAATGTACCAGCAGGAATTCAAAAGTTAAGCCAAGCTGAATATGAAGAACTGAGATGTCAGGGCTTATGCTACAAATGTAAAGAGAGATGGTCCAGAACACATAAGTGCAAGAATATGGAACTAAAGGTTTTGGCTATGGTTGACGGCATTGAAGTGGAATTAATAGGTGAAGAATGGTTTGATACTTTTGAAGATGAATCAGGCAGAGTTACAGAGCTGATGGAGCTGTCACTATTTTCCTTCCTAGGTTTATCTTCTCCCACTACGACAAAGCTATGGGGAACGATTGGGAAAACCAGAGTAGTAGTAATGTTGGACAGTGGAGCTACTCACAACTTTATTGATCCATATGTGGTTACCAAGGCCAAATTACAGCCAACAAGCAACAACAATTTGGACATATTACTAAGAACATGCATCACGGCCAAAGGGTCAGGGGTTTGCAAGAAAATTCCATTTGTTTTACAATCAAATGAGTTTGAAGCAGATTTTATTGTACTGGAATTGGGGAACAATGACATTATATTGGGGGTACAGTGGTTGAGGACGTTAGGGAAGTGTGCAATGGACTGGGAAAACCATGAGATTTTTTTTAATCATAGAGGAGCGATTGTGACTATCATTGGTGACCCTACTCTCCACGACAATAAGACTTCTCTGAAAATTAGGCAACAATCAATTGGTTTTGATATGGAACTGTTTCAGGCTAAAAAGAAAGAAGAGATTCAAGTAGTTCCAGAACCAATTGAGCACTTATTGGGAAGGTATTTGAGTGTTTTTCTAGAACCTACATCACCCTTACGAGAACATGAACATGTGATTAACTTAGTCGCAGGAGCTGGACTAATAAGTGTGAGGCCGTATAGGTATCCCCATGCATATAAAGAAGAAATGGAAAAGTTAGTAAAAAAGATGCTATCGGATGAGATCATAAGACCAAGCAAAAGCCCCTATTCGAGCTCTGGTTTATTGGTTAAAAAGAAGGATGCTAGTTGGCGTTTCTGCATTGATTATAGACCGTTGAACAAAATCACCATCCCGGATAAATTTCCAATACCTATGATCGATCAACTGTTAGATGAGCTTCATGGAGCTAAGGTGTTCACTAAGCTGGGCTTAAGGTCAGGATATCATCAAATCAGAATGGAAGAAAAAGACATCGAGAAGACATCATTCAGATCATCTACAGGCCATTATGAATTCTTGGTAATGCATTTTGGATTGAGCAATGCTCCGGCAACATTTCAAGCACTAATGAATGAACTATTCATACCATTTTTGGGTCAGTTTGTTCTGGTGTTCTTTGATTACATACTGATTTTCAGTCATACCATGGAGGAACACGTCACTCATTTGAAGACAGTGTTGGATATTTTTGTGAACCAACATTTGCTAGCCAACAAGAAGAAGTGTTCGTTTGGTCAAGGACAGGTTGAATATTTGGGTCATGTAATCTCCTTCCAAGGGGTTGCTACGGATCCAGCAAAGACAGAGGCCATGAAGAAATGGCCAGTACCTAAGAATGTGAAGGAGCTAAGAGGATTTTTGGGCCTCACAGGATATTACCGAAGAATCATCAAAGGATATGGGATAATTGCAAGACATTAACTGAATTGCTCAAGAAAGACGGGTTTAATTGGTCCACAAGAATTCAGCTGGCTTTTGAACAGTTGAAAGATTTTATGATGAATGCTCCAGTTTTAGCATTACCAAATTTTGATGAGGTCTTTATCGTGGAATCTGATGCATTAGGATATGGGATTGGAGCGGTGTTAATGCATGGTCAACAACCCATTGCATATTTAAGTTGCGGATTGAATGATAGAGAACAGATAAAGCCAATCTATGAGAGAAAACTCATGGCTATTGTGCTGGCAATACAGAAATGGAGACACTATCTAATCGGGAGAAACTTTATCGTCCATATAGATCAAAAGAGTCTAAAATTCTTATTGGATCAGTGAGATGTTTCAATGGATTACCAGAAATGGTTGACTAAACTCTTGGGTTATGACTTTGACATCATTTATAAACCAGTAGTAGAGAACAAAGCAGCTGATGGTTTATCCAGAATGATGCCAGCTACAAAAATAACTACCTCAGCCAACCTGTTATCTCTGACAGTGCCTATTATTCTTCAGTTACAAGATATTTTACGAGAGATTGAAGTGGATGAGGAGCTACAGAGTTTAAAACAGAAAGTTCTAGCCAATCAATCTGAGAGAGTGGGATTTACTGTGGTAGATGGAAGGTTATTGTACAAAGGCAGGCTGGTGATTTCAAAAAAGTCATCCTTCATTCCACTAATATTTCAAGTTTATCATGATGAAGTTATTGGTGGGCATTATGGGGTTTTAAAGACTATGCGAAGGATACAACATATTTTTTATTGGACAAAGATGAATACTGACATTCAAATATATGTGGCTGAATGCAGTATCTGTCAACAACATAAATACTCGGCATTATCACCAGCAGGGTTACTACAACCTCTACCTATTCCGCAACACATTTGGGAAGATATCTCTATGGATTTTATAGAAGGGTTGCCTTTGTCGCAGGGGTTCAATGTGATTTTAGTGGTGGTGGACAGGTTAAGCAAGTATGCTCATTTCATTGGTTTGAAACATCCATATACTGCCACTGAGATTGCTTCAAAGTTTGTTAAAGAGGTGGTGAGATTGCATGGATTTCCATCTTCAATAGTTTCAGATCGTGACAAGATCTTTATGAGTTGTTTTTGCAAAGAGTTATTCAAGCTAGCTGGTACAAAGTTGAAGTTCAGCACATCTTATCATCCTCAATCAGACGGACAGACTGAAGTTGTGAATAGATGCGTTGAAACTTATTTGCGTTGTTTTGCTTCTTCTCACCCAAAGTCGTGGGCAAGATTTTTATCACCAGCTAACTTTGAGTTAGAAACCATGCTTAAAGAAAGAGACATGATGTTAACTCAAATTAAAGATCATTTACAGTTAGCTCAAGCAAGAATGAAGAACAATGCTGACAAACAAAAAAGAGAATTGGAGTTTAATGTGGGTGATAAAGTGTTTTTGAAGCTTAGACCATTCTGACAACAGACTGTCTCCCGCTGTGTATGCCAGAAGCTAGCTGCACGTTATTACGACCCGTTTTAAGTGGTGGATCGTGTGGGAGTTGTTGCTTACCGTCTTACGCTTCCGAAAGACTCTAAAATCCATAATGTGTTACATGTGTCTCAGCTGAAACCAGTGCTAGGAGAGAATCACTTGGTTACTGCCTTACCTTCAGTGTTTTCCACTAATGAGGAACTTGTGATTGAACCAGCAATAGTGATTGAGACAAGGTATGATGCAGAGGGTTACTTGGAAGCGCTGATTAGTTGGACTGGACTTCCCGAGCATGAAAACTCATGGGAAAGAGCGGTTACCCTGCTCCATTAATTTCCTCATTTGAAGCTTGAGGGCAAGCTTCGTTTGACCGCCGGGGGTATTGATAAGCCATTAAGAGTATACACCTGCAAGAAGAAGAAACAAGTAAGAGTCTCACAGCAAGATGAAGCAGAGGGTATTGACTGCTGACGTGGAGAAGGTCAACAGAAGACTGTGGAATTTCGTAGAAGCATATATAGATATTTTGTATTTCTGTTTTAGATATCGATTGGATAATATGATCTGGGTTTGTTAAAAGTATGTTCTTAACAGAATATCGATTCTTCATGAGCTTGTTTTTGAGAATCGTTTGGCATTTCCTTGGATTCATCCTTGGATTTGTAGGATCAAGTCTCGATTGAGAGTCTCATCGAGGTGTTGATTCTGTATCTTTTGATAATTGAAATAAAATCCCGGCATTTCTCTTATCATCATGTTCTGTTTCTTTGCGATTCAACGCATCAATTGTGGGAATCAGCACAAATCCCGCCACCTGCATCTGGTTTTACAGAAACATTAGAGGAAAATATGGCTTACATTTTTGATTTGATGAACTCTCCAAATATTGCAAGGGATACTACTGATCGTATTCCATGGATCGTATGGAACATTTGGAAGAATAGGAATGCAATTGTATACTCGGAAAAGCAAGAAGCTATGGCAGTATGGACATGCAAGGTTATTGATGATGCTCAAGCGTGGAAGGATGCTAATAAACCTGCTCTAGAAAATGAAAACTCTAGGCTATTAGTCAGAGCATATGACATTCGATGGCATCCTCCTCCACTGGATACGATTAAGTGTAATGTACATGTTAACTGGAGGAACCCTTTGCTTCATTGTGGAGGAGCTTGGATAGCTAGAAATCATCGAAGTGAAGTACTTTATCTCGCTAGAGAAGCTTTCACGAGATCTTCAAACTGGATCATTGGTGAATTGCGGGGAATAATATGGGTGTTACAAAGCGCGCGAGACTTGAGGACGGTCAACGTTCTGTTCTCTTTAGACTGCAAAGAGGCCTTCGATGCTATCTCTAAGTCAGAGGATTGGCCGAGATACAGAGCACTCACAGAACAAATCTAATCCTTACGACTATGTTTCAGAAGGTGCATGTTTGATTTGGAATCTAAGGAATCGAACTACACAGTCCGAGCAATTGCACAAAGCGTCACACGAGATTGAAAATTCCAGTCTTACCTAACTCTGGGTGGCCCGGCATGGCTTCATCATCAAATTCAAAGAGACGCAATGGGGGTTGATCGAGTTGTGACGGTTTTCTTTCAGCAGGAAGCCATTTCTGTTGATAGCATTTAATAGTCTTTTCTTTAGGCCTTTGATGTTTTACGAATGCTTTTTGGCTTCGATTTTCTTGGTTTAATTGGTTTAATATGCTTTACGAATGTTTTATAGTATTGATTAGTGAGGATTAATTGATTGCTTTTATATTTATATAAACCAATACACCTCATATGCTTTACGAATATTAATGGCAATTATGGACGAAGAGGAGAAGACAAATTTAAACTGATCTGTATTGGTTTAATATTTTTATGAGGTGTGAAAAAGCTGATGTGTCATTAATTGATTGCTTTTTTTTATATAAACGAGAATATATATACATAGTCAAATGGAGGTTCTTTCTATTTGGTAATTTTCTAAATTCATGAACAAAAACAAAAACAAAAATGATGGTGGAAGTGGAATGGTGGAATTAGAAAAGGTAGCAAATTAAAACGCTCCAATCAAAATCATTAATATGGAAACTACGTAGATTATATTGCCATTAATATATTAATAATTAGAGAAACAAATTTTAAGGACTTTGAATGCGTTCTTAGATCCCATTCGTAAGCTCTTCCTATAAGTAATAATCGTTTCATTCTCGCAATCTTATACAATTTAATTTCAACTCATTAAAAACAAAAAATGGCAAAACCTGCGGGCTCCTATTGTCTCCTCTCATGTCTCTTTGCCTTGCTTGTGAGTTTTGCCTTAGCAGCCAAAGATGAACAAGAAAAACAGGTAATTGCCCAAATCAACCTTTGCTAATTATTGATTTATATGACAAGCCATGATGATGAATTAATGATTATGATGATGATAATCCTATTCCTTGTAGGTGTATATAGTATACATGGGTGCACTTCCTGCTCATGTTGACTACATGCCAATGTCCCATCACACGAGTCTTCTTCAAGAGGTCACCGGAGAGAGGTGCAATTAATTATTTTCATTTTAACGGCATAATTAAGGCATAAGTGTATATTGATGAATTATATTTAATCAATCAGTCCTGGTTTGATTATTTGTATATAGTTTCATTTTAAACGATCAAAGTCATAGATCGATAAAGATCCTAGCAATAACTAACGTATTTTCTTTTCTTTTTTTTGTAGTTCGATCGAGAATCGATTGGTTAGGAGTTATAAAAGGAGTTTCAATGGATTTGCTGCCCGGTTAACTGAATCAGAAAGAGAGATACTAGCTAGTAAGTGTTCTAATAAAGGGCTTACTCGACCCGAACAAAATTCAAAAATATTTACGCAATTTCAAATTACATGCTTATAGTTTAACAATTTTGTGAAAATATAACCCTTTTTTTTTGTAATCATTTTCTTAGGTATGGAAGATGTTGTGTCGGTGTTTCCTAGCAAGAAACTGAAGCTCCAAACGACGACGTCTTGGGATTTCATGGGTCTCAAGAAAGGTAAAAGGGCGAAACGAAACCCTAGCATCGAGAGCGATACGATCATCGGTGTCATCGACAGTGGAATCTACCCTGAATCTGGAAGCTTCAGTGACAAAGGCTTTGGTCCACCTCCGAAGAAATGGAGAGGTGTTTGCGAAGGAGGCAAAAACATTTCTTGCAACAAGTATATATAAACCCACTCATATTGATCATACAATTAAATTGCGTAAAGATTTGTCAATTTTGTAGTCTAAATGTGAAAAAATGATGCGTGTTTGTTGTATGCAGCAAGTTTATTGGCGCTAGGTACTACACACCCAAAATAGAAGAGTTTCCTCATTCAGCAAGAGACAACATGGGACATGGATCGCACACAGCGTCTACAGCAGCTGGAAACGCTGTGAAGGACGTGAGCTTTTACGGACTAGGAAATGGAACCGCGAGAGGAGGCGTTCCGGCCGCAAGAATAGCGGTTTACAAAGTATGTGAGGCCGGCCTCGTTGGGTGCACTAGTGATGGAATTCTATCCGCGTTCGATGATGCAATAGCGGACAACGTCGACCTCATCACCATCTCCCTCGGTGGGGATAACGGTGAGCCGTTTGAAGTGAACCCGACCGCGATTGGGGCTTTCCATGCCATGGCCAAGGGTATCCTTACTGTGAATTCAGCTGGAAACAATGGTCCAGAACGTAGCACAGTCTCGAGCATAGCGCCGTGGATCTTTACCGTCGCTGCTAGTAATACGAACCGCGCATTCGTCACCAAAGTTGTTCTCGGAGACGGCAAGACAGTTGTCGTGAGCACCAAGAAACACATCATTGTTCTTTATGAAAAATCGCCAACGTACATATCTTGTCCTCTGCTAATATTTATGCTTGTTTTACCAAAACAGGGAAGATCGGTAAATTCCTTTGATCTTAAAGGAACAAAGTACCCTCTAGTGTACGGAAAATCAGCTTCAAGTAGTTGTGATGTTGCTTCCGCCAGGTATTTAACTTCCGTCCCAAGAAAACATTTATCTTCATATATACGTTTTAGCCCTTTCACACATAGCGGGTTTAGATGGTAATTGTGGTTTCAGGTTCTGCTCACCAGGATGTCTAGACAGTAAACTTGTTAAGGGAAAGATTGTGTTGTGCGATTCCGCAAACCCTCCCGATGAAGCTCAATCTATGGGAGCCATCGCGTCCATTACTAAGAGCAGCGAAGCAGACTTGGCCATTATTTTCTCTTTCCCAGTCTCTGTTCTATCGGAAGACGACTATAACACTGTCCTCTCGTATATGAACTCCACAAAGTAAACCTCGTCTCTCTGTTTCATTAGATTTCTTACAAACTCTCCATCTCAAAGCTTTTTTTTTTTTTGTATTGGACAGAAACCCGAAAGCGGCTGTTTTGAAAAGTGAGACGATTTTTAAGCAGACAGCTCCCGTCATTGCTTCTTACTCTTCCCGTGGTCCAAACACAATCATTCCTGATATTTTGAAGGTATATTTAGAAACGGAGAAGATATCAATTACTTGTACCGGTATTTCTAGCATTTATTTGTCTAATTTTATGCTGAATTTGATTCCAGCCGGATATTACAGCACCGGGATCAGAGATCCTCGCTGCTTATTCTCCTGATGCTCCACTGAGCAAGTCAGACACAAGACATGTAAAGTACTCTGTTTTAACCGGAACTTCAATGGCTTGTCCGCACGTTGCTGGTGTAGCCGCCTACCTAAAAACGTTTCACCCTCGCTGGTCTCCTTCCATGATCAAATCCGCCATCATGACTACCGGTAAGCAAAATAAGATGCACTCTGTTTAGAATTATCTGATATTTTTTCTTAGGAACAAAACCTTCTTGTGTCGCAAGAAATACTTAGAATACTCTGTTTTTGGGGATTTCTTGCAGCTTGGCCAATTAATGCATCTACTTCTCCGATCAACGAGATGGACGAGTTTGCTTATGGAGCAGGTCATGTCGATCCGGTAGCCGCAATTCATCCTGGACTTGTCTATGAAGCTAATAAATCCGACCACATCGCTTTTCTCTGCGGCTTGAACTACACCGGAAAGAACTTAAAACTCATCTCCGGCGAAAGCAGCAATTGCAATAAAGAACAGACTAAAAATTTACCCCGAAACCTAAACTATCCTTCCATGACTGCTCAAGTCTCGGCCACAAGACCGTTCAAAGTTACTTTCCGTAGAACAGTCACAAACGTCGGAATGTCTAACAGTACTTACAAAGCAAAGGTAGTTGGATCTAAACTCAAAGCCAAGGTTGTTCCCGATGTCTTGTCTTTTAAGTCGTTGCACGAAAAGAAGTCTTTCACGGTGACAGTTTCAGGCAAAGGTCCCGGAGCTGAAAAACTTGTGTCTGCACATCTGATCTGGTCTGATGGCTTCCACTCTGTGAGAAGCCCCATCGTTATTTACGCCGCAAACTGATGAGTCCGAATCAGTTTCTGTCTGTATATGTTATCAACGATTATGATTGTTAATTCTTAGTGTTCATGGTATGTTTTTTTTTTTGTTGCTAAAGCGTTCATGGTATGTTAATTAGTTTTTAATGATGTTTCTGGTTCCTCTACCTACAATTTGGTTCTAAACCTCGAATTAAGAACCTGTTCTTTGCATAAGTTTTCTTGTTTTTCTACCATGTCGGCGCTAAATATCAAGAGGGTCATGAGAATCATAAAAAAGTATTAAAAGTATACAAGGTGAAACTTGGAAAGTGGTTTGGCACTCGCTTAAGACTCCTAAAGCTCAAAATGTTGCTCAAATTCTAAATCCTTTCCAAAGTCTTAAACAAAATAAGCAAACATTCCCGTTGATAGGGGTTTCCTACGAATGAGTGGCTTTAACATAGTTTGGACCCCGCTCCGTAATCCAGAACCTCGGCAATTCAAAAAAAAAAAATAAGCAAACATTGTAAAACGAGTTTTTTTAGTTGAATAAATGATATATTTTCTTCAACAAACAAAAAAAACTTGGAAACTGAAGACATGCACAGTTCTTGTATTCAAGCCTTATATGGCTGTGTTACAACTTGTCAGAGATTAACCAATCGACATCGTTCCAGATGCGGAGCCAAAGCCGAGACAATAATCTTTGAATTCCGGCTTAGACTCATGGCAACATGGGCATTTGCCATGTATCCAAAATTTTTATTAAAATTCTTCAAGAAAAAATGGCCCAAAAAACTATTAAAAACAAATTATTTGGAAAAGGGCCCAAATTTTATTTTTTGCCTAAAGTTCATATATAAATAGAGACGGGTCTGGCCCTCTAGTGGATACCATCCTCTCCGAGATACTTCATGAGTCCTCTTTTCTCAAATAGTCTTTTTCCTTTGGATAATTTGATATATTTGGAAAGTCTGAAATGAAAAAATATAGTGTTATTGGTACTATGATTTTAAAATATATGTTCAAATTCAGTGTTATTGGTTATATGATTCATAAATACTAATTTAAATCACGTGTTACTCAATCTTACGAATTTACTTATGGATTTGATTTTACTATGAATTTTAGTGGATTTGGATGGATTTCCAAGTTAAAAATACAAAGGGAAAATTCCATAAAAATATCCCAACTTTATTCCGATAAGCTTTTTAATACTTGAACTATTTTTGTACCCAATAAAATACCCAAACTATTTGTTTTACCCGTTATTATTATTTTGGTTGATCATATGTAATTACATTGTTGTTATATTTTTTTATATTTTATGAGGTTTTCGAAAATTTTAGTTCAAAAATTCAAAATATAATATATTTTTAAAAAAATTTAAAATTATTGTTTCTTAACTTTATAGTTTTTTGGATTTTTTTTCGATTTTTTCGAATTTATTTCGATTTTTTGAAAATTGAATGTAATTATTTATTTATTAATTAATATATTATTATTAAATATAAACACTGTATCAAACCGTATATGACGTAGCTCTCCCTAGATCGAAACTCCAAAGCTGGTAACTCGAAGGATAACCCTTGCAAGCGGCTGCTTCAAGGCGTGGGGAGTGATTGGTGTCGCACAAAGGTGATGGGGATCCTCTGATATACCGTGGGACTACTTAGGATATTACACACCTAACTAGATCACCAAGCTTAGATATTACACACTAAGCAGAATCAAGAGGTGAAGAACGATGAAGAACTCATCTCTTAGAAACAAACGAAGGCTGCGCCTCAAAATATATTAAAAAGGTAGGTTAAAGTTTCCAGCGACCTTACATGAGTTTATAAAGGGAAAAACGTGCCCTTAAGTTTAAAGAATTGCAAAAATAACCCAAAAGAAAAGAAAATAAAGGAAAGGCACAAAACAGAGGTCTTTTTGCGCAATAAGAGTAAAAAAAAGGAAAGATAGAGAATAGATGCATCTATGCTGGTCGAGAGTGTGCATCTTGTGCCTCAGAGTGACTAGTGAACTAGGTGTGGCGGTTTATCTTTGCCTCATTAAAAACCTATCTTTGCAAAACCCAAGTGGGACAAAAACAAAGACAGGGAAAAAGAGTGCAAAGATAGACCGCAAGCTCACTAGCCATCTTGTACTTGGATTAGGACGAGTGTTGGAGTTGTTTCTTTGCTTTCTTGGTTTAAGTAGTTGGGTTGCTGCTGAATGTTGTTAAGAATGCCAGCAACAGCTTCCTTGAGCTCCTTAGTCCTTGCTCGTGTCATTGGACCAGTTGAAATGACCTTAGGCTCCTCGGTTACAAGCTCCTCGTCTCCAAGTTCTTCTTGTGCTGATTCGAGCTTCTCGGCTACAAGTTCTTCATCTGTTGGTCCAATGCTATCCATGATCACATCATCCCCTCCTTCTTGAAAAGGATTTGACCTCAAATCTGGATCATCTGCAAGAAAAGGAGCTAAGTCAGAAACGTTGAAACTAGGACTGATGTTGTACTTACCTTGAAGGTCCAGCTGGTAGGCATTGTCATTGATCCTCCTTGTGATCTTGAATGGACCGTCGACTCTAGGCATTAGTTTGGACTTCCTTTGTTCTGGGAATCGATCCTTCCTCAAATGCACCCACACAAGGTCTCCTTCCTCAAAGATCACCTTTCGTCGCCCCTTGTTCTGATATTCAGCATACTTCTTCGTTTTTGCTTCTATGTTGGTTCGAGCTTCTTCATGAATTCGCTTAACCAGATCAGCCTTCTGTTTCCCATCTAAGCTCACTCTTTCACTCAAAGGCAGAGGAATTAAATCCAAAGGAGATAAAGGACTAAATCCATAAACAATCTGAAACGGGGAATACTTAGAAGCCGAATGCACAGCATGATTGTATGCAAACTCTATGTGCGGTAAACAATCTTCCCAAGTTCTAATGTTCTTTTTAATTAGAGCACGCAGAAGAGTCCCTAGAGTCCTATTGACGACTTCTGTTTGCCCATCAGTTTGTGGGTGACAGGTAGTAGAGAATAATAGTTTAGTTCCTAGCTTAGACCACAATGTTTTCCAGAAATAACTAAGAAACTTAGTGTCTCTATCAGATACAATGGTCCTAGGCATACCATGGAGACGCACAATTTCTCTAAAGAACAGACTTGCTACATGAGATGCATCATCTGTTTTATGACAAGCAATGAAATGGGACATCTTAGAGAATCGGTCTACTACTACAAAGATAGAGTCCTTCCCTGTTCTAGTCCTAGGCAGCCCTAGTACGAAGTCCATGGATATGTCAGTCCAAGGATGAGACGGAACAGGGAGAGGGGAATACAAACCGTGGGGCATAACCTTTGATTTAGCCTGTTTGCAAGTTGTGCACCTGTCACAGATTCTCTCCACGTCTCTCTTCATGTGAGGCCAATGGAAGTGATCTTGCATCACCTTCAGGGTCTTATCCCTACCGAAGTGCCCCATCAACCCTCCTCCATGTGCTTCCCTAACCAGCAAGTCTCGTATAGAACAGTTAGGTACACACAAGCGATTATCATAGAAGAGAAACCCCTCACTTCTATAATAATGGCCAGCAGCAAACTTTTCACAAGCTTTAAATACTTCTTGAAAATCAGAATCAGAAGCATATAAGTATTTAAGCTGCTCAAAACCCAGCAGTTTTGCATCTAGGGTAGTTAGTAACACATACCTTCGGGACAATGCATCAGCAACCACATTGTCCTTACCCTTTTTGTACTTGATGACATAGGGGAATGTCTCAATGAACTCAACCCACCTGGCGTGCCTCTTATTGAGCTTGTGCTGCCCCTTTAAGTGTTGTAGAGATTCGTGGTCAGTGTGTATGACAAATTCCTTAGGCCACAGATAGTGCTGCCATGTTTGCAACGCTCTCACTAGTGCATACAGCTCCTTATCATACGTTGGGTAGTTAAGAGTGGCTCCCCCAAGTTTTTCACTAAAGAACGCAATGGGCTTCTTTTCCTGCATTAAAACAGCTCCAATCCCTACACCAGAAGCATCACACTCAATCTCAAAGGTTTTAAGAAAGTTTGGTAAAGATAAGAGTGGAGCGTGAGTGAGCTTGTTTTTCAGGGTCTGGAATGCTTCTTCTTGTGCTGCTCCCCATTTGAAACCAACTTCCTTCTTGATCACTTCGGTAAGTGGCGCAGCAAGAGTGCTGAAGTCTTTAACAAACCGCCTATAGAACCCAGCAAGGCCGTGGAAGCTTCTCACGTCGCCTACTGTCTTCGGAACAGGCCAATCTCTTATAGCTTTGACCTTCTCCTCGTCAACCTGTACGCCATCTGCACTCACAACAAAGCCTAAAAAGACCACGTTATCTGTACAAAACGTGCACTTCTTAAGGTTGGCATAAAGCTTCTCCTCGCGAAGTACGTTCAAAACAGATTGCAAATGTCCTATATGCTCTTCTAAGTCTTTGCTATATACCAGAATGTCATCAAAATACACTACGACAAAGACTCCTATGAATGATCTCAAAACATGATTCATTAGTCTCATAAATGTACTAGGTGCGTTTGTGAGGCCAAAAGGCATAACCAACCATTCATATAACCCATGTTTTGTTTTAAATGCAGTTTTCCATTCATCTCCTTCTTTCATCCTAATCTGATGATATCCACTCTTTAGATCGATTTTAGAGAACAACCTAGAGCCATGAAGTTCATCTAACATATCATCTAGTCTAGGAATAGGGTGTCGATACTTCACCGTAATGTTGTTTATGGCTCTGCAATCGACGCACATACGCCAGCTCCCATCCTTCTTAGGTACGAGCAGAACCGGTACAGCACATGGGCTCATGCTCTCTCTGATGTGTCCCTTCTCTATGAGCTCATCAACCTGTTTTTGTAACTCCTTAGTCTCCACAGGGTTGGTTCTGTATGCTGGACGGTTTGGTAGCGAAGCTCCTGGCACGAAATCAATCTGATGCTCGATGCCCCTAATTGGTGGCAGTCCCGTGGGCTTGTCTCCTGGAAATACATCTTCATAATCCTGCAAAAGAGTTTTCATTTCACTCGGTAGCACCGGTGCAAGATTAGTTAAGCTCGTAAGAGCTTCTCTAAAAACAAACAGGAGTAGGGGTTGTTTAGAAGCTACAGCCTGTTTTATATCACCTGATTTGGCCATGAGATTGGTTCGTTGCACCTGTTCTAAGCTCAGCTCTCGTTGTTGTATTCCTTTTGAGCTTGCATTCTGCTTCATTCGCTGCTTGAGAGTCATCTGGTCTTGATGAACTTCACTGGGTGTCAAAGGAACCAGAACGGTCCTCTTACCCTTGTATTCGAATGAATGGCGATTTGTGAAGCCATCATGCATCACTCTGCGATCAGATTGCCAAGGCCTTCCAAGCAGAATGTGTCCAGCAGCCATGGGAAGTACATCACACAGTATCTTGTCTTCGTATGCACCAATGGTGATAGGGACCAGCACCTGCTTGCTCACCTTCATTTCACCATCTTCATTAAGCCATTGAAGCTTGTATGGCTTTGGGTGCTTCGTCACTTTTAATCCGAGCTTACTAACCATTGTTTCACTTGCCACGTTAGTACAGCTTCCTCCATCTATGATGAGGCTGCAAACTTTTCCTTGGACCAAGCATCTAGTGTGGAACAGGTTCTCTCTCTGTTCTTGTTCATTAGTAGCAGTTTGCACACTTAGGGACCTCCTTGTAACTAGTAACTGCCCTTGTGCAGGCTGCTCTTCACACTCAGATAAGTATTCAAGGCCTGTTTCTTCTTCATCTTCTGTTTCTATCTCTCCATTGTCTAACAGAACCATGACTCTCTTGTTGATGCATTCGTTGGCATAGTGGCCTCTCCCTTGGCACTTAAAACACTTAACATCACGGTTTCTGGTTGTTGGAGTTTCAACTTTGCCCTTGCCTTTGTTGTCTTGATTGATCATATAAGGTCTCATTTCTGGTCTTGGCGTCACTACTTGCTTGCCATCACGTTGTGAAGTGTTTGCTCTGTCCTCCCTTTGATAGTTTGGTTTAGAAACAGCATGTCCGTTCCCATAGCTAAATCGTGAAGGACCTTTGCGTTTGAGCTGTTGCTCTATCAGAATCGCCTTATGCAGCATCTCCTCTAGCTCAACATAGTGTTGCATCTCCAATCTGTCTTGAATGTCTCGGCTTAACCCTCCTAAGAAGCGTGACATGGTAGCTTCCCTATCTTCTGATATATCAGCACGAATTAGGAGTGACTCCATCTCTTGATAATAGTCCTCTACGCTGCTGCTTCCTTGAGTGAGTTTTCTTAGCCTGCTGTGCAGCTCGCGGTGATGATGACTTGGGACAAATCTCTTTCTCAATACTCTCTTCATCTCTGCCCAAGTAGTCACTGGTTCTTCTTCATTACGTCTTCTAGAAGTAACAAGCTGATCCCACCAGCTGAGAGCATAATCACTGAATTCTGTTGCAGCTACTCTCACCTTGTTAATCTCTGTATAGTTCTGACAATTAAAAACCAGTTCTATCTTTTTCTCCCACTCCAAGTATGCATCAGGATCACTCTTGCCATTAAAAGGTGGAATTCTGAGCTTAAGACCCCCAAAGCTGTCTCTACCTTCTCCATCACGTCTATGCCTCCTACGGCTGCCCCTGGTTGAATCACTCTCTTCACTGTAGTAGCTGGCTGTGCCATCGTCACCAGGCTGTTCCTGTTGGTGTCGACCTCCCCTACGAGCTCCCCTGGGTTGGTTATTGCCGTGAGCTGGCTGTTGTTGTTCTTGTCGAAGAGCATCGAGCTTGGCATCCATCATCTGGTCCATACGTGCTAGTATTGCATCCATTAGGAGTTTGTTGTTCCGCATGTTGCTGGTCTCCTCTCCATCTTGTGACATCTTAACCTGGAAAACAGAAATAAAAACTCGCCAGTAACAGGTTCCTTGCGAAGATGAATCACAGAACAAAGCACACAATCCAACAGGAAATAACAGGTTCTATGATGGATTTAAACACGTTTTCTGGCCTTAGCAATGGTAATAACTGAGCCTAGGTGCTTAAACAACTAACTAGAAGCAATTTAAACACAAAAACTTTCGACAGACCTAAGAACACAGAAAAGGAAAGTTTGATCTTCCCCTAAAAACCCTAGGTGCGCCGCGAACAGGTATTCTTCTTCTCTAGCTAATTTTTTTTTTTTTTGTTTTCTGAATGAAACTAACTATCAAAACAGGTTGCTAGTGATGAACTAACACGGAAACTACAAGAAACCAGACCTCTTAAACACAGGAAATCAAAGAAAAACAGGTCTGCAATTCTCGACAGAGTTGGAAAAGAAGAAAACAAATTAATAACAGAGTTGGAACGAGATTACCAAGTGATTTAGAGCCAGGCTCTGATACCACATGACGTAGCTCTCCCTAGATCGAAACTCCAAAGCTGGTAACTCGAAGGATAATCCTTGCAAGCGGCTGCTTCAAGGCGTGGGGAGTGATTGGTGTCGCACAGAGGTGATGGGGATCCTCTGATATACCGTGGGACTACTTAGGATATTACACACCTAACTAGATCACCAAGCTTAGATATTACACACTAAGCAGAATCAAGAGATGAAGAACGATGAAGAACTCATCTCTTAGAAACAAACGAAGGCTGCGCCTCAAAATATATTAAAAATGTAGGTTAATGTTTCCAGCGACCTTACATGAGTTTATAAAGGGAAAAACGTGCCCTTAAGTTTAAAGAATTGCAAAAATAACCCAAAAGAAAAGAAAATAAAGGAAAGGCACAAAACAGAGGTCTTTTTGCGCAATAAGAGTAAAAAAAAGGAAAGATAGAGAATAGATGCATCTATGCTGGTCGAGAGTGTGCATCTTGTGCCTCAGAGTGACTAGTGAACTAGGTGTGGCGGTTTATCTTTGCCTCATTAAAAACCTATCTTTGCAAAACCCAAGTGGGACAAAAACAAAGACAGGGAAAAAGAGTGCAAAGATAGACCGCAAGCTCACTAGCCATCTTGTACTTGGATTAGGACGAGTGTTGGAGTTGTTTCTTTGCTTTCTTGGTTTAAGTAGTTGGGTTGCTGCTGAATGTTGTTAAGAATGCCAGCAACAGCTTCCTTGAGCTCCTTAGTCCTTGCTCGTGTCATTGGACCAGTTGAAATGACCTTAGGCTCCTCGGTTACAAGCTCCTCGTCTCCAAGTTCTTCTTGTGCTGATTCGAGCTTCTCGGCTACAAGTTCTTCATCTGTTGGTCCAATGCTATCCATGATCACATCAGTATATAGATTCATATACATCTGGTAACTTGGGGTTGTGAAATGAGTATACGATTCGTAATTGGATATTTAAAATGGGCAAAACAAATAGTTTATATATTTTAATGGGTACAAAAATAGTTTGAGTCTGATCCGAAACGGTATCGTTTTGCACCATATCGCATTACGCTGAAAACGGTGTCGTTTTGCACTATATCGCATTACGCTGAAAACGGTTTCGTTTTGAAAATCTTATAACCGTTGTGTGCTTATGTTATGTGTGATGCCGAGAAGAGACAATTAATTCCACCCTGAGAGATGGTAGCAATCCGCGTCTTGTCGCGAAAATTCCCAACTTTCGCTTCGCTTTTCTTCCAAAACCTGACTAGAAATCCGGCAATACATCGAATTTCATTCTCGTATCTAAAACCCAAGACGCTACACCCGGTTTCGCCGAAGCCCTTCACGGCGTTTGTCGCTCAGTTCCATGACGGGAGGCCAAGGGGTCCTCTCTGGAGAGGGAAGAAGCTTATCGGTAAAGAGGCCCTTTTCGTGATTCTGGGTCTCAAGAGGTTGAAGGAAGACGACGAGAAGCTGGACAAGTTTATAAAGACCCATGTTTTCAGATTGTTGAAGTTAGACATGTTAGCTGTTATCGGCGAGCTTGAAAGACAGGAAGAGACTGCGCTAGCTATCAAGGTGATTTCTCCATGTTCTCTCAGGATTTTTTTTTTGCTTCGGGTTATCTTTTACTTGCGTCGCTTTTAGTTTGATTTCACATGTGGGTGTTTTTTGGGGCAATTCTTTGACCTGTGCTTGAATACTACGATCGTGTATCCGTTTGCATATAGTTTCATCGTAATATTCGATGTTTCTGCTCAGAAAATAGGGGTCGATTTTTGTTAGATGCAGTGTCTTGTGAAGGTGCTCGTAAACTGTTCGACGAAATGCTTGTGTTGACATTAGGGTAATTTGTATGCTTAAGTTGATAAATCATCATGAAGCTTTAAACTTTCCTATATGAATCATATACGCATGTTCTTGTGGTTCTGTGTCTTTTCCAAGTCTTGCTTCTTTTGTACCTCTTAGTTCGTGCATTTCATTTGTGTTGTTAATGATTGGCTTCTTGAACTTGCAGATGTTTGAGGTGATCCAGAAACAGGAATGGTACCAACCCGATGTGTTTATGTACAAGGACCTTATAGTATCTCTAGCCAAGAGTAAAAGAATGGATGAAGCAATGGGGTTGTGGGAGAAAATGAAGAAAGAAAACCTCTTTCCGGATTCTCAGACGTATACTGAGGTTATCAGAGGATTTCTGAGAGACGGATGTCCCGCTGATGCCTTGAATGTGTATGAAGACATGTTGAAATCTCCAGATCCGCCAGAAGAGTTGCCGTTTAGGGTTCTGTTGAAGGGGCTTCTGCCGCACCCGCTTCTCAGAAACAAAGTGAAGAAGGACTTTGAGGAGTTGTTCCCTGAGAAACATGCTTATGATCCACCAGAAGAGATATTTGGTAGATGTTGAGGTGTGTATGCACAAAACTCTACTCTTCTACCTCAGTGTTTCCCAAATTGTTTCTCTGGAATTTGTGTTTATTCCTCTTATGAAGTTTCAGTCTTTTCGCACTTTAAAGTAGTTAAATCATATCTTATTGTAGATCAGTCTGAATCTTGAATTGCACACTGAAACAATATCAACAGGAAAGGTCTGCGACTGTTATTCATGTGTGACTTGTGTGCATACAATATCAACAGGGGAAGTCTATCTTGATCAAGATCCAGAATGTGGTCTCTCTTGAAGAAGTGTCATCAGATCTTAGCAAGTGGGGAAATAAAATCAATAGACGTTACATCACAAGAAACAAATACTTACTTAGTTCGACCAACCCAAATAACGTAGACTTCTAATCGTTGTTCTGATGCTTCATAATATTAGTCAAAGACCGAACTTTTGTGAAACGATCATCTTTTATAGAAAAGATTCTAAGTTGACAACTTTTCCACATTTCTCTCTGGCCTCTCAGGTTGTTGAAGAGGTCCTCTTTCCATTATTCCTTCATGAACACTCTGGTAGAGATTTATTATCGTTGATTTAGTAGATGATTCTTGTCCTTGTGGGCGTGCCGGAGTGGTTATCGGGCATGACTAGAAATCATGTGGGCCTTACCGTGCAGGTTCCAATCCAGCCGCTCACGGTTTTTTTTTTATATTGTTTTCAATGTGATCATTATTGACCCCTAAAAAGCTAACTGTTGAGAAATCTGCAAACTAAGTGCCATGTTGGTTTTTAGCATACATGACCAAATCCATTTGAGTATCTCGAATATTATGTGGTCATTTAGTATAGAATATGGCATCCACTTGACGAGACAAGGAGAACATTTTTAGTTTGGGATCAAAGATAATTTGACCATTCTTTTTATTAATGTGACATTACTGGTGAAATCTTTTGAGAATAACGTTAAGATCTTCCCGCCGTTTAATCTTCTTTTTTTGAATATAATGTTATAGAAGCTCAAGTACAATTATGGTTGGCTCTTTGTGATCAAGAAAGGTTGGAAACATATAGAAGTGGTAAATATTCTTTCCACATTGACATCTTTTAGTACAGATATGTCTACAAGATTTGTCAAATATCCAAGAATAATTTGAATAGATAAAAAACAACACCAAATTGTCTCTAACCTGGTATATCCAAAAAACTAAACCGAATTGACTAAAGCTAGAGTGGTTAACGATTAGTTTTTGTTTGACTTGACATGTGATCATAGTTGCAAGCATTGTCTCTATATATATATATATATCCACTGATCTTGTTGTGGCTACACACCTCATCAAACTATCTTCTTCTTGGTTCTTTATCATCTACTCCGCACATTTCTCTTCTTTTTGGTCAAAAATTCATTAGTCTTAACAACACATTTGTCTATTAAAAAAAAAAGGAAATTAGTAATGGAAGGTAAAGTAGGATCATCATCTTCTTCTTCTTCCTTCACCACTCAACTCTTTGGCCCCAAGGAACCTTCTTCCTCCTCCAATTTCAACTCCATTTTCCATCCTCCCTACAAGGTCCTACTTTTATCCCCTCTTCCTATAGTTCCTTCTGTTGTTTTTTTTTTCTGATTGATTCTTGAAATTCATTCTTCCTTTTTTTTTTTTTTCCTTTTATTGACTTTTCAGGGAACAGCAAGAAACATCCTAAGCTCCAAACATGGGTCCCTAGGTCAGTGGAAAAGCCTTTCTCTAACTATTTTTGTTTTTGGACTTTTTTACTTTGTCGCCCTTCTTGAATCAATATGGTTCCTTTGCTTTACATTAAGCCAAGTTTTGTCGGAATACGCTCTGGTTCATCTCGAAAACATGTCAATCTTGATTCAAGAATGGCTCAAGTTGCTATATTTGGTTTGGTATTAAGTCAATCAAGAACATGAATATTTCAATCAAGAATTATCCAAATTACTTCCTTTTGCTTTAAACTAAGCAAAAACCATACCGTTCTTTTATATCAGAAGAAAATCCATTTTTTTGCAATGTTTCCTTCACCCATCATAAACAAGCTTGAATACATATAGCTATATAACGGCTCAAAGATTCTTCATTTTGTATTTGAGATTCACCGTTCTTTAGTCACGAAAACAATCCGAATCCAGTTGGTCTAACAAATACATTATCTCCTCGGTTTTTGTGGTTTCTTCACAGACCAACGTAAAGAATGTGCAACCTGCAATCTAAGTTCATCTCTTTACTACGGTGGCCAAGACGTTTACTCTGGATCCACAAACAACCATACTTACCCTACCGTGAGTCATAAACATATATCCGTGTTGCTAATGATTCAATCATGATAATCTTTTATTGTTTCAAAGTAAATATAGATACTTGACTTTGTCAAAATGCTTAATCAATCAGGTTAACAAGGCTCAGCCCAAAGAAGACGATGACGCTAGTGGAAACAGCTCGCTAGACGCATCCAGAGGAAACTGGTGGCAAGGCATATTCTCTAACATAACGTTTTCTGATACAATCCCATGTCTTTCTTTTGTTTACCTTCTAACACTTCCCGCCACTTTTTGCAGGTTCACTTTATTATTAGAATCTTTCTTTCTGAAATATGAAGAACATCAAGTTGAAACAGAACGATTTTGATCGTATCTTTCTTAGTTTGACTTGTTGGAAAGAAACTGTATCCATGATGCTTTGTTTGTCTCTCTGTCTAATGTTAAATCAAAGATTAGATTTGTGTACTTATCAAAATGCTCGAATTCTACGTCAAGTGGCAGAGAAACACAGGATTATCTCTGGCCATCTAAGTGATCTAATAAAAAGAAAAAGAATATTAGGGTTAATAAATAAAAGCGTAGAGAACAAGTAAGACATAGATAACAAGTGCAGAAGGAACTAGCACAACAAGAGGCACAATTGCCGCAAGTGCGTGAAAGCTTCTCTTACATTACAAAGGTCCAACCTTGATCTGAACAAGATCCACTAACGCCATCGTCAAGAACCCACATCCCAAAACCGACCCGACACACGAAGCAACGATCCCATCTCTCAAAGCCGCTAAATTCACGCGCCCCATTCCCGCGTTTAACACACGCGCCTCCTCCACTACCCTCCCGTTCGCTGTCGTCTTGACTGTTTGTTTGAGAGACATAGCGATGAGGCTGGAGAAGAGGAAGAAGCTGAAGGAGTAAACGTGGCTTGAGACTAGCCTCTCCGCTAATATAGGGCCTTTTACGGCGATACATCGGCGGAGATGTTGGTTTCCGGCGGCGGAGTAGGAGGAAACAGGGAAGGTGATGTTTCCGCTTGTGGTGAGGCCGAGGAAAAGAGCAAGTGAGAAGAGGGAATTGACGTTCACGATCCCGTCGAGAGCCGTGACGTGGATTAGCGTCGTTGGGATGAGCCGTCGCCGGAGAAATTCCACGGCGATGCCGGAGATCGCCATCTAGAGGATTTGAATGGTTGTTTCGCTCGCTATATAAAAAGTATACACTTTTGAGAGAATGGAAATTTATTTGAATCAAAAAAAAAAAAAAAAGGTTGTCTTCTAAAGTGTGAAAAAGTGGGGAAAAAGTGTGTAGCGTCGAAGCTAAGAAATGCGTGTCGTCTCTAGTGAGGAAAAACGACGGGATATGTGATAATGGGCAACGTGAACCCGTCGTCTTTTTTTTTTTTAATTTTTAATTTTTTTTGGTGCAACATTTTATTCTCATTTCTTAAGCAAACTTTTGTTTTTTATTAGACTCGAAACTAATCTCAGGTCTTTAATGAGCCCAGACTAATCTTTCGAGCGAGAGTAACACAGCCCACTTATGATGTCTCATTTGGCCAAGAGTTAGTGTGATAATTCCACATCTAGGGGGATTCGATCTCCGGCCTGGACCAACAGGGCCGAAACTCACCCCGAATGGGAACCATCCCACTACAACCTCTTGGTTAATTCTTAAGCAAACTTGATACAACAAGAGTCAATTATCCATCCTCTTGATTACGACAATACAAATTAAAAACGATAAAGCTTGATGTGAGTGTTGACCAAACCAAACCAATGTAACTTGGGCTTATACAGATGGCCTTATTACATGATTACATGCAGATTAGAGAGAGGAGATAATTGGACTGTGTTATCTTCTAAGCCCATAAGATAAGAAGACGTTAAAGATCTTTTAGGGATAGATACATATATGCATATATATATATATCTTTCTCATATACCTTGTAACGTAGGGTTTTTTCAATCATCATCTCTCTAGGGCTTCTTCTTGTAATATGTAAACAAAGCTTGTATTTCTCAGATTCATAGTGGAAGTTGAGGGCAAGAGATTCCTCCCCAGATATACCGGTTAGAGGCCGAGAACTGGATGAACAAACCTGTTGTGTTCTTAGTTGATTTGCATATTCGTCTTGGTGTTGCAGGGAGGTTAAAACCTCACACTTAAAGTAGATATCGCTTGATAATATGATAGCGAATTCAAAACTAATTTTGAATGTGTCAATATGATCTTCACGGCCAAACCGGATTGTTTGAACTTAGTCACTTTGGCATGTGACGTTGAGACTAAAGCCTTAACTCTCGGGTACGCTGAAGCGATCCGGTTTGCCTGTTCTGATTTCGTACAGACCGCTACACAAGAAGACAATTCGGCAAGGACATTCATAAGATTTCCCGGCACAGAGCTCGGGAGAAATAAACCTCTAAATAAAAGGAAAATTGTTAGAGCTAATCTCTCCCCAAGAAGAGAAGAAAGCAGCAAGAAGCTCTCCCATAAGGAAAAGTTTGCTACCGTCGTCATCCCCAAATCGAAAGAATTCGTGACTATCCCGATCGATTGATCAAAGAAGTCAGCAACATATTTGGGCTTGGGGGATGGTCCGGGTATGGATAAGACATGTGGGTTTAAAAGCCAAGAGTCAGATCCTTTAAAAGCCAAGAGTCAGATCCTTTGGAGCTTCATCGCGGAGGGGGGAGGCTGGAGAGCACACATCGGCACATCCTCAAGCAACATCGAAATCATAGCAGGAGAAAACTCGATCCGGAGCAGATATGAGAAGGTCTCACCGGCGAAAACCACCGGCGGAAGCAGAGATCTGGTCTTCGAGTCGCACATGTTGATTCTGGGAGAGAAGAGGGCAACGTCAATCAGGAGGAGATACGGTCGGAGGAGGATTGACGAAGGGTGGAGCTCATCCTGGGTTCGACGCGCGGCTGCCTCGGGGCTGGAGTTTGGGAGAGAAATCGAACTAGGGCAAAGTTTTTAAAATACAAAATATTTTATGTTTAATGTGTGAGAACTATTATTCTTCTTTAGTTTAGTTTGTTCGAAATCTATTTAAAAACAAAAAAAAAAACAATTTTCCCCAAATTGTTTTTTTGGCTATGGGCCCTCGGAAGTTTAGAGCTGGGCCTGAGCCTACACATATTGGTTTGTTTATTACCTTTCGATGAACCATCTATAAAGCACGTGAATGGAGAGACGAATGCAGCATTACCGAGTCCGCATACACTTGTGCACCGAAGGCTGTATCATCCGGACTGTTGGCCAAAGACCTCACCTCTGATTCTCTTCGGTCATTGTCAATTATCTCCAAAGTGAGCGATCAATTCCATAGATTGTTATTTAATTAGATAGGGTATATTTTGAATAGAGTTTGTAAATTGTTGAAAATTAAACATTATTCGCTTTCAATATCTATCAGGTTAAATCGTGATAAATTTTGTCAATATATCGCGATCATGGATTCTCAAGAAAAAAGGTCGTCTATATTCTCCATTAGATCAATAAGAGAAACAGAGAAAATTGACAAATGATCCAATTTATCTCAAATTCGAATCAGTTTTCTCTATTTATGTTATAGGGACATTTTTGACAATTCAATCCCAACAATCATCATTGACCCCATTTATTGAGTTAACATCTATTTTAGCAATTGTACTTCAGTTTTAGTACGGTACAACTTGCCCTATGAGAAAAACAATGAATTTGTAAACCATTTTATTTAAGAATTAAGTTAATAAATCTGTAATAAACATATGGTATATATTTTATATCCAAAAGACTAGATGTTCTTTATTCCTAATACTAATTTGGTAGAAAGAAGGATTACAGCTATATCACGAAAATAAGGTAAATATATATATCTTTAGGGTAAAATATTATCTAAAATAATGACTGTTTGTACTACACAAAGTTTGACAATTCAAAAAGGTGCTCTACTTGTACTACAATTACACGAACAAAAGAAAGTCTCAATAAATACGAAACCATTCTCTTTCAAGATTTTGTCTCAAACACAAACAAACTCTAGAATTTCATCACTACCATGGATCATGATAACATGCCACCACCATCATCATCATCAATGGCGAATCAAACAAAACCCCATATGATGATGACGATGCACATGACCTTCTTCTGGGGCAAGAACACGGAGGTTCTCTTCTCCGGCTGGCCCGGGACAAGCTCCGGCATGTACGCTCTTTGTCTCATCTTCGTTTTCCTCCTCGCCGTAATCACCGAATGGCTCGCCCATTCTCCGATCCTCCGTGGCGGCGGCTCCACCAGCCGTGCCGCCGGAATCGTTCAGACCGCCGTGTACACACTCAAGACTGGCCTCTCGTATCTCGTGATGCTCGCCGTTATGTCCTTTAACGGCGGAATTTTCATTGTCGCTATCGCCGGATACGCCTTGGGGTTCTTTGTCTTCGGTAGCACTGCTTTCAAGAAACCCTCCGATGACCGGAAAACCGCCGACCTTCTCCCGCCGTCGTCAGGCTGCGTTTGCTGATGATAATAGCTTTTGTATTTCCTTATAAAGAACTTTCCGTTTGTGTGTGGTTTGCTTTGCCTTGAATTTTAATAGTTCGTTTTGGTTAAGTCGATTAATATAGTGGAAGTTAAATATTTTCAATTGATTTTTTTTGGTTAATACAAATCATTTACCAAATTAATATCACAGGTTCACTAAAGTTTTTGGAATTTAACGAAAGCTATGTACTGTACAATCCTATTCTTATTTAGTTATTTTAAAGGATATGGTTTTATTTTTTTTGCATTATTGTAGTTAAACGTAAACAGTAAATTTTGAACCACAAATTCATGATAACAAACGCTGTCCGTTAAATGTTCTTGTAACGCCATCTATAACGACCCTATTGCTTTAAGTCAGTCCTCTGCCAGAGAAGGTGAGTTTTCATTGGTTAAGAACTTACTACATTTATGGAAACCAAGTTTTGAATATATATTTTTAATCTTTTAAAACAAATAACCAAAATAAAAACAAACATATCACCATTCAAGTTTTTTAAAAACTAAAATCTACAGAAAAACCAAAAACTTAAAAACCAAAATCTAAAAATCAAAAACTAAAATCCAAAATCCAAAAATCACTCAAACATTCATGGCCTTAATTAAATTCATTTACGATATTCATCCTTTGTTACTTCCTAAAATAGTTCATATATGATAATCGCTAGAGGTGGGCATTTCGGTTTAATTTCGGATTCAATTCTGATTCGGTTCTGTTGAATAAAACTTTGGCCGAATTCAACCAAAATAAGTTTGGTTCGGTTTGACTTTAGTTCGGTTCAGTTGTAATTTGGTTTGGTTTTAGTTCGGTTTTTTAAAAATTAACTTATAATTAAAAACAAGAATCCTAACGAAACGTAAACAAAACGAAACCATAAAAAAACAATTCCCTAAAAGTCTAAAACCAAACTGAAATTATTCCGTTTAATCAAAATAAAAAATGAAAAAAATCATGGCTTCGTTTTTCCATGCCACTAAAATGAACCCGCAACTAGTCAATAATTTAAATATAAGTTAATTATACAAACCAATGTTTATTCATCTCTTATATGAACCGGCCATATGTGTTTATATTTTTAACTAACTAATTAACAAACAAAATATATTGATTTATAGGTTCGGTTTGAGAAAAATTTCAACCGATTGGGTTATATATAGAATATGGTTTGATTTGGATCGGTTTAAATTCGGTTGGTTCGGTTCGATTCAGTTTTTTTACCACCCCTAATAATCGACATTTGTTTATTCATAACGCCAACAAAATGAAACATGTAAAAGATTATGATAATAACTATCATGAGAAAAATTATCTTACAAACGGAGTAAAAGCGTAAAACAATATAACAAAATAGAAGACAATAACACTGGACTAAAAGTTTAGAAGACAATAGTTTATTAATTGTACAAAATAACAGACTGATTGCCAGAATAATGTATATCGTTTAGGAAAATTATAAAAATAGTTTTTTTGGAAAATGTTTTTAGGGTTTATGGTCTCTTCACACTAAACCCTACACCCTTAAAACTAAACCCTAAACCCTAAACAACCTAATCATAATCCAAAACTGTTCAATTTTTTTTTGAAAAAACCTATTCTAACAGCCTACATATTCAAATGCCGGTTCCTGAAATCAAGGCTGGTGGTGATTGAGGACCAAAGCTTGGAGACGCATCGAAATCTCGATAGAGACTTCACAGGCAGTCGTAAGAGTGTATTGATCTGGAGATCGAGAGGAATGTAGATAAGCTTCATCCGCTAGTTCGGTGCTTGAATCGGACATAAGCTGTGTTACCATAAAGCCCTAAAATAGTAAAGCCTTTCCTTGAATCGGACTCCCGAATCCTTACTTAACCTAATAGGATTTTGGGAACTTCCTTTATTTTCGGGTATTTTATTAAAATCATAACAAAGCGAGACGTTATGATTCATCGAAGATTCAAACTAAAGAGGGAAATACGAAGAACGAACCAAATTGAAGGTCAAAAGTACACAAACACACCATAAGTCAACAAGATCCAGAGTTATCAATACAAGCATATAATTGGTAGTTGAGGTTTTCTTTTTTTGAAGCAAAAAAAAAATAAAAATTGACTAAATTGGTATTTAAGGTGGTACACTTACTCTCAGTACTCCTCCTGTTGGTATTCTCCTTCTTCCTCATCCTCGTACTCACCTTCTTCATCTGCGGTTGCGTCTTGGTATTGCTGGTACTCTGAAACAAGGTCGTTCATGTTGCTCTCTGCCTCTGTGAATTCCATCTCGTCCATTCCCTCACCTGTGTACCAATGCAAGAAAGCCTTCCTCCTGAACATAGCTGTGAACTGCTCGCTAACACGCCTGAACATCTCTTGGATCGATGTCGAGTTGCCAATGAAAGTGGAAGCCATCTTCAGACCAGTAGGAGGGATGTCACAGACAGTTGATTTCACATTGTTGGGGATCCACTCAACAAAGTATGAAGAGTTTTTGTTCTGCACGTTAAGCATCTGCTCGTCCACTTCCTTTGTGCTCATCTTGCCTCGGAACATGGCAGAGGCTGTGAGGTAGCGCCCGTGTCTTGGGTCAGCAGCACACATCATGTTCTTGGAGTCCCACATTTGCTGGGTGAGTTCAGGGACTGTAAGGGATCGGTACTGCTGTGATCCTCTTGAGGTGAGAGGAGCAAATCCCACCATGAAGAAGTGGAGACGAGGGAATGGGATCAGATTGACAGCAAGCTTACGGAGGTCAGAGTTTAACTGACCAGGGAATCTCAGACAGCATGTGACACCAGACATTGTTGCAGATATCAAATGGTTCAAGTCACCAACTGCATAAAGAGAATGAACAAGTATGTGAGTTACATCCTAGCCATTTTACTCATACATACATAAAACAAACATGTACAACAAGAGCACAACTATATTATAGAGCAGGCAGTACAATTTCAAATCATTAAGACAGTCAAAGGGATAGTAGCTTAAGGATTTATTGTGATCAACGAAGATAACCAGAGAATAGTAAACAGGGCCAATAACACGATAGACAGGACGCGTATATATGCAAGAACAGACCAATGAAATTTCAAATTAGATTGGCTAATACGAAACAATGACCAAATCATGTTCACCATCTAGACAAAGCATCACACAGGGAAAGGAGAGAGCTACACATATGGGAAGAGCACCAATGCGACCATGAAAAATCTTAGTAGGACTTACAACTTGGGGTGGTGAGTTTCAGAGTCCTGAAGCAAATATCGTACAAGGCCTCGTTGTCAAGAACCATGCACTCATCTGCATTCTCAACAAGCTGATGAACAGACAAGGTAGCGTTGTAAGGCTCAACGACAGTATCAGAGACCTTAGGCGAAGGGAACACTGAGAACGTAAGCATCATTCGATCTGGGTACTCTTCACGGATCTTGGAAATCAAGAGTGTTCCCATACCAGATCCAGTTCCTCCTCCCAAGGAATGGCAAACCTGAAACCCTGCAGAGCAAAATCCGCACAGTTTCAAACTCCAGTCCAGTACACGGGAAAAAAAACAGTTAAACGAAAGCAAAATCGAACGGATGAAGAAGATTAACCTTGAAGACAGTCACAGTTCTCGGCCTCCTTACGAACAACATCGAGGACGGAATCGATTAGCTCAGCTCCCTCAGTGTAATGCCCCTTGGCCCAGTTGTTACCAGCACCAGACTGGCCGAAGACGAAGTTATCAGGACGGAAAGTCTGACCGTACGGTCCAGATCTGAGACTGTCCATGGTTCCAGGCTCCAAATCCATGAGTACAGCACGAGGGACGAATCTACCACAGCTAGCTTCATTGTAGTAGACGTTGATGCGCTCGAGTTGCAGATCTGAGTCTCCGGTGTAACGACCGGTTGGATCTATGCCGTGCTCGGCGCAGACCACTTCCCAGAACTTGGCACCGATCTGGTTACCGCACTGGCCACCCTGGATGTGAAGGATCTCACGCATTTTCGGTGGAAGAGAGGCAACGATTAGGGATTTCGCGGATCTGGAATCGAAATCCAAATCCGGAGGAGGAGGAGGGAGAGATCTAGGGTTTTCTAGAGTGAAGTGAGAGTGAGAAGAGGATGGGTTTTTTATATAGTAGAGAGAGGTAACAACGGGTTTTTTAATATTGTTGCGTGTTTTTCCCCTTTTATTATTATTATTTCACTAAATATCTGAGGCGCCGATTTTGTTTTCGAAATTTAAAAAATGGTCCGTTTCTTTTTGTGTATTAGTAGTGTGTGTGTAACCCCCCAATTTCAAATTCTTTTTCCTTTTTTTTTTCTTTCTTATGCCACATCCCTCTATATTAATTATTTTTCCTCTGTCTCAGAACAATGGATAAAATGTTTATTTTATTTATAATGTCATGTTGTATCCACATATTTTTGGCACAAATTCGGTCCATACTTTAAAGGTGAAAATAAATAAATCGAATAATGGAGGAGCACGTGTTTTATCTTGTTGACAAAGGAATATAACGTGTTTACCCATAAATATATTATTTATATGTGAAATTGGATAAATAAAAAATTTGTTGTTCCATGAGAACGTATAGGATTTGAACGTGTTTTGAAGATTTTTGCGGGATAAATTGGATTAGTATTTCGATTTTTATGAGAGATTTACAATAACAAAAACTAATAAAATAAAAGTGATTGAATCTAGAGCTAATTTGTATTGGAGAGTGGTGTTGAGAGTTGGAAAATTTGTATATTGCTCCTTGCTCTTGTCCTTATTTTATATTTCGAGATCGTGCTTAACATCTTCGTTTACTTTGTTAGATTTGCCCTGAAAATGGTTTTTAATTTCGAGGCTCTGACCATTACGTCCAGATTCCTTAATTCACCGATTTAAACAAGTTTTTAGTTTTAGCAGAGTTTTTTTGCTAACTTGTAAATATCATATAAAATGAAAGTTTGGGTCTTGGACTATTCACAATGGGGTGACTGACTTTTATTTTAAATGATTGAATCTCCACAATGGGGTGACTGAATTTTGTCCGAAAAAAAAATGCAATGACGTGTATTGATTTTAACTAAAAAAATTAAGTTAGTTGAAATTAAAAAAATGGGGACCACATGATATAAATGGCTGATTTTAATTGGACCAAACAAAAGTACAAGGGGCCTACGTGTGTAGAACAATTATTATCTTATCCAAATAATTCGAACACAATTATTTGAAGATCCAATAAGTTTTTTTAATAAAAAATATATATCAAAATTCATTATTTTTTATACTCTATAAATAGAGTGTAATTTCATTTGATTCAGACACAAAAAAACACAATTTTATCTAGATATCCTTTTTTTTTGTTACAAATCCAATTATCTTTCTAAATTTTTTTTTGTTAGGGAAATGGATCCCAACAATAACCCTTTTAACACCCAAAATTCTTCTAATTATCCTTTTAACTATCCAAATCCCAACAATTATCATTTTCAAAACCAATCTTCCAACCAACCTCAAAATATACCAAATTATGGGTTTTCACCAAATTGTTTCATGCCGTCATCTGTTCCAACCTATCCTCCATATCATGGATCGATGATGCAATATCCATCTCAAGCATCCCCTTATTCTTCTACTCCGGCGGGTCATGAAAATGTTTCAAATGTTGGACGAATTGAATTTCCCGAATATTCTACACAAACGGCTCTTGGAGGCATGAGTAATGTTGATGAAGGCACTCCAGATGCAGATGATTCAACTCCTGCTCGCAAAAAAAATCTCAAATGGAACACTGCACAAAATTTGGTGCTAGTAAGTGGGTGGATTAAATATGGAACCGACAGTGTTGTTGGCAAAAACCAAAAATGTGAATCATTTTGGGGTAAGATTGCTGACTACTGTAATTAGAATTGCTCATTTGATCACCCTCGTGACATACGTTCGTGAAAAAATCATTTCAACTACATCAACGGCAAATTGGCAAAATATACTGGCGCTTACGATAACGCTAAGCGTATGCATCAAAACGGGTGGTCAGAGAATGATGTACTGGCGAAAGCGCATGAGCTATATGAAAGTGGGGGGAAATGGACATTTTAATTTAATGTCTGAATGGGCCGCTCTCCGTGATCAACCACGTTATGAAAGTCAGGTAAGAGCAAATACTGGATCTGGAAGCAGTGGATCTAAGAGAGCTCACGAGGGTGATGCAAGCGACTCCAACTCTGTATGATCTAGTGTTCGTCCAATGGGGAGGGAAGCAGCAAAAAAGAAAGGTAAAAAAAAAGTAAGGAAGCAGCTTTGGAGGTAGTCAACGAAGACTGGTTTGTATACAAAGACTTGAAGAATCAAGAGATTGAACGATTAGACAAAATAGCCAAGACGCAAGAGGAGGCAAACAATTTGATGAAAGAAAAAACTCGTGCCAAGAAGATGAAGATGTGGATTAAGCTAAGTGAAAAGGATAATCTCGATGACCAGAGCAAAAAGCTGTTTAACGAGTTAAGCAACGATCTATTTGGAAATTAATTATTATTAAGTGTCTGTTTATTTGTTGTCGTTTTCTGATTTCATAATGTGTGTTTGTTGCTTTCTGCTTTCATAATGTGTGTTTGTTGCTTTCTGCTTTCATAATGTGTGTTTGTTGCTTTCTGCATTCATAATGTGTGGTTGTTGCTTTCTGCTTTCATAATGTGTGTTTGTTGCTTTCTGCTTTCATAATGTGTGTTTGTTGCTTTCTGCTATAATAATGTTTGTTTGTCTTTTTCTCCTTTAATAATGTTTTCTGTCAGTTTTCGTCAAAGAAATCTGTGACTTTGGCTTTTAAATGAAGAATCCAATCCTTATCTACTAGTTCACTAAATCCCATGATTTTTTTGAATTCGCCTGTATGAACCACTCAATATAAATTCAATTCTTATCTATTAATTAATTGTATTCCATAATATGTTTGGAATCCGTCGATTT
Source organism: Eutrema japonicum (assembly GCA_030161315.1). Lineage (NCBI taxonomy): Eukaryota > Viridiplantae > Streptophyta > Magnoliopsida > Brassicales > Brassicaceae > Eutrema > Eutrema japonicum. The sequence continues at coordinate 41,907,853 of BSQW01000006.1, forward strand.
CAGCCACTTAACTTCCTATAAATGGAGACTTTTTCTTTCATTCAAGTATCAATACAAATAATATCATCTTACTGAAAATATCAATGAATCCATCACAATTTCCTTTTGATATCGAAGCTTACAAAAGGCAGTCTCAAATTGAAGAGAAGTATATCCTTAACCAGTTTAGGGAGCGTCGACAGAAAATAGAGGAAGGACGGGCATCTAGTAGCAAGAGAAGATACTTCAACAGAGATCATGTAGCAGCAAACCAGAGGCTAATTGACGACTACTTTTCCAATCAACCTACATATGACGATGCAATGTTTCGTCGGCGATTTCGGATGCGAAAACATGTTTTTCTTCGGATCGTTGCAGACCTATCAAGCAGTGACAACTACTTCACTCAAAGATTTGATGCAGCAAAAAAAGAAGGTATATATCCACTAGCAAAATGTACCACGGCAATGCGAATGTTAGCATATGGTGTGGCGGCCGACGTGGTTGATGAATACATCAAAATAGGAGGTACAACAGCAATGGAGTGCTTGCGTAGATTCTGTAAAGGAATCATACAATTGTATGAGCAAGTGTATCTTAGAGCTCCAAATCAAGATGACCTACAAAGAATACTCCATGTTAGTGAAATTCGAGGGTTCCCGGGGATGATTGGCAGTATTGATTGCATGCACTGGGAATGGAAAAATTGTCCTACGGCGTGGGAAGGTCAATTCACTCGGGGAGATAAGGGAATAACCACTGTTATTCTTGAAGCAGTTGCATCTCATGATATATGGATCTGGCATGCATTTTTTGGGTGTCCGGGCACATTGAACGACATCAATGTTCTAGATCGTTCACCCGTGTTCGATGATGTGGAACAAGGAAATACTCCAAGAGTGAACTTCTTCGTGAATCAACGTCCATATAATATGGCGTACTATCTAGCTGACGGTATTTATCCTTCTTATCCGACTTTCGTCAAATCAATTAGACTTCCTCAAAGTGAACCAGACAAGTTATTTGCAAAACATCAAGAGGGGTGCCGGAAGGACATCGAACGTGCATTTGGAGTGTTGCAGGCTCGATTTAAAATCATTCGCGAACCAGCTCGCATGTGGGACATAGCTGATTTGGCTATCATTATGAGGTCATGTATCATATTGCATAATATGATTGTTGAGGATGAAAGAGATACATATGCTCAAAACTGGACCGATTATGATCAATCCGAGGCAAGTGGGTCTACTACACCGCAACCATTCTCAACCGAGGTGCTACCTGCATTTGCAAGTCACGTGCGTGCTAGATCAGAATTGCGTGATTCCAATGTGCATCACACATTGCAAGTAGATCTAATCAAACACATATAGGAAAAATTTCGTGATTAAAGAGATTTTTAAGTTTTTGTTGTGTGTGATTTAAAATTTTATTGTTTATGAGTTGAGTTTATTGTACTAATTATTTAATGTGTGTTTTATTAGTTTTGTGTATTTTATTGGTTGTATCGTGTATTTATTTGTGTCCTGTATTCAATACCAAAATTTTCGTGATTTTATTTCTTTCATAATATTTTTTAATTTTTATTATTTGTTAAAAGTTAATTCAAATTATAAATAAAATATAAAAAAACATAATTTTCGTTTAGTTTTAATTGATAATTGTTACTATTATGTAATCACAAAACATAAATAAAATAAGAATATTAAAATAAAAAATAGTGGGGTAGGGAGTTGAATTTTATTAAGCAAAACTATTGTAGTTATAAAAATTGAATAGATAGTTGAATTATTAGGTGAAAGAGAAAGAAGATGATGTGGAGTGTTAAAAATGATAAAAGAGGTAGTTGAATTTTATAACCATTGTGAATGGTCTTACAAAAGTTTAACCCATGTACATGATACCTTGACAAAAATAAGAATAAAAAACAAGGTACCAGAAAATTTATAGAGCCCGAAGAAGTACAACTCAATTTAACCAAACTTGCATCAAGTTGTTGAAACCTTTTTGAAGCATCCTTGCCGTGATAGTGTTTATAACTTGTCGATCAATCCGATTAAACAGAATCGAAGGAGGAACCACCTGTTGTTATAGATCAAGTTATTTCTCTGTAACCAAAAATGTTTTACTTCGGTATGGGTTGGCTAATCCCCTTTGACTATAAATGTTTTATTTCGGTGGACCTTTCAGCTCGGTCCGTCACATCGTTTACTCATTTGACCTCGTTGATTTCTTTAACTTGGACATTTTTATCATAAATTTATTAGACCCAATTTTTTGAATCGAGTTTTTATCCACCATAGTGTAGGACCAAAAATAAAAGGGAGAATTGGGAATTTAGAGCAAAAAATGGAATCTATTGTCCCCTTAATATTTATTGAATGATTATTGTCCCATTAGTATTTATATTAAGGGTAATCCAATTTTACCCCTTAAAATAATAATAATCAATATTTTTAAAAAAGATTCGAAAAAGGAAAAAAAGTTTTAAAAAAGAGAAAGAAAAAAAAAAGATTACACGACAAAGAAAATATTTTTTGAATATTTTTTTAGGAAAAAACGTTTTCAAAACGATTTAAAAAGGAAAAAAAAGTATTTTAGAAAAAGGATTCGAAAAAGGAAAAAACAATTTTAAAAAGGAAGAAAAAAAAAGATTACACGACAAAGAAAATATTTTTTGAATATTTTTTTAGGAAAAAACGTTTTCAAAACGATTTAAAAAAGGAAAAAATTTTTTTTTGAAGATTTTCAGTTGTTCCTAGATTTTCTCTCAGATTTTGTTAACCGTTTGGTAGAATATGTATTCTACATTCAGTAGAATCAAGACAAAATAGTAGAACTTATATTCTACAACAAAGTAGAATATAGAGAAAATGGTAGAATTTCTATTCTACAAAAAGTAGAATATAGAGAACATGATAGAATGCGAATTCTACAATTAGTAGAATACATACAACATTGTAGATAACAGATTCTATAGGGATAATATAATGTTATATAAATAGTAGAATGCCTATTCTATACTTGGTAGATTTTAGAGCAAATAATAGAAACCAAATTCTATAATTAGTAGAACATCTTTATTAAATATTTTTTAAAAAATTTGTTTTTCCTATGATAAATTACACAATATATATTATTTACTTAATATGAATTTTCCGAATTTCTAAAGTAAGTATAAATATTTATTTTGAATTTTTTTATATTTAATAAAAGGTATTTTAGTATAAAAGTGACATATATCAAATAAGTACTAAGGGGACAATAGTTCCCATTTTTTATTCTAAATTCCCAATTATCCCAAAATAAAATTGTTCCAACACATAGTCCGTTTAAAAGGTTTCATTAAAGTTCACGTCCGTAAAAAATGCGGGTGTTAAAAGTTCACAAACATGTTAGCTCAACAAAATTATTTGTTCTCTCTCTATCGCTTGTGCCTTGCTTAAGCTTCGAACACGTCTCGTGTTGCAATTCTAAGTGGCTTCACAGACCGGACGAGCTACAAGAGCAAGGCAGCTCAAAAAAAATTCTTTAACATTTGGTTATTTTTCAAATATTATTAAATTCCCATTAAATAATTGGTGTGTTTGTAAGAAATGTTTTGTTTAAGGATAATTTGTTTTTTAAGGCTTTAATGGCTAAGGCTATAATTTCTTTTATTTTCATATAAACTCGTTATTCTCCTTAGTGAGGAAAATAAATGGATGACGGATTTTGCAACGAGATAACAGGATAAATGACGACCATTTGAGTTTCAAGATATTTTCATATTGGAATCGGATAGCGAGAGAATTACAAAACGAAACGATGGCGTTTGGGTTAATTAGAGCGAAGTTGAGTGAGAGTGGAGAGGCGCAGGATCACGTGACGAACCCAATAATTAACGTAGACGTTACATTATTGTATATAATATGATAATATATAATTATACCAAGAGAATTTTGGCCCAATTATCCTCTACCAATTGTCTTTCTTTGGTGATAGGGAGGGCTTGAAACAAAGTGCCAAAAACTATAAAGGAAAAAACTCAACCGAATTAGGCCAACATGGGATGATTTGGTCGTATAACTTAAATTTAGAAACGTATGATACTGTCCTATTTCGGCAAGAATAACAACTCTTTTAAGAAAATTTAATCAATCACACTTTTAAGCTTTTGATTAGAAATTTAAGTTAGTGTTTTTTCTTCGATTTAACCTAGTGGACGGCAAAGAGTTATTGACTTGGTCACATCCGATGATAAAATCGTCGAATTTGTGACAGATTGTAACTTTTAAATTAGTGAAGCTGTAATGACCTATTGACAGAAAAAAAAATGTACAATCGTAATCATGAACAAAAAAAAACATACGTTGTTACACGTATTCCTTCTTAATTTCTTTCATATCCCATTAATATTCTGTGGTGAATTGGTTATAGATTGAGTTTCTGGTCGAGTTTGGTTTAGAAGATTAACCGAAGAAGCTAGAATTGGGCTTAAGGCAGCTGGCCGAAAGCTAATAAGAGTATTGAGCAAATCATAAACAAGGAAGAAGGCTTGGGCCTCGTAGAATCTATGTTGGCCCAAGTATGAAAGTTGTTATGATGAAACTTGTTATGATGAAACTTGTTATAACTCATGTGTCATCAGAGTTAAGAGACGATTCACTTTCTTGCGAGAGAGTATTCACCATTGTTTCTCTTCTCAAGCTCAATCTCTGTAAACTCAAGTTTATAGTGGATTTCTAGGTTCCATCCTGAAGATAGATGATCCGGTTTGGGGAACTCTATAAATGTCATGTGTTCTTTCGTTTTTCCGCATCGTGTCTTTTGATTCACAAACCGTATCACAAGAACGAAGAGAGAGAACAAACGAGTGAGTGAGAGTGAGAGCGAGAGTTAGATCGATTAAAGAGAGAGTCGCGAAGGTATCTACAACAAGTTCTAAATATATGAAAGGAAAAAAGCTTAAAATTTTAAATACATGACCTATTTAATATTTGCCAGAAAACTACACAGAACTTTTTGCATCGTTAGAAAACTACATGAATTAATTTTTTGATGCAATTAAAAACCCAAACTATTAAAATTTTTAGTTTCCTCCCTTACGATTTAATAGCTGTTAACGGGTCAAACAGAATCGTTAATTAAAAAAAGATTCCATAAAAATACCTCAACTAATTTTTTTTTTCTTGAAAAGTACACGAACTTTTTTGTTGCCTAAAAAATATCCAACATAATATTTTGGTGCTATTTAATACATCATGTTTCATAATTTTCCATTTCATCTCGTTTTCCCTCTTTCTGCGAGTTCAATACCATTGACGGATTAAATAGAATCGTTAACCACTGTTAAATTCTAATTAACACATGATTAATTAGTGAATATGAAAATCTAATGTTACCTTTGGGTTACTCATATAAATTTTCTTCAAATCGATTGTTTTAAATTAGAATTAACAAATATACATTTTCTATTTAACACACCATGAGATCGAGAAAACCATAATTTTTTTTTTTTTACACATCATAAGATCGAGAAATCATAATTTTCTATTTAACATACCAAATCGATATGGTTTTTTCGATCTCAAATCTGAAATGAATAAAAACGAGTGAAGTGAGTGAGAGGAGGATGGGTTTTATATAGCAGAGGTAATAAAAAAGATTTAGGGTCATACCAAACAAAAAAAAGATTTAGAGGGGTTTATTGGGAGATTGATTTATGAAGATTTTTATAGTCTAAGATTCTACTGTTATTGGTTTGTGGATTTTACATTCTTAATAGATTCCAATGTTATTCGTTTATGGATTGTAACATTCCATTGTTATTGGTTAGATGATTTTTATAAACTAATCAAAATTCATTGTTATTCAAAAAGTTTATATTTTAATGATTCTATGATTATGTTAAAATCTATTATTATTGGGATATAGATTCTTTACAATTTAACTCATAAAACATGATTTTCAAAATACTACCTATATCCCTTGGATTCTCAAAGTTTGTTATAATAGAATTCTTTTATGGATTGTTTAAATACACAAAGGGAGGTTATTGGGAGTTGGATTTATAGAGAGTTTTGTTGATTTCAAAAGTCATCAGATTTGTCAAATTTGCATAGAGTTTTGTTGAATTTTAAAAGTTTTTAAAAATTGCAGAGAATTTGGGGGGGGGGGATTATTGGGAGATTGATTTATGAAGATTTTTAGAGTCTAAGATTCTACTGTTATTGGTTTGTGGATTTTTACATTCTTAATAGATTCCAATGTTATTCGTTTATGGATTATAACATTCCATTGTTATTGGTTTGATGATTTTTATAATTTAATCAAAATCCATTGTTATTCAAAAAGTTTGTATTTTAATAATTCTATGATTTTGTTAAAATCTAGTGTTATTGGGATATAGATTCTTTACAATTTAACTCATAAAACATGATTTTCAAAATACTACCTATATCCTTTGGATTCTCAAAGTTTGTTATAATAGAATTCTTTTATGAATTGTTTAAATTGGAAGAAGAGGAACACATATTTTATTCTTGTTAACAAAAGGAATATTAACGTGTTTGGAAAGACGAATTTCACTTTACCCATAAATATATTATTTATGTGGAAATTGGTAAGAAAAATAAAATCCATTAGAAGTTTGGGATTAGTATTAGAAAAACCAATAGAAAAACAAGAACTACATGTAGTATTTGAACACATCCAGTCATATATTTTACGTATTTACCTTTCTATACAAATGATCTATTTTACAAAATAGATATTTGTCATAAAAACCAATCACTCATTAACTATACAAAAACTACTAATATGAAAATCGAGTATTTAAGTATTCAATTTTACAAAATATCTCTATTTTGAATTCAAAATTAATGGTTGTTTAACTGATAGAGAACGAATAATTGGTTGAACTTCTAAAACAAATGTTTATTTTATGGTTTTAACTCCATAAAAATGGGAGGAATCTCTTCTCTTTGATTTTCACCAAGATGCAAGAACTTCAATACAACATGATGAATCTAACTAATATTCACGACATATGTTTTTTCCAACATCATGATAATTCAGAGGGGTAAACTACTTTCTTATGCCTCTTTTGTTTTTTCAATTATATATAGTTAGATAGCTAATTATGCTTTTTTAAAATTGGGCAATCTAGCAATTGTTAAGGAAAATGAAGTTGTGATTTTCACAATGGGAGATATCGAGGGCCATTCGAAAATTCTCATGATAAACTATGGTAGACGTATCTGCCATTAGGAAGAAAGTAAATCAAATGTTGTCCTTGTCGAGGAAAAGATGCGACATGCGTAAGCCTTAAGAATACATATAGTGCAACTCCTTGACAAAGAGTTGTACACACTATCATCTTTTTGATTTGATGAAGGAGAGCTCAAATTGGCAGTAGTTAGTTGCTCTTTTGATGGCGCTGATGACAATCATCCTACTATGTCGGAACATCCATAGATGTGCCATGAGAGGTCAATATAGTACATGTAAACTTGTTACATTTTTTTATCTTGTTTGTTAGCTTTTAGGATAGATATCTTGTTTACGTTTCCTGATCTTAATACTGTATTTTTTTTAAATGTCAAATTCTTTCATTCATTCTTGTGTTTTTTTGTATACAGTGGAGGATTTTAGTTTTCAGAGTTAGAGATGGGGAGTTTGATAGAAACGGATATATCAAGTACCTTAAAGCCTTGCATGGGGGCTTCTGGGAATTGTAGCTAATGCTATTCATTATTTTGAGTGACAGTTACAAGGTGGTACTTGCGAGCTCCATGAGAATTCCAACCTTGCTATAATTGACTTTGGTGGTATGGAAGAGAGATTTGATATGATTTCCTCAATGATCCAAAAGGTAAGCAACAAAAACTTTATTTGTAAAAGTGATTTAAGGGATTTCATATTTTTGCTTTGATGGTTGCATGACTCATTCTTTTGTTTGTCTATGTGTGTTTCATGATTTAGTATGAGTTGCATGATAGTGACATTGACATCAAGCCAAGAGTGAGGACTAGACCCACAATCATGCATTTGCTACAATGCGGCTTTCTTCTCTATAGCGATTGGTTGTATAACATATTGTCAAGTGAAGGCTATGGTGAAACGCATGCCAATAAAGGTAAGAAAATGGCACTCTATAGAGTTTGTAATGCAGATGAAAGCTGAGACTCTAGCAAAAATATCAGACGAAGACTATGCACAAGCTCCATCTGCTATGTTTTCTACTGTTAGTGGTGCGATTGGAGTAATCATTTCACTTCTTCATGAAGCCTACAAGTTCTTGAATATGCTGCATATGTGGATGAGGAGAAGAACAAAGGGAATATGATGCATTAATGACATGTTTCCACACTAGTGTGTTGAGTTATCAGGTTTCAGTCCTAGTATGGAATTCATTGATGGAGATTTCATTCAGTCTTTTCCGAGTCTAGCCTTTACGGATCATATATTTATCCCTGAGAAGTTGAAAGTCACCCTTAGTACCCTCAAATGGATCGTTGCATATTTCACTCATTTTCATTGAGGTTGTGTTCTATCATTCCAAAATATGGTATATTTGTTGAACTAAATCATGTGTCTTCATTTTTGCAGGCTTTGAGTTGCGAGGTCGCGAGAAAGCATGTGCCCTCAGATGACCTTGGTGTTTATCAAGGAACTTGGCATATGTTTATTTTTGGATAAAACATATGTTTTTTGGATAAAACTATGACTTATGTTTTAGAAGCTTCCTAACATATTAAAAAAAAGATTCAATATTCAATAAATGTTGTGGGTTCCAAGGCATCTAATGGTTCTAAGATCATTAACAAAAGGTGACTTTTGAAAGAATACGCAATTAGTTGTACGAACTGCGCACCAAACTCATTAAAATGTTATATTTACAATTCCTTACAAGCGCCACATGGTAACTCTAATTCTTTTTTTCTAATCTTCATTTTTACATGTTCATTAAAAAATAATTTATTATGCATTATGTGGCTACAAATAATTATTTGTTCATCTTCGTTTTTAGATAAAAAAAAATATTGATAAAAGATATTATATTATAAGTTTATAAGTTTATAAACTTTTTGTTAATATTTGTTTTCAGAACTAAAAATCGTTGAAAGTCTCACCCAACAAGCAAATACTAGTAGAAATCTTTGCGTAGGTGGATAACACACATAATTGTGTACAACTAAATCTACTGCGGGTTATATGAGATTATAACTAATGCCTTTGTTTCAAAAAGATTGTTGCAACATGATCATACCATCGAGCCTCCACTTCTGATATTGAATCCCTCTAGCGTTCTTATTATTGGGAAACATGGTGTTATCTACTTCGATGATAACGATACCAAAACAAAATTCATGGGAAATGTTAGTTTATTCTTGCATTTTCATCAACATTGTCTTAAATCTTTATAATGTTCATCTCTATTAGCTTTTAAAGTTTCTCTTAAAAATTCATTGTGCATTTCCAAATTAATATACAAGCATATGGAAGAGTGGATGATGACAATATCCAAAGGAGTATGTATCTTCTTGGTGACCATTATGGACATCTTTCAGTGATTGAAATTGAAAAAAATAGTGTTGAAAGTTGAGTTCATATTAAAGTAGTTGATTCTTTAAACATAAAAATTTAATGGAGATACTGGAATTTTGTGCATGACCTCTATTATCTATATCCTAAAATTTTCAAGACTCACACTTAAGCCATTGGGTAAAACCTCGGTAGCCTCCTCTATAACATATATCCGCGATGATGTTATCTTTGTCGGCTCACGTTATGCTGATTCACAGATGTGCAAATTAAGATTAGTTTTATTGTTTTGTAATGTATGAATGCAAACAATTTAGCTTCATAGTTACTGTTTTAAGTCACATATATCTTTTGGTTTTGTGTTTTGTTTTCCTCAGTTTCTGAAACACGATAAATGATTATCACACATTCCTTATCTTTCTTTGGTTTTTATACCCAAATGCAGCTGGTGAAGATGCATCAACTGCATGAACCACATCTGAATATAAATACCTCAACTCTACAAGTGTTGAAAATATTTACTAATTTAGGTCACGCAATTGATTTTTCTCTAAGCAACAAGCATGCAGGAGTGCGGAAGCTCGTCATGTGCTATCGCACTCATGAAGATAGTTCTGTTGAAGCTGTAAGTACCGCGGTGGGAATCAATGAAAATATTTTATTTACATCAACCATGTCCATTTTTTATTTGGTGTTTGACATTAAGTAACTCATCATATGATTTGACTAATAGATCTATGTTGTATTGCATATGTTTGCCAGCGCCCCACTTGTCAAAAGAATATGGTCACTGAAAGCTTCTATATTTGATAATAACCACAATTTCTTCGTACTTACACAAGAAGGAAATGTTTCAGGTCTCTTTCTTTTTCAATTATAATTTCTTTTTCAATTATAAATAACTAGATATATGAGATGTGCTTCTTAAAATTGGACAGTCTAGCAATTGTAAAAGGAAGATGGAGTTGTTATTTGCATAATAGAAGACTAGGACTTAACTCGCGCTATAATTAGCGCTAGGTAATTTTTTTAAAGAAATTGTTTAGCAATTTAAGAAAAATGTTTTTATTTGAATTTTATAATATGTTAAGTCATGATTATAGATAGAGTTGTCAAACAGAATAATTTGTCTATTTAACCCATTTTGTAGTGGACTAAAATATTATTCGGGCTAACCCGTAAACCCTATAATCTTGAAAACATAACTCTATTATGCACCGTTTAATGACTCTAGTTTTGTGGTTATTTAACGAACTCTTTAAAAAATTAATTTTCTTTTGTCTAACTTTTTCAGAATTTGGAAAATATTTTTCAACTTTTATTTTGATATAAATTCAAATAAAATATAATAAACTATAGTGAAAAATATATCAAAATTTCGAATATATTTTTTTCTTTGAATATATATGGATTGATTATTATTTTAAAATATATAATAGATTACATCTTTAAGGCAAAATAAATACTTTCCATATTCTTATTACTAATTGTAAGAGACAATTATATCCTTTCCTTTTTCAATTATTCTTTGTTATTTGTAATGACATTTCATGTAATAACTTACAAAACAAAGTTTATTTCCAAAAATGTCTTCTTAAATAATATTATAAAGATATAAAAAATGTAAAAGTTGTCATGGTAAACTATGGTCGACGTTTATGTTGTCAAGAGGAAACTGAATCAAATGACATCCTTTTCGTAACAAAAAAAAACAACCAATAGAAAGCTTTAAAATACATCTCGTGCAACTCCAAGATAAAGAGTTTATGACAATATCATCTTTTAGATTGAATGATCAAAAGCTCAGATTCTCGATACTTAGTTGTTCTTTTACTATCGATAATAACACATATATACTTCTATGTTGGAACATCCGTAGATGTGTTAAGGGAGATTTATACAACCCATATAAATTTGGATCTAGTATATATTGTTAGCTTTTATGAGAAAAATTATAATTTTTTAATATAATTTTGATGATATTTTGTGAAATCAAACTCAAATTCATTTTTTTCATACATGATACTTCTTGTTACTATTTCTATTACTTCATTTATTCTTGTTACTATTACTTCTTGCATAATTGAATCTTATTCTTTTTCAACTAGTGGAGCTATCTATTGTCTTAAATGAGAAAGGTTTCTTGTTACTATTTCTATTAGTTCTCATTATTTTAAAGAAAATAAACAATCAACGATAGATGTTAGAAAATATATAATTTTGTGTAAAACAATAGCTTTTATCAGTGCGACACATATTGTTTTCATATCGATCATTATCGCGACTTATAATAATTTTATAGTGATCATTATCGTGATGCATAGTAAAATGAACAAATATAACTTAAAACCTAATATATCTAGATGAAATAAAAAAACTCAAAGCAACCACAGCCCCAAATGTTGGAAACTAGGTTTGTATAATAATCGACCCCCCCCCCCCCTCACTTCAGAACTATTTTTCTGTAGTGCATGCGGAAGCACTGTTTCGGACGCATAAACTATGATCCTGAAAATTATTGATTGGTTGATTGATTTACTTGTGTGAATTGTGCAATTTATCTCTGTTGATCCTTATTTGATCTGATTAATTTAAATTGCTACAATGTATACCAAATCAATATCTAAAAAGTTTTCATAGATAAAAAAAAAGAGTTGTGTTTGCTAAGTAGTTATGGAGAAATAATTTTTGTTTGTTTGGTAACAGATAAATAAGATAATAACATATATACAAATTAGTCTCTAACCAAAAACATTAATTTTTATTCATTTGGGTTAAAAAGTTTTTCCCTATAATTATCTACGAAATATTTTACAAAATAGTCTAAACAATCCCAAAAGAACATGTAAATTATTAACACCTTTGTGCTATTGGGTCTTCAAAGTTGAAGACCAATATGGTCCAAACAACTATTAAATTCGAGGAATTATCAAGAGAAATGCGTCTGCCGGGAGTCGAACCCGGGTCTATTGCTTGGAAGGAAATTATCCTAACCGTTGGACTACAGACGCGTTTTGATTATAATGCGGGAAATTCACCTATATAAATTCCAAACAGATATCCCCCAAACGACATCGTTTGCATTCATTACACTCGTCCGTGTTTTCTTCTTCGCCCAAAATTCTGTAGAAATTGTCTTCCCTTGTACTTAGCCATGATTATCTAATTTTTAATATATTTAATGTAATATTTTCAGTTTCTGAAAAATCCGGGATATAGACAAAAATTTAGTTCAGATATAGCTCTAAAAGCCGAGACTATAAAATCCTGTAAAAACTTAGAAAATAACTGTGAACCGGACATAATCGTTGATCCGGATGGATTATGGCTAAGTAAAAATTTGTAGTGCAATCAAAGCTTCCTTCTTTTTTTTTGTCGACTAGCTTCATTTATTATTCTTATCGAGTCATTCTGATTTTATAATATGGTACTTTCTGATCTTCTTTCGTTTATGAATAATAGTTTATCAACTACAATAATAATTATATATATATATATATATTTATAATTTCATTAATTGTTAATTGCGGTCGGATTGTATCGAACCGGGTCAACCTACGGACCCGGTGACCCGAATGATTCTCTGGTTTACTTTCCGGGTCAGATTTCAAAACATTAATTTAATGTATTAAAATAAAATTTTATAACATATTTTTTATGATTTAAGTTAAAATCAGAAAATTTAGCGAAATTTAAACAATTTCGTTTGATATTTCCAACTTAAAATCTAATATGATTTAATTTTGGAAATTTTTTCTAAAATTTTATATTTTCTGATTTTTTTCTATTGTTTACAAAATAATTCATGTTTGGCAATTTAATATAATTTATGGAAAAATATTTTTTTAACATTATTTATTTTATAAATTCATGTTTGGCAATTCTATAAATATTTTTTATTTCTTCTTTAATATTATTTATTTTTAATATACTAAACCAAAAAAATCTCGAAAATCTTTTGTATGTTGTAATTTTTTAATATACACCACCTTTCACCCGCAAAGATTTTCTGAAGATATTATATTTAAATTTATATATTATCCCAAATTCGGAATTATATTTATTTATATATATTTATATATGTAAAAACAAACTGGGATAATGTTAAAATAGTTTCCAAACAGATTTGTTTTTTTAAATATGGAGTGTTTGAATTCAGATACTAAAAGTGCTTATGTTTTAAGAGAATAGAAGATAGGCTACCTTTCCTGAAATGGTTGACTATGGTACACTACATGTAGTATACAACTTCTTCGATATACACCCTAAACTTTTCGCCTTTTTTCTACATACTCCAAACAAATTTATTATTTACTAAACATCATGAACTTTGCATTGTCTTATAATTACAACAAATCGACTAGAAATTGTGATTGGATTTAATAAACCAGTAATCGCATTTTAAAAAACCACGATTAAGATAATTCGACCAGTTCAACCCCTAACCCGACCCCTAACCTGGATTAATGAGAGAGAGAGAGAGAGAGAGAGAGAGAGAGAGAGAGAGAGAGAGAGAGAGAGAGAGAGAGAGAGAGAGAGAGAGAGAGAGAGAGAAGACCTTACTAGATAGAAAAAGCTTTGAAAGAAGCAAAGATGAGACACATTGAGAGAAAGCGATGATATTGAGAGAAAGAGAGAAACAGATCCTTGGATTTTATCCCAAATCGATTTTTTATTTCATTAATTCGGGTTAGAGAATCAGGTTAGGGGTTAAACGGATCAGATTATCTTAATCGAGGTTTTCTAAAACGCGATTACCAGTTTATTAAATTCAATCATAATTTCTAGTCGCTATGTTGTAATTATAAGAGAATGCAAAATTCGTGATGTTTAGTAAATAATAAATTTATTTGAGATGTATAGAAAAAGGCGAAAAATTTATAATGTATATCGAATAACCTATATACTACATGTAGTGTACCAGAATCAACATTTCTTGAAACCACCAATTCGTACCATGTGATTTAGAGTGTAAACATTTCTTAATGTTCACCAACTCATGTCAAGTGATCTGGAGAAAGTGTGAATATTGATCAACTTGTGCTAAGTGATAGGGAGGAGAAGTGTGGAACTAAGGAATCGGTTGAATTGATAATGTGTTGAGATTAGGTGAATGAAATATTTTTACATATGTTAAAATTTTATCGATTAACTTGACATGTGTTTCGAATTTGTTTAGTTTATTTTTTCGAAACAACCCTCACACGCAAAAGGCATAATAGGGTGAAATTCATGTTTATCCTAGGGTTTCGTTTGGCCGATTTGGTTTTAGGGAATCCGACCGTCGTATACTCTTCCTCCGTTCAGTTGCGTTTTTCATGGTTCGGAATCGGCTATGGTGAATCCACAATCCACGAGAAGCTCAACCAGTTTTAGCGGTCCGATTAACAAGAAAAGAATTGTTTTCAAGATCGTCATCCCTGAAAGACGTATTGATTCTCAAAACTTTTGTCTTGTTTTCGTGTCTATTGGCTATCCTAAATTTCTCTTCTTTTCTTTTTAAATATCTCTAGCTAAAGTAGATCTCAAAATTAACTTGGACAATGCTTGGGAAAAGCTAAAGCCAGTTATAAGAAGCATCTTCCTCGATGAGCCAAATTGTTTCGCCTCCCTTGATATTTTCAATGTATGTTCTTTCTCCTCGCTCGCTCGCTCGCTACAGTTTTGATTATTCTTCTTCTTTCTTAAGGGAGCTGTTTGTTGCATCACCCAAGCTGTTCATTTCGCATGGAAGGACACAAAGTTAGGAGAAGCCCTTTACGATATGATTCTGGAGGAGTGTGGGACATACATCTCTGCTGACCTACAGTCTTTAGAATTGCAATGCAATGATGATCCCTCTATTTTCTTGCCACTCATGGAGAAATGTTGGCTGGATTATGGCCGCAAGATGCAGTACCTCTGCAGCATGGCCGGAAGTGAAGGTCAGAGAGTCGGTGGAAGCACGTTGTGGGATTTGGTTCTTGAGCTTTTCCCCACGCGTCTATGCTTGGCCTCTCAACTTCGTGACAAGATTCTTTCCAACATTCTTGTACTCATTAAAGATCAAAGGTAAATGAGCTGTTGCCTATTCGAATGTTTTGGATTAGGTGATGGAATTATACTCACTCCTTTTGGTCTTTACATTGTTCACCACCAGATCAGACAAATCTGTTGACGTGAGTCAGCTAAAGAATATTATGGTTATGTTTAATGGGGAGTGTTTCTACAAGACTCGTTTCTTCCAGAAGCCTTTTGTTGAGTGCGCGGCTGAGTTTTACGCCGCTGAAGCTATGCAAGTCCTGGAGCAATCCGACCTTCCTCAGTACTTGAAGTATGCCGAGGTTACTTTTCTTCTCTTTCTTCATGTAGACTGTTTGTACGGATTTGTTGTTGCATAACCCCTGAGTAGCTACTTTTTTTTGTTTTTGTTTTGGTGATTGTTGCAGCGAAGGTTGTGTGAGGAGAAGGAAAAATGCATTTCCCTATACTTTTTTACGGAGTTCGAGGAAGAGCTGATTGAAGTTGTAGAGAGGGAACTCTTGGGTGTTCGTGCTTCTGCCATTCTTGAAAAGGTCCTCACAAGAAAGCCCTTTCTTTCTCTCTCTGATTTTTTGTGAGCAAAGTTTTCCTAAGCAAGCACATGTGGTTGTAGGGTTTTGAGAAAATAATGGATGAGAGATTATTCATGGATGACCTTCATAGGATGTATGATCTGTTTTCTGAGGCGAATTTAGTGGGTCATATCAACAATGCTTTGAGTTCATTCATTTTGAAAACCGGAAGGAAGATCTTAGCAGAAGGTTCGTCACTGCAGGAGTTCAAGGATTCCGTTGATCAGATATGCACTTCCTACTTTTGTGAAGATGTTTCATTGGAGAAGACTGTCGAACAGTGTTTTAAGGATCTGGGTTTGCTTTGGAAGGTAATCAAAAATCTCTCGTTTTCCCTTTCTTGCCCTTGTTTCTTTCTTGGAAGTAAAATGTCGATCTTAACCTTTTTTTTTGCAGGATCGATTCGTCGTGGATAATTTTCTATATGAGACTTACGAACCTCACATTGTGTAGTATAATAAAGGGTCTTACAAGAAGTCGTTGGTGGTAGAAGCAAGAGAAGGCCATTTACAATATATTCGCACCATCTATATACTTAGTTTTAAAAGGCGCGCTTTAATCTCGCCTAGGCGCTAGGCACTAAGAGGCAATGGGTGGATCGCCTGGACTACACAATTGTAGGCGGTTTCTCAAAGGCTAGCGCCTTGTGGCGCCTGGTCGGGAGCGTCGAGGCAAGGAGGCGAGAGCCTTCTGGAATTATGTGTTGGTTCTGTTGGAATTAGATTTTTTAAACGAAGGATACGATGTGTAACTGTGTTTCCTTCTTTTTTTTTTATGTAAGGTTGAATATTTAAAAACCCTAATGAAACAAAAACGTTGAGAATAGAAAGAAGCTTCTCAGAATATTTAATTAAAAACTCTTGACGGCTTTGACACATCTCTGCTCTCTCTCACGGTGAAGTTCAACCATTGAAAAGGTTTTCTTTGTCTCTGTCTCTCTCTGATTTTGTATGGACGATGTACTCTTTTTGTCTTTTCTTCTCTCTGTTTCACGCTCGTTATCTTATTGTATCATATCATAATAGTTTACTCTGTTTTATCTCTTGATTCTCTTCTCTTATAAGCTCTCAACATGTCTGGATCGCAATCGGATCCTGGAAGAAAGTATGGAACGCCAGAAGCTACTAATAAAAACAATTGAAAGTGAGTTTTTTGTTCTAGAGTGCTTAAGGGAGGAATTTACCGTCTCAAACAACACTTGGGTGGAGGCTTTAAGAATGCGATTAAATGTCCAACTTGTCCAGAGCATGTGAGGGCAGAAGTGGAGAACTTCATGATTAAAAAAGCAGAAGCAAAAGCTACTACTCAATTTATGCCATCCATACCTGATGATGTTGTTGATCTTGATGGCGAGGAAGAGACGGATATTGGGACAAGCCACAAAAGTCAGCTTAAAAGACCAAGGCACAAAGGTCCGATGGACAGATTTATCACTTCCACTCCTCCATATATTTTGCAAGGAAGAAAGGATCGGAAGGGAATTTTTGGAGCTCGTGATAAAGAATTAAGAGAAAAAACTTGTCGAGGTATTGCTAGATGGTTTTATGATGCTGGCCTTGCATTTAATGCAGTTAACTATGGTAGTTTTGCAGAGGCGGTTGAACTAATTGGACAATATGGTCCCGGTTTAAAGCCACCAAGTATGCATGAGTTAAGGGTTACTTTCCTTAAGAAAGAAGTAGAAGATACTCAAAATCAAATGACGGAGAACAAGAAGGAGTGGGCATCTAAAGGTTGCTCGATTATGTCTGATGGATGGCGTGATTCAGTTGCTCACAAAGACACTGTGAATTTTCTGGTTAACTCTCCCAAGGGTTCTGTGTTCATGAAATCCATTGATGTTTCGGAAGTCGTAAAAGATGCAAATTTATTATTTCAAATGCTTGATGATATGGTTCATGAGGTTGGAGAGGAAAATGTTGTTCAAGTGGTAACGGACAACGCATCTAACTATATAAAGGCTGGTAATAAACAAAATTTATCACATTAACACATATTTTTTACTTATGTCTTTTTAACAGACAATCTGATTTTTTTTAACCTTCAGGGAAACTACTTATGGCCAAAAGACCACATCTCTATTGGACTCCATGTGCGGCTCATTGCCTCGATTTAATGTTAGAAGACATTGGAAAAATTCCATCGGTAAAGAGTGCATTAAAGAAATGTATGTTGATGAACGGCTATATTTATAGTCATATCCCTGTAGTGAACATGATGAGGAAGTTCACAAATCAGAAGAATCTGCACAGACCGGCAATTACCAGATTTGCCACATCTTTCATCACCCTTTCTCAATTTCACAAGCAAAAGAACAATCTGAGAAAGATGGTTACTTCTGAAGAATGGAATGGTTCTAAGTGGCAAAAGGAATTGGGGGCAAAGAAAGTAAGAGTAATTATTTTGCAAGAGAGCTTTTGGAAGAATGTTCTTTACGCTCTGAAGTTGACAGGTCCTCTTGTTAAAGTACTTAGAATGGTTGATGGAGAGAGAAAGCCACCTATGGGTTATATATATGAAGCCATGGATAGAGCAAAAGAAGCAATTTCTAAGTCTTTCAATATGAGAGCAGAACAGTACGAGAAGGCTTTTGAATTCATTGACACAAGATGAGAATGTCAACTTCATCGACCTTTGCATGCGGCTGGTTATTTTTTAAATCCTGAATTCCAATATGAAGTGCATCAAGTAAATGATCAGGAAGTTGTGCAGGGTTTGTATGGCTGCGTTCAAAAATTGGTTCCATATATAGTCACTCAAGACAAGATACTTACAGAGTTGGATGCATTTAAAAATGCTACGGGTCTCTTTGGACATCAATTGGCAATTAGACAACGAAAATCAAAATCACCAGGTAACACTTTATTATCTAAAAATCTTAGTACTTGATATCTAAATAATTTCTAAAATATATTTACATGAAAACTAACATTAGTTTTTAATTTTTGTTTTAATAGCGGATTGGTGGTCTTGCTACGGATATTCAACTCCCACTCTCACAAATTTTGCTATAAAAGTGCTTAGTCTCACTTGTAGTGCTACTGGTTGTGAGAGGAATTGGGGTGTTTTTCAGCTTGTAAGTCACTTTAATTATATTATTTCCATTGCATAATAAATTTATTTCATTACATAATGTAATTTGTAATCATTACTTTTATTTTACTAACAGCTGCATACCAAAAAAAGAAATCGATTAGACCAAAGTCGATTGTTTGACATGGTCTTCGTGAAATATAATCGTGCTTTGCAATGTCGATACAAGAGGCAAGACACCATTAATCCCATTCTCTTGGAAGAGATTGATGATAGTAATGAGTGGTTACTTGTTAGAATGGATGTGAATTCTTCTGATGATGATTTTTTAGACCTTGTGTTTGAAAATGATAATTTGACATGGGATACGGTTGACAAAGCTGCAGGAGCTAGTGATCCTAGTTATGCTACTAGATCAACAACTTCAACTAGAATTGACAAAGGAAAAAGTATTGCTACTAGCTCCACTCCCAACACATCTCGTAAACCGTCTTCTAAAGTTATGTCATTAGTTGATGATGATGATGATGATTTGGAAGAAGATTTTGGAGGAGATGATGGTAATCAAGGTGAAGGGGAGGAGGATGAGTATGGTGATGGTGATGGTGATGGTGATGATGATATCAATTTCTAGTGTTTTAGTTTTTTTTTCTTCTATTTCTTAAAAATGAATTATGGTATGGCTTAGACATTGTCGGACCTTTTTTGCTTCTGTTTTTGCTTTCTCGTTCTAAAGTTTTTGTTGCTTCTGTTTTTGGACCTTTTGTGCTTTATTATATAAGTTTTATTTATGAAAACTAAAGTAAACATTAAAGTTTACCGTCAACATTGTTGTAGCAAATTTAATCGCCTTTTTGCACAAAGGCGAGCGCCTCTCATCACCTAGGCGTGAGGCACTACACAACCCCTTGTCGCCTAATGCCTAACGCATTTTAAAACTAAGTCTATATATCTATACTAAATGAAAGGACCTATTTGAGGCTCCTTAAACTATCCAGTTCAACTTTTAAAAATCTATACTAAATGAAAAAACCTATTTGAGGTTCCTTATGCTATCCAGTTTAGCTTTTAAAAAATTCAGGAGATGATGCCACATCATCTCTTACAATTCACGAATCTCCTTTATATAAAAAGCTATACGTAACCAGGCTCTGAAATTTTGGGGACTCACGACTAATTTTAAAGTTTTTATTTTTTGGGAGCCAAATTTTAAAAAAAAAAATATTTGGGATCTAAAAAATGAAAAAAAAAGATTTGGGACCAAAAAAATGAAAAACAAATGAGGGCCAAAGGCCAATGTTTCATCACGAGTGGCAACACTGTCTCGTTTTATGTCTTAACGAGATTAAGCAGAAGCTCTTCAACATAACGTGTCGTTTCAGTATCCGACTTTCATCGGTTTTTATTCTTCTCATCTCCCTCATTTCTTAACGTCACTATAATGTCGCCGAACCTCTCTCCTTAAATCCCATGTTGATCTTATGAGAATTAGGGTTTTGAATTATTTTTGTGGGCCGCTGTACAGTTTTTGGTCCGTCTAATTTATACAATTTCCCCTTTGCAATCTTGGGCAATGAAAAAGTCTACCACCATGATCACGAAAATTAACCCTACGGAATAAGGGGGTGACGAGCAATTCGAATCCTCAATCAGTTGGTTATGTGGGCACTTCTAATTAGTTTGAGAATGGAGGTTATCATTTGCCTTTCTCTCAATTGCACATATTTCTTGATATGTATCATATTTGATAATGATCATGCATCGTTCTCTGCTTTTATATGATTGTCTAGAAACAAGCAGGAAGTCTAAGGGTATATCACTGGCAATATATATATGCGACAATGTATAAGAAAAATGTGGAGGAAAAGAAATACCTGGAAGCGACAAAGATCGAGGGAAGTGAAGGGAGAGAGAAGTTAATTTCTAATCAGAAGAGCAATGGAGATATGATTAACGTTCACTGCCATTTTCAGCCTTTCAGGCTTTCTAAGAGAAGCAAATAACTCAGACATATGAGTAGGAGTTTTTCTCTTTGAATATACAATCTACAATTGATGTGTATGTTTCATATTTTTTGTCTGCATTTTGAGATATTCATTTTACTGATATTGGAGTATATTTGATCATTTATGTATGTGATTATATTTTGTTTAATGATCTTCGCTAGCTTGGTTTGTGCACCACATCCCCAGCAAGCTACAATGGTACTTTCCGCTTTCAATCTCCGTTTCTGAATGTCTCTCCTGTTAAAGTGTTCCCTATTTATGAGTTTTGTTTTAAAGTTTCAGTGTCGAGTATGGGTTCTGTCTTTCAAATCAGAAATCTATTTTTCTAGATATTGAGTGAATTCCGGGATATCTGGTTTTGGATTTTGATTCTGGATTGGGTTATTCTTTGTCACATTTGAGTCTTAGATCGTGAACCATGTTTTTTAAGTATTTTGAGGTTGAGTTTTGCTTCCAATGTTGATTCTGAGATCAATTCGTCGTGTTTGCAAGGTATTGATCTGATCTCTCGAGGTTAAAGCAGGAAGACCAAAAGGACAGCTCGAAAGTCCGATGATGTCTACAAGCTTGTCAAGGTCAAAATTATAACAACGATATATTTCCTTTACTTTTTTTTTCTTCCATCAAAGAGATTTTTATTTGGGTGAATCGTACTGAATATTTAGATTTAGATTTAGAACACAGAGGAAGTTCAATGCAGTGATATTGAAGAGGCTTTTCATGAGCAAAGTCAACAAAACTCCACTTTCTCTATCTAGGCTCGTGGAATTCATGACGGGAAAGGTTCCATTTTGTTGAAACCCGCTTGCTCTATTTACCTTTTATATTCAAATTAGTCCTTGAATCTGTTCCATTTCTTTATAATCAGTTTTTCAATCTGTGAAACTTAAGTGGTTACTGCTTATTCGAACATAGTCTGCAACATTGAGGTGTCCGATGTTTGACTGTAGTTCTTTTATCTAGACCATATTTTGTCTATGCTATGAGTTTTGAACGTACTTTTTCATGTTTTGATACTATAGGAAGATAAGATATACAATACTTGAGGGTTTAACACTCTTCTAGATATCTTAATGCTAATAATGTCTATATTTTTGTTGTTGTTGTTAAACGTAATAATGGCAATACTATAATTAAGATATTGTTAGAGACATGTGGAAGCCACAGGTTTTGGCGAGGGTGGTGTAATTTGAAGATGAGATGCTCAAGTTCGATGGTGGATGGCATACGCTTGGTTTTTGTGTGTTAGTTGCAAGCATATTAAACCCGTTTAAAAATTTGTTAAAAAAAATTCAGTAAATATTGTCTCCATCAATATATGTATAAATTTAAGGGACAATTGTTAAAATAGTACATTTGGATACATTAATTTGAAAAGAGATACATGGATAAAGAAAATTTTAAAAATGGTACACTTCTTTAGGAAAACTTAATATAGATAAAAGAGAATCATTTTACCGGGTGTCGAGTTCGACTCCACCTGTCATCTATGTGTGGGAATATTTGGCTATTGGACCGGCCTGTTGTGGCCCAAAATGATGACAAAAAAGATAAAAGAGAATCCATCATCAAAAACAAATAGTACTTAAAACATATCTTTAGTACAACTATTATTTTGAATTTTAAAGTCTTCAAACAAACAGCATTATACACTCCCTAAATATCAAAGTTAAGAGTAATATGGTTTAAACGGCTATTCCTATATTTGATATCATCTTCAATATTGATGAATTAAAAAAATTGAGAGTTTGCGTGGGAAAAATTGAGAGTTTAAGCGGCTATTCCTCTCTTTGATAGTGAAAGCCATTTTAACATTTGAATTCGTATTTTTATAGTAACATTTGAGAGTTTGCGTGTGAATTTTTTTTACCATAGTCATTCTTATTTACTTATAAATTTTACTTTATTATCTAATTCGTTTTATGTGCAAATATTTCTACGCTTCTGCATCTGAGGGATGCGCAATCTCTTCATCTAAGTTATGTTATGCATGTCATCTCATAGGTTCTGTAGTGCGCTCGGATTGATATAATCTCTTCAACCTCTCCGTTACCGGTAAATACCACATCCGTTTATGTGGAACAGGTATTCTGCCACCCGTTTCCTGATACCAAGGTTTGTGACAAAAATGACACTTCACACGGTTCTTCCTTTCTCCATTAAATTATATTATTGTCGATGCACACATCTATCATCTGATACGACAATCCAAGACCAGCTACAAGTTTATGAACCTCGTAGTTTGAAACCGATGACATATTATCTTCAAGTAAAATATCTTTCACAAAATCAGCTATCGCATCCACACAATCCTCCGCCAAGTTGAAATCGGTCTTTATAGTCATCAACCTGCTTGCAGTTGATAAAAGCGATATTTCCTCTCTACATCCTTCGTATAGTGGATGCTTAGTTGCATCTAGCATATCAAAAAACTTTCGAGTTCTAAATTAGGTTCCTCTATTCTAATACCATCCTGAACATACGATGCTACGTTTTCACGAATCGCATCATTCACCATCTGAACGTTTGCATCTACTTCCGGTGTTGGTTCCTCTATCCTACCCGAATAATTACTGCTACTACCATAATATTTCACCATTGAATTAGTTTCTCCGTGCGTATACCAAATCTTGTAACCCGGCATAAACTCATTCCTATAAACGTGATTCCATACTTCCCTAATAGAGACTAATCTATGATTCCGACATTTAGTACATGAACAATACATTTTACCGTATTCCGACGTCATGCTATTGTTTGTCGCAAATATCATGAATTCCTCAACACCTTGTGCATACTCATCCGTCAGTTGACCCGTCGCTGGATCTTGTCGTGGTTTATCCATTCACGATCGAAAATAATCATAAAGGTTTGGGTTTGAAGAAGACATTTTCTAAGTTTTTTTTTTGTAAGTTGTGAATGAGGGTGGAGAGGTATTTATAATGGATTTTCCGCGGATTCTCGACAGATTTTTGACTGATTAAAAATTTCAAACGACTATAAAAAGGCTAGTGCAACGAGCAGATTAACGGATCTATTTCGTCAGAAATCGGTCGGAATTCCAAACCGATTTCGAACGATCAGAAATCGGTCGGGAACTGACCAATTTTTTCCCGTCAAAAATCTTGTCGGGATTTGTGGTGTTTTCTTGTAGTGTATGTTCCTCTTTATTGATTTTTTCATATTTTTTAAATTCAAAATCTATTTCATCATTCTCTAATATAATCTGCATATGCAACTGCGAAACAAGTTCAATTATCTTTATTTTGGAAGATGGTAATTGGATTTTTCCCATCTAATTGAGTTGCTGAAATAATGCATATGGTTAGTATTTTAAATGATTGGTTCTTTTAATAACCATGCACACGCACTTGATTCGTGCTTCTCTAAATTGGATAGTCTAGCAATTGTAATAGGAAAGGAAGATAGAGTTGTTATTTGTATAATAGAATGTATAAATTCTCATGGTAAAATGTGGTCAATGTATATGATATTGCTACATATCAAGACGAAAATGAATCAAATGGCATTCTTGTCGTGAAAAAAAAAACAACCGGTAGAAGACTTTAAAAGACATCTCATGCAACTCCAATCCAAGATAAAGAGCTTATGACAATATCATCTTTTAGATTGAATGAGCAAAAGCTCAAATTCTCGATACTTAGTTGCTCTTTTGCTAGAGATAATAACACATACTACTATATATGTGTGAACATCCATAAATGTACCATGAGAGATTAATACAACCCATATAAATTTGGATCTAGTAGTATATATTGTTAGCTTTTATGAGAAAAATCTTAATTACTTTTTATAATTTTGATAATATTCTTGTGAAGTGAAACTCAAATTTATTTTTTTGTATTTTCATACATGGGATGATTTCTTGTTATAGTTAGAGATGTGGATTTGAATCTTATTTCTCAATTTCCAAATAGCGACTATTTTACAGTTTTGCATGAGAAAATTTTTATGTTACTAATTCTATGAATACTTCTCATTATTTTAAAGAAAATAAATAATCAAATATATCATTTCGCAACACATAATGATTTTGTAGTGATCATTATCGTGATGCATGATAAAATGAACAAATATAACCTAAAACCAAATATATCCAGATGAAATGAAAGAACTCAAAGCAGGAAACTATGAGGTTTGTAGAATAACCGACCCATCCACCCCTCTTGAGAACCATTCCGCACTGTTTCTTGAAAATTATTGATTGGTTGATTGATTTACTTGTTTGAACTCTGTGATTTACTTATGTTGATCCTTGTTCAATCCAATCAATTTAAGTTGCTACAATGTATACCAAAATCAATATCTAAAAAAGATATCAATGATAAAAAGAAGAGAGTTGTGTTTGCTAACTAGTTGTGGAGAAATAAAATATTTCTTTTTGGTTTGGTAACGGATAAATAAAATAATAACATACATACAAATTAGTCTCTAACAAAAAAACAAAAAAAAAATATTCATTTGGGTTAAAAAAGGAAAATTTTGTTTTTTTTCCCTATAATTATCTACATACTCTACAAAATAATCTAAACAATCTCAAAAGAACTTGTAAATTATTCAACACCATTGTGTTATTGGGTCTTGAAAGTTGAAGCCCAATATGGTCGAAACAACTATTAAATTCCAGCCTTACATTAAAAAGGAATTATCAAGAAAAAATGCGTCTGCCGGGAGTCGAACCCGGGTCTATTGCTTGGAAGGCAATTATCCTAACCGTTGGACTACAGACGCTATTTGTTATATTATGCGGGATTTATATTAAAAATCAATAATTATAAATAGAATGTTGCAAGCATATCGGTGATTTTGACAGATATCCCTGGAACGACGTCGTTTGCATTATTTTACGCTCGTCCGTGTTTTCTTCTTTGACCAAAATTCTGGAGAAATCGTCTTCCGTTTTATTTCTGGAAAGTTTAATATAAAAAAAATCTCCGGGAGTTTCGTTCCCTACAGAAAAAGTCGTAGTTTCCAATTTCTCCGTCGATCTTCTCTCTGCACTCAATCCAATCGCCGGAGTTTTTGAATTCGCCTGATTCCTGCTTCTCCCAGCTTCACGCTCCATATCTGTTTCAGGTACTTTCTGGATTTCTTTTTTTTTGGGTGATATCTTCAACACTCTAGGCGGAGGATTTTGGAGTTTGATATTGTCTTCGTAGGGAGATTTTTTTCTTTTCGATTCTAGAGTGTTGGATCAATGGTTTAGGAGGATCAATGGATTGTGAAGGAACTCTGGTTTCTGTGAAGATGAGATTGTTGGAGATTGCTACTCATCGGGAAAACTGAGAATTTTTATTGTTTTTTTTTCTTCTTGATAAGTAACTATTAGACATGGATGGAGAGGCTACTTCTTGGATCAGGGGGGCGAATTATTCTCACACTGTTTGTTATCGTATGATTACGCCGAGCTTAGAATCTATGCCTTTTACAGCTAACACAGAGAAGACTTCTGTATTGAAAAGGATGCCTCTGAGTTCACCATCGGATCTCATGTCACTTGTAGGAACTACGCAGCAAGCCACAGGCTCTGAAATACAGAGAAACCCTGTCACGAACAAAAAGAGGTCTGCTTCTCCGTCTCCCCAGATGGCTCTTCCTGATTCTTTTAAGGAAGCAAAGTCTGATATCAAGAGGTTTTCTACTCCACATCCTAGAAGAATGGAACCAGACAAGGGAATGAAGACCAAGTTGCCCCGCAAAGATTCCTTTGAGAAAATATCGTTCAATCTACGGCCTCTATCTCACTCGGGTCCTATTAGGGATCTTAGTACCCTGAAAATTCAAGAGAGGTCCAAGAGCAAGAAGGAGACGAGGTCTTCAAAGTCTTTTGATTGTGGAGCTTCTAGAGTAAGTGCTATGGGAGTGCTTGAAGAACACCTCATTGATACGTCTAAGGTGACCTATGGGGACCAGTTTGCGCATGGGATATATAGCCAACTTTACCATGGAGAATACAAAGGCGAAGCTGTTGCTCTCAAGATTACCGAAGCGCCTGTTAATAGCGAAGACAGATTATTGGGAGCTCGTTTGGAGAAACAGTTTACCAAGGAAGCCACTCTTTTATCTCGACTAAGCCATCCAAATGTTGTCAAGGTGATTTAAATTATGTTATATTTATGTAGGTTAGGTTGTATGAATGATGTCTTTGGTTTGTTTGACTCTTCTTCTCTGATTGATGATGTCCTAAACAGTTTGTGGGAGTGAATACTGGAAATTGCATCATCACGGAGTATTTACCTAAAGGGTCTTTAAGATCATACCTGCACAAGCTCGAGCAGAAATGCCTTCCTTTGCAACAGCTAATTAAGTTTGGTCTAGATATTGCGAGAGGAATGGAATATATTCACTCAAGAAAGATAGTTCATCGGGATCTTAAGCCAGAAAACGTGTTGATTGACAAAGACTTTAACTTGAAGATTGCTGACTTTGGTATAGCGCACGAGGAAGAGTACTGTGATGTTTTGGGGGCTGAGATAGGAACTTATAGGTGGATGGCACCTGAAGTGCTAAGAAAGAGACCACACAGACGGAAGTCCGATGTTTATAGTTTCGGACTTGTTTTATGGGAAATGGTAGCTGGAGGCGTCCCATATGAGGAGATGACTCCTGTCCAAGCTGCTTTCGCAGTCATGCACAAGGTAAATAATTCTGCATCTCCTGCTTATTTCATGATTGTGACCTTTCACAGATTGAAAAGTTTTTGAATTTTCCGTTGATTTACACGAGCTTTGTGTTGATAATTGGCCAGAACATGAGGCCGGTTATACCAAAGGATTGTCCAGCGGCCATGAAAGAGCTGATTGAGCAATGTTGGTCGTTGCAAACAGACAAGAGACCAGAATTCTGGCAGATTGTGAAAGTGTTGGAACAGTTTGACAAGTCTCTGAAAATCGAAGGGAGACTCAATCTTATGCCGAACCAGATCTGTCCAGAGCTAAAGAAAGGTCATAAATACTGGATTCAGATATTCGGGTCAGTCCACCACCACGTCGGCAGCAGCAGCAACAACACCACCACCTTAGGCTCAGCCTTACCTAAGCCTAAATTCGCTTGAGAGAGGGAGAGAGGGAGACTGTGAGTCTCGTTTTGTGAATATATAAAAAAAAAGGGTCAGTGGTTATGTTTTTGTTAATCCACTGTCTCTGTTTGCGTTTGATTTTGTTAGGACACACCATTAAATTAAAGAGAGCTTCTTTTTCTTTTTGGTTTGGCTTGGGTTTTTGTGAAGCCATCTCTTCATTTTTCTTCTCGAAATTGATTTGATTTCTACAGCCGAGAATAGTGAGAGATTGTTTTTATGGATTATCATCACTTTTATTTTGAGTTTGTGAGGAAATTAATTTACTTTATCTTATCAATTTGTTTTTCAAAATGACCCATTTTTTGTTGTGTGATTGTAACCCTATTTTTACTTAGAGACGCATAGTTCATAGAAGCTAGAAGACGCGAAGAAACTCAGACACCAGTAGACCCGAAACCTCCTTCACCACGAACAGTGGAGTCCAAATCTTCAACCTCCATGACTTCAGGCGTCACGATCTTCTCGATTATCATCTGCGCGATTCGATCTCCCATCTTCACCTCGAAATCAACATCGGAGTGGTTGAACAAGATCACACCAACCGGTCCTCTGTAATCGGCGTCGATCACTCCGGCTCCAACATCGATCGACTGTTTCCAGGCGAGACCAGATCTCGGAGCGATTCTCGCGTACGTTCCTTCGGGGACGTCGACGCTGAGATCTGTTGGGATAAGCGCCTTGCCTCTCGCCGGAACCTTCGAATCAACGGCACTGGAGAGATCGTATCCGGCAGAGAGAGACGAGCCTCTTGTAGGCAAAACAGCTTTCTCGGAGAGTTTCTTCACTTTGAAGAATGCTTCGGAATCGCCTTTTCGATCGAGCTTCTGGATTTTAGGCAACGGTTCGTTGACTTCGGGGCTGTTGCTCTTCGTCTAGACGCAGGCCATTGTTGGAAATGGAAGACGAGTTGTCGATAACCACCGCGAGTTCACTGAGCTGCAGAGAAACCCTAATTTCAATTGAGGTTGATTTGTTGTTGTGATAAAGAGGCGTTGTAGTTCCGCCATTAATGTATTGTGAGTGAGTGGCGCCAAAAGTTCCCTCCACCCTAAAACTTGGAAAATTCTGAGAATAAATCTCAATGGGCTTAGCGAATCCATTTATTGATCGGCCTATTAGCCCAATTGTTAATATCCAGTTTCATCCTCTCTTTTTTTCCAATCAGTCAATAGAAATTGAAATTAGGATTTATCGGCGAAGGTTTTGAAATATATATTTTGTTTTTGCCGTCTAAATTATTTTTATTAAACAACCAACCAAAGTACACTCCATAAACAGCTATATGCATCATCTTAGGCGTAGGCATTCGGGTACCCATTCGGGTTTGGGTCGGTTCTTTCGGGTATCGGATTTTTCAGGTATTGGATTGAAGGACCCATTCGGGTATTTATAAAATTCGGTTCGGATTCGGTTCAGGTATTTTTGGGTCGGTTCCGGGTACCCGAAATATAGGAAAAAACTAAAAAATACTAAATTTGAATAAAATTTGGTTAACTTTTGACAAATATAACTAAGAATTTTTAAATTTTTTATTATTTTAGATATTTCGGTTATTTCGGTCTAACAATAATTGATATCTTTGGGTTTTATAATTATAATTTTGGGTAATTGGGTTATATCAAATCTAAATATAATTAATATTTTGGGTATATAATTATATTTCGGGTACCCATTCTGTTCTCGGTTCGGTTCGGGTTCGGTTTCGGTTCTTCAGGTATCGGAGTCTAAGATCCGTTCGGATATTTTGTCGGTTCCGGGTTCGGTTCGGTTCCCTTTTTTCGGGTCGGGTTCGGTTCGGTTCTTCGGTTCTGGGTATTTTGCCCAGCCCTACATCATCTACTGAAGACGAATAATTAAAAAAAAAAATTGACGATGCTTCCTTTCAAGATAAACCTACAAACTAACAAATTTTGAAACATGTTATTTTCTTTCTTCAGTATTCGTCTTGCTATACAATAATTTGCCAATTTGACTTTACATTGATTAATTTCTAAACCGCACGGTGAAAAGCCATTGCATCATGTATATGTTTCGAAATATTGACCTCATGATACCAATTAGTATGTATCATAGTCGTTGTTGAAAAAGTTGATTTTGAAGCTCGTGGTTGTACACCAATTATTTTTACAAGATAGATGAGTCGTTCCCACCGCGAGAATGAGATTTTCCATCTTTTCCGACGAATCATCCGGCCATGGCGGCTGATGAATTTTAAGTATTGGGATCGGTGAGTCGGCCAAATCGGTTTTAATCGGCGATTAATCATGTGAATTGGAAAAATCGCTACTAATCGGCGATTTAATGACTGATTTATTTCCTTTATTTTTTTGTTGATTCTCACATTTTTTGTTATACAATACGATTGTGTTTAATTATTCACCTTAAACTGCAATCATCACCTTATTAGGGTTAAACGTAAACAAACAAACAATTTTTAATCTGACGTGTTAGAATAGAATTTGCTCATTGGTAAGTTGTATCTAATGTTTTCCAAAATATAGCAGAAGAGAGATCAGCTGACATGGCATTATAAGACATAAACTTAAAAAGCTGAGGTGGCTAGCCTCAGAAGCCCCAAATAGCTCATTTTATCTCTATAATATTATTTAAGAAGATATTTTTGAAAATAAACTTTATTTTGTAAGTTATTACATAAAATGTCATTACAAATAAGAAAAGATAATTGAAATAAGAAAGGATATAATTATCTTTTAAAATTATTGATGAGAATATGGAAAGTATTTATTTCTCATTAAAAATGTTATTTACTATTTAATTTTTTAATTATTATGATATTATTAAATAATAACCAATCCATACATATTCAAAAAATATATATATATTCGAAATATTTCAATATTTTTCAGTATAATTATTATAAATTATTTTATTAATTTTATAAAGAGTTAGACACGAAAAAATTGATTTTTTTAAGAGTTTGTGAACTAACCACAAAAATCATATTCATTAAAAGGTGCATATTATAGTTATGTTTTCAAGATTATAGGTTTTTGCGGGTTAGCCCGAATAATATTTTAGTTTATTGTAAAACGGGTTATATAGACATATTAGTCCGAGTTGATAATTTTATCTATAATCATTAGTTAAACATATTTTAAAATTCAGATAAAAAAAATTTTAAAAAAATTTCAAAACAATTTTTAAACAAAAATTACTCCGCGCTATATAGTTAGTGCGGGTTAAATTCTAGTTTAATATACATTTGCTTTTTCAATATGAGATCTTGAAAATGTCTATTCTATTTTCCAAAGTAAACTATTTTTTTTCGTCTAGTTTCAGTTCAACTGCAGGTTGTATTGCTTTCGTATATTCTTATATTTCTGTGAAATAGTTGTCTATATTTCACAACAAGTTATACATAGATAAGAGAACAAATATTCTACAATTCTATTCTAAAAAAAAAATAGACAGCTATTTTGGTTTACCGTGGTAAGTTAGTTTGGCAAACATGAAATGCATGTGATAAATCACTTCCTTTATGAATTAATTTCGCACTAAGTTAACTATCTGACTGACTTATAACATAGTCAACTATATGTTTAAATTTTACTTCCAACATTGTTAACTAGTGTTTGGCATTCGGCAGAAACTGAAAAAACCGAACCGAGGGTTTCTGTCTTTGGTTTCAAATCGGTTTTCAGCATTAAACCGATCGACAAGATTTGAAATAGCATTCGTTTCTTGGGTCGGTTCGGTTTGGCACACCATAACCGATCAGTTTTATCTTAACCGAAGATCCATGTTACTTTATTCATATTAACAAAAATTACACAATAAACCAAAATTTTAAACTAACCGAACAAAGTGAAAGAAAAAAACTGAATAGTCCGAAAGTAACCGAAAAACCAATTTTTTTTCACAAAAACCGAACTAAATTTATGAATCGGTTAATTTCGGAACAAATAATAACAACCAAAACCAAACCGAATTTTTATTCGGCTCACTTCGGCAACATTTTCCCTAATCCGAAAAATCAAAAACCGAATAAACCAACCCAACAAAACTGGAAAAAAACGAATGCCCGTGCATATAGTTAAATGTATGTTTATAAATTGCAGGTTTCATGTATGAGTAGCAGTACAACTATATGTTGCTTGAGTTGCATGCAAACTGGTAATTTGAATTGAACAAGATGCTACCTAATGCGGCGAATTGGGGAAAAAATGGATTCACATTGTAAGTTAGGATTTTGTCTACAAAGGAACATAATTGTTGATACTTCAAAAATCAAGTGTTCTAAGTTTGTTCCTTCTAAGTTGAACAAAATATATGACTGGGTGTTCCTTCTAACTTCTAAGTTGAACAGTATTTGAACACACCTAGTCATTTATTTTACGTATTTACCTTTCTATACAAATTATTTATTTTACAAAATAGATATTTGTCATAAAAACCAAGCACTCATTAACTATACAAATTACTAATATAAAAATCGAGTATTTAAGTATTCAATTATACAAAATATCTCTATTTTGAATTCGAAATTAATGGTTGTTGAACTGATTGAGAGCAAATGATTGGTTGAACTTCTAAATTAAATGTTAAATTTACGGTTTTAACTCCATAAAAATGGGAGAAATGTCTTCTCTTTGATTTTTACCAAGAAGTAAGAACTGCGATACAACATTTTGAATTTAACTACTATTCACGACATATGTTCTTTCCAACATCCTGATAATCTAGAGGGGGTAAACAAATTTCTTATGCTCCTTTTCTTTTTTCAATCCTAAATAGTTAGATAACTAATTGTGCTTTCTTTAAATTGGACAGTCTAGCAATTGTTAAGAAAAATGGAGTTGTGTTTTGCACAATGGAAGATATCGAAAGCCATTCAAAAATATCCATGATAAACTATGGCAGACGTATTTGTCATCGAGAAGAAAGTAAATCAAATGTTGTCCTAGTCGAGGAAAAGATGCGAACTGCAAAAGGCTTAAGAAGACATCTAGTGCAGCTCTTTGACAAAGAGTTATACACACTATCATCCTTTAGATTGGATGAAGGAGAGCTCGGACTGTCAGTAATTAATTGTTCTTTTACTGGCGCTGATCACAACGCATCCTACTGTGTCAGAACATCCAGAGATGTGCCAGGAGAGGTCAATATAGTACATGTAAACTTGTTTGTTAGCTTTTAGGATAGATATCCTGCTTACGTTTTCTGGTCTTTATACTGTATTTTTTTAAAGGTCAAATTCTTTCATTCATTCTTGTATTTTTTTTATACAGTGGAAGATTTTAGTTTTCAGAGTTATAAATGCGGAGTTTGATCTGATTTCTCAAATAAATGGAGCTATCAAGTACCTTAAAGCCTTGCATGGGGGGGGGGGGATTCTTGGAATTGTAGCTAATGTTATTCATTATTTTGAGTGGCAGTTACAAGGTGGTGCTTGCGAGCTCCATGAGAATTAGAATTGACTTTGGTGGTATGGAAGAAAGATTTGCTATGATTTCCTCAATGATTCAAAAGGGAATAAGATGCATTAATGAGATGCATAAATTGCAAGATTTCGAAAGTCACATTTTGTTAATGGTCTTAGAACCCTTAGAACCCAAGACTTTTATTGAAATCTTGCATGTCGTGGGTTCTAAGATCATTAACAAAATGTGACTTTCGAAAGAATACGCAATTAGCTGCACAAACTGCGCACCAACCTAATTAAAATGTTATATTTATGATTCCTTCCAAGCGCCACATGGTAACTCTAATTCTTTTTTCTAATCTTCATTTTAAATGCTCATTAAAAAGGATTTATTATGCATTGTATTCACATTTTGTTAATCTTCATTTTCAGAACTAAAATATCTTCGAAAGTCTCATCCGACAAGCAAATACAACAAACCAACTACATCATGATTGCAAGCTACACGACGTATTGCACATCACATGGTTACACATCTCAACTTTAACAATATATCTATAACTACATCAAATATTGTAATCACATGGTGACATGCACCAACTAACATAAGTTTTGTTGTCAACACCATAACCATCAAATTATAAATTCTTAGCATTAATCTCTTACGGAATCCGTCTAAATCCGACTAAATCGGGACCACCTCGGTTTATACCCAACCTGATTTTATTTAGTTTTAAAATTTAATGATAGAGTATTGATGTCAATTAGTATATGAATCTAATAGGGATCTAATATGTAGCTTTGAGATTTATTGATAGAGCATTGATTTCATTTAGTATATGAATCTGACAATTATGAATCGATTGTCTTAAGGAATGATCACTAAAATACGAAGTAGTGGCCAAATTATCTTAGATTAATTTAATTACATTTATGAACAAAAACGGGGTTTATGAAAATTCGGTTTTCAAAGAATCAAAATGATATAGCAAATTTCTACACTTAGATTAATGAGAAATTTTAAAATATACCATTTTGATGATACCGCTTCTCAAAAGTACAATTTTATGATATTTATTTTCAAAAATACAACATCATAAATTTGTTTATAAAAATTCAAATTTATAAGGGTTTATAAAACATGTTTATAAGGGTTTATAAAACATGTTTTGTAGAGTTTTATAAGTTTTTATAAGGTTTATAAACCCTTATAAATTTGAATTTTTATAAACGTTTATAAATTTGAATTTTATAAACCTTTATAAATTTGGTATTTTTGAAAATAAACATCATTGAAGTGTACTTTTGAAAAGTAGTATCATAAAAGTTGTATTTTTGAAATTTCCCCAAAAACATTTGATTTTGAATTCTCATTCATATCTTCTTAATAAGTGGGAAACCCTTAATTTGAGCATTATATAACACTATATTGCATAACCATTTCATTCATCAACTACACAACAACATTAACACACAACCCTTATCAAATTTAAATAAGGTCTATTATATCATTGTGTCTCAAATGATTTACAAAAGACCTATATATTAGATTTATAATTTTTAGATTTTATTATAATTTTAAATTCGGATATTACAAAATTTTCATAGATACACCCCTGATACACGTATGCTGCAGTTTAGAATGCTAATTATGTAGTAATCTCTAATTTAAGTGGTTATAAAGCATAAAAGGCCTTAAAAAAATGTAGACATTCTCTAATGAGTGAGTGGCGCCAAAAGTTTCCTCCTTCCTAGCAACAATTTTAATGGGCTTAACAAATTCATTTGTTGTTCGGCCCATTAGCTCAATTGTTTTCCCAATCCGTCAACAGAGAAGAGAAGAAGAGAAATTAGGGTTTATCGGTGGGGATTATGAATTTTTGATTCTTCCTCACAAACCTTCGTTTCGTTTTTTTTTTCATTTTCTTCGTCTTTCGATTTTAGGTTCCGCGAGTGAGTAAATGTAGAAGGGTTTCTTGATAATCGAATACTCGATACTTACTAACTACTCGATCTATGAATCACTCTGTCACTGATTGATGTATCGGTCGAATCGCTTCAACACTTTTGCATTTGCAGATTCTGTGTGATCGGTTATCGCATTGACCTTGCCATGTTTTCTCTGATACTCCATGGAAGAAGGTCGCTCGAGCTGCAGAAATGGCGTAATCTGAGAGTTTCAGTGAATTTTCTCCAAAATGCATCTGCTTTCTTCAATTCGTCCTCCTCTGCAAGTGTGAGCCCTCAAGGAAATACTTTCACTGTCTCTTATCTCGTCGAATCATTGGGTTTAGCTACGAAACTCGCAGAATCGATCTCAAGGAAAGTCCGCTTCGAAGACAAGGTAAATCCCGATTCCGTTCTGAATCTTCTTAGAAGTCATGGTTTCGAAGATTCTCAGATCTCTAGGATCATTAGGACTTATCCACGGTTGCTCATAGAAGATCCTGAGACGTCTCTTCGTCCCAAGCTTCAGGCTCTGCAGTCGAGAGGAGCTTCAAGCTCTGAGCTCACAGAGATTGTTTCAAAAGTTCCGAAGATCTTGGAAAAGAAAGAGGGAAAATCTATCAGCTTGTACTATGATTTCGTCAAAGACATTATGCAAGACGGCAAGTTATGTGATTCTTGGACAGAGTGTAAGCCTGTGAATAGAATCCGAAACATATCGGTCTTGAGAGAATTGGGTGTGCCTCACAAGTTGTTATTCCCATTGCTCATCTCAAATTGCCAACCAGTTTGCGGGAAAGAGAAATTCGATGAAACCCTCAAGAAAGTCGTTGACATGGGTTTTGATCCGACCAAGTCAAGGTTTGTGGAAGCTCTGCACGTAGTCTACGAAATGAGCGATAAAACGATAGAAGAGAAAGTAAATGTCTATAAAAGGTTAGGCTTTAGTGAGGAGGGCGTATGGAAGATTTTCAAGAAGTGGCCTTTCTTTCTCAAGTTCTCCGAGAAGAAGATAACCCGGACGTTTGAAACCTTGAAGAAGTGTGGTCTGGTCGAGGAAGAGGTTCGTTCGGTGTTGAAGATGCGTCCGCATTGCGTTCGCTCTTCAGAGCAGAAGATATTGGACTCCATTGAAACATTTCTAGGGTTAGGGTTCAGCAGAGATGAGGTTAAGATGATTATCAAGCGATTTCCTCACTGCATTGGATATTCCGCAGAGTCGCTGAAGAAGAAGTTTGAGTTTCTGGTGAAGAAGATGAATTGGCCACTAGAGGCTGTGGTTTTGATCCCTGCGGTATTTGGATACAGCCTGGAGAAGAGAACTGTGCCAAGGTGTAACGTAATCAAAGCTCTCATGTCGAAAGGATTGATCAGAAACAAAAACCCTCCGATTTCATCTGTCTTGTTATGTACTGATCAGGAGTTCTTGAACAGGTATGTGATGAAGCACGACAAGCTAGTGCCCGAGTTGATGGCTATCTTCACCAGAGATCGTGTTTTGTAGTTTTGTCGGTGAATCTTTTGACAGACAAAGGAGGAAAAGAGTTTCTATTTAAGAGTGTTTGAAACCATTTTTGTAATCTCAGTTCGACTTGGATCCGACTCGTTTTCTAAAACACAAATCCGTTTGGGGAAATAATAAATTGTCATTGGCTGTCTCCAATCCGAATTTTACAGGAAATACATTTTTTTGTCATAAGTAGTATTCAATACTGATGATATACATAATACTGCATTGATATACATAGTACATAAAGTTGGTGTAACAACAATCAGGAAAGTTTTGATAATATTTTGTAATTTGAAGACTAATATATAAATGATTTTTGCACTATTATAAAAAAAAAATGGAATAATCGTAGGTTCTGCAAGAGTTTTCGAGCTTTAGTCGACAACAATACAACGTCTTTGGGAGGCGTTTAGGGATTAAACATCTTCAGGTTAAGTGAGAAGCGTCTCTGGTCAGTTTCATTACACTCCAGTCACATACAGACTAGCTGCAAAGACGATGTCGCGTTTTATAGCATTTGAAGCCAAATCCATTTTCTTGTGTAACGCCGAGTTCCCCATAATGGCAGCTGCGTTCTTGAACTCACGGCACGTCTCGTCCAATCTCACAATGGTTCTTACTATCAGACCTTCTGGGACATCCGTCAGCTCACAGATCTCTGCAAATGGAGTCCCCTGCCAAAAAAATCGAGCATACAAGATATGTTCAATGGGATGTGCGAATCGCGCAATGTATAAGAAAGAGAGCTATCTGGTTACAGACCTTTGCCCACTCATAAACGACTTCGACCAGGCCAAATTTGAGATTCTCCTGGGCATATTCTTCTGGGTCTATTTGCAAGTTGTAACGAGCTTGAAGTTCGCCGAGTCTAATTGCTGTATCATAGAGTCTGTGCAAAAGAGGGTCAATGATTAAATTGTTCATATCAATTAATGTTTGTGGTTATGAGAAGGGAAAGGGTGTGGACGTTACAAACCTTTGTTTAGACTTAGCCAGCTTGGGAGTAAGTGAAGGCGCCGAAG
This sequence comes from Eutrema japonicum, assembly GCA_030161315.1. Lineage (NCBI taxonomy): Eukaryota > Viridiplantae > Streptophyta > Magnoliopsida > Brassicales > Brassicaceae > Eutrema > Eutrema japonicum. Next base: position 41,945,956 of record BSQW01000006.1, read on the forward strand.
TGTTTTTCTGTTGGAAAACAAAGGCAGACATTATAGCCACTGCTTCTTCTGGTTCCAATTCTTCGAATTGATTCTCGAACAAACACACTGTACAAATCAATTCTTCCCCAGAATTCATCTCGCAAGCGACACGGCCTTTGATTTGGACGACGAGGTCATCATCTATACACCCAATTTTCTTCAGAACGTCAATCTGCAAGAAGTGTTTAGAGCTTTACAGGTTACTCAAATTCATCATGCATAGCGAGGTAACAAAGATGCATGTGAACTTTTCTTATTGGATCATACCCGGCCCTGAAATGCGGGCATCTGTAACAGGGCTTCATCGGACATTTGGAATTCGAGATCTTTGAGATCTTTCTTATGCTTCTTAATCTCCCTAGCTAGCTTCATGTGCTCTTCCAATTTGACACAACCGTGGCACTTATTCATGGACATCTTTTGTAATAGGCTGGTCCATTTATAGTACGTCTCCACAAGCTCAGCATCTTTCATCTTCAAATCTGAAATAGAATCATGAAATGAATCTATGAGGGAAATGAATTTGCAGCCAGAAAAAAATGATACGGGGCTAGAATTTAGCTGAAGAACCTTTAATTGGGTCTAGAGCAGGAGGATACTTGTTTCCATCTGATTTCAGATCCAAAAGCTGTTGAACCGTCTGAGAAAATGCTACCTTGTTCGCATCCTCGAGTAGACGCACCTGATCAATCTTTATCTTGCTAACGCACATGCACAAAACTTCTTTGTTATCAAACCCTTTAACCTCGTACCCTACACCAGCAGCGGCTCCATGGTACGGGAGATCTATCTTGATAACACCGGAACCTTTACGAGTGCTCGCCTTTGAATAATATTCATCTTCAAAACCACGTTTTGACTTGGGCGCGATAAAAAAACCTTGAGAGGGGTCTAAGCTTCTCTTGCCAATGCTGACCATATTTTGCTCTGGCGGCGGTATTTCAGATTTTATCACCAAAACAACATATTGTCTATTAGTGCCTGAAGGTCCTTTCAGTACGACTCCAAGTAAATTGTCTATGCCCTGTAAAATTACACACATGAGCAACACATTTATGAACCAGAGAAAAGAGAGGTGGAGACTGGGCCTCACCGTTTCTGATTTCATGACCACTACTCTTCCTGGTACAAGAAAACTCTGGGCATGAGGAGACTGCATGACTGCTTCAGACATTCTGCTGTTACACTCGTTTGCTTCCATATACATCTCATAGTAATCTTCAATGGCCGGTTCACCTTTAATACAACTGGATGCACAAAGCAATAGGTCAATCCGTATAATAATCTGGAGAAGTTGAATATAGAGGTACCCAAGGAGACGGTAGAATAAATGGGGTACACATGTTCAGTTGGTTTGCCTTACTCAATAATTTTGGTTGGTAGAGCACGCTTTACCATGAGAAGCTGTTGTTTCTCAGGCAGTTTCTTCTGAGCATGGAATTCAGCAAAACTTCTTTTCAACATGTCCTCCACCTTACAACAACAGCCATTTGAAAAATGGTGAGTCAGAAAAAGTCCAGGAAAAGGCTAATGGGCAGGAAATCCATGGGAACTGCAACTATTTGATCTACGTAACCAAGGGTTCAGATATACCTTCAATTCTTCAACACGCAAGAGATGGAGGATCATTATGTAGGTTAGTCGGAACTGAGATTCTAATCTTGTGGCGCTTCCCACAATTATACGCCTCAGATCACTCTCGTCAGGAACTTCATCGCGACACATGACAACAACTGTGCCAGTTTTGTCAAGTCCCCTTCGGCCAGCACGCCCTGCCATTTGAGTGTACTCTCCAGGAAGCAATTGTCTAAATTCCTTTCCATCAAACTTCCTCAAGGCATCAAAAACTACCTGTAGCAAATATCATGGAAAAGTAAGTTATAGGCAAACTTCATTGAGGAAATTTGTTATAAAGAAATTCCTAAACACTGAAGATAATAACTTGTAATGACATTCTCTACAACTCTAGCAATAACCTTAAACTCCTCCCCCAACAAATGTGATAGGACAATATCTATCATACGTAAGTTGTAAAGAATAATCCACTTAACATGTTAACATCATAACACTAAATTTACATTAGCAACAAAACCAGAATAGCCTCACCGTTCTAGCTGGAGCATTAACCCCCATAGCAAATGTCTCCGTTGAAAACAGAACCTGTAGAAAGATTACAAACAATCAATTACCAGAAGAGATTCAAAAAACAACAGAAATGTGGTAATAGGACGTCAAATATGGCAGTAATCAGGAGCATAGAAAAATATTTATTCCACCTCTATACTTATGATGTAGGCTCAAATAATAGCACAAGAATCGAGTCCCTGAGTATATAAGCCTACCTTAATAACACCACGGCAAAAGAGCATTTCAACAACTTCTTTTACTATTGGAAGCAGCCCAGCATGATGAACACCAATTCCTCTATGAAGTAGGCTTTGGACTCTGAGGACCTTTGAAATGTGTCACCCCCAACAGTTCATGAGTACGAAATCAAGGCACCTCTCTAATATGTGAGAAGACAGGAAATTCTTAAGATAACCAACCTGGGGTAAATTCCGATCAGACCCTTTCAATCTCGAAAAAGCTTTATCGCAGAAGACACGGATTTCGCTTTTCTCAGAACTACTAGTGAGGTCAGTCCTAGTCAAAGCTTCGGCACACCTATCGCAATAATTCTTCGAGAAACAGAAAACAACCACCTAGTGGGAAACGTAAAATTAAAAGGTTAGTCATAAAGACCAAAATGGACTACGAATAAGATTGAATATAAAACTCATAACCATAGGGGAAACAGAAGTGACATCTAACATACAGGCAATAGGGACTTTTTTGAGAGCTTGTTGATAAGCAGCAACCAATTTGAAGCTGCTGATCGTCTAAATGCCCCATTGTTCTGGCTGTTACCACTGTACGAGGATTTGCCCAAATCTTTTATACTTGAGTGTTTATTCTGCTTGCCACGAGAATGAGCTTCATGTTTCTGAGATTTGTTCCCATCTTGATCAGCTGAAGATCCTGCGTGCTGTTTAGGACCGACACCAACTGCACTTGAATTCTTCTTGTGTGAATCTTTAGCATCTTTTATCCCTTTAGAAATAAAAACTTCATTCTCACAAACTTTGTAGAGTTCGCCAGAATAAAATAGGCAATGCTCTAGAGGAACTGGTCTTTTTGTTGTGCTGAAAACAAAACCCACAAACTTATGAAAGTTAAAATTTCAATATGAATCACTGAATTATATTCACATTATTTTACCATGATACATTAAATCTCACCCAGTAACACGTATCTCTTTTTGTTTTGTTCGGCCAATCCAATCAGCAAATTCAAATGTGTTTGGTACCTATAAGAAATTGAAATTTAGCAATATATGATATTAGTGCAAGGAAATACATGAGGAGAAGGGCACGGGAAAAAACAGAATGGGAAATAGTGACTCAACCATGAAGCAATATATATGGCCATAAATGCTAAAAACTGAGGGGCTAGTTTATAAGAAACTCAACCAGTTGAGAATCGAAGAAAAATAAATTAAAAGTCACCAATTCTATTCAAACACATCTAGTGATAAAATCCATAGCCAAAGCTTAGGTGCATGGTAAGCACAACTAACATTTCGAAAGAACTATATTTTCTAAACGAACAAACATAACAGCAAGAAGAAGTACCGTTGCAGAAAGAAGGACAAAATTTATATGCCTTGGCAACATGATGATGACTTCTTCCCACACAACCCCTCTCTCTACGTCATTGACATAGTGAACTTCATCAAATATAACCTGTCAGTCAAAGGAAACATGATTGAAGCTTCACATAGAACTACAAAGGCTGCTAAGAAACGGAGCGATATGAGTACAATGTCAAACTCTAAAGAAAGTAAAGCATCAGAAAGCTCTTTTACCCATTCTATATCACGTATGATATCAGCACCACGATAAAGCATTGACCTTAATATTTCGGTAGTCATGATCAGACAGGATGCCTCTGGCCTTATGCTAACATCACCTGTGAGAAGTCCTACATCGAACTTCCCACAGAAGTCTCTGTATTTTTGGTTGCTGATGGTTTTAATTGGAGCAGTATAAACAGCTCGTGTACAGTGCTGAGCAGACAGAAAAAATTGGTCAGCCAACAGAGCAAAGAATCTATTAATACGAAAATGGTATAAAATTCAGAATTCTCCACCTTGGTGGCCAAAGCAAATGCATATTCGGCAACAACCGTCTTCCCAGCTGATGTATGGGCTGCTACAAAAACAGACTCCCCCTTTTCTAAACAATGGATAGCCTGTAGGCAAAATCACTAAATTATCTACTGAACGTTCATATATAAAGAGAACCAAATACGTTCCTATAAGAATCCACAGACCAAAAAGTCAAAGGAAATACCTCCTTCTGAAAGTTGTCCAATTCGAAAGGGAATTCCATCGCCATGTCAGGAACAAGCTCATAGAACCGGTCTGCAATGTCTTGGCTATCCCCTTTAGTGGCCCATCCCTTAAAGAACAACACACCGCAAATGATGTTGATGGTAGGATAAATGGAATTTCAAAATGCAGAATCCACATTCTAACCTCTTTCCATAGTTGTGCATCACTGTTCCCAGAAATTGCCTCTTCAGCCAATATTGCTGTTTTTGCCGATGACAAAATCTCATCCAGCACAGTGACGTCAGTCTCTGTCCCCTTGCTCGCTTCAGGTTCAGGTTCTGCTTCAGGTTCTGCCTTTGGAGACTCAGATCCTGCTGAGCGAGCTTCATAATATTTTTCGATATCAGAACAAATTTAAATGCAAATGAAGATTATATGAATAAAGCATAACTGATGTCACGCACCATCTCCCTCAGGTTCGGAGAAAGCATCTTCTTCCCAAACTGTCTTGAATAGATCATCAAATTGAATAGACAACGTGCTCTGAAAATATCACCAACACAAAGACAGTAAAAAATAATTTATTACTACAGTCTAGAATTAAAATATAAAAGAAATTTCACATACACCAACGAAATCGATCTACATACCGACTTTTCAGCTGAAGCGTTGCCATGTGAACTCTGATCCTCATACACGTTCCATGTTTGGGGATATGGCTTTAACGTACAAAAAGGAAAACAAGATGAATCAATCAACACTGAATCATATATGAATTCATTAAATGATAAAATTAGATGGTGATAAGAAAAAAATACCATCAGATCTCCAAGATCTAAACTCTGCTTAAAACTAGGAGGAACGGTCTGAGCAGGACCACCATTGAGCAATTCCTGTACCCATTGGCCATTACACACACCATCTGGAAGGGTTCTCTCTGAAGACTGTGAATCCTCCAAGCCACCTGGACGGAAAGGGCGATTATTGACACTTCCTCTCAGAAAATCCTTGGGAGGTCCCACCATTCGCGGAAAATATCCAGAATCTTGATCTCCGTACATTTGTTCTGATAAATCCACCTAAGATAATATGACAATCCATTTCTCCAACTAAAGTCAGAAACAGAAAGCTAATAGCTGGCCAGTCTTCAACCAAAAAGTTCTAACTCTTGGATAACATCACTATCTAGATGAACTAGTTTATTTAAGATAATTCACGATTTCAAGAGAGAAAAAACGAGTTACCTCCACTGATTTTGGCTCCCATCCTCCGTTTTCAGTATCCTCTTTTTGTCGCCTGAATGGCAATTCCCAAGTTGGAACTACAACGGACCTGGGCAAAGAAGGTTGAAGGGGAACCTTCACCCTGGAAAACCAATCAAAATCCCACTGATTACCAGCATTTTCCGCAGAAAATTGATCAGGTTCCAGTCGCGGGAGGAGATATTTCTCCTCAATATGTTTCTTTATCGATTCATTTGTTTCCTTAGGAAAAGCTGGAGGCTGAGAAATACACATGTAGGGAGACATAAATGAGAACTATCAAATCCATATAAAAGTACCTTATAAAGATGACTTAACAGTTGAATACAGATCGAAGTGCACATCATCAGATAACCATTTGAGCAAGAGTTTACAGCAATTTAAACACCATATGAAACAAAATTCAGAGATTTTGGCTACTTGTGTTTTCTTTCTTCCTTCACACATAAAACTCGATACAACACTAGAGCTATTATCAATCAATTTTATTCGGGTTGAGAGTAACACTAAGTAAACTCACACTAAGACTAACGTTTTAAAAGAGCAAATACACAAACGAATAAATAGCACTTAACACACATACTTATTTACGAAAAATCATCTAATTCAGCTACCAAACGGAACAATTTCCGTCAAAAATCAGTGCGTAAGCGAACCCAGTTTTGAAAACGTGATCAGGTTCTTGCCGCTAAATTCTCAAAACCGGAATTGGATAAGTCTAGTAATCAGAGAAAAAAACTCACGGATACGAAATCGGGAAGTGAGTTCACGGAGTCGTCGCTCTCCACCGTGTACAGAGGCTCGACGCGGAGGTGACCACCATGACCAGAGAATCCGACCCGGAAGGAGAGCTCGTTGCCTGCTTGGACTATGTTCATTGTGCTTCCTCTATATTCGTTATCTACTTCGCATTCCCCTTCTCTCGTTCCTTCTCAGGGGAAGATCCGGTGAAAGGAATAAAGACACTTTCTCTCCGGTTGAGTTCCAAACGCCGTGCCGTTTCATAGCTCAAAAACGAAGTCTCTACCTCTGATGGGCTCCGAAATAGGCCCACTTAAGCCCAACTGTACCGGATTTACAAGTAACAGAAGGACTACTTGAGTTACAAGTAACAGATTCTTTAAAGTGAAAAGGAAATAATTATTCCCTATAAAAGATGGGGAAAATGATCAAATTCAACCTGAACTAAATTCAGTTTGAAGAAAAAAACCCGAACTAAAATAGAGTGCATTTTCTTACCTAAACGACATAAAAATTTAAATTCCCTACCCAAACTATTCAATCGAACCCAAAACCAACATTGACTAAAAATTCTGTTAGTCAACTATCATGCACTGCTGACAAGGCAGACACGCTGGCACTAAACAAAAACGACGTCGTTTCAATTTGTGTAAAAAAAAAAAGCAAAACGGTGTCGTTTCCATTTAGGGAAAATTAAAATCGATTTTGATTAAGGGTTAGTGTTTTTCTTCTTCTCCTGCTCGACGAAGAGGGAAAATGGGGGATTTATTGATTTCGATTTGGGGATTACGAGTGGAGAAGACTCAGCGAAGATTGTGCCACCGAGAAAAAGATTAGCATAACAAGATTGCATCTCCTTTGCCACCGATTTGGTTTACCAACAAGAGAAACCAGAAACAACGACACTCGCCTAAACCTATACCATACAGTTACAACACTACGATATATGATGGTAAATATCTCCTCTCGTTTGATGATGTTGTTATGTCAGTTACAGAGCACGGGACAAACACGACTCCAACGCGGAATATGAGGAATTCTAGTAACAATCTCCATGTTAGAGAGATGCAGGAAGAAAACTTTGGTCATAGCTTGGCAAACGGCTCAAAAACTTCCAACATTTTATCAGAAATCAAAGAGAGCGCGATTAGACGAGAGACAGAAAGAGAATTCAGGTTATTGGGTGTGGAGGATAAACATCCGAGTAAAGGAAGACGGGTTTCGTTTAACATGGAACGTGTTAGTAATAGCATAGTAGAGCCCGGTGAAGTTTCCCTAGCTAGCGATTATGATGAAGAGTACAATGACACGAGTGATTTAATTTAATCACGATTACATAAATAAACGGTAAGGAAACAGGAGATTCATAAAACGATAAAGCATAAATAAATCTAAGGAGGCGAGATGAATCTCTTTCCTTAACTCAAAGAATCTTCTGTAGTGCGACGGTTTATAATAGATCCATGAGTCCCAGGATACAACCAAAGGTATCTGTTATCGCAGACACTCGATAACAGATCTATCGAACTTCATAACTACGATACTCTCGAATAAAGACTTACTCTAAGTAGTAGGGAATTGAAGGAACTTTTGCTAGAACTTTTAGGATGTGTTTTTTTGTGTTTTTGAGGATGGTTTTTAAGGTGAAAATCGGCCAGTATAGGAGAGAGGCTAGGGTTTTTCCCAGACCAGTATAGAATATTCCTCATAATATTCTAGGAGGCTGCGATTTTTTAAGTCGGCCCGTCGAGTATCGATCGATACCCCTGGTATCGATCGACACCTACAAAAGTCTACGAGCCCAAAAGGCCCAAAACGCAAGCGACGCGCGTGTGGTCTTTTCTTCTCTCTTGTTGTTAGTCATTTAAATTAATGACACAACTATTCCAAATATATGCAAGAGAAAATATTTCTCAACTAGCACTGTGGGACTTTTTTTCTTCCCACAAATAGTTATAGCCAATAAAAACATTTCATTTGAATGGGTTTAACTCATTTTTTTTCACACTAACACAATTTTATCAAGCCCTCAAGTTTTGATAAAAAATTAGTTCCAACAATCCCCCACATGAATAGAAATGACTCTAAACATATGAAATTGAACATACTAGACTTCACTAAACATACTTGACTAGACTCATCTAGACGTAGACAGACTTCCGAGAGTATACGAAAATGTAACTGTATCTGAGAGGTAGCGTTTTTCAGCTTTGAACCAATTATTTTTAATATCTGTCGGGTTTACTCGGCCGGGAGGTGAACATGATGTTTTGAACCACCCAGATTTTGATGTAAACCTAGACAACATGTATCGCACAGCGACATTTTCTCGTAGAACTTTGTTCTCTATTGTGTTCATTTTGGCCTTGAACATTCCTGGTTTTTCGTGAGTGAATTTGGAGAATATAGCCTTCTCTTTCATTCTCCTAGAAACGGCCCTCATTTCACACTCAATAGGTGATCTGTTATCAGCTTGTTTTCAGAAGTATCCTGTCAAACTCTACTAATACAAAGCTATGCAATCATTAAAAGCCAACGCTTATCCTCAATATTCACAGGTAGCACTGTTTTATCATCCTAGGAACTGGGCAGAGACATGGTCTCACAGTGCTCAATTTTGAATCAGCTCAACTTTGTTTTCCCTTTGAACCTAGATCTTGGGATCTCCTGTCACATAGGTGGGGTGTCCGTCAAACTTCATCTTTGTCCATAGGCTTTAAACCCATTCCTTTTGATGATTTTACAATTTGATCTCGCGGCAAACCTTTAGTGAACGGATCTGCTAAGTTATCAGCCGACTTGATGTAATCTATCGTAAGTACACCAGTGGAGATCAATTGTCTAATGGTTTTATGTCGTCTTCTTATGTGACGAGATTTACCATTATATAATTTACTCACAGCCCGAGAGATAGCCGACTGACTATCACAGTGTACACGTAATGCTGGCACTGGTTTTTCCCACATCGAGATATCTTCCAAAAAATTTCGAAGCCATTCTGCTTCCTCTGGAGCTTTGTCTAAAGCTATAAACTCTGACTCCATGGTTGATCTGGCCAGGAGTGTTTGTTTGGAAGATTTCCAGGATATTACTGCACCAGCAAGAGTAAAGGCGTATCCACTCGTGGATTTGGAGTTTCTGGAATCTGAAATCCAGTGCACAACAACAACAGAGGATCGAGATTCTGAACAACAACGAGAATTTAATTTTTTATGTCATTTAGGTAGGAAAATGCACTATTTTAGTTCGAGTTTTTTTCGGCACACTGAATTTAGTTCAGATTGAAACCCTAATTCGCCGGCAACAGAGTAAGTCTCTCGAGCAAAAAAGTCGAGAATGGATTCGTCCGAGGGAAGTTCATCTTTTTTTGGTAAAAAGGGAAGTTCATCTTGTGCACAACAACAGAGGATCGAGATTCTGAACAACAACGAGAATAAGCTCGTGGGTCTGCTACACGAAACTGGTTCAAGAGAAATTGTGGTCTTGTGTCATGGATTTCGATCGAACAAGAACGCCAAAATCATGCCCCTGCTATAGAGAAAGAAGGGATCAGCGCTTTCCGTTTTGATTTCTCAGGGAATGGAGACAGTGAAGGCAGTTTCAGTTTCTGTTTTGGTAATTATAAACACGAAGCTGAAGATGATCTACGTTCTGTTCTCGAATACTTCACTAACATGAACCGTGTGGTTCCTAGTATACCTTACAAAATCAATATCCAATCAACATTAACATACAAAAAAACACTAAATTCTGGGTTAAGAAAGTGGAAAAGTAACCACAGTAACGATTAATTTGAGCGAGTTAATTGGGACAAAATAATGAAATATATCAAAGTCATTCATCTTTTATAGAACCACGTTTTCATTGAGCAAAAAATTAAACAATATGCAAACATCATGAACATATACATATACGAAAAAGGTTTATCATTTATTTCATTTTGGTTATATTCTATATAAATATATATATCGACTTTGGAGCTGTGTGGATGTGGAGATGCCTTGGTAAGGAAGGTAGGGTCTGTGCGAACGATAGAAGGTCTTTATGGAACAGGACAGGCCTCAATGTTCCAAATCTCTTTGGCATACTGAGCTATTGTACGGTCACTGCTGAATTTTCCCGATCCGGCTGTGCTCAATATTGACATCTTCAGCCACCTCTTCCGGTCCCTGTCACATCACATTATCACGTCATTTTCACACTGAGAGTATTCACTCAATTCAGATTCTGCAGGAACTAACAAAAAAAAAAGAAACACTTATGAATGGTTAAGTTGGGGTTTAAGAGATGGACTTACTTGTAAGCTTCATCAACTTTGGCCTGAGCATCCATGTAGCTCGCGAAGTCATACCCAACTAGGAAGTAATCACCACGTCCATAACCTGTGTTACCTTCAAGAGAATCGAGGAGAGGACCGTAATCATAGCTCCCAAACACTCCACTTTTGGCAAACTGCTTCGCCTCTTCGAACCGAGGATCAGGTTTGAACTGATGAATTTGGAAAGGCACACAAATGTTTCATGTCATAGAGAGTACAGAAGCATATGGTGATTTCATATAAGGCTCTTTATGGTATGGTGGCTCGCATTTGGTCCAGATAGAAAAAAAAACAAAATTGTATGGGAGAAAAGGAGAGAGTGACATACCAGTCCGTCTTCTCTTTCTTTGCGCAGTCGAGGGACCTGGTCGGCTGTTGCACCAAAAAGAAAGAAATTTTCTTCTCCAATCTCCTCTCTTATCTCAACATTTGCACCATCAAGGGTTCCTATGATAAGGCAACCGTTGAGAGCGAATTTCATATTGCTGGTGCCACTTGCCTCCATGCCTGCTGTGCTGATGTGCTGAGATAGCTCACTTCCGGGTATAAGCATCTCTGCTACAGTGACATTGTAGTTTGGAACAAATAAAACCTGGAGATGCAAATCCGTTAGAACCAGTTAGCACTTCTTCAGCCCATGTTCAGAAAAATAAAACGAGTAACAGTGATTCATTGCATTTGCATCTGCATGGCTACGATAAGAATGCTTCACTCTCGGAAAGGAGTGTTGAGTAGCATTAGACTTAACCAGAAGAAACCAAATGTAATATTGACATTCGACAGATCAACAACAATCTCAGGCACGCAATCATTATCAAGCAAGCAAGCATCGTGCTTAGCCACCTCTAAGTTGCATGTAAAACGTTTCTATGATGACTCAGGCAATATTACCTTCAGGTATTCGTTGACCTCTGGATCGCTGTTAATAACGTCACCTACATCATTCACTAGCTTCACTATCCGTTTTGCATTTGTATAGGTTGCAAAGGCTTTACCCCCAATCATGACAGTACGAGGAACTGTTTTCTTCCTTTCCTCAGGCTTCATCTCCTGTAACATTCAGTTTCAGAAAAGAATGTCACACAAGAAATACATACATTGCCTAATATTAGATTCGTCTGCGGTCAAGGCACAAAATTCTGCCAATGAAGCTTTATGAGCTTTGGCTGGAACCAACGTAATAGGAAACTTAAGATTTCTGTTCTGGAAAATTTTGCCGAAGGAAAGGTATTATCCTGACGTTTCTTAACTTTTTAACTTTTCTAAATATCATTAGGCACCATAAGTTTTAACGGAATCAAAACGTCATAGCTAAAAGTTAGAACTCTGAAACCCATCCAAAGTATCAAGAATCAGAAAGTCACAACTAAAACCAAATCGAGATAGATGGTTTAGCCAACTATACCTTTAGTTTCTTGAATTTGTATATTACTCCAAGAATGTTCATAAGCTGCCTCTTGTATTCGTGGATACGCTTAACTTGTATGTCAAATAAGCTGTTTGGATCAATACTCACACCAGTCACACGCTCTATATACTGAGCCAAACGTTGCTTATTGGCCGCCTTTGCGGAAGCCCACTCAGATTGGAGTTCTTCATTGTCCGCAAACTAGCAGAAGAAGAAAAAATAACATTAGAAAGACAAAAGATTAAACCCCATTGCAGATTTGGTTCTAAAATATGTGAACATCAGACCTGCCGAAGACCAGTTAGTAGGTCAAGATCGGTTATCCATTTGTCAGTCTTCAACCACTTTGTGATTATATCACTGAGCTCAGGGCTGCAGAAACGAAGCCACCTTCGAGGTGTGATGCCATTGGTCTTGTTTTGAAACTTGTTTGGCCAAATAGAGACATAGTCTGCAAATAACTCAGCCTTTAAGATATCACTGTGTAACTGAGCAACACCATTCACCTGCAAAAGGGCCCCCATAATGAGCACTTGAAACCAAAAAGGAGAAATGGGATTTAGAAACAACATAATACAATTTTGAAATAGGGCCCACTTACAGTGTGCGAGGATACAACACATAAGTTAGCCATTCTCACAACTGGCTTCTGCGGATTGTTATCTAAGATGCTCAAAGTTGAAAGCTTCTCCTCAAGATCTACACGGGTGTTGCGAATGGTTTGCACAAACTGCAGAAAGGTAAATATCCTATTATGGCAACATATAACATAAATAAATCATTAGAATTATCAGCAAAATACCCTCTTATCAATCTCTTCTATGATCTCCATATGACGAGGAAGAAGCTTCCACATCAAAGATTGTGACCATTTCTCCAAGGCTTCAGGAAGGACGGTGTGATTGGTGTAAGCAACGGTCCTGTGAACTTTACAAGTAAGTCCCCAACGTAAAAGTGGAAAACATTTGTTGGCAAAGATGAGAGGTTTCATGCTTAAATGCAATACCTTGATGTCACATCCCAAGCTTCATCCCATCCAAGTCCATTGTCATCCATTAGCAATCGCATGAGCTCAGGGATTGCAAGAGTTGGGTGTGTGTCATTCATTTGAACAGCAACTTTACTTGGAAACTCTGACCATTTCCGGCTGCCTTCGCCGGTGCCCCTCTCTTTAAATCTCGAGATAATATCCTGCAATATGTTTCCATATCATGAAGATGAGATATTAAAATAATGAATCAATTGCAAGAAATTATGTTAGTGAACTTGTAATTTTAGTTTAATGGAAATATTGTCCACTTAATATGCCAACTTGCGCATTTCAATTTTGCCCATTATGAACCGTTTACGACCCATAATGACATACATTATGGCTTAAAAAATTGAAGAAAATGGAAGGAACCTACAACCAAATTGACAAACCTGAAGCGAAGCACTGCAGAGAAAGAACTGTTGTTTCAACCGTAATAGCTTCCCATTCTCGGTAGCATCTCCTGGATATAACACAGTGCAAATCTGCATACAAAATAAATTCATTGTTACAGAGAAAGAAAAAGCCACAAAGCAATTAAAAAGGTGGAGCTTTATGTAGAGATGAGAAGTTATAACCTGTTGAGCTCGAGAATGTAGCTGCGCAGCCAATTCATATTCTCCTTCATTGAACTGAAAAAGGTCAAGATCCTCTGCTCTAGCTTTTGCTTCCCAGAGGCGGAGACTGATTGTGTTCTTTGTTTTATATCCTGGGATCGGCACATCATAAGCAAGAGCTTGTACAACATCACCGCCTACCCACTTCCGTCTGCAAATTGGTCAATCGATCCATTGAAATGGTTAATATTAATCTCAGTGAAAATTTAGAGAACACATATCAAAACTAACTAGTACAGGCGTATGTTTAGTAATGTAAGTTCCAACACTAATACTTACGATCCATCCGGATCTATCTGCACATTGCCGAAAAATCTGACAGGTAATACTACATCATGCCTGACAATTTCCCAGGGGCTGAACTTCTGCAAGTTCCCATTAAAAGAGGGTGAGTTACAGTCTCAGAAGACATATTACCGAAACCACCACACTAATAATCATCACCTCAAGCCAGTCCTCTGCAACCTCTTCTTGGCCTTTCTTTGTGATTAGTTGCTTAAACAGTCCATGTCTGTACCTCAACCCATAACCCCAAGCAGGCAAATTTAGGGTGGCCATCGAATCCAAGAAGCACGAGGCGAGTCTCCCCAAACCACCATTTCCCAGAGCTGCATCTTTCTCCTAGAATGACCATAACATAAAGGCTTAAACATCTCCAAGTGAGAGATCAAAAAGAATTTATCAATGTCTCAAGTCTTCAAAGAGAAAAATGGAAACTCAAGAGTACCTGCTCAGCTATCTCCTCAAGCTCGTAACCAAGCTTACGTAATGCATCAGCATACGGACCTTGAAGGTCCAAATTTCCAATAGCGTTAGTCAAAGCACGACCTTGGAGATACTCCATTGACAAGTAGTATGTTTGTTTTGGATCAACTTTGTTAAAATGAAGATAAGTCTCATTCCACAGCTGCAAAACAAATACACAATCCACCTTATCCTCAAGTTCATAACACGCACACACACACATATATATATATATATGTGTGTTTGTTTCGGATTAACTTTATGAAAATGAAGACAGCTCCAAAACCAATTGAAATCCAAATCTACTTCACTTTGATATTTTTCTCGAAATCGTCTCCATCTACGGGAAAAGTCAAGAAATCACTGCTTAGACCTACCTGAATGAGACGATCGCGAAGGCTCTCTGCAGTGGCGTAGAGGGCTTGCTCAGGCCCGAACTTGAATGGGGAGAAATGTGGACTGTACTTGGCGTGGTAGATGATATTCCCGGCGATCTCAGTAGCTTCATTCGCCTCCGGGTTCGCCTTCTCCGGAAAACCAGTCGCAGCCTTCCCATTGGCGGCGTTTGCCATCGCTTAACTCCCTGAAAACAACGACATCGAAAATTACACGGAAACTCTAAAGAAATCGACGTTTGAAAACAAATCGGGAAGAGCCATACCAAATTTCGAAACGGGAATCTGGAAAGAGATGAACGGACACTTGAAAACTTATAAGTTACAATGGAGAATCTGCCGAAGAAAGAAAGAGTATATACTAAAAAAGAACGGTGGAAGATATTTGAAAATGACAGGAACGTAACTTTCTCTTTTTTTTTTTTTTTTGATTGCTTCTCTGTTTTTTTCCTGAAGGATTGAAAGTGTGAGGATGACAAGAAAAGAGAGAGTGAAGTGAGGTTTTTGTGTCAGAGGAAGCTCCGAAGAACTTTTGTATCTTTACCCAAAAATATCTTTACAAGAGGCCCCATATCTATTTGTTTTTTAGTTAGCGACACCCTTAATATTTTCTAAGAATTTAATCAGAAATAAATATTGATAGGGAATGCAAGCATTCAATTTAATAATGTTTTTTACGGAAATAAATGGAACAAGGAGAGTGAGGAAAAAACAAAAAGAATCAACAAGAGAGAGAGAGATTCCGGAGTTTAAAACTCAATTTTTTTTAATTTCAACGAAAGGAAACCAATCTGAGTAAAAGTCAAACGTAGCGGCTCAATTACGTATCAATACAGTAATGGAGGGACTAAAGTCGAAAAATATTACCAGCCCTGAGGTACACGTGTATGTCACCCAGATCACGGATCTACACCTGCAACTTCACTTTTCTCAGCTTCCGTGCCCCTTTTCTTAGCTATCGAAAACCCTTCTACCCGAAAGACCATCGGTTCCGGGTATGAATCGACCCGAATACCAGAATACCCGAATGCCAGCCCTGAATCTCAACCATGCTTTCACGAGCACACAACTTAGCAGAACGGATGCTTTTCTCAGAGCTTATTGGTTAAACCAAGCATTTAAACATTGAACATTGAGAACTGTTTGGTTACATATTCTTTTATTTATCAAAGGAGAGAAAGAAGAAAGTAGAAATCTTTTATTATAGTCTCTATACAAGACCGATATATCTTTTTTCCTGATTTTTACTTGGAGTTGCAACTTCTCTACTTGGGCTGATCCGTCTATTTATGTGGATTTGTGGTCCTTCAAGCTGCTAACAAGACCAATCTATATACCATTAGAATGATGCAAGATACTGAAACAATTTTAAATCATTACAAAGTGCATGATACAGAACGACCTGTTGTGTCAAAATCGACTCTTTCTCCAGTTGAATATGTGTTGAAAAAGAGAGCAGAGAGGATATATAAAATTGCTGTAAGAAGGATGAATCCTTGGAAGGAGCCCAATAGTTCTACAAAGAAACCTGCTCCAACTGTACCAACTATTGCAGCCAAAGTCCCAGCAGTAAGACACATTCCTAAAAACAAGGCGGAAACACTCAGAAATATTTTCTGGTAAAATAGCTCCAGGATCCCCTACCAGATTTTGATTGTTTCTATGGCCAATTCCTTCTCAGACGGTACAAATTCGCTATCTGTGTTTACTTGAAACCAATGTCTATTGAAGGAGAGTTAGAAAACTGTACCATGTAGAACGCCGGAATATTCTGGAGCAATTTCCTGAAACAAGAGGAAATAAATGTTTAGAGAAACTCAGAGATTTGTAGATTAAAGAATGAATCACACGCTTGGCTACCTGAAGATTGATAAGAAACCCCAAGTGGCTGAATGATTTAAGCCCAACGGCTAAACTTAGCCAGGCAGATGCTACTAAAGGCCGTTTTGCTGTGGTTAGACCAATGAGAGCGATCCCAGGTCCAATGAAACCAATTGACTGCCAAAACAAGGAATGAAATCCCCCAGTCAGCACAAGAAAAAGAAAAGAAAAATGCACCAGATTTTATTGCATCAGACTTCAACACCATTCTGATATGTATACAAGACTCTTCAGTCTGAGGGACCTCGTGATTGAATGCAATCTTGTGACACAGAAAATCGCAAACCTGCATGATTTTTCGCGTTATAGTGATGCTTGTACCACGTCGTATCAACAAGTCCGACCAAAAACCAGCAATGTATCCTGTGAAAGCCATCATACTCCATGGAACGGCACTGAACCAAGCAGCTTGTTTGAGGTTCACATGATATACCTGCAACACGTTATCACTTATGAAGACTAGAAAGAACAACAATCTATTCACAATTTGTTGGTGCTAGGGCCTTACTGAATTGAAGTAGATCGGCATCCATGAAAGAAGCACAAAAAAACCCTGTAAGCAAGCCATTTAAAGTCAGTTACATGAGTTTCACTTCTACAAGAAAAATCAAGACATTTCCTCACAGTAACGAGAATGAATAAATAGTTGAACTGAAGGGAATCTTTATACATACCCAGCTATGCATGGAATTTGCAACTATAACAGCCCAAGTCGGCATCTTGGAGAGCAGCCGTTTAAAAGGAGGGATTACGCTTGTGTTGTTTCGTCTGTTCTCCCTAGTAGATGCTTGCTGCTTCTTCTGGTTTATGTACTCGAGTTCAGACTTTGTAATCTGAGGATGCCGATCTGGTGCACTTGACGTAGCAGATAGCCAAACGAGCATCCAGAGGAACCCCGATAACCCAAAAATCACAAATGGACCATATATACCGCCTTGAGACATAAGAATAGGAGACAGCATGAGTCCAACTACATTCCCAAGCTGAAACCCCGCCATTGCAATGCCAACGGCCCTAGAACGTTCTGTTGGGGGAAACCATCTACAACAAATGTACTATCGCTATGAGCTCGATATATTCCAGTAACCAATCTGACTCATTACAAAACATGCTTGTGTGTCTCTCTCTCTCTATCACATTTGAAACAGTACTGAGAAACAAAATATCACTACCTCACAACCATGTTGTTCATGCAAGGAAGAGCCACTCCTTCAGCAACCCCAACCATAGCTCTTGCAGCAAGCAGAGCCCACAGAGAAGTATCAGCAGCCCAAGGGGTAAGAAAAGTTGCCAACGACCACATAGCCACGCCCCAGGCCATGACTACCTTACCGCCATATCGGTCCACCAAAGTTCCGCCAGCTATTGGTGAAATTAGGTACCCCCATAGGAACGATGACTACCAGAGAAGCAAACAAGAAAGTATGAGACGAACGAGAAACAATGGTGGCTGTTAAAAGGACTTAGTACTTTACTTCGCTATACAATCTATGAGTGTTCTTGGAAGAGCCAATTTTGGAAGGAAAAAAAAACAAAATCGAAAATCTTTGGATGAATAACCTGAACGATCCCGGAAAATGACTTGCTCCAGCCTCGAGAAAGCGAAAGAGGCACAATCGCAACGGACATCACAACACGGTCCGCATTGCATAGCGCCAGGGCAAGCGCGAGCATCGCGACCACTTTCACCCTCTCCGAAGTTATAAATTCCGAAAAATCAGGTTGCGCCGTCGCTGTCACCGCAGCCGCCGTCTCTTCCGCGTCGTGCCGATCTTCCGGCATACGGCGAGCATCGCTGCAATGCACTCGTAATCGATGGCGCGGAATGCCACATAGATCAACGGCAGTGTTTCCGCCGAATCTCAATGAGCCTACGCCTCTCCCGCGGCAGAGGAACAACCTTCCCCGACGATCTCGCTCTGGTGACGACGGAAACCCCAGTGTGGCTAAGCTCGAAGTCAAGATTGTTCGATCTCCATGTATTTTTATGGCGTTGCGATTTTGGAAGTCTATTGAAGATTGTAAAGAGAGAGAGTAACACATTTTCACCTACCGGAGCTGCTTAGTGCTTAGTCCAGTAAGAGAAGAAGACGAAGAAGATGCTCTGCGTCTGTCTACGGATTGCAACAGCACAACCGCGCGATGCGGGGGAGTGGCACATCCGTAATTAGCCGCAAAAGAATAGTTATGTTTTTATCCGCTAGCTTTTTGTATCGTCTTGGGCCCACTAATATTTTAACAGGCCCATATGTACCCTTTTATTTGTTTTGGGCTTTATAATTAGCGGGATTAACGATAATATTGCAATTTAAAAAAAAAAAAAAAAAATCGAAGCAATTTAAAAATATAAAAACTTAAATTTATGACAAAAAAAATCAAAAAATAAAAATCTTACATAAGGATATTCTTTGGAGAGGCTGTAAATAACGATGTTTCTTCAAATTTTTAATAAAGTTGATTTAGACGGAAAAAAAAAAAAAATTCCTCAGATTGACTGATTACATCCTAGCTACATAGAAAAGTGATCTGCATTTGTATTCGATTAACTGGATTTTTATATATGAAAACATAAACAAAAACAAATTAAACTGTTGACAAAAAAAAATTAAACTAGATTTCTATCAAAATCTTTTAAAATGAAGTTTATTTTTGTGATAGAAGTTATATTGAAGGTCAAACCAAAACTTGATCAAACCAATCCAGTTTATTGTTGATAAAAAAGAAATACAATTAATATCCCTGCATTTTGTATCACACAGTTTACATTTTGAAAATTAAATGTAGAAGATAGTTTGATCCTCTGTTCAAAAAATCGGCCGCCAAGAGGACCACCGCGATTTGTTGCTAATCGGTGAAGAAAATCGGTCAATTAATTTTTTTCCGACTTCAACGATTTTTACAAAAACATCGGCCCAAAATTTCGGCCCAATTGTTAAAAAAAGAGGGGTGCAACACGAGGACTTCCCGGGAGGTCAGCCATCCTAGTACTACTCTCGTCCAAGCACGCTTAACTGGGGAGTTCTGATGGGATCCGGTGCATTAGTGCTGGTATGATCACACCCGTTAGTACATGTATCGCAATACCATACATCCTTTTGCGCTCACTCATGAAATGATATCTTTTGGTGTGGGCCTCACTTGATACATACGTTTTTCCGTCCTGCTGCGACGTGTATTCATGCTGGGACGAAATCACGTCCGACGAGACTTAACCGTGACCCATATTTTGTTCCGTATTAGGAAAAATGTCCAGAAGAGGGTCTAAAACTCAAAAGTTTGGCATCGTAAATCGCACCCATAGTCTTAAGACCATCGCGCACGCCGTAGATCACTCTCGGGGCTTTCCGAAAAGGTCAAGACGGAGGCATGTATCCACACGGTCTACGATTGGCGTCCTTCCGAATATGCGACGTTTTTCGAATGAAAAAAGAAAAAAAAAACAAAAACAATCGGAAAAAAGAAGAGTACAAAATTGAGAAATCAAGAGACTTGTATTTATAAGGGAACTTTTGCTCCTTGTTTTTCCAGATTACCGATGTGGGACTTCTTCTTTTCTGTTTTTTTTTTTTGGTCGATAAATGATTTCATTAATGAGGTTATTCCATGCACCCACCTACAGCCTACAACTCTCTCCTCTTATTCTGTTTTTTTTTCAAAACAATAAATGGTGATTATTAGTTACTGATACTTTGGACTGATTTTTTGTGGCGATTATTAGAATGATGATACATTACATATAGAAAATAAAAATAAAAATTTGAAAGAGAAATTTGTATGTTTGTGGAGCATCAAAATTGTATTGGGCTTCTG
Source organism: Eutrema japonicum (assembly GCA_030161315.1). Classification (NCBI taxonomy): domain Eukaryota; kingdom Viridiplantae; phylum Streptophyta; class Magnoliopsida; order Brassicales; family Brassicaceae; genus Eutrema; species Eutrema japonicum. The sequence continues at coordinate 41,966,555 of BSQW01000006.1, forward strand.
TTGGGCTTATGTTAGTAATGTGTAATGTGTTGTTGGACTCCATTTCACCATGCAATTGTCCATTTGTGTATCTAATGAATTTTTTTTTTAAAACAATATATATATATATACAATATAATATATTCTTCCATGAATTTATAATAACTTTTACTTCATATCTTATGTTTTATTATTTAATTTATTGAAATTATAATTTATTAATACCTATTTTCCACATAATATTTTATATTCAACATCATATATTAATTTTTAATATAAATTAAATAAAATAATATTAAAAACTAATCACTGATTAATCGCTGATTTTTGGACTAGACGCTAATCGGAACCCGACAACCCGACTAATTTTTTGAACATTGGTTTGATCCCTGCGGTTTTTATAGAAAAAAAAATCATTGTTTAGTTTGTCTTTTAAAAAAACTTATTTTCATTATGCCTTGAGTGTCATTGAGTGACAAAGAGATACAATAAATGAAAAATTAACTGTCACAGTCACTGTATCTGGAAGGAACACGTGGGAGATTCTAATCTTCATCAGAAAATGAGAACAGTTGATTACAGTAAATCTGTAGTATATGTCGACAAAACGAAAAAGGTACTAATCACATAAACAATGTTTGTCTTTGGGACTTACTATGTTTTTGAAGTACACATCTCTTCTCTTGGGAACTTGTCGTAGCTCCGAATATCTATGTCACTCGTGTTGTCCACTTTATTTACGGTCGTACTCTCGATAGATTCCTTGTGAATGTTTAATAAGTAGTTCACGTTTTAATAAAAAAAAAAATGTAAAATGTAAAGATCTATTAGAGCATCTCCAATATATTTCTTCATTTTTATTTTTAAAATGGAGTAACTCCAAAATATAGTTTTATTTCTCTCCAATGTATTCCTCCATTTTTTACTGCAAAAAGAATATTCTTAATATATTCTTCATTTTCTATTTTATTATTAATTGCTAAAAATACATTTTATCTATAAAATTTACAAATTAACTCATTATTAATTGCTAAAAAAATTTAGAAGAGCAAAACCAACACTTCACCAATCTCATTTTGCCTCGTCCTGACAATCACCTACAAGACACTCGAAGAGATTGTCTCCAAATTAAAAGACATGTGAAAATGAAACTAAAACCACACAAAACTGACAATAAAACCACAAAAATGAAAATATTTTTCCAGAGATAAGTGTTTACAATAAAAAGCAGATATATAAAGTTTTAATTTTTATCTAATTTCATGATTTCGCTGAAAAGATACCTCAAAATTAGTCCGCAGAAAAACCTCTTATAATTTTATATTCAAATTTCAAAAACAACCACACAAAAAGAAAACAGCACAGATTTAACGAGATCGATTAGGAGAATGAGATGGAAAAAAAAACGAATTGAGGTTTTACGGACAAACCTGCAGGTGATTTTAGAGCCTCCGCGAAGACAAGAAGAAGGAAGAAGACACTGGGAAAATTAATCAAGCAAAATGATAACATATGAAGGACTAAATTATAAATAAAAAAGTTCAACTCTATTTTAGAGTTGAAAATGGAGTTACTCCATATTTGGAGAAAAAATGACATTTCCCCATTTCGCAGTTAAAAATAGAGTAGGGTTGGAGATGATTTTACTGCAAAATGACATTTGGAGTAGAAAATGGGGTAGGGTTGGAGATGCCCTTAGAGCATCTCCAATTTATTCCCTCATTTTTAACTCCAAAATGGAGTTGGATTCTCTCCAATGTATTCTTCTATTTTTTACTCCAAAAATAATATTCTTAGTATATTCTTCATTTTCTATTTTATTATTAATTGCTATAAATACATTTTATCTATAAAATTTACAAATTAATTCATTATTTTTTTTCTTTCAAAACTTTCACAAATTGTGATATTATTTGAATTTAACCATTACAATATCATAAAAAATAACAAAGTGGTCAACTTTAGGCCACCTCTATGCATTTTAGCCAGCATATTAAGTGTTTCTTCCGCTGCACCAACCCGAACATAACCGGAAATCAAAGAATTCCACGAAGCCTGGTCCTTTTCATCGGATCGATCAAATAAGGACATTGATTGGTTAACTTTTCCACACTTCCAATACATGTTGATCAACACATTGACGACAAAAACTTTCTCAGCCAGACCATTTACAACAGCCAACCCGTGCAACAATTTGCCTAAACCAAGATCACACCTTTCTCCACAAAAGCCCAAAGCACCAGCATAGGTGAACTTATCAAGCTTCAAATTATAATCTCTAGCTTCAAGAAACAATTCCATGGCCTGTTCATGAAACCCATCTGGTTGTACCCAGAAATCAAAGAATTAAAAGAGACAATGTTGTGTTCAGGCATTTTGTCGAACAACTGACATGCGAACCCCAATTCTCGGCACTTGCAATACATATTCAAAAGATTGTTGAGCAAGTGCAGGCACGGTTTGATGGATGACTTGATCATGTGGCCGTGGGCGAGCTTTCCCAGAACCGCGGAGCCTGACTTGGCGGCTTTCTGAACAAGTTTCGTGTAAGCTTCGGAATCTAAAGTCGTGTTCTTTTGCTGGCATAGCGAGGACAAAAACCTGTAACCCAATCCAAATCGTTTGGTGAAAATAAGGAAGAGAGAATCTCGAGCACTGTTGTTGAATGAAGTCTTTGCTCGGAACTGCAACATGTTCTCCCATCACATAACCAAACTTGTATGTACATTTAAAATGAAAGGTACAATTTTTAAAAAATGATAAAATATGAAGGACTAAATTATAAATAAAAAAGTTCAACTTTATTTTGGAGTTGAAAATGGAGTTACTCCATATTTGGAAGAAAAAATGGCATTTCCCCATTTTGCAGTTAAAAATAGAGTATGATTGGAGATGATTTTACTGCAAAATGACATTTGGAGTAGAAAATAAGGTAGGGTCGGAGATGTCCTTAGGAGTGTACTATTAAATTTCAGTTCAATCGAATGAAATAGAAAAAGTTGACTTTGACCTATTGATTTGGAAGGGAATCCAAAGAGTTGACACTGAAAAGTCATAACATTCACGTTCGACGATATTTCTTTCGAGAAATGGAATGACCGTCTTGACGAATTTCACGCATAGATAAATTCTGAAACCATCACATTCATCATCATACCTCGTCATACAACAGTTCACTGCACAATTTTCGGGTGCACTAAAAGAATGGTGAAATTCGTTTGGCGAATACAGACAACATCAAGTCTATCAAACCACTATACCGTTGCTTCTTGGAGATATTCACAGAGAATTTATAGGCACCCCAAGCCACCTCAAGGAGCAACTACAAGAAGAATACTTCACATCGAAATGTTGTTCACTAAAGAAAAGAGATCTCGCAAAAAATTTCGAACGTCAAACACGGAGGTACTATGCGCTAAACGGCCTCAACAACCCAAGCCTAAAACAAGTCTACCTCTCTTCTATTGATGATTATCTGAGCCAACAAACAAAGCTCAATACCAGATACCAAGGCGAAAAAGTCAAAGAGATTTCTATCGGACAATCCAACAATACGTCTTTAGAACGCTCGACAAACTTTGCAAACAAAAGGAGTTATGGACAAAATTTATGGATAATTCGAAGCATTTATCCAAAGTATGCGCGAGACCAGATATATCAATCAAGTGTTTGAAGTCCAAGAAACATTACTCGTGTGAAGAAAGGAGTAAAACTCGTCGTTTCCAAAAATCAGCACAAAAACCCCGCTTTGAAAAATTCAGGCACAAATGGTTTTTCAGAAAAAAGCAAACCTTCAGAAAGGAGACAAAATGCTTTTTGTGCCACAAAGAAGGACATTTCGCCAAGAACTGCCCAAACAGTTCAAAGAATAAGAGAAAGTATCTCATCAACTCCATATCCAATATTGCCGATGATGTCGATCTCGACAATCATGATCTCGAATCGGTGTTTTCTTATGACAACGATGAAAAAGATGCCATCTGTGGCTACTCAGATTCCGATGTCTCTGAATCCTACGACGAAGAAGAAGAGTGCTGCTTCAAGATCACTCAGATACCTCGTCAGGAAGAGATACAAACACCGCATCTACCAGTGATAATATTCGATCCTGCAAAAAACGAAAATTCGGTCCATGCTATTGCTTTCATAGACACGGGAGCCCATACAACGATAATGAATCCCAAAATACGTTCATCATCCATGTGGTGCCCGTACCAGCAAGAATTCAGGGTGGCGAATTCAGGGTCATTAGCGATCAAGCTCAAATCAAAGCCAATCACCATAGAGCTCTTTCCAGGTTGTCAAATAACTACAGAAGTTCTAGGCTCTTCCGCACCCGGAAAAAACATAATTTTGGGATGGGATTCGTATTATGCGCTAAAAAAGGGTTTCGACATTTCGATCGAGCAAAGAGGAATAAGATGGAAGACTCTATACAAAGCCTTCACAACAATACCTCGACTATTCACAATTGAAGAACTTTCGTCCCCCGAATTCAACAAAATCAAAGAAGAAATCACAGCAAATTTATGTGCAGACTCTCATACCGAGTTTCTTCAAATATGCAAAAACCCATTGTGGTTAAACCAGGAGTTCTTCGTGTCATTACCTTTCAAGGAAAACATCTAAACAACGCCGATAAAAACGAGTCACGCAGGAATGCCATCCGCATAGCTTAAACAAGCAAATGAAGAATGTGACCAACTAGTCAGCCAAATGGTGGCCTCATCGACTAATTCTCCATGGGCGTGCAAGGCCGTTTACGTCAACAACAGAGCTGAACAAGCAAGAAGAAAGCTAAGACTGGTCATCGATTATAAACCACTAAATCAATACCTCCAAGATGTCAAATTCCTGTTACCAAACAAAAGGGCAATATTTCAACATCTTCAGGGTGCAACAATCTTCTCGAAATTTGATTTAAAATATGGATTCTGGCAAAACGGTATTTCACCAGAAGAACGGTACAAAACAGCCTTATGTTTACCCAATCGCCATATTCAGTGGAATGTCTTACTGTTCGGCCTCAAAACAGCGCCATCATTATTCCAACAAGCCATGTTACGTATTTTCAAGCCCCTACTCCATACGGCCTTGATATACATTGATGACATCCTCTTGTTCTCCTCGAACCACGAGGATCATATTCAAACTCTCCGACGGTTCCAAATCATAGTGAAGACACATGGAATAATGCTCTCAGCCCGAAAGATGATTATACCCCAGCCCAACATCGAATTCCTTGGGATGCATATTACAAATGGACAATTTGCCCCACAAGCCCATCTAGCCATGACACTTCTCGAGTTTTCAGACAGCGACCTCTCGAAAAGACAAGTCCAACAGTTCCTTGGGGTAATCAATTACCTAAGCGACTTTATCCCGCAACTTTCACAGCTGACACGTCCACTACAAAAGATGATGTCCAATAATCCTCCTTTATGGACAAACAGACAAACAGAAGCGGTCAAAAGGCTAAATCTAGAAATATAAAAGCTGCCACCTTTAAAGATTCCCTGCGAAGGTACACGTGTTCTCCAGACAGACGCAAGCGATAAATATTGGGGTTTTGTCCTACTCGAAGAAATAAATGGGAAACGTCAAATCTGCAGATACAAAAGCGGATGCTTTAAAGATTCGGAGTTACATTATCACTCCACGTTCAAAGAAATCCTAGCTGTCAAAAGGGCTATTGAAAAATTTGAGTTCCATATGATTGGACACAAATTTCGCATAGAGATGGACATGTCATCTTTCCCAAAGATGCTACAGTTCAAGCAAAAGATGGTCCCACATCAACAATTATTACGTTGGAGCGAATGGTTTTCGAAGTACGACTTCATTTCCGTTTATTTAAAAGGCACAAAGAATATTCTTGCTGGCATGCTCAGCAAAAATTCTCTAAAAGAAATTCATATAATGGCAAGCTCCTCTGCATCCGAAATAGAATACTACGATTTTGGAGCTAGCCAAGCAAATCATTTTTTTTAACATCAAAATATTAAATATAAGATGAACCAGAGTGCTTCAACGAATCTACTCTTGAACATTAATTATTGTATTAATAGATTAGGATAGGTAAAATCGAGAAAGGCTAATTTTTGTTGTTTGAACCGAGCTAATCGCATTTATATTATACGGTTTAATCAATATATTATATTTATCAAAAGGGTTAAACGCAAATTAAGAACTCACTGTCCCAATAGAAGAATGGGTCACAAATTGAACACAAATTGAAACATGATTTTCGAGTATCATCAATATAAGACTATAGTTTTAGCAACTGCCAAAAATTATAATACTTTATGCATATAACATTTTTTGGGTCAACAATATATAACAATTTCTTTTGCCAAAAAAAACAATATATAATAATATATATGTAAGTGTTGAAAAACAAAAACTTAAACAAGAAAGAGTAGGGCTGGGCACGGGTCAGATACCTTTGAATTTCGGAGTATCTTTTATCCGATTCGATCTTTATGGATAAAAAAGTAAATTATTTTTATCCAATTTGTAAATAATGTGTATCCAGAAAAACGGGTACACTAAAAAAAATAGTTGATCCACTAAATACTCAACCTTTTATCCTTACCAATATATGTATAGATCGTTGCCCTTATCTGCATACTAATTTTGTATTGGGCTAGGTTAGGTTTGGATTTTTACGTTCACTAAAAAACATAATTATATATTTTATTGTTAATTGAGCATAATAATTAAGTTTATAGTATTATCAAATATATATTTAATGTTATTGGTAATGTTATAAAATACTCCATCCGTTCTATAATAAATAATGTTTTAGAGGATTTTTTTTGTTCTCAAATAAGTGATGTTCTCACAAATAAAAGCAAAATTTAATAATCCCTCCGTTCTGTTATAAGTGATGTTTTAGAGATTTTTTTTTGTTTTCAAATAAGTGATGTTCTCACAAATAAATGCAAAATTAAATAATTTTTAATTATTTTGTACCCTTTGTATTTTTCAGATTATTTTCTTATTGGTTGAATTGTGTTTAAACGTATAATAAATGATGTTTTTAGTATAGAAAAAATAAAAATTAAATGAATCCTTAATCTGTGTACAAAAACCTTAAACATCACTTAATATAGAACAGATGGAGTACAATTAAAGCGGATATTTATTGGTCGCATAATGGATCGGGTAACGAGACGGATATGAAAAAAATTGATACCCGATATCCGATCTTTACCCACAAGTAATAGAATTATGATATTTTTGACCCGACCCTTAGGTCACAAATATCCTTTTTTAAGACATGTATGAGTCGGGTAATAGGTTGAAAATAGATAACGGTATTAGAGCTACCTCAATAGAAAAAATGAAAATTTCTATAAAAATGAGATACTCACCATCTCACAAATATCAATGAGATACCCAAATATCAATGAGATACCCACCATTAAAAAGAAAAATTTCCATAAAAATACTCCAACTTTATTTTGATAAGCTTTTTAGTACCTGAACTATTTTCGTACCCATTAAAATATTCAAACTATTTGTTTTGTCCATTTTAAATATCCAACTACGAACCATGTGCTCATTTTACAACCCCAACGTTAACAGATATATACGAACCTATACACGATTTGATACAGTGTTTATATTTAATAATAAAATATTAATAAATAAATAAAACATTACATTCAATTTTCAAAAAATCCCAAAAAATCGAAAAAAATTAGAAAGTTAAGAAAAAAAATCATTCAATTTTTTTTAAAAAATATATATTATATTTTAGCTTTTGAAAATTTGAACTAAAATTTTCTAAAAACTCAAAAATATAAAAATCCAAACAAATTCTCAAAAATTTATAAATATTCAAACAAATTCTTAAAAATTTATAAAAAAACCTTAATAAATATTATTGGTCTTCGTTAGAGTTCATCAAATAATCACGTTTTGCCGGACACATCACAGTTAGACTTACGGAGAACAACACCGAAGTGGAGAGTCTAATATTTTCTTATATATATATATACTAGGTGTTTAGTCCGCATAAGAGATTTCATCAAATAATCATATTAGTTATACTATTAAATTTTTTATCGATAATAATCCGAATACAAATATAAAAACAATGTAAACCATACGATCAACCAAAAATAATAATAACCAATAATATCAATTTGTGGAAACTAACGAAGACCAATAATATTTATTTTCGGAAAACTCTATATGTATTTCCGGCAAAACGTGATTATTTGATGGAGTCTAACGAAAACCAATAATATTTATTAAAGTTTTTTTTTAACTGTGATGTGTTTATTCATGAATTTTTGATTTTTTATAAATTTTTGAGTATTTGTTTGGATTTTTGTTTTTTTTTGAGTTTTTAGAAAATTTTAGTTCAAAAATTCAAAGCTAAAATATAATATATATTTTTAAAAAATTTAAAATTATTTTTTTCTTAACTTTCTAATTTTTTGGAATTTGTTTTGATTTTTTCCGATTTTTTCCGATTTTTTTGGGATTTTTTGAAAATTGAATGTAATTTTTTTTTTATTAATATTTTATTATTAAATATAAACACTGTATGAAATCGTGTATAGGTCCGTGTGTTAATGTGGAGTTGTAAAATGAGCAAATAGTTTGTAGTTGGATATTTAAAATGGGTAAAACAAATAGTTTGGATGTTTTACTGAGTATAAAAATAGTTCGGGTATTAAAAAGCTTATCGGAAAAAAGAAAAAAATTGAAAAGAGAAGAGCGAGATACCCAAAAAAAAAAAACATGAGATATCCAAATATATGTGGTTATTTTTCTTTCGTACTGTTCTTTTTTTATAATAAATTTAATTATTTAATTAAAAAAATATATATTGTATTGGTGCTCACCACGTCCAACGGTGAATTAAACGAGGGTCTTTAAAGTAAAAATTGCCATGTGTCGTAACCATCCACAAGAGACCGTCTCTTCTCAAAATCACGTCACGTGTGACGGCATGATTTGTCGAAAAAATAAAATATTATTTAAATAAAAAAAAAAAATTTCCGACAGACACCTAGTTGGGTATTTGCAATAAACATGGTCTTAGTGCCTAGTCCTAAGAGAGTAGGATACTGAAAAAACAAAATTAATTAATTTTTAAAAAGTTTAAGGAAGTGGAATTTACATATTTGACCCTACAAGGCTCTACACTACACTATCGTCGAGATACTGAAAATAGACCGACCCCATCAACTTCACTCTCTCTCTCTTTCTGTCCTAAGTCACCGCCGCAGCAGCTATTAACGAATCTCCGTTTAAGCAATGGCCCACTTCAAGCAAACCAATAGCCGTCGTTCCTCCTCCTTATGCCAACGTCATCCTTCCTCCAAACCCACCAGCGGTTTGTTGGAACTAATTTTTTGTCAAAGCCTGAGGGTTTGATAAAATTGTGTTAGTGTGAAAAGAAATGAGTTAAGCTCTTTCTAATGAAATGTTTTCATTAACCGAGAAATGTTTTCTCGTGTATATATGTTGGAATGGTTGTGTCTTAAATGAACAACATGAGAGAAGAAAAGCCATACGTGCGACGTTCGCATCTTGGGCCTTGATTGGGCCCGTGGACTTTTTGAGGTATCGATCGATACCCCTTGGTATCGATCGATACCCAGCGGGCCGACTTAAAAATCGCAGCCGCCTAGGTTATTCTAGAAATATTCCTTTTCTGTCATGGAAAAACCCTAGCCTCTCTCCTATATATACAACACGATTTTCACCTAAAAAATCATCCTCTGATACACAAAAAACACTTACTAAAAGTTCTAGCAATCGTTTCTTCAATTCCCTACTGCTTAGAGTAAGTTTTAATTTCGAGAGTATCGTAGAATAATGGTCGATAGACATGAATCATGGTGTTGATGATTCAGTTAAACTTTGGTTGTATCCTGGGACTCATGGATCTATAAAACCCCGTCACACTACGGGAGATTCTTAGAGTTAAGGAAAGAGATTTATCTCGCCTCCTCAGATCTTATATTGCTATATCGTTTATAAATCGTCTGTTCCTTAAACTGTTTATTTACATATTATTGTGATTAAATCTTTCCTGTCTGTAGTGTAAATTTTGGTCCTACAATCTTAACTCTAAGAAGATCCAATTTCTGTTTTAATACTTCAATTGGATCTTTAATCACGAGTAAATAAACGTTTTCAAACGGTTTTTTAAACGATTCTTCTACTGCTGATGATACTCAAACGTTGTAAAAAAAAAAGCTTTTAGCAAATTGAAACGTGTAGTAGAGGCAATCTTCATCTCTCTCTATTTTTCAAGAAGATGTTCTTCTGCTAGTGATACTCAAACGTTAATCAAACAGCTGTTTAGCAACTTGAAACGTGTAGTAGAAGCAGATCTGCTTAAACATCTTCTAAAAAACCGTCTTTAATTGCGATTAAAGAACGGTATAATCAACGAACACACATCTGTTCTTGATAGGTTCGATTCAGATCGAGGCCTTGTGAGTATCGATCGACACCCTATGGTATCGGTCGATATTGGACTAAATTGTATCGGTCGACACTTAAGTGTATCGATCGATACCATGCAAACAGTGTATCGGTTGGCACCTCAATGTATCGATCGATACTTTGCATCGACCAAGTTGGTCTATGTCGATCGATACTGTGTATAAGACACAGGTATCGATCGACACTGGTGCTATGATCGATCTTGTGAAATTCACTTGTATCGATCGACACCCAGGGTATATCGATCGACACTGAGCGTGTATCGATCGATACCAGGTTGCTTCGAATGACACAGTATGTGCATCGAGCATCAATCGGAACCCAGGGTGTATCGATCGACACTCAATGTGTATCGATCGACACCAAGATGCTTCGATTAACACGGTATGTGCATCGAGCATCGATCGACACCTACGGTGCATCGATCGACACCATACGGGTGCATCAATAGACATTGAATGTGTATCGATCGATACCATGGAGTATCGATCGACACCAATGCAATTCAGTTCGATATTAGAATTACGATTCTTTAAGTTGATATATCGATACTAACTAAAAGTTGTTTCTTTGTCTTAACAGAAATGACAATTGATGTGGAAAACAACTCTGGATTGGTGGAGAAAACCAGTGAGAAGGTTGAATCGACTGCGAGTCAGATCGAGACGGTCAAAGTTCCATCTGGGAACCATGTCGCTCCTCCAACCAAGTTTGATGGGACAGCATTCAAGATGTGGAAAAGGAAGATGTTCTTCTATCTGACAACATTGAATCTGCAGAAATACACCAGTGAGGTGAAACCTGTTCTCCCAGAAGATAACACTGATCCACGTGCGCTTGCGAGTGTCCACGCCTGGGAACATGCTGACTTCTTGTGCAAAGGCTATATTCTGAATAGCCTTTCGGACTCTCTGTTTGGGGTGTACGAAAATGCTGAGACATCTAAGGATCTGTGGGATTCCTTAGACAAGAAGTACCGCATTGAAGATTCTGGTACTCAGAAATTCACTGTGGCGAAGTTCGAGCAGTACAAGATGGTGGATTCAAGACCACTAATGGAACAAGTCGATGAGGTGCAGAGGCTCCTACACGATATCTTTGCTGAGGGAATGCGGTTGTGTGAAACCTATCAAGGTTGCTGCATCATTGAGAAGCTACCTCCTGGTTGGACGGACTTCAAGAACTACCTCAGGCTGAAGAAAAAGAAGATGAGCCTTGAAGATCTGATTGTTAAGCTCCGCGTAGAGTCTACGAATCGGGAACAACAGATCAATGTAGGTGTGAAAATTCGCGAACACAATGCGAACATGGTTGAACACCAAAACCCCAATCAAGGCAAGTGGCAGAACAAAGGTCGCCTAAACAAAGGCAAAGGGAAGATGCCACCAAAGAACTTCCAAAAGTTCAAGAACAAGAGTGGTCAGAATGGTCAGACTTCTCAAAGGTTCTTAGGACTGTGTAACTTCTGTGGGAAGCAAGGACACAAATCCGTCGATTGTCGTAGCAAGAAGGCTCAAGCCAACTTGACAGAAGCTGACATGTGTGCTGTGGTCACTGAGGCCAATGTTGCTGAAAGCCATCCAAAGACTTGGTGGTTCGATACTGGTGCAACCAGACACATTTGTATGGATCGAGAGATGTTCTCCACATACACAAAGACCAAGAATGGTGAAAAACTCCTAATGGGTAATTCAGCCTCGTCGACAATTGATGGTCACGGGAAGGTTGTTCTGAAGCTCACCTCTGGACAGGAACTGGTACTCACGAACGTCGTCCATGTACCAGATATACGCAAGAATCTGATCTCTGGATCGCTCATAAGTAAGCATGGATTCTCTGTGAAGCTGGAAGGTGATAAGCTGATCCTAACGAAGAATGGGATGTATTTGGGTAAGGGTTTTGTTTGTGATAATCTTTTTAAGATGTCTGTTGAGACAGTAATCCGAAAGGATAATGTAACCGAGGCTTCCACCTCGAAGAACCCTAAGATTAATGATAAGAAACCAATTGCTTATCTCGCTGAGTCTTTTAATATTTGGCATGAACGACTAGGACATGTTAATTTCAAGTCTATGAGTAGATTAATGAACATGAACATGATTCCTAAATGCAAATTAAGCAAAGACAAATGAGAGGTTTGTGTCCAAGCCAAACTCACTAAAACGCCATCACCCAGCGTTCAAAGAACAACAGAACCTCTAGGTTTAATTCACACAGATTTATGTGATTTGAAATATATTCAAACCAGAGGAGGCAAGAAATATTTCGTGACTTTCATAGATGATTGCACGAGATATTGTTACATCTTCCTACTGCGAAGTAAAGATGAAGCCTTGGACAAATTTAAAGAATACAAGCTGGAAGTTGAAAACCAACTCGGCAAGACCATAAAAAAGGTCAGAAGTGATAGGGGTGGTGAATATAGTGAACCATTTGATGCATTCTGTAGAGCACATGGCATTATCCATCAAACAACTGCTCCCTACTCACCGGAATCCAATGGAGTTGCTGAAAGAAAAAACAGAACTCTCAAGGAAATGATGAATGCAATGTTGCAGGAATCTGGGTTAGCCCAGAACATGTGGGGGGAAGCTCTGCTTACCTCGAATTATATCCTGAACAAAATTCCACACAAAGTCACAGGAAAAACTCCTTATGAACTTTGGAAAGGTTATGTACCTTCGTATGTATACCTGAAAGTGTGGGGGTGCCTGGCAAAAGTTGCAGTACCACTTCCAAAAAAGGTCACCATCGGACCTAAAACGGTAGATTGCATTTTCATCGGATACGCGCACAATAGTAGTGCCTATCGATTTTTGGTACATAAATCAGATATACCAGACATTCATGTAAACACAATAATGGAGTCAAGGAATGCATACTTCTTCGAAAATGTGTTTCCATGTAAGGATAGAGGAAATCCTAAACGAACTCGTCACGAACGAGATGCTAGCAATGAGGCAAGCACTTCAGGCACTTCTACAGAAGTAGAAGAAGCTGAACCGAGACGAAGCAAGAGAGCTCGTAAGGAGAAGACATTTGGCTCTGAGTTCATAATGGCATTCCTAGCGGAAAGTGGTCCAAGAACTTTCATGGAAGCGATGTCTACACCTGATGCACCTTTTTGGAGGGAGGCATCTAACAGTGAAATCAACTCAATTATGCAAAATCATACTTATGAGTTGGTAGACCTACCTCAAGGTTGTAAACCTCTGGGCTGTAAATGGGTCTTCACCACTAAGCTAAAAGTCGATGGCTCTATAGACAAATATAAGGCCAGGCTTGTGGTACAAGGATTTCGTCAAAAGGAAGGATTGGACTTCTTTGACACTTATTCTCCAGTGACGAGAATTACTTCGATTCGCATGTTGATCGGAATCGCAGCTTTAAGAAACCTTGAAATACATCAGATGGATGTTAAGACTGCTTTTCTAAACGGAGATTTAGAGGAAGAGATCTATATGAATCAACCTGAGGGTTATGTTGCTCCCGGACAAGAGAAGAAAGTCTGTAGACTTGTCAAATCGCTATATGGACTCAAGCAAGCTCCGAAACAATGGCATGAAAAATTCGACAGTGTAATGATGTCAAATGGCTTTCACATCAATGAATGTGATAAGTGCATCTATATCAAAAGTACTTCACAAGGTTATGTGTTGTTGTGTTTGTACGTAGATGACATGCTAATCATGGGAAGCAACAAAGATATAATCATTCAAACAAAGAACATGCTAAGTGGAAAGTTTGATATGAAAGACATGGGATTAGCTGATGTAATTCTAGGGATTAAGATTATTCGAAATTCAAAAGGAATAATTATGTCTCAAGATCATTACGCTACAAAAATCCTAGAGAGGTTTAAGACCTACTCCAATGGGACTGCAAAAACTCCACTTGATCCTCATCTTCACTTGACAAAGAATTCAGGTGAAGCAGTGTTACAAGTGGAGTATGCAAGAGTCATCGGGAGTCTAATGTACTTAACGAATTGTACTAGACCAGATTTAGCACACTCGGTAAACGTACTAAGTCGTTACACGAGCAATCCAGGTCATACCCATTGGAGAGCCATAACTAGGGTATTAAATTATCTAAGATACACCAAAAGTTATGGGCTGCACTTTGGTAAAGAACCAGCAGTGCTGGAAGGGTACAGTGATGCCAATTGGATTTCAGATTCAAGAAACTCCAAATCCACGAGTGGATATGTCTTTACTCTTGCTGGTGCAGCAATATCCTGGAAATCTTCCAAACAAACACTCCTGGCCAGATCAACCATGGAGTCAGAGTTTGTCGCTTTAGACAAAGCTGCTGAGGAAGCAGAATGGCTTCGAAACTTTTTGGAAGATATCCCAATGTGGGAGAAACCAGTGCCAGCATTACGTGTACACTGTGATAGCCAGTCGGCTATCTCTCGGGCACTGAGTAATCTATATAATGGCAAGTCTCGTCATATAAGAAGACGACATAAGACCATTAGACAATTGATCTCAACTGGTGTAATAACGATAGATTACATCAAGTCGGCTGATAACCTAGCGGATCCGTTTACCAAAGGTTTGCCGCGAGATCAAATTGTAAAATCATCAAAAGGAATGGGTTTAAAGCCTATAGAAAAAGATGATGTTTGACAGATACCCTACCTATGTGACTGGAGATCCCAAGATCTAGGTTCAAAGGGAAACAAAATTAAACTGATTCGAATTGAGCACTGTGAGACTATGTCTCTGCCCAGTTCCTAGGATGATATAACAGTGCTACCTGTGGATAGTAAGGATAAGCGTTGGCTTTTAATGATTGCATAGCTATGTAGATAGTGGAGTGTGACAGGACACTTCTGAAAAACAAGCTAATAAAAGATCACCTAGTGAAGTGTGAAATGGGGCCGTTTCTAGGAGAATGAAAGAGAAGGCTATATTCTCCAAATTCACTCACGAATACCAGGAATGTTCAAGGCCAAAATGAACACAATAGAGAACAAAGTTCTACGAGAAGATGTCTCTGTGCGATACCTGTTGTCTAAGTTTACATAAAAATCCGGGCGGTTCAAGACATCATGTTCACCTCCTGGCCGAGTAAACTCGACAGATATTAAAAATGTTTGGTTCAAAGCTGGAAAATGCTACCTCTCAGATACAGTTACATTTTCGTATACTCTCGAAAGTCTGTCTACGTCTAGATGAGTCTAGTCAAGTATGTCTAGTAAAGTCTAGTCTGTACAATTTTCATATGTTCTAGAGTCATTTCTATTCATGTGGGGGATTGTTGGAACTAATTTTTTGTCAAAGCCTGAGGGTTTGATAAAATTGTGTTAGTGTGAAAAGAAATGAGTTAAGCTCTTTCTAATGAAATGTTTTCATTAACCGAGAAATGTTTTCTCGTGTATATATGTTGGAATGGTTGTGTCTTAAATGAACAACATGAGAGAAGAAAAGCCATACGTGCGATGTTCGCATCTTGGGCCTTGATTGGGCCCGTGGACTTTTTGAGGTATCGATCGATACCCCTTGGTATCGATCGATACCCAGCGGGCCGACTTAAAAATCGCAGCCGCCTAGGTTATTCTAGAAATATTCCTTTTCTGTCATGGAAAAACCCTAGCCTCTCTCCTATATATACAACACGATTTTCACCTAAAAAATCATCCTCTGATACACAAAAAACACTTACTAAAAGTTCTAACAATCGTTTCTTCAATTCCCTACTGCTTAGAGTAAGTTTTAATTTCGAGAGTATCGTAGAATAATGGTCGATAGACATGAATCATGGTGTTGATGATTCAGTTAAACTTTGGTTGTATCCTGGGACTCATGGATCTATAAAACCCCGTCACACTACGGGAGATTCTTAGAGTTAAGGAAAGAGATTTATCTCGCCTCCTCAGATCTTATATTGCTATATCGTTTATAAATCGTCTGTTCCTTAAACTGTTTATTTACATATTATTTTGATTAAATCTTTCCTGTCTGTAGTGTAAATTTTGGTCCTACACGGTTTCTGCGCCTCTTGCCTCCGTGAACGCCTCGTCACCATTGAAGCTCAGTCTTCTTCCCCCGCCGCCGTACATACCCCTGAGCTTCGTCATATTCGTTCCTATTCCGTTCGCAATGCATCCGCCGCATCCTTCTCGGAGCAGCCGCGACGGAGATCATGTGACGCCAGGTCAAGCGCGAGCTCTCTCCACGACCTGTTTGTCGATGATGACGAAGAACGGCTTGATAGCTCGATTCGGAAGCCTATGGTCCCGGATTTGAAAGAGGAAGAAGAAGAGGAAGATTACTACGACGGAGAAGATATCAAAGGTTTTGATGAGGGAAAACCGAGGAAGATCGTGGAAGAAGAAGAAATCGACAATGGAGAAAGTGGAGAGCTCAAGACGATGAAGGAGTTTATAGATCTGGATTGGGGAAACCAAATCAAGAAGAGCAACGGCAAAGATTTGAAGGAAATCGCTTCGGTTTTTAGCAGGACATTGAAGAAATTTTCACTGAATCGTCAGAAGAGCAAGCGAGAAGACGAGAAATCAGATGCCAGATTCGCCGGAAATGTGATTGGTGGTCGTCACTCGTGTGATACAGATTCTAGATTGTCTCTCGACGGAGATAGGATCTCGTTCGAGAAACCTAGGGCTTCATGGGATGGGTGCTTGATCGAAAAAACATATCACAAGCTGACGCCATTGTCCACTGTGACGGAAGATGCTAAAACCTTTCCGGAGAAGAAATCCGGCGGTGAAGACGACGGAGAGGAGAGTAGCCCAGGCGGGACAGTTCAAACGAGGAACTATTACTCGGATTCTCGTCGAAGAAGAAGCTTTGATCGATCGATTTCGATCAAGATGCAAGGATTGCTCGAGGTTGATGAATTGAAAGCTATCTCGAACGCAAAGGTATCACCTGAAACTGTTGGTTTATTTCATGGCGCAAAGTTATTGGTTACGGAGAAGGAACTTAGGGATTCAAACTGGTATTCGATCAAAAATCACAAACCAGAGACTGTAGAATTAGGCTCTAAAGGCAAGATTTGTGTAGCTTCAGTTGAGAGGAAGCACGATGGTGTAGAGTTAAAGAAACCTATAAAGAAATGGCCGAAGGGATGGAACATCTGGGGACTGATGCAGAGGAAAAACGAGACAAAAAACGAAATCAAAACCGAGCAAAGTTTGAAACTTGAAGGAAATGCTATCGAGGGTTCTTTGGCTGAGTCTCTGTTAAAGCTTAGGAGAGTAGCTAAAGGAGAAACCAATGGCGGTGTTAGTGAGAAGCTTTTGAAAAGCTACAGTGTAAGCGCGAGAAAGTCTTGCGATGGTGTGTTTAGTGGTGGTAACATTGTTAGTGGCTTTGAAGGTGGAAGAAGCTCGTGTGATGGTCTGTTTCATGGATCTATTAACAGTGTTGAGGCCGGGAGAAGATCGTGCGACGGATTGGTTAATGGCATTGAGGGCAAACAAAACCATCATCTTCACCAAAGAAAAGCAAATGTCGGTACGTGTGCACGAGAAAACCTTGACAACAGTTTGTTTAGATTTTATTTGACTCCGGTAAGGAGCCAGAAGACTAGCAAATCCGGGAAGACTAGGCTGATGAATTAGTTTGATCTGAGATTGTGTTAACTCATGAATACTTTGTTGTAATTACCAACTAGTGTATTTGTTACTTTGGTCTATAGATAAGTGAACTAAGATCATATTGCCCATTCTGTTCATAAAGTTGAGATTCCGTACATCAATCAAGAGCTCCACTTTGTTGTTAAACATCAACTTTGATCTATATATCAAGTTTCATGATTTCCAGTATCGACTAATTAAAATCTTTCCGCGCTCAACTCAAAAGATCGGTGTCTAGCCAATTTGATGCCAAAAATAAGTGAAGCTAAATAGCAATGTTTACATTTCTGAAGAACATAACCTCTAGTACTGTCACCAAAATAATGAGCTGTAACTAGAAGCTGGTCTTGTTCCGGTTCCGTGGTAGTAATAGCAAATCAACTATATTATTCTTCTAATTGTTTGCTTATACAAATACGACATTGTCTGTAATATATGTCATTAGATACTTTCCCGTACCTCAATCAGACCGGTGAACTTACAGCGGTTTTGAATTGAGACCGAAACCGAGAGGGAACAATGGGTCATACGAATTGGCATGAGCGTTTAGCGGCAAATGCTTAACGGTTTTGAACCAACTCACTGGTAACTTTCCCTCGAAGTCATAATCTCCAAAAATGACGTCAGCCATTCCTTGTCCTTCTGTTCCAGGCAGCCAAGCAGCTACTAGAGCCTCCGTCTTTTCAAGAACCGCCGGCTCCAAAACCACAGGTCGTCCTGAGATCAAGATCACCAGAGTCGGGATTCTCTCTGCGACCGCAGTTACAATGTTGCTACCATTAAACGGTATTATGAGTTCCGAGTTGTCGCCCATAGTCTCTGCATAGGGCGATTCCCCCACTGCAACAATGGCGTAAGAGAATCCTTCACTTGAGGCTAAGGTTTCCTTTGATGGAGTTTTCTCGTAGATCACTTCGGTTTGGTCTCCAACTGCTGCTTTTACGGCATCCAAAAGCGTCGTGCCTACATTTCAGACAAAGATAGATACATAGCGATTAAGTTTTCAACATCTCTGCCAATTATAATCTCTTTCCAAACCATAGAGCAATCACTTTAATTACCGATTGTGATCCTGCCGCTTAGACCGAACCATGTCTTTGTCCATCCTCCGCACTGATATCCAAGATCATCTGCGTGCGTTCCAGTGACTAGAATTCTCTTGGAGTTGCGATCTAGTGGCAGAAACGGTTTATCAGCATTTTTGCCCTTCTTTAGCAGAACTAACGACTTTCTAACTGCTTCACGCGCCAGTTCTCTATGTTTCTGCAGGCATCGAAACAGAGTCAATCATGCTCTCATACATCTGTACTTGGTACGAGAGACCTCACCTTGCAGCCAACAGTTCCCAACAAAGATCGGTCCGTGAGAGGATGTTCAAAGAGACCAGCTACAAACTTCACTCTGAGTATTCTTTCAACAGCATCATTGACCCGAGCCATAAGTATTTCCCCTGACTCAACCAGATTTTTCATGTCCTGTATAAAATTTCCGTAATTGAATGGTACCATCACCTGCAACAACATTGATTATATAATCTTCACTCCTTCAATCATCCAAGAGGATGGAAATCATTTGCTAAGATGAAATATATGGCATACCATGTCAATTCCAGCATTAACCGCAGTTTTAATGCAGCTGCGGTAGTTTGATCCCCGAGGCTCACTAAGCCGGTCCAAACCTTCCCAGTCTGAAATTACAAATCCCTGGTAACATAAACAAGGAAACTAGCTCAATATACCTTTAAGCTTATTTGGATTCATTTGTTAGTTTCAGTTAAAAAAAAGTTTACACCAACCTTGAAACCGAGTTTTTCCTTGAGAACTTGAGTTAGGAGAAAATAATCGGCGTGGAGTCTACGTCCGTTCCAACTGGAGTAAGACGCCATAACTGTGGAGACTCCCTGAGCAAGACAGTTCAGATACGGGGGAATATGTATCTTCTCCAAGTCTTCATATGACGCAATGGTGTTCCCTTCGTTTATGCCCTTGTCGGTACCACCATCTCCAACAAAGTGTTTGGCGCACGCGACAACGTTTTTGCTATCAACCAGAGAACATTCCATGAGAGGATGTCAACAAACGTAATATAGACCCCAAATCAAGCCATAGTGTAGCGATTTATTTGATACCTTCCTGCAACAAAAGGGTAACCATTTGGGTGTTCATCCGGAGGCTGGCCTTGTAGGCCCGAGACAAGCGAAGTCATCTCACAGACAAGTCCAGCATCTTCTCCATAACACTCATAGCTTCGTCCCCATCTTGGATCTCTCAAGACCTGTCAAGAAAGACAAAGTAACAACTTTCCATTCAATAATGACAAATCATGATGTTTAATATCGTTGTTAGAGTTAACGTCTACAAAAGCGACTCACAGCCACACAGGGAGCAAACGCCCAGTGAGCTCCGCTCCCCCTTACTTCAAGTGCAGTTGCAGCTCCAATTCTTCTGACCAAATCCGCGTCTCTACAGAGTTACCACAAGAACCACCAGTGTTATCACATTAACAGCAGCCAAACACAGCATCGCTGCACCGATCTTGAACACAATCAGATTCTAATCACAGCCACTGCAATACTACTACTACTACCTTGTAATCAGAAGCTAATTGAAGCAAAATCAAGATTTCAAACTAGCTCCAAATCAGGTAAGTAGGTTCGATTGAATGTTCTCCACAAGGCAAGGTTCATCAGAAAAAATCAACCAAAAGCGATACCATTACAGAGCATAGTCTCTATCTCTCCCTCTCTCCCTCCTCTCTGTTCAAAGTAAAAGAGAATGGTAATCGGGGAAAAAACCTGGTGGCTCCGAGACCGATGTTGTGGGGGAAGACGGTGGCGCCGTAGACATTGTTGTTGCCGTGAACGGCGTCTGTGCCGTAGATTAACGGGATTCCCAAACGCGACGCTAACGCTGATCGCTGAAAGCCATCGATCATATCAGCCCAATCCGACGACTTGGCGTTATCGAACGGCGCACTCCCTCCTGCGTTTAGTACACTACCTGTGATTGAAATTCATAAATATTACTAATTTTAGTAAGAAAGAGAGAAACCCGACAAATTATTATATTCCGACAATCGAAAAAAAAAAAAAAATTGCGAATTCAAATTCAATTTTAATTTTGATTTACCAAAGGCAAAAGGACAAGTACTCCAAAGTTCATAATTGAAGAAGAAGAAGAAGAGAGAAATGATGTGTGGTTGTGTGTACCAATGAAGAAGTCTGTAATGACCGCGGGAGAAGCGACGGTGCGTTCGATCTGAGTCATCTGACCTATCTTCTCCGGTAGAGTCATGCGAGAGAGAAGGTCCTGAACACGCGCCTCCACTGGCGCGTCTGGGTTCTGGTAAACGCATGACGATTCCTTTCCTACCATTTTCTTTCTTACTCTTCTACTCGCAAGTTGATGCTACTTCTCCTTTTATCTAGCTAAACCGGGTAGTTGACAAAAACAAAAATCTAGCTAAACCGGTAGAGACGTGGCACAGTGATTTCGACATTCCACCCAAATGATTGGTTTAATGAAATTTGTACCCATTTGATTAACTAACTCCTGTTTTGTATTTATTTTACTTAATCACATGTAAAACTAGGGATGTGAATCGGGCTGACCCGGCCCAAAACCCGTAAATTCCGCATATATTTGAGTTTGGTCCAAAAAAAATCGGGCTTATATTCTAAATTCCGATCCGGCTCGGACATGGTTCTAGGGCTTTTCGGACTTTTTCGAGTTCTTTTTTACAAACACAAAAATTTACAATTTTCAAATAAAAAATAATTAAAACAAAATATTTATCAAAATAAATCTAAATTGAAATGTATTATATCAAATCCAATTAAATTTAAAAGCAAAAGTTTGACAAAAAAAACAAACAAAATTCAAATAAATTGTATTACCAAATAAAATATAAAATCAAAACACTTCAAATCTAGGTAGTAAAGTTTATATTAGAATCTCTGTCATCGTCTTCTAAATCCTCATCACCATCAAGAGCTACAGATAAAAAAAAAGTAAAATAATATTAAGCTTTTAGAAGTATAAATCATATAGAAATGTCATTGAAAGTTTATAGATAAAAATTTTAAAAATATAAAATATATGGATGAATGATAATAGTACATAGATCACGAAATGTAAACTCATCAAACCAAGTGCATATACAAATCAATGCTTCAACGTTTCTTGGTAAAAAACAATTTCTATATTTATCCAAGACATACGCACCAATACTAAATGTAAACTCCGATGACACTGTAGTTATCGGAATGCTTAGAATATCACATGCCCTACAAGCTAATTCACCATAACGTTATGACTGACACTTCCACCATTATTAAACATCAATGTCTTCATAAAAAATCAGTTACAACATATCGTCTTCTAAGTATAGAGTCAAATTAGATTTTCCTTATTCTATAATGGTACGTTTTTCATACGATTTGAAATCATATGATAAACGAATCCAAATTTAATAAGACATACGTAATCAAATAGTTTAGGATTTTTCGGGATAGCTCGAACGGGCTAAGCCCGAAAAACACACTAGTCCGAAAGATACGATTTTTTTTTGGCTTTTATTTCTAGACCCGACCCCGCTGTTTTTCAGGGCCGGGCCGGGGTTGACACTCCTACGTAAAACCTTGTTATATCTGCACAGCTAATTACTAAACCTATGTATGTAATTATGCCTAAATGTTTCTTAATTAGTTGAACTAAGCATATCAGGCGTTGAAAAAAGAGAGTACGAAACCAATAACTATACTGAATACTCCAAGAATTATCATTCACCCGATCCATAATTGAAGCTAAACCATTTAACCGGGATTGCAATTGAGACCGAAACCAAGAGGAAACAATGGGTCATACGAATTGGCATCAGCGTTTGACGGCAACTGGTTAACGCATTGGAACCAGCTCACTGGTAACTTCCCTTTGAAGTCGTAATTGCCAAAAATGACATCAGTCATCCCTTGCCCTTCTGTTCCAGGCAGCCAAGCAGCGACCAGAGCCTCAGTCTTTTCAAGAACCGTCGGCTCAAGAACCATAGGCCGTCCTGAGAACAAGATCACTAGAGTTGGGATTCTCTCTGCAACCGCGGTTATAGTGTCATTACCATTGAAAGGTATCGTGAGTTCCGAGTTATCGCCCTTCATCTCTGCATAGGGAGGTTCCCCCACTGCAACAATGGCGTAGGAGAAGCCTTCACCCGATGCTAAGCTTTCCTTTGTTGGAGTTTTCTCGTAGATCACTTCGGTTTTCTCTCCAACCGCTGCTTTTATGGCATCCAAAAGCGTCGTGCCTGCGTTTCGAAACAAAAAACATATATGCATAAAAAATTCTCCAACAACATCTACTACTAGCGGTCTGCGATTGAAATTCGCTTTGATTACCAATTGTGATTCTGCCACTTTGACCGGATTTTGTCTTTGTCCATCCTCCACACTGATTTCCAAGATCGTTTGCGTGCATTCCAACCACTAGAATTCTCTCGGCCATACGATTAAGCGGCAGAAATGGCTTATCAGAATTTTTGCCGTTCTTTAGCAAAACTAACGACTTCCTAACTGCTTCACGCGCTACTTCTCTATGTTCCTTCACGTGGAAAACAGAGTCAATCATGCTCTCATACATCTTACAATAGTGGTGGCAACTAGAGAGAGAGCTCACCTTGCAACCAACAGTAGGCAACAAAGATCGCTCAGTGAGAGGATGTTCAAAGAGACCAGCAACAAACTTCACTCTGAGTATTCTTTCAACAGCATCATTGATTCGAGCCATCGGTACTTCCCCTGACTCAACCAAATCTGTAAGATCTTCAATGAACTGTTGGTACTTGAAAGGTACCATCACCTGCAATAACATTGATTAACACAATCTTTGGCTCTTTCAATCATCCAAAGACAGATGAAAATCGTTCATTACCATGTCGATTCCAGCATTGATTCCGAGTTTGACGCAGTTACGGTAATTTGAACCTTGTGGCTCGCTAATCGTCTCCAAACCATCCCAGTCTGAAGCTAGAAACCCCTGGTTACGAAAAAACAAAGTAAATCAAATGACCTCAACGGATACACCTCTATAGCTTATTTAGATTCTTTTTCTCATATTCAATCAACCTTGAAACCGAGTTTATGTTTGAGAACTTCCGTTAAGAGGAAATAGTCGGAGTGGAGTCTACTTCCATTCCAACTAGAAAAAGAGGCCATAACAGTACAGACTCCCTGAGCAAGACAATTCAGGTAAGGTGCAACATGTATTTTCTCCAATTCTTCATATGAGGCAGTGGTGTTCCCTTCGCTTAAACCCTTATCCGTACCACCGTCTCCAACAAAGTGTTTTGCACACGCGACCAGATTGTTTCTATCACCAAGTGAACAAATCCATGAGAGATGACAACAAGCCTAGTATATAGTGTAGTGGCATTATACGTCTATACCTTCCTGCAAGAAAAGGGTAACCGTTAGGGTGTTCTTCGGGTGGCTCGCCTTGTAGGCCCGAGATAAGCGAACTCATCTCACAAACAATAGTAGCAGCTTCACCGTAACTCTCATAGCATCGTCCCCACCTTGGATCTCCCAAAACCTGTGAGTAAGAAACATTTCATTCAATATTTACAAATCAATATTTTAACAATCTATAAGGAACTCACGGCCACGCAGGGAGCAAACGTCCAGTGAATACCACTAGCCCTTACTTCAAGTGCTGTTGCAGCTCCGATTCTTCTGACCAAATCTGCATCTCTATCGAGTTACCACTACGAGTGTTATGAATCGATCTTAAAACACAATCAGATTTTGATCCTATCCACTGCAGCTACTATATGTGATCAGAAGCCAATTGAAGCAAAATCAACAGACAATCCTCTAAAATATCAAATTCTTTTGGAACATGAACAAAACAAATTTGCTTGAAACTTACCAAAAAAAAATCCTTTATCAAATTCAGAAGCTTTAAAAGTCCATAGTTACACTTCTAATTTCTTAGGGAAATTAAGTTTTTTTGGGTCAAAGTGAATGGTTAAACGAACCTGGTGGCGCCGAGGCCAATGTTGTGTGGAAAGACGGTGGCTCCGTAGACGTTGTTGTTGCCGTGGACGGCGTCGGTGCCGTAGATTATTGGGATTCCCAAACGCGACGCTAACGCAGAACGCTGAAAGCCGTCGATCATGTCAGCCCAATCCGACGATTTGGCGTCTTCGAACGGCCAACTCCCAGCGCCGCTCTGTACACTGCCTATAAACCAAATATCAAATTAAAGTTGCAATTTTTCGAAAGAAAATACAAAAGGTATATATTACCGATGAAAGAATCTGTAATGACTTGAGGAGAAGCGACGGCGCGTTCTATCTGAGTCATCTGGCCGATCTTCTCCGGAAGAGTCATGCGAGAGAGAAGGTCTTGAACACGCGCCTCCACCGGCGCGTCTGGGTTCTTGAAAACGCATGACGACGACTCAAAAGTCATACTCTCTTCTTCTTGGTCGTCTTTTTCTCTCCACTCCACTTCTCTTTATCTTTCGCCACTACA
This sequence comes from Eutrema japonicum, assembly GCA_030161315.1. Classification (NCBI taxonomy): domain Eukaryota; kingdom Viridiplantae; phylum Streptophyta; class Magnoliopsida; order Brassicales; family Brassicaceae; genus Eutrema; species Eutrema japonicum. The sequence goes on from BSQW01000006.1 coordinate 41,992,141, forward strand.
CTCTCTTGCTTAATTAATTGAATTTATTCCTTCAATAATTTGTACTTTCTAGTCTTTTGTTTAAAATAACAATTAGTAAATTTTAAATTTATATAAGTAAAATGTGGGAAACCATCACAGGCTACTTTATGGCCATGACTTGTTCCTTTTATCCAAAATCCAAAGTTTGAATCTAAAAACTTGTAGAATAGTTTCTTGTCGAACAAGAAAGTAACATAATGACAAAAATAAACGAACGTTTGAGCAAAGATAAATAACACACTCGTATCACTTGATTATTATTACAAAAACATTCAAACTTCACCGTTTATTGTTCAATAGTTGATCAATCATCAGCCAGACCGGTGAAGTTAAACCGGGTTTGAACGGAATTGCAATTGAGACCGAAACCAAGAGGAAACAATGGATCATACAAATCGGCATCAGCGTTTAGCGGCAACTGTTCAACGCCTTTGAACCAGCTCACTGGTAATTTCCCCTCGAAGTCATAATCTCCGAAAATGACATCAGCCATCCCTTGCCCTTCTGTTCCAGGCAGCCAAGCAGCGACTAAAGCCTCAGTCTTTTCAAGAACCGTCGGCTCAAGAACCATAGGCCGTCCTGAGAACAAGATCACTAGAGTCGGGATTCTCTCTGCTACCGCGGTTGCAATGTCGCTACCATTAAAGGGAATTATGAGCTCCGAGTTATCCCCCATGGTCTCTGCATAGGGAGGTTCCCCCACCGCAACAATGGCGTAAGAGAATCCTAGGCCAAGGTTTCCTCCGAAGGAGTCTTCTCGAATATCACTTCGGTCTTGTCTCCAACTGCTGCTTTAATGGCGTCCAAAAGCGTTGTTCCTGCATTTTCAGACCAAAACATATACATTCGTGAAATTTTCAACAAACATCTACTAGACTCTGAGATTGGGGTCTCTTTAATTACCGATTGTGATCCTGCCGCTTAGACCGAACCATGCCTTTGTCCATCCTCCGCACTGGTATCTAAGATCATCCGCGTGCGTTCCAGTGACTAGAATTCTCTTGGCACTGCGATCTAGTGGCAGAAATGGTTTATCAACATTTTTGCCGTTCTTTAGCAGAACCAAAGACTTTCTAACCGCTTCACGCCCCAATTCTCTATGTTCCTGAAATCATGAAAACAGAGTCAATCATGCTCTGGACCCACCCCTCCGGTCTAATGACGTTATCTTCAAGAGACCTCACCTTGCAGCCAACAGTACCCAATAAAGACCGGTCTGTGAGAGGATGTTCGAAAAGACCAGCGACAAACTTCACTCTGAGTATTCTTTCAACAGCGTCATCGATCCGAGCCATCGGTACTTCCCCTGACTCTACCAGATCTGTGAGGTCCTTTATGAACTGTTCGTACTTGAAAGGCACCATCACCTGCATAATAACACAGATTAATAGTCTTCGTTCAATCATTAATCTGAAACAATGAAAATCATTTACTACATGTTTCAGAAGCTACCATGTCCATTCCAGAATTGATTGAGATTTTGACGCAGTTGCGGTAGTTTGAACCCTGTGGCTCGCTAAGCCGGTCCAAAGCTTCCCAGTCTGAAATGATGAATCCCTGGTAACAAAAGCAAATGAAACTAGCTCAATTCATATACCTCTGGCTTATTCAGAAATATTCAATCAAATTTTAGGCTGACCTTGAAACCGAGTTTCTGTTTGAGAAGTTCTGTCAAGAGGAAATAGTCAGAGTGGAGTTTACTTCCATTCCAACTGGAGTAAGAGGCCATAACGGTAGAGACTCCCTGAGCAAGACAATTCAAATAGGGAGCAAGATGTATTTTCTCGAGATCTTCGTATGACACAATGGTGTTCCCTTCGTTTATCCCCTTATCGGTACCACCATCTCCAACAAAGTGTTTTGCACACGCGACCACATTGTTTCTATCACATGTAGTGAACAAATCCATGAGAAATGACATCAGAGCTATTAAAGACACATACATCAAGCCATATATACATACCTTCCAGCAATAAAAGGGTAACCGTTAGGGTGTTCTTTGGGTGGTTCGCCTTGAAGGCCCGAGACAAGCGATGTCAGCTCACAAATAACTTCAGCATCTTCACTATAACACTCATACGATCGCCCCCATCTCGGATCTCTCAAAGCCTGTCAGAAAAAACAAAAACAAAAGAACAACATCTCTTTCATATCTTGAACACAGCCCATACTCAATGTAGAACACAAAACTGTTTCTCTTATTTGGCATTACGATATGAGAGATGCCAAAAAAAAAAACATATTTTTCAAGAAACTCTCAAAGATATCCCACCAAAGGCTTCATTCAATCGACTAAGCTATTGCAGGAAAGAAAGAGAGGACGAAGAGTTCTTGGATTAACCAAAAACAATCAAACACACCAAATCCTTATCATAAGGACAAAATTCAACGACAGTTGAATCGATGATAGAGTAGCCAGAGAGACCCTAGTGAGATGAGTTATCTCATTCAATATCTATAAGGAACTTACGGCCACGCATGGAGCAAACGCCCAATGAGCGCCACTTGCCCTCACTTCAAGTGCTGTTGCAGCCCCAATTCTTCTGATCAAATCTGCGTCTCTATCGAAATACCAAACAAGAACTACCATTGTTATCAAATTCAACAACTAGGGTTTCATTCCAATCTAATTGCAGCAACACTACAAAGTTCCAAATCAAGTTTCCGGTTAGCATTACATTTTCCAGCCGTACAAACACACAAATCTCTCACTCAATTTTGTAAAAGTGAAAGAGAATGAGAAATCGGGATTAACTAAACCTGGTTGCTCCGAGGCCGATGTTGTGAGGGAAGACGGTGGCTCCGTAGACGTTGTTGTTGCCGTGGACGGCGTCAATGCCGTAGATAATCGGGATTCCCAAACGCGACGCCAACGCTGCGTTTTGGTAGCCGTCGATCATATCCGCCCAATCCGACGTCTTGGCGTCCTCGAACGGCCAACTCCCTCCGCCGTTCAGTACACTACCTGTAAACCCCCAAATCCCAATTCATACTTTTAGCAAAATTCAAATTCAAATTTCGAAATGAAACTAGAGATTTTTGTTCGTTGACTAAAAAACAAGTGTGTATATACCGATGAAGCAATCTGTAATGACGGTATGAGTAGTGACGACTCGTTCGATCTGAGTCATCTGGCCGATCTTCTCCGGCAGAGTCATCCGAGAGAGAAGGTCTTGAACACGCGCCTCCACCGGCGCGTCTGGGTTCTTGTAGACGCATGACTCTTCTTTTCCTCCCATACTTCTTTTCTTATGTTTTCTCTTCTATCACAAGTTTACTACTTCAAAGCTTTCTCTTTTTATTTAGTGTTTGTAAAGTTATTTATTTGAAATTTCTTAAAATTTTAGTATTTTTTAATTTATTTAAAAAAGTAATACTTAATTCATTATTCATGATAATTTCAGCCTTGTATAGTATGGCTTGTACGCATGTGGACGATATACGGATATACAAAAAGAATAATATTTTTGTCATTTACACGGTAAAAGACAAAAAAAAAGTATTAACTTTGTAAGGAAAATTAAAATAAATGATAATCTGTACAATTATTTTTTATATATAGCCAAGAATATTAATTTCAGATATTATATCATTTGAAAATAGTACTTCCTCAATTTCATAAAAAATGTCATTTTGATACATTTATATATATTAAGAAAACTATTAAAAGTTTTATATTATCTTTTATTAATACACTAAACAATTTTTTTCTCTAATTAATACATTAAAACGTGAAACAAAAATAAAATCTTAAAACGAGACTCTTTTTGAAACATTTGAAAATAGTATTTGTTTTCTTTTCGGTTGATATTTTCATTTTGTTAACATTGATTGAACTATTCTTTAAACCAATATACAAAAGTTTGAACTATTCATCATGTACGTCACATTACAAATAAAATTAGAGTTTATCTAAACACACTAGTCAGCTTAATTTTAAACATTACGTCAAAAAACCTTATCGATATACCTATGCGGCTATATGCCTAATCATATTAAAATTAAGTTTTACATCCTTCTGTCAACATTGAACTATTCTTGAAATTCTTAAATCTTAAACCAAAACAAAAACATTGACCTACACTTGGTCAAGGTCAGCTTAAGGTTCATGAACACAAGTAACACGCCAAAACCCTATCGTTACCCAAGCGTAATCAGATTAGTTGACCTTTTATTTGTCTTCTTTGTTTTTATATAGGTTGAGCTAGCCATGTAAGGCACTTTACACTTACAAAATCAGGAAATTTTCAGGAAATTCTAAACAAATTGTTGATTTTTCAAATCGAAATTGTAACCTTTACATGTGAAAAAGTACAAAAATAAAAAAAACCCAATAAATATTTTTGGTAAGCCTCCCTTGGAGTTTATTCTCACCAGATTTTCTTCTTCTACACTCTATACACTTGTTCTTACAATCAATTTGACCTATCTTGGTTTGATTTCCAGATTTGGTTGTTATCATGATTGTTATCACTCGGATGAAAGACAACATCACTATATTTGTATTTCTCTACCAAAAACTACAAATTTTGGACCATAATTGTTTTAATGTAAGAACCAGAGTTTTGAACCAATTTCAACAAGATCATTTAGAAAAAAGTCCCTTGAAAATTTGTAAAAAAGTTACAACAGCGACAACAAAGTTGATAACATGTATCCTTTTAGTATGCCATTTATTTACATATGTTCCCCAATCTCTGAAGTTAAACCGGTTTTGAGTTCTCCACGGCATCGCAACTAAGACCAAAACCAAGAGGAAACAATGGGAAATACCCATTTGCATCAATGTCAAGGGGCAACTGGTCTACGCTTTTAAACCAGCTCATTGGTAACTTCCCCCGAAAGTCATAATCTCCGAAAATCACGTCAGCAATCCCTTGTCCTTCGGTTCCAGGCAGCCAAGCAGCGACCAGAGCCTCTGTCTTTTCAAGAACCTGCGGCTCAAGAACCATAGGCCGTCCTGAGAATAAGATCACTAGAGTCGGGATTTTCTCCGCTACCGCGGTTGCAATGTCGCTACCATTAAAAGGTATTATGAGTTCCGAGTTATCTCCCATAGTCTCTACATAAGGCGATTCCCCCACTGCAACAATTGCTTAAGAGAATCCTTCGCTCGAGGCTAAGGTTTTCTCCGAAGGAGTCTTCTCGAATATCACTTCGGTTTTGTCTCCAACTGTTGCTTTAATGGCGTCCAAAAGCGTTGTGCCTGCATTTTCAGACATATTAGATTTCCGACAATATCATTTAGGAACAAAATCATATTGCAGTAGCTTTAGTTACCTATTGTGATCCTTCCGCTTTGACCATACATTGTCTTTGTCCATCCTCCACACTGATATCCAAGATCATCCGCATGTGTTCCAACCACTAGAATTCTCTTGGCGTTGCAATCTAGTGGAAGAAATGGTGCATATTTTCCGTTCTTTAGCAGGACTAACGACTTTCTAACAGCTTCACGCGCCAATTCTCTATGTTCCTGAACGCGTGGAAACAGAGTAAAAATCATGTTTTGGTGAGTTTTCAAACGTATTACCACTCCGGCCTAATGGCATTTGGTACAAGAGAGCTCACCTTGCAACCAACAACAGGAAACAAATATCGGTTTGTAAAAGGATATTCGAAAAGACCAGCTACGAACTTCACTCTGAGTATTCTTTCAACAGCATCATCGACACGAGAAATCGGTACTTCCCCTGACTCCACCAAATCTATCAGGTCTTGTATGAACTGTTCATACTTGAAAGGTACCATCACCTACAATAACATTGATTTTAGTAATCTTTTCTCCTTCAAATCATCCGAGATAACCTAAAAGAATTCACTACCATATCAATTCCAGCATTAATTCCGATCTTGACGCAGTTGCGGTAGTTTGAACCTGGTGGGTTGCTAAGCCGGTCCAAACCTTCCCAATCTGAAGCTATATATCCCTGATAACCAAAAAAAAAAAAGATGAAATCAAACAAACTCAATGGATACATCTCTAGCTTATTATAGCTTGTTTCATACTCAATCAACCTTGAAACCGAGTTCTTGTTTGAGAACTTCTGTTAAGAGAAGATAATGAGAGTGAAGTTTATCTCCGTTCCAAGTGAAGTAAGAGGCCATAACGGTAGAGACTCCCTGATCAATACATTTCTTATAGGGAGCAATGTGTATTCTCCTTAAGTCTTCATATGACAGAATGGTGTTGCCTTCGTTTACGCCTTTATACGTACCACCATCTCCAACAAAATGCTTGGCACAAGCGACCACGTTTTTTCTATCACCAATTGATCAAGTCAATAAGAAATGAAAATGAACATACTAAAGACACAACAAATCGAAACATAATCTTACCTTCCTGCAACAAAAGGGTAACCATTGAGGTGTTCTTTAGGTGGTTGGCCTTGTAGACCCGAGACAAGTGAAGTCATCTCAGAAACAATTTTAGCAACTTCACCATAACTCTCATAGCATCTTCCCCATCTCGGATCTCTCACTGTCTGTAAGAACAACATCTCATTCAACTCAGTTGACTAAGCAATCAAAATATATTCGGTCTTGTTGCTAGGGACTCACCGCGACGCAGGGAGCAAACGCCCAGTGAGCACCGATCGCTCTTACTTCCACTGCAGTTGCAGCTCCAATTCTTTTGACCAAATCTGCGTCTCTACAAAAATTTATCACTTGAAATAGCAGTGTTATTATCACATAAATAGTAAGAGCCAAACACATCATGGTCATAATACTAATCATAGCTACTGCAACTACTATTAACATTAATAGCTACTACTATATGGTGAGAGATTAGAAATAACATGATCACATATTCAAATTAGATCCTAATCAATTAGGGTTGAATCTCTACTGAAGTCAAGTCTCATCATAAAAAAGTCAAACAGATAAAGTCAACGTATGTTATATGCAAATCTCTCTTTTCTCTTATGTGGAATTTGTAGTTTGCTTAAATGGAACCAGACCTTGTGGCGCCGAGGCCAATGTTGTGGGGGTGTTGGAGGCCCATCTACGAGGCCCATAGACGGGAATCTCTTCGAAATCACGGGAATCTCTTCGAGATCATTACGAGATATGATATTGTATATGGTGTATATTCTGCAGTCAGTTTTCGGGTAACTGAGATATCTTCTTCTTCTTAATTAGGGGAGAGATTTTTTCTTGTATATATATTGTAAGGTTCGTTTCCAAGAGAGATATACAGAAAACTTCGTTAGCTTGAGTTCGTTTTTACATGGTATCAGAGCTGAGTTCTGAAAAATCAACTGACCCGACGAACATCATGTCTAACGAAGCAAACACTGAGCAGAAGAAAAACGTGGCTCCAATATATCAATTGGCTGCAACTGAAAATCCTGGAGCTATCATAGCACATGTACAATTTAATGGTGATAATTTTGATGAATGGGCTCAAGCCGTGAGATCGGCGTTGCGAGTCAAGAAGAAATACGGGTTCGTGGATGGAACCGTGAAGATACCGAAAGAAGAGGCCGCTGAATTTGAAGACTGGGTCTCGGTGAATTCAATGGTCTCACTGTGGATTCTAAACACAGTGGATCCGAAGATCAGAAGAACATTGACGAACAAGGAAAATCCTAAGGAGCTCTGGAAGGAGATTAAGGACCGTTTCTCGGAGGGAAACGGACCAAGATACCAGGAGATTAAGGCAGAGCTCGCAAATTGCAGACAAGGAAATCTGAGTGTTATCGATTACTACGGTAAACTTCAGATTTTGTGGGACAACATGATGAATTATGAGAAGCAGCTGAAGTGCACCTGTAGCGGATGCTCTTGCAATATGACAGCTGAACTGGAAAAGATGAGAGAAGATGATCGAATTCATCAATTTCTTTTGGGATTAAATGAAGAAATTTTTGGATCTGTTCATGCTACTGTGATCAGCACAGATCCACTTCCAAGCATGAATCAAGTTTACTCAAAGGTCAAGTCCATTGAGCGGATGAACACGGTGATGCGTGGAAGAGAACATCAAGGTGGACAAACAGCATTTGCGGTTCGAACCAGTGGTGTGAGAACTGGTATGGAGGACAAGAGCAAACTTGTTTGCCCAGCTTGCAAAAAGACAGGACACACAGCAGATACGTGTTTCCAAGTCATTGGCTTTCCTAGCTGGTGGGAAGAGAGATCCCGACAACCTGGCCGTGGAGGAGGCAGAGGTGGAGGACGAGGTCGTGGGAACTTCCGAGCAAATGTAGTAGTGGTGCAGAACGCACATGATCCTGGAGAAACAAGCACTGAAGCAGAAAGATGTGGATACACAGGATTGAACAATGAGCAGTGGACAACTTTGATTAAGTTGTTGGAAGAGAGGCAGGGGTCGACTTCTCGGCTGAATGGTAAGAATTCTTTAGATTGGGTACTTGATACCGGAGCGTCTAACCATATGACAGGTTATGAAGAGTTGATTGTTGATTCAAAGTATATGTTACCTTGTGTAATTGATCTGCCAAATGGTGAACAGAGTATGTCTAGAAGAAAGGGAACAGTGATTTTTGATGACAGATTTAAGCTTGAGAATGTTCTGTTTGTTCCGAATCTGAGATGTAGTTTGATTTCTGTCTCCCAACTGATTGCTGATTCAGATTTAGTGATGCAAGTAGCTAACAAGGGTTGTGTTCTTCAGGACCGTTTAACGAGGAGTCTGACTGGAGTGGGTGAGCTGAGAGATGGTCTATACTTCTTTAAGAGAGTGACGGAATTCACTGCGTTACGTATGAATAAGGATAGAGTTGAAGATGTGTGGCATCAAAGGCTAGGACATCCATCTAATGGCGTTATTGATTTGCTTCCTTCTGTTGGTAGTAGGACTAAGGATTTTTCTAGTTGTGACATATGTTTAAGATCTAAGCAATGTCGAGATATTTTTCTTTCAAGTGATAATAAAAGTCAAGAGATATTTGATATGATACACTGCGATTTATGGGGACCCTATAGAGATCCTAGCTTATGCAACTCATACTATTTTCTGACAATAGTCGATGACAAATCAAGAGGCGTTTGGGTATACTTGCTGAAAGATAAAACACAAGTGGGAAAAACGTTGAAAGACTTCATGTCCATGGTGTTGCGACAATTCAGAAAACATATTAAGGTCGTTCGGAGTGACAACGGAACCGAGTTCACTTGTCTCACTGCAAAATTTAGAGAGGAAGGAATCATACATCAGTTCTCGTGTGTAGGAACACCGCAACAAAACGGAAGAGTAGAAAGAAAACATCGTCACATACTTAACGTGGCACGAGCATTGCTGTTCCAATCGTCACTTTCAACAAAATTTTGGGGTGAGAGTGTTCTTACCGCAGCATACTTGATTAATAGAACTCCTTCAAAATTGTTGAAAGGGAAAACTCCATATGAGATAATACATGGAACACCTCCGATTTATGATAATCTTAGGATGTTTGGTTGTTTGGCATACGCTCATAATCAGCGTCGAGGAGGGGATAAATTTGAGTCTCGCAGCAGAAGATGTATCTTTGTTGGATATCCCTTCGGAAAGAAAGGGTGGAGTATATATGATTTGGACACTGAAGAAGTGTTTGTATCACGTGATGTGGTATTTGTGGAAAACGATTTTCCTTTTGGGCTTCAAAATAGAAGCGAAACGGAACGAGTCATCACGATGAATGCTCCTGATGAAGATGATATTGACGAAATTCCTGATGTTGTGGGTGAGCCAGAAACAGAGGTGGTAAGCAGTGAAGACGAACACATGGATGAGTTGGGAACGCATCCTACGGTCGTTGATGATGATTTGAATCATGAAACGTCAGCGATAGCGACGGGCGATGCGACGGGTAAAGACGATCACCTGCTTGATGCAGAATCTGTTGGAGAAGAAGTGACACTTGCAGAACCAAATGGTTTGTCTGAGGAATTGGGAAGAGGAAAGCGAGTAAAAATAAAGTCTACAAAACTTCAGGGGTTTGTCTTACATGCCGCAATTAACAAGAACACACAGAGTAAGACGACTCGATATCCAATCTCACAATATATAGACTATCATCGGTTCTCACAAAAGCATAAGGCGTTTCTAGTGGCAGTGACAAGCGAAACAGTACCAACAACGTTTCGTGAAGCTGTGGCTCTCAAGAAATACAGAGATGCAATGCAGAAGGAAACAAGTGCTCTTGAAGAAAACAAGACGTGGGATGTAGTTGAATTACCCAAGGGCAAAAAGGTGATAGGATGCAAGTGGGTGTATACGATAAAGTATAAAGCCGATGGAGAAATTGAGAGATATAAGGCACGATTCGTGGCACTTGGCAATAAGCAAAAGGAAGAAATTGATTACAAGGAAACGTTTGCTCCCGTAGCTAAGATGTCTACGGTTCGACTCTTTCTCAAGGTTGGTGCGGTGCGCAAATGGGAATTTCATCAAATGGACGTGCACAACGCGTTTTTACACGGGGATTTGAAGGAGGAAGTATTCATGAAACCTCCACCAGGATTACGTGCGAATGAGCCGAATGGACCGAATATGGTATGTCGTCTAAAGAAGTCCTTATACGGGCTTAAACAAGCTCCGCGGTGTTGATTCGCAAAGTTACGCGGTGCTCTTGTCGGCTATGGGTTTGCCCAATCATATCGAGATTATTCATTATTCTCTCTACGGAAGGAGTCTTTGGAGATGTATGTTCTTGTGTACGTGGACGATTTGGTGATCGGTGGAAATGATTCCGAAGCAATTTCCAAGTTCAAAACTTATTTGGGTTCAGTACACTACCTGTAACCCCAAATCCATTAACAAAACCGATTTTACGAACACAAAAAGAAAAATCTAACAAAAGTGTTCAGTTTCGACTTTCGAAAGGGAAAAAAGGATCAAGGAAAATAGAAAGTTTGTTCGTTGACCAAAAACAAAGAAAAAAATGTGGTTGCGTACCGATGAAGAAATCTGTAATGACGGCGGGAAAAGCTACGCGGCGTTCAATATGAGTCATTTGGCCGATCTTTTCCGGCAGAGTCATGTGAGAGAGAAGGTCTTAAACACGCGCCTCCACCGACGCGTCTGGGTTCTTGAAAACGCATGACTGTTCATTGTCAACCATCTTGTTTTACTCATTCGTCTTCATACAATATCACCTCTTCGCTTTATATAGCCAAGCTAGAGGACACGTGGCATGCGGATTTGGACAAGACACCCGAATGCTTGTGATTTATTGTAAGAAAAAAATAGGATCAAATAAATTTGTTTCATAAAATATCATATATATATAATATATATATATATATATATATATATATATATATATATATATATATATACTTGAAGAAAAGGTGTGAATTTTTGATGAAAAACTCAGAAAAAAAAAACAACAAAAATTCATAATTATGTAACAAAATAGTACATAGATCCCGGAAATGATTTGGATTATTAAATATGCCACACATATTCTTTTTCCTTACATTTTCTTCCCACATATTATCATTTCTTACATTTCAGCCCAAACCCACTTATAAATCGGCAACCACGACATCAGCAATTCCCAACTACCAAATAAGAGTGTTATTGTTTAAGACTGAGAGCAGTGAAGTCAATTATCATAATTCATAAGTATTTAACAGCTTGAATAATCATAATTCATAACGTTTTGTTTTATTATATATTAAATAGCAAAAAGAAAGTGAAGATAATCTCAAGTTATATTCACAACTAAAATAATAGTCTAAAACTTTTTAGATTACAAAAATTAATCTCTTGAATTAAAATCCTGAACTTGGTTTCGAAAAAGGGTAATACCACTGCTGGGCCTTCAATAACCCAAAAATTAGTTTTCTAAAATTGTAATTGTTTATCTTCACTGTTACCATATAAAATATCCATTTAATCCCTATGTTTTTCTTCTCACATATCTTCATTGTTTTCTCTTATATAAAATTGTTATCCGCATATCATCGACATAAAAATGTTATCCGCATATCTTTCCAGGTCATATAGTTATCCCATATGAATTATCTGGGTAATATAGTACATACATTCATATAACAAAGTTAGTTAGTTTTCCATTGAAGAACACATGAGATTTAATGAAAACTATAAGGTTTAATGGTTGAGGGGTTAGAGTTTAGGGTTTATTGTTTATGGTTTAGGGTTTAGGTTTTATTGTTTAGGTTCATTGATCGCAAATGGACAAGCGTGCTAAAATTCGAGCTCATTGATCGAGTGCAATAACTTCTGATTTCGAGAATATGACTTCTGATTCCGTCGACAAAAACAAAAGATGGTGGTGCTGAAGAAGACGTCAGTGAAAGAAGTTGATGCATGGTCGTGGGGGTGACGGTGCTAATTCCCCACCACTACCATCATCGAAATCTATGAAGGTACGGCGAACAACGGAAACCTTTCAGACTCGTGTTACACAACTTTGATAATATGAGTTATTTTGATAATCGAATAGATAATTCATTATCAAATATGAGTTATTTTGATAATCAAATAGATATTTATAATTAAATATGAGTTATCTTGATAATAAGAGTTATCGATGTGAGTTATCTTGATAATCGAGTAAATATCTATGATCAAATATGAGTAATCTTATAATTGAAGTTTCTATATGAGTTATTGATAATCAAATAGATATAAATAAATATGAATTATCTTGATAATCAAATATGAGTTTAATATAGATTATCGTGATAATCCAATAGATATATATATAAAAACACAACTTGTTTATTAGCAGTGGTATTTTGATCAGAATCTGCAAAATACTTTTTGCAAAACTAATATCAAATTATTGAAACGTACTTACCTAATTTGTCTTTTATTCATAGCTTTATATTTAACTTACCCTTCGAAAAATGACAACATAATTCCTATAACGAAGAATCCACTATAGTTCAAAATGAGAAAACTGGACTAAACCAAATGGAATTGAGAAGATCTCAGAGAAATTTGGCCAGAATACACTTATTTTGACTTCTCTTACATATTATCCCCACGTATTATTAATTCTTACATTTCTGCCCAAACCCAAACGGGAACAACGGATCATACCCATCAGCTTCCGGGTTCATCGGCAACTGCACCGTCGTTCTGAACCACGAAATCGGCAACTTCCCACTGAAATCGTAATCTCCAAACACCACATCAGCGATCCCGTCTCCTTCAGTTCCGGGCAACCAAGCTGCCACCAAAGCTTCCACCTTCTCCAACACCGTTGGGTCCAAAATCACCGGTCGTCCCGTCATCAGAATCACCACCGTCGGGATTTTCTCAGCCACCAATCCTATCACCTCAGCCCCATCGAAGTGTATCGACGGCTCAGAATCATCGCCTCGAGACTCCGCATACGGAGCTTCCCCAACGACAACAATGGCGTAGGAGAAATCCTTGCCCAAAAAAGTCTCCTCAGAAGGACTCTTCTCATAAACCACTTCTGTTTCCGCTCCTATAATCGCTTTGACGGCGTCCAGGACCGTTGTGCCTGGACTCGTTACGAAACAGAGGATGTTAAAATAGTTAGCTTGTTGCACACGAAACTACTCCTGTGGAAACAGAGTTTTTCTTCTTTGTTGCTTACCGATTGTGATCCTACCACTCTGACCCAGCCAAGTCTTGGACCAACCACCGCACTGAAATCCAAGATCGTCTGCGTGAGTTCCGGCCACCAAAAATCTCTTTGCGTTTCGATTTAGCGGAAGAAACGGTTTCCCTGAATCCTTTCCGTTCTTTAACAGAACTAAAGATTTCCTAACCGCTTCCCGAGCTATCTCTCTATGTTCCTGAGTGAAAAAAAATTCAAATGACTCGAGTTATTCACAAAGCCCTAAAACGGATTTTATGATGGTTAGCTCATAGAACAATCAAAAAGCTGAACCTACCTTGCAGCCAACAAACTTCAGCAACGATCTGTCAGAAAAAGGGTGTTCGAAAAGACCGGCTGTGAACTTCAATCTCAGAATTCTCTCAACCGCATCATCGATCCTCGACATAGGTATTTCCCCGGACTGCACCAGAGATGTTAGATCATTGATGAACTTCTCATACTTATAAGGGACCATGACCATGTCCATTCCAGCGTTTATAGCAGCTTCCACACATTCACGGTAGTTCGAACCACGTGGTTCGCCCATCTTGTCGATTCCCGACCAATCTGAAACCAAACATCCCTGCAAAAACAGAATGATCACAACTAATTAAGGATTTTAGTCTGCTGTTGATCCAACCGGGAAAAAAGGCTGTGATAATTTGACGTTAAAACCGAGTTTATCTTTGAGAATTTCTGTCAAGAGGAAACGGTCAGCATGGAGTTGGCGTCCGTTCCAACGAGAATAAGAAGACATAACCGCGGAGACACCTTGAGCAAGACATTTCAAGTAAGGAGCCATATGAATCCTCTCCAAGTCTTCGTATGAAGCCACCGTGTTCCCTTCGTTCTTACCCTTTTCTGTACCACCATCTCCAACAAAGTGCTTTGCACATGCAACCACATTGTGTCTGAAACATAACCCCTAATATAAGAATATGAACATCACATTACGTGTTTGTCAAGAAATGTTGGATTGATATAAAATGGACCTTCCAGCTAGGAAAGGGTAACCGGCGGGATGTCCTTGTGGTGGGGTTCCTTGCAGACCGGAAACGAAGGATGTCATGTTGCAGACAACGTCGGTGTCTTCGCTGTAGCTCTCCAAACATCTTCCCCATCTCGGATCTTTGCATACCTGCCCAATCCCACAAAAATGATCAGATATTGTTCTGTTTTTTTTTTCCGGGTTTCTTGTGACCTAAGAATTCATATAAAAGATGGGAAGACTTACAGCCACACAAGGAGCAAATGCCCAGTGAGCCCCACTTGCCCTAACCTCAAGAGCAGTCGCTGAACCAATCCTTCTAGCCAAATCTTCGTCCCTGGCAAGTTAATTGGAAATTTTATTCAGTTCAAAACTTCTTGACAAATTAATCGGATTTAAACTTTACATCATATGCTGAGTGAACCGATATATGTTTAATTTTCCGTTCAACATCTCCTCGACAACACCTAAACCGAACCGAATTAATCTTTGTTTCTCATTCGGTTAAAAACAAATGTCTTAACAGAATTAAGTGGTTTAGGACGAACCTGGTGGCACCGAGTCCTATGTTGTGAGGAAAAATGGTGGCGCCGTAGAATTTGTTGTTCCCGTGAACGGCGTCTAAGCCGTAGATGATTGGTATGGCGAGACGAGTCTCGAGCGCCGCCGTCTGAAAGCCGTCGATCATTCCCTGATTTCCCGGCGGAGTTGCATACGCTGCCTGAACAAAGACACAAAAAAACGACTTAGTTTAGTTTCATATATCCAATATTCCAAATCATTCTCTTTCATGGTGGAAACTCAAAATCACCGATGAAGAAGTCTTTGATGACGGCGGCAGAGGAGACGCCGCGGTGGATCTGAGTCATCTGACCGATCTTCTCCTCAACTGTCATCCTTTGTAAAAGGTCTTGAATCCGATCTTTTTTTTTTTTTGAACATAATCTTGAATCCGATCTTCCACAGCTTCTTTCGGGTTCTTGTAAATGCAGTCCATGCCGGTAACTTCGCCGACGTCGGTCATTCGAGTGTGGTTTCCAGCGAACTCGTCTATCTTTATTTATACAGAAAATCTGACAAATCCAATTTTTTTTATAAACCACAATGTTTCACCGATGAATCTTGTTTTGGCTCAATTAGTTACCTTTTGATATTATATATATTTTGTCAAAGTACAGAGTGGGATATACGAAGCTTTTTACTCTATTTCACTATTTGATACCAAACTCAACTACCACACAATATCAATTGTTTAAGACCGAGAGCAGTCAACTTAACTACATTTAGTATTTAACTCGAATGATCTTGTCATTTTCGAGACTCCAAATTGGTTCTCATTTTTTTTTATAGTAAATTACTACATTTCCAGGTCTTTTCGTTTTTTGTCATTTTGTGCTGATTATACCAACGTTTTATATTTTTTTATTTCATCATGAAGAACAAAAATAGTACTTCTGTTTCTAAGTGTAATTACCATATATAAATTTTCACTTTTTTACAGTTTACAAAATAAAAAGTACCTTCACAAGTTAGCTTGTTGCACACGAAACAACTCATGTGGAAACAAAGTTTTTTTCGAGATTATTAGAGATAATAAAACAATGTTGAAAAATGGATAGTGATTATCCATACTTTTGACTTACTTGCCTATACTTTTGACTTACATATCCCCTTCTATAATTGATCATCTTTCACTTGCTATATATATATACATTCGGTATGTGGTAATAAGTAGAAGCAATAATAAGAAAAACAGAAGACATAAGTTATTTGTCTCTCTCTTTTACTCGTCTCTCCCTCTCATACTCTCTTCCGTTCATATAATAATACATACACACATATATATAACTGTTATAAACTATTATAGTTTATAACACGTTATCAGCACGATCGTTCCCCGATCTGTTCATATACCGGAAATGTGAGGTTTAATTTATGTTCAATTTTTACTTGTTTATATATTATTTCGGGATAATAGGCGATGCCTTCCCCGAACCGATCGTTATGAAAGGCTATGCCTTCACGATCATGATCATATGGTAGACTGTGTCTCCTCAGATCATATGGTAGGTTTTGCCTCAATGAAATAAATGTTCCGAAGACATTTATGAAAAAGTTCCTGAAGAACTGTAAAAATATATATATCCAGAATATATACATGATAGCGTTCATGAAGAACTGCTTCTTCCAGAAGACGAATATATTAATTTATTATTTTCGCAATAATTTAAATGGATGACTTTAGTCACCATGATTTATTTATTTACTGTCAATATTATATTGGACGGCTGAGCCGCCACATATTTCTATATGCTGTTTAAATATGGTTGATAAATTTGCTGTTAATATTTCTTTATCTTATGGTTATTATGTTGTATATAACCATTTTATCTGAAATCTGGTAAATTTATCTGATTAATTATCAAAAGTTTTCAGATCGATTTTTCGCCATTTTCAATGGCTATAAACGGCTAGTGAACAGTATTTTCAATCTATAAATATACTTATCTTTCATTCATTCTTTTCACTCAAAATCTCTCATCTTCACTAAAAATCCTTTCTAAGAAATTCATTTGTTTTTACGAAGAAGAAGAAAAAAAAAATGGTTCATCCGCTTTTAGTTTTTGTAATAGGTTTTATACTTGTTGCTTTTTACGGTTTACTCGTCGGAGATTTTTCTCTCGAGGAAAATGTGATGGTTTTTATTTTGATGTTTTATGCACTTGTATTTCTTTTAATTGCGCTATTTATTCCGGCGCCTCATATGTTTTAAATTGCTATGTATTCCTTAAAATCGCAATATCTTATTTAAATTTATGATTAATAAAATATTAATTTATGTTTACAGTAATCATGTCAAATTTAACCAAGCTTGAAATCGATGCCCTTGATATCTCTGGAAACAATTATATGAGATGGGCTGTAGCTGCAAAGATACATTTAAAAGGAAAAGAGCTTCTTGATACCATCGATAAATCAAAAACAACTCATGAAGAGAAAAAGGCAAACGCCATGATATTTTTATTCCACCATATCCACGATGGTTTAAAAGATGAATATATCACGAAAGAAGATCCTGCAGATATTTGGCAATCACTCAAAGATAGGTTTGATCACCAGAAATATGTGATCTTACCGAAAGCAAAACATGAGTGGTTGAACCTCCGGTTCCAGGATTATAAGAGAGTAAGTGAATATAATTCAACTCTATTCGGAATCACTTCCAGGATAATGTTATGTGGAGAAAAGATAAGCGATTTTGATATGATCGAGAAAACTCTCCAAACATTTCATCCTGGAAACGTAGTCTTGCAACAACAATATTGGGAAAGTGGATACACGAAGTATTCAGAGTTGATGCAAGTTCTCTTGATGGCAGAACAAAATAACGAACTCGTGACATTAAACCATCAGTCTCGTCCAACTGGATCAGCTCCATTCCCAGAAGCGAATGGTGTAGCATCCATTTACAATAATTGGCAACAACATGGATCCGGTAGAGGCTGTGGTCGTGGACGCGGTCGAGGAAATGGTCGCGGTCGTGGACGAGGATATGGACGTGGACGAGGAAGGAAGTTCCATCCTTATGATTCCAATAGTGGAAGAAATAATAAAAGGTTCAATGGAAATGAAGTTGGTCGCGTGAATAATAAGCAACATGAAAACCCTTGCTACAGATGCGGCATGAAAGGACATTGGTCCCGTACCTGTCGTACACCGAAACATTTTGCCGATCTGTATCAAGAATCACAAAAGACGAAAGGAAAAGAAGGTGAAACCAACTTCACATATGGTGAACCCGAACCTTCTTTTGATGGTATAAATGATGATACGCATCTCGATATTTCTGATTTCGTGGTTGATCCTGAAGACATCAACGAACGACAAAACGAATAAGATCTTCCTGAAGAAGAAAATATGACATGATAATTATATAGCTGTACTTGTTAATCTTTGTGAAAAGAATAATGTTTATATTTTTTGTGCTTTTTGTAAAATAGTTTTATTGTAATATAAAGCTTCTATCTTACTATGTTTATTAATATTTTTATAAATATTTTAAATTCAGAATATGTCAAAATCTGAGATCCAGGATGTAGATATATGTCTGGCAGACAGTGCTACAACGCACACAATACTTAAGGATAAAAAGTATTTTTCCTCTCTTAAAATGAAAGATTCCGCCGGAAGCGTGAATACTATATCTGGTAACGCAAAAATTATTATGGGCTCCGGAAGAGTCAGTTTTTCAATGCCGAGCGGAACGAAATTTGAATCAAATGATGCATTATATTCCCCTAAATCTTACAGAAACTTGTTAAGTTTCAGAGATATCCGTAGAAATGGATATCACATAGAAACTATGAATAAAAACGGCATTGAATATCTTTGCATCATTTGATTCAAATACTCCGGAGAGAAAATTTATATTAGAAGAATTACCAGTATTATCCTCCGGATTATATTCCACAAAAATAAATATGGCTGAATCATATATTACGGTAAACCCGAAGTTTACAAATACATTTAAAGTCTGGCATGAACGACTAGGGCATCCTGGTTCAATCATGATGCGGAAAATTATGGAAAATTCTATTGGTCATCCGTTGAAAAACCAGAAGATTTTTCAATCGAACGAATTTTCATGTAATGCATGTTCTCAAGGAAAACTCATAATTCGGTCATCACCAGCCAAAATTGAGAATGAATCTCCAGTATTCTTGGAAAGAATACATGGTGATATATGTGGGCCTATCCACCCAACATGCGGGCCATTTTGATATTTTATGATATTAATTGACGCATCCAGTAGATGGTCACACGTATGTCTATTGACAACACGAAATAGGGCTTTCGCAAAATTTATTGCCCAAATAATCAGGTTGAAAGCACAATTCCCTAACTACGTTATAAAGAAAGTTAGGCTTGATAACGCTGGTGAATTCACTTCACAAGCTTTTAATAGCTATTGTATGTCAATGGGAATCGATGTTGAGCATCCGGTCCCCCATGTACATACACAAAATGGCATAGCTGAATCTTTGATTAAGCGTCTGCAACTCATTGCTAGACCATTGATATTGAGAACAAAGCTCCCAATTTCTATATGGGGTCATGCTATCTTGCATGATGCATCATTGGTCCAGATAAGACCAAGCACATATAATAAACATTCCCCTTTACAATTAACATCTGGCCAGGAGCCAAATGTATCTCATCTCCATGTTTTTGGTTGTACGGTTTATGTTCCTATAGCCCCACCGCAAAGAACAAAAATGGGACCACAAAGGAGATTGGGTATATACGTTGGTTATACATCACCAAGTATAATTCGGTACCTTGTACCGCAAACTGGTGACATGTTTACGGCTCGTTTTGCCGATTGCCATTTTAATGAAGCTGAATTTCCAGCGTTAGGGGGAGGAATTAAAGAAATTCCAAAAGATGTTACATGGTGCACACCGTCTTTATTGCACCTAGATCCCCCTACAAATCAACGCGAGCTCGAAGTTCAGAAAATAGTACACTTACAAAATATGGCAAATCAGTTACCAGATGCGTTCACCAATACAAAAAGGTGACAAAATCATATATCCCTGCTGCAAATGCTCCATCAAGAGTTAACGTTCTTGAAGAACAAATTGATGGGAATAGAGCAAATGAACCCAGAGTTCAGTTAAAAAGGGGGATGCCAATTGGTTCTAAAAACAAAAATCCCCGGAAGAAAAATAAATTGGGAAAACAAAATGAAAAGGTTCCCGAAGAACCATATAAAGAAAAATGTCCAGAAGACATACATGAAAATGTTCAAAGAGAAACACATAAAGAGATTCATCCAGAAGATGAACATGATACAGAAAATACGAGATTTCCATTAACTATGCCCAAGACGGAAAATTATGGGATAGAACTGAAATAGAAGATAATGATGAAATTTTCTCATTTTCTGTATCCAAAGACATAAATTATGAAAGTGATGATCCAGACCCAAGGTCCTTATCAGAGTGCCAGAAAAGGCCTGATTGGGAGAAATGGCAAATGGCCATGAAAAATGAATTATTCTCCCTCAATAAAAGAAATGTTTTTGGACATATTGTCACTACACCCAAAGATGTAAAACCGGTTGAGTACAAGTGGGTTTTTGTGCGAAAAAGAAATGAGAAAAATGAAGTCACAAGATATAAATCTCGACTTGTGGCACAAGAACTTTCTCAAAGACCGGGAATTGATTATGAAGAAACATATTCCCCGGTTATGGATGCAATTACATTCAGATTTTTAATGAGCCTTGCGGCATCTAAAAATCTAGAAATATATCTTATGGATGTAGTGACAACATATCTATATGGATCACTTGATAATGATATATATATATATATATATATATATATATATATATGAGGATCCCAGAAGGGTTACAAATGCCTATAGCATTAAACTCAAAACCCAGAGAGATATGTGCGATCAAATTACAGCGATCACTTTACGGATTAAAATAATCTGGGCGCATGTGGTACAATCGCTTAAGCGAATATTTGCTAAAAAAGGGTATGTGAATAATACAATTTGCCCTTGCGTCTTTATTAAGAAATCCTCATCAGGATTTGTGATTATTGCTGTATATGTTGATGACCTGAACATCATTGGAACTCAAAAGGAAATTGATGATGTAAGAACTCATATGAAAGAAGAGTTCGAAATGAAAGATCTCAGACATACAAAATTTTGTCTTGGACTCCAGATAGAGCATTGCCGAGATGGAATATTCATTCATCAATCAAATTATACCAAAAAGATCCTAAAACGCTTTTATATGGATAAAGCAAATCCCTTGAATACCCCGATGGTCAATAGATCGCTCAATGTTGAAAAATATCCATTCTGACCTCGTGAAGATAACGAGGAAGAGTTAGGTCCTGAAGTACCATATATGAGCGCTATAGGAGGACTTATGTATCTTGCAAATTGTACGCGACCGGATATAGCATTTGCTACAAATCTACTTGCGAGATATAGTCCGTCACCTACACGCAGACATTGGAATGGAATAAAACATATTTTTCGTTATCTTCAAGGAACGATTGATTTGGGATTATTTTATCCTCGAAACCCCAAATTTGGTTTAGTTGGTTTTGCAGATGTTGGATATTTATCAGATACGCATAAATCCCTGTCGCAAACTGGATATGTTTTCACCATTGGAGGAACTACAATCTTATGGCGATCACAAAAACAAACTTTGGTTGCCACTTCTTCAAATCATGCAGAAATTATTGCGCTTCATGAGGCATGTAGAGAATGTGTATGGCTCAGATCCATTACTCAACACATTCAAGAAGCCACTGGAATAATCACCAACAAAGAACCAACAATCTTGTATGAAGATAACGCTGAATGCGTTGCCCAGACAACAAAAGGCTATATCAAGAGCGACAGAACAAAACACATCCCTCCAAGATTTTTCTCTTACACTCAAGAGCTTAAGAAAAATCAAAAAGTGGATATCCGATATATTCGTTCAAGTGACAACGCAACAGATTTATTTACCAAAGCGTTTCCTACTACAACATTCAAGAAACATATTCAAAGTATCGGAATGCGTCGTCTACGTGATCTATAAGGAAGATATCATATCCATCATTTCGAAGGGAGACTGCACTCTTTTTTCCTTATCATGGTTTTTATCCCATTGAATTTTTTCATGATTAGGTTTTTAACGAGACAGTACATAATACGTCAGTAGTGATGAATAATCAAATGGAAGTGTTAAAAAATAGATAGTGATTATCCATACTTTTGACTTACTTGCCTATACTTTTGACTTACATATCCCCTTCTATAATTGATCATATTTCACTTGCTATATATATATATATTCATTCGGTATGTGGTAATAAGTAGAAGCAATAATAAGAAAAACAGAAGACATAAATTATTTGTCTCTCTCTTTTACTCGTCTCTCCCTCTCATATTCTCTTCCGTTCATATAATAATACATACACATATATATATATCTAACTATATATAACTATTATAGTTTATAACAAACAATATATAAAGAAACAGAAGAATGATAGAATAGGAAACCGAATAATAGTTATATTATTTTAGGACACAGCATATTCTGTAATTATTCAAATTGATTGACTTGTAACTCTATATATACACACTGAATAATAGAGAGCAAGGCACCGAGCCTGCTTCTGATCATTCACATGGTATCAGAGCCATTTACCCTAATCTAATTTTTCCAGCGCCGTTTACATCCAAAAAAAAAAAAAAAAAAAAAAAAAAAAAAACCATTGTTCTTTCTCTCATTCTCTCTTCATCTCTCGTCATCTTCTTCTCTACTTTTAACCCTTCTTCTTCTACTTCTCTTATCTCTTTCCCCAACTCTTCTCTGAATCCATGGCGGCTACCACCATTCCACCCGCTGCGAGTCTCACTCAAATCAAGGCTCACATCCCGATTATCCTGGATATGAACAAGATGAACTATGATTCCTGGCGAATCCTTTTTGAAACTCATTGTTTCAGCTTCTCCCTCACAGGCCACATCGACGGCTCCTCTCTCCCCACCGGACTGACTGATACCGCCTGGAAACAACTCGACAACACTGTCAAGATGTGGATCTACGGTACAATCTCCGAATCTCTTCTCACCTCTGTTCTCAAATCACAGTGTACTGCTCGTGACCTATGGCTTACGCTCGAGAACTTATTCCGCGACAACAAGGAAGCTCGTGCAATTCAACTGGAAAATGAAATCCGCAATCTCACCATTGGTGACCTTTCGGTCCACGACTATTGTCAGAAACTGAAATCGATCTCCGATACGCTCGGAAACGTCAACTCTCCAATTTCAGATCGCTCCTTAGTGATGCACCTCCTCAATGGCCTGAACTCCAAATTTGATAACATCATAAATGTTATCAAACATCGCTCACCACCCTGTTCATTCGGAGACGCCAGATCCATGCTCATCGACGAAGAATCCAGACTGAAGACCAAAAGGAACTCTGCTCCAAACAATGAC
Source organism: Eutrema japonicum (assembly GCA_030161315.1). Taxonomy (NCBI): domain Eukaryota; kingdom Viridiplantae; phylum Streptophyta; class Magnoliopsida; order Brassicales; family Brassicaceae; genus Eutrema; species Eutrema japonicum. The sequence continues at coordinate 42,015,739 of BSQW01000006.1, forward strand.
GACAATGCTTCATCGGCTCAGCTGCTCGTTGCTACAACTCCTCAACACAATTCTCAAACACATGACTACTCATCTCAGCGCAATTACAATAATAATTTCAGAGGAAATAGTAGCAACAGAGGAAATAAAGGCCGTCAAGGACGCGGACGATTCAATTACAACCAGAACTGGAACCCTCGCTCATCCTTTCCACCTCCGTGGGCTTGGCAACAACAGCAACAACCCGTATGGCCCCAACAGCCGAGACAATTCCAACCTCAGTATGCTCCTGCCCAAACTGGACTTCTCGGACCAGTACCGCAGCAACGCAACTCGGCGTATCTGACTCATACCGTTCCATCTTCATCGCAACAGGCATCGCATCAGGAGTTCATCCCAACTGCCCTCGCCAATGCTTTCAATACAATGACACTTCAGGACCCGGGTGATTCAAATTGGTACATGGACACTGGCGCAACATCACATCTCACATCGCAGCCAGGTATGCTTTCTCTTCCTTCATCTTCCACCTCTTCCTCTGCCTCTTCTCTTCCATTAGTAACAGTAGGTAACGGTAGTCATTTACCAGCCACGGCTATGGGAAATTCCTCTCTCCTGACTTCTTCTCGCCCTCTATATCTTCAAAACATTTTGCTTTGCCCAGGAATTTTAAAAAATCTTGTTTCCGTTCGTCAATTCACTAAAGATAATTTATGCTCTGTTGAATTTGACCCGTTTGGTTTTCTTATCAAGGATTTTCAAACCCGAGCTCCGATTCTCCGATGTAACAGTAAGGGCCCCCTCTATTCCATCACCCCACCACCTCCATCTCTTCCACAAGCTTTCATTACAACATCTACTCCTACTTCTATTTGGCATCAACGTCTCGGTCATCCTGGAAACTCGACTCTTCGTTTTCTGATTTCGTCTGGTTTTCTCAAGTGTTCAAAACCGGATATGTCTTCCTTATGCCACCCGTGTCAACTAGGAAAACATATACGGCAACCGTTTTTATCTTCTTCTTCGCAAGCTATTTCCGTTTTTGACATTGTTCACTCTGATATTTGGACCTCACCAGTCCCAAGTGTTAGTGGCATAAGATATTATGTTATTTTTTTGGATCAATTCAGCCATTTCCTTTGGGTTTACCCCTTACGCCAAAAGAGTGAAGTTTTTACAAAATTTCTGCATTTTTACAATTATGTTCAAACTCAATTTCAAAAGACAATCAAAACGTTTCAATGCGATAATGGCGGTGAATATACCAGCCGTGAATTTCAAAGTTTTATCTCTGCCCATGGCATCCAATCTCGTTTCTCATGCCCGCACACCTCTCAACAAAATGGACGCGCTGAACGCACTCTCAGAACTCTCAATAATCTTGTTCGTGTTCTTCTTCTTCAAGCTCACATGCCTCCTTCCTACTGGGTTGAAGCCTTGCATATGGCTACTCATCTCTTCAATATTCTTCCCTCCACATCTATAAACAATGAAATCCCTCACTCTCGACTTTTTCAAAAAGCTATCTCATATGATCATCTTCGCATTTTTGGGTGTCTTTGCTATCCAAACCTCCTTCCCACATCAATACATAAACTTGCTCCTCGCTCCGCTCGATGCATATTCTTAGGATATCCTACTAACCATCGTGGCTATCGTTGCTTAGACCTTAACACCAAACGCATAATTCTGTCCCGCCATGTAATTTTCGACGAAACATCTTTCCCTTTTCAAAAATCAGCCATCAACATTTCACAATCAGTTTCTCCCTCTACAATCACCACGTATCCACTTCTTCAAACTTTACCAATTTCACTTCCAATTTCATCGCAGGCACAACCTTCTCTGCCATCTTTTTCTCCACCACTCACTCCCACTCATCCTTCTAATTTTGACCCAAATTCCTCATCTCAACCTACTCAGCCTCCTCTCCCTTCCATATTAGCTCCAAATTCCTTAGCTCAACCTCCTATAACCACTTCTACATCTGTTTTGCCTCCATCATCAACAAACAATGTCTCAACTGCTCCTCTCACTCACGGCATTCAAACTCGCAGTCGTAGTGGCATCACCAAAAAGAAACAAATTTTTTCACTTCACACCGACACCATTTCACCACTACCTCTCTCTCACGTTCACGCAGCAAAAGACAAACACTGGAACAATGCGATGCAGACTGAATACGATGCTCAAATTGCGAGTGGCACGTGGACAATAGTCCCACGACCCTTAAACACTAACATTGTGCGTTCTATGTGGATTTTTCGACATAAGTTTGATGCAGGTGGAAAACTATCCCGATACAAAGCTCGTCTCGTCGCTAATGGGAAATCACAACAGATTGGCATCGATTGTGATGAAACTTTTAGCCCTGTCGTCAAACCAGCCACCATTCGCACTGTTCTTCATGTTGCCGTCTCCCTCCAATGGCCCGTGCATCAACTCGACGTGAAAAACGCTTTTCTCTACGGGGACCTTGACGAAACAGTCTATATGCATCAGCCACCAGGTTTCGTCGATCCCACTCGACCCCAGCATGTTTGCCTTCTCAAAAAATCTCTCTACGGGCTCAAACAAGCACCTCGAGCTTGGTATCAACGTTTCGCCACTTTTGCAACAAAAATTGGTTTCCAACAGAGCAAAAGTGATGCCTCCTTGTTTATCTTATGCCACGGCAAAGAAATGGCATATTTACTCCTCTACGTCGATGACATTGGCCTTACCGCATCATCCACTTCTCTATTAAGGTCGATCATAACAGCCCTCAGTTCTGAATTCTCTATGACTGATCTAGGCAAACTTCACTATTTTCTTGGTATTGCCATTAACAGGGACAGCAACGGAATGTTCTTAACTCAACAAAACTATGCTGCGGATATTCTTCACCGTGCAGGGATGACAAGCTGCAATCCTTGCTCAACACCGGTGGATACAAACTCCAAACTACCAGCAGATGCTGGTCCACCAGTAGCAGATCCCACCCTCTATCGCAGCCTAGCTGGAGCTCTTCAATACCTCACGTTCACACGTCCGGACATCACTTATGCAGTCCAACAAGTCTGCCTCCACATGCATGATCCACGCGAACCGCATCTCAATGCTATCAAACGTATCCTACGCTACATAAAGGGCACCATCAGCCATGGACTCCAACTGAAACCAACCAATACCACGAAGATAACAGCCTACACCGATGCAGATTGGGCTGGCTGCACCTCCACACGACGATCTACCTCCGGCTACTGCGTTTTCCTCGGCGATAACCTTGTCTCTTGGTCATCCAAGCGACAACCCACAATATCACGTTCCAGTGCTGAGGCCGAATATCGGGGAGTTGCAAATGCAGTGGCAGAAACGACTTGGCTCCGCAACCTTCTACTTGAACTCCACCGCCCAATTTCAAATGCCACAATTGTATATTGTGACAATGTCAGCGCGGTGTACCTATCCACAAACCCGGTTCAACATCAACGCACCAAACATGTCGAGATCGACATTCATTTTGTTCGAGAACGCGTTGCTGTTGGCAATGTCCGTGTACTTCACGTTCCATCGGCCCTCCAATACGCAGACATCTTCACAAAGGGACTACCATCGGCTCTGTTCAACAGTTTTAGATCCAGCCTTAGCGTTCAGCCTCCGATCGCTATGACTGCGGGGGTGTGATAGAATAGGAAACCGAATAATAGTTATATTATTTTAGGACACAGCATATTCTGTAATTACTCAAATTGATTGACTTGTAACTCTATATATACACACTGAATAATAGAGAGCAAGGCACCGAGCCTGCTTCTGATCATTCACAAAGAAACTAAGAAGAAGACAGATGTTAATTTATCCCGGGGCAAACAAAGCATATGTTTCTAAACAGGTTTATTTATTTAATTAAGAGATGAAGAAATTTCACATGCCTCGAAGAGTAGACAAGTCAATTATCTAGTGGACGTAGCTTTTTACTCTATTTCACCCTTTTTTCATACCAACTACCACACAACACAACACAACATTAGCAATTGTTTTCTTGACCGAGAGCAGACAAGTCAATTATTTAGTGTTAGCGTTATCGTTATTAAGCTTTTTAGGCGGTTCAACAAAATCGTTAATTAATTAATATTTGTTTTTTTTGTTTGGTATAATTTTTGAAATTTTAACTACATCAGAACTAGATTTATAAATTTTCATTTCATAAATGCATGGTTATAAAAATTTTATATGTTTTTTTATGAATAGAATGAATGTTTTTGTCTAATTATCATTTAACATTTTTTTTATTTTTTGAATGGATGTTTTGGTCTAATTCGAATATATGACATTTTTAATATTTTAATTTTGATATATATAAAAAAATTTCATTTTTATGTGTAATTTGAACTTTAAATCTATTTTTAAAATTTATTATTTATGAGCTAGTTATGGTATTTCATATGCTGCACTCTATAAACATATATTTAATATATTGATTTATCTTGTAAACGCCTAAACCACTTAAGAATCGCTTAGGTTCCGACTAGGCGTTTTAGGCGCTAGACGTTGTATTACCATCCGCTTAGCGTCTAACGCATTTTTGAACATTGGTTAGATCAATACGTTATCTTAGTCTATTTTATTTTGTTAATTTCCTTACAAAGAAAAAGAAAATAGTACTTCTGTTTCTAGGTGTAATTTTCATATGAGTTCTCACTATTTTACAGTTTACAAAAAAAAAAACTACCTTACAAGCTACACCTACACATCATTCATAACTTTTATTCGTAAGAAGAGTTTTTTGTAAAAAAAAAATGAGTATCTGACTGTTTGTTTTACAGTTCACTTTAGATATAAAAAATGAAAAAAGCAGGGATGAGTATCTGACTGTTTGTTTTTGTGTGCTTCATTTGGGCCTATTTGAAAGCATCTTCAAGAGATACTCTATAACTTCAAATTTAAGATTTTATGTACTCCAAGAGATATCTTAAACTTCAAATTTTGAGGTTTCGTGTTTTTTATTTGCATCTCAGTCCTTTCAATTGTATATTTCAAAAATAATTTTAATAATTTTTATATTTATCATTTTAACTCCTACAATTTTATGTTTTATATCTGATTTCAACAATTTTTTTAGTTCATAATCTACAAATTAAAAATAAAGAGGCTCATTTATCACTTCGAAATACTTTGATTGATCATATATAAAAACAGTATAGTAATATTTTTATTGAATGATTTGGTATTTTACTTGTAATTTATGATTTAATTTGCATGTTTTTATTACTATTTATATGTAATTTTATATTAACGATTTATTAATAAAAAATTGTTTGTAATATGTGTTTTATAGTTATTTATTAAAGCTATATGACCTTAATTAATTATGATCAATAGTGAAGACTATAATACAAAATATAACTGTTTCGAAGTTTTTTTTGAGGTTTACAGTTTACCATTGGAGAGCAAGGTTTCTCATACCTTAAAAATAGAGCATCTCTTGGAGATGTTATGAGGTACAAATAAGGGTCGACGATCTATTTTCCCACGGAAACTTTCATATAATAACACATCTACACAAAGTTTAACCCTAATGCTATTTCTCCATCATTTGAAAGTTCGAAATCTATTTCCCCACAAAATCAAAGTTCAAAACTTATTTACCTACCAAATGAAAGTTCGAAACATATTAACACATAGACCGCAATTAAATTCGGTTTACTTATACCAATTCAGTTTTAATAAAATAGACATCAAACAATACTAAATTTAAACCAGATGACAACCCAATTCAACTAATTAAACCAATTACAACCCGGTTAAACAAAATAAACCCACCCACCCGAAACTAATCCCTAAAATTTCCAAAATCAACAAATCAAAAATCGGAGGAATTAAATCTTCAAATCAAATAAAAAAAAAATCAAAAAACCAAGCTTCCCGGAGCTGTCTCCCTATCGGTTTCTCCACCGGTAACATGGCGGATCCCGGTCGAGGATCGCCGCCGTTATGTCACTTCTTCATCTTCTGATTCTGCCTCCATTTTTGAAGCTTCTTACTGAAAACAGAGGCTGCCGACTAGAAACTCCTCCGCACCGATGGTTTCTTCGTCTGAGAATCGAGATCTATGTAATCCTTCATATTAGACACACAAGCCCAACACTATGAAATATTGCAAGCCATGTACTCTAGTTTTTTAGCAAGTTTAAGATTATATATATATATATATATATATATATATATATTGTTATGATCGACATTGTAACTCAATCTTGGCTGCACAAAAACGCAGCCTCCTATCTTTTTATCAAAATATCAATCGAATGTTGTTTTTCTCTTGGTGACAATCAAATCATTTTCTTCTCTTTACACTCTTGTTCTTAATAAAGCTCTTTAGAGCTATTTATATTTTCAGTTTTATATCTATCTCAATCAATAAGCTCTTTTGAGCAAATCGATCATTGCTTTGAAATTGCTTTCATGGTATCAGAGCGCAGAAGATTTGGGATCCATGGATTTTGTCTCACCAGCTTCTAGCCAATGCTAATCAGCCTATAACTTTCCATACTGTCGGCTCATATCTTATTTTTTCCCAAGTCGCTGCTTTTATAAATTATATATGAGTCATTGCTCTTTCTTCATGACCCCAAGACGGAGCCGAAGCAGTTTCGCGTCTTCCGAACGCCTCATCTGAACGGGAAACAAAACAGTTCTTCCTTCGATGGGGATCTTCAGGAAAAGAGAAACAAAATCAAAGAAGATAGAGAGTGAGCAACTTTGCAGATGACGAGGAATATGAAGAAGAGCCATTAGACAGAAAACGAATGATTCCCGAAGATATGAGTGTGATTGAGATGGTGCGAACTTTATAATCCGAGAGATCATGGCCTGAAAATCCATCACTTTATCTACGGTAATGTATTTGTCCTCTCATTTGAGACATAACAAGTGATATTATTTGCAGTTTGAGTAGCTTGAGAAGAATGTGATGGTTGATTGTTCATATTCTGGTTCTGCTGCCTGGTTTAGATTAAGATTGAAATCTTGAAGCTAGAATGGAATAGGCTAGGATTTGGTTTGCTACATATGTGTTTAGGACGCTTAGTCTCTGCGCAAATACAAGTATTTGTTGCGCGCACACAAGGTGTTCGGTAAAATATCAGAGAGAATGACATATTGCTTAAGTGCAGATTTTTGGTGGTATATGATTAGGAAACAAAGAGTCAATTGGGTTTATGTTGGTGTATGAAGAAAATTCTCCTTGGCCGTGAGATAGATTAGTCGAGTTAAACGGGTAAAAACCCGGACTCGTTGTGAGACAAATAGGTCAAAAGAACCTGTAAAAGTTCTCACACTAATGACTATTCTCTAAGCTGAATAGAGTCATCTACCTACTTCACATGGATCTTCGACTACTAATGCTACTTTCAAAGCCATATTCATTTGTGCTACCAAACTTCGCATCTCGGTTTTCACTTGACGCTAAGTTTGCGGGGGAGTATTAGACACACAAGCCCAACACTATAAAATATTGCAAGCCCATGTACTCTAGGTTTTTTTAGCAAGTTTAAGATTATATATATATATATATATATATTGTTATGATCGACATTGTAACTCAACCTTGGCTGCGCAAAAACGCAGCCTCCTCTCTTTTTATCAAAATATCAATCGAATGTTGTTTTGCTTTTGGTGACAATCAAATCCTTTTCTTCTCTTTACATTCTTGTTCTTAATAAAGCTTTTAGAGCTATTTATATTTTCAGTTTTATATCTATCTCAATCAATAAGTTCTTTTGAGCAAATCGATCCTTGCTTTGAGATTGCTTTCACTTCATTGGCTTTGATTCCTCTTCGCTTATAGCTTTCTCCCGGATTTCAACTTCCTCTATTTCCTCTCTCTTCAACAATTTTGTTGCTGTTTTCCCCAATTACTTCGCCGGAATCATTAAGAATCTCAAAACATGCTCATCAACAATTTCTTCGTTGTTTTTAGCTTCTACTTCATCGTTAACCTCTAAAACAGGCTCCCTAACGCTAGATTTCCTAGGCTCGACCTCAACCTCACCGCCGAAAACAGTGGTGGGAAGCTTTCGTTGCTCATCTTGACTAAACAAGTTCCAGAGAGAGCTTCGAAGTCTGACGTCACAATTACCTACGTTGTGGCTCAAACATGCCAGAGAATCTCTCGTTGTTCTTCGACGCCGAGAACGATTTCGTGCGCCGGAGCTCCGGGAAGAACCCGTGTTTAATCCGGCCGTTCTCGTTGGCGTTTCCACCGCTTCCGTTGTTCCCGGAAGGCTTGGAGAGAGCCTTGAGAGCTGCGGCGGAAATGGTCGGAGGTTTCCGCGACGAAGAAGACGGCGCAGAAGGCCGTTAGGCTTATGTCGCCCAAAAATTGAGTCGGATTTGTTATGGGTTTGTTCTTAATTTCAATAACAATCGATTTATGAGTTTAACTTTATTTGAAGAGATCTTCAATTGCATTTTATCAAAACGAAGATGAAGATTTTTTTATAATAAGAAAGAAGAAGAGGATTGGTGAGTAGGCCTGTCAAGCGGGTCGCATCCGCCCCGCATAATCTGACTCGCCGCGGGTGCGTTTTTTTTTTTTATCCGCTTGACCCGCGAATTTTATATGGTATACCCGCATTAATCAAGCGGGTCTGGCGGGTAATCTGCGGGTTATGAAAAAAAACTCTAACAGAGAAAGAGAGAGAGGGAGAGAGAGGGAGAGAGAGGGAGGCGAGGGAGAGAGAGAGGGCCGCAAGTGTGAGAGGGAGAGGGAGGCGAGCCGCGACCGTGAGAGAGAGGGAGCCGAGAGGAAGAGGGAGGCGAGAGGAAGAGGAAGAGGGAGAGAGGGAGGCGGAGGAATAGGGAGAGAGAGAAAGAGAGGAAGAGGGAGGCGGAGAACTGGAGAAGAGAGGAAGAGGAAGGAAAAAAAGTAGATCTAGGATTTGAAAAAAGTATAAATTTTTTTTAAAAAAATTGCGGGTAGTCCGCGAGATCCGCGAGAAAAAAATGTCGACCCGCACCTGCTCCGCATTTGAAAACAATCGAGCCGCACCCGCCCCGCTTTTTGGTAATATAGAAATTCTCAACCCGCATCCGTCCCGCGGCGGGTCAAAACCCGCGGGTAAACACTCAAATTGACAGCTCTATTGGTGAGGATGAGTCGAAGAAGAAGATTGGGTCACTCAGTTTTTTTTGTTGGGTCTGGATTTGATTTGGTTTGGATTATTAATTTGGTTAGATTAGGTTTAGGTCATGTTTAGATAGTAAATCGATAAAACCGATATCTATAAGTAAATAAGTTTTGAATTTTGATTTTGTGGGGAAATAGGTTTCGAACTTTCAATTGATGGAAAATAGCACTAAAATTAAATTTTGTGTAGATGTGTTATTATATGAAAGTTCCCGCGGGAAAATAGATCGTCGACCTCACAAAGAAACCTTATAATCTGAGATGGGCCCACACTATCTTCTCCCAATTTATCCACGTGTTCTCCGGCACCGTGCGTTTCCATACGCCGTGTCACACTTGATTACTCAGCTCGCCGATATATAATTCGTCAGATCGTACGGCTGAATTGTTTCCTCTGTCTTAGATCCAACGGTCACTATTCGAAGTCGTATTTCCCAGAAAACGCCGTCTCCGTTTGTCCAAAAAGAGGACGAAAATATGAAATGTGTGGGTATGTTTTTTTCCTTCGATTTTCCCCAATTTCTAGGGTTTCGAGATATGGCTACTAAATTCGAATTTGTACAAGCAGGGATCCACGATAGGTTCAGATTCGCAACCTGCTGCAGTAACAGTCTATTGTATTCGCATACTTCGAGCTTCTTCTACGATCGGTATAGGGTTTTTCGCCACAATCCGAACCGATTTGTCTCCAATTCAATCCCGTTTCCTCTGCAGAAGAAAGCGGTTACAGTGTTGACAAATCATAAAGGAGGGTTTAGTCTGTGGGATGGGTTTTCAAGGAACAAGAGACGGGCTGTTGTGAATTGTCAAGAAGACGATCAGAAAGCTAGTTCGAGTGAGAGTAGTGACGGAGAAGGAGAGCAAGATTCTCCGTCGAAGCGGAAAAGAGAGAAGGAAAGGAAAGATGGGGTTTTGTGGTCCAAGGGGAAGAAGAAATGGCAGTGGCAGCCAATACTCCAGGCGCAGGGGATTGGAGTTTTGCTGTTGCAATTGGGTGTTGTTATGTTTGTAATGCGATTGCTCCGACCTGGGATACCTTTACCTGGCTCTGAGCCTCGGATTCAGACGACTTTCGTGAGCGTGCCTTACAGCGAGTTCTTAAGTAGAGTTAACAACAACCAGGTGAAGAAAGTGGAGGTGGATGGGGTTCAAGTTTTGTTTAAGCTTAAAGATGATGGGAAATGGCAGGAAACTGAGACTAGTAGGATGTCTGAGTCGTCTGAATCGCTGCTAAGAACTGTGGCTCCCACGAAAAGAGTTGTGTATTCCACCACAAGGCCTGGCGACATCAAAACACCATATGAGAAGATGCTTGGGAACAATGTGGAATTCGGATCGCCCGATAAACGCTCTGGTGGCTTCTTCAACTCCGGATTGGTATATTTTTGCAATGAATGGTGTTTTAGCTATGAAATAATGTCGGCTCTTTTTAAAAGACTGGGCTTTCAGTTTTCAAGTTGCATCTTTTTCACTTTTGGCAAGCATTTGATTCGAAAAGTTTTCTTTTTTTGTTTGTTTGTTGCAGATAGCTCTTTTCTACATAGCGGTGCTTGCATGGCTTATTCAACGATTCCCTCTTAGCTTCACCATGGTTTGCATCTCCATTATACTTTAATGTGGTTGTTTAAATTTTTCAATTTCCTAAAATAGCTATGGGTGTACACAGAGTACAACCAGCCAGCTTAGGACCCGAAAGTCTGGTGGTTCTGATGGGGGAAAAGTCCCTGGTGGAGGTGAAACAATCACTTTTGCAGATGTTGCAGGTGTTGATGAAGCAAAGGAAGAGCTAGAAGAAATTGTGGTAGGTTTTTTAGTCCTTTTAAGACGCTGCACATGCTGATTGATCGTCGGATCGTTTTTGATAGCTTTATTCTCGATCTAGTAATTGTCGTTTACACATGGATCAATCCTTGCAGGAATTTCTTAGGAATCCTGACAAGTATGTCCGTCTGGGTGCACGTCCTCCGCGTGGTGTCCTATTGGTGGGTTAAATCATTTGATTTCACTTCGATAACTTCTTATGTATATTTAATGGCTAATGTTTCGTTACAAGACCTCTCCTTTAGAATTTCATGCCGTTCGTATCCATTCTTTTGTAGGTTGGTCTTCCTGGAACAGGGAAAACGCTTCTTGCAAAGGCTGTTGCTGGGGAAGCTGACGTCCCCTTCATAAGTTGCTCTGCAAGTGAGTTCGTAGAGCTGTATGTCGGTATGGGTGCCTCACGTGTAAGGGATCTGTTTGCCCGGGCCAAGAAAGAAGCTCCGTCCATTATATTTATTGATGAGGTTAGAATAAGTAGTCTATGTCTTTATGGTAACCTTTATGTATTGATGAGGTTACCTCCAGTACTTTCTACTTCTGGACATCTTTAAACAAGATTCTCTGTTTCCCTTTCATGTTCCAGATAGATGCTGTGGCAAAAAGCCGTGATGGTAAATTCAGAATTGCCAGCAATGATGAAAGGGAGCAAACTTTGAATCAGCTGCTCACCGTAAGTCTGTAATCATGCACTATTTCTGCTTAAGTAGCATTCTTGATTTTTCCATGACCTATTCACATGTTGGAAACTGGTTTGCAGGAGATGGATGGTTTTGACAGCAACTCTGCTGTTATCGTTCTTGGAGCTACAAATCGTGCCGATGTCTTAGACCCAGCCCTGCGTCGCCCTGGGAGATTTGATCGTGTTGTTACGGTTGGTAGAATGGATTAGCTCTGCCTATTTATAAATGGTTAGGCAGATTAAAATTCTTTCAAAGGTACTGATGCATTTTTCAGGTGGAAACGCCAGACAAAATTGGAAGAGAATCCATTTTGAAAGTACACGTCTCAAAGAAAGAGCTTCCTTTGGGAGATGACGTCAACCTTGGTAGTATTGCCTCAATGACCACTGGTTTTACAGGGTACGCTTTTCTACATTATCCTTGATTTAAAATTTCTTCAGTTGTACGGTTTTGGCTATATATCTCATAAACTCTTTTTTCGTATTTTGCAGGGCAGACCTTGCAAACTTGGTAAATGAGGCTGCCTTGCTAGCTGGACGAAAGAGCAAGACAACCGTTGAGAAAATTGACTTCATTCAAGCTGTGGAGCGATCGATAGCGGTATCTCTCTATCCTCTCTAGTCTACTTAGTACCTGAAGCAATTCGTCAAACGTTTTCTTTACATTGCATTTTTTTCCAGGGCATAGAGAAGAAAACTGCAAGATTAAAAGGCACTGAGAAGGCAGTGGTTGCAAGGCATGAAGCTGGGCATGCAGTGGTTGGTACTGCTGTTGCAAAACTTCTTACTGGTCAACCACGTGTTGAGGTAAACAACAAAAGCATTTTAGACATGTACGCTCATAGGTTCTGCTGTGTGGAGAGGCTCTACGCCTATCTGTGCTAGTGCGATATGCTAATATGTGCAAATGATTCAAGTTTTTGCTCTTTTTGATGTTAGAAATTGAGCATATTGCCAAGATCAGGAGGGGCATTGGGATTTACATACATACCTCCTAGCAATGAAGACCGATATTTGCTCTTCATTGATGAGCTGCTTGGACGTTTGGTTACTCTTCTTGGAGGTCGTGCAGCTGAAGAAGTTGTTTACTCGGGGCGTGTATCAACAGGTGCATTTGACGATATCAGGCGGGCAACTGATATGGCATACAAGGCAGTAGCTGAATATGGTCTCAACCAGAAAATCGGACCCGTATCTGTGGCTACACTTTCTGGTGGTGGGATTGATGACTCGGGAGGCTCACCATGGGGAAGAGATCAGGTAACATCATTCTTCATTGCACATGCCTAGGTTTCTATGATGTCCCTTCTCCCATGAAAGAACGCAAAACTTAACCTTCCATGTTTATACATAGGGGAAACTAGTTGATCTTGTTCAAAGAGAAGTGACAAATCTGTTACAATCTGCTCTCGATGTTGCACTGTTGGTTGTACGTGCTAATCCAGATGTATTGGAAGGACTTGGTGCTCAGCTGGAAGGTAATCCATTACCAGAGAGTATAAGTTTATTTACTCTCATCAAACGAGAACAAGTTTTCGAAAAAGTGTGGGACAGTTTATAAGATATCATCCTAAAAGCTTTGAGCTTCCACGGGATTGGCTTGAGTTTGGTTGATGTGATAGCTGGCTGACTCTGATGATGAAAATATCATGTTTTGGTGCAGAGAAAGAGAAAGTGGAAGGTGAAGATCTGCAGAAGTGGTTGAGTATGGTGGTAGCACCTGAAGAACTCGCAGTCTTTGTCAAAGGAAAGCAAGAGGCTTTGCTCCCGGCACGAGCTAGCTCCAGTTAACAGCTACAATGTTCTGTCATCAATTATAGCCATAAAGACAGTTTCTAACACAGATCCTGTATCTCCAGGTCAGATCTGATTATCACCATTGCCTATGCGTAGAATCAATGGTTCCAGCATGCATATACCACGTGAATCAAAATGTAAAGAACCATTTTGGAGTATCATTCTGGTGATAGCTTATAGATTTACTGGCCGTGTGTTGTAAGATTTGGTATTCTTGCTGGATACAGTCTCTTAAAGAGAAATGGGCAAAATTGTATCATTGATTTAGATGTATAAAAGCCATATACATATTACAATATGAGCTTTGAGAATAGTGTGGTTCACTTTTGAATTCTCACAAGTTCCTCTTGTATACGAATCATCCTTTGCTCTGTTCTTCAGATTCTACTTGTTCTTGGTGTATACATTACTCATTTCTCCATATTATTCTCAAATCTTGAAAATGAATTATGAGATATGAAATGTCAAATAAGATGAAGAAAGAGCAGTTTATATATAATTGAAATCCGAAGAATTATAGAGAATAAAAACGGAGGCATAAGTAATGCAAATTACTACACAGTTATCTTTTTATTTTTTGTTGAAGAAGCCACCTAAGCCGCCGAATCCACCATCGTTCTTCTTCGGCGGCACAGGCACCGGAGCCGAGTTTTTACCGCCACCGCGAACGGTTCCTCGGCCTCCGTTGGTGCCTTCTTTCTCCTCCACCTTCTGGAGAATTGGATCAGTCTCGTAGAACTGATCTTGCTTTGTCAAAAACCCAAGCACAAAGTCGAGGGGATTCTTCTCCTCTTTGGCGCCGCCTGATGCTCCCTTCCCGGTTGTGGCGTAAACCCTCACGGTGGCCGGAGCAAACGACATAAGAAGCGAAGAAACCATTCTTGTTACCTCCTTTCGATCTGTCTCTGCTCTGTTTTATTTTTTTTATCGGGACTGTGTGTGTAAATGGGTATGTCTTCGTGTGGCATTTGTTACAAAGGGATTACAACGAGGTTAGGTGAATCTGAGCCGTTGGATCTTTTTGGCATAAGCTCTCCACAAGTGTCTTATCCTCTTTCTCTTTTCTCTTCACATATTTTTTCTTAGATACATTTTTTTTTTTTTGGTTTAATATTTCTTATATATATTCTGCGGACATTATATGTTGGGAAATAGAATTAGATGACCATATCGAAGAGTATAATTAAAAGAATAATCATATTAATGATGTGGTTAGAATATACTATATATATATTATAGTATATTATATTACCAATACTCTCTCTCTTTCTCTCTTTTCTTTCTTATTAGATCTCGGCAAAAAACTCGGATCCGAATATCCAAATCGGAACCGAACTGAAATGGAGGAACCGAACCTGAACAGAAACCTATAAAATTACCCGATGGTTCATCCTCATTGATACCCGTGGATATCAAGTAATACATGGAACCAAACCGATATCCGATCGGAAATCCGAATTACCTGATATATAATTATATAACTAATTTTTTTTAAATATATTACGGGGGTTTAAGTATATTTTTGGTATTTTAGATATATTTTCTTTAGATTTTTGAGATTTTCAGGTATATTTTTGAGTTTTTTATATATATTTTTAGGTTTCGGGTATATTTTTGGGGGTTTGGGTATATTTTTGGAGTTTTCGGGTATATTTTTCGTGTTTTCGAACATATTTTCGGGTTTTTGAATATATTTTTGGGTATTCGATAATATTTTCAAGTTTTTAGATATAATAAATACCGAGTCAATTAAGATCCAAAAAAATTCGGGTATTTACCGGTTCTTAAATTTTAGAACCGAACTGACCCGGAACCTACTGGAACCGAAAATATTTTGGTACCTATATAGATCCTAAACCTCCCTATCCAAAATACTCGAAACCTAACCGAATATTCATGCCTATTTCTTACTCACAATCTCTTCTCTTTCTTCTTCTTTTTCTTTAAATATATTACGGGGTTTTAAGTATATTTTTGGTATTTCGGATATATTTTCTTTAGATTTTTGGGGTTTTCGGGTATATTTTTAAGTTTTTTTTTTATATATTTTTAGGTTTCGGGTATATTTTTGGGGGTTTGGGTATATTTTTAGGGTTTTCGGGTATATTTTTCGTGTTTTCGGATATGTTTTCGGGGTTTTGAATATATTTTTGGGTATTCGGTAATATTTTCAAGTTTTTAGATATAATAAATACCAAGTCGATTAAGATCCAAAAAAAATCGGGTATTTACCGGTTCTTAAATTTTAGAACCGGATCGACCCGAAATCTACTGGAACCGAACCAAAAATATTTTAGTACCTATATAGATCCTAAACCTCCCTATCCAAAATACTTGAAACCGAACCGAATATCCAAATATCAATGCCTATTTCTTACTCACAATCTCTTCTCTTTCTTCTTTTTTTTCTTTTTCTTTTTATTTTTATTTTTATTTTTCTTCTCTTCCTCACTCCTCTCCCTTTGCAACAATAGTACAAACACCAGATCTCTCATTTCAGCAGCAATGGATGCACTAAATCTCTACAACGAATCAAGTTCTCCTCTATGTTTCCTCTCTTTCTCTCCCAACAACCTTCCAACAACCAAATACTATACTATTTACATAGAATAGAATGTTAATTTATTCTATTGACCAAAATAATAAATTAGTTGAAGAAAATGATTTAAAATCAAATCATAAATCATAAATCCTAAATTTTGAACTTTAATCACAAAAATTAAACACTACATTGAAAAAATTAAATTCAAATCCGAAAATAGTGGAATTAATAAAATATATGGTAAATAGTATAGTATAATACTTTATTTTATGTTCATGATATAATATGCTATAATATTCTCCCATTCTTCTTGTTCTTCTTTTTCCTTCATTTTCTCTCTTTTCAGCAGCAATGCAAACACAAATTTTTCCTTCTTTATTCTTTTCTTCTCTTCCAACAACAAAATACTATACTATTTATATAATATCAATAGAATATAATGTTAATTTATTATGTTTACCAAAATAATAAAATAACTAAACAAAATGATGTAAAATTAAATCATAAACTCTAAATTTTGAATTTTAATCCTAAAAATTAAACATTGCATTAGAAAAACGAAACCCAACTATATAGGAAATATAGGAAAATTAATAAAATGTAAGGTAACTAGTATAATATGCTATTCTATTCTATGTTAATAGTATAATATGGTACAATTTTCTTTTGTATTTTTTACAAAGGCATTTTCATCTAAAAAGTCAATTAATTATTCACCTAATTGACTTTTGATATGGCTATATTCTTAATTTTGTATTCCAATATGGTTATTGAGCTAAATCACCTTTATATGTATTTTTAGTCAAACTCCCCCTTAACTCTTAATTTTCCAAAATAAGTGTATGAATGCGGAGGAAACACGTCTTGGTTTTGTAGTGAATGATGTGTCTATGTCGTTGAAGGTTGGGGCTAGAGGTGGATCGATCTTGGGAGTTACTAAGGGTAGAATGGATTCAGATATCCACAAATTTCAGGATATCTAGATTTGGATTCAGATTGCCGAATCCGTGTGACAACTATACGGATCTGGATCTGTAGCTTACAAATATCCAGATTTTGAATATCCGTTCAAATATTATAATATACAATGATATCCGAATCCATAAAAACTAAAGTAAAATAATTAAAATAAAGCAATATTAAAAAGATTAAATGGAATTTTAAAATTAAATTTGTAAATAACATTATTTTTATAAAAAACTGATATATTATAAAAAAATTATTTTGATTTTTGTATGTATTTATCACATAATATGTATAAATTATTTTTTAAAGCATATTATATAGGGCAATTCTACAAAATAGCACCAAAAAACTTAATGTTCAATAATTTAGCACCCAAGGGTGAAAGTCACAAAATTAGCATTCATTAAAGGAAAAAGACTCATTTAACCTTGAACACAGATTTGATTATTCGCGACACCATTCTTCATATCGTCGGAAAAACTTTCTCAATTTCGCAAGTAAAACGACAAATTGTTCCCGGAGCTATCATTCCCTGATCTCGAAGCTTTCCCGACTCCATTCTCTGATCTCGAAGCTTTCCCGACGCCATTCTCTGATCTCGAAGCTTCTCATAGCCCAAAATCGAGGTATTTTATCTTCTTCGATCAAAAATCTAAAATCCTCTTCCTCGAGACCTTACTCGACCAGTTACTGTAACTCGCATTACGATAACTAGCACAAACTCGATTTATAGATTTCGTTCATCTTTGTCTAGCTTCGATTTTGTTTCCTAATCGCATGTTAAGTGTCTGATTTCTAATCGATTCAAAATTAGATTCGATTAGAAATTTGGGGTTTTGGGATGTCAACAATTGTTTGGGGATGTCAACAATTTGGGGTTTCGTGATGTTTCAGTATGTCTTGAATCTTAAAAGAGTAAGAAGAAACTCATGGATGGTTTTGTGTTCTTAAATCACTTGTTTTGATTTAGTCTAATATTGGTTTCGAAACTGGTTTTTATTGATTAGACCCAAATGTCTTGCAGGATTGTTAACCTTCATTAAAGAACAATCAAGCAACAACCTGTTAGTTCATTAAACATCTAATTGGCTTTGACTGGAAGACTCTATCTTGTTGGAACACAATGAACGCGAATAGAGATGGACTATCTGATTCAAAAGAGTCTTTCGTATCGAAGCTGGCCAAGCTCTTCCAGACATTTGAAGATGGGTTCAGTATGATCAATAGTCGCTTGACAACAATAGAGGAAGTTCTGGGAATAAACGAGAATCCTACTACACGTCAAGAAAAAACAAATGATGAAGGCAATTTCTCACAAACAGATGGTTTGGATCAGATAAATATCTGTAGCCAGCCTGGGGACAATACGAATGACCAGGTAATGTTCTGAAGTTTTCGTTTCGTTTCAAACTCTCTGAAATACTTCCGAAATGAATAAATGATGAAAACTGATCCTTTCTTGGGAATGAAACGTATTTCGGAAGATATATAACATATTTCGGAAATACTTCCGAAATAAATAAATGATGAAAACTGATCCTTTCTTGGGAATGAAACGTATTTCGGAAGATATATAACATATTTGGGAAATACTTCTGAAATAAATAAATGATGAAAACTGATCCTTTCTTGGGAATGAAACGTATTTCGGAAGATATATAACGTATTTCAGAAATACTTCCGAAATGAACAAATGCTAAAAACTGCCCATTTCGGAAGATATATAACGTATTTCGGAAATATTTCCGAAATGAACAAATGATGAAAACTGATTCTTTCGTGTGAATGAAACGTATTTAGTATGATATATAACTTTGTTTTTATTACTTGAATTTTAAACATTTAGGTAAAAAAAGTCTTCCTAACCCCTGTATGAAATGTATATCCAGCCTATTGCAGAAGATCTGACTCAGATCGGATCGTCTTTGGATACACCACCATATCCAAATGATTATCGGGGTCATCATGTAAGTTTGGAAGATTTATCTATAAATCAAGAAGTTCTTGTGTGTCACAGAGGCTGCTGGCGTAGAGGATCTGTAAATACGATTATTAAGAATGGAAAAGTCTCTGTCCTCATTAAGCATACACTAGAAATCTTCCAATTCAACATTGAGGATATATTGGTTCATAGGGGATGGGTAAAATTGTCTGATCCATTATTCAGAATAGTGTTCAAAAAATTCTGTTACCCAAAAGATGGATCTCACTGAAACTCAATTTATGATTTTACAAATTTTAGGAAACACAAACACAGAAGGTGAGCCAGACACATGATTCAACCCGACAAGGAGATTCAACTGTTGATGTAAGATTTCTAGGTTGTATATTAAACGCAAATGGTCGAATTTTCCTTAACACATATGATTGTAATGTTCATAAAAACTGTTTTGTTTTTGTAGTCTGATGCAGATCCATTGGCTCAGAACAAATCCTTTTTTAATACACATTCTGAGACTCACATACAAGTGGGTGCTGCTGTGGAGGTAAAATCTAAAGATGGCGGATGGTTTCCAGCAACCGTAACAGAGAAATCAACAAACGAGGGTGTTGATATATATACTGTGGAGTACTCAAAACTTTTTGTGGATCAAAAAACGAAACTGAAAAAAATCATGGAGAGTGTCAGGAAGGAACAGATTCGTCCTCCATTGCCAGATATCGAAGGAAGTTGGAAGGGTCCAGAACTATTGGACTACGTCTACGTCTTTTTTAAAGGCGGCTGGTGGAAAGCCACAGTGGTTAAAATAATGAGCTACAGAAGATACGGTGTTAAAATTTTCTCTGACGAACAAGTCAGAGATTTTCAGCTTCAAGAAATCCAGATTTACAAGGAGTGGGTGAATGGTGCCTGGGTTTCTCAAGTAGAAGTACAGGTATTGTTTCTTCAAAACGTTTCATAAAACATTTAAAATAAGTTGCTTGGGGCATTCTTGAATCGTCATTAACCATGAATTGTGGTATGCTATTAATTAACTTTTTTTATGTTGGTCAAATGAGAAGGAAGAAAATGTGGAAGCATCAAAGAAGAAGGCTAGTGTTGCTCCTAAACAAAGGAAAAAAGCTGAAACCAAAAAACAGAAGAATACTCGGACAACAAACAAGAATGTTCTTGTAACTCATCAGAAAAGAAAAGTAGATGAAACTAAAAAAGATGATGACCTCTTGGTTCGAGCTAAGAAAAGAAAGGCGGCAGCGAGTCCTAATCTTTTACAAAAGTATGATGATTTGCCAATAGATAACCTTGCGTTTCTATTGCGAAATGTTCGGAAAAAGAAAAGATCTCCGTATCAATCACCAAACAACCCGTTGTTATGTGTAACGCCTCCAGTACATCCGGTAATAGATCCATTTCTAACTCCTGACATCAATAAATTTAAAAGGATGGATGATTGGCTGAGAAAAAGGGGAGAAAGGTTAGTATTTATTTCACCTTTCCATTTGTTTCGAATCTTAAAAACTTGTTACTCCCCTAACTTGTTTCATTTAGTTTATGCAGAATCAAAATCGATGGCCGTCCTGTACTTCCATCATGGTTTACTTTTTTAGAAAATCCAAAAGTGTCTCTGAGCGAACAGGTGATCATTAGTTAGTGATTGTGATGTTAGTTAGTAAACACAAAATTGTTTGCTTGTTTTGTGTTTAAGAAAGCGTTCTTAAAATGATTGTGATGTTCAACGTTTATGCAGCAAATAGATGCGACATTATCATTGTTTGATTTGAGAAGGCAGAATTATGAAACATACTTCCATAAACACCATCTCCCTCGAGCTGCATTCATCGAATTATGGTTCTTCAACGCGCTGTCATGCAGCTACGAAAGATTCTTAGAACGTGAGACGGGTCACAAATTTTTGGGAGGCTTAGTTGAAGTCGTAAATGGGAAAAAACATCCAAATAAAACCTGGGGGACAGATGTTGAAGTCATCTACGGACTTACCTTTGAGAAGAAGAGCAGACATTGGATTGGAATGGTAATCAATGTGAAGAAGCAAACAATCACTAGAATCAGTTGTGGACATCCAACAGAGCAAGCTGATTCAGTCTTTACTCATGTGCAACATTTTGCAGGTGTGTATTTAGGCTTGTTAATCATTTGTTAGTTGATAAATTTTAATATCTTAAAAGTTCCTGAAAAACGTTTTTAAATGGTGCAGAGATGATACCCGTTCTGATGTGCATTGCTACAAACAAAGCAATTACTGACAATGAACGAGCTGCTTACAAAGTTGACAAACTAGAAGGGAATAGTATCCCTAAGACCAATTGTGCGGAGAATTGTGCTCTTTTCGTGTTGAAGATGATTGAATGCCATTCAATGGGGATTACAGACATGTCAAAGCTTACTGATGATACTTCTGATGACATAAGAAGCAATCTGGCGTGTGATCTCTTTGAAGAGTTGGGTGGTGATATAATCCCAGATTCTACACCTGTCAGAACGTTTCCTTAAAAATGAACAAGATTG
Organism: Eutrema japonicum; assembly: GCA_030161315.1. Lineage (NCBI taxonomy): Eukaryota > Viridiplantae > Streptophyta > Magnoliopsida > Brassicales > Brassicaceae > Eutrema > Eutrema japonicum. The sequence continues at coordinate 42,037,163 of BSQW01000006.1, forward strand.
TAAACAACATATTTATGAAACATTTCGGAAAATCAGCCTTTACGCAAAGAAAGAAAGATAAAAATGATGAAAAATGATCACTTCCTTGGAAATGAAACGTATATAGGAACAATTTCGGAAACTATATAACTAATTTACGAAAGCTTTCGTAAATGAACAAGAAAATGATATATAACGTATTTCAGAAATACTTCCGAAATGAACAAATGCTAAAAACTGCCCATTTCGGAAGATATATAACTTATTTCGGAAGATATATAACGTATTTCAGAAATACTTCCGAAATGAACAAATGCTAAAAACTGCCCATTTCGGAAGATATATAACGTATTTCGGAAATATTTCCGAAATGAACAGATGATGAAAACTGATTCTTTCGTGTGAATGAAACGTATTTAGTATGATATATAACTTTGTTATTTGTGCAGAGATGGTTCGAGTTTTAAGTGTGTTGCTGCAAACAAAGCTTCAACTGAAATAAAGAAAGATTCAAATGATGAAAACTGATCCTTTCTTTAAAATAAAACGTATTTAGGAACATAAATAACGTTTTTCGGAAAGTCTTCCGAAGTGAACAAAAACAGAAAACAATATAAAATGATCCGCAAATGTTGAAAAATGAACAAGAAACAGAAAAGTATGATTTCAGTCTGAATTAATGTGTTTTTATTTGGCTCCGCAAACTGATGAAAAATGATCACTTCCTTGGAGATGAAACGTATTTAGGAACAATTTCGGAAACTATATAACTAATTTATGAAAGCTTTCGTAAATTAACAAGAAACAGGAAAAGTATGATTTCACTCTTTATTCATGTGTTTCGTAAATTAACAAGAAGCTCTAGAAAAGCTCTAAAAAAGACTATATTAACTGTTGATTATCATCCGTAAAATGGAGCATAAGATTGTCAGAACATGTGTTTTTGTTAGGCTACGCAAAAAACGAAAGATAAAAATGATGAAAAATGATCACTTCCTTGGAAATGAAACATATATAGGAACAATTTTGGAAACTATATAACTAATTTACGAAAGCTTTCGTAAATGAACAAGAAACAGGAAAAGCTCTAGAAAAGACTAGAAAAATTGTCAATCCCTTAAAATGAAACGTATTTAAGAACCATTTCGGAAACTATATAACTAATTTATGAAAGCCTTCGTAAATGATCAATTAAAGCGCGAATGACAACGTGAGTATTGAAAAGCCTTTAAAAACCCCAAAAGCCCTAACTCCCGATTCTTCATCACAAAAAACACTTCCTCCGACGAAATTCTTCATCCTCACCGAAAGTTTAATAAACGGAGATATCATTGCTCGATATTCTTTCGTCTTATCTCAAATCTTCTCGTATCCCAAAAATCGATTTACCGGAGCTTTGACGGAATCGAAGTATCTCTTTTCTCGAAGTTTCTCTTAGCCCAAACATCATCAAGGTAGATTTTCATATCATATCATTGGGTCATTTGGGGGGGGGGGGGGGGGTAGTGTATCATATCGTTAGGTTTTTCGCATCAAACCCTAGAATTTCGTTTCATATCATTGGGATTATCTTTTGTCGGACTTTGACGGAATCGAATTTTCTCATTGCCCAAACATCAAGGTAGATATTTGTATCATATCATTGGGGGTATTTCGTATCATATCATTCGGGATTTCATATCATATCATTGGAGGTGTGGGAGATTTGTATCATATCGTTGGGTTTTTCGCAGCTAAACCTATAATTTCGTTTCTTTTTCAATTTCGGAAGACATTCTGAAGTTTCCTGTGTTAATTCATCTGAAAAGTTTGTTGATTGTTATAGGAATGTTTTACGAGGAATGTCTATTTTTTTTGTTTTAACAGGTGAACGCACAATGAGTTCGTACAGTCAGAATATCACGCTGCCTAAGCTTCAATTTGCCATAAATAGTGAGCCAAATCAGATTCAAGGGCCTGATATAAACCAGTTTGCACAAATCAAGAACATCAATATAGTCAAAGAAATTATCGGGGATGTACTGTTCCAGAGGATAACGCAAACATTCTTGGGACCGATTCTGAGATTCTGTTCAAGGAAACAGCACATGTCGGGGAAACTTCTCCACGTGATATTGACAAGATCTTTAATCACAAAGAAAAAGAAGGAGTTGTGGTTCCACTTCGGAGCACAACCTATGAGATTCTCAATAAGGGAGTTTCATATGGTGACAGGCTTGAAGTGTGTTGAGTGGAATCCAGAAGAAGAAGAAGAAGAACAGTGTGACTATAACTGGGGAAATTTTCAAAATGGGCATACAACAAAACAGCTCATTGACGTGCTGCGTAGAACTGACGTGGATTCAGTTGAGGAGAGGTTCTCTCTTGCTATGTTGATTTTGATTGAGAGCCTCCTACTTCAACAATACAGGGCGTACAAGTTCCCCCAACAATTAATCGACAGAGCACAGAATAGAAGTGTTCTGATGAATTATCCGTGGGGTCGAGACGCTTTTTATATACTACTGGACCAGATCAATAAGCGTGTACCTTCATATTTGAACAAGAACTGGTATGATATACATGGATTCCCGTATGCTTTCCACATGTGGATTCTGGAATCTGTGCCTTCATTGCAGACTGCCTTCAGCACAGTAAGAAGTGAAGGGCTGATGTCCCCTTTCCTCTGTGAGAAATACGTTTATACATCAAATCCAAAGATTGTTCAAGTTACGAGCGTTGAAAACGTTCGAGATGTAAGTTCTTTATTTTATTTGATTTAGTTTCGTATTTTAGCTTGTTCACCTCACTGGATTTCTCACTGCATTTCTCAATTTGGGATTCATATTTGATTCTCTGTTGTGCAGCTGAAGGTCCACTGCATTTTACCTCCAATACCAGAAGATCCAGAGGACAATGTCTCGTTGGAAGACAGTGATGATGAAGATTTATATACATTGGTTAATGCTGTCAAGAAGGGCTACAGGCTGTCCTCTAAAGATTGGAAGAGAGGAACTCTGGATTTTGTTGATGCGATGGATCAAGTGAACATGACATCTTATCGATTTCCAGACACAGAGACAGCTGGACCATCATCTGATTCTGGAGAGTGTCTCATGTCAAAGTTAAATAATCTCTGCAAGACAGTTGAAGAAGGTTTCAATAAGATCAATAGTCGCTTGACTAAAATAGAGGAAATTCTGGGAATAAAAGAGAATGCTCCTTCACATCAAGAAAAAACAAATGATGAAGGGGATCTGAATCGTAAAGTAAACGTAAGCTCGCAAACAGATGGTTTGGATCAGATCAATATCTGTAGCCAGCCTGGGCACAATACGAATGAGCAGGTAAATTTCTCAGGATTTCGTTTCCTTTCAAACTCTCCTTCTTAGAATTTAGGAAAGACTTCTTAAAACTTAGAGTTTTTTTGTTTTTTTTGTTTTTTTTTTTGTAGCATCAAGACAAAGATGGTGATATCTATCCATCTACAAATTCGCCAACTATCCTACATACTGAAATGGAGGAATTGACCCATACACATGGTGATTCACCTGTTGAGTTAAATCCTTATGACCAAACACAGGATATAAATCAAACAAACGATTCGATTGTTGAGGTACAATTTCTGGTTTTACAAAAATAGAATTTTAAAACATCTAAAAACCTATCTTGTTACAATTTGTGTATTTTCTTAAAATCTTTAGGAAACACCAACAGATGAAATTCGTGCCGATGGCGTAACCCAAACAGTTGAGTTAACCCAAACACAGGATGATTTACATGTTGATGTAAGGTTTCTTTATTGCAACGTATTTAGGAAGATATATAACTTATTTCGGAAATACTTCAGAAATGAATAAATGATGAATACTGACCCTTTCAGAACATATATAACTTATTTCGGAAGATATATAACTTATTTCGGAAACATTTCCGAAATGAATAAATGATGAATACTGACCCTTTATGAACATATATAACTTATTTCGGAACATATATAACTTATTTCGGAAATATTTCTGTGTTTTTGAAATATATTTTGAACATTTAGAAAAGTCTACATGAAGGTGTATGAAAGTATCCTAAGACGGTTGTGTGTCTGTAGGCTGGTTCAGAGCCTGTGTTTTCTCCGATACAGTCCTCTTTGTTGAGTCCATCAAAGGATCGAACTTCGTTAGAGGATTGTTTTTTCTCTTGTCCTGATGGAAAAACCCAAACTCCATCATGGCAGCCAGAACAGACGAACATGGCTGATGGAATTATCTTCAACGCCATCAAAGAAGTGAATGATGACCAACAACAGGTAAAAACTTAAACCGAATTTATTGTTCAAATGACCTTAAATTGTATGACTTGCACAAATATGCGTATGATTTTTTTATTTTTACCTTGCTCATGTTTCGCGCATTTGTTCATGGGATTTTAAACATGTATTTTAAAACAATTTAGTAAAGACTTCGTAAACGTGTATGAAAGGTTCCTAAAACCGTTACGTGTTTGCAGATTGAAGAAGAGCATGTGGTTCCAATACATAATCCATCAGAGCCTGTTAATACCATATTAGGCACAGGTCTTCAGAATGAAGCTGGTCAATACAATTGCTTTTTGAATGTTATCATACAGGTAGCCTTCATATCATAACCCGATTGGTTATCAATGTCTATAGTATCCAGTTTAAAAGATTTCTATTTGCTGAATGCTAAATTTTTTTTTTTTGGGTATATAAGTCTCTATGGAATCTGGAGATGTTTCAAGCTGAGTTCTTGCGGATTTCAACAATAGACCACCTCCACGTGGGAGATCCTTGTGTTGTCTGCTCATTGCATGGAATTTTCACTGCTTTAGATGCTGGTTCGAGCAAAACACAAAAAGAACCAGTGGATCCTTCATCTCTCAAGATTGCTTTGCGTAGTTTGAGGCCAACTTTCTTGGATGAGGTAAAAAGAATTAATTTCCGATTTTAAATGTTTATCCTAATATAGAGTAGAGTAAGCTTCTAAACTTGATATATGTCATTTGGTGGACACACTCAGATGAACGATGCTTCAGAAGTAATGGATTTCATTTTCAAATGCTTTCATGACTCATTTGCTCCGAGCTCAAGCGTGTCTGAAACAACATCTTTGGAGAGCAACTGTACGGGTTCATGGGACTGTGCCACCCGCACATGTATTATCCATTCTCTATTTGGAATGGATATTTTACAGCAAATGATTTGCGACAGATGTGAGCTGAAGTCCAGGCGTTTTAAGTTCACTTCCCTTTTCCATTACATCAACACTATTGCCCTGCAGACCATGAAGGTGTCATATGAGTGTTCAATAGACTTGATTTTTCACTTATTTTATTGGGTAATTAACTGTGGTTTTGCACCACTTTATTATTAATAGGTTAAACACGCTAAGAAATCGTTCGAAGAACTTCTGGATCTTGTGGATACAGACGATCCACTGTCCTGTGATACTGAAGCTGGTGGTTGTGGGAAACGCAACCATGTACACAAATTTCTCAGTACTCCCCCACATGTTTTTACTATAGGTAAAACTCTTTTTTTTAGGAGTCTGATGATAGGAAACCTATTTTAGATCACTGCTAAATATATGTCTTAACGCTCTATTTATATTGTGGCTGCCAGTTTTAGGTTGGCAAGATATCAAAGAGGCTGTAGAAGTCATAGCAGCTAATCTTGCAGTATTGAAACCAGAGATTGACATCAGCATCATGTACCGGGGTCTGGAGTCTAAAACCACATATAGCTTAGCTTCCATGGTACGTGTTGTAATTTAATTAACTACATGTTTTCAAACTTAATTTGTGTTTTCCGTCTGGACATTGATCTTTTTGCTATTTCTCTGCAAATCCAGGTTTGTTATTATGGACAGCATTATCAATGCTTTGCATATAGACATGGCCACGGGTTACGCGATCAGTGGGTCATGTACGATGACAAAAATGTGAAGGTAATAAGACTATTTGAAATACACTCTTGACTTTGAAGTCATATACACTATTCCCACTCATTTAATGTAATATCTTCAGGTGATCAATGGCTGGAATGAAGTAATTTCTAAGTGTGAGAAAGGACGCTGGCAACCACAGGTTCTTATCTACCAGAAATGTGATAAGGCACATGAGATGGAAGCATCAAAGAAGAATGCTGGTGTTACAAAAAGAAAACAAGCTGAATCCAAGAAAGAGGATGACGCTGTGGAAAATGCTAAGAAAAGGTTGAAGAAAGAAACTTCAAATCAGCCTGAGAACGTTTTCTTAAGACGGACAGCTCGCGAAGTCAAAGTATCTAAAGCTAGCAAGACTCCGTACCGTGCTCCAAAAAACCCGGCGTTAAAGATAACTCCAGAGGTAAATCCAGTATTAGATCCTTTTCTCACACCTGATATGAAAAAGATTGCAAGATTGTTTGATTGGAAGAACAAGAAAGGACAAAGGTTGGTACATCTTTAAAACTTATACATCGATAATAAGAAATTCTTAGGTGTTACTAACTGGTTTCAACTAATAAATGCAGAATCATGATTGATGGAAAGTCTGTATCAGCATCATGGTTTACTAGACTAGAGAATCCGGAAATTCCAATGACAGATGAGGTAATTACTTTAAAAACTGGTTTTACGAAGGCATTCGTAAATGCGTTTGACTCTTTCCTAAAATATCAAAATGCCTGTATCAGCACATTTCAGCAACACTATCAATGTTGGCGAAGAGAAATAATAACTATGCTGCATACTTCCACAACAACCATCTCCCAAGAGCTACATTCATCAACCAAGAATTCTTTGAGATGCTGTCATCAAGCTATGAAAGCTTCAAAAAAGCTAAAAAGGATCAAAAATATCATGGCTTTACAGACGATATTGTTCTAGTCCCGAGTGGGAAGATGCATCCAAATAAAATATGGGGAACCGATGTTGATGTTATCTATGGCATGACTTTCAAGAGCAGCCATTGGATAGGGATGGCAATAAATCTGAAGAAGCGCAAAGTCACGATAGCAAGGTGTGGGCATCCGACCGAGGAAACGGATATTGTTCTTGATCATGTGACACAATTTGCAGGTATAACTCTACTTTATATCAATTCATTTTCCTAAATTAACAAATGATTCAAAATGGTCCTTTATTGAAACGTATTTCGGAACATATATAACGTATTTCGGAAATACTTCCGAAATGAATAAATGATGAATACTGAGCCTTTCAGAACATATATAACTTATTTCGGAACATAAATAACTTATTTCGGAAATACTTCCGAAATGAACAAATGATGAAAACTGACCCTTTCTATAAAATAAAACTTATTTAGGAAGATATATAATTTTGTTATTTGTGCAGAGATGCTGCCAGTTCTTATGTGTGCTGCTGCAAACAAAGCTGTTATGGATGAGGATCGAGTTCCTTATGAGCTTGAAGAACTAAAAGGAAAAGATATCCCTAGGACCTTATGGATGAGGAACTGTGCTATTTTCGTGTTGAAGATGCTTGAATGCCATTCAATGGGGATTAAAGACATGTCCAATATTGCTGATGTAAATGCACACGACATAAGAAGCAAGTTGGCGTGCGATCTCTTTGAAGAAATTGCTGGTGGTTAATATGTTAAGAATGTTTACTGAAATGTCAGTGTTATGAAAGCTTCTCTTACGCTATCATTTTGTAATTACGATACATTTTGTAATTATGGCTGCATATTATATAACGTATCTAGGAAAGAAATGAAATGATCCTTTCTTGAAAATGAAAGTACAAAACTTGGTAATGAAAGGATCATCTTGTAACTTATTTCGGAACATAAATAACTTATTTCTGAAATACTTCCGAAATGAACAAATGATGAAAACTGATTCTTTCTTGGAAATGAAACGTATTTAGGAAGATATATAACTTTGTTATTTGTGCAGAGATAATTCCAGTTCTAAACTGTTGAGTGTATATTTTCCTCTTTCATTTCCAAATGATGAATACTGACCCTTTCAGAACATATATAACGTATTTCGGAAATACTTTCGGAATGAATAAATGATGAAAACTGATTCTTTCTTGGAAATATATAACGTATTTCGGAAGATATATAACTTATTTCGGAAGATATATAACGTATTTCGGAAATACTTCCGAAATGAACAAATGATGGATACTGGTCCTTTCGGAAGATATATAACTTATTTCAGAAATACTTCCGAAATAAGTTGTGTACATTTTCTAGGACATTGACCAAATGCAACCTGTCTTCCGAAATATTATTTTTATTTCAGAACATATATAACCTTTCAGAACATATATAACGTATTTCGGAAATACTTTCGGAATGAATAAATGATGAAAACTGATTCTTTCTTGGAAATATATAACGTATTTCGGAAGATATATAACTTATTTCGGAAGATATATAACGTATTTCGGAAATACTTCCGAAATGAACAAATGATGGATACTGGCCCTTTCGGAAGATATATAACTTATTTCAGAAATACTTCCGAAATAAGTTGTGTACATTTTCTAGGACATTGACCAAATGCAACCTGTCTCCCGAAATATTATTTTTATTTCAGAACATATATAACCTTTCAGAACATATATAATGTATTTCGGAAATACTTCCGAAATGAATAAATGATGAAAACTTATTCTTTCTTGGAAATATATAACGTATTTCGGAAGATATATAACTTATTTCGGAAGATATATAACGTATTTCGGAAATACTTCCGAAATGAACAAATGATGGATACTGGCCCTTTCGGAAGATATATAACTTATTTCAGAAATACTTCCGAAATAAGTTGTGTACATTTTTATTTTGAATTGCTTGTGTACGTTCTTCTAACTATTGAAATGAAGAAAATTAAAAAGAAAAAGTTAAAAATATTATTTTGAAGGAAATTACACAAATCTCAAGGATAGTGGGAGCTCTGCATTGAGTCAATTTGTCATCTAAAAATTGCCCACATACCGAAAAGTGGTCAATATTCCTCCTTAATGACGTGACGATTCAGAAGATTGTGGCTTTTCAATATTCTCATAATTAACTGCTTGACGAAAATGACACATCTAACTCGGCTATATAACATGAAAACTCCTCTTTATCTGTATCTTTCTCTTTTGTTCCAAAATCCCCTCTTAATAATACTCCTTTTCTTAACAATGGCGTCAAAGGCGATTACCAGGGATTACAACGAAATCCAGAACAAACGTTCAACACTCTTCAGCGCGGGTATCTATTTAAAACACTCGTCCTTTCTCTGTATCATCTGTCGCTTATGTTGTTTTGTTCAACTCTTCATATAGGACCGGTGGGTGACAACGAATTTCACTGGGAAGCAACTCTCATGGGACCTCTAAACACTCCGTATGAGGGAGGAGCCTTCAAGATGACAATTCATTACCCTCCAGATTATCCTTTCAGTCCGCCAAGGGTATGTAATTTTTATATATTTAACAAAGAATCCTAAAACGTTTGATTTACTTATATATGGTTTTACAGATGTTTTTCAAAACCAAAATGTTTCACCCTAATATCAGCGACCAAGGAAATATCTTTCACAAGATTCTGAAGCGAGATCACTTTAGTCCCTCTTATACCCTCTATCACGTAAGAATATTTGTATATTTAAAATATTTGTTTACACATCAAAATATTTGTATATTTAAAAATCAATTCAATCTGTTGTTAAATGTTATAGACGTGTGATCTCGTCGATGTTGATATAGACTCATTTAATCGACACTTAAGCGAGATCACACGTCTCATATGTGTGATTCATAAGTTATAGACGTGTGATCTCGATTAATTTTGAAATACAATGAGAATGCTATCGTTTAGTGTTTTAAATTTTGTGAAATCAGGTTCTCACGAAGATTCACGAGATGTTGGCGGAACCGATGATAAGCGATGATGATCATTTTGTGGAAGAAATCGCTAAACTCTACAGAGGAGATAAGGAGGCATACGAATCAATAGCGAGAGCATTTTCAAAAGAGATGGAGGAATGATGGATTTTATATTTGTTTGTTTTTATCATTGCGCCATCTTTATATTTGTTTGTTTTTATCATCTTTCTATTTGTATTTTTATTTGTTTGTCATATATTTATATCTAACATATTAATATGTTAAATTATGTTTATGCTAATTTTAAGACTAATATTACAATATTCCTTTTGCATAGTTTCTCTATTAAATTTCATAGTATCTATTATCAAAGGTTTTTTATTTATTAAGGGGTGATTGGTAAAAGAAGTCATTAGAGAGATTGTGAATAATATTTTGTCTTCTAAGACACTACTCACAAGTATGCTGTTATAACAAAAAATTCAGAAAACATGTGTCAAATTTGTGTTGATCTTGAGTTTGGGAGAGATATTTTTGGTAATTATCTTCTTGTCAAATTCAGAGATGGTAGTTTTATGCAATCTGCATCTTTATTATCTTGACTTCTGAAATGAACAAGTGATGAATTCTGATCATTTCTTGAAAATGATACGCATTTAGCAACAAATATAACGATATTTCCTGTTGATTTCCGTGCGTAAATGAAGCACACAAAACAAAAAAAGTCTTTCATTTGAATAATTCAGACCAAAAAAAGTCTTTCATATCAATACTCAAGTTGAATTTGAATACATATACACACTAAGCAATTCTTTGAGGGTTCGTAAAAAGTGTTTAATCCTTATATATATACTACTTTGCTTAACATATCTTGATTTGAACATAATTATATACAGTCTATGCAATCTGCATCTTTATTATCTTGACTTCTGAAATGAACAAATGATGAATACTGATCATTTCTTGAAAATGATACGCATTTAGCAACAAATATAACGATATTTCCTGTTGATTTCCGTGCGTAAATGAAGCATCAGAACAAATGTGTTGTTGTTTTGTCTACACAATGAAATAAAGTATTTCAGAAGATATATAACGTATTTCGGAAGATATATAACATATTTCGGAAATACTTCCGAAATGAATAAATGATGAAAACTGATCCTTTCGGAAGATATATAACGTATTTCGGAAGATATATAACGTATTTCAGAAATACTTCCGAAATGAACAAATGATGAATACTGACCCTTTCGGAACATATATAACTAATTTCAGAAATACTTCCGAAATGAACAGATGATGAAAACTGATTCTTTCGTGTGAATGAAACGTATTTAGGATGATATATAACTTTGTTATTTGTGCAGAGATGATTCGAGTTCTTATGTGTGTTGCTGCAAACAAAGCTTTAACTGAAATAAAGAAAGATTCAAATGATGAAAACTGATCCCTTCTTTAAAATGAAGTATTCAATAACAAATGATTCAAAATGATTCTTTATTGAAACGTATTTAGGAAGATATATAACTTATTTCAGAAATACTTCGGAAATGAATAAATGATGAAAACTGATCCTTTCTTGGAAATATATAGCGTATTTCGGAAGATATATAACTTATTTCGGAAGATATATAACGTATTTCAGAAAAACTTCCGAAATGAACAAATGATGAAAACTGCCCATATCGGAAGATATATAACTTATTTCGGAAGATATATAACTTATTTCAGAAATACTTCCGAAATGAACAAATGATGAAAACTGCCCATTTCGGAAGATATATAACTTATTTCGGAAGATATATAACGTATTTAAGAAATACTTCTGAAATGAACAAATGCTAAAAACTGCCCATTTCGGAAGATATATAACGTATTTCGGAAATATTTCCGAAATGAACAAATGATGAAAACTGATTCTTTCGTGTGAATGAAACGTATTTAGTATGATATATAACTTTGTTATTTGTGCAGAGATGGTTCGAGTTTTAAGTGTGTTGCTGCAAACAAAGCTTCAACTGAAATAAAGAAAGATTCAAATGATGAAAACTGATCCTTTCTTTAAAATAAAACGTATTTAGGAACATAAATAACGTTTTTCGGAAAGTCTTCCGAAGTGAACAAAAACAGAAAACAATATTAAAAAAAAATGATATTTCCTGTTGACTTCCATGGGTAAAGTCTTCTAAAAAAGTATGTAAAGTATACTAAATAGTTTGATAAGCTTTGGAAAGTTTCATAAAATCACTTTGAAATGTAATAAGTCTATCATATAGGTACTTTGCAGGTACTCTTGTTGTGCCCTCCTCTGCAACATCTGCTGCACTTGTGTCCTTGAGACTTTGAACCGGGTACACCAAACTCTCCCGCTGATCTCTTTCTCATTTTCGGAGGTCTCCCGCTGCTTGGCTTAGTAGTAGGTGGTGCACATGAATATTCAGATACAGAATCTGGAAAAACACAGGTCGTTAAATCTCCACACGGATGTATGCTCTCAGCATATGCTTTAGCCCATGTTTCCGTTAAGTACATATCATCAACGTACTTGTTCTCATCCTTTTTTGTGCGCTTAGCAGCAGCAATAGCATGAATACAAGGAATCCTGTCAATGTCAAAAACGTAGCAAGTGCACTGCTTGTTTTCCAGGTGAACAATGTACTTCCGGGTTTCGTCCTTGACCTCAAACTCATATCGGTCCACTTGGAAAACATCAAGTTTCATTGCAGCATCATACCTTGCTATCATCTCCTTCACTACACGTGGTGTGACAAGATTTTTGTGTTTAGAAGCTTTTTCCCGACGTTCATGAAACCACGTTGTAAGAGTTAACCTAATGGTCTCAAGGAGAGAAATTATAGGCAACTCGCGAGGCAAGTTCAACATCGAATTCAGCGACTCTGCAATGTTGGTTGTCATAATATTGTACCGGTTCGCAGGTGCATAAGATCGAGCCCACTTTGCAAAATCAGAACCTTCTAAATAATCAGCTAATTTTGGGCTTCTTCTTCTTATGTCACTGAAGATTCCACAAAACTCATGACGAGTATAAGCATCAGCTGCAGCTTCTACTAGTGGCAACAATCCAGTTTTTCCAAACTTTGGTTTAATATTCCTCAAGAGATGAATTCGACAAATACCGTGATGTGCAAGTGGATAAATCATTGAAAGTGCTTTTGCAATGGCTGGAGCTCTATCTGAAACAAACACCAAATCAGACGCATCTGGGATCACACTTTTGAGCCCTCTAAAAAACCAAATCCACGCGTGTTCGTTTTCTGAGTCAACTATCCCAAATGCTAGAGGGTATAACGAAAAGTTACCGTCTTGTGCACTAGCTCCAAGCAACGTTCCCTTAAACTTTCCCTTGAGGAAAGTACCATCTACAGCAATCACTCTTCTCATAAGCTCAAAACCTCTTATCGATTGACCAAATGCAACAAAGGAGTATTTGAATTTTCCATTATCATCCAACTCAACATAAACCTTTGATCCAGGGTTTTTCTCATTAACCTGAAACAACCATTTTGAGAGGTTGTAATAGCTATCCTCAGGAGTCCCTCTTATCAAATTCTGGGCGTACTCTTTCACTTTCCAAGCTTGTTTGTAGTCAATGTGTACGCCATGGTCAATTCTGACTTGCTCCATAATTTGTTTTGGTTTGAGTCCATATTTCTTTTCTCCATAGTTGCTACAGAGTAAAGTGCCAAGAACTTTGGCAGAGGCTTGCCTATGGTTGGCATGTCTGTGTGTCGTATCACATGTATGTTTATGATTATACCTCTTCACCACAAAGTAATCAGAAGAAGGAAGCTTTGATGCACGCATCCTCCAGCTGCAATTGCCATCAACACAACCTAATATCGCCCTTGTCTTGTTTGACCAGAGAGACCTGAACTCAAACTTCCACTCTAATGCCCATTTTCTCATGTGAAGCATTAGCTCATCTTTGTTCTTAAAATGTCTGTTCACGTATAAATCATCAGAACCTCGGGTGGAATGTGATATACATATACTAGGAGGAGAAATATCTGGAGCAGGACGCAAAATATCAGCAGTTGAACATGTGCTTTTGTTTGCATCAGATGTTGAATTGCCACTTCCATTTGATCTATGAAGTTCCTACACAAATAAAGAGAGAAATTTGATATAACGTATTTAGAAAAGTCTTCTTAAATGAACAAGAAACAGATAAAAGGTTTCGTGTAGAGAGGAATTATGAAAGTACTATATTACCTCTTGGTATCCATGCGTAAATGAAGCATTCGAACATGTGTTGTTGTTTTGCTACACAAAGAAAGATACAAACGTATAAAAGAACCATTTAGGAACAAAAATAAAGTATTTCTGAAAGTCTTCCGAAATCTTCCGAAATGAACAAGAAACAGAAAAAGTATAATGAAGCACTCACATGAGAATTCCCGTAAGGAAGAATGTTGCATATATCAGTCACCTGAATCTGAATGTATCAGAAAAAGGTATCATGCAGAGAGGAATCTGAATTTAAATGAACAAGAAACAGGAAAAGGTATCATGCAGAGAGGATTTATGAAAGTACTATATTACCTGTTGATTTCCATGCGTAAATGAAGCATTCGAACATGTGTTGTTGTTTTGCTACACAAAGAAAGATACAAATGATGAAAATGATCATTTCTTGGAAATGAAACGCATAAAAGAACCATTTAGGAACAAAAATAAAGTATTTATGAAAGTCTTCCGAAATCTTCCGAAATGAACAAGAAACAGAAAAAGTATAATGAAGCACTCACATGAGAATTCCCGTAAGGAAGAATGTTGCATATATCAGTCACCTGGAGAAGAAAACATTAGATTAGAAGAAAACATTAGATTAAAAAGTAACTGAACTATAAAGTATGAAGCGAATATTTATAACGAAGCTAAGAAATAACGAAGCTAAGAATATATACTAACCGTTACATACAAAGGAATCAGTTCTGGATTTCCTTTTATGTTGTTGATGAAACTTCTTAGTTGGCGGTCGTTTTTAACAAACACAGGAGGAAATTTCTCTGCCATAAACCTCATCTTCAATGGGAGTCCATAGCTAAGTGCAGCATTACTAATTGAGCAGTCAATCTCAAAGTCTTCAACAACCATCTCAAACAAATCATTGTAATTGAGATTTTCATCAAACTCAAACATTGTTGATCCTCGTTTTGTATCCAATACAAATTCACACTGAAGATTTTCGTTTGTTCTCCACTCTCCACAGACACAATAAATCTCAACCATATTTCACAAGCGCAATATATCACCTTCCTAAGCGTACCAACAATGAAGTCCACGCCTGAACTCCATCAAAACACAGAGAATTCACACACTTAACTTAATCGATTCACTAATTCCGCCAAATCGATTGATTTCAATTGGATTTCACATAAGCATTATACAAAACGAAACCGAGAATCGAAACCATAAAATCGAAACCGAGAATCGAAACCATAAAATCGAAACCGAGAATCGAAACCATAAAATACGAAACGATGAAATAGTTAAAAATGAACCTGCGATATTGAGCTGTGACGACGGCTGATAATTCCGGCGATGACGACGGCACAATCTTCACAGATAACCAGATCAATCGCCGGCGATGAATTTCTGGAAATTGAATACAGTCAAAGAAATTTCTAAAACTTACAATGTTAAATATCTCAAATCCTATGGGCAAAGTTGTCTTTTGCCTCTTTAATGAATGCTAATAATAGGGCTTTTTTATTAGGGTGCTAGTTTGGTGAGAAAGTTTTCAAAAAGTGCCATTTTGATCAATTTCTCTATTATATATCTAATGGATCTGGATATCCGGATTTGAATCTAGTTTTAACGGATTCAAAATTTTATTATCTGGATATGGATTTTCTAGAGATCATGAATGGTAAACCATTTACCGCCGAAGATACATGATAATTGATCTAGCACCAAATTATTTAGTTGACTATTATCTTTTTTTTGTTGATAAAAAAAGATAAAAGTTAAAGAGAACTTCAAACCCTAAGAACATCATTAATAGGAGTTTCTCAACTTGAGTTTCTCAATGCAAGTGTAAACACAATTTTAAGTGTCAACACAAATTATATTAATATTTAATTGAAATGTATCTCAATTAGACCAATCATAAGAGGACAAGTGTGAATCATTAGACACTCTTCTCATTCTCTCTTTTCCTTTTTTTCCTTTTTATTATTTTTTCAATGTGAGAGATTTCCACTAATGGTGCTCTAAGTGATAATAACCCAATGACTCGGTTGTATAAAAAAACAAGCCTTGATTTTAGAAGATGTAGATCCGTCCTAAAATTTTTAGAATATTAAGAATTTTACGTTCATGTACGAATAATGACACGCATACATACATGTGAACAGAGGCGGCCCTAAGTTGAAGTGGAAGAAATTTGGGTAGCTGCAAATGGATTTGGAGTCGCAAATGTCTTTGTAAATTTTAGGGGTCATTGCTAAATGTATCTTCAGCTCACGTTGACACATACATACATAACTGTAATTAGTACTAACTATTGAGATAAACTATTTAGTTAGTTTTGGTATCGTCCCAAATAGAAAATATTTGTGTAGTTGACTAGTTTCGGACGATCAAAAACAAACTTGTCATAAATAGGGAAAGTTAGTGTAGTTTCCCAAACTTATCTTTACATAATCTATTGCTTATAAGGGGATTCATTTACTGTCAATCTAATTCTCGAGCAGGATCTGGATTCATTTACTGTCAAACTAAAACGTGAACAATTTCATGAACAAAGTAGAATATAACTGAAATCGAATGCATAGCAATGATAGCATGCCTTGGGTTCTACATTTATCTTTTGTTCCGTCTATAAGAGTACTTATGGTTCTCTCTTCGGGATGTTCGAGACTCATTGTCTTTTACGTCTACATGTTAGTTAGAAAAGGTTGTGGGAGTTTTTCTGGTTCAGATGTCCGGTTTTAATTATTAGGTATCAATAGTTTGTAATCATGTTGAGCCGTTTCTTTAGCGTATTCCGAGTTTTGGGGCTGCGTCTCCGAATGTTTGGAACCTATCGGCTTAGTATTCCAACCATGTATTCTACCCTTAAATTCCACTTTGAAATCTTAATAAAATTAGACGGAAAAAAGCAATTCTATAAAAGTTTGTGAAATATGCTCACTTATTATTATTTCACCAAAAAGCAATGCTCACTGATTTATTAGTGTTGAATTTACATTTGCTCTTTTTGGGCCCATCAATGATCAGTGGGCCGATGGTTGAATCAGAAACCGTATTGACTACTGAGTGATAATAAAGACAAAAAAAAGAAAGAAACAAAAAAAGCCAGAAGCAAAGAGGAGCGATGTTTATTCGGCAGCACTGATTCACCACTACTTACAATTTTCCTCTTGCTTCTATTGTCTACCGAACTTCTGTCGCTGTCTCTTTACTGCAAATCGCTGCTAACAGACCACACCATTCACTGACATTCTCTGGGCTCTAGCGTCTCAAGCCATTTCCTGAGGAGAATCAGATGATGCTAAAGGGAAACACGTTTCTTCACCACCGGTTTGCCAGAGGAAGTTGGCATAGTTTGCGGCGTAGAAGGAGCTGGTAGGGTCTGCAGATATAGCTTCTAGAAAGTTCTCCTCCGCTGCCCAGAGATCCTTCCGAACTTTCCACTGGAAGAAGGCGTATTTGCTGTACGCTTCAGCGTCTACTTCTTCTAACTCTGTGGCTTTCTTGAAGCACTTCTCCGCTCTGATACATCCAAAAGCAAACATCATTGTCAAGTTCCAGAGTTACAATGTATTCATGAATACTTGTGCTATATATTTCAGTCTAGGCCTATACAGATTTCAAAAGGTAACATCTTTTGATCCTTAATGAGTCGAGCGCAAGCAAATACTTCACATGGGACAGGTAATAGGTAAAAGATATAATACCTGTCGTAGTCTTGACTGACGAGGTAAAGGAACTGAGCGTAGTTAGCTAGGAGAAGAGGGTTGTTCGGCTCTTGAGCCAAGCCTATCTTATATAAAAGCTCTGTTCTAGTGTAATTGGCATAATCGTCCAATTCAATTCTTGCAATGATCGGTGAAACAAGCCTCAGTCTCATGTCACGATCGACAGGGAAATCTTGCATTTGATCAGCTTCTTCCACCATCGAATTCCACAGACTCAGCTCCTCTTCTCTTATCCCTTGTCCTGAAACCCAGTTTCGTTGTGTCGATAAATGGGAGACCTTGTCAAAAGTGATCCGTCCAAACCATCTGGACCCATCAAACCCGTTAACATCTGTGCCACTAGATACAGTAGACTCTTTAGGCGAAGAAAAATCAGACCTTTGATGCGCCTGATATTGGCCTTTAGTAACCGGTGATGCTTCTATTGGCACATCAGAGTGTGGTGTAGATGCCGCAATAGCTAGATTTGATGCAACCGAATGCACAGTGAAGTTTGCTAATAGGATCATCACATAAACCATCAAAGTAGGTGTCTGAGAGAACACGCGTTGGAAAATCCACAGCAATGAAGCGTGCATATCCTTCCTAACCTGCTTAAGAACACCTTGCAGGTCTTCGTAGAAGATAGTCTCCCTTGTCTGCAAGGCAAAGCTATGGAGCTCCTCGAGCATGAAGACCATAGAAGAGAAGGCTCTGTTGATAGAGCAATACGTAGATTCACTAGCTTCTTTGAGCGTCTCTTCTTGTAGCTTCCTCTTAATTATCCTAAGTGAGAGAGGCAAATCGACACTGTTTGCCTTCCGTTCAATGCTTGAATGGTTAACCATCTCCATCCATGGAGCCTCCAGCGAGGCTAAACCTGGAACAGACTCCTTTAGTAGCTTCACCGTCCCGAATCTGTTATCTACTGCTTCGTGGATTGTATCTGATTGGTACTTGTTTCCTTTGTTTCTCTCTAGGTCTTCTTCTTCGCCTGCAATCTTGAATTGTAGTGCTAATTCCCGCATCTTCTGGGAGAATTCTTCGTCGGAGAAGAAACCGGAGCTCGCACTGCAAACTCTCCGTAAGGGATTATGTTTCTGAAGGCTCGTTCTGTTCTTCTTCGTGGTAGCATTGTTAAGTTCCCAAAGCTCACATGATTTGGAACGGTGGAGTTTCCCAGATTGCGTCCCGAGAAAAGTCGAAGGTTTCAATCTCGTCTGGCATGCTAAAGATCCTCCTCCGACGGATACATCTCCGCCTCTTCCACGGGAACGACGGCGTTTCGAGGAGGTTAGGGTTTGCGAGAAAGACGGAAATTGAGGGATTGTCGCATGGTGTCCTGACCAATGAAAATACGTGGTTGTGGCTACCTTTACCTCCATTCTTCCGAAAGAGAAGAAAATCTCAGAATCTGTAGCCAAAAAGGTATAAACCCAGGAAAGCTATGAAGATCAGGATAAGAAGGGAGAGAAATCAAAACACAATTCTTTACGAGAGAATTCAACAAACGGAGAGAGAGAGAATGAGCTTACTTTCTGGGTAATTCCAAATCCGTTATAAGTTTTATTCTCTGCCGTTCGATTTTCTCGGGAAAATTTATGTTTGTGAGGTCAATCGAATTCAGAGGCTTGAGCTCCTGAAATTTGTTAGAAACAAGGAAGAAGACAAAAAGCCCTTGGACTTTATATACGAACAAGAAAAAACGGAGAAAATTTAAAAGAAAAGAAATTAGTTACCGGATATAGCCGGTGTCAACACACGAAAAGGCGGGTGCTATTTCGAGAAGAGATGAGATTTTAATCCACGGGTAGAGACGGTAACAGGTGATGACCCTAAGAAGGATCGGTTAACTGGGCAACGCGGTATATTCGGGAAAGACCTCTTTTAGTTAGGCCCAAGTGGCCTGCATCGCGGATCCATCTATCTCTGATCTAACGGATGATAATGAGTCACGTGTCGTTTAACTGTTTGTTTCACAGACCTGGCTTTGATCTCTTGACACGTAGGTGAATGGAGGTATGGTTCACGTGCATCGAGGAAATATGTAATTAAAATGATGGTTAGCGGGTTAGCGCGATTGAAGTGAAATACATATTTTACTTAATACTCTTTCCATTCCACAAAGATCGATTTTTTAGAGTTTTTACACATATTAAAAAAATAATTAATATTTAATTATAAATACATCAATTTTTGTTACTGAACAATTTTCCATATCTCTAAACCAATAGTAGCTCAATAAATTTAATTAATCTTATTAAATTTTTCAAAGTATCATCATTAATTGATAAAATTTGCATAGAAAAGCTAAAAAATCTATCTTTGTAAAACAATTTTTTTTTTTAAAAAATCCATTTTTGTGGAACGAAGGGAGTATATGACAGTTGGGTTGGATCTCGCGCCTAGTCAAAAATTTGAAGATTAATCAAGAATTAATCAGGGATTAGTTTTAAATAATATTTTATTTAATTTATATTGAAAATTAAATATATGATATCAAATATACATTATCATGTGGAGAAATATGCAATTTTATAAATAATTAGATAAGTACCTGCATATATGCAGATTTGTAATTTAATATTTTATAATCCATGAAAAAAAATTAAAGACGATAAAATGGAAAACAAAATTGGATCACCATAAAAATATTTTATACATATATTTAGAAACAAAATTTACGATGAAATAAATATATATCTTGAAAAAATATTTTGGTGAATAGATGCAGTAAATAGCTTTGGATACGAGTATTGGACGTTTAATTTTTTTGGGGTAATTGATATATTACTAAATTGTGGTTTATATAGATGTGAGAAATTAGAATTCTTTTTCTTTTATGATTAATTTCCTTAATCTAAATGGAAAAATTAAGTAATTTTTTTACATTTCTATATTAATTCTTCAACTTTTTAATTTTATTTTTAGTAACTTTATCTTTAAAGATTATGCATAAAAATTTTAAATTCTGTTATTAATCGATTTTAAATATTTATAACATTGTCTTGACACATGTCACGATCAGTTGAATTAGCAACTTTGAAACATTAAGTTTTATATGATAAATTTTTTACTATTTCTAAAATGAAATATGTTTTTTTTTTGGCTTTTATTCTTTTTAAAAAACTTTAGAAATGTGTAGATTATTATGTAGAGTTTGGTCGTAATTGTATATTAATATTTTTTTTTTAAGTTTCCTTTTGTCATAATGGAAATGATTATAAACTTTTAAATTTGGTCGTAAATTAATAATTTTATTTTTAAGTTTAAATTATATTTATAATTTTCCGTTTTTAAGTTTGGTCGTGGTTGTAAATTATAAACTTGTAAGTTTCTTTTTGTCACTTTCCTTTATTATAAATTTTCCTTACCTATTCTTGTTTTTTCTTTTTTAAAGATTGTCTTTTTTAGTATAATCTTTTTTAATATTTATTTTAATTCATTTTTACTTTTTTTAGTTTGCTTTTTTTAGTTTAACCTTTTTAATATTTACTGTAATTTATTTTTAGTTTTTTAATTAAATTGACACATGTCAAAATCTAAATTAACTGTGACAAATGTCACGTTCTCGTGAGTGACAATTATCCTTATAATTTTTTTTTTAAAGTTTGGTCGTGGTTATAGATTATAAACTTTTAAGTTTCCTTGTGTCACTTTCTTTTAGTATAAGTTTTCTTTATTTTTTTTTTTTAAGATTATTTTTTTTAGTTTAACATTTTTTAATATTTATTTTAATTCATTTATTTTTAAAAAAAATAAATTAACACATGTCAAAATCTAAATTAACCGTGATAAATGTCACGATCTCGTGAGTGAAAATTATACTACGTGTCACTCTCACGTTAAGAGATCCAACTTTATATAATAAGATATATATATATATATTTTAATAACTTTACCTTTTAGAATATAATTTTCTCGAGTAATCGGATCATCGATGTTGAAGCGGTCATCCAGGGGAAAAAAATTTATCTATCATTTATTTATGGAAATCCAGTCCCATAATTACGGGACCAGGTGTGGGAACGACTAACACGAACAAGTTTAGTCCGTGTGGATCCATGGTTTATAATTGGCGATTTAAATGAAATAACCGGTAATGAGGAGAAACAAGGAGGAAATTTAAGTTATGCATCAACTTTCATTTCCTTTAACCTTATGATCCAAACCTGCGGATTCTTGAAATTTACATGCTTAGGTAACACCATGTCCTGGAGAGGAAAATGAAACAAAAAGACAGTACGATGCTGGCTTGATCGGGCCTTAGCTACGGGAGACTGGCATGGAATGTTCACACATTCATATGTTGAATATCTGGCAATGATTGGATCGGACCATATACCAATTGTTGCCACAATTGAGGACAAAATTCCCCGGAAACACGGTCAATTTCGGTTTGACAAACGCTGGATCGGGCAAGACGGTCTGATGGATTCGATTGCAAAAGGATGGGAGATCAACCCAGGGGGAAACAGATCATCGTTTGTCCAGAAAATTAGGAATTGTCGGCGTGAAATATCGAGATGCACTAGAAGAGTTACAACATGCATTAGAAGAGGCCCAAAATGACGATAATAGCACCCAAAAAGAATTGATAGCAATTACCGGAAAATTAATAGAAGCATATCGGGATGAAGAGTATTTCTGGCAACAGAAAAGCTGTACTCTATGGCTCACGGTGGGGGATAAAAACTCCAAATTTTACCATGCACAAGTAATGCAAAGGAGGGCACGAAACAAGATTGTTGGGCTGCATAATGCAGCAGGACTGTGGGTCACATCCGAAAAAGAGGTGGAACAAGTGGCGGTAAACTATTTTGACGACTTATTCACCTCTACGTCCCCGACAGATTTCGAAGAGGCTTTGGGAGAAATCATGCCTCTAGTTTCGGAGTTAAGCAATGACAAACTCACGGCAAGGGCTTCTGAAGAGGAAGTACGGTCGACACTTTTTATGATGCACCCAGAAAAAGCCTCGGGCCCTGACGGAATGACAGCACTATTTTTTCAACGATCTTGGCAAATAGTTAAGACAGACTTAATAGGCTTGGTAAACAGTTTCTTTGAGACGGGAGTTTTTGACCAACAGCTGTATATGACAAATATTTGTCTAATCCCGAAGACGGTAAGACCAAGTCGGATGACGGATTTAAGACCAATAAGTCTTTGTAATGTGGGATATAAGATCATTTCGAAGGTTTTATGCCAGAGGTTAAAGCGATTGTTACCGACTCTCATCTCGGAGACTCAGTCAGCCTTTGTGATAGGTAGATTAATTTCGTATAATATTCTGATTGCTCAAGAGATGTTCCACGGTCTCCGGACCAATAAGTCATGCAAGAGTAAATTTATGGTGATAAAACGGATATGAGTAAAGCGTACGATCGGGTGGAGTGGTCTTTCATTGAACATCTTCTGAGGAAGTTCGGTTTTTCAGAAGAATGGATTACATGGATGATGTGGTGCATTATATCGGTAGAGTATAGAGTACTTATAAATGGACAACCAATAATTCCAAGGAGAGGGCTTCGGCAAGGGGACCCGTTGTCACCATATCTATTCATCCTCTGTACGGAGGTATTAATAGCAAATATAAGGAAGGCAGAAAGAGAGAAATTACTTACAGGATTAAAGGTGGCGAGAGCCAACCCCTCAGTATCACATATACTTTTCGCTGACGATAGTTTATTCTTCTGCAAGGCTACCAAGCACGAATGTGAAACTATATTGCATATACTAGAACAATACGGGTCAGTGTCTGGGCAGCATATTAATTTCGGTAAATCGTCCTTACAATTCGACCATACGGTGGACGAGACGGTACAAAATGAGGTCAAACAATTACTAGGAATCTCCACCATCGGCGGGATGGGAACATATTTAAGTCTTCCCAAAAGTCTCAGCGGAGCAAAAAATAAGATCTTCAACTTCGTCGCAGGAAGACAATAAAATCGAATTAATGGATGGACATCAAGATTTTTATCCAAAGGGGGAAATGAAGTATTAATTAAATATGTGGTGTCAGCAATGCCAACTTTTGTTATGTCATGTTTTCGATTACCCAAGTCCATAACCGCAAAATTAACAAGTGTGGCGGCACGGTTCTTGTGGAGTTCAAATGGAGAATCAAAAGGAATGCATTGGATATCATGGAAGAAATTATGTAGAAGTAAATCGGAGGGAGGTTTAGGCTTTCGAGCAGTCGAGGATTTTAACACAGCACTATTGGCCAAACAGTTATGGAGGTTAATAGAGAAACCGGAGTCCTTGTTCGCGCGGGTCTTCAAGGGTCGGTATTTTCGAAAATCAGACCCGTTAGATCCCATCCGATCTTACTCACCATCATACGGATGAAGGAGTATCATCTCAGCTAGATCTCTGGTCAATAGAGGGCTAATCAAAAGAGTTGGATCAGATTGTTCTATATCAGTATGGAATGACCCGTGGATACCAGCTTCTAAGTCGAGGTCAGCAACTTGCAAGGGGTACAATTATTACCCAAATTTAATGGTCAATCACCTGGTTGACCCAACAACAGAGACGTGGAATACAGTGCTACTGAATGCGATTATTGATCCGGCGGACATAACAATTATTTGGGGCCTGCATATAAGCAGCATATACAAACCAGACTCTTATGGGTGGAACTTCACTGAATCGGGGCGATATACGGTGAAGTCGGGTTATCAAATTGAACAAACAGAGGAAAAAATCGGTCACATTATCACATATGGTCCCGATGTCACGAAGCTTCAAGCCCACTCCTGGAAGTTGAAGTGTACTCCAAAATTACGACATTTTATTTGGCAAACTTTATCGGGCTGCCTAGCGGTCACGTCCAACATGCGAAGTAGAGGAATTGACTGCGACGCACGATGCGCAAGGTGTGGATCAGAAGATGAAACTATTAATCATGTCCTCTTTGAATGTCCTCTGGCATTACAAACATGGGCACTTTCGCATATACCAACACCCACGAGTGTTTTTCCAATATCATCGGTCTTTGCCAATTTTGATCACCTATTTTGGAGAATCCCTCCGGATAATTCGGATATTAGTTTTCCATGTATTGCGTGGTACATCTGGAAAGCGAGAAATGATAAGGTGTTCTCCAATATGGACAGATGTCCACAAGACATACTGAAGCAGGCGAAAGCGGAGGCAATAACCTGGGAATTGGCACAGAGTAGTGACCCTGATGTCATTATTCAAAACTTTGCCCCTGTTTGGTAGCTTCGATATACGAAGGCTGACGGTGTAATATTGATGGTTCTTGGAAGGAGACATATAGTTTTTTCTGGAATAGGTTGGTTTTGTTTTCAGGAAGGAGTCGAAGGGACTATAATGGGAGCAAGAAATCTGCGAAGAAGCATCTCCCCCCTACATGCAGAATTGGAAGCATTCATCTGGGCTATGCATTGTTTGCTCGCAAACTAGAAGACGAAGAACACAAAGGCAGACAATCTAGCAAAAAGTGCTCGTGTCTACCCAGTGGATATTACTTTTGTAAACTCGGTACCACCGGTTTGGATCTCCGAACCGTTCTAGGTATCTAGGCTGTTGATAAAAAAAAAAAAACTTTACCTTTTAGAATTATGAATGTGAAATTGAGAAACTATCAATTTCGTTATCTAGAATTGGGGAATGAGAAATTCTTTTCTTTTTAGGATTGTATTCCATTTTAAGTTTTTGGTTTTTTAAAAATTATTAATTGTTCCTTCATTTTTTAAAACTTTAGCTTTGTATAATTGTAATCTATTATTTAATTTCCATTTCTTTTTAGGATTGTAATCTATTGTTTAATTTTTTATTCTAAACTAAAATATGGTTTTTTAACTTTGGCTTTTATTTATAATTTTTGTTTAATTTTTCTTAATCTAAACATAACTACTTCTTCCATTTACTTTTTAGGATTAGGAATCGATTTTAAATCGTATATTAATAATTTTCTTTTAAAATTTAGAGTATATTTATAATTTTCTTTTTTTTAAAGTTTAATCGTAGTTGTATATTATAAAATTTTAAGTTTTTTTTTTTTATCATTTTCCTTTATTATAAGTTTTCCTTACTTACACTTGTTTTTTTTTGTAAGATTGTCTTTTTTACTTTACATTTTTTAATATTTACTTTAATTTATTTGTACTAATATTGTCTTTTTTTAGTTTAACCTTTTTAATATTTACTTTAATTTATTTTTACTAAGATTGCTTTTTTAGTTTAACCTTTTTAATATTTACTTTAATTTATTTTTACTTTTTAATTAAATTGACACATGTCAATATCTAAATTAATAACCGTGACAAATTTCACAATCTCGTGATTAAAAATTATCCTACATGTCACACTGATGTCGAGGGATCCAGCTTTATATAATAAGATATATAGCAAATTGGTGATATATATTATTTTGGGCTAATTTAGAAATCTCAACAAAGACAATGATATGCTATTATTTGAATACATGCGAGTAAATTGAATTTTAATTTTGATTCAACAAGTTTTAAAATTGATTTTTTTTTGTTTGGTGGAAAAGTCTCACATCGACAACTATTTTTCTCTCTACTCCTTTTTTATACATAGACAACTTAATTATCCTAAAAATTTAAAGTTAAAATTGAAACTTGACTATCCTACAACACATCAACTTAAAATTCAAAGTTTTTTCATAATTTCAAAAAAAACAAAAATCGGCCAAAAATCGGATTAATTATATCAAAATCGGATTAATTCGGTCAACGCCTAACTCCACCGTCTAGACACTAATCTCCAAGGTGTCCGGCCGCCTAACGCCTAGACGGCCGCTTTTTAGAACATGGTATAGATATAAGAGCATCTCCAATAGGGGTTCTTAGGGGGATTCTTAATGCAAAAAATAAAATTAAATAGAAAAGTTAAGAACCGGTTCTTAAATAATAACTTTAAGAGATGGTTCTTAGGTGAGGTTCTTAGCCACGTGTCGATGTATAATTCGCCGGATTTTTATTTTTACTTTTTTTAAACTTTAACTTATAAAACAATTTTAATTTTTTTTTTTAAAAACTTTTTCTTAACTTCAACTTTAAAAAAGTTGTTTCAAAATTTTCATGTTTGTTTCAAATTTCATTCAATGCAATATATTTTATGTTTTATTTAAGAAAATAAACTCTTCTTAAAATAAAATAATTTTCATAATTTTTTTTATTAAGAATCTCATCAGAAGCTCTACCATTGGACGAAAAAAAAAAAATTAATAAAGTTGTGAAGTTTTTAAATAAAATTTATAAAAAAAAAATTGGTAAGAACCCATGAGGGGTTCTAAAGTCTAGAGTCAGACACATAAAAGGAAGAACCATGCGTACATGACAACACTTGGTTTTGGTGATTTGAAGTATTGTGAATTTTAAATTAATACAACATTGTTTTTTCACACCATTTTAAATTCATAAAGAAAATAAAAAATAAACTATTAAATGTATATAAGATTCATAATAGAGAAATTGATCAAAATAGCACATTTTGAAAACTTTCTGACCAAACTAACACCCTAATAAAAAAGCCCCATTTTTAGCATTCATTAAAGACCCAAAAGACCATTTTATCCTTAGTTTACTTGCATTTATTATTAAAATAAAATACAAAAGAAATTTACCCAAATTTTTTTCTTTCTCTCCCGATCTAAGATCTGGGAATTTAGCGATCTCATCAATCATCGCTGATCATCTATTTTGCGATCTCATCAATCATCACCGATCATCTCTCGATCATCATCAATCATCATCTATTTCAGGCACGACTCAAAGAATCACTTCACCATCGCCGTCGTCATCATCTTCTTCTCCGATGGCTGAAACGAACGAGATTCTCGTGAAGCAGATTCGTGTCTATCAGAACGAGAACGTGTGATTCGGCTCTTTTCAACAATGGTTAGTCACTTTTAGCATCTCAGTTTCTCTCGCTACGAGCTTCTTAGGTTTTTCGATCCCTTCTTTTCAGCTTGCGTGAAAATCCTTTCTTGTCGTTTGAAATTGATTCTTCTCGCTGTTGTTCGGATGAATCGTTGGATGATTCATATGCTTATTGTTAGAATTTGTTCCGATTGGTGTGGAATTGGCTGCCCTTGATGTCTTTGGTGATGGACGTTTTCTTAGTTTCCTTGATTTGACTTGCGAGGGGAATTTTGTTCTGATTCGTATGCTTAAGCTCCTCATTATTGTTTTCTATTTTTATTGCCTTGTTCAGAGTTTTCTTTACCTCAGATTTTACGGCCAATTCCAAAGACTACAAGAGTACTGTGATTGGTCTACACTAGCGTGGGTGGTTTTGTCTTATATCTCAAAGATCCGTGAGGCTTTGCTGTTTTTGTTTTGGTTTCACTAATTTGCTTTGACAAAGAAACTCGAGATCATTTATGGTTAGTCACTTGATGAAAGAGTCGTACAGCCACTTTCATCAAGTATGGTTCTCTTCTCTCAAACATTTGTACTTTAACCTAGCATTTAGATCATGATATGCATATTGTTACCTATTGTCCACTTGTGGAAGTTTCGAAGTTTTGATGGTTAATGGTGCAGCAAAATTGTATCTGTCAAAAGTAAACAGATCGAGCGGAGCTGCAATAGATATGTGGATAAAGGTGGCATTCACATTCTTTTACCCCTTTTATGTACTTCCCCTCCAATTCTTCACATGTACTGTAATGAATAATCCTCTGGTAGACCAACGAACTTGATGCAAATACTGAGTACTACATCGAGCTGCTAGCTAAGGGAACATGCAAATCCAAAGAGCAGATCAATGAGGACATCAAGCGACCTAAATATCTTCAAGCACAAGCAGCCATTGACTATGGAATTGCAGACAAGATAGCTGACTCGCAGGATAGTTCTTTCGAGAAACGGGTAACTTTCAAATTATACTTATATTCACCCAAAAAAAACAAGTAATCTTTGTGTTGGCTTCATTCATGCTAAAATGGAACTTACGTTTGGGTTTACGTTTGGGTTTAGGATTACGATGGGACTCTTGCCCAGAGAGCCATGGGAAGACCATGAGAAGGCAGTCTAACAGCTCCAGCCGGACTAAGATGATCAATTCACCAGAAGAAATAAAAAGTTTAAATCTCAATTTCCCTAGTCACTCTGGAATATGTAGCTGCTACAATCTATAAGCAAACAAATGTAGTATTAACATACAAAAGTGTTGGCAAAAAGAAGATATTTCTTTATTTCTTTGTGTAGACAAAACAACAACACAACAACACATTTGTTCTGATGTTACAATCTATCAGCTTTCATCATTTGAATATTTCTTTATTTCTTTGTGTAGACAAACCAACAACACATTTGTTCTGACGCTTCATTTAAGCATGGAAATCTACAGGAAATATCGTTTTCTGTTTTTGTTAATTTCAGAAGACTTTCCGAAATACGTTATATATGTTCCTAAATACGTTTCATTTTCAAGAAAGGATCAGTTTTAATCATTTTTTTATTTAGGAAGTCTTTCCGGAATACGTTATATATATTCCTAAATACGTTTCATTTTCAAGAAAAGATCAATTTTAATCATTAATTCATTTAGAAAGTCTTTCCGAAATACGTTATATATGTTCCTAAATACGATTCATTTTCAAGAAAATATCATTTTTCATCATTTGTTCATTTAGGAAGTCTTTCCGAAATACGTTATATATGTTCCTAAATACGTTTCATTTTCAAAAAAAGATCAGTTTTAATCATTTGTTCATTTAGGAAGTCTTTCCGAAATACGTTATATATCTTCCTAAATACGATTCATTTTCAAGAAAAGATCATTTTTCATCATTTAGGAAAGCTTTCCTAAATACGTTATATATGTTCCTAAATACGTTTCATTTCCAGAAAGGATCATTTTTCATCATTTAGGAAGACTTTCCTAAATA
The DNA here is from genome assembly GCA_030161315.1 of Eutrema japonicum. Lineage (NCBI taxonomy): Eukaryota > Viridiplantae > Streptophyta > Magnoliopsida > Brassicales > Brassicaceae > Eutrema > Eutrema japonicum. The sequence goes on from BSQW01000006.1 coordinate 42,066,799, forward strand.
CGTTATAAATGTTCCTAAATGGTTCCTAAATACGTTTCATTTCCAGAAAAGATCATTTTTCATCATTTAGGAAAGCTTTCCTAAATACGTTATATATGTTCCTAAATACGATTCATTTTCAAGAAAGGATCATTTTTTCATCATTTGTTCATTTCGGAAGACTTTCCGAAATACGTTATATATGTTCCTAAATACGTTTCATTTTCAAAAAAGGATCATTTTTCATCATTTGTTCATTTCGGAAGTCTTTCAGAAATACGTTATATATGTTCCTAAATACATTTCATTTTCAAGAAATGATCAGTTTTCATCATTTGTTCATTTAGGAAGTCTTTCCGAAATACGTTATATATGTTCCTAAATACGATTCATTTTCAAGAAAGGATCATTTTTCATCATTTGTTCATTTCGGAAGACTTTCTGAAATACGTTATATATGTTCCTAAATACGTTTCATTTTCAAAAAGGATCATTTTTCATCATTTGTTCATTTCGGAAGTCTTTCAGAAATACGTTATATATGTTCCTAAATACATTTCATTTTCAAGAAATGATCAGTTTTCATCATTTGTTCATTTAGGAAGTCTTTCCGAAATACGTTATATATGTTCCTAAATGGTTCCTAAATGGTTCCTAAATTTTTCATCATTTATTTATTTCGGAAGACTTTCCAAAATACGTTATATATGTTCCTAAATACGTTTCATTTTCAAGAAAGGACCAGTTTTCATCATTTGTTCATTTAGGAAGTCTTTCCGAAATACGTTATATATGTTCCTAAATACGATTCATTTTCAAGAAAGGATCATTTTTCATCATTTGTTCATTTCGGAAGACTTTCTGAAATACGTTATATATGTTCCTAAATACGTTTCATTTTCAAAAAAGGATCATTTTTCATCATTTGTTCATTTCGGAAGTCTTTCAGAAATACGTTATATATGTTCCTAAATACATTTCATTTTCAAGAAATGATCATTTTTCATCATTTGTTCATTTAGGAAGTCTTTCCGAAATACGTTATATATGTTCCTAAATACGTTTCATTTTCAAAAAAAGATCAGTTTTAATCATTTGTTCATTTAGGAAGTCTTTCCGAAATACGTTATATATCTTCCTAAATACGATTCATTTTCAAGAAAAGATCATTTTTCATCATTTAGGAAAGCTTTCCTAAATACGTTATATATGTTCCTAAATACGTTTCATTTCCAGAAAGGATCATTTTTCATCATTTAGGAAGACTTTCCTAAATACGTTATAAATGTTCCTAAATGGTTCCTAAATACGTTTCATTTCCAGAAAGGATCATTTTTCATCATTTAGGAAAGCTTTCCTAAATACGTTATATATGTTCCTAAATACGATTCATTTTCAAGAAAGGATCATTTTTTCATCATTTGTTCATTTCGGAAGACTTTCCGAAATACGTTATATATGTTCCTAAATACGTTTCATTTTCAAAAAAGGATCATTTTTCATCATTTGTTCATTTCGGAAGTCTTTCAGAAATACGTTATATATGTTCCTAAATACATTTCATTTTCAAGAAATGATCAGTTTTCATCATTTGTTCATTTAGGAAGTCTTTCCGAAATACGTTATATATGTTCCTAAATACGATTCATTTTCAAGAAAGGATCATTTTTCATCATTTGTTCATTTCGGAAGACTTTCTGAAATACGTTATATATGTTCCTAAATACGTTTCATTTTCAAAAAGGATCATTTTTCATCATTTGTTCATTTCGGAAGTCTTTCAGAAATACGTTATATATGTTCCTAAATACATTTCATTTTCAAGAAATGATCAGTTTTCATCATTTGTTCATTTAGGAAGTCTTTCCGAAATACGTTATATATGTTCCTAAATGGTTCCTAAATGGTTCCTAAATTTTTCATCATTTATTTATTTCGGAAGACTTTCCAAAATACGTTATATATGTTCCTAAATACGTTTCATTTTCAAGAAAGGACCAGTTTTCATCATTTGTTCATTTAGGAAGTCTTTCCGAAATACGTTATATATGTTCCTAAATACGATTCATTTTCAAGAAAGGATCATTTTTCATCATTTGTTCATTTCGGAAGACTTTCCGAAATACGTTATATATGTTCCTAAATACGTTTCATTTTCAAAAAATGATCAGTTTTCATCATTTGTTCATTTCGGAAGTCTTTCAGAAATACGTTATATATGTTACTAAATACATTTTATTTTCAAGAAAGGATCAGTTTTCATCATTTGTTCATTTAGGAAGTCTTTCTGAAACACGTTATATATGTTCCTAAATACGATTCATTTTCAAGAAAGGATCATTTTTCATCATTTGTTCATTTCAGAAGACTTTCTGAAATACGTTATATATGTTCCTAAATACGTTTCATTTTCAAGAAATGATCAGTTTTCATCATTTGTTCATTTAGGAAATCTTTCCGAAATACGTTATATATGTTCTTAAATGGTTCCTAAATACGTTGCATTTCCAGAAATGATCATTTCAACATTTGTATCTTTCTTTATTTGTGTAGGCAAACAACAACACATGTTTGGATGCTTCATTTACGCATGAAAATCAACATGTAATATAGTCTTTTTTAGTTTGTCTCTGCATGACTTTGAAATCATACTTTTTCTGTTTCTTGTTGATTTAGGAAGGCTTTCCTAAATACGTTATATATGTTCCTAAATGTTTCCTAAATACGTTGCATTTCCAGAAAGGATCATTTCAACATTTGTATATTTCTTTCTTTGTGTAGGCAAACAACAACATATGTTCGGATGCTTCATTTACGCATGAAAATCAATATGTAATATAGTCTTTTATAGTTTATCTCTGCATGACTTTGAAATCATACTTTTTATCTTTCTTGTTGATTGAGGAAGGCTTTCCTAAATATGTTATATATGTTCTTAAATGTTTCCTAAATACGTTGAATTTCCAGAAAGAATTATTTCAACATTTGTATATTTCTTTCTTTGTGTAGGCAAACAACAACACATGTTCGGATGCTTCATTTACGCATGAAAATCAACAGGTAATATAATCATTTATAGTTCGTCTCTTCATGACTTAAGCGAAATCATACTTTTTATGTTTCTTGTTGATTTAGTAAGGTGTTGGGATGGGAACAAAGGTCGGCAAATCGACTTTGGATCATTAAATAGAATATCTTCAACAAGCTTGATCATCGACTCAACTTTGTTATTTACCTGAAATGATAAATAGATATATTCGAACACCAAGAAATCTTCCGATAAAAGAAGAAGACAAAGACAACACAGAAACCATCACAACCTGAAAAGAAAATCATGGGAAAAAAACGTAATCTCAATACCAGCTATATAACACTCAATAAATGTCCTTGATAACAACATTGGGACAAACTTAGCTATTTAGATCCAGATCCTCTGGACTATGCTTATCCAGCTCCTTCGCCACAAACACGCCTTGATTTACAATCAACACATCGATCGGCTCCGATTCGTCAATCGCCTTCGACACGGCGTCGTAATCGCGAACGTCGGCGGAAAACGTGGCGACTTCAACACCAGTGGCGAGCTTGATAGATTGTTTGGCCTCCTCGAGCTTTCCGGCGGATCGGGCGAGGATGGAGACGCGAGGACCCTCGGAAGCGGCGCGTTGGGCGAGAGCAAGACCTATGCCGCTAGATCCGCCGGTGATGAAGACGTGACGTGACTTGATTAGGATTCGGATGGGATGAGGGCGTACGTACGATTAAGGCCAAGATAACGAGAAGCGAGAGTGGGACAAGGGGTATGAGGAAGAGAAGGAAGAACGTAGAAATTGCCGCCATGGATCTCGTCACAAGCTCGCCGATGTGAAGCTCCCTTCACTCAATAGAGATAACCACCGATCCAAAAATTCGGTTAAGGATTTCTCTCTGAACCGGTCAATGTGAACAAGGAGAATCAGCATCTTCGATTTTTTTTGTTTTGTTTGGGTTATCAATGATTGATTTTAGAGTATAATAGAGGATACATAAGTCTTTTTCCCTTTTAATGAATGCTAATTTTGGGATTTTCAACCTTGGGTGCTAAATTATTGAACTTTAAGTTTTTTGGTGCTATTTTATAGAATTGCCCTTCATAATATATCAAAACTAATAAAATAAAAAAATAAAGTATGAAAAATAGAAAATATATAATAAAAAAATGTAAACTATTAAATCTATATAAGATTCATGATGTATCAAATTAGAAAATATTAATTTTATCAATTAGATTCAGTTTTAAGTTATATATATAAGATTGAAATTTGATTCTTAAGCTGTCTCATCATTAAGAGAGATTGTTTATGGATAATATGGATCAATTTTGAACCTTTTTAATATTGAATTTCAAAACGTAATTTTTGGATAATTAAACGAGTGTTTGATTTTAAAATCAAGCAAGACAAAGAAGAGAAACGATGTGGAGACTTTGAAAAAGATTTTGAACAGAATTGAGAGAAATGGATACAGAATTGTGGGTTTAGGCCCTAAACTTTAGGGTATATGGAAGAGCCTTTTTGTGTTTTAGATTTGCAGCAGACAGAAAGAGAAACCAGGGTTTAAAGTTTAAGACAACTTCATTTTCGGCTGGAATATTTCAAATATCATTAGCTTGTAACACAAACGATCATTTTGTCTCGAAACAACAGAACATTTCCTTCGTTAACAGAGTATAAAATAGAGGAAACAAAACCACAGACTATGAAACTCGATACTATATAGCCTAAGATTAAGCCTTTTAAGTGGGTTGCAAAGTTTGTAGAACCAAAGTTCAACGTCTGGCTGTTCTTCTGGCTTTAAAGAACCTCTCTCTGATTGAGACCAACTCCTTTGTGGCTTCACTCGTTGCCAACCGGTTCGTCGGAGATTCATCACAACACCTAAGTCCCACATCCTAAACCAGTGTCAAGCACTCAGAAAGAGGGAACCCGACTCTGAGACCGCTTTGAAGAATCGATTCATCTGCAATGTCCAATACTCGCTCTGGCAACGCCAACTTGGTGCAGTTGTGTAGTGTAAAGTCTCCCCCAAATAACTCATTGGTTGGTTTTTTCCCAGTGAACATTTCCAGTACGAGAACCCCGAAGCTATACACATCACCATGTATTGATGGCTGCCCTCCCATTCCATATTCTGCACCATAATTCAAATAAAAAAAAACTGGAGTAATAAAAGTATACATTAATTTTCTTCATTCAAACAGTACATACAGATGTGTGATATAGTTTTACCTGGTGCTGCATAGCCTATGGTTCCTCTAACGCCGGTGGAGCTGAGTTGATTAAGGAAGGAGTCCTGGTCGAATTTTAGGAGGAGCCGAGCCAGACCAAAGTCGCTAACATGGGCAGTCAAATCATCGTCTAGAAGGACGTTGCTTGGTTTGAGATCGCAGTGAGCTATAGGTTCATGACAATGAACATGAAGATAGTCCAAAACAGAAGCCACATCTATAGTAATGTTGAGTCTTTCAAAGAGAGTCAAGGTTCTTGAGGGCCTACAAATCTCTTCGACTTCCTCTGGGTGCAACCACGTGTCCAAGCTTCCATTTGGCATGAACTCGTAAACTAGAGCTCTAAAATCGTTTCCATCAAAATCAGCACTAGAACAGACAGTGACCAACTTCACAAGGTTGCGATGCCTTATACCTCCTAATGCTTCACATTCCGCCATGAAACTTTTATCAGCTCCACGTTTGCAGAGATTCAAAACTTTAATGGCAACAGCCTTGTTCGTGGACCCAAGAAATCCTTTAAACACAGCCCCAAAGTTACCTGACCCAATCAAATTGCTGGAAGAGAAGCCACCAGTTGTCTTGTGGAGCTCATTATAACTTATCTTTTCATAAAAGGTCTTCAGGGGGAAGAGAGACCGATCACTCTCATTATTGTTAGCCCTTACACTCTTCATTCTCTGTTTGTACCGGCATAGAGAAACCACAGACAAAAATAACAGCAAAAGTGTTGCTATACCTGCACTGACAGAGATAGCGACTATCTTTCGGACTGATGAATGCCTTCCTGATAATTCTACGGAACATGGCTCAAGCTGTAATGACGCGATGCCTCCACATAGGTTTATGTTACCAATGACTGACACTGCACTGGCATTCTGAAATATCCCTTCTGTTGGCAGAGCACCTTCGAAGTTGTTTATAGAGAGATTGAGATTCTGCAGCTTGGAAAAGTTCGCCATATATTCAGGTATTGTACCAGAGAGATTGTTCTTAGACAGATCTAGGAATCTGAGGCCAGTCAACCCTCTTATATCCGGAATGGGCCCGAAAAATGAATTCCCTTGTAACAAAAGGTATTCTAGTGAGAGACAGTTCGCCAAGGTCTTTGGAATCTGTCCTGATAGTTTATTGTACGAAACGTCTAGACCAACCAGAAATTTAAGGTTTCCAACATCTTCTCTCATAGGGCCAACCAACAAATTATATGAGACATTTAAGAAGACAAGAGATGGAAGTTCCATAAGCTCATGAGGTATGCTGCCATTCAACTTATTATTACCGAGGTTCAGTTCTAGAAGGTACCTGCAACTTCCAAGACTTGAAGGGATGCTTCCTTCAAAAATGTTGTTAAGCATATAGAGATATGTTAGCCAAGTGATGTTGCCCAAGGAAGATGGTATCTCTCCAGACAGTCTATTTGAATAGAGCCAGACTTTTCTTAATTTAGAAAGTTCTCCCAACGAGGGAGGAAGTTTGCCTGTCAACAGATTTCCACCCAAGCCTAATGTTTGAAGGCTTACGAGATTCCGCATACCATGAGGAATACTTCCAGAGACGAGATTTTCGTCAAGAGAGAGCTCAGTTAATTGAGTGGAGAGATTGGCTATGGAGACATGCAACTGACCTCCGAGTTTGTTGTAGCCAACATACATGTACTGCAACTGAGTGCAGTTAGCCAGAGCACCAAGAAAATCAAGACCACCAGAAGAGTAGTTTCCCAGAGAGTTATGATGAAGGCCTAGCCATAATAAATTCCGAAGTTTCCCGAAACTAAATGGTATACTTCCAGTAAGATAGTTGGATGAAATACTAAGATGTCGAAGAGTTGAGATATTGGAAATTGTCTCTGGAATGGTCCCCGTGAAATTATTTATCCCCATATATAGTCTTTGTAGGTTAGGGAGAAGAGAGCCAAAGTCAGGTCTAAGGGTGCCTGAGAAACTGTTGCTGGTTATGGACAGGAACACTAGTGAGGACAGGTTGTAAATTGGAAGAGGGAAAACACCTATAAACTTGTTTACTGCTATTCAGAAGAACACCATCTGTTTCAGTCTGGCTATACTCCCAGGGATCTCTCCTTCTATTTGGTTATATGTAAAATCAAGCATATGGAGTGATGTCAGGTTTCCCAATGAGGCAGGGAATTTCCCTGTTAGATTGTTTCTACCAAGAGATAGAAAGACAAGCTTAGAAAGCAAACCGAACTCAGAAGGCACACCTTGTTCAAGATGATTTGATGTTAAATCAAGGGATGAAAGGCTAGAGAAATTAGACAGAACGACCGGGATAGCCCCGCCAAGAAAGTTATTGCTCATGTTCAAATATTGAAGCCTGAACAAGTTTCCAACCTCTAAAGGGATGGCACCACGGAAAAAGTTGTCTGCAAGATTCAATGATCTAAGAAATGAGAGGTTACCGACAAAGGGAGAGACTATACCAGTAAGTTTCATCCCTCCAAGGTCCAGACCGGTTACTCTTCTGTATTTGGCGCCGCACTTAACTCCAGTCCACGTACAGAGAGGCATGGAGTCATTCCATGAGCCTAACACAACTCTACTTGTTTCGGAAACTTGAGACTTAAACTCGAGCAATGCTTGTTTATCAGTCTCCTCCGTCAATGTCATTGTTTGAGCACAGACCACATCTGAAATTTCAAGTGACACAATGAAGAGGAAAGCAGATACAAGAATCAGCCTCACGACGATTAAAAGCAAAGCCATGGAGACACAACAGAGACAATTCCTCTTTCTTTCACACCCAGGATAACAGTTTTTTTATAATATTTTGAGCAAATAGAAATCTTTCGCCTCTGAATATGCAATATTTTGAGCATATTAGCTTACAAAAACTGGACAAATAGAGTAAGGAAATTCCAAAACTACGAGACTTGGTAAACAGAATATCAATCCTCATTGACTTTGACTGCTTTCCCAAGTCATCTGTCAAGCGTTATCAAATATATAACACTAAAACAACTACCATTACTATTGAATAATAGCCAGGGAATCCTTAGAAAGTGACCATAGCATCAACGATTTCCACCAAATTGCTTCTACAGTTTTTTCCAGCACACTACAATCAAAATAATACCATAAAATTAGTTTTTAATTTGACATGTCTCAACTCTTAACCCTACCTAGCAGAAGAAAACTTGAAATATCACTAAATAATAATCCAGTAAAATATACAAATAACCTTTGTTCAATTTTCTTCATAGATTTTTTTTTTCAATAATACAAATAGTTGACAGGATTGAAGAATTAATACAGCAAAAAAAAAATTGCAGTTTACCTCTTTGATCTGCTTGGGACAGAAACAGCAAGCGTTGCATCTTATGTTCTAGATTGCTGCTCAAACGAATCATCAAGAGGTCCTTATATTTTCTGTTCCCTCCTATGAGAAACATATCTTGTGGCTCTCATTCTTCATATAGAGACACAAGTCATGCCTCTGTTCCGGCCTGAAATCCCAAAGCGCATTTTCCATTGTAGATCAATAAAGGCAGTCTCTTTCGAATCTCCTGAACAAACGGGTACCAAAAAAGATTTTTGAGCAGATTAAGAGAGAGAGAGAGGGACACAGAACTGACGATTAGAAGAGAAGTGAGGGTTTTAGGGACGAAATGTGTGTTGTTTTTGTGTTAACCAAACGGGAAAATGTAAAACCACAACTACTTCTTCATCTTTCATACATGGAACTCTCTATTTAAGCTTTAACACAAAGGTTGGCAGTAAAACCACTCCATCATCACAAGACAACCACAAGTTCATCAATGGCTCAAACCCATTGATCACTCAGATAATGAAAACATAAAAACAACTGAAATACAAAAACGAAAATTTGAATGAAAGCTGAAAAACTCCAAATAAAATCCATCCTTTGTCTGCTAATAACACAAGCATTCATTAACACTATTTTCTGCAATTCTTCTAAGTATGTTTAATAGAGACAAACCACATTTTATATATATATGCCTCATCAGATTTAAGTGGGTTGCAAAGTTTGTAGAGAAAAAACCATAAACACCTCAAAGAATGGTTGTTCTTCTGGCTTTAAAGAACCTCTCTCTGATTGAGATTAACTCCTTTGCGGCTTCATTCGTTGCCAACCGTTTTTTCGGAGTTTCTTCACAGCACCTAAGTCCCAACTCCAAAACCACTTTCAAGCACTCAGCAACGGGGAAACCAACTCTGAGACCACTGTGAAGAATCGATTCATCTGCAATGTCCAATACTCTCTCCGGCAACGCTGACTTGATGTAGGTGTAGAGGGTAAAGTTTCCTCCAAATAGCTCATGGGTTGGTCTTTTTCCAGTGAACATTTCCAAAAGAAGAACCCCAAAGCTATACACATCACCATGTATTGATGGTTGTCCTCCCATTCCATATTCTGCACCATAATTCACATAAACAACATCGACCACAAGATTGTCATGCAAAAGAATTATACTAATTTTCTTCATATAACATATGTGTGATAGTTTTACCTGGTGCGGCATAGCCGATGGTTCCTCTTACACCAGCCGAGCTGAGTTGGTTGAGGAAGGACTCTTTGTCTAATCTGAAGAGAAGCCGAGCCAAACCAAAATCGCTAACATGGGCAGTCAAATCGTTGTCTAGAAGGACGTTGCTTGGCTTCATATCGCAATGAGCTATAGGTTCATGACAATGAACATGAAGATATTCCAAAACAGAAGCAACGTCTATCGCTATGTTCAGCCTTTCAAGAAGTGTCAAAGTTCTTGAGGGCCTTCGAATCTCTTCGACTTTCTCCGGGTGCAGCCACATATCTAGGCTTCCATTAGGCATGAAATCATAGATAAGAGCTCTGAAATCGTTTCCTTGGAAATCAATACTTGTACAAGTCGTCAATAGTTTCACAAGATTGCGATGCCTTATGTCCCTGAGGGATTCACATTCTGCCATAAAGCTCTTCATAGCTCCACGTCTCTCGAGGTTTAGAACTTTCACTGCAACAACTTTGTTCTCTGTTGGGAGCAATGCCTTAAACACTGTACCAAAGCTCCCTGATCCAATCAGATTTTTGGAAGAGAAACCATCCGTCGCATTTCGGAGATATGCATAACTAATCTTTTCATGGAAAACCTCCAGTGTGGAAGGAGTTGGATTATTGATCTGCTGGTTCTTCTTTCTTTTTCGGAACCAACATAGAGAAGCACAAGCTATGAAAAACAGCAAAAGCAAAGATATGCCTACGCTGACCCCGATTGCAACTTTCTTTAAATGAGAGGAATCATCTGTCTCCACTAGTGGTGCTTGCGCGAGGCATGGCTTTAGTTGAAATGCCCTGATGCCTCCACATAGATCTTTGTTTCCAAATACAGAAACAATACTAGTATTCTGAAATTTTCCTTCTGTTGGCACATTTCCCTTGAAATTGTTAATGGATAGATTGAGATACTCCAACGAGAGAAAGTTTGCAAAATATTCAGGTATACTTCCAGAGAGATTATTTTTCGAAAAATCAACTCTTTTAACACCCAACAACCCTTTTATATCTGGGACATCTCCATCAAAAGAGTTTCCTTGCAGATAAAGATTTCTCATCGAAAGACACTTTCCCAAGGTTTGTGGAAGTTGTCCCGATAATTTGTTATCACTCACAGATAGCGTAACAAGATGTTCTAATCGTCCAACATCTTTCGGTAGGGAGCCGGTCAAGGAATTGTGTGGCATGCTAAGGGTAAGAAGAGGTGAAATTTGCATAATTTTCCGAGGTATAGTCCCATTCAGCTTATTATACCCAACATATAAATATAGCAAATGGCTACATCTACCGAGACTTGGAGGAATGATTCCTTGGAAACTATTGTTATACAAATAGAGTCTTTCTAACCGAGTGATATTGTCCATAAAAGATGGTATCTCTCCTAACAATCTGTTTGAATGCAGACTTAAAACTACTAATCCTAAAAGCTTCCCAAGAGAGGCTGGGAGTGGTCCTGTCAACAAATTTTCTTCTAAACTAAGTGTTTGTAGGTTTATGAGGTTCCCAATGTCATGAGGAATGCTTCCAGAGATGCGATTCCTTTCAAGGTTTAAATAGATGAGGTTCCTGGACAGATTGGCAATGGAGGTAGGTAAGACACCCCCAAGCCTATTCTCACCCACACTTAAGGTATGTAGTTGAGTGCAGTTAGTCAATGCACCAAGAAACTCAAGATCTCTGAAAGAGTAACTTCCCAAAGAATTAACATGAAGAACTAGGTATTGCGAATTCCGTAATTTCCCAAAGCTTGGAGAAATACTTCCTATGAAACTGTTATATTCGATTCCCAATTTTTGTAGAGTTGAGATATTGGCAAGTGTTGTTGGAATGACTCCTGTGAGATAATTTCTTCCCAAATATAGCTCTCGAATATTTGGTAGTAGGTTTCCAAAATCAGGCTTGAGGCTGCCCGAGAAACCATTACCAAATATGTTCAAAAACGCAAGTGAAGACATATTGTAGAAAGCGGGAGGAAAAACACCTGAGAAATTGTTCATTGATAATTCAAGATGCACCATTTGAGTCAATCTAGCCATACTATCCGGAACTCCTCCTTCTATATTGTTATCTCCAAAGCCAAGATGTTTGAGTGATGTCAAGTTTCCTAGAGATGCATGGAGCTTCCCTTTCAGGTTGTTTTTACCAAGATATAATCTAACAAGATTTGTCCTCCAAGATGATTTGAATATAAACCGAGCTTCAACAATCTAGAGCAATTATAAAGATTGGCGGGAATCTCTCCCTCGAGAGAATTAAAGCTCATATTCAAGTATTCAAGTCTAAACAAGTATCCCACCTCTTGAGGGATGGTACCACCAAAAGAATTATTAGTGAGATTGAGTGATCTGAGAAACGAAAGATTACCAATAGATGGTGATATCACCCCGCTCAATTGTAGTCCCCCGAGGTCCAAACTAGTAACTCTCTTGTGTTTGCGGCTACATGTAACCCCATTCCAATTGCAGAGAGGGAATGAGTTATTCCATGAAGACAAGATAACTCTTTTTTCATCAGAAACTCGAGACTTAAACTCGAGCAACGCTTGCCTATCAGTTTCATCGGTAAACTCATATGCTTCAAGTAGCATGAGAGCATTGAGAGCGAGTAACAGAAACAGTCTCATGCTTCTCATGTTTTGTAGGAAAGTGAATATATACAAGGAACGAAGCAAATGCAAGATGCATTTAAAGAAACAGATGGACTCTTGCTATCTAAGTCAATTAGTCAACCGTCTAAAATGACGGAATCGTCTTTATGATATTTCGATAGACATCATGTGGTGGCTGGATAATTATTAGACACATAACTCGTTGATTCAAAATTTTCATAGACCAAGTCAAGTAGGATTGGAGTTATAATAATAAAAAAAGAATTGATGGATCAATGCAATAACCAACACACCATTTAAGCGTGCAAGTCAGCTTGATCAACCATATAAATATACACAAAACAAACATAAAATAAGCTCTTTACAGGTCCCAAACAGACAATGTTTCTTAAATGCAAGCCAACCAAAAAAGACTCGGGAAATTTATCCAACATGAGTTGATGAAAAACAAACAGATAACCAAATTCTCCGGTTAGAGTATATATATTGATCGATTTCAAAACATCCTCAGATTACACCACTGGTCGATCAATCAAGTCATATATCAGCCTCATAAATAAATAAAATAAAACAAAGGTTGGGAAAACTTATCTTGATCATCTAGATGAGAAATTGTATCAAGCAACAAAAAAATCACTAATGAAAAGAAAGCATAATGACTGAAAAAATCTATATATATATATATATTGTCTACAAATAACACAACCACTCATTAACAATATTCTGCAAGCATACGTATGTTTAATAGAGAAAAAACCACAAATTATGAAAGACAATATTGATACTATATAGTATCTAGGCCTCATGTTAAGCCTTTTAAGTTGGATTCAACGTCTGGCTGTTCTTCTCGCTTTGAAGAACCTCTCTCTGATTGAGATCAACTCTTTTGTGGCTTCACTTGTAACCAACCGATTCGCCGGAGATTCTTCACAACACCTAAGCCCCACCTCAAAAACCAGTTTTAAGCACTCCGCAATAGGGAAACCGACTCTCAGACCGCTATGAAGAATAGATTTGTCTGCAATGTCCAATACTCTTTCTGGCAATGCAGACTTGGTGTAGCTTTGTAGTATAAAATCTCCACTGAATAGCTCATTGGTTGGTCGTTTCCCAGTGAACATTTCCAGAATGAGAACCCCAAAGCTATACACATCACCGTGTATGGATGGCTGCCCTCCCATTCCATATTCTGCACCATAATTCACAACAACAAGTTTGAAGTGAAAAAAGAACATACTAGTTTTATTCATTCAAACGTTAAAGATGTGTGATAGTTTTACCTGGTGCGGCATAGCCGACGGTTCCTCTGACACCACCCGAGCTTAGTTGGTTATAGAATGACTCTTGGTCGAATTTGAGGAGAAGTCGAGCGAGACCAAAGTCGCTAACATGGGCAGTCAAATCATCGTCTAGAAGGACGTTGCTTGGCTTGAGATCGCAATGAGCTATAGGTTCATGACAATAAACATGAAGATAGTCCAAAAGAGAAGCCACATCTATCACTATGTTGAGCCTTTCAAGAAGTGTCAAGGTTCTTGAAGGCCTACGAATCTCTTCGACTTCCTCTGGGTGCAGCCACATATCTAGGCCTCCATTCGGCATGAACTCATAGATTAGAGCTCTGAAATCATTTCCTTGGAAATCAATACTCGAGCAAGCTGTCAATACTTTCACAAGATTACGATGCCTTATGTCCTTTAAGGATTCACATTCTGACATAAAGCTCTTCACTGCTCCATGTCTCTGCATGTTTAGAACTTTGACTGCAACAACTTTGTTCTCCGCTGGAAGCAATGCTTTAAACACAGTTCCATAGCTGCCTGATCCAATGAGATTGCTTGGAGAGAAGTCATCTGTGGCGTTTCGAAGATCTGCATAACTTATTTTCTCATGGATGACCTCCAATATAGAAGGAGCTGGATTATTGGTCTGCTGGTTCTTCTTTCTATTTCTGAACCAACGTAGAGAAACTGAAGCTATGAGAATCAGCAAAAGCAAAGCTATGCTTATGCTAACTCCAATGGCAATTTTTTTTCGAAGAGAGGAATGCATTGTACCCAATGGTTGTGCTTGCGTGAGGCATGGCTTTAGTTGCAATTTCCTTATGCCTCCACATAGATTTTTGTTCCCAAATACCGAAACTATAGTAGCATTTTGAAAATTTCCTCCTGTTGGAACCTTTCCCTCAAAATTGTTAATGGAAAGATTGAGATATTGCAACTTAGAGAAGTTTTCAAAATATCCAGGTATATTTCCAGAGAGATTATTGTTTGACAAATCGACTTCTTTAACATCCACCAACCTTGATAAATCTGGAATGACTCCATCAAAAGAATTTCCTTGTAGATAAAGATTTTCCAACGAGAGACAATTTCCCAAACTTTGTGGGATTTGTCCTGATAAATTATTATTCTCAAGGGATAGCAAAACAAGATTTTGTAGTTCAACATCTTTTGGTAGAGAACCGGCCAACGAATTACCTTCCATACTTAGATCAACAAGGGATGGGAGTTGCACAATTTCCCGAGGTATAGTCCCATTCAACTTATTAGATCCAATATATAACTGTAGCAATTGCTTACAGTTACCGAGACTCGGAGGAACAATTCCTTCAAAACTGTTGTTGTACAGATATAGTCTTTCTAACAGAGTGATGTTGCCTATCCAAGATGGTATATCTCCTGACATTCTATTTGCATACAAACTTAATTTCTGCAATCCTAAGTTCCCAAGAGAGGATGGGAGTGGTCCAATCAACATACTTTCTCCCAACCCAAGTGATTGTAAGCCTACAAGATTCCCAATGTCATGAGGAATGATTCCAGAGATGGGATTTGTTCCAAGCTCTAATTTGATGAGGGTTGTCGACAGATTGGCAATGGAAGTTGGTAAAGGACCCCCGAGCCTATTGCTAAAAACACTTATGATCTCTAGGCGGGTGCAATTAGTCAAAGAAACAAGAAATTCAAAATCTCCAAAAGAGTAACTTCCCAAAGAATTCCCATAAAGTGCAAGGAGTTGCAAATCCCCTAGTTTTCCAAAGTTTGAAGGAATACTTCCTCTCAGATTGTTAAATTCCATTCCTAACCCAAGAAGATTTGAGATATTGGAAATTGTTTTCGGAATGGTTCCTATGAAATCATTCATTCCTAAAAACAACGTTCCAATATTTGGTAACAAATCACCAAAATCAGGCTTTAGGCTACCTGAGAAACGATTAACAGAGATGGATAAGACATGGAGTGAGGAGCAATTGTAGATGGCGGAAGGAAAAACGCCTGAGAAATTGTTCATTGACAATGAAAGATAAACCATTTGAGTTAATCTATCTAAATCCTCAGGAATTTCACCTTCCATATTGTTATATGACAGATCAAGATGCCTTAGCGATGTCAAGTTTCCTAGAGATGCGGGGAGGTTCCCTTTCAGGTTGTTTCCACCCAGAGATAAAACAACAAGTTTTGTTAACGACCCAAGTTCTGAAGGAACACTCTTTTCAAGATGGTTTTTGGACAAAACAAGTTCCAACAATCTAGAGCAGTTAGACAAACTGACTGGAATCCCTCCGCGGATATCGTTAGATCTCATAGACAAGTGTTCAAGTCTGAACAAGTTTCCCACCTCTCGAGGGATGGTACCACCGAAAGAGTTATGAGAGAGATTAAGTGATATGAGAAACGAAAGATTACCAATAGATGGTGATATTTCCCCGCTCAATTGCAATCCTCCAAGGTGCAAACCAGTAACTCGCTTGTGTTTGTGGCCACACCTAACCCCAATCCAACTGCAGAGAGGGAATGAGTTATTCCATGAGGACAAAACAACTCTTCTGTCTTCAGAAACTTGAGACTTGAACTCCAACAAAGCTTGCCTATCAGTTTCATAGGTAAAACTATACGTCTCAAGTAACATGAGAGCATTGAAAAAGAGTAACAGAAACGGTCTCATTTTTTTGCTTTTTTTTTTTGTTAAAAGCTTTTGGTGTTTCTCAAAAATTGCAGGAAAGTGAATAATAAAGGGAGAATCAATTGCAAAATGCCTTTACCTGCCAGACTTTGGAATGGGACTCTTCCCGTCAAAGTCAAGAAGTCAACTGTCGAAAATGAAAATGAAACTTTCAGCCCTCCAAGGTCCAGACCGGTTACTTTTATGTGTTTGGTGCCGCACTTAACTCCAGTCCACCTACAGAAAGGCAGGGATTCATTCCACGAGTCTAACACAACTCCACTTGTTTCAGAAATTTGAGACTTGAACTCGAGCAATACTTGTTTATCAGTGTCCTCCGTCAATCTGATTGTTTGAGCACAGACCACATCTGAATTTTCAAGTGGCACAATGACAAGGAAAGCAAATACAAGAAATAGCTGCATGACCATACAAGGAGAACCCATGGGGTGTAAAAGCAATTTTTCTTTTTTCTTAACACAACAGAAACATTTTTTGTTTTTTTCACAACCAGGATGACTGTTTATTGAGATTATGAGATAATAAAAATCTTTTGCCTCTGGATCTCTATGTAATAATGAGGAATATATAGCATATAAGCTTTCAAAAACTGGCAAATAAAGTGAGGATATTTCAAAGCTATGGGACTTACCCTCATTGACTTGGCCCTCAAACTCAAATAGAGCAATGATTTATTAAGGCTTTGCTCAGCTAATTGATTCACTGCTTCATTTCGTCCAAGTCAACTGTCAAGCGCTTATCACATATACTTTAGTAGGGAATACTTGATTAATTAACACTAGAAGCAACGACCATTTTTATAAAAATGTAGCCGAGGACTGATTATCAAGTTCTTAGCAGTGACCATGACATCAATGATTTCGATAGGTACCAACTAGCCTCTACATTGATTAAAGCAAGCTACAATTGAAATAATAGCACAATTACAGTTTAATTCGAAAATATCTTTAAATACTACAGTAATGTATACACAATCATTTTTTGTTCACTTTTTTATAGACCAAGTCAAATAGGAATTAAAATGAAAAAAAAGAAATGCAGATTACCTCTTTAATCAGCTTATGACAGGAACAGCAAGCGTTGCATTAATCCATATTAACTCGTACAAGGAGAGCTAGAGTCACTCATCCCTGTATTATGCAAGCACAGGTCACTACAGCCAGTAAACAACAAGGTGTACATAAGATAGCAAAAACTCTGTAAGTGAACCAAAAAGTATATAACTACTATTTTTTCATTCCAAACAGTAAAATCAACAAGAATCTCAGGTATCACACACATAGAATGACACTTAAAGGATGAAGCAGTTCATATAACCCCAATGATAACTGTCTTGGAAAGAACAACAAATCTCATTCCCAGAGAATCTAGCTACAACAGAAACCATTGATCCCACTATCTATCCCTTTAGCGACAGCGATCTTCCCTTCTTGAAGAATCCCTATCTTGCCTCGGTGATGTTTCTGATTGCCTACTTGAACCTTCTCCCTCCCTGTCGTTATGATCTCTTCTAGATCTTTCCTTCAATTTCTCCCTATCATGTGATCTGGATCTCCTATCCTCCCTTACATAATCTTTATCAGCATCGTGTCTTCTAGATTGCGAATCGTCAAGCCGTCCTTGTCTCTTTTGTTCCCTCCTGTCATAAGAATCTCTTGACCTTGGCTCCCTTTCCTCCCTTTCCAATCTTTCTCTTTCTCTAGGTCGGCCGTATGAGGTATCTCCATGACCTTTTTCTCTGTAATTCTTCTCTTCCGCATCAGGTTTGAAATCTCCTCTATGGCCAAAACTCGTACCACCCTTTTTGGCACCATTGAACTTGTCATGATCCCACCTGGAACTTCTATCCTCCTCATGACCCCAACCAGTATTTGCAGCTCTCTGTCCATAAGAAAAGAGTGAAAGAAAATAAATGGAGAAGAACAGCCTGAGTCCTATCAACAAGCATGTTTTTATTCAAAATGTTGAAGACTAAGTACAATAGCATTCGAGCTCCTAAAAGCATTAATATCCAAGGAGATTGTCCACTTACTTTCTCATCGTGGGAAAATTTGCAAGAATCTCCACGAGTACACTCTCCTCTCTGAAAAGCTCTGCATACACCACGTGCCTCTCTCTTCTGCCGTTGCGTCTCTTCATCCTCCTCCTCTAGCTTTTTGTAACCGCTACAATGGTCCACCCTAATTGTCCGCCCCAACACCTGAGCTCCATTCAGATTATCTGCAATTTGAAAAACTCATAATGTAAGCAAATCACAACACCTCAAGAACCAGTGTGAAAATGAGATAAAGATAGAGAGAGTTTTTGACTAACCAACAGCGAGAGTTGTACTTCTTTGATCTTCATATGCAAGAAACGCAAAGCCCTTAGATTTTCCAGTACCCTTGTCTCGGATAAGATTGACATCAACAACTTCACCATATCTACAAATTCTTATAAACTAGTTAGAAACAAAAGCTTGTAAAAAACACAATATCTAGGAAGAGATTTTTTTCAGAGTACTACTGAATCAGGTCTATAGCAATTCACTTACTGTGCGAAAACGGCGAGGAGATCACCCTCGGTGAGGTCATAAGCTAAGCCTCCGACGAAGACGTAGGCAGAATCTTTGTACTTGGCGTGCCACGACGCCTCTTCAGAGATCCCTAGATCTGATTCCTTAGCGTTTATACTCTGTATCCGCTTCACCAGCGTCAATGGATTCATCTTCTCAAATCTCTCTGCGTTCGCTGTCGAGAGAGTAGAAACCCTAAGCAAATGTAGAACGGAAACGGGTAGAAGCTGAGCGGGTCGGGTTTCTCTAATGACCCGAGATCTTAAATTACTCAATCTAAGCAACCGACCCGGACTGGGGCCCAATTATTTATCTGGGCCGACCGGATCCTGTTGCGTTATTAAAACAAAACAAAAATTCAAATCTTCTTGTTCACGCAATTATATAAGGGGAAGTTAGGCATCACCACATTTACGGTTAATGCGGTTAAAGCTTTTTAACCACCGGTTATAGTTAGTATTTTTTTTTTAATTTTAATATACGGTTAAAACTATTACGGTTAAATACAGTCTGGTTAATACGGTTACGATTAGACACGGTTACGGTTACTTGATGACAATAAACGGTTAATATAACGAGATATAATTAAATAATTATAAATTTTATATACTATTTTTCATTCCACTTTGTCCACGACCCCGCAATTTGTTTTTTTCTTTTAATTTTATATATTTTTCATAAAACTGTTTTGTTAAAATATTTTTTATATTTGTTAGAAAAATATTAATTAGTTTAGCATGTTTAAGTTTTAATTAATATTTTTTGTTTTTGTAGATTTGCATTTGCTATTGGTAAATTGATTATACATAATTTTTCTTTGAATTTTTAATTTTACATAACTAATTTTAATTATTAGTATATATAATTTTATTTTTAAAACGGTTACGGTTAAAAATTTAAGGTTTTAACCTTGCGGTTAACTAACGGTTTTGATACGATTACGGTTAATTAACGGTTACGGTTAATAATTTTTTTAACCATAACTAATATATTTTTACGGTTAAGGGTTACGGTTTTTAACCATCTGACACGGTTACGGTCTGGTTACGGTTTGAAAAAGGTACGGTTACGGTCGGAAATACGGTTACGGTTCCATTTTGGTCATGCCTAGGGGAAGTTCCCATATTCTAATTAGGTTAGGGTTTTGCTAGAGACACGAAGCTTCTATCCGAATCCAGCACCGATCTATCCGATGACACCGATCTATCCGATGACACCGATCTACATTCCTCTCGATCTCCAGATCAGTACACTCTTAAGGTTGCCTGTTAAGTCTCTATTGAGATTTCGATGCGTCTCCAAGTTTTGGTCTTCTATTATCACTAGCCGAGATTTCAGGAACCGGCACTTGAATATTGCTGCTTCCTCAGCTCCTCCTCGTCTCTTCATTGCTTTTGAGGACTTTTGCAAAGAAAAGCTTCTGGTAGTTTCGTCGCCTAACCCAAAGGCACCTTCCTCCTCCTCTTCTTCCCACAAAGATCTGAGCCTAGTCAATTTTACAAAGAAAATTGTGTATAATGCGTGTCGGGGCTTGATCTGCGTTGGAGCCGGTTTTAAAGATGTTGGGATTTGTAACCACGAGGCAGCTGCATACTTTTCCCCGAATCAAATTTAAAGATTTTTCGGAAGTTTTCCTACGCCCCAAGTACATTTTAGGGTACGATCTTGTTGAAGATCAATACAAAGTGCTTGCCGTTGATATATTTTCTAGGAGATGGAGCACAAGGTTGTGACATTGGGAGGAGAAGAAGCTTGGAGAGAGGCTCCATGTGTCGCATGTCCACACATTGTTTGTACACGGGGGGTTGTATATGAACGGAACTGTGTACTACGAGGCTGATTCCCGGAATAGTAATTCTATGATTGTGAGTTTCAATGTTAGGCTTGCACTACAAGAAAACAAGCGCATTTTCGACGGCGTTTCTGACGGATTATAAATTGTCGGAAATTTCCGACGGAATACCGATGGATTTCCGATATAATTTCGACGGCCTAAAAATGATCGGAAATCCGTCGGATAAATTTCCCTCGGAAATAGTTGGAATGTTCCGAGGGATTTCCGACGAATCTATATTCCCTCGGAAACCGGTTGGAATATTCCGACCGATTAACGGCCGTCGAAAATCGGTGGGTAATTTCCGACGGATATATTACTTGCTTTGTAAATACTTCGAATATATGTTTGCTTTGTTTGAAAACATGCAAATTAACATTTCCTGGCTATGGTATTTTGAAGATTCGATATATATATATATATATATATATATATATATATATATATATATGTGTATATATAGTTGAAGAGAACATGCAAATTAACATTTCTCTATAAATACTCTTTTCCTGGCTATGGTATTTTGAAGATTCGATATATATATATGTGTATATATAGTTGGAGAGAACATGCAAATTAACATTTCTCTATAAATACTCTTTTCCCCTCATTCACAACAAATACGCCCGTCTTTTGTCACATTATTTGCGAAATTGTTTTCTTACCTTTTTCAAAACGATGCCTTTTACGCTGGAAACTGCTCGTAAGAGAGTCATTTGTCCATCTACGGTCAATATTAAGTCCAATCCTTGTATTTGTGACGAGGTTGAAGAGGGAAGGGCCCGCAAGTGTCAGCGAAGTTCCTCCGACCCCAAAAAGCCAGACGTGGCTTCAACCAGCAATGGTAGCTGGGGGCTAGGCTTGGCAAGGCAAGGGAACCAGACTCTGCAAGAATACCATGAGGAGTTCGTGCGGACTATGTGACTCTTTGGGCTTCAACGATCCGCAGAAGAATTGGCGATGATCTTTTTCCAAGGACTCCGACCTGACCTTCGACTGCAGCTTACCGAAATGGGACTACATGACCGTGGAGAGCGCATCAACATTTTCCTACGGAATGCTCGCCTCGCGGAGACCGAGCTCAGCCGAGTGGTTATAGACGACTCGTCCGATAGTGAAATGGAAGCCGATCCATCCTTTTAATTAGCCTATTTTTCAAATATTAATGTTCAACTCCGATCCTTCTTTTACATTAATAAAGAGCTTAATTTAATTTGGGTTTTTAACTTGAACTTGTTTTGGCAAATCCCGGGAATATATACTTGGTATTAATTCTAATAAACTTTTCCCGGCTATAATCCTAAAATCCTGGAAATCCCTTGGAAATTTCGGAGGGATTTTTGAATGCCTCGCCTAAAACTGGTTAAATCCGTCGGAAATCCCTCGGAAATTTCAGTTTTAGCCGGGATATTTTCAGGCACCTTGGCTAAAGCTGATCTGAACATACTTAAATCAGTTTTATCCGAGGTGCCTGAAAATATCTCGGCTAAAACTGAAACTGGTTATATCCGTCAGAAATCCCTCGGAAATTTCCGACGGATTTCCGACGGATCTAAGGTTTTTCAGTTTTAGCCGGGACATTTTCAGGCACCTCGGCTAAAACTGATATAAACATACTTAAATCAGTTTTAGCCGAGGTGCCTGAAAATATCTCGGCTAAAACTGAAACTGCTTAAATCCATCGGAAATCCCTCGAAAATTTCCGACGGATTTAAGGTTTTTCAGTTTTAGCCGGGACATTTTCAGGCACCTCGGCTAAAACTGATCTGAACATAATTAAATCAGTTTTAGCCGAGGTGCCTGAAAATGTCTCGGCTAAAACTGAAAAACCTTATATCCGTGGGAAATCCGTCGGAAATTTCCGAGGGATTTCCGACGGATTTAACCAGTTTCAGTTTTAGCCGAGACATTTTCAGGCACCTCGGCTAAAACTGATTTAAGTATGTTCAGATCAGTTTTAGCCGAGGTGCCTGAAAATATCCCGGCTAAAACTGAAAAACCTTAAATCCGTCGGAAATCCGTTGGAAATTTACCAGGGATTTCCGACGGATTTAACCAGTTTCAGTTTTAGCCGGGACATTTTCAGGCACCTCGGCTAAAACTGATTTAATTATGTTCAGATCAGTTTTAGCCGAGGTGCCTGAAAATGTCCCGGCTAAAACTGAAAAACCTTAAATCTGTCGGAAATTTCCGAGGGATTTAACCAGTTTCAGTTTTAGCCGAGACATTTTTAGGCACCTCGGCTAAAACTGATTTTAGTATGTTCAGATCAGTTTTAGCCGAGGTGCCTGAAAATGTCTCGGCTAAAACTGAAACTGGTTAAATCCGTCAGAAATCCCTCGTAAATTTCCAACGGATTTTCGACGGATTTAAGGTTTTTCAGTTTTAGCCGGGACATTTTCAGGCACCTCGGCTAAAACTGATCTGAACATACTTAAATCAGTTTTACCCGAGGTGCCTGAATATTTCTCTGCTAAAATTGAAACTGGTTATATCCGTCGGAATTTTCCGACGGATTTTCCACGGATATAAGGTTTTTCAGTTTTAGCCGAGACATTTTCAGGCACCTCGGCTAAAACTGAACTCAAAATCCTTAAATAAGTTTTAGCCGAGGTGCCTGAAAATGTCCCGGCTAAAACTGAAACTGGTTAAATCCATCGGAAATCCCTCGGAATTTTCCGACGGACTTCCGACGGGTATAAGGTTTTTCAGTTTTAGCCGAGATATTTTCAGGCACCTCGGCTAAAACTGAACTCAAAATCCTTAAATCAGTTTTAGCTGAGGTGCCTGAAAATGTCTCGGCTAAAACTGAAACTGGTTAAATCCGTCGGAAATCCCTAGGAAATTTTCGACGGATTTAAGGTTTTTCAGTTTTAGCCGAGACATTTTCGAATGCCTCGGCTAAAACTGAACTCAAAATCCTTAAATCCGTCGGAAATCCCTCGGAAATTGTTTAGGGAATAAAACCTCAAATTTGCCAATTTTGAAGTTGTTAGGTCTTCGTAGATGTAGAACTAACAAATATACACTAGTTTATGTGAAATGTTTTTAAAAATCATACGTTTTAAACTATTTAGTTAAAACCTAGGGCAAAAACGTAAATGTCATTAGATGTTCTATTTGTTTTTATGAATGCTTGAACTCGTTCATCGATCGATTTTTACAAACTCTCAAATAACTTGTTTTGATTGTTTTTAAAAGGTTTTTCTTATTAGTATATAACACTAATGATTATTAAACACTAAAATTAATGAAATCTTCATAATATAAACCCTAAACCCTAAACCGTCGGAAACCCGTCGGAAATTTCTGACGGATCGTGAAATTTTCCCCGGGAAATTAAACCGCCAAACGAAAAAGAGAAAAATTGAAGCGGTTAATTGAAATGGGTTTCCGACGGACTAGTCCATCAGAAATCTTTATACACATCTAAAACCATCGATCTTCTCTTTCAATCTCCGCCGATCGAGTGTTCTTCTTCTCTTGTTCTTCTTCTTCTCTTCTTGTCTTCTTCTTCATTTTCTCTTCTTCTTCCAATCGAGTCTTCGTCTTGTTCTCTTCTTCTTCTCTTCTTCTCTTCTTCTTCGGAATTCGGATCGAGTCTTCTTCTCTTCTCTTCTTCATCTTCTCTTCTTCCGGCTCTCTCTCTCCTCAAACCCACAAATTAATATGTAAGTTGGTTAATAATTTTTTTTAGATTTTTGTTAGATTAGGTTAAAATTTTGTGGAATTTGTGGAATTAGATTAGGTTGTTAGATTGTTAATTGTTAGAGGAGGATTTAGCACCCTCCGGTTTAACTCGGTTCGAACCGAGACCGGTATCGGTTTACGATGGTTCGGACAAGAGGAAGACGGACTTCGGTTTGACGGTCCAAACTCTAAAAAGCCCAAAAGACAAACCCGCTCACTTTCGTTACCGAACTCTACGGCCCAACAACGGCCCAGCCCGGTACGACGAAATAATCCGACTTCCGAGATAGGCGGAAGATTTCCTTGTATCTCGGAGGAGATCTGGGATATTTCTTTTTCCAGCTAATCAAGGAAAAGGGAAATATTCTCTCAAACAACCGACTCTAAAACCTATAAATAAGGAGGAGGCAAACTCAAATAAAAGATCCACAATCATCTGAGAGACAGAAGAACTGAGAAAGAGCTTCATCAAGCACCGATCTCAAGTTCTTTAGTCTCCTTAGCTCTCTTTCATCGAAACTCTGTTGTAATGCCGAATTCAATCAATAAAACGAGTTTCCGATCAAAGTTCTATGTTTAAAACTCCTTGTGTGATTTACGAATCAACATTAATTAGATTAGGTTGTTAGATTAAGTTGTTAGATTACTTTGATTTTTGTGGATTTGTGGTTTTTTGCTGTGGATTATGTTGAATATGTGTTAATATTTTAGATTAGTGTATGTTGAAATTTTTATAAATTATATTTTTTAATTATATTTTTTAAAAACGTTTTTTATAAATTATATTTTTTAAAAACGTTTTTATAAATTGTATATATAAAAAACGTTTTTTATAAATTATATTTTTTAATTATATTTTTAAAAACGTTTTTATAAATATTTTTTTTTAAATAGTTTTGAGAAATTTTTTATTTATAAAAGATTTTTATTTAAGTATTTTTTGAAACAAAATTTGGTTTTTTAGAAAACTATTTATGATTAGTTAAATGTTTTTAAAATGATCGCGTTTTTTTTTTAGGTCTTATGGTAGATTCGATCAAGACCGTCAGAGGGGTACTGACGCATGTCTTAGCCAGAGTACTGTTCCGGACACGGAGAATGTAGCTCAACCGAGGATCATGACCATCGAGAAGCTCGTTCAACAGCCGGGACGAGAACTACTCAAAGTTCTCGATCCGGAACTCCGGATTCCGAGATCTACTTGGTAATAATTTTTTTTATTATTAATTACTTATTTTTAGATTTGATAACCGTTATTTAATTTGCTTTTTCATAGTTTTGGAATCTCCGGGAATGGCATCAGTAAGCCGGTTCTCAAGATGTTGCACAACATCCTCGACAAACCATACCCGAAATTTTCGGAGGTTCTGGCAGACGAACAAAACTTGTGGTTTCGTACGTTTGCGGTAAGTACGTAAATCTTTATTTATTTTTTGTAATATATGAGATTTTGTTAACATCTATATTTCTATTTCTTTTTTGTAGCAAGAGTTTAATTGGAACCATACGATCACAAAGACGGTGGATACGGAATTTTATAAGGAGGCTAGGACGCAATTCTCGTGCCACATGAACGAATGGAAGAAAGCTTGGAAAAAGGGGAAAGATAAGCCAAAAGGCTTGAACAAGGATGTGTATACGGAATACATCCCGTATTGGCAAAAGGAGAAGACCATTGCTCTATCTCAGACTAACTCCCAGAACCGGAAGAGTCGCCGAGGCGGGAAGGGAGAAGCTATCCACAACAACGGGGCAAAGAGCTTCTTGACAACCGAAATCGAAATGGTAAGTATTTTTGCGGTTTTTAGTTCTTTTTTATATAAGAAAACGATTATCTTTAACGGTTTTATTTATTTTGTAGACGGAGGAATACGGTGAAGCTCCCGATCTTCTGCAAGTGATGGTGATGACGCACACCAACAAGAAGACGGGCCGAATTGACGATGTAACCTTCAGGGAGATGGTCGAAAAGATGACGAAGGTGCAAGAAGAGATTCTCACCCAGAGATCGCAAGATGGCTACACCGGATCCAACGAAATCTCTCGGGCCGATATGAACAACCTAGTCCTCGAGGTAAGTAAAAAATATAGATTATTATTTCAATTTAGATAATTATTTGTTAATAAAAAATTTGTTTTCGTAGGAGGTACCTGTTAAAAAAGGTCGTCGGCCGGGGTTGGGTAAGCTTGCGACCCAACGTGCATCTTCTTCTGCCGGTTTCTCGATGGATCCAGAACTCATCCGTCAAAACGAATAGCTCCAGCAGAAGGTCACGGTTTTGGAGGACGAGCTCTCGACTCAGAAAACGAAGAGCGGCAAGATGGACGCGTGGTTCGCATCGAAGTTCGATGATTATCCGTCGTTTTGATTTCAATTTTTTTTTTGTAATTTGTCAACTTTCAAAAACTTATAAAAATTATATTTTTTTGTAATTTAATTATATAATTAATTTTCTATTTACGTTTAAAATTATTTAATTTAATTAATATTTAATTTTAAAAATATATTACAAATTAAATAAATTAATTTATATTTTTTTTTAATCATTTAATCCGTCGGAAATCCCTCGCAATTTTTCGACGGATTTCCGACGGATTTTATCCTCGGATTTGTTCTCGGAAATCCGTCGGATTATCCCCGACGGATTGTACCTCGGAAAAGCCGTTGGTAAATTGCTCCCTCGGAAATCCGTCGGAGAAATTTCCGACGAAATAGAACCGACGGCCAAAATCCATCGGAAATGGCCATTTCCGACGGGATTCCGACGGATTTGGCCGTCGGTTCTAGCATATTTTCTTGTAGTGTTGAAAAGTTCAACATCATCAAAGTACCAAGCAAATTTATACCTATGGGTTTTCAGAGTATGTGCCATGCTTATCCTTGGATTGATACTACTAGTGAATACCGCACGGATAAAATTCTGTAAAATATAATTTCTATTATGGCTTGAAAATAAATATTATGGCTTGAACAAAAATAAAATATAAATATAAATATAAAGAATGTAAAAAGAAAAACATTATAGAGGAATTATGTCAACTGTACATAAAAGAAAAATTCCCAAATTTCTATTAGGTCAAGTTAAGTTTTGCTACGCTTTGTTTTATTGATAGGGTTTTGTCAAGAAACAAATTAAGCTTCGTCCTTGAATATTGCTTACGTATAGACGTTTTTGAAGGAGCTGATGAAATTGTGTTTACAACTACTGTGCATCCGTCCAAAGAAAAAATTGGCGAAGAAAGCAAAGAGAAGAAGTAGGTTAAAGCGAGTCGCCACCAGAAGAAAGTCAAGCTTTTGTTCGATTCCGACATCGATCTATATTCCTCTCGATCTCCAGATCAATACACTCTTACGACTGCCTGTGAAGTCTCTATCGAGATTTCGATGCGTCTCCAAGCTTTGGTCCTCAATCATCACCAGCCTTGATTTCAGGAACCGGCACTTGAATATTGCTTCTTCCTCAGCTCCTCCTCGTCTCCTCATTGCTTTTAAGGACTTTTACGGAGAAAAGCTTCTGGTAGCCTCGTCGCCTAACCCAAACGCACCTTCCTCCTCCTCTTCTTCCCACAATGATCTGAGCCTTGTCAAATTTAAAAGGAAAATTGTGTATAATGCGTGTCGGGGCTTGATCTGCGTTGGAGCTGGTTTTTTAGATGTGGAGATTTTTAACCCCAGCACAAGGCAGCTGCATACTTTTCCCCGAATCAAATTCAAAGATTTTTCGGAAATTTTCCTACGCCCCGAGTACATTTTAGGGTACGATCCTATTGAAGATCAATACAAAGTGCTTGCCGTTGATATGTTTTCTAGGAGATTGGAGCACAAGGTTGTGACATTGGGAGGAGAAGAAGCTTGGAGAGAGGCTCCATGTGTCGCATGTCCACACATTGTTTGTACACGGGGGTTGTATATGAACGGAACCGTGTACTACGGGGCATCCAGGACGGACATCCATCCCCCGAATAATTCTATAATTGTGAGTTTCAATGTTAGGCTTGAAACGTTCAACATCATCAATGTACCAAGTAAACTTTTACCATTAATGGGTTATGCGAATAGGTGGGTTACTAATATGTGGGGTGCTGCGAATAAAACGTTGATCAACTATAAAGGAAAAATTGGTGTGGTTGAGAATCCTCGTAAGGGTATATTTCGAATGTGGGTTGTGGAAGATGCTGAGAAAGAGGAATGGTCCATGAGCACTTTTCATCTGCCTGAATCTGCTGCTGGCCTTGACTTCAATGTCATGAATACCTTTTCTACTTGCGAAATTTGCCTGGTTCCAAAAGAGTTGTCAGATCCATTTTGTCTTTGCTATTACAATTTGAAAAGGAATAGCATGAGAAGTGTTATAATTGAAGGACTGCCTGTTTCCGAGCGTAAGCGACTTTCTGTGACTGTTTCGGATCATTATGAGAGCCTCATGTTCTTAAAAACGTGAAGTTAATTTAGGGCTTTTCTTTATAGATGTATACTTATATCTATATAGAAACAGAACTTTGTTTTTTTGGTCGAAATATACATTGCACGTTTGTTTATTTATAGAAAATTAATCTTTGTTTTGAGAAGCACCATGTGTGGAAGCAAACGTGCGATCGGCTGCCTAAAGGATTCAAACACTCCAGCTTAAAATCATGTCATGGTCGATCAGATCCTGTCTGAATCTCCTGAAACTGACACAAGTAATATTGAAGGAAGTTCCAAAAATGGCGTGGATGGTCATAAGATTAATGGTTTCTTCTTTTCTTCTTAACAATGTTAAAGAAGATGACGATAAGTGGACCGTGAATCTGTGGAATATGATTCACTTACAAGTGTTCTGAAGTCTTATTACATGTAAGGCTGCACTAAAAAAAAAAAAAAAAGTCGTGGTACGTAGTACGTACATGTGTGCTCTTCTATCCGGTTCTTCTTCTGTTTGTCTCCTTGTTGCTTGCTTCTCAACCCGAATTGGTTCAGCTAAACCGGATTAGTTAAAACCGAACAATACTAAACCAAATCAACCGGTTAGATGATCAACATCTCAACTCGGATCCGTGAGTGTGGGTACGAAGCCTTATATAGAGTTCCAGGAGAGTTGAAATCTCATCTAAAAGGATCTGACATGTCTTTTTGGTTTTGACTTTTAACGTATTGAGTTTTTGTTTAAATTCGTAAATACTAAATTTAATAATCCATGATGATCTACAAGACTAAAACTATCATTTTGATAGTCATACATAATTGTCAAAGATTAGTACTCTCAAATCAAAGATTAATTTCATTATTAAACTCGTTTTCCCATCAGTTACTTTCTATCTTACGTAAGAGACATGACATTACTAGCCTAAGTTTAGCGTTGAGTTTTAGAATCCTCATCCAAAAGTAAAATTTAGCAAAAACATTAATTGCATAACGATTTCCATCATAACTTAAGATGCAATTTGTTACGTACGATGCTTTGCACCCTCCAATTCTATACCAATACAACAGAAAAGGCAAAGCCCAGGCCAGAAACTAGCCCATTAAGAAGTGACATCTCCGTGGGAATCAAGCTCATCTAGAAGATGTCGTTAAGGGGCTGTGGAATAAGGACAAGGACACATAGGTAGGAGAGAGACGTAGGCTGCACAAGAGGAGACCAAATCACGTGACATGTTTTGCTTTTTCTATTTATGGTTTGATTCTGTTATGATTTCCTTTATCGAGTTTTTTTGATCAAAACAGTGTAAAGGGGAGGTGAGAGACTCCAGTTATTAATTCTCTCAAGCTTGTTGACATCGTTTTATCATCGGAAATCAAAGGATCTTTCTTATTTCCAGTGTTATCTTTTGTTTACAAATCTGCTCGTAACAAACTTGGTATCAGAGCCTTTCGCTCCGAAGGACCACGATGGCACCAAAGAGAGACACAGAGAAAACGATCGAAAACTTACAGATGGACGCGGGAAGGATCACTGCACTGGAGGAGAGCGTGGAGGAGATCAAATCGCAGTTAAGCAGTGTGGAGGAAATGAGGAAACAGTTGGAGATGCTGAGTTTTCAAATGGAACGACGGTGGAACGAAGAGGAAACCAGGAAGCAACGGGAAGTGGGAATAACTTCCTCGGCGACAGAGGCGAGTCAGGTGGTTGTTTCCGGACCCAACAAAAACGGTGCTGGAGGGTCCGGAAAGTCGATCGACTCCACGCCCTTGCCAAAACCAGAGTGGGTGTCGCCGGAGGAGAAGAACACCCCGCTCACCAGGCGATTGGAGATCCCCCTGTTTGACGGCGAGCACGCGGAGAGTTGGGTGCTCAGAGTCGAGCAATACTTCGAGCTGGGTCATTTCACCGAGGAGGAGAAGCTTCAGGCGGTGAAGATGTGCTTTGACGATGAGGCGTTGTTGTGGTATCGATGGGAAAGGGATCGTAACCCATTCCTGAACTGGGAGCAGCTGAAGTACTGGGTTCTGGAGCAATTTTCTACGGCCAACGACACCAGCGCCGGCGAACGACTGATGATGTTAAGGCAGGAGGGATCGGTGCGAGCCTACTGTAAGGATTTCATAGCCTTAGCAACCAACGCGCCAGAGTTACCAGAAGCGGTTCTAGAAATGGCATTCAGGATCGGGTTAAAACCGAAGATCAGGGTGGGTATTAAGATGCACGAGCCGTTGAATCTGAAGAAGATGATGCGCATGGCGAAGTTGGTGGAAGATTACGAGAACCAGGAGACGGCGCCGGAGAACACGTCAGGAGGAGCAGGGCGAGTCTCTAGGCTGATAGGAGGAAGAAGCGTGACCCAACATTCGTACGTGGGCCACAATAATGGAAGTGGGCATACCACTTTTAAGCCCAAATCCAATACGGGTCCAGGAGGCGATACTACATCGTTTCGCGGTCCAGGTAACAAAGCTCAAACAACGCACAATCGATTGAAGGCCCCGTTCAGGCGTTTGACGTCGGCGGAGATCGCACAGCGGAAGGCTGAAGGGCTGTGTTTCAAGTGCGATGAGAAGTTTCATGGAAACCACCGCTGTCAGATGCGGGAGCTCCAGATCCTGATGGTCCGCGAGGACGGGACCGAGTTGGAGCTGCCCGAGCAAGACGACGAGAACGAGGAAGGGAAGGAGTCAGAAATGTCGGAGCTCGCTGAATTATCTCTTAACTCCATGGTCGGCATCTCGTCGCCAAGGACGATTAAGCTCAAGGGATCGATACAGTCAGAAGAGGTGGTGGTACTCATCGATAGTGGGGCCTCTCATAACTTCATCTCGGAGAAGGTCGTCCAGAAGCTCGATCTCACAACTGAGGCAACTTCCGGATACGGTGTGTTGACGGGTACGGGCCTCACGGTCCGTGGAAAGGGTCTCTGCAACGGTGTGCAACTAGTCATGCAAGGGTATGCGGTAAACACCAGTTTTCTTCCTCTGGAGTTGGGAAGCGCAGATGTGATTCTGGGTATTCAATGGCTTGATACTTTGGGAGTTACGAAGGTCAATTGGAAACTGCAGGTGTTCAAATTCAAGGTGGATGGAGTAAAAATCACCTTGAAGGGTGACCCGAGCCTCTGCAGCTCTTCAATCTCTCTTAAATCACTATGGAGAGCATTGGAAAGACAAGGAGAAGGGATGCTCGTGGAGTTTGGGGGGCTACAGACAGCTGGAGTAGTAGACCAGACTCTTCCTCCAAAGGACCTACAAGCTGTTTTGAAGGAGTATTCTCAAGTGTTTGACGAACCCACAGGGTTACCCCCCTCGCGAGGCAAGGAACATGCCATAGTGTTGACGGCAGGCACGAGTCCAGTCAGCGTCAGACCGTTCCGATACCCACAGATCCAAAAAGAGGAAATTGAGAGGCAAGTGACGGCAATGCTAGCAGCTGGAATCATCAGGGAAAGTGGCAGTCCTTTTTCAAGCCCAGTGCTTCTGGTGAAGAAGAAGGACAGTAGTTGGAGATTTTGCGTCGATTACCGGGCTCTAAACAAGGTGACGGTCATGGACAGCTATCCTATTCCAATAATCGACCAGCTGCTGGATGAGCTACAAGGAGCAGTCATCTTCTCCAAATTGGATTTGAAATCAGGATACCATCAGATCCTGGTTAAGGCGGAGGATGTGCAGAAAACAGCATTCCGAACACATGACGGTCATTACGAATTCCTCGTAATGCCCTTCGGATTGTCCAACGCACCGGCAACGTTCCAGTCATTGATGAATGATGTATTCCGACGGTTCCTCCGCAAGTTTGTCCTCGTGTTCTTCGACGACATCTTGGTTTACAGCAAAAACAGACAGGAACACGGGGAGCACCTCAGGCTGGTATTGCAGGTGTTGGCCCAGCACAGGCTCTATGCAAACAGAAAGAAATGTCAGTTTGGGTGTGGGGAAATAGAGTATCTGGGCCATGTGATCTCAGCTCAAGGGGTGGCAGCGGACAAGGGGAAGGTCCAAGCTATGGTAGACTGGGCAAGGCCGAGAAATGTCAAGGAGTTGAGGGGTTTTCTCGGACTCACAGGATACTATCGCAAGTTCGTACAGGGATATGGGGAGATAGCTCGGCCTCTTACTGCTCTACTCAAGAAAGAACAATTCCAATGGTCAGAGGCGGCTTCGGAGGCTTTCAATAAGCTGAAGGTGGCGATGACTACAGTCCCGGTGTTAGCCTTGCCAGACTTCTCAACTCTGTTTGTGGTCGAGTCTGATGCCTCAGGGGTGGGCTTGGGAGCTGTTCTGATGCAGAATCAGAGACCATTGGCTTACTACAGTCAAGCACTCACAGAACGACAGAAGTTAAAATCAGTGTACGAGCGAGAGCTGATGGCTATCGTGTTTTCAATTCAGAAATGGAGACACTACCTGCTCGGGAGGAAATTTCTGGTAAGGACTGACCAAAAGAGTTTGAAATTCCTGCTGGAGCAAAGGGAGATCAATCTCGAGTACCAGAAATGGCTGACCAAAATCTTGGGGTTCGACTTTGATATACACTACAAGCCGGGGTTGGAAAATAGAGCAGCTGACGCTCTCTCTCGCCGGGAAACGGCTTCGGAGCTCTTTGCCATGTCCGTTCCAGCATCGATTCAGCTGGAGGAAATATGCTGCGAGGTAGACAAGGATCCTGAGCTGCAGCAGCTGATTGAGGATTTGAAAAAGGCCCCAACAGCACACCCTGAGTATTCCTTGGTACAGGGGAGGTTGCTGCGTCAAGGTAAACTGGTTATACCCAAGTCTTCTAAACTGATTGGGCTTGTTCTACGAGAATTTCACGACGGAAAGTTAGGGGGACACGGTGGGGTTCTCAAAACACAGAAGCGGATCGGAGAGGTGTTCTATTGGAGTGGCATGATGACAGAGATAAGGAGGTATGTGGCAGCATGTCAAACGTGCCAACGACACAAATATTCTACCTTGGCACCAAGTGGTTTGCTTCAGCCGCTCCCAATCCCAACCAAGGTGTGGGAAGATGTGTCCATGGACTTTGTGGAGGGGCTGCCACGTTCTGAAGGGCTCAATGCTGTGTTAGTAGTGGTGGACAGATTGACTAAATATGCTCATTTTATCGGGTTACGACACCCTTTTACAGCCACAGATGTCGCCGCGATATTCATACACGAGGTAATCAGGTTGCATGGGTTTCCGAAAACAATTGTCTCTGACCGTGACAAGATCTTCACCAGCAATTTTTGGAAAGAACTATTCCGCTTGGCAGGGACTGGCTTATGTTTCAGCACGGCCTACCATCCCCAATCAGATGGGCAGACTGAGGTCACTAATAGAGGCTTGGAGACATTGTTGCGTTGCTTTTCAAGTGAGAAGCCAAGGTGCTGGGCAAGGTTTCTGCCATGGGCAGAATTATGCTACAACACTTCTTTCCACTTCTTTCCACTCTGCAGAATTATGCTACAACACTTCAAAGCTGTGTATGGCCGTGATCCTCCATCTTTGATCAAGTATGAGAATGGATCTACCGCCAACGCTGACCTAGAGAGCCGTTTGTTAGAGAGGGACGATATGCTGTCTTTGCTTCAGAGACAGATTCACAAGGCACAACAGGTGATGAAGCAGAGGGTTGACAATCACCGCCGCGAGGTGGAGTTTGCTGTCGGGGATAGGGTGTTTCTCAAAATGCGTCCCTACAGGCAACAATCATTAGCCAGAAAGGTCAATGAGAAGCTGGCAGCCCGGTTCTATGGTCCATTTGAGGTCGAAGCACGGGTAGGAGCGGTTGCTTATCGTCTGCGGTTGCCACAGGAAGCCCGCATTCACCCCACCTTCCATGTCTCTCAGCTCAAGCTGGCTCAAGGGAGTTCATTGGCCCCAGTTTCAATCCCGCCGCAGCTTACTGCTGAAGGAGTGCTAGAGGTAGAACCAGAGACAGTTTTGGGTGCACGTGTGAATGTTGTTTCTGGCCAAGAGGAAGTTTTGATCAAGTGGAAAGGCCTGCCAGATCACGATTGCTCATGGGAGTGGAAGAAAGTCATCCAAGGGCAGTTTCCAAGGTTCAACCTTGAGGACAAGGTCGGTTTCAAAGAGGCGGGTAGTGTTACGTACGATGCTTTGCACCCTCCAATTCTATACCAATACAACAGAAAAGGCAAAGCCCAGGCCAGAAACTAGCCCATTAAGAAGTGACATCTCCGTGGGAATCAAGCTCATCTAGAAGATGTCGTTAAGGGGCTGTGGAATAAGGACAAGGACACATAGGTAGGAGAGAGACGTAGGCTGCACAAGAGGAGACCAAATCACGTGACATGTTTTGCTTTTTCTATTTATGGTTTGATTCTGTTATGATTTCCTTTATCGAGTTTTTTGATCAAAACAGTGTAAAGGGGAGGTGAGAGACTCCAGTTATTAATTCTCTCAAGCTTGTTGACATCGTTTTATCATCGGAAATCAAAGGATCTTTCTTATTTCCAGTGTTATCTTTTGTTTACAAATCTGCTCGTAACACAATTCTGGTATCCTAAGTTTAAGGAGAGATTTTTAGCTGAGACAAGAACAGAGTGTAGATTAGTTGTGAGTAAAAGCCACTTCTTGAAGTAAGAGGTTTAGAGTCATGATTGTACAATAGAAATAAGAGTTTGGGAACCAAAAGCCAAATGCACATTGAAAAAAAAACAAAAGCAAGTAGAAATGGACTTCCCCCAGAAATGGTTACTATATATTACTTACTACTAATCTAAAACATTATATACATTCAGATAAAGTTTACCAGAACCGGTTTCGGCTTTTGTAAAAGCTCTTCTTCTTCTTCTTCTTCACTTGACGTGGCAATCTTAAGGAGAAGAAGCAAACACTTGATCTGGAACCACTAGAGGTAGCTTCTCTATGTACACAAACAGCCTTTTCTTATTCTCCCTCTCGACTGTATAGAGACTGACCGTTTCTGATTTCTCCATCAACATCCACAAGTCTCCTGAGTTTACTCTCTTAAGAGAGTCCCGGCAAAAAGGGCATGACTCTGACCTCCCATGCCTGCAAGAAAACATTGATTATGTGGGGAAAAAAAATGATGCAGAAGAAGACATCCGTAAATAATTTGACTTACCAATCGCGGTAACACTTGATGCATAATGAATGGGTACAATTGGGGAGAACAACCATGCTGTTCATCTCCATACATATCCCGCATTCTTCCTCTCTCTCAATGTCGATCTCCGAGAGCTTGACCCTTTCGATATCATCTTTGTTTCTGTACCGTATTTTGCAGACCTCTTTCTGTTTGCGGTCATCCAGGTCTGTAATACCCCTTTCTAGTTGTAACAGCGATGGAAATATCACAGCTGTTTCACAATGCGGCAAAAACCATAAGCATCAAGGATATCAATTAACTTGTTACCAAAACACTTGAATCTGCGCCAAAATTCACCTAAAGCATTACCATAGAAATCTTTAATACTGGTTTTTCGCTCATAAACCGACATTGTTGTTTTCCCATCCGCATAGGTCTGATGCAGTTGAAAGGATTAATCAAACAATCAAAAGAAACACTCTAAAATGCAGTAGAAAAACACAAAGTGAGTCATCATCGTAAACAATGTACCATGTAAATAAGAACTCTGAGCAAACCGAGGGCACCGGCAAGGTGGCAATCAGTCCATTGAACAAGAAAAAGCAAAAACTGGGCAGCCGGGTTGTAAGATAGTCTCATTTGAACACGCGCTCCATCCTTCTCCCGAGGATAATCTAAAGCTCTGTTTAGTCATTGAGAAAAAAATAGCAACATTGTTCATAAGCACCATAACAACATGACTTGATGAAAAGCGCACACGTAACAAAATTCTACGTTCAAGTATTGATCGGATCAAACATCGGTCATAGGTGACAAACGTTAACAACATAACTGATTGATCAATGCACTCATCCACACATTCACCATTCAGACATGGTCACATGGAAATGTCTAACTCAGCTAGACCAGCCTCTGATGCATACAAATACAAAAGGTTGCTGCCAGCTTCAACATAGCAACACACTAAAACTTAGACTAAAACTACTCAAACACATTTTCAGCTCAGACTTTGATTCAGCACAAACATCACGGGCCAGAAACTTTCAACTTCGAGGTTCAAAGTTCTAATCGAATCACGCATCCTCGGATGTTACAAGTTGCTTTAACATTAGCAGCAGAACCGATTGGTCAAGAAAATCACCAAAACACTCACCTTTTGGACATGGAGCTGTCTAACTCAGCTAGATTACCATTAGAAATCAAATAAAAAAGCAACGCAATAAAATTATTAGATCATAATTGCAGACAAACGCAATTTCCTCTCAGACACAAACATCATAAGCCAAAGACTTTGTTCAACTTCGAGGGTCAACACTCTGAATAGTTTTAAGACAAGACTCCAAAAAATGACTTCGTTACCCAATTCGTTGGATTACATCAATTTACATGGGTATTAACTTCTCCTTAGTCCTTATTATACCTTAACTGTTTGGGACCAGATTAAACCCTAATTCGGTGACAAAAAACAATCTGTACAATTTCCGAAGTCTTCTGTATAGAGTCTATAGACCAGAAATAATTATTACAGAAACCCACTTGTGGTCCTAGAGAAAACCAGAAAGCTCAGCAAGAGAAAATTCTCCACCCAGGAAAAAAAAAAAATCGAAACTTTGGATTACGAAAGCAGAGAAATTCCAAAAACTCAAAAGGGAAAATTGAGAGGCTTACACAGTGTTAGCATGTTGGATATCAGCTTCGAGAGCTTTCAGAGAATCCCTGAACGAAATTCTTGCCATGGAACTTCAATTTCCAGAAAAAACAATTCTCATCAAACGAACGGAGGCGAAGAGAAAATCAAAAGTATGAAGCTTGAAGAAGAGAAAGAAGCAAAAGTTTGATGCTTTTTTCTTAGAAGATATTTCCAACCCAAATCCGATGATCAAAAATAGTTCAGAGAAGAGAAGACATGATGATGGGTATTTTGGTAAATTTGTATTTCTAGATAAACCTCTTAATCGCTTTCGGTTACGATTCTCCAAGTAGCTTTATCAAGAAAAGACGCGGAGTGGGTTTTGGAGAATGTCCGTTTTGCCCTTGGTCGGCTATATGAAATCTAAAGTTTCCAATTGAAGGGAGTGATCCTCTGTTTTATGGCACACCTATACGTTTCGCCTGGTCTGCAATAGGCTTTTGCCATGTGGAAGGATAAGGCTAAATATCTGCTGCTTTGATTAAGGGCTTAAAAAAAAATCATTTGTCACCCCTTTTTAATTATGAAAAGTCAATACCACTTGTAGTTTGTAGTATAACAACAAATGCATTATAATCAAACAGTTTTGGCCAATTTGGGTTTACACAAAGAAGATAATTAATGATTTTGTCAAGGTAGTAGAGTTTACAGTTCAATTAGATTTATAAAAAAAAAATCCTTATAATGTTTTTTTTATTCTCAAATGTATATATATACTTTTAGTACAAATTTACAAGTAATATGACATACAATTAATAATACTTGCCAGTTAATTTTTTTTTATTTTGAAAATACATTAGAATATTACAACTTATAAAAATTAAAAAGTATGATTTAAATAATATTTACTTTAAACTATAGTATAAATGTATGTGTATATCATATATCTATAGTTAATTTTTTTAAAAATGTACGAATTAAATAAGAATATCATAGATATGATTTGCTTGCTATGCAAACAAATATAAAGAAGAATAGCTCTTAAGATAAAGTCAAATATTTTGTGGATTTGTCAAGTCGAGCTGCCAAAGACTGATGTCCTTAAAACACTAATCTCATTAATATGTTCCGTCTCATGGTCGATCTATTTACTATTCGTGCAGATTTTAACTCATATGAGACCGACGTTCGCAGAAAACTAACTCACAATCTCTTCTTCTTCTTTTTTTTTGGACAACTAAAATCGTCCAACTCGCAAAATTTCAGTCCTAAATGATATTTTTACACCTAAGATCTTGAAAATAATAATATTACATATAATAGATAATAATAGTATTCACACAAAAAAAAAACCAAAAATTACCATTCAAAATACTTGTCAAGATTATGTGTGATCAATAACTTAGTTGGTTATTAAAACGAGAAATTATTTAAAAATTACCACCACAAAGAGGAGATTGATGTAATCTCTCGTCCTCTTCTGGTCCCTCATCCAAAATGCGTCTTGTATCACTTCATATAGCACTTTCACTTTAGACAAGTACATAACTTTCAGCAAACTGCTAAATCTTTAATATCTCCGGAAGTAACGTTCAAGATCTCGCGTACAATGTCTTCGGTTGGTGCGCGGGACAAAGATCAAACCTTCTCCAAATCAACGAATTTTGGCATTTGGTTATCGTTTCTAAGTTGGCCTATATTTTTGCAAATCATGAAGTTTTTTTAAAAAAAAATCACATAAGACTTTATTAATCTATCACTAACCCCTTTCTCCACCGGAGCACGACCTAATTATTATTTGTTGGGTTCCGAATTTTTAACTTAAAAAAAAAATAAAAACTTTTTTGCGTTTTTCTAAAAGTTTCAGGCTAGATTCTTTTTTGTTTTGCGATGGTGGCGGTAAAATGAACGAATCAGATTAATACAAACCCTTTGACAAAAATAAATATGTGACATTAGTAAGATCCCACTTTATTGATCCAAAAAAAAACACACTTTGAAGATGGCTAAATGGGAGATCGAAACTACAAGTTATTTTACCTATTATAGATGGATATAATGGGTTAACATTTAATTGTTCAAACCAAGGGGTTGTAGTGGGATAATTTCCATCCGGAAAAGATTCTGATAGAACATAGAAACATTATCTCACATATCAAGTCACCTCTTCTAATTGCTGGTTTATGTCGAGACTAGATAGAGTATTATATTATTGTACTATTACATTTTGTCTCCCCACTACTACCTCATACGCTCCTCTCTCTCTCCTATATAATGTATCTGTATTTCCCTTATGTTAATCAATCGAATATATCTCTTTCGATATCCAACATGGTATCAGAGCACCATAGGTTTTAACCTATCAAATTTTGTTTTTTCCTCTTCTTTCTTCTTCCGTCGCTTCTTCCTTCGTCTTCGTCTTGTTCTCTTTTCCTTCTATGTTCCTCTCTTCTTTTGATTGCTATTCTCTTTCTCTGACTTTATTCATCTGTATTACTCATGGCTTCCGACTCCACTGCAGAACGCACATCTGTGTTCAACACACAAGACCCGCAGAGTACGCTATTGTCTGTGAACATGTCAAGTGTTCTCAAACTCACAAATCAGAATTACCTTATGTGGTGTCGTCAAGTCCGGGCTTTACTAGAGGGTCATGAACTTCACCAGTTTATTGATGGCTCTACCGATGCTCTAGCTCCTACGATGGTCGTTAATAACGTCTCTACTCAAAATCCTCTATACGCTCATTGGAGACGTCAAGACCGTCTTCTGTATAGCGCAGTCATTGGGACGATCTCACACTATGTCCAATCTTTGATCTCCACAGCGACTACGACAAAGGAAGTCTGGGACAACCTTGCTGCAGCGTTTGCGAATCCCACTCGTGGACACATCCGTCAACTCAAATATCATATCACGACGTGCGTTAAAGGCACAAAATCGATCAGTGAGTAGCTGCGCATGATGAAAGCCAAATATGACGATCTTGCACTTCTTGGAAAGCCTATGGATTTCGAAGATCTCACGGAACATATCCTTGCTGGACTCAGTGAAGACTACAAGCCCGAGATTGACGCTATTCATGGACGAGAAAACGTGATCTCTTACACAGAGTTGTATGAGCGCCTGGTGAATCGAGAAGATATGATTCTCTGCAACGAGTCTCCCTCTCCAGTCCCTATTGTGGCTAATGTGGTTGATACTCGGTCTCGTCAGCAGCATCGATCAACCAATCATAATCGCAACACCAACACCTCCTCCTCTCCTGCTTGTGTCACCGGTCACAACAACACCAATCAGAATCGATTTTCGAAGCCATATCTCGGAAGGTGTCAGGCATGTGGTGTGCACGGCCATAGTGCCAAATTTTGCCCCGACTTTCGCATGATCAGAGGCTCATCCTCTGCTCCGTCGTGGCAGCAACAGTTCCCGCAACAATCCTCAAACTTCCAACCGTGGCAACAACCATCACATTTCCAGCCTTGGCAGCCGCGAGCTAATACAACTATGCTCTCTGATTCTTCCACCTGGCTTGTTGATTCGGGGGCCTCGCACCACATGACGTCGGAATTGGGAAATCTCTCTGCTCACAATCCGTATGGTGGTGGTGATGATGTGCTTCTTGGTGATGGCTCGGCATTACCAATTACGCACTCTGGTTCTTTCTCATTTCCCTCTTATACACGCCCGTTTCATCTAAATAATGTTTTATGTGTCCCGTCGCTTGATAAAAATCTCATCTCTGTTTTTCAACTCTGTAAAACTAATGGTGTTGCGGTTACATTTACACCAACCTATTTTCAGGTCAGGGATTTACAAACGGGGGCTCTTCGTCTGGAAGGCAAGCCTAAGGATGGTACTTATGAGTGGCCCAAATCATTAGCCTCAAAACCCCCATCTCTTGCTTTTGTCTCCACCGTTAAAGCTAGCTTATCCGACTGGCATTCCCGTTTAGGACATCCCGCCTTATCGATTCTTCAAAAATTAGTTTCGCAATTTCATTTACCTCTTTCTTCAAATGTTTTGATGGCTCCGCCATGCTCTGCTTGCTCTATTAATAAAATGCACAAGTTACCTTTTACAAAATATACTATGATTTCTTCAAAACCGCTTGATTTTGTCTTTTCTGATGTTTGGACATCACCTCTTATTTCTATAGACGGTTTTAAGTACTATGTTATTTTTGTTGACCATTTCACTAGATACACTTGGTTGTATCCTTTGAAACAAAAATCACAAGTTTACAAAATTTTCATAACTTTCAAAACTTTGGTTGAAAATCGATTTCAGGATTCTCTATACCGACAATGGGGGTGAATATATTGGTTTTAGGCCATTCCTTTCTAATCACGGTATATCACATATGACCAGCCCTCCACCTACGCCAGAGCATAACGGTATTGCCGAAAGACGTCATCGACACATTGTTGAGACGGGCTTATCACTTATGTCTCATGCTTCTATGCCAAAGTCGTATTAGACTTATGCATTTTGTTTACCTTATTAATCGTATGCCAACACTAACTCTTGACTTTAAAAACCCTTTTCAAAACTTATATGGCCATGCTCCGAATTATCAAAAATTACGTGTTTTCGGATGTTTATGCTTTCCATGGTTAAGACCCTATACATCTCATAAATTAGATGCTCGATCGACACCTTGTGTCTTTCTTGGGTACTCCATTTCACAAAGCGCCTACTTGTGTCTTGATAGAACTACTTCACGGATTTATACGTCTCGTCATGTCGTTTTTCACGAAACGATTTTCCCCTTCTCCGTTCAATTTTCGATTGAAATCTCTGATATATATGCTAATCACGGGCCCGAATCGTCTTCATATCCCTTAGTCACTATTATCCCTCAACCACATCCTCCTGTACCTCCTGTCCCTGCCACCAATTCACTAGACGAGAGCTCTCATGTTTTAACAATATCGAATTCATCTTCTTCTGTTTCAGGTTCAGAATCTGCAGATTCTCCATCTTTAATCCCTGCATCGGACGTTCCCTCCACTCCTCCATCTCCCTAGCCAGAAGTACATGCACCTTCTCCACCTCCTCCGCCAGCTCCGACACGGAGAAGCAATCGTACCCAGAAACCAGTTCAGAAACTGAATCTTCACACCACCATCTCCCAAGCGTCTGAAGCCATTCCGCGAACTGTTACTGAAGCTCTAAAGAGT
This sequence comes from Eutrema japonicum, assembly GCA_030161315.1. Classification (NCBI taxonomy): domain Eukaryota; kingdom Viridiplantae; phylum Streptophyta; class Magnoliopsida; order Brassicales; family Brassicaceae; genus Eutrema; species Eutrema japonicum. The sequence continues at coordinate 42,109,492 of BSQW01000006.1, forward strand.
ACTCATTGGCGTAAAGCCATGAGTGACGAAATCAATTCGCATATCAACAATCATACATGGAGTCTTGTTCGATCAACTAACGTTCATAATGTTGTGGGTTGCAGGTGGGTGTTTACGATCAAACGATTGCCCGACGGGACCATTGAAAGATATAAGGCTCGCCTCGTTGCTAAAGGTTACAATCAACGGCCTGGAATTGACTACCACGACACCTTTAGTCCGGTCGTGAAGCCCGCAACGATTTGCATAGTGCTCAGCACGGCCGTGTCACATAACTGGCCTATGCGACAACTTGATGTAAACAATGCCTTTCTTCAAGGTCACCTTCGAGATGAGGTCTATATGATACAACCGCCGGGTTTTCAAGACAATGATAACCCGCACGCGATTTGTAAACTTCACAAAGCTATCTACGGCCTCAAACAAGCTCCGAGAGCTTGGTACAACGAATTACGCACATTTCTTCTTCAATCCTGGTTTACGAACTCCGTTGCTGATGCCTCCCTGTTCATCTACAAGAAAAACGATATCCTCCTCTACATGCTGGTTTACGTCGACGACATCATCGTCACGGGCAATAGTTCATCTCACATTTCCCGGTTTATCGCTTCTCTTTCTCAGCGTTTTTCTCTTAAAGATTTGGGTGATTTATCTTATTTTTTAGGAATTGAAGTAACTCGCACGAAATCCGGAGTACATCTAACACAACGTCGCTATATTGCAGATTTACTACACAAGGCAAACATGACGGATGCAAAACACGTTTCCACGCCAATGGAGGCGCACTCCTCACTCACACTTCTCTCGGGTATTGCCTTGGATGATGCAACGGAATATCGAACAATCGTGGGAAGTCTTCAATATCTCTCTCTCACAAGACCAGATATCTCATTCTCCGTCAATAAGCTATCCCAATTCATGCACCGTCCTACCACAGAACATTGGTCCGCCGTTAAGCGTATCCTTCGCTACCTCTCCGGCACGATGACCAACGGCATCTATCTCCGCGCAACCAACAAACCAGATCTTCATGCATTCACGGATGCTAATTGGGCGGGCAATAAAGATGACTACACGTCCACAAGTGCATACATTGTCTATCTCGGCAGCCATCCCATTGCTTGGTCTTCAAAGAAACAAACCAGCGTCGCCCGTTCCTCTACCGAGGCTGAATATCGCTCATTAGCTTCCACCACCTCTGAAATATGCTGGATTTCATCTCTCTTATCGGAACTTGGCATTAATGTCACACCACAACCTGTCATCTACCGTGATAACATCGGAGCTACATACTTGGCCGCAAATTCGGTTTTCCATTCTCGAATGAAGCATATCGCTCTAGATTATCACTTCGTCCGCCAGTTCGTTCAATCCGGTCAGCTGCGAATTTCTCATGTCACATCTGCAGACCAGTTGGCCGATGCTCTCACAAAACCACTCTCCCGAGCTCGCTTCCAAACTCTCTCCGTCAAGATCGGACTCTCTTCCGACCGTCCGTCTTGAGGATGTGTGATAGAATATAGAAACAATATCTCACATATCAAGTCACCTCCTCTAATTGCTGGTTTATGTCGAGACTAGATAGAATATTATATTATTGTACCATTACCTCTTGTCTCCCACTCTTGTCTCCCCACTACTACCTCATACGCTCCTCTCTCTCTCTCCTATATAATGTATCTGTATTTTCCTTATGTTAATCAATCGAATATATCTCTTTCGATATCCAACAGATTCGAATCTGTTGGTCTAGGTCAGGGATCGAATCTCTTCGGGTGCAGAATTATCAAACTAACTCTTAACCAAATGAGACATTATAAATGGGTTGTGTCACTTCCGTTCGGAAGATTAGTCTGGATCTGTTAAGGGTCTGAGATTGCTTTCGAGTCTAATCAAAAAAAAAAACAGCTAATTGTTCAGAAGAATAATATGAATAGGCATGTAGATGAATTAATTAAAAATAAATGGAATTACAAAGGTTGGATTGTGTTTAAGCTTTGTGTTGGGTTTGTTTTATTTGAGTTAAGAAAAAAATCGTACCAGATTAGAACCACAAATTTTTGGATAAGTTCTCTAAGTTTTAAGTTAGGTCACTACAAGAAAACAGGGCTATTTCCGACGGTCAAATCCGTCGGAAATCCGTCGGAAAGGGTCTTTTCCGACGGATTTCCGACGGATTTAAGCTGTCGGTTACAGTTCGTCGGAAATGTGGTTTCCGTCGGAATCCGTCGGAAATTTCCGACGGAATCCGTCGGAAATTTCCGACGGATTTATGCCGTCGGAACGCCGTCAGACATTTCCGACGGATTTCCGACCGCGTACGTTCCGACGGATATTCGACGGACTTCCGACGGATACTCCGACGGATATTCAGTCGTAAATGCCGTCGGAAATCCGTCGGAAATTTCCGACGGATTTCCGACGGATATATTACCGACGGATATTCAGTCGTAAATCCGTCGGAAATTTCCGACGGATTTCCGACGGATATATTACCGACGGATTTCCGACGGATACTCCGACGGATACTCCGACGGATATTAAGTCGTAAATGCCGTCGGAAATCCGTCGGAAATTTCCGACGGATTTCCGACGGATAAATTTCCGACGGATTTCCGACGGATACTCCGACGGATAAATGCCGTCGGACATCCGACGGTAACTATTTTCGACGGATAATTTGATCGGAAGTTGTCTCGGAAGTCCGTCGGTTCTTCGTCGGAAATAGGTTCCGAAGGATTTACGACAGTAACTATAACGCCCCGACCACCCATACATGTGGGCCCCATGCATGCTCTCGGCCCGTGGGCCCCATGCCTTATCTCGGCCCGTGGGCCTCACCCTTGTCCGACGGCCGGTGCGTTAATCTGGGAGGCTTGTAATACTTGTTTACTGACCCTGCAATCACCACGTGATCTTTCCCCGTGTTTTGTCCTCACTCACACGATACCGCGAATAACTTCCCGGAATGTCACCCATCCTTAGACTACTCCAGCTCAAGCACGCTTAACTCTGGAGTTCTTTCGAGCAAGTGATCGGAAAAGCTAAGTGCACTTTGGTGTCTATAACGCCAAATCAATTCTTATAAGCCTCTCCGCATATACAAGAAATCGAGATGTTACAGTAACTTATTCCGACGGTTTTCCGACAGAATTGGTATTTTGAATTTTATGTAATTATTTATTTTTTGGAAATTTATATATTAAAATTATAGAAATTTGAAATATAAATTAAAAATAGAAATAATAAATATATAAATTCATTAAACAAAATAAAAAAAGTCATTACACATTAAAATAAAGTGTCCAAAAAAAAGCATTAAAAGCAAATATTTAAACGGTTGGAGAATCTCCGTCGTCGGGATTATTATCCCGAAACAAATGCGGGAAGCATTTTTCCATCATCTTCTCCAAGCAGGAAAGCTTCTTGGTGGTAGTCTTTTGCTCCGTCCGTAGCTCTTCAACCTGCCGGTCACGCTCTTGCACCGTTTGGGTGAGCCTCTCGATTTCTACCCGGTACTCCGAAGGATAACGAGGAAGCGAGGAAGAAGATTCCTGGGTCGGAAGGGTGCCTAACCCAGCGAATCGACCTTTCACTTGCCGGGTTTGCTGCGAATAATTAAAACCGATAATTAATAAATAACGAAAATTAAAAAAAAATGAAATGAAATTAAAACTTACCTCAAGTACAATCTGGTTTATCTCTTCCCGGGACAAAGCGGTCGAGGACGTCGATCCTTCGAGACTGAGCTGCGATGCTGATAGTTCACGATCCAGCTTCGCCTTCTTGCTCTTCTCGACCACATCCCGCATCCCCAAGTCCTGTATCTGACCGGTTTTCTTGTTGGTGTGTCTATTCTCGATGAGTTGAAGATAATCGGGTTCGGAACCAGATGCTCTCGCCTGCGAAAATTTCCGACGGATTGGAGAAGATAAGGACTCAGTCAACATGCACGTGTCTAATTTTTCGTATCCGTCGGAAATCCGTCGGAAATTTCCGACGGATTTCCGACGGATAAGGTATATTCCTTGCATGTTTTTCGATTGGTCAGTCAACAAACACGTGTCTATTTTTCATATCCGTCGGAAATCCGTCGGAAATTTCCGACGGATTTCCGACGGATTTAGGGTATATTTGGGGTTTAGGGTTTAGGGTTTCTTTATATGATTTAGGGACATGTTATTTACATGTTTCATTCAATAAATATATTAAGTTCATCAATATTAAAGGGTTTGCATTAGTTTAAAAATTATACAACATCAAAACATATCGTTTCACATAAATCAACTATATCTTATACTATAACTTATACAAACACTTCCATCAAATTTTTTAAAATCTATATAACACATTTTCTTGATGTATATACAAGGTTAACCTATTTTATATACATCATACAAGTGTTTGTAAACTTTTGCCAAAAAAAAAAACCTATACCCTATACCCTAAACAAGATTTTTAAATATCCGTCGGAAATTTCCGACGGATTTCCGACGGATTTTTAGCCGAGGGATCGATTTTTTAGCCGATGCAACTGAATCCGTCTGAAATCCGTCGGAAATTTCCGACGGATTTCCGACGGATTCAGTTGCATCGGCTAAAAAATCGATCCCTCGGATATAACCCAGATTCAACTCAATCCGTCGGAAATCCGTCGAAAATTTCCGACGGGTTTCCGACGGATATTTAAAAATCTTGTTTAGGGTATAGGGTATAGGTTTTTTTTTGGCAAAAGTTTACAAACACTTGTATGATGTATATAAAAAGGTAACCTTGTATATACATCAAGAAAATGTGTTATATAGAATTTATATAGAAGTTATAATATTTTTTTTGTTGCAAAATTCCAATTTTGTTACACTTAAGCAAATGTCTAACTTTATAAAACTTCGACATAACTGATATATTACACATTACACTTCTAGTTCAAATATATGTACATATTTTACGGTGCAAATTTTATAATTAAAACTACTGTCAATCCGATGATGAGTAATCTGATTCTCCTGAATCGGAAGGTTCCCCAAATTCGTCAAATTCTTCTTCTGAATCCTCAAATACTCGATCGTCTGACTGTATGGTGAAATCAACGACAATGTCGACCTCAAGGGAATGCTCGATTGAACCCAAACCTACGGAGCTTTGTTGGAGGGGTTCATGATCAGACATCCCATGAACTCTACCTCTCGGGTTTATCGATGTGACTGTAACCCACGGGTCTTGCTTGTTTGTCACCCGCGGATAGGGAATGTAGCATACCTACACCATGTACAAATTTAACCACGGGAATGCAACAAAACTTAATTAAAAATTAACATAAAAGAAATACAAACCTGGTCTGCTTGTGATGCAAGTACAAATGGCTCGTATCTCTGGAGTTTTCTTCTGCTATGTAATGATGTAACACCAAATTGGTCGTGTCGCACACCGCTTCCTACTAATGGGTCGTTCCAGTCGCATAAAAATGCAACACATCTTAGACCGAGCATTCCCGGGTACTGAACATCGAAAATCTCACGTACGACACCATAGTATACAAGATCACCTGACTGAGTTGATACACCGTAATCTGATGTTGTCGCACTCCTATCATCCCGAAGAATCTTAAAAGCGTACCCCCGTGTGCTATACATCACATGTGACTGCACGGTTGCTAGTGGAAATCTCACAATTTCTTCTAACCACGTGGGAAATGTTTGTCCGTTAGCCTTCTCTGTCGTCACCTGCACAATTAAAATAAAAATACTTCAAATAATTAAATCTTTCATTACATATGATGAATGCTAAAAACAAGGCAATTAAAAGACTTACATAATCTCTTAACCAACGTCCGAACTCTTCCTGTTTGAGCTCGATTAGCTCGTCCTCTGTTTTGTCAGGAAATGAAAAACGTTGATAAGCCATATACATCCTGTGAGATTGAAACAATTATCACGTTAGTACATATATATATAATCAAAAACCCAATACGTAATTAATAATTATGTTCAATATATAATACCTCTCATATTCATCAACTCCGTCGCAGTTTGTGAGAATATACATATGCAAATGCTCTCGCTCTTGTGGTGAAAGTCTCCTCTTCTTGCCTTTTCCACTAAGTCGTCCAATCTGTAAAAATATATGAGGTACATCGACCGGATAGAAAGGTAGGACGCCTCCGTCATCATGTCGAGCTGCTCTACGACTCTTTGTTTTGACTTGTGATGGAAAGTAGGACTCGGCAAAATGTGAGGTTTCTTCATTGATGGTCTGTGCGACGATAGAACCCTCCACTCTACTCAAATTTTTCACCTTCTTCTTTAGATGTAACATATACCGTTCGAAAGGATACATCCAACGGTACTGAACCGGACCCCCAAGCTCTGCTTCTCGAGGGAGATGAATTGTTAAATGTTCCATAACATCAAAGAATGAAGGAGGAAATATCTTCTCCAAATTGCAAAGGATTACAGGTATATTAGCCCCAAGATTGCGGATACCGTCTGATGTAAGAGAGCGAGAACATATATCTCGGAAAAAGGCACCAATCCCTGCAATATATAACAAATGAATAATTAAATAATGAAGTATATATTGTATAAAGTAGTAAATAAATAATTTCATGATTGTACCTGCAATTGCTTCGTGGACATTACGTGGTAGAAGACATGCAAATGCAAATGGAAGGAGGCGCTGCATCACCACATGACAATCATGACTCTTCATCCCAGTAAACTTCCCTTCTCCATGATCAACGCAGTTCCGAAGGTTAGATGCGTATCCGTCCGGGAATCTAACACTTTCGGTAATCCAGTAAAAAAACTCGGCCTTTGAAGGTTCATCGAAACGAAAAGCCGGGACCGGAGGCTTCCCGTTCCCTGTCACATGTAGTGCTCTACGAGAACAAATGTCTGGCAAGTCCAATCTAGACTTCAGATTGTCCTTCGTCTTTCCTTTGACATTGAGAACGGTGTTCATAATGTTGTCGAAAAAATTCTTCTCAATGTGCATGACATCCAGATTATGCCTCAAAAGATGGTTCTTCCAATAAGGCAAATCCCAGAAAATGCTCCTCTTGTGCCAATTATGAACGTTGCCACAACCATCAACAGGATGATGTCCGTTACCACCACAATCAACGGTCCTCTCTGCACCAAAATCTCTGAACTGAGTCAACAAATACTCACCATCTAACTCAGGAGGAGGACCGTCAAATACTTTCCGGTTCTTCCTAAACAATGTGGTGCTCCGACGATAAGGATGATCGCTAGGTAGGTATCGCCTATGACAATCAAACCAAGACGTTTTCCGTCCGTGCTTCAATTGGAACGCATCAGTGTTATCTTGACAGTATGGGCACGATAACCTTCCGTGCGTTGTCCATCCTGATAACATGCCATATGCTGGAAAATCGCTAATAGTCCACAAAAGTACCGACCGCATGATGAAATTTTGGTGACAAGAAACATCAAACGCTTCAATACCTTGGTCCCATAACATTCGCAGCTCATAAATCAATGGTTGCAAAAACACATCAAGTGATCTCTTCGGATGCTCTGGTCCAGGAACGAGAATGCTAAGGAACAAGAACTCCCTTCGCATGCACAAAGATGGCGGCAAATTGTAAGGTGTTACAATTACTGGCCACAAAGAATATTTTCTGCCGTGCTTCCCAAAAGGGCTGAAACCATCGGTACATAATCCAAGGTATACGTTCCTTGCCTCAAACGCAAAGCTGGGATAAATGGATTGAAAATGTTTCCATGCTCCTGCATCTGACGGATGGGCGATTTGTCCATCTGTTGTATGCTCTGCATGCCATCTCATTGCTCCTGCTGTGCGCTCTGACTGATATAACCTTTTCAATCTCTCTATTAACGGTAAATACCACATCCGTTTATATGGCACTGGCACTCTTCCACCTGTTTCCTTATACCGAGGTTTGCGACAAAAACGACATGTCGTACGATCTGCGTCCTCTCTCCAGTAGAGCATACAGTTGTCTATGCATACATCTATCATTTGATACGGCAATCCTAGACCTTGAACAAGTTTCTGTATCTCATAGTATGATGCCGGTGCAAGATTATCTTCTGGCAAAATTTCTTTCACAAAATCAGCGATTGCATCCACGCACTCCTCACTCAAATTGAAATCCGTCTTTATACCCATCATCCTTGTTGCAGTTGATAAAGGGGAATGTTCACCTCTACACCCATCATATAACGGATGTTTAGCAGCGTCTAACATATCAAAAAATCTCCGAGCTTCTAAATTAGGTTCTTCTCCCCTATCTCCATACTCAGCAACCGATGGTATATTTTCACGATATGCATCGTTCACCATCTGAACATGACCTACCGTACTTTGTTCTTCCATTGCGGGTTCTTCTAAGCTAGTGTTATCCCCAATATAATGTTCACTAGTACTAGCATAATTATCCACCATTGTATCATTTTCTCCATGATAATACCAAATCTTGTAACCCGACATAAACCCATGACAATACAAGTGTGACCATACTTCATCTATCACGATAAATCTACGATTCCCACAATTGGTACAAGGGCAATAGATTTTACCGGTTTTTTTTGCTTTCTTCTGCATACCCGCAAATGCCATGAATTCCTGTAGACCTTTTTTGAATTCCTCCGTAACTAGGCCCGTGTTCGGAATTTGATGAGGCTTGTCCATCCATGATAGAAAATAATTATAAGGATTTGAAGAAGACATTTTCGTAAGGAATTAGATAACAGAGATTTTTTTTGGTTGTGCTTATAATTGAAGCGTGGAAACGTTTTTATAAGGAAAATTTTGTCCTTTTCCGACGGATTTCCGACGGATTTCCGACGGATATAAAGTAGATATTATCGATGTCGGCAACCATGTCGGCAGCCATGTCGGCAGCTGTCGGATATCCGTCGGAAATCCGTCGAAAATCCGTCGGCAATCCGTCGGAAATCCGTCGGAAATCCGCGACGGATGAACGTCGTCGGAAATCCGTCGGCAGTATGTCGGCAGCGTCAAAAAGGCGTCGGAAATCTGTCGGAAAGTGTCCGACGGATTATTGTCGTTGGAAATCCGTCGGAATTTCCGACGGATTTCCGACGGGTTGATATTTCCGACGGAATTCCGACGGATGTCCGACGGATGAGAAGTTAGTCGGAAATCCGTCGGAAATTTCCGACGGAATTATTGCCGTCGGAATTTCCGTCGGATTTCCACCTGTTTTCTTGTAGTGGGTTTCAATTGTTTGGGTCATCATACGTAGTTGAACCATTAGAATAACATGATCAAATAAATAAATAAAAATTAATAGAATAAATAAATGTAACTAAAAACTAAAATTGTATATAAATACATTCACAAAACTAATAATATAAATTATGTAATATATGGTGAAGTCACAACGTTTGTATGATTACGAGACGTGTACAATATGGGTTTTTCGAGTTTTTTTTAGTGAACGAATGAATTTTGGCTATCCAAGGATCGATCACCAAAGTCGACAACCTCATGATAACTTATTTAAACCATTTAATGATTATAATCGATGATTGAATATTTCCGAGAATTTAACCGAGAGATGGTTCAGAGCAGCAAATGGGACAAATCTTCTTCATCTGAAGCCATTTGGTTATACATTCAGAGTGGTATGGATGATTGCAAAGTCGGAGAACGACCAAAGATTCTCCTTCTTCAAACTCCATTTGGCAAACCACACAACGATCAGTCTCGTTTATGTTATGTGAAAAAACGTAGGTAGATGCGTTCAAACACGTAGAGATTTCGGTCGGAGTTAGCCCACGTTTTTCGACTCCGATAAAATCTCCAAGGGCAATCAGTTCCTCGTAAGACAACTGGTCGGGGTCAATCTCATCTTGTTCCTCTAAGAAATCCTCCTCCTCAAGGTTAGAGTCGCTTTCTTGGTCCTCAAGAAACTCATTGATTTCGTCTTCATCTTCTCCGAATCCATTGCCATCGAAATACTCGTAATAGTTGTCATTGCTTTCTTCTTCTCCTTCTTCTTCGTCTTCAGACTCTCCATCACTTTCCATCATTGAGGAGGCCATATCATGAATAGGAGGGGCAAAATGGGAATTAGCTTGGGAGGCAACGAGAGCAATTTCAGAATTTGCTTGCTCGAAGAGGGTTAGATCGGGAAGTTTGTTTGGAGGTTGCTTAGGCCCTTCTTCTTGGTTATCCATTGGAGAAGAAGAAGCAGCTTGGGTTGTGGTTAGGAAGCTGTGTCGATCTGGGAATTTATACCAAAACGGTTTTCATGTCAAAGAGGTTACTTAAGCAACAAGAAATGAATAATGTAGCCAGCTTCCGTACAAAGTAATACAAAAGAAACATGGGGAAGTTAGGGTATACTTTTTCACTGTTATAAGCAAAGTAATGCATTAAATTCTATTTTACAAATCAGGTCTGCATTTTTCCTTCATTTTGGATCTTCAAGAAAGATATAAAAGTCATAGTTTGGACGACAATCTTATTCTTCTCGACCTCTAGAAAGCATATATATATATATATATATATATGGATATGAAACACATATATATTCTTCCCATATAGAAACACTTGCGCATTAACCAATGTACAATCAGATTGTAATATTCTTTTACATTTACTTATTATAGAGAACCTTTAAAACAATTCATTATCAAAGAAACAAATATTGCAGTTTGCAAATGTGTCATCGCATGAGTAATTTGAGTATTTTGTTCTTAAAAATTAGTTTTATAAATTTAATATTTAATTAGTAATTAAAGAATATGAACTTTTTTATATTAGTGAAATCCGGAATAAAGAAAAGGGGACACAACTCTCAAATAAAGAACAAAACACTATAAATTGTGCTGTATGCAATTATTTTCTGGTTTAATTTAATCGTTTTGGGGAGGATAAGATCCAAATCAATAGCATGATTAACGCTGAACTAAGAAAGGTGTCTTTTACATTTTTTGATTAAAAAATGATTTAATCTGGTGAAAAATGGATGAAACGGGTATGTGGACTGAACCTGTTGAAACGGGGTTGTCGGGTGTGTAGAAGACACGTGTCGCCGTTTGGTTGGACCGAAGGAAAACAAAAAAGAAAAGAAAAAAATGGTTGCGAGATGATCGTATTCTGTAGAATCTCACTAATAGTGTCACCATTGCACACATATATTAATTATATGAAGTAAGGGAGTGTCAATCAATTTTTTAATATTAAATTTATTTTTAAAATATAAGTTTAGACACCTTAAGGTTAAGGATGTCACCATTAAGGTTGCTCTAACACACACTCTTGATGCTTCCGTGCATTCTTGTTTCCTTGAGGTTAATGGAACTACGTACCAGGGAGAAGAATCGAGTTCTCTGCTTTTGTTTCTTTTTATTTGAACGGTAATGCGAAAGTATCTTCATTGATGACCTTTTGTCTTTTATTTGCTTTTTGTTTTGTTTCTTCTAAGACTCAAATGTTATTCAACATGAAAATTTAAACAACAAAATAAAAATTCACAACAAAGGTAAAAAATCTTTAACTCGGATCCTTTATCGCAGATGACATTACCACCTACGCAAGATCCTTAAGTATGGAAGTTTGACTTGGTCGTTTAATAGTTAGAAAGCATTCATCTCTTCCTTAAACTTCGCCATCGCGTCCATGGGGAGCGTTACCGGCACACGAGCACCACCGCTCATCCCTGGATCTGTCTTTGACGTGGGAAGTAAAATACATAGAACTTCCCAGAAGATATGATCTCTCCGTGTTAATGGAGACAAACTTATAGGAAATCTTAGCATGGTGTAAGTAAAGTTGTTCGTTGTGGTTTCAATCTGCGTGGATTATTGTTAAACATATAGTTTGTCAGTTAAAAAATTATCCTTATAATTGTTCTCTTAATTTATAATAAAATATTTTAGACATCAAAAAAAAAAAACTATAATTCATGAGAAAATGATAGTAATAGACCAAGGGCATGATGGAGAAAATAAGTTTGTCAGAAAACAGTAGGTATAGAATAGTTTTCTGTATTCATTCTTAGGTCTTTGATCGAGAATATATACAAGGGTTTATCTCCTTAACTAGATACAAGCGTATATACTGAGATATCTAGATATAGAAATCGAATATGTACAATACAATATGTACATATATCGTAATACCCCCCTCAAGTTGGAGAGTGTAGATTTCGAACTCCCAACTTGAGAAGAAATGCCATGAACTCCTTCTTCCCAAGCGCCTTAGTAAAAATTTCTGCTAATTGCTCTTTCGTCGAAACATGTTCCGTCGCTATCGTCCCATTGACGATCTCATCACTCACAAAATGGCAATCCGACTCAATATGTTTTGTTCTTTCATGGAACACCGGATTAACACTAAGGTGAATAGCCGATTGACTATCACAATATAGTCGAATGGGTGCCTCAAACTTCACTCCAAACGCTTCAAGAAGTTGTTTCAGCCACAAAATTTCTTGAACCGTATCAGACATTGATCTATATTCAGCTTCTGTCGATGACCGAGATACCGTCTTCTGTTTCCTTGTCTTCCACGAAACAGGCGAGTCACCAAGTTGTATAAACCATGCTGTCAATGATCTCCTCGTCAGTGGGCAGCCAGCCCAGTCGGAATCGCACTAAGCCTTAAGAACAAGTGGCTGACCTGAGCGAAAAAGTATTCCTTGACCAGGTTGCCATTTAAGGTATCTCACCACTCTCAGCGCTGCATCCCAGTGAGCTTGCTTCGGCTCATGCATGAATAGTGAAAGGATGTGAATAGCATATGACAACTCTGGCCTCGTGACTCCAAGATAAATCAGCCTCCCAACTAGACGACGATACCTGGAGGGATCAGAAATCACATCGCCTTTAGCCAAAGCAAGATGATGATTTTGGTCCATCGGAAACGCTACGGGTTTAGCTCCAAGATGACCCACCTCCGCAATGATATCAAGGGTGTATTTCCGTTGACACAGATAAATACCCGTCGCATTTAGAGCTACCTCAAGCCCCAAAAAATATTTAAGCAATCCAAGATCCTTCATGTGAAAGCAATTACTCAAATAAGTCTTAAATTCAGAAATAACCTTGGAAGAATTTCCATAGATGATCAAATCATCGACGACATACACCAGAACGTGCATCTCCACGCCTTCGTTGTTGAAAAAAAACAACGTATAATCAGGAAAAGCTTGAACAAATCCATACTCTTCCAAGGCATTGGCGAGCTTAGCGAACCAGCATCTAGGGCCCTGTCGAAGACCGTATAACGATTTTTTCAACCGACAAACTTTGTTTTTATCATCAGTACGAAATCCCAGTGATAAGCGCATAAAGACTTCTTCCTCGAGATCTCCGTGTAAAAAATCGTTGTGCACATCCATTTGGTGAACTTCCCAATCCCGAGAAGCCACTACTTCAAGAAAACATCGCACCGTTGTCATCTTAGCAACCGGCGCAAAAGTTTCGCCAAAATATTCTCCTTCGACTTGGTGGTTTCCAAACACAACCAAATGAGCTTTGTATCTCTCAATAGAACCATCAGATTTATACTTAATGCAATAAACCCATTTACAACCAATAGCCTTCTTTCCCAGAGGTAAATCTTCAATAGTAAACGTGTCGTTATCTTCAAGAGCAACAATCTCTTTTTTTCATGGCTAATTGAAAATTGGGATCATCCATAGCCTGAGAATAATGTTGCGGTACCGTTTTTGCTGAAATCATAGCAAGGAAATGTCGATGAGTTTCGGAGAATCGATGACAAGAAAGAAAATCTGTAAGTGGGTAACACGATGTATCGTGAATGGTATTTGCCACAAAATCCTCAGTTTTGTCGATTTGATTTTATGCCGATGTCCACGACCCAGTAGTTCAGCCGTGATGTGTTCATCAAGTTCTGCAGGTGCAATTATCTCTGTTTCGAGATCAGGAGTCGCAGCCAATTCCTCGCGATGAGAGAAAAGCTCATTTTGATCTTCTTTTGATGTCGAGGACCCCAAATCGGTTTGCGGAAAGGTTGTATTTTCATTTGGATTAGCCAATGGAGGTTCGAGTGTCTCCGTATCCTCAATATCAACTGGTAAAGCAGAGGGTGGTGGCGTAGTCACAGCAGGGGATTCAAGCTCTGATTCATCGACAATCTCATGGAGAACCGGAGAAGAATCATAGCCAAACTCTGCATTTTCATAAGTAATCGCTGCATTTTTCTGAAACGGGAACTCATCTTCAACAAATATCACATCTCGTGACACAAAGACAGTTCATGATTCCAAATCATATAGACGCCACCCCTTTTTGCCAAACGGATACCTGATAAATACACATTTCGTGCTTCTGCTTTCAAACTTATCCCCGCCATGTTTTTGGTTATGGGCGTAACATAGACAACCTATAATTCGTAGATGGTGTAGCGGGGGAGGCCGTGAATACAACATCTCAAAGGGCGTTTTGCCTTTCAATACATCAGTCGGTGTCCGATTAATCAAATATCCCGCAGCCAATGCACACTCTCCCCAAAATTTAATCGGGAGATTCGCTTCAAACCGAAGAGCGCGAGCAATATTCAAGATATGCCGGTGTTTTCATTCCACTCTTCCGTTCTGTTGTGGAGTCCCCACACACGAAGTTTCGTGAATAACGCCATTCATACGAAAAAATCAGTGAGACAAATAAACTCACTTCCATTGTCACTTCGAAATGTTTGGATCTTAGCTTCGAATTGTCGTTCTATAAGAGCAAAAAATTGCTTAATCTTCGTTGGAGCTACTTGTTTGTTGGGCAACAAATTTAACCAGAGAACTCTCGTATAATCATCCAAAATTGTCAAAAAATATTGAGCTCCACAGAGAGCCGGTGTTCGGTAAGGGCCCCATAAATCACAGTGAATCAATTCAAAAGCAGCAGTAGTTTTATTCAAACTTGTAGGAAAAACATCACGGGTTTGCTTGGCGCGGATACAAACGTCACACACTTTATTTTCTAAAACACCAGAACTAGAAAAACTAGAAATAGGTAAAGACTCTACAACTCTAGAAGAGGGATGTCCCATCCGTCTATGCCATACGTCTCGAGACAAATGAGTCGTACGCCCAGACATCGTCGCTGCTACCTCCACACTCCGAAAGAAGTAAAGTCCATTAAGCTGCTCACCCGCTCCAATCAGGATCCTCGTGATGCGGTCCTGGATTATGCAAAGCATATCAGTAATCTGAAACATACATCTACTTTCTCTTGTCAATTGCGAAACTGATATCAGATGACAATGCAATCCTTATACTAAAAACACGTTCTGCAAACTGATTTGATTTCCCAACTTAACTAAACCTCTCTTAACCGCCACTGTAAACCTCCCATCAGGAAGCTTAATATTCACCGGAGCCATATATCGTATATCAGTTAAATAATCACTCGATCCCGTCATATGATTCGTTGCACATGTGTCTATAATCCAAGATTCAAAGAAACTCGTACCTGTTAAGCGATTAGATGGTGATGGTTTCCGATCATCCAACATCTTAACAAGAGTCCTCCACTGGTTTTCATTCAGTCCGCTAAAACCAGTTCGATCCGCTTTAAAAATTCCCGAGAAACCAGCTCCTTGAGATCCGAGATTGACAGTGACCATTGCATTTGCGAGAGCAGTTTCTTTCCCCTGACTCTTTGGATTCGTCGAGCTGCTCCCTTGAATCATTGTCCCTCTGTTTCGTGGATGATCTCCCCACCACGGAGGAAACCCAATATGTCGGAAACACTGCTATGCAAGATGACCAGTTCGACCACAACTCGAGCAGAGAGCATTCTTATCTCTATCGTCTCGAATCACCCGTCGCGACTGCTGTGATTGTACCGCAAAACTCACACCTTCCGTCTGTTCTGCCAATGATCGAGATCCTATCCGTGAATCCTCCTCTTGTTTCAAAGCATTGTACACATCATCGAGAGAAGGGAACGGCACCCGTGAAAGAAGTGCTGAACGTGTAGGAACATACACCTCATCAACTCCTCGCAACATCTCGTGAACACGATCCTCATCACGTTCGTTTTCAAGATCGAGATTTAGGCTGCACTTGCACGACCCACACTTGCACTTCTTTGGTGGACGATAGTCCGTCAAGGTCATCCACAATTTGTTGAGATATCCAAAGTACGCTTCAATTGGCTGACCCCTCTGTCGTGCCGTGGCAATCTCTGTTTTGATTATCTGAATTTTGGATCCATTTTTGATAGAAAATCGTTTTTGAATGTGATGTAGGACCAAAATTTTGTACAATAGACATGAGAGATTTAATCACGATTTATATAAATAAACAGTAAGGAACAGACGATTCATAAAACGATAAAGCAATAAAATAAATCTAAGGAGGCGAGATGAATCTCTTTCCTTAACTCTAAGAATCTCCCGTAGTGCGACGGATTTTAATAGATCTATGAGTCCCAGGATACAACCAAAGTAATCTGTATCATCTACACTTGATATCAGATCTATCGAACATTATACTACGATACTCTCGAATAAAGACTTACTCTAAGCTGTAGAGAATTGAAGGAACTTTTTCTTTTGTAAGTGTGTTTTTCTGTGTGTGATTGGATGCCTTTCTCTCAAGAGAGGCGATCCTATATATAGGAGAAGATCATAGAGGAAATTATTTCCAACTAGCGATGTGAGACTTTTTACATGTCCCTCACTTTTCCTTTTTTTAGGTTTTTCCTTTTCTTAAGGCTTTTCCTTTTTTGTAGGCTTTTCCTTTTTTAAGGCTTTTCCTTTTTTAAGGTTTTTCCTTTTTACATTCACAAGGCTTTTTTACTTAGCCCAAATGTCTCATTTCAATTCACACATACACATATTTATAAAGCCCTCAAGCTCTTATAAATTTTGTTCCAACAATCCTCCACATGAATAGAAATGACTCTAAACATATGAAAATTGAACAGACTAGACTTTACTAGACATACTTGACTAGACTCATCTAGACGTAGACAGACTTTCGAGAGTATACGAAAATGTAACTGTATCTGAGAGGTAGCATTTTCCAGCTTTGAACCAAATATTTGTAATATATGTCGAGTTTACTCGGCCAGGAGGTGAACATGATGTCTTGAACCGCCCAGATTTTTATGTAAACTTAGACAACATGTATCGCACAGAGACATCTTCTCGTAGAACTTTGTTCTCTATTGTGTTCATTTTGGCCTTGAACATTCCTGGTATTCGTGAGTGAATTTGGAGAATATAGCTTTCTCTTTCATTCTCCTAGAAACGGCCCAATTCACACTTCACTAGGTGATTTTTTATTAGCTTGTTTTTCAGAAGTGCCCTGTCACACTCCACTATCTACATAGCTATGCAATCATTAAAAGCCAACGCTTATCCTTACTATCCACAGGTAGCACTGTTATATCATCCTAGGAACTGGGCTGAGACATAGTCTCACAGTGCTCAATTCGAATCAGTTTAATTTTGTTTCCCTTTGAACCTAGATCTTGGGATCTCCAGTCACATAGGTGGGGTATCTGTCAAACATCATCTTTTTCTATAGGCTTTAAACCCATTCCTTTTGATGATTTTACAATTTGATCTCGCGGCAAACCTTTGGTAAACGGATCCGCTAGGTTATCAGCCGACTTGATGTAATCTATCGTTATTACACCAGTTGAAATCAATTGTCTAATGGTCTTATGTCGTCTTCTTATATGACGAGACTTACCATTATATAGATTACTCAGTGCCCGAGTGATAGCCGACTGACTATCACAGTGTACACGTAATGTTGGCACTGGTTTCTCCCACATCGGGATATCTTCCAAAAAGTTTCGAAGCCATTCTGCTTCCTCAGCAGCTTTGTCTAAAGCTACAAACTCTGACTCCATGGTTGATCTGGCCAGGAGTGTTTGTTTGGAAGATTTCCAGGATATTGATGCACCAGCAAGAGTAAAGACATATCCACTCGTGGATTTGGAGTTTCTTGAATCTGAAATCCAATTGGCATCACTGTACCCTTCCAGCACTGCTGGTTCTTTACCGAAGTGCAGCCCATAACTTTTAATGTATCTTAGATAATTTAATACCCTAGTTATGGCTCTCCAATGGGTATGACCTGGATTGCTCGTGTAACGACTTAGTAAGTTTACCGAGTGTGCTAAATCGGGTCTAGTACAATTCGTTAAGTACTTTAGACTCCCGATGACTCTTGCATACTCCACTTGTAACCCCGCTTCACCTGAATTCTTTGTCAAGTGAAGATGAGGATCAAGTGGAGTTTTTTCAGTCCCATTGGATTAGGTCTTATAAACCTCTCTAGGATTTTTGTAGCGTAATGATCTTGAGACATAATTATTCATTTTGAATTTTGAATAATCTTAATCCCTAGAATTACATCAGCTAATCCCATGTCTTTCATATCAAACTTTCCACTTAGCATGTTCTTTGTTTGAATGATTATATCTTTGTTGCTTCCCATGATTAGCATGTCATCTACGTACAAACACAACAACACATAACCTTGTGAAGTACTTTTGATATAGATGCACTTATCACATTCATTGATGTGAAAGCCATTTGACATCATTACACTGTCAAATTTTTCATGCCATTGCTTCGGAGCTTGGTTGAGTCCATATAGCGATTTGACAAGTCTACAGACTTTCTTCTCTTGTCCGGGAGCAACATAACTCTCAGGTTGATTCATATAGATCTCTTTCTCTAAATCTCCGTTTAGAAAAGCAGTCTTAACATCCATCTGATGTATTTTAAGGTTTCTTAAAGCTGCGATTCCAATCAACATGCGAATCGAAGTAATTCTCGTCACTGGAGAATAAGTGTCAAAGAAGTCCAATCCTTCCTTTTGAAAAAATCCTTTTACCACAAGCATGGCCTTATATTTGTCTATAGAGCCATCGATTTTTAGCTTAGTGGTGAAGACCCATTTACAGCCCAGAGGTTTACAACCTTGAGGTAGGTCTACCAACTCATAAGTATGATTTTGCATAATTGAGTTGATTTCACTGTTAGATGCCTCCCTCCAGAAAGGTGCATCAGGTGTAGACATCGCTTCCATGAAAGTTCTTGGACCACTTTCCGCTAAGAATGCCATTATGAACTCAGAGCCAAATGTCTTCTCCTTACGAGCTCTCTTGCTTCGTCTCGGTTCAGCTTCTTCTACTTCTGTAGAAGTGCCTGAAGTGCTTGCCTCATTGCTAGCATCTCGTTCGTCACGAGTTCGTTTAAGATTTCCTCTATCCTTACATGAAAACACATTTTCGAAGAAGTATGCATTCCTTGACTCCATTATTGTGTTTACATGAATGTCTGGTATATCTGATTTATGTACCAGAAATCGATAGGCACTACTATTGTGCGCGTATCCGATGAAAATGCAATCTACCGTTTTAGGTCCGATGGTGACCTTTTTCGGAAGTGGTACTGCAACTTTTGCCAGGCACCCCCACACTTTCAGGTATATATACGAAGGTACATTACCATTCCAAAGTTCATAAGGAGTTTTTCCTGTGATTTTGTGTGGAATTTTGTTCACGATATAATTAGAAGTAAGCAGAGCTTCCCCCCCACATGTTCTGGGCTAACCCAGATTCCTGCAACATTGCATTCATCATTTCCTTAAGAGTTCTGTTTTTTCTTTCAGCAACTCCATTGGATTCCGGTGAGTAGGGAGCAGTTGTTTGATGAATAATGCCATGTGCTCTACAGAATGCATCAAATGATTCACTATATTCACCACCCCTATCACTTCTGACCTTTTTATGGTCTTGCCGAGTTGGTTTTCAACTTCCAGCTTGTATTCTTTAAATTTGTCCAAGGCTTCATCTTTACTTCGCAGTAGAAAGATGTAAAAATATCTCGTGCAATCATCTATGAAAGTCACGAAATATTTCTTGCCTCCTCTGGTTTGAATATATTTCAAATCACATAAATCTGTGTGAATTAAACCTAGAGGTTCTGTTGTTCTTTGAACGCTGGGTGATGGCGTTTTAGTGAGTTTGGCTTGGAAACAAACCTCACATTTGTCTTTGCTTAATTTGCATTTAGGAATCATGTTCATGTTCATTAATCTACTCATAGACTTGAAATTAACATGTCATAATCGTTCATACCAAATATTAAAAGACTCAGCGAGATAAGCAATTGGTTTCTTATCATTAATCTTAGGGTTCTTCGAGGTGAAAGCCTCGGTTACATTATCCTTTCGGATTACTGCCTCAACAGACATCTTAAACAAATTATCACAAATAAAACCCTTACCCAAATACATCCCATTCTTCATTAGGATCAGCTTATCACCTTCCAGCTTCACAGAGAATCCATGCTTACTTATGAGCGATCCAGAGATCAGATTCTTGCGCATATCTGGTACATGGACGATGTTCGTGAGAACCAGTTCCTGTCCAGAGGTGAGTTTCAGAACAACCTTCCCGTGACCATCAATTGTCGACGAGGCTGAATTACCCATTAAGAGTTTTTCACCATTCTTGGTCTTTGTGTATGTGGAGAACATCTCTCGATCCATACAGATGTGTCTGGTTGCACCAGTATCGAACCACCAAGTCTTTGGATGGCTTTCAGCAATATTGGCCTCAATGACCACATCACACATGTCAGTTTCTGTCAAGTTGGCTTGAGCCTTCTTGCTACGACAATCGACGGATTTGTGTCCTTGCTTCCCACATAAGTTACACAATCCTAAGAACCTTTGAGAAGTCTGACCATTCTGACCACTCTTGTTCTTGAACTTTTGGAAGTTCTTTGGTGGCATCTTCCCTTTGCCTTTGTTTAGGCGACCTTTGTTCTACCACTTGCCTTGATTGGGGTTTTGGTGTTCAACCATGTTCGCATTGTGTTCGCGAATTTTCACACCTACATTGATCTGTTGTTACCGATTCGTAGACTCTACGCGGAGCTTAACAATCAGATTTTCAAGGCTCATCTTCTTTTTCTTCAGCCTGAGGTAGTTTTTGAAATCCGTCCAACCAGGAGGTAGCTTCTCAATGATGCAGCAACCTTGATAGGTTTCACACAGCCGCATTCCCTCAGCAAAGATATCGTGTAGGAGCCTCTGCACCTCATCGACTTGTTCCATTAGTGGTCTTGAATCCACCATCTTGTACTGCTCGAACTTCGCCACAGTGAATTTCTGAGTACCTGACTCTTCAATGCGGTACTTCTTGTCTAAGGAATCCCACAGATCCTTAGATGTCTCAGCATTTTCGTACACCCCAAACAGAGAGTCCGAAAGGCTATTCTGAATATAGCCCTTGCACAAGAAGTTAGCATGTTCCCAGGCGTGGACACTCGCAAGCGCACGTGGATCAGTGTTATCTTCTGGGAGAACAGGTTTCACCTCACTGGTGTATTTCTGCAGATTCAATGTTGTCAGATAGAAGAACATCTTCCTTTTCCACATCTTGAATGCTGTCCCATCAAAATTGGTTGGAGGAGCGACATGGTTCCCAGATGGAACTTTGACCATCTCGATCTGACTCGCAGTCGATTCAACCTTCTCACTGGTTTTCTCCACCAATCCAGAGTTGTTTTCCACATCAATTGTCATTCTGTTAAGACAAAAGAAAAAACTTTCAATTAGTATCGATATATAAACTTTAAGAATCGCAATTCTAATATCGAACTAAATCGCATTGGTGTCGATCGATACTTCTTGGTATCGATCGATACACACACAATGTCTATCGATACACCCATATGGTGTCGATCGATGCACTCAGTGTCGATCGATACACCCTTGGTGATGATCGATGCACGTGAGTTTTGCATAAGATCTATCGATACACCTCGGTGTCGATCGATGATCAGCTTGTATCGATCGATACACCTCGGTGTCGATCGATGCTCAGCTTGTGTCGATCGATACACATATAGTGTCGATCGATGCACCCTGTGTGTTGATCGATGCAAGTGAATTTTTACACAGGATCGATCGATAAACCACAGTGTCGATCGATACATGTTAATATTACACAGTATCGATCAACATAGATCCAACTAGGTCGATGCACAGTATCGATCGATACACCTCAGTGTCGATCGATACAACTCGATGCAAAGTATCAATAGATGCACCTTAGTGTCATCTGATACAACTGTTTGCATGGTATCGATCGATGCACCTCAGTGTCGACCGATACAATTTTGTCTAGTATCGATCGATACCATAAGGTGTCGATCGATACTCACAAGGCTTCGATCGCAATCGAACCTATCAAGAACATGATTTGTGTTTGTTAATTCTACCGTTCATTAATCGCAATTAAAGACGGTATTTAGAAGATGTTTAAAGCAGTACTGCTTCTACTACACGTTTCAAGTTGCTAAACAGCTTTTTGATAACGTTTGAGTATCACTAGAAGATTAACATCTTCTTAAAAATAGAATAGATGGAGATTGCCTCTACTACACGTTTCAAGTTGCTAAGAAGCTTTTTGATAACGTTTGAGTATCATCAGCAGTAGAAGAATCATTTTAGAAAACCGTTTGAAAACGTTTATTTACTCGTGATTAAAGATCCAATTGAAGTAATAACAAAAATTGGATATTCTTAGAGTTAAGATTGTAGGACCAAAATTTCGCACAATAGACAGGAGAGATTTAATCACGATTTATATAAATAAACAGTTAAGAACAGACGATTCATAAAACGATAAAGCAATAAAATAAATCTAAGGAGGCGAGATGAATCTCTTTCCTTAACTCTAAGAATCTCCCGTAGTGCGACGAGTTTTAATAGATCCATGAGTCCCAGGATACAACCAAAGTAATCTGTATCATCTACACTTGATATCAGATCTATCGAACATTATATTACGATACTCTCGAATAAAGACTTACTCTAAGCTGTAGAGAATTGAAGGAACTTTTGCTTTTGTAAGTGTGTTTTTCTGTGTGATTGGATGCCTTTCTCTCAAGAGAGGCGATCCTATATATAGGAGAAGATCATAGAGGAAATTATTTTTAACTAGCGATGTGAGACTTTTTACATGTCCCTCACTTTTCTTTTTTTTAGGTTTTTCCTTTTTTAGGTTTTTCCTTTTCTTAAGGCTTAACCTTTTTTGTAGGCTTTTCCTTTTTTAAGGCTTTTCTTTTTTTTTAAGGTTTTTCTTTTTTACATTCACAAGGCTTTTTTACTTAACCCAAATGTCTCATTTTAATTCACACATACACATATTTATAAAGCCCTCAAGCTCTTATAAATTTTGTTCCAACATGTGATCCCATAGATCGCTAGCCACATCACGATGGGAAAGATTTGAACGTACATTGGGATCAATCGTCAGTTTGATCCAGGAGACCACCAAGACATTGTTGGTCCACCAATCTTCAAGATCTCCAGATTCCGGTCCTGATTGTGGAATTGATCCATACACAAACCCAAAATTTTTCCGTGCCTTCAACGCCAAATGAAGGCTCGATGCCCATTCGTCATAATTCGGACCTCGCAGCAACGGTTGAGAGATAAGACTCCCCGGATTGTCACTCGAACTCAAATCATAAGGAGAAATAGTACGTCGTTGAACCGCACTATTGTCCTTCACAAGGTTGGTTTGAGAAGTACAATATATGTACATATATGTAATAAAGTCAAGTCGTATCTGGCATGAGGTGTTGGCTTTGAGGGTTTTACTAGAACCACTTCTGATTTCTCAACGACCAAGAAAATTGAACTGTCGTTACTTCCCATGACTACTTTCTCTGTTTGTAATTTGTATAGAACGTGTGTTTTGTCTGGTGTGTGTACAGACGATGATGGTTGGTTGAAGACACGTGTTAGTGTATAATCTCGATCTAATAAATAAGGGTTCTTGGCCTAGAAAAGAAGTAAGCAAAGAAAGGAAAAAGGTCCTGGCCGAAGTCGTTCAAATTCAGTCAACAAGAGAGTTAAAAGCAAAGGTGAAACTGAGGTGTTAAGAAGACACTAAAGGAAAATCAATGCAATCAACGGAAAATCAAGCCAAGTTAATGAGAAAAAGGAAACAGAAAGCTTGAAGTATAAAAAGATAGAAGAGGAT
Organism: Eutrema japonicum; assembly: GCA_030161315.1. Lineage (NCBI taxonomy): Eukaryota > Viridiplantae > Streptophyta > Magnoliopsida > Brassicales > Brassicaceae > Eutrema > Eutrema japonicum. The sequence goes on from BSQW01000006.1 coordinate 42,133,503, forward strand.
ACAAGAAAAACAAGTCCATAACTAAAAATTCTATACTATACACTCAATCCGAACCCAATACACTTGTATTCTCTCACTTGTATTTCTTTATTCCGAGCTGAAATCTTGTACTCATTTGTGGTTATATTTCACTCTAGACCGACTACATTTCATCTGGAGTCTCTTACTATTCATTCAATATAAATTCATACTTGTCTTTCTTGATTCTCGATCTTTTATCATTAAGGACGAACTCAATCCCTAAACCAATCTTAACCACAAATAATCGATTGCTGATCTTTTTGCATCAAGTACAAAACGTCAATAGAAGAATTGTTAAGTTTTATTGACTTCCAACTCAAAACCAATTGGCAATGAATGGATTAGCCCAAGTCCCTTATATATTATTCAATGTCCCTCTCCCAACTTCCGATGTGAAATATTCTCACAAGAATATATGATTGGCCTAGATAACGAGGAAATCAAGGGCCATGGACGGCCAACAATGAAAAAATCATGTAATATTGTACGACCCAAAGGTTGAACAGTCATGGATGGACAAGCTAGTGAAGGGACAAAGTTCGCAACGTGGATCACGTCTTTCCTTGCACACATAATTTCACGTTCCTAAGGAGAGACAGAGAGTGGATACGTTCAGGTTGCTGCACTTGTGAGCGATGTTTCTAGGAGGAAAAAGGCATAACTGCACCGGTGCCACAAGCGGGTCTAAGGCGGAGGGATCTGAATGTTGGAGAATTGGATTTATGGCTTCAAATAACGAATGGAATAAGGAAAGAAGCATGTTTTCGGTTTGCAGGAATAAATAGAGTGATGTCATGAACGCCCTAACAACTTTGTAAAGACACTGATCGACTTGACAAAAATGATAATAATTAAGGAAGTTTTCACTAAAAGTTTTTCAGGTATTTGAGGCATGTATTCGTTTGGTTTTAAAATTTCTATCTTACTGATTCTTTATCGCCGTTTTGTTTGATGCTTGAACAAAAAAAGAGAATTAAATTGTAATTCTTGAATTTTTTCTTGAATTTTTTTTTGTCATAGTGAAATCCCTAGCCTCGTATATATTAAAGATATGAACCGCTACTAATATACTGATTCGGTTCTACTAATTTTCTACGGATCAGATTAAAGAACCGAATCCTAATACACTCTTTATGCTTCGATTCATTCTTGTTTCCATGAGGTTTAATGTGAAGTTATAACTAGACAAAAGTGTCATTGATGATAGATTAAACCATTGGAAAAAAAAACCAAGTGGTAATAATGACCTTTTGTCTTTTCCTTGGTTTAAAATTTGAAACTAAAACATTATCCAACATAAAATTTTGAACAACGGATTTTAAACTTTCAGAACACCAAAACGAAGGTGAAAAAAACATTTAATGTGATACAGGATTTTATTAGTAACGTAGTTATTCAAAATAAAGTCAAAACAGCGTCAAGAATCATGGAACAGCGTCAAGCTCAGCAAAACCTCGTCGTTTAATAGTTAGAAATTAATCATCTCTTCCTTGAACTTGGCCATCGCATCTCTAGGAAGCGTTACCTGCACTCGAACGCCACCGCTCATCCCTGGATCCGCCTTTGATGCCGGCAATAACACACAGATAAATGGCATTGTCATCGGAATCAAAGGTATAATGTTCACTAAACCACCCCAACCATCGAATTGTAGACCGATTTGCCGCCAATCCGAGACCGATATAAACCCTCCGTCAACGTTGAAGCCCTCAAACGATGACATCTCTTTCAGCTGTCTCTCAATCTCTCTAAGTGAGCCCAACACGTACCGCTTGTCTAGCGCGGCTCTCTTCATGTCTTTTATGAGCCTCACGACACGAGCCAACGAAGATTCGCTCAGCTCCTTTGCTGTCAATGCCAGAGAGGCTCTGTAAACGGCATTGCCGTAGTAGCCTTCTGGTAATGGCGGCTCCATAAAGCTGCGGATACCAATGGCTATCGCCAAAACTGTAGTCTCATCTGGACTCATATTCAGGGCTCGACATCGTGATCTCCAGACTTGTGCCGCAAGAATCTCCAGAGTCGTGACAACAACCTTCTTCTCGTTCTCATTTGTAATTTGCTCGTCATCTGCTATTGTTTTCTTGAGTTTCGTAATAACGTCGGAGGTAATCTTCAGGATCTCTTGGACCATGTCGTCTTTCAATGTGCACGAGGATGTTGTAATAGAAGAGCTGCCAGTCTTGGGAAAATCAACCACGTCTCCTAGTTTTCCTACGTACAATAGTGGAGTATTTTTCTCAAATGAAATTATCAAAATATTTTTGCAATTCGTAAACATGAAAGCCAAACACAAACAAAAGGAACTCCGAATTATACGTTTTGTGTTTACCTATACAAGTTATAAAAATCTTATTATATAAAGCTGAATCGTTCAACGTGAGCATAACACGTAAGCTAATTATAACACACGAGATTGTGACATGTGTTATTGTTAATTTAGATCGTAATATGTGTCAATGCAATAATATAAACTTTCCAACTTTTAATTATTTATTTTTAAATAGACAAAATAACAAAATAGCAAAAAAATTGCGTTCTTAAAAAATATGAGAACTAATAACATCAAAAAAGTAAAGTACGAGAAAGAATAGAAACTACAAAAGAATAAGTAAACTGTTGAATCTATATAAGATTCATAATATATCAAATAAAATTATATTAATTTTATCAATTAGATTCAATTTTAAGTTATATAAGATTTGAAATTTGGTTCTCGGATCCTCTCATTCATTTAGAGAGATATTGTTTATGAGTAATATGAATCAATTTTGAATTTTCTTAATTGTGAATTACAATATGTAACATCTGAATAACTAAATGAAAGTGTTACTTTAAAATTTAATTATATAAGTCATAATTATGCATATTATCAATTATTTATTATTTATTTTATTTTATTAGTGTATCACACAATATATATATATATATAAAAGTATAAAGTATTCAATTTTTGGAAAGATTAAAAAGACATATATTTTTAACATGTAATACTTTGAAAGTGTATATATTGTTGCATACCGTTAAAGGTGAGCCTTTCTCTCTCCCATACAGGGATGACGCTGGGTTGGGTCTTCCCGGAGGCAAGCTCAATCATCGCTCGGAAAACTGAGCCGCACCAACACCGTCACTGACAGAGTGAGAGTGAGCCATTCCAATAGTGATTCCTCCACACGCAAACATGGTGACCTGTAGAGCCAGAGGGTCATATCCTTCACAACCTTTCACAGGCTCGTAACAAGGCACAAGCTGGTAAGCTGCGTCTCCAACATTATCCAAGTAATTGAGAGAAGAGAGAGTGCATGCGGCCGTTGCCCTTATAAAGGGGACTCCATCTCCGGCTTTGCAATTCAGCTCAAGTCTATTGTCTGCGGATTTCCGATGAAGTTTTCCGGCGAAAGGGTAGTAATAGACAAGTACATGAGAGAGGGCATGCTGGAGAAGAGAAGCCAGGTCGTGTTTGGCTTGACCTTCACGGTAGGGTTTAGGGGCAAATACGCATATGGTTTGGACGATGGCTTCGAACTCAGGAGCGTTGTCGATGGTGGAGAGAGACAGAGAGACATGAGGTGTTGGCTTTGAGGGTTTTACTAGAAACCACTTCTGATTTCTCAACGACCAAGAAAATTGAACTGTCGTTACTTCCCATGACTATTTTCTCTGTATGTAATTTGTATAGAACGTGTGTTTTGTCTGGTGTTTGTACAGACGACGATGGTCCTTATATACACATGTTTTTGTAATATCTCGTTTTGTGTGTGGCTATCTAAATATACTGCTACGTGGGATTCATTTTGACTTGGTAAGATCCGACTTTTAAGGAATTAAAAAGATTCGAATTGGGACGGCAACAAACAAATCTAATTGAAAATTCAACAACGAAATCATGTTTTTCATTTTTTATATAATCATAAGGTGATTTAGATTTTTTTTATATCACCCAAAGACAAAGTCTTGTTTTGCGTTATTTATCTCCAAAAGCGTTTCAATTGAGTTTCAAATTTGACATTTTATATAATTTACTATACGCATTTAAATTCATATATTATAGATTAAATTCTTAAGTTACAGTAATAATTGTAAAATACCACAAATTCTGGAAATTAATATACTGATGTATGTAAATAAAATTAAAATGAGTCTTATTATTTGCTCATATCTCTAAAGTGCATTATTTGTTTGTTGAAGTTTTTTACGAAATAGTTTAGTGATCAAAACGTGTTTAATTCTAAATAGTTTATGTAAACTTGGTATCTCCGGTTTGGATTTTCGAGTTCTAAATAGTTTTCAAAAAATGACTTTTAAAAGTGATATAGCACACACATGATAAATCTATTAAGTGATATTCTATAAGTTTCGTTAACAAATATTTTAAACTAGAATTTAACCCGCGCTATAATTAGCGCGGGGTTATTTTTTTTTTTGAAATTGTTTTGAAATTTAAGAAAAAATGATTTTATTTGACTTTTATAATATGTCTAACTCATGATTATAGATATAGTTGTCAAACGGAATAATTTTTCTATTTAACCCATTTTGCAGTGGACTAAAATATTATTCGGGCTAACCCGTAAAACCTATAATCTTGAAAACATAACTCTATTATGCACCGTTTAATGACTCTAGTTTTGTGATTGGTTCACGAACTCTTAAGAAAATCAATTTTCTTGTGTTTAACTTTTTATAAAATTAGTAAAATATTTTTCAACTTTTATTTTGATATAAATTCAAATAAAATATAATAAACCATAATGAAAAATATATCAAGATTTTAAATAGATTTTTGTTATTTGAATATATATGAATTGATTATTATTTTAAAATATATAGTAGATAACATCTTAAATGTAAAATAAATAGTTTCCATATTCTTATCATTAATTATAAAAGACAATTATATCATTTCCTATTTTAATTATTCTTTGTTATTTGTAATGGCATTTTATGTAATAACTTACAAAACAAAGTTTATTTTCAAAAATATATTCTTAAATAATATTATAAAGATTTTTAAAAATGTCTTCTTAATTAATATTATAGAGATTTCCAAATAACGAACCGGCCAACATATCGGAAATGAATCATCAAATTTGCTTAGCAACCTGTCGGATATAATTTAACAAAAACATAAGTTATGTAGAATATAATTAGCAAATGCCTTGTTGGTCCGGGTAGCCACGAAACATATGAAAGGAGTGGTCAGGACGTGGGAAAGTCATAGAGATGTGGTGACTTTTTGTTTTGCTATCCACAAAAGTCCATGACTCTTCGACCATGTTCCACGTTAGCCACTACAACGCCTTCTACGATGGGCGACGACATGTCGACATCACTAAGCTTTACGAGATCCAACGGTTGGTGATCACACGATAAGAAAACACTGCGATAACCGACGGAAATTTCGATGACATTATATTTGTCGGTAATTCCCGACGGATTTTTGATAAAAACAATGAGAATATGGAAATGCAGAATCATGCAGAGACGTCAAAAGTTTGACATTTGTTTAAGAAATTTTCACCGATGGATTGAGCTCTCATTTTGCTTCAAGATAGAAAAATGAATTAGCTTTCATTTGGAAGTGATTTGAGGCCATTCCAACGGTGCGATCAAATTTTATGCCAGTTTTCGTGAAGACAATATAGTCTGGCGAGCAGAAGAAGCACGCGCAGAGAGGGAGTCTGGATCGATCGATCCGATTATTCTGCGGACATTTTCCAGATCGACCAGACTCGTCTGGATCAACCGGTTCAAACCCAAATCGATTGATCCCCTGATATCGATCGATTCACTTTCCTAACAAAAAAAAAATTGCAGTTTTTAACTTCCTATTTTGCCTTGGAATCATCCAAACTCGACCTTATTCGACCCAAGACCTATTTATATTTATTTTAAGCCACTTTCTAAGGATATCCTTTATTTTTCTACAAAATTTTTCATCTATTTCTTTGGGGAGACGAATCTCTGACTCTACAAGCTTTTGAGAAGGTTTTTGAACCCATGTTTATTATTTCTATTGGATTATGATTTCTTCTTTGTCTCTTTGCGATTTCTCTACAATTATGAGCAAATAGTTTCATAGGTTTTAGGGCTTCACAGGATTTTCATGATTAATCACTGAAACGGATCTGTTAGAATAGAGATTTACATAGAGTTCTTCATCTATTGTTGAGTTCAAGACTTATACTAAATTGATCACCTAGTTTATGATCTTAGGATTAATCTTTTTATAAAAAGTGTTTTATTCCTTAAAGAACTTATATGAGCAAATCGTCATTAACCAACGAAAGCTGATGCTAAGGCGATTTGTGAACTTATCAAACCTAAATTTTAATGCGTGCCTAGAATTCTAAGGTCAAACGACATTTTATATACTTAGGTTATTAGGTATAGTAGTTAGTGCCACGACAATGGGTTAGTTATAAATTCATGTTTGAGTTCAAGAAAGGCTCTTAATTCATTCCCTGTTCGATAATCTGTTTAGTGAGTCTAGAATTTCTGCGAATTACCTGAAGACCTAGCGCTTTTCCTTATTGAATTTATATCATTTTATTTGTCATTCTTAGTTTTAGAAATTACAAAACTACAACAAACCATCATCCGTCTTAAATTTACTTTTCTCCTGCAGTCTCGTAGTGTTACACTTGGTTATTATGGATTTGATTCCTAAAATACTATTTTGATTACTGTGCTCTTGCAGTAGAATTTTAGGATTAAACCTGAAGTATTTCAATCAGTCGAAACGACAACACTTCAGAAGAAAGCATGGGCCATTGTGATCCAAAGAGTGATTTAACGAATCCCAGTAACGAGCCCAAGAAACAGCAACGATCTTTTTCACTATGTGACAAAAAGATAGGGATGTCAATCGGGCTAGCCCGGCCCGGCCCGAAACTCGTAAAGTCCGCATATATTTGAGCTCGGCTCGGTCCGGCTCGAAAAAAAATCGGGCCTATATTCCATAGTCCGGCCCGGCCCGGACATAACTCTAGGACTTTTCAGGATTTTCTTTACAAACACACAAATTCACAATTCTCAAATGAATAATTAAAACAAAATATTTATCAAAATAAATCTAAATTAAAATGTATTATATCAAATTCAATTAAATTTAAAAGCAAAAGTTTGACCAAAAAACAAATAAATTCAAATAAATTGTATTACCAAATAAAACATAAAATCTAAACACTTCAAATCTAGGTAGTATAATTTAGATTAGAATCTCATTCATCATCTTCTAAATCCTCATCACCATCAAGAGGTACAGATAAAAAAATTAAAATAAAATTAAGTTTTAACATGTATAAATCATATAGAAATATCATTGAAAGTCTATATATAATGATTTTAAAATATGAAGTAAATATGAATGAATGATAATGTATAGAAAATATTTTAAATTATTATTTTTAGAAAGATAAATGTTTAAATAAAATCTCTAACTAATTAAAATGTAAAGTTTTGGGCTTTTCGGGCTATCCCAAAAAACACACTAGCCCGAATGGACTTAGTCCAGAAGGCCCGATTTTTTTGGGCTTATAATTCTAGGTCCGAGCCTGCTTTTTTCATGGTCGGGCCGGGCCGGCCCTCGGGCTTTGACCTTAATTGACACCTCTACAAAAAAATAGGTTTTGAAGAGCAAAGGACAATGAGGCAGATAATCAAATCAAATCAAAATCAGTAACAGATTTGAGGCTCTCTCATCGTGTGACTGAACCTAAGACTGACAGGTGTCAGCTGATTATTCTCTAGGGTTTATGCAAGGTTCATGTATAAATAGCAATAGAGCATCGATCTTTGTAAACGTTTAAGTAAAATCAAATGAAAGAACTATTCAGCTCTTTTCTCTCTTTTATCAAGGTTTGAGTTTTGCCTTTAACCTACAAGAACTTTCGATTGCTCATATCGATTGACCAATCCCAATTTTTTTTATATGTTATGGGACCAAGAAAATCGACAAGACAAACGAAAGTCAGATAAATTTGGTCAAACGAAAGTAAAGGTAGCTTTATTTCATTCGAAGGGACAAGAGTAACAAATTCAAAAGCATATAGGATAATAATTCCATAAAACAAATCAATACAATAAAAACACTAAGCCTTTCCATATGATTGACACATAAGCTTTTTCAATGATTTTGGTGTTGACACCTCATTTAAAATCTTAGCCAATCAAATTAAAACATTAATACACATCATCACTTTTTTGAATAATTTGATTTTTGATTTGATTATAGTGTAAAACATTAACATTTTTTTTCTAATTAAGAGTGATCTCTTAGTTAATCTTTTAAAATTCTCACTAACTTCAATGTTGACTTGTTGAGAATAAAAAATATGGATCGTTCAATAATTTATAATTATATAATGAGAACAAGTAAATAATGATACATTAGAAATACATTACAAAATACACTTCCATTTTTTTCAAATATTTGTCAAACACGAGATTAGAATTTCAATTAATTCAAATTATGAAATGTAAAAAATATTTAAAAATTTAGAAAGAGAAAAACATGGTGGTTTAAGAAGAAGAATCGAACCTAAAAACGACGAAATCGTACCAGTGAGGGGAAGCGAAGCCGCGAGAACTTGTGAATATGAAGACGGCAGAGGAGAGTGGGAAACAGAAAGAGGCGAGGCAGAGTAGGTAGATCAGAGAGTTGAAGCGGCATAGTTTATGAGTTATAACGGTGGAGTAAAAGTGAATGCGGTCTCACGAGGCCTGAGGATCAGGGAGTTGAAGCGGCGGAGTTTCTGAGATATGACAATAGAATGGAAGTGAGTGCGGTCTCGAGAGGTCAAAGATTCGCCGCTACGGAAGGCATGCAGAAAGCACATGTCAGAGGAGGCGATCAGATGGATTATAGTTAACTATGGTGATGATGAAGAAGAGGAAGATGAGGATTTGTCTACGAACAAGAAATGAAAGAGTTCGCTTGAATTTTTGAAATTTTCTATGGTTTTCTTTTAATTCATGGTTTTATTTTTGTAAACCATAAGAAAATGTTTCTCAAAATATTGTGTTTTTGTTGACAGGTAAGATGCCAGCTTATGATAAGTTATCAGGTAAAAGTTATTGGGTAAAAGTTATTGGATGCGAAAGTAATAAATTAGGTTAAAAAAACAGTCAAATATGATAACAACCTCCAACATGCCGAAGTTACTGAAAATGAACGAATCAACAATGATCTAAAAAATGATAGAAGTTGGTTCACTAAAATCTAAAGTTAACAAAATTTTGATTCACGCTGTTTTTTGTATGTCAATGATAATTATGTGTATATTAAAAAAACTCAATTGGAGAGAAAATAACATATTAGTAAAAAAGATTTTAAATGTTTTTGAAAAGATTTATCAAATAAAACATAATATTAAATTGATAAAACATTATATATATATGTATAAAATCCCGCAGCGTAGCGCGGATAACTAGCTAGTAGGTAGCAATAAGACAACATAAAACCAATAACACACATAAAAGTAAACAAATGGAACTCAAAACTGATAATAAAACATATGACGCGGAAACGACGAGGTTTGAATACGATAAGAAAGACTGTCCGCTGTCTTCATTGTTTCTACGTAAGCTCGAGCATGTTTGCTTTGCCAGAAGGATGATCCTAAGGAGTTTCATTGTTCTGTAACTTATGTTAGTTGCTAAAGAAGTAAACATACGCAGCAATGAGCTGTAGTAGGTTAGAGATAACACACACATATTTTGAGTATATGTCCATAAACCGTGAGTACCCTTTTGAGGTAAAGTCGTTAATTCCCTCAAACACATTCCATAAATAACTTTTACTTATGTCAAATACAACATCTTTACAGATATTTTTGAAGAACTGGGATACCTCATTCTCGCTGCCAAAGTAGTTCTCTATTATCCGGTTGTCGTCGCTCAAGAAAGCTGCATCTTCCTCGCCTTTTAGAAGGCATCCCATGAAAACTACGTAGCTTGTTATGTCGTTGGTGCTCTTTGTGTAACATTGTTCAAAGGCGACGCAGTTGAGGAAGATTGAGCTCACGTATCCATCCAATCTTAGAAGTGGTATATGAAGCCTGTTCTTCTTTAATTCTATATCTAATACTGAATCTGCATCACTCCTTAGGCTAAACTTTATTTTTTGGCGACGAAGTCTTGTAGCCGACAATATCAAAGTAAATTCTGAGGATGATATTTTTCCAGATCCACCCTTCTTGAGTTGAAAATCTTCAGATTCACCCTTAGATCCCATGTTAGATGTGAAGCTCACACGGATGAGGTCAAGAAGATGTTTAGCCATGAAGTTTCTGTGTTTTACCCAATATCCAGGCCCGTCTTAATAATATTGACGACCTTAGGTAAAATATGAAATATGGACATTTTATTTATATCATAAAAATATAACAAAATTTTAAACATTAATGATTATGCGCGGATCGTATTCGTATACGTTTTTAGTATCACTATTCATTCGTGTAAGTTTTGAGCATGGCGTTTTAGACATATTTTTATTTCAAGATCAATTTCAAGCATGTGATTTACATTTATATATTTTATTACCCAAATTAAAAACTCCAAAGCTCTCATAATTAATAACTCCTAACACAAACCAAAAAATTTCAATGACAAACACTTTCTCGTCATGAATATTAACTACAAGTTCATAATACAAACTTAAATATTGATACATGCTTTGGACTTTTACATTGGACGATAGTTTTTTCTCATGTTTGATAGATTCATTATGGAAAAGCAACCCATGAGGCATTGGGAACCATCTAGAGAAGAACTTATGTGCCTTTTCTTTTCTGCAAAACTGCAATTAAAGAATCAATCAACATATTTAAGATTAGAAGAGAAAGATTGATTATACGTTATTTTGTTCATAGTCAATTACACATATATAAGATGTATTTTGCACATAATTCATTTTGACAAAATCTCAATCTTTCTCTTAAAAAGTAAAAATCTAAAAAACTTCGAGAACATAGTCTACAACAAAACTAAAGACGAAGTGATCATTTTTGTAATTTTTTTCTTTCAAAAAAACTCATACGTTTGATCAAAACTACCGTCTCTATAGTGAAATTAGAGACGAATTGGATATATTTGGTTATGCAAAACACTTTGCATTTGTAAAAATTTCAAATGCCCAAGTTTTCCAATTTTAGAACGATCTATTTAGGATGAGAGAAAAATATTTGAGCAACAACAAAATGAAGCTACCAGATAAGAGAAGCAAAAAGTAACAAAATATATACTAAATTGGAAGCCTCTTCGAAAGTATGTGTTATGTCTCTTTCTAAAATTTACAAGATGAAGTTTATGTAGTCAGAAGCGGTTGTCGGGACTCTAGGAGGCAATATAGTTTTAGAGAAATAAAAATGTAAAGTGCATACATTACTAGCGCTAATAGACTGTAGATAAAAAAAATTAATACGAATGAAAGACATAAATAGTTTTTGTGAACAGAAAAATATTAGCTTGTCAAAATATTGTGTGGAAAGTAATGACATTGTAAAAAGAAAGTTAATGTGTATTAATGTTTTGTTTTTACCGATTTTTCATATTTAATATTTTTGATGATATGCTATTTTTAAGAGCATACAAATCTAATAAATCGTAAATATGATATTTTAGAATGCAAAATACGTTTAGATTATGAGCCATTTTTGTTAATCACATAGATATAGATATGAACCTTACTTATTTATATAGATAATAATACACTACAAGAAAACACAATTTTTGCGACTACCAAAAGAGTCCCAAAATAGTCACAAATCAGTCATTTGCGACTATTTTAGGACTAATAAAAGTAGTCGCAAATAATTGGTCGCAAAATACAGTTATCGCATAATAGTCGCAAATTTACGACTATTGTGTGACAATATATTTTCGTCGTATATAAGCGACTATGTTGACACTGACATTTATAGTCGTTTATTAGCGACTATTTAAAGACTGTTTTTTGAGTCGTACTGTAAAGACAATTTTAAGACGATTAAATAGTCGTTTATTAGAGATTATTTTCAAACTCTACGAGGAGGCGTATTATCGAGACTACTTTGATACAATTATATTTAGGACTGTTTTAAAAGTAGTCGCTAAAGAGTCACATATTGGCAACTATTTTGCCACTATTTTGTTCTTGTCGTTGTCGCAAATCAGTAAATTAGTCGCAAAAAAGTCACTTATTAGCAACTAATTGGCCACTATTTTTATATTCCTCTTCTTAAATCAGAAATTATATTTAAATTAAAAAAACCTAAAATGAAAATAAAAGTTTAAATTAAAGATTTTAATAACAGAAAACAGGATACAAAACATTTTTTTACATTTATAAATCCAAAACATTTATATATACAAAATGTAAAAGTTTTAACATGGAAGTGAATGGTTTGTGGCCGGTAAGTTGGCCGGTACGGTGGCTGGTGCGGTGGCTTCGGTGGCTGCGGTGGCGGTGGCTCCTTGAGAAGCCGCCACATACGATGCAAACGCAGGATCCTTATCTTTGAAGAAGGAGAGGAACGACGCCAACTGGGTTTTAGCAAGTCGATGTTCCTCATCCCGTCGAGCATTTTCCGCTTCTTGTTCCGTGATCTTTTGATGAGCAGCTCGAAGTTGTTCTTGCATCTCAAAAATTGTGTTTGAGGAGGATGCATAACTACTACTGTCCTTACTCCTGCTATTGAAGATCTTCCAAGTTCCCCAAGTCCAAAAGGCTGTCCCTTGGTATCTGTTTCAGTAGACTAACAAAAAAAAACTGAATCAGAAGACATGTTACAAAACGGACAAGGAAAGAAACGTTCAACACATGAGAAACATGAACCAGAAACATAGAACACATGAGTCACAAAACTGACCAGGAAAGAAACAGAAAATGACCACATTGTTAGAGTATATAAACGAGACTAAAACTCTTCAATTTGGTGTTAAATCGAGTATAAGTTTTGATTTTGAAGCCACCCACAGGTCCAAAATTGCATTATAATTCCAGAGAAACAATCAATAGGAAGAATCGATCCTGATACATAATTCTCAAAATCCCTACTAAAGTTTTCAGCTTTCCAACAACAATTGAAATATGTCTAATACATGAGTCAGTAAACACTGATTAACCACAGGAAAAATGGAATTCAATTGCAAGAGTACCAAAAACAGCTCAAACCACAAAAACCCTAGACAAGAAATCTATAAACCTCCACGAGAAAACAAGCAATCACAAAACAATGTTATTTTGGTATCTTTATCCGCAAATTTAGTCAAATGCAGATAAGACAAGGCTTTCTTTGACTCAGTTGGTAACATCTTGAAATCACTTGTAGAATGAGACAACAACAACAAAAGAATCAAAAGGTTGCATAAAAACCAGAAGACACGTCTATTGCATCAAACAGCAACAAAAGAACCAGAAGAACCACGGTCACATGCCACAAAAAGAGTGCATCAAACATCAACAAAAGAAAAATGACAGATTACCATAAGACAAGAAACTGAAAACTGAATGCATCAATAACAACAAAAGAACCACGATCTGATTCAATGAGATTACCTTAAGACAAGAAACTGAAAACTGAAAACTTACCTAAACAATCAACTCATCAGATTCAATCAGATTACAGCAACTAAAGACTTGTTAAACTAATTCTAAGAAGAGGAAGACTTACCTTAAGAAAGATTTCATTTTTTTGTTCAATGGTCAGGTTCTGCTGAGTTGATTGCTCTGAAGGTGATGCACCATCAACAACCATTTCTGACATCCTCTCTTGGATGTTCTTCTCATAAGTTTCAGCTACCCTTTTGGCCTTTTGATCAACAAAAGATCCATCATGTCTTGTATGTGTTTTCATAAAGACTTCTCCAAGCGAGACAAGACGCCCTAATTCTTCCTCCTAAAATGATACAAAAACATATTAGTTATCTGAAATGCAATATATAAAACCAATGAATTAAAACGTTACCATTTCTTATTGAACTTGCAGGTATGATTTCTGCTCGGATACGTGTTTTTGAGGACCAAGACCGCCACGGTCAGAGTTGCGGCATTGTGAGTAAGTAGAGCTCCTCTCAATTGCTTCTGGAGTTCCCCAATGAGCCACCATTTCTGCCCAAAGCGTTTCGCCTATCCAAGGTGGTCTCTCACCACTGTGTTTAGCTTGACTTACTATGCCTTTCATCCATTTTTTGGCCCTTCTCAAGAAGCCTGCTTTCACCAGGTCAGTAATCCCCCCTCCCAATTGTACTTCCGCTACACAACACAATAAATGTAAGTATCACTCAGTAACTAAATCAGATTACTATGTGCCTACTATACAGTGAAAAAATAACAATTATTACCGCAAATGTTCTGAAATATCTTTCTTGTATGTCTAAAGGCGTTTTGCCCCAGCTATAATATGGACCATCGAACTTCCTCCGAAATATTCCAGCAATGACTCGAGACAATTTGCCTTTGTCCCGGTTAAACCTGTGACATAAAACAGCAAAAAAGGTTAATTAGACTGAATGAATGAAACTGCAAATGAATGAAACTTACTACACTAGCAATGAAAAACGAAACTTAACAATGAAACTGCAAATGATAATCCAATTTCCAGAACAATGCAACTCACTACCTAGTAATGAAAAACGAAACTGAACAATGAAACTGCAAATGATAATCCAATTTCCAGAACAATACAACTCACTAGATGGATGCAAACTTTTACAGAACAATGAAAATCACTAGATGGATGTAAAACTTTTACAGAACAATGTTCTTACATATGCATAACCATCGACATCTATATGTTCTTACATATGCATCATTTTGTATTAATGAAACTGAAACAGGAGCACATCAAAATCAAACTGAAACAGAAACAGGACCAAAATAGGAGCAATCTACTAATAGAAGCAAAACAAAATCAACCTGAAACAGGAGCAAAACAGGACCAAACAACTAACAGAAGCTAAGCAACATCGAACTAGATATTCAAACTACCTACTAATGGATGCAAAATCAAAGATAGAATCGATCCTTACCATGTGTTCTGGACGTGGGGAATCAGATGTGGACTCAAGATTGGTAGATGTTCTCGGCCAGGAAGAGCCAACAAATCATCTAACAATCGTTCGAAGTCCAGTTCTGTCTCGGGAGCATTAGGAGTAGGAGATTGGTGCTCTAGAATCTGAACCGACTGCGGTTGATGTTGATGATTCTGATAAAGAGGTTGTTGTTGCTGGGGAATCTGATAGGGTTGTTGTTGATGGGAAATCTGATAAGGCGGAGGATAATGCAAGGGAGTCTGATAAGGCGGAGGTTGTGACGTCAGAGTCGCAGGTTGTGGCGTCGGAGGCAGCACAATAGCGACTTCGGGCTGTGGATTAATGAATTGCGGCGTTTGTGTCGTCAGAGAAAATTGGGCTGGAATAGATGATGAAGGGGTAACTGATTCTGTCGCGGAAGAGGACCGGTTTGAGGTGTAGGAAGACGAGTCGACACCTCCGTCTGCTCTCCCACCGGCGGATAACCGGCCACCACCACCGCGGGAACTAGACTTTCGGCCACCACCGCCGCGGGAACTACTTGGTCTTACCTTGGGACCCATTGTCGTGAAGGGAATTTCAGAGAATGAGAGGTAGAGAATCCCGATTTAGAGGGTTCGGAGATAGGTGAGAAAGAGATGAGGGAGTTAGGTTTTCTCGACAATAGAAGGGGAGACGACGAGTTTCACTCTGTTATGAACGAAGGCGTCTCTAAATAGTCGCAAATCAGTCTCAAAGAAACATAGTCGCAAAACTGGTCGCAAATAAAAAAAATAGGAGGGATAATGTTACCGCGTGTTAATTCAGCAAAATAGTTTGAAATGGTCGCAAATTAGTCATAAAATAGTCACAAAGTGCGACTATTTTGTGACTGTATTTAATAATTCATTACCCTATACCCTAAATCCCAAAGTTTCATTCATTTTTAATAAAACTAAGACTATAAACTATCTCTTAACCTAAATCTAACACTAGAACTCTCCATACAACCATAAATTGTAATTTCAATCATTCTTAAATAAATACCCTAACTTATTACATGTAACACATATAGTCAATTTACTACATGTCTAAATAATATACAACCATAAGTTTAAAAATTTGAATTTAGAAACTTAAGATATTTAATAAACGTCTAAATAATATACAAAACATGTCTACATGTCTAAAAGTTTATATTAACATGTTTAACATTCGATATTGTTGATTTTTTATAAAACAAAATCAATTGGAGTTGCGAAATAGTTGCAAATCAGTCTGAATTTCAGGTGTTGGTAAGGAATTAGTCATAAAATCGTGGGTATTTTAAGACACTTACTTGACTATTACGAAATTGTTGAAAATATGTTTAAAAATTAAAGAATGGTCGCAAAATCGTGGGTAATTTAAGACACTTTTGTGACTACTGCTTAATTTGTTGAAAATCTGATTCCGGAGAATCGAACCTTAGACCCCATTTTCCATCTAGAATGACGTAACCAAAGATCCATTGTGATCATTCGTTTGTTTCTTACATAGACTTGTATATAAGGCATTATGTCAAAACATTTCTATTATATTAGTTCCAACCAAATGTTACAAAACATACAAACACATATATAAATAAAACATACAACTATATTGCATCAAACATATACAAACACATATATAAATAAAAAAATTTGCAACAAAACATACATGATATAGAATTATATGATTACAAAGATATAAATTAAAATATTATTAAAATTCCTCATCTTCATCATTTGATGATGATAAATTACAAAGAAATCCGTCCTCTGTTTCTGCGTCTTCGATCTCAAAATCAATTTCTTCGTAAGGCTGATTTCCCTCAACTAAAGTATCAATTATGATTTCATCAATCGTATCCGTGTTATCATCAATTGTTTGCTGCAATATAACCGGCTCTTTTTCGTTAAATTTTCCCTGAACACCATGTCTTGGATTTACTTTGAGAACTGTGAGCCACACCTTCCGAGTTCGTTTAATGTATGGGTATGAAAGATAACACACTTGATCAGCTTGAGATCCTGTAAGTGGGCGTAAAATTAGAAGTAGACATACACACACACACACACACACACACACACATATATATATATATATATATATATATATATATATATACATACTTATCAAAACAAAAATTACCTAAAATAAAATGTTCGTAATTTTGATATCTCCTTGATGATAGCACATCAACAATGCATCTTTCTTGCATTCGGGTGCCTTTGCCAATCGAAGGGTCATACCATTCACAGTAGAAAAGTGTGATCTTCAAATTCAGAAATCCTGGATACTCGAGCTCTATGATCTTTTTCACAGTCCCATAAAAATCATCCTCTTGATCATATGCTTCAGAATAATTTTGTCCTCGAACACATACCCCATAATTCATTGTTTTTTTTGTGAGTCCGTGTTCTCGTGTGTGAAACAAATACCCTCTAGTAAAATACATAGGCCATGACTTCACTTTATTTTCGGGACCTTCCACTATTTTAAGAACCCAAGGAGGAAAATGTTCTTGACTTTTCATTGTATTCACCTATACATTTATATATATATATGCAAATATATTAAAAAAACAAATTCATAACTATTCTTTAATAATCAATAGATGGATATTAAATACGTACATATTGGCGAACCCATATATGAAAATCTGCATCTCTTTTCGAGTTGACCTCGTCATCAGAGAGTTGTGGATATTCAAATCGAATTTGCGCCTCCAACAATCTATAAAAAATAGTTAACTAATTAAATTAAATATTAAAGTTAATTAAAATATAACAATTACGTTAATGAACCATATATTACCTCTCAAGCTGCTGAAAATAGTCACAATTGCGCAAGACATATGCATGTGCACATTTATAATCTTTCTCAGTTAACCAAAATTCACTACTTTGGCCACTTGGACGACCTACTTCAGTGAATATATCTGGTACCGGTATAGGATATACCGGTAATTCACCTTCGTCATACCGACTTGACCTGCGAAATAATAATATTAATATTAACGTTTACAAATAGTCAAGACCTTCATTTTAGCTCGTATAATTACTGTTCTGATAAATAGTCACCATCATACCTTCTTCTGCGAGCTGTAGAAATGTGCGAAGCAAAGTAGTGTTCTGAGGAATAAGATATCTCATCATTTATGTATGATTGAATTATTGATCCCGCTGGATATATTTTGTTCTTCGCCTTCCCTTTTAAACGTTTAAAAAACCTTTCAAAGGGATACATCCACCTATATTGCACAGGACCACCAAGCTTCGCTTCGTAAGGTATGTGTATTGGTAGGTGCTCCATCACATCAAAAAAAGAAGGTGGGAAGATTTTTTCCAAATTACACAAAATCATGACAATGTTATCCTTCAAAACTTTGACCCGGGTTTGATCCAATGATCTACTACTTAAGTCACGGAAAAATGCTCCAATCCCTACGACAATATATTACAATCATATAAGTTATATATATATATATATATATAAGTGAAACATATATGATAATTTTTATATATATATATATATATATATATACATATACCTGATAATGCAAGGTGCACGTTACGCGGTAGAAGTTCTGCAAAGACAAACGGAAGCAATCGTTCCATAAATACATGGCCGTCGTGACTTTTCATTCCCGAGAGCTTTCCACCGTTGATGTATGCACAACTAGCTAAATCTGCTACATAGCCATCGGGAAATCTAACCTCATGTTTGACCCATTGTAGTAAGCTTCATTTCGCTATTGAAGTCAATCGCCAAATAGGAAATGGAGCTCTCCCTCGATCATCTACATTCAAATCTTTCGGAGAACAAAATTTTGAAATATTTAATCTTGATTTTACTGTGTCTTTTGATCTGTCTTTAACATTCATAACAGTATACATGATGTTATCGAAAAAATTCTTCTCGATATGCATCACATCAAGATTGTGTCGTAGCGTCAGATCGGTCCAGTACGGTAGCTCCCAAAATATGCTTTCTTTATGCCAATTATGCCACTCCCCATAGCCGTCCACTTTATTTTCATGACCATTTCCACCGACTTCAGATGTTTTGGGTGGTTCTGCATGCCTTATACGCTCATATAAAACTTGTTCGCCAGTTAAAGATTGTGGTGGGTAGTCGTTCAATGCGTGCTTTCCCTTCAAAAAGTTTTTTTTATTCTTCCGTAACGAATGACTTGCAGGAAGAAATCTTCTGTGACAGTCAAACCAACATGTCTTCCTACCAGCCGGAAGATAAAAAGCATTTGTATCATCCATACAAATAGGACACGATAGTCTTCCATGTGTTGTCCATCCCGACAACATACCATATGCTGGAAAATCGCTTATAGTCCACATTAGAACAACTTTTAGGTTGAAATTTTGATCTAATGACACATCATATGCCTCAACTCCGTTAAACCATAACTCCTTTAACTCGTCGATCAATGGTTGGAGGAAAACATCAAGACTGGCTCGTGGATGATTTGGTCCGGAATTCAAAATAGTCAGAAACAAATACTCAGTATTCATGCACATATCTGGCGGTAAGTTGTATGGAGTCATGATCACATGCCACAACGAGTGATTTTTTGACATACCAAAAGGATTAAAACCGTCAGTACATAACCCAAGATATACGTTTCGCGTTTCTTCTGCGAACGCAGGATGCAAATTTTGAAAATTCTTCCACTCCGCCGCATCAGATGGATGACACATTACTCCGTCTTTTGAATCATGCTCAGCATGCCATCTCATCGATGATGCAGTCTTCTCTGATTGGTACATTCTCTTCAGTCTGTCAGTGATAGGTAAATACCACATACGACTAAACGGGATTTTAGTTCGTCCCTCACTAGCCTTATATCTTGGTCCAACTTCTCATCTTCTTTCCAGAAGTGCATACAATTATCTATACATACATCAAATGTATGGTACGGCAATCCTAGCTCTCGCATCAAAGTTTCTGTCTCGTAGTACGAACTAGGTGATTGATTACCCTCTGGTAAAACCTCCGTAAACAATTCAGACCATGCCTCCATACAGCTTTCGGCCATATTATGGTCTGACTTAATTTTCATGAACCGAGCAGCCAAAGATAACTTCGATAGACCTTCACGACAACCATCATAAAGTGAAGTATTTGCAGCATCTAACATGTCGTAAAACTGCTTTGCCTCTTGGGTAGGTTCTTAATGAACATGATCATCATATCCACTATCATGTTCATGATGATACTCATGATGATTAAATAGCTAGCGTAGTACCATGAAATGCATCATTCACCATCCCAACATATACATTCCCCCCCATCATACGTTGCTGGTTGATCTACATTAGCATAATGACTATTCGTTCCTCCTGATCCCCCAACCACATCATAATCTTCACCATGTTCAGACCATACATAATATCCTGGCATAAATCTCCTACTATGCAAATGCTTCGAAATTGTATTTCCTTGCAAAAAATTTAGAATTTTGACATTTTACACAAGGACAGTGAAACTTACCTCCACTGCTTTGCGCTAGTGGTTGGCTATTAGCAAAATTCATGAACTGCTCCACCCCCGCCAAGAATTCACTAGAGATATGATTTGTGTGTGGATCGATTCTATTATACATCCACTCTCTTGATGAATTCCACATTGTATTTTTTTGGATCTGAGATTTTTTTTTTTTGGATTTGGTTTTTTTTTTTTTGGATTTGGTTTTTTTTTTACTCTGGTTTTTTTTGTACGTACGTTTGAATGAATGATTTGTGTTAATGGGGAGGAGGGGGTACGAGCGTTATATAGGCAAAAAGTTTGTCACTGATTTGCGACTACTTTCAAATGTACAACTATTTTGCCACTATTTTCTGATTAATTTGGGACTACTATAATTAGTCGCAAATGGTAGGTGTACCAACTAACTCCTACATTTTCCACGTTTTCTACCTATCTTTACCGACTAATGTCCAAATCAGTTGCAAATTTGAGACGATTAATTTAAGTTGCAAAACAGTCGCAAATGTGAGACTATATTTCCAGAATAATACTAATAGTCGCAAATTAGAGACTACTGTTGCGACTACGTTTCCCTACAAAAAACAGTCGAAAATTAGTCTCAAAGTCAGACCATTTTGCGACTAAATGAATGTAGTCTATTATTAGTCGAATATCTGTCACTTATTAGCGATTAATTGCCTACGAATAATTTTGGTCGTTAATTTGCGACTACTGTGCCTCTGCGACTTAAGTAGTCGCTTATTAGTCGCAAATAAGTCATAAAAGGGTCACTCAGTTTTGAGACTAAAAAAGTAGTCGCAAAATGTAGTCACAAAAACTGTGTTTTCTTGTAGTGATATATTAAGTTTTTGCTGTTAAAAAGAATATATATATATATATATATATATATATATATATATATAGATCATGAGTTTTATTAATAAATTTTTTTTTTTAAAAATGGGCTTTGACCTAAGGCGGTTTGCCCCACTCGCCATGAGTAAAAGCCGGGACTGCCAATATCTTTCGAGTTTATCTATTGAAGTAGTGAAACGACATCTTATTAATTAGATCATCAACGATATTTATACCATATATATAGGGAGAATTGGAAATATAGGACACATTAAACTTAAAATTGTTCCCTTAAGATTAATTAGACTTTTGCCACTTTTTGACAAACATACCCTTTTATTATTTATTTATAATTAAAAATAAATACTTATAAATTTCGAAAAAATCCGAAAAATAACAAAAAAGGAAATACAAATATATTCGGTAACCATTTTAGGAAAGATTTTGATTTTAAAAATAGTAACTTACCTTAACTATGAAACGTAGAATATTTATTCTACAAACGTAGAATTTGTTTTCTATTGTTTCCTCTCTAATCTACGAAAGGTAGATTCAACATTCTATTAATTTTTCTTCCTTCTACGGGACATCTAGAATACGGTTTCTACAACTTGTTATGTATTCTATAGATTTCGGATTACGTATTCTAGATTTAACATTATATTCTACTTCTTAGAGAATATAAGTTTTGTAACTATGTCTTTGTTCTATGGAATGTAGATTTCCTATTCTAGGAAGTAGTTAACAAAATCTGAGTAAATCTAGGATCATGGGTTATCCAAAAAACTGAAAATCTTTTTTTAAAATATTTTTTTCCTTTCTTTCTCTACGCTTTCTTCCTTTTTTCAATCGATTTTTCTTTCTCTACGCTTTCTTTTTCTTCTCTTCATCGACTTCTTTTTGTTCCCTTTGCTTTTCTTCATACACGAGGTGTGACAGAGGTTTGACGATTTTTAAAAAAAAAAAAATCTCTTAACGTTGTTTACTCTATCGCAAAGATGATCCATAAATATGTAGCGACTGGTGTATGGAAGAGGTTGGATAAGGGCTGGGTTTTTGTTGTTGATGAAGGCAAAAGAGGTAGATTACTAACTTTGGAATCAACTACTACTCTTGAAGAGTTAAAAACGATGGTTTTGGAGGACTTTGGAATAGTCAATCAGAATGTCGAGTTTAGTTATCTACCGAGCGATTTGATTGCATCTCCCCCAGTTATTATCGTCAATGATCGTCAACTGAAAAAATTTGTTGGGTATGCAAGGAAGAATACCCGATAACTTTGTGTGTCACATTTACAGTTGAGCGACGAGAGAATACAATCAACATCGATTTGAATAAAGAGCCGTCTGATCCTACTAGTAGTCTAGAAGATGCTAAGTTGCCTGAGAAGTTTGTAGAAGTTCTGCAAGTGCAGCCGAACGTTTCTTTGGAAAACAATGTCCGCAACGTTGACATTGAGGGCAATATTGGTGATGCTGGCCTTGTTTTTGAAGACAAAGAAGATAGTGAAAAGGCAGTTCCAATTTCAGTGGTGGATGCTGTAAAGAAGGACCAAATTTTTAGAAACAAAAATCTTCTTAAGGCAGCTCTGAAAATTTGTGCAATGAAGTATAACTTTGACTACACGGTTGAAAAATCAACAAAACAATGGTGGTATATACGCTGCAAGGATAACGAATGCAATTGGCGTGTTCGTGCTGAGTGTTTAGAGGGGTCTACGTATTTCAAGATCAATAAGTATGTAGATGAACATACATGTGCTCCTTCCATGAAAAAAAATATCGGCAGGACTGCTTCAGCGAAAACAATTGGCAGCCTAGTAATGCATAAGTATGAGGGTGTCAAGGAAGGGCCTAAAGAGAGAGAAATCATACAGATTATGCGTATGGAGCATGGATGCGAGATCTCTTATACCCATGCATGGGAGGCTTGTGAGTATGCAGTTAACACTGCCAGAGGTATTCCAGAGAAAAGTTATGGTAAAATCCCAAAATACTTGCACATGTTGAAAGAAGCTAATCCGGGTACACATACTCATTACGAGACTGATTGTGATGGTAGATTCAAATATCTATTTATATCTTTTGGCCAATCAGTTAGAGGATTCCACAAAGCCATTCGTAGGGTCATTGTTCTTGATGGTACGTTTCTAAAGAATAAATACAAAGGAGTTCTGCTTGGTGCTACAGCTTTAGATGGTAACTCTAACTTATATCCAATTGTAATTGGGGTTGTTGACTCAGAGAACGACCGGTCATGGGAGTGGTTTTTAATGCAACTTAAGGTTGTAATTGCAGAGGAGCAAGGTTTGGCTTTTGTGTCAGACAGAAATACTTCTGTTACTAAATCACTTGACAAAGTGTGCCCGCAATCTTCTCATGGAATATTCATCCACCATTTGTTGAATAATGTGGTAACATATTTCAAGACAAAGGGTTTGACTACGATGATTGAAAAGGCTTCGAAAGAGTATAGGGTTCCCGATTTTGAGAGGAGTTTCAACGATATTTGCAGAATTAGTCCGCTTGTTGGAAAATATCTACGAGAAGCTGATGTTAGAAAATGGGCTTGTTGCAAATTTATTGGATTCAGGTATGACGTTAGAACCAATTAATAACACCGCTGAAACGTTAAATTCTGCATTGCGAACACCTAGAGAGTTTCTAGTAATTCCTTTGTTGGACAGCATAAGAGAAATGTTAACCCGGTGGTTTTATGAGCGTCGAAAATTAAGCTCGAAGCATAAGCACCCTTTAACCATTGAGGTTGAGAAAAAGATTCGTAAAATGACTGAAAAGGGTAAAACATTTATTGTTTATTCGGTTAACCAGAATCAATTTCTAGTTATAGGCGACAAATTTGACTGTCTTGTTGATTTGGAGAGAAGAACGTGCTCATGTGGGAAGTACAACTTGCTGAAAATTCCTTGCAGACACGTCATTAAAGCTGGTTTTTCTATGGGAAAGGAACCACACACGCTCACCGATGAAAGGTACAATTCTGCTATATCTCTTACGCTTCATATTTGCCATCTATGATGTTAATAATTTCATATACAATTTACGAATAGGTATACCACTGCCGCATGGAGAACGGTTTATGAGGAATCCATTAATCCAATAGGTGGACGCATGATGTGTCACAATGGAGGTTGAACAAGCCAAAGTACTCCCACCAGAATCAAGAATAGCAACTGGTAGACGTAGAAAACGAAGATACGAATCGGTAGAAGACAAAGTACGCTTCTCACAAGGATCACAAGGGTCTAAGAAGCACAAGTGTAGTCGGTGTGGTATGCAAGGTCATAAGAGAGGGACATGTGACATACCGATATAGGCTTACATTTGAATTTTGAATTTTGTTCGTTTGAATTTTTTTTAAATACGATCGTTTGAATTTTGTTGGAAAGACTTACATTTTGTTGAATGGTAGGTTCGGTTTTGGTTTATCGAGAGGTTCTTCTTATGTTCGTTTGAATTTTTTTGTAAAGACTTCTATTTTGTTGAATGGTAGGTTCTGTGTTAGTTTAACGAGAGGTTCTGTGTTCCACTCACGAGATTTTCTGTGTTGGTTTAACGAGAGGTTCTGTTTTTGTTTAAAGAGAGGTTCTATTTTTTTTAAAAAATTACATATGGGGTCAAATAAATTAAATGTGTATGAAATACCGATTGAGGTGCTTAGCACCGCTGGTTACGTGTTACATCTCCTAACCTACAGTTTCCGTGTTCGATTTCAACACGGTACCTGGAAACTTTTTTTTTTTTTTAACAAAAACTAGTTTTATTTGTGTTTAGACACACAATTTTTCTTTTTAAACCAAGCATCTAACCCTAAAACTCTCTTCGATTATCTTCTCTCAAGGCCAGAGGTCAGTTCATGCGATCTGAGATTTCTAAAATTTCGTTTCTTGATTTTAATCTGATTTGAGTGTTTAAGTTTCAGAGATTTATATGCTTTCGGATCTTCCATTTATGGGTTTGATTTTGATAATGTTCGTTTAATATAGGAAAATGAGCTACACATCATCAGGTTCGACATCGTATTCAGTTAGAGGGATTCCTAGAAAATGTGGATGTGGAGAGAAAACCGTTTTATGTATATCAAATACGGCGAAGAATCCTGATCGGAAGTTCTATAGATGTGTTGCTGCAAAAAAGGTCAGAATTTCCATATGACTATGCTTTGTGTTGTCTTGTGTTTTGGTCTAAGATTTAATATCTCTTGGTTAAAGGGTGGCTACGGACATGTTTTCAAATGGGCCAACGAAGCTAAGATGGAAGAGTTCGATGTCCTTGCGGAGAATCAAACCCTATTTGTTGAAGAATTGAACAAAATCCTAAATTCACAGAATATTATGATGGAGAAGTTTGACAAACTCGTGGAGAAGAACAAAAGAGTCGACCATCAACTACGAGGTCTCCAAGGAACAATACAGAAAATTGGATTTTTTGTTGCAGTTGTAGGGGTTGGATGTCTGTGTTATGCTATTTTTTAGTCAAACTATGGCGTAGAGGTTTACCTTTTCATGTGGTTCTCTTCTTTGATACAAGACTCTATTTTGATTCTTATATGAGTTCTATTCCCTTTTTTTTGCAAAAACCTGATTCTGATATGAGTTTTATGATTGTGGTTGTATTCGGATGAAAATGCATGCTTTTGAAAGAGAAAAACATGATTATGAAAGATCAATAAGAAAACAAACCTTCTTAAACCTAAACAATTGTTAAATTTTCTAAACTAAAAAGTCAAATCTCAATGTAGTTCTATAACCTCAGACTCAGTACTCGGTAACGGCTCATACTTTGACATTCTCTCAATCAACACGGGATTGTTTGCTGCTTGCCAAAGATCACATGCTATCTTGTACCTGGCCTCCTTGATGTTCTCATCGTCCAGCAGAGATATGTCAAGCCCAAGCACGTGACACTCGATGAATTTCAATGCGTACACTCCACAGTGACACTTAATCTTATATAGCTTAGGCTTCATCGGCACATAAAAGACTGAATACTGTGTGAGGTTAATATCTTTCCTGTCTTCTGCTGGTTGAACTGCCTTCACAATATGAGGGATCATAACTGCAAATTCTTCAACGCGCCTGTTGTTTTTCACTCCTGAACAATCGAAGACTTCAATTGTTCTTTGGACGAAACTAATGCACAAAGAAATCCAGTGATTACCATTTACATGGAGCGGAGCGTAGACACGGTCAACATCCTTATACCAAACTGCTCTTGTTCTTCCATGGGAAGGAAGCTCACCGGTACCGTAATGTAAGAGCCAAGGATCTAATTTGTATGCCCTCTTGTTTTGCACAAATTTCTTGTATGCCCCACTGATTAGGAGTCCAAAGAAACAGTTACTGAAGGCCACACGATCTGGTTTCCATCGGCGCAAAGATGTCTTCTCCCGGAATAAGTACATAACTGCGTCAATCTCCTGCAAAATGTATAACTCGTAAATATCTTGATGGTTATGTAAACTTATGAACTATATAATTTTGTAAAACGTACCTCGTTGTGAAGCCAATTTTTGGGCGTCATTATACGATTAGTTAATTCTAAGGAAAAAATGTTTGGACCAATATTCAAGTCTCTGAAATAGTCAAACATTGTCGAGATAAATTATTTATTAGACAATATTTTTTAAAAAAAAATTGAATGAATTATAAGTTCTTGGAGGACTTACACGGGAGACTGAGACCACTCAACAAATTTATCAAATGACTCGTCTGACACGTAAACCAAATCGTAATCGGGTTCTTCTTCTGTGATTCTTAAGTTGTCTGTCAATTTTTTCCATTTGGTGTTGGGTTTTGCTGTGGTCTTTTTCCCTCGTGTTTTCTGTTTTGTATGTTTCTCAACAGCCACTGAATTGGTTGTGGGCACCCATCCGATTTCTTTGATGTCATTTGAAGTCTGCGTAGAATCAAAGCCCGTAACAAACAGATCTTGAGGTAGATCCGCCATTGTTTTTCGTAGCCATGCTTGTGTACTCATTCCCATATCAATATCAATAAGCTGACTCAATAGAACTTCGTGAAGATTATCAGAAAGTCCTTCAAATAATTTAGCCTGCCAATACAAAAAGTACCAATTACCAAATATTTTACATAATATATATGACCAAATTACATTTCTTAGAGTACCATTACAATCTACCATATTACATTTTTTCGTGTACAATTACAAAATATTTTATAATCTCTAAGTCCACCATATAACACTTCATGTCTTCATCAGGAACATTCTGTTTTCCAGCTAATCGTTGGCATAACAACTTCTGCTTGCGTGCCTAAAAACCAGGATCAGCAACTCTTTTTTTGTCACGGTTTGAACCACACACTGATCTACCTACACCACTTGGTGTTCCAACTTCACTATCACCATCCAGAAACTCAATCTCTGCCTCGAAATTTCTGGAATGGGCATCATCATCCACATAAGATGTGTGAGTAGCTTCCTCAATTCCCCATATGAAGTCACTCCAGTCATTTCCATCCGTGATCATTGTCTTCATACAGTCTACTCTCCCGTCAGCCATTTCGTCAGCCCTTACAAATTCAGCTGAATTGATAACGTCGAAGTTCCCGGTAGAAGATATGTAGGGATACAAGACATGCTACAAAAAGAAAAACAATAAGAATTGATTGTTAAAAAAAAAGTAAACATTATACAACAAAAATCAAAAGAGTACCAAAACTAAACATTAAACTGCTTGTAGATGTTCCAAATACCAAAAAAAAATGATTTGCACTACTAACCTCCTTCCGAAAAGTGGATTCGAATTGAATAAACTCTTGGTATGATATTCTAGCAGTTCGTTTCCACTTAGAACATCTAGAAGCAGTATTGTTCTCATTCTGGACTGTTATTCCCAGCAACGTACCAAAATCAGGAATTGATTTCATGATCCAAACCTGAAGAGCTAATGAGAAACCTCTCAACGTATAGCCTTTGGGACGCGCCAGCTTGTCACGAGTTTTGATGACGTCCTCAACCAGCATGTCAAATGCATGACATCCCCATGGATACATCCGCAACTTCTCTATATCCATCACCAGCACAATGTATTCTCGTGGGATATTAACGGTCTTATCCTGCGCCATTACCACACCCACAATAACAAACAAGTAGACCAACCTCAACCTGTCTTCACATGTCCATTCGTTAGCCGTGTCGAGGTGCTCTAACATTAACTTCTGTAAAGTTATTCCTGTGTTATTCCGCAGCAAAGTACTCCAGAACCCGCCATCATTTTTCCATTTTGTGAAGTTGCATTTCTTAGGTTCTTTGTAGCTGAGCCTAGTAACTGCGTGGAATTCTTGCATAGAAAAACAAAGAGGCCTCCTTGCAAACACAAACCAGAGCTCATGTTTCTTGTCAGTGATGAGTTGTCTACACA
Source organism: Eutrema japonicum (assembly GCA_030161315.1). NCBI lineage: Eukaryota > Viridiplantae > Streptophyta > Magnoliopsida > Brassicales > Brassicaceae > Eutrema > Eutrema japonicum. Next base: position 42,162,285 of record BSQW01000006.1, read on the forward strand.
TGAAGCTGTGGATCAGTCTCGCTGTGGATCAGTCTCGCATAGTATTCGAGGCTCTATTGATGCATTGCCAGAATCGGACCGAAGACAGGATCAACCAAGACTTTCTCGTACTCATTATGCATCTTTTTCTTCAGTAGGTTTAGAGTTGACAGCATACAGCGGTTGTTGATCTTTTCAACTTGAGGCTCACTCCCAGGCTTAAATAGAAGTTTTGGCAACTCATTCGAATCCATACCTACAAATGAGTACACACATAATGTTAAAAAACAAAACTTTATATAAGAGAAAACAAATAAATTGATCAATAATGCAAACTTTTACTATACAAAACCATTAAGAAGTGCAATCTGATTCTTGGAATTGTAAAAGATGAGGGTGTAGTCAGAGAGAAACAAAAGCATGACAATTTAGTGGACACGATTAAGTGAAGAATGTGCTGCAGAATAAAAAATTATTGATCTTACTTCAAACGTTGTCGTACACAAGAATAGACAATTCTGTGTCTCTCTAATTGTGTAGTTACATTTGATAGCTAACTATTGAGAGAACATTAGACGACACTTGACGACACTTGACGATGCCTTGTTGGTATATTTATATCCCAGTTACTTGAAAGAACATTATTACAGAAAAAGACTTAATTATGTCCAAATCAACTTGTTTTGATTTCAGAATTTGTTAGGAGGCTCAATAAAGGTTTCAGAGATATTTTTCAATTCATGATTATAGCGTGATGTACAAAGTGATTACTGTTTTTTCTACCTATAAGTCCGATTTGGTGTTGATAATCCATCTTAGATATGTGATGTTAATAATAACACGATAATGACCAAAAACAACTATAATTATCTTTTTGTTTCAAAGGTTTTTTAAAAAAATTATTTGAGGGAAGTTTTGGCCGAATGAACTCACAAATCAAAAACCACCTCACACAAACCACAAACACATAAGTTAATCAAATTGAAGACTAAAGAAACACTTACCCGATGGAAATCAATGAGCGATGAGAATGAAAAGAGGAAGGAGATGACGGAGAGAGTTGGTCGGAGACTGACGAAATCGGACACGAACCGACGAGGACGCTTGAAACTCCACGGAGGACGAACCGTGGACGACGATGGGGGACGAAATCCTCCGAATTACACTCGCTGGAGACTGACGGAGATGCCGGATTCTTCGAACCTAGATTTCTCTCGACGGAGATGTCGAGAAGAGAAAAGGTTTTGTGGGAAATAAAAAAAATTAAATTTTCTCGACAATCAAAGAAAAAAATAAAAAAATATATTTTAATATAGTACTTTCCTTTTTATGTAGACCAATCAAATTTTTTGCCATTTAACCTAAATTTATTTTTCTAAATCAATTATAATTAATAATTTAAGGCTAGTGTGGGAAATCAATTAATCTAAATCCTAAGGGGACAAATTTTAGTTCAATTGATCTTAAGGGGACAATTTTAAATTCAAAGTGTCCTATATTTCTAATTATCTCATATATATATCTATCTTTGATTGTTTCAATAAAGTTTGAAGAACAATGAAATGAACCTGATTTTCCAAGAGGAAAAGATCACTCTGAATGGACGGGAGAATCCACGGGATCGTAATAATTGGATCCTCACTCACATCCAAGTCAATACTCCTTGACACGATAAGCAACAACATGAGAATGAAACACCCATCAAGAATCATCATAGACACTAGTTCCGATGAAGTTTGCCCAAGCTTCTCAGAATAAGAAATCCTAATAGCTTCTTCCAATTCCTCTACAGCGGTAAACAAGACGTTTTCGTCCACTCCCTCATGTTTTGCCACGTCAAAGAAAAGCTTCATAAACCGAGGCTTGTGCTCTTGAATCATTTGGAGGTGATCTCTTCCGTGACAGAGATCATCACATTTGCCACTTTGTGGGAAAAAAATGATCAGGCATGCCACTTTTTAATCACATTGCCATTTCTTTTGTGAAGTGTCCAAAATAGCCTTACTGAAAATATTAAATTAATTAAAAACAAAACTTTGAAAACAAAAATTGAAGCAAGCTCCGACGCCGACATTCAACTCTGCCGCCCATCTCGCCGGCCGTCGCCTCCGACGTCGTCCTTCTTGAAATCGATTTCTGCTCCTCTCTCCTCCATCATTGGTGAAACTGAGTAAGTTTAGGGATTTGAAATTGAAATTGGGGAATCCATAAATTTAGGGATTTGAAATTGAAATTGCTTGTTTAGGTATGCACATTTGGTTGATAATCACGTTTAATGTGACGATTAGGTATTTGCTGGTTGAACTGCCTTCACAATATGAGGGATCATAACTGCAAATTCTTCAACGCGCCTGTTGTTTTTCACTCCTGAACAATCGAAGACTTCAATTGTTCTTTGGACGAAACTAATGCACAAAGAAATCCAGTGATTACCATTTACATGGAGCGGAGCGTAGACACGGTCAACATCCTTATACCAAACTGCTCTTGTTCTTCCATGGGAAGGAAGCTCACCGGTACCGTAATGTAAGAGCCAAGGATCTAATTTGTATGCCCTCTTGTTTTGCACAAATTTCTTGTATGCCCCACTGATTAGGAGTCCAAAGAAACAGTTACTGAAGGCCACACGATCTGGTTTCCATCGGCGCAAAGATGTCTTCTCCCGGAATAAGTACATAACTGCGTCAATCTCCTGCAAAATGTATAACTCGTAAATATCTTGATGGTTATGTAAACTTAGGAACTATATAATTTTGTAAAACGTACCTCGTTGTGAAGCCAATTTTTGGGCGTCATTATACGATTAGTTAATTCTAAGGAAAAAATGTTTGGACCAATATTCAAGTCTCTGAAATAGTCAAACATTGTCGAGATAAATTATTTATTAGACAATATTTTTAAAAAAAAAAATTGAATGAATTATAAGTTCTTGGAGGACTTACACGGGAGACTGAGACCACTCAACAAATTTATCAAATGACTCGTCTGACACGTAAACCAAATCGTAATCGGGTTCTTCTTCTGTGATTCTTAAGTTGTCTGTCAATTTTTTCCATTTGGTGTTGGGTTTTGCTGTGGTCTTTTTCCCTCGTGTTTTCTGTTTTGTATGTTTCTCAACAGCCACTGAATTGGTTGTGGGCACCCATCCGATTTCTTTGATGTCATTTGAAGTCTGCGTAGAATCAAAGCCCGTAACAAACGGATCTTGAGGTAGATCCGCCATTGTTTTTCGTAGCCATGCTTGTGTACTCATTCCCATATCAATATCAATAAGCTGACTCAATAGAACTTCGTGAAGATTATCATAAAGTCCTTCAAATAATTTAGCCTGCCAATACAAAAAGTACCAATTACCAAATATTTTACATAATATATATGACCAAATTACATTTCTTAGAGTACCATTACAATCTACCATATTACATTTTTTAGTGTACAATTACAAAATATTTTATAATCTCTAAGTCCACCATATAACACTTCATGTCTTCATCAGGAACATTCTGTTTTCCAGCTAATCGTTGGCATAACAACTTCTGCTTGCGTGCCTAAAAACCAGGATCAGCAACTCTTTTTTTGTCACGGTTTGAACCACACACTGATCTACCTACACCACTTGGTGTTCCAACTTCACTATCACCATCCAGAAACTCAATCTCTGCCTCGAAATTTCTGGAATGGGCATCATCATCCACATAAGATGTGTGAGTAGCTTCCTCAATTCCCCATATGAAGTCACTCCAGTCATTTCCATCCGTGATCATTGTCTTCATACAGTCTACTCTCCCGTCAGCCATTTCGTCAGCCCTTACAAATTCAGCTGAATTGATAACGTCGAAGTTCCCGGTAGAAGATATGTAGGGATACAAGACATGCTACAAAAAGAAAAACAATAAGAATTGATTGTTAAAAAAAAAGTAAACATTATACACCAAAAATCAAAAGAGTACCAAAACTAAACATTAAACTGCTTGTAGATGTTCCAAATACCAAAAAAAAATGATTTGCACTACTAACCTCCTTCCGAAAAGTGGATTCGAATTGAATAAACTCTTGGTATGATATTCTAGCAGTTCGTTTCCACTTAGAACATCTAGAAGCAGTATTGTTCTCATTCTGGACTGTTATTCCCAGCAACGTACCAAAATCAGGAATTGATTTCATGATCCAAACCTGAAGAGCTAATGAGAAACCTCTCAACGTATAGCCTTTGGGACGCGCCAGCTTGTCACGAGTTTTGATGACGTCCTCAACCAGCATGTCAAATGCATGACATCCCCATGGATACATCCGCAACTTCTCTATATCCATCACCAGCACAATGTATTCTCGTGGGATATTAACGGTCTTATCCTGCGCCATTACCACACCCACAATAACAAACAAGTAGACCAACCTCAACCTGTCTTCACATGTCCATTCGTTAGCCGTGTCGAGGTGCTCTAACATTAACTTCTGTAAAGTTATTCCTGTGTTATTCCGCAGCAAAGTACTCCAGAACCCGCCATCATTTTTCCATTTTGTGAAGTTGCATTTCTTAGGTTCTTTGTAGCTGAGCCTAGTAACTGCGTGGAATTCTTGCATAGAAAAACAAAGAGGCCTCCTTGCAAACACAAACCAGAGCTCATGTTTCTTGTCAGTGATGAGTTGTCTACACATGAAGCTGTGGATCAGTCTCGCTGTGGATCAGTCTCGCATAGTATTCGAGGCTCTATTGATGCATTGCCAGAATCGGACCGAAGACAGGATCAACCAAGACTTTCTCGTACTCATTATGCATCTTTTTCTTCAGTAGGTTTAGAGTTGACAGCATACAGCGGTTGTTGATCTTTTCAACTTGAGGCTCACTCCCAGGCTTAAATAGAAGTTTTGGCAACTCATTCGAATCCATACCTACAAATGAGTACACACATAATGTTAAAAAACAAAACTTTATATAAGAGAAAACAAATAAATTGATCAATAATGCAAACTTTTACTATACAAAACCATTAAGAAGTGCAATCTGATTCTTGGAATTGTAAAAGATGAGGGTGTAGTCAGAGAGAAACAAAAGCATGACAATTTAGTGGACACGATTAAGTGAAGAATGTGCTGCAGAATAAAAAATTATTGATCTTACTTCAAACGTTGCCGTACACAAGAATAGACAATTCTGTGTCTCTCTAATTGTGTAGTTACATTTGATAGCTAACTATTGAGAGAACATTAGACGACACTTGACGACACTTGACGATGCCTTGTTGGTATATTTATATCCCAGTTACTTGAAAGAACATTATTACAGAAAAAGACTTAATTATGTCCAAATCAACTTGTTTTGATTTCAGAATTTGTTAGGAGGCTCAATAAAGGTTTCAGAGATATTTTTCAATTCATGATTATAGCGTGATGTACAAAGTGATTACTGTTTTTTCTACCTATAAGTCCGATTTGGTGTTGATAATCCATCTTAGATATGTGATGTTAATAATAACACGATAATGACCAAAAACAACTATAATTATCTTTTTGTTTCAAAGGTTTTTTAAAAAAATTATTTGAGGGAAGTTTTGGCCGAATGAACTCACAAATCAAAAACCACCTCACACAAACCACAAACACATAAGTTAATCAAATTGAAGACTAAAGAAACACTTACCCGATGGAAATCAATGAGCGATGAGAATGAAAAGAGGAAGGAGATGACGGAGAGAGTTGGTCGGAGACTGACGAAATCGGACACGAACCGACGAGGACGCTTGAAACTCCACGGAGGACGAACCGTGGACGACGATGGGGGACGAAATCCTCCGAATTACACTCGCTGGAGACTGACGGAGATGCCGGATTCTTCGAACCTAGATTTCTCTCGACGGAGATGTCGAGAAGAGAAAAGGTTTTGTGGGAAATAAAAAAAATTAAATTTTCTCGACAATCAAAGAAAAAAATAAAAAAATATATTTTAATATAGTACTTTCCTTTTTATGTAGACCAATCAAATTTTTTTGCCATTTAACCTAAATTTATTTTTCTAAATCAATTATAATTAATAATTTAAGGCTAGTGTGGGAAATCAATTAATCTAAATCCTAAGGGGACAAATTTTAGTTCAATTGATCTTAAGGGGACAATTTTAAATTCAAAGTGTCCTATATTTCTAATTATCTCATATATATATCTATCTTTGATTGTTTCAATAAAGTTTGAAGAACAATGAAATGAACCTGATTTTCCAAGAGGAAAAGATCACTCTGAATGGACGGGAGAATCCACGGGATCGTAATAATTGGATCCTCACTCACATCCAAGTCAATACTCCTTGACACGATAAGCAACAACATGAGAATGAAACACCCATCAAGAATCATCATAGACACTAGTTCCGATGAAGTTTGCCCAAGCTTCTCAGAATAAGAAATCCTAATAGCTTCTTCCAATTCCTCTACAGCGGTAAACAAGACGTTTTCGTCCACTCCCTCATGTTTTGCCACGTCAAAGAAAAGCTTCATAAACCGAGGCTTGTGCTCTTGAATCATTTGGAGGTGATCTCTTCCGTGACAGAGATCATCACATTTGCCACTTTGTGGGAAAAAAATGATCAGGCATGCCACTTTTTAATCACATTGCCATTTCTTTTGTGAAGTGTCCAAAATAGCCTTACTGAAAATATTAAATTAATTAAAAACAAAACTTTGAAAACAAAAATTGAAGCAAGCTCCGACGCCGACATTCAACTCTGCCGCCCATCTCGCCGGCCGTCGCCTCCGACGTCGTCCTTCTTGAAATCGATTTCTGCTCCTCTCTCCTCCATCATTGGTGAAACTGAGTAAGTTTAGGGATTTGAAATTGAAATTGGGGAATCCATAAATTTAGGGATTTGAAATTGAAATTGCTTGTTTAGGTATGCACATTTGGTTGATAATCACGTTTAATGTGACGATTAGGTATTTGCATTGGTAATGTATCGAACGTAGTTGTTGAATCGTGTTGAATCTTAGGTAGATTAGAAGCTCAAACCCCGAATCGATTGGATTGCAGAAATAGGACAACTGGTACAAATGGTAATTTATTTTATTCTATTTCCAGGAGGCGATGAAGAACACCCACACAAACGTACATTTTGACTATGGAGGGCACTATTCAGAAGATCATGAATGGATTTCAGGAAATTTTGTATACGCTATATCGATTAAGACCTCATCGTTGGAGGAGATCACTTATCCGTTGTTGGTAGCTAAGATATGGAGGAAGATTGCGATAGATGAAACCACGGGGAAGCTAAAATTGAGTTACAGTCTATCTAAAGCTCGAAGAGAGTCATATATTGTACATAACGAGGACGTTTTTGTTTATCTAATGTCATCGGATACAGAGGGACTGAAACATGTTTTGCATGTGGAGATAATCAAGGATTTGGAAACAAATCAAAGGGTCGAGCAACTTTCAAGAGCGGAGCAAGGGAGTTCATTTGGTGTGAATTATGGGGAGCCGGTTTCAAATGGCAGAGTTGATGATGTAGATAATGCTGGCATCCTTACTATATTCAGAGCGGGTGGAACAACCGAACAACTGAACTAGTCGATTATTGAAGAGTTGATGGAAAATGTTGATACTGGAAATGTTGGAAATGAAGATTGTGAGAATGTAACACGTAACGAATTTGCAGCTGTGGATAACCCGATGGATAACCATGTTGATGTCGATTTCAATGGTAGGCATGAATATGTTGAGATTCCAGATCCTGTAGAAGAAAGTTAGTATGTTGAAGAATGGGAAGATGGTACGGGTCTTGAAATGAATCAAGAATTTAGTTCTAGGGAGGCAGTGCAAGATTTGGTTCATAGAGATGCAAATAAGAATTGCTATGGGGTTAAAACTGTTAAGTCGGATACGGAGCGACTTATGCTACGATGTCTACAAGCTCCAATAGGTTGTGAATGGTATTTACAAGCTGCGAAATCTAAGTCATCATCCTTTTGGACTGTAAGAGTACACATAAAGATGCATACATGCTCTCGGGCTGTTGCGAGTACAAGCAGTAGTAGTAGACAGAAAGGCACACAACGATTAGTAGCATCTATGTTGCATGAAGATTATCAATGCGAATTGGACACCCCAACTCCTAAAAACATCATGAGTATTGTACAAGGAAGACTTGGCTTGCAGTTGTCTTACTCTACCGCATCAAGAGCGAAAAAACTACATGTTAGTGATGTGCGGGGGAGTCCTGAAAAAAGCTACAAGATGTTGTATTCTTATCTGCACATGTTAGAGAAGGTCAATCATGGGACATGATTGTTGGAGATGGGAGTTCTTTGAGTGTATGGACGAGCTCATGGGTTGACGACGGTATTATGAGAGCTCCCTTGATGACGAATATTTTCGTGAATTTGGATTTAAAAGTGGAAAATCTGATTGATCATCAAGCCAGAAAATGGGATAGAGACAAGTTGGAAGAGCTATTCTACCCTAGAGACATTGAAATCATCTTGAGGAAGAAGCCGGTTTGCTCTTCCTCTGATTTTTTCTGTTGGAAATTTAATAAAAGTGGGGAATATTGTGTCAAAACAGGGTATTGGTTGGCGTCTCAAGACCAAAAAATTATATTTTTCAGAGAGGCTACTATGCAGCCGTCCTTGAACTGGTTGAAAGATCTAGTTTGGAGCAGCTTGGCTCCTGCTAAAATTAAAGTTTTTCTTTGGAAGGTTTTGAGTGGAGCTGTCCCAGTTGCAGACAAAATGGCATCGAGAGGAATGAAAGTTGATTCTAGATGTCAACTATGTAGCTTAGAAGGAGAATCGTCCAATCGTGATCTTTTTACATACTCTTTAGCTAGGCAAGTATGGGCAATGACAGATTTCCCAAACCCTGAAAATGGTTTTAATGTTGAATCTGTCTATCAAAACATCTTTGATGTGATGATGACTGGGAAAAATGTCAAAGTGTCGGCGGAGATTAGAAGAAGATATCCCTGGATCTTTTGGATGCTCTGGAAAAACAGGAATAAACTCCTTTTTGAATGCAGGAACTTCAGAGCAAACGACACAATGGGGAAGATAAGAGAGGATGCAACACAATAGTTCCAAACTCAAGCTTTTGAGAATTCTGAGGAAATTAGAAAAGCCAAAATGGAAAAGAAGAACATAATCAAATGGAACCCCCCACCAAAACTGTGGCTGAAGTGTAACATTGGCTCATCTTGGGATAAAAGAAAGAAAATAGGTGGAGCCTTTTGGGTGATAAGAAATAAAGAAGGTAAAGTATTGATGCATAGTAGAAGAGCTTTTAATCATATTGCAAACGATATTGAAGCAAATGTTGAAAGTTGGCTATGGGCAATTGAGAGTATGAAAAGTTTAAAGTTCATAGAGTTATTTTTGCGGTTGAAGCCACATACTTGATAGGGGCTGTCTCTCGGCCTCCAGCATGGCCGTCTTTCAAGGTGTTCTCATCGGAAATTATTGATGCTTTGAATCAAATGCCGAATTGGAGACTAGTTTATAAAGAAAGAAATGCTAATTTAGGTGCGTTCCTCATTGCTAGAAGTGTGACAAGGGAGAATCGTTATCATTCTTATGTAGCTGAAGGCTTTCCTAGTTGGTTAGAGAAGGTTTTTATTGATGAAAGTAGTTTTACCTCAGTGTAATGCTCGATTTATTTTGCAGGTGATTTCTTTTGGTCTCCTGTTTTTGGTTGTTTAAAAGGAATCAGGTTTTCATTCCTTTTTGTATCAAAAGGTGTGTTCATTGGATCCAATTTTTGGTTGTTTAGAAAGGAATAGGTTTACATGCTCAATAGATAGCGTTGGGTGATTTCCTTGGATCCATGTTTGTAATTTGAGGAACCATTTTCGTAATTATAATGTCATTCAGATGAAAAAAAGAAAAAAATATGATGTCAGATTATATATAGCGCATAGACCAAAATACATTTTGGACTATTGGTCTGTTACAAGGAAGTATATCGGAAAATCAAGATTAAGTCTGTTAAAGTTATACCGGCCAAAAAAGTCAGTATGAAAAGTATTCTGCAAATATCTGAGCTTTTCGGTGGTGACAGAGAGAGAGAAAAGTGGTAGCTTTGAGTAGGGGTGGGCATTTCGGTTTAATTTCGGGTTCGATTTGGGTTCGGTTCGGTTGATTCAGGTTGAATAAAACTCTAGCCGAACTCAACCGAAATAAGTTTGGTTCGGTTTGTGTTCGGTTTGTGTTCGGTTTGGGTTTAGTTCGGTTTGTTTTAGTTTGGTTTGGGTTTAGTTCGGTTTGGTTTATTTCGGTTGGAATTCGATTTTTAAAAAATCAACTTATAAAAACAAGAATCCTACGAAACCGTAAAAAAATCATTCCCAAAAAATCTAAAACCAAAATGAAACAATTCCACTTAATCAAAATCAAAAAAAAATGTAGTTTCGTCTCTCTCATGCCATCAAAATGAACATGCAAGTGTGCAACAAGTCAATAATTTAAATATAAGTTAATTATACAAGACAATATTTATTCATCTCTTATATGAGCCATTATAGGTTTATAGCATTAATATAAAATTATTATAAAAAACCATTAACCTTAGCAAAACTAAGAAAAAATGGAAGTTGAAAACAAAAAAAGAAAAATGTGGGTTTAGCCGTTTGTGACCTTTAACCTAGAGAATATGTATTTATATTTTTAATATTATTAAATAACTAATTAACAAAAACACATTGGGTTATCGGTTCGGGTTGAGAAAAACTTTAACCGATTGGGTTATATGTAGAATATGGTTTGGTTTGGGTCGGTTGAAGTTCGGTTGGTTCGGTTTGGTTCGGTTCAGTTCAGTTTTTTTGCCCACCCCTAGCTTTGAGTGTTGGGAAAACCATCAATTCCTCGTTCAACCCATACAAATGGTATTTAATTAGTTCTCGAACATTTTTGGTGTGAGAATTCATACTCATACTCCTAGATATTTGAATATTCATACACGCAGAGTTTTTTTTTTTTTGCTGAAACATACACTCGTTAAACTGTTATCGGAGATGATGAATCAGCTCCCATGTGGGAATCCCTGTTGGAACGGAAGAGCTATGCGACGTCGTTTTGGACAAGTTGAGATTAAAAATATTAACCAAAACGACGTCGTTTTGATTAATGACGAACCAAAAAAAAATCCTTCTGTTTTCGTGTAATTTCTTTTTCACAAGCTAATTCACAACAATAAACCTACCTGAATTCGCTGAGAAAACCTTTTCATTCGATGAGGCAGCCTTTCCCTTCTGTTTTCGTCGGCCACCAAAACCCTAGCTCCCAATGTTCTTCCCCAAATTTTATGTTTGACCGCGACGAAGAAGACACTTTTATCTTCATATGTATTTTTTTTTTGTAAATTATTAATCAAAACGATGTTGTTTTGAATTTTTTTTTGTTTTAATCTTAACTTGTCCAAAACGATGTCGCATAGTTCTTCCGTTCCAACGGGGATTCCTACCTGACAGCTGACTCATCTCCATTAACGGTTTAATGGGGTTGACTAACGGGATTTGAATCAATGTATGTTTCGGCAAAAAAAAAATTATGAGTATGTATATTCAAAGATATAGGAGTGTGGGTATGATTTCGCATATCAAAATTGTTCAGAAACTAATCGGTACCATTTATTTGGGTTGAGGCAGGGATCGGCAGTTTCCCCTCTTTTCGGTGGTGAGAGTCGATGGTGAGAGAGAGAAAGAGAGAGAAAAGTGGTAGCTTTGAGTGTAAAAATTCTCTATTAGAGTGAAATTGGATCTAAGCAAGGAAAAGAAAGAGAGGGAACAAAAGTGAATAAATGCAAGGCGCAACTTCGTAACCATTGAAGAAGCTGATGTGACAAGTGTGACGACAATGCTAAGCCAGGTGTCCTTATTTCCTTGGTCAGTTTATGACCATTAATATCCCATCTCCCAAACTAACTCTGTTTTTTAACACCACGCAAAAAGTAGGCTTTAATGTTTACTCTCTTGTTCACGTGAAAAAAAAAAGCAGATTGCATTTGGATAAAAACGCAGCAGAATTGATTTTGGTATCATCATATCTATAAAATATACGACACACACATATACCTCTCAAACCAAACTGAGATGAGCTTTGGAATTCGTCTTCTTTTGTTTCTCATACTTACCCTTCCACTTGTTACATCTTCTGCCCGCAACACTCTCTCTGTTTCAGGTTTCTTCTTTTCCTTCTTCTTCAACTTCATGTTTTGATTTATAGAAATATGTGATGTTCTGATTCTGTTATTGGGTTTAACCAAAGTTGAACTGGCTTTTATTTGTAAGGATTTGGGAAGGCAAGGATTGCAAGGAGATCGTTGATGGTGAACATCGAGGATTATGGTGATCCATCTGCAAACACCAGACACCATCCCAGCGTTCCGACCAATGCAAAGGCTGACACAACACCTTAAAACTCTTTGACTTTTACTTGTTTAGTATGAATAAATAAATAATAAAAATCTGTTTTGAGCGAGTTGAATTCCCCCATTCATCTGAGTAGCAAAGCAAAATCTTGAGAAAACCATGTAAGCTATGTATCAATCAGACAATTTGTGGACATTAACACATGGTGTTGTAGTTAAGACAAAACATGGACATTGGCACATTAGCTTTTGACATAAACACATTATTTTGTGTCTATACTATGGAGCTTCGGGTTAGGGTTTCAGAACCTTCTAGCCAGAGATTACTCAGTAGCTGCCTGTGAGGAATGGTTTCGTCAGGGTTCTGCTGATGACATCTCTCAACTCGATCTCCCCCGGAAATCTACCTTCTTTCAATTTAGAAAATACCTGCAAAGACCAAACATTGGATCGGATTAGCTTTACTAATACTGACATTGATACCTGTTTTCTATGTAACCGAAGCTTATCACAGAAAGTGATCTGATACTGTCAGAAAAAGAAAAGAAAAAAAACTGACCATTTGACCATTGCAGCTAACTTCAAAAGCGCCTGAAGTTTGCAGAAAAGATTGCAGGAAGTTACCGAGAAGCCAAGTGGAGACCATGGACCCGAATCTATTTGCCCTCAAAGAGTGGTACCAAGCAGGAGGCTGTGCAATCCCGATCATGGGAAAGATATGCTCACCTCCCATTATGAGACCAACAACTCCCATCTGAGCAACTGGCACAACCTTAGCTAGAAGGCGTTTCGGCGCCGGTGGCGGGTAGTTTGCGAGCACTACGTCTAATCCAAGAAAAGCCGTCTCTAGCATCTTCTTCATGGTTACTGCAGTTCCCCTGCAATCAAAATTAGGAAGAAAACATAAAATAAGAAACTCTAAGAATGTGCAGATCCTGCAGTAATACACATCAGTATACCACTCAGAAATTCAAAAGGTGACAGCTTTGAACAGTCATTCAACAGGAATTGACAGAGTTCCACCATTCATACACAAATGTAGCAACTAACAATCAAATCACGAATAAAAGAATATAACTTGTAGCATTAATCTATGGGGAAATCGAAATATCTGATAGACTATATTGAAGATGATGCAGATGTTGAAATTAGGAATAAGACTAAAAGCTAATGCAGATGTTGAAATCGTAAGATACTTGTAAGAGCAAGAGACGCAGAAGTTGATCTCTACGGTATTTCCATATCCAATTCCTCCAGCACCACTTGACTGCTACAAAAAAAAAGAGGAACGATTATAACGGAAACGTGAGAGAATAAGTAAGAATAAAAGAGAAGCTACCGATAAAATCACCACCTGTGATGGGAAATCTAGGGTTTCTGGACGCTGCGGGTGAGAGATAGGCGGTGGTGGGTGGTTCTGAGATTTCGGCGGTGGCGGAGTGAAGAGATTAAAGAGATCAGAACAAAACAAGAAAACCGGTAGCCCTAACAAGATCAATTGTGTCCTGACCATGGCGGAGGAAATCAAATCTCAGAGAGGGAAAGATAGTAGAGGAGGATGAAGTTGAATTTGAAGAGGAGCGAGATGAAAAACGCTGCGTTTTGCTCTGAGGGCGATTTCTAGGGCGACGCTGATTTTTCGAGCTAGGTTTTTCTTTAGCCGCACGGCATGGTCTCGTCGGCGGGCTCTCCGCTAGAGCATGGCATGGACCTTTTCGAAAAGAACGATCACACCGAAGGTTCCCCAGGTGGCTCAGCAGATGGTTCGAAATTAATAGGCTCTTCGAAAACAAGCTCTCCAAAAACCGCAGACTCTGCTGCCACTGGTGACTTGCCGAATCCAGTTGAATCGACGATTCCTACAAAACAGACTACATCAAATACAATCATACAATCATGGGAAAACGTGGTAAAAAATCAATCAAAACTAAGTAACTTCGACTTTGATGGCGTGGAGAATGACGAGTCGGGGACAGTGATTGTCCCAGAGAGTATTCTCGAGAATCCGCCTCTATGGGAAGACCTGCTTATTGGTCGCTTCCTCTCATCTGCTCCACATGTAGCAAAAATACATGTAATCGTCAACAAGATCTGACCTCTAGGGGATAAAACCATCCGCGTGGATGTTTTTGTAGTGGATGACCGAACGGTGAAATTCAGAATAAAGGATTCGGCAGTGAGATCAAGGGCCTTAAGAAGGGGTATGTGGAACATTGCTGATGTTCCAATGGTAGTTTCAAAATAGAGTCCAATCATAGAAGACACGCAGCCGGAAATCGCAACGATGCCTATGTGGGTAACTCTTAAGAATGTCCCTCATAGCCTGTACTCTTGGCAAGGACTGGGCTTTCTCGCAAGTAAAGTGGGAGAGCCAAAGAGACTTCACCCTGATACAGAACAATGTACGAAATTTGAAGAAGCAAAAGTTTTTGTGGAAGCAAACCTGAAAAAGGAGTTACCGAGGACTTTTCTCTTCAAATTATCAAAGGATGAGGAGGTAGAAGTGCAATATTCGTATCCATGGTTGCCGCCGAGATGCACTTCCTGTGAAAAGTGGGGCCATCGCTCGGAGGTTTGTATAATGAAACCTCGTCAGATTGTGATCTTGCAGAGAGCTAAAGGATCAGAAGTTGTCTTGAAAGAAACAGTGGCGACAAAGAACCCAGTGGAGTTGATTCCAACACAAACAGTCCATCAGAACAATGCGATTGAAACTGACATCAGAACGGAAACACCAGAGAAAAATGTGGAACAGCATACCCAAGCTGAGATTACGGAAGAGACATTTCAAAGAGATGAAAAGCTCGCTCAGAAGCTTCAGGAAGCGGAAAGGGAAAAGGGCCATGGTGGATCTGATACAAAGGGGACTGAAGTTGAGACCGATTCAAACTGGACAAAAGTTACACCATCAAAAACAGGACGACACAAAGAAACACAAATAATGCTGCAGCAAGAGCAGACAAATGTTTCACCATCCCGATTCCACATCCTCTCCGAGGAAGAAGAGGAAATGGATCCTCAAGTAGACACTATGGTAGCAGAGGAAGGTAAAGAAGAAGGGGAGATTGTAAACTCCTCAACCATTCAGAAGAAGACGAGCGATGAGATTGAGGAAACAGGGGTTCGGCCTTCGCTTCCAAGAGCATCAAAATCTTCTCACAAATTTGTTTCAGACTTCTCGACTCAAAGCATCAAGGATATCCCTCCTGGTGCTGTGAGTAAGAAAGGAAGAAACAAAAAATCTCAATAATGTCGGGCTTCTTCTGGAATGTTCGCGGCTTAAATAAATCTACAAAACATTCCGTTATAAAGCAGTGGATTCATAGCAAAGATTTTCAGTTTGGTTGTCTTTTGGAGACAAGAGTGCAGGAAAGCAAAGCTTCTCGGATTCAAGCATCAATCTTTAATGAGTGGTCGGTTCTAACCAATTACGAATTCAACAGACTGGCCAGAATCTGGGTGGTTTGGAATCATCGGGCAAGGCTTACCCCATTTTTTAAAAGTGGTCAGATGATCACTTGCTCAGTAGCATTGGAGAATAGAGAAGAAGAATTCTTCTGCTCTTTCATCTACGCATCAAATTTTGCGGAGGAGCGGAGGGACCTTTGGAATGATATACGAGATCATAAAAACTCACCAATATTCTGAAGCAAACCATGGATGTGTATGGGTGATTTTAACGAGATCTTGGATATGGAATAGTACTCAGGGCATGCGAACTCTGCGTTTCTTTCCCCTGGCATGCAGGATTTTCAGGTTTTAACCCGTGACTGCCTACTTGATGACTTGGCTTTTCATGGGCCACTTTATACCTGGTGTAACAACAGAGACGAGGGATTAGTCTCCAAGAAGCTAGACAGAGCTCTGAAGAATACCCACTGGAACCAAGTATTCCCGCAATCTTACAGTGTGTTCGAAGCAGGAGGGTGTTCGGATCACCTTCGATGTCGAATCCATTTGGATGGAGAAGTACGAAACGGCAAAAAGCCTTTCAAATTTAACAATGCTGTAACCAAATTAGAGGATTTCAAACCGATGGTTGAGCATTACTGGACCAATACGCATGCCATTTTCCTATCAACTTCATCTATGTTTCGTTTCTCGAAGAAACTGAAGACTTTAAAGCCTATGATCACGGGTCTAGCAAGGGAACAAATGGGAAACTTAACAAAAGCATCGAAGGAAGCGTACAAGCACTTGTGTGAGAAGCAAGAAGCAATTTGCGCGAACCCATCAGCACAGTTATTGGAAGCAGAGAAAAATGCTTTCAACAGATGGGATCGGGTTTCACGACTATAGGAGGTCTTCTTAAAACAACGTTCCAAAATTCATTGGTTGAAGATTGGCGATCGGAATAATAAAACCTACCATAAAGCAGTGGTAGCAAGACAGGAAAACAACTGGATTCATGAAATAGCTTGCCGTGATGGGAGAGTGGTTTCGAATGGAGAAGCGATTAAGTAGGAAGCAGAGGGTTTCTTCCGAGAATTCCTTTAGCACACTCCTGTCGATTTCGAGGGCATCACGGTGGAGGAGTTGGAAGAACTGCTAACATTCCGATGCTCGGAAGAGGAGCAGCATAAGCTCGAGAAAGATGTCACTGCTGAGGAAATCAAAAAAGTCTTATTCTCTATGCCGAACAATAAATCCCCGGGACCAGATGGATACAACGCCGAGTTTTACAAATCGGTCTGGCCTATCCTTGGAAACGAATTCATAATTGCAGTCCAATCATTCTTTGTGAAGGGTTTCCTCCCCAAAGGAGTAAATTCTACGATACTAGCTCTCCTACCGAAAAAACTCTCGGCAACATCGATGAAGGACTATAGACCGATTTCGTGCTGCAACGTACTCTACAAAGTGATTTCGAAGATCATGGCGAACAGGTTGAAAGTCATCCTGCCCAATCTAATTGCTCTAAACCAATCGGCTTTTATCAAAGACAGGCTCTTAGTGGAGAATTTGCTGCTTGCTACAGAGTTGGGGAAAGACTATCATAAGGATACGGTATCATCTCGCTGTGCTATAAAAATTGATATATCCAAAGCTTTCGATAGTGTGCAATGGCAGTTCTTAATCAATACCCTTAAAGCTATGCGATTCCCGGAGCGTTTCATCCACTGGATCTCACTATGCATTACCACGGCTTCATTTTCGGTACAAGTAAATGGTGAACTAGCGGGGTTCTTCCGGAGCAACAGAGGACTTCGCCAAGGCTGTGCACTGTCTCCTTATCTCTTTATCATCAGCATGAATGTTTTCTCAAAACTGTTGGATAAGGCTGCTTCAGCAAGGCACTTCGGTTTCCACCCGAAATGTAAAAATCTCGGCCTCACTCACCTGAGCTTTGCAGACGATATTATGGTGTTTTCGGATGGGAAAATTCGTTCTGTGGAAGGCATTGTACAGATCTTTGAGAACTTTGCGAAGATATCCGGACTAAAAATCAGCATGTAGAAGTCGACAATTTTCTTTGCCGGGGTCTCTGGGATTACAAAAGAAGCCATACATGATCGATTTCATTTCGACTCTGGACTATTGCCGATTCGGTATCTTGGCCTTCCACTCCTATCGAAGAGAATGACAGCAAATGACTACGGTCCACTGCTGGAATCAATTCGTAAGCGAATCAGATCCTGGACAGTCCGCTTTCTTTCACAAGCCGGACGGCTCCAACTAATAACCTCGGTACTCATGAGTATAAAGAATTTCTGGTTATCGGCATTTCGTCTTCCACGGGAATGCATTCGAGAAATCGGAAAAATCTGCTCAGCGTTACTATGGTCAGGCCCTGATCTTAACCCACGAAAAGCCAAGATCTCATGGGAGGACGTCTGCAAACCAAAGACGGAAGGAGGTCTGGGTCTGCGATCGTTGTTTGAGGTAAACAGAGTCTGTTGCTTGAAGCTGATTTGGCGAATAGTATCTTCCCACCCTTCCCTATGGGTTAAATGGATACACACATACTTGATCAGAAAAGGTTCCTTCTGGTCCATACCAGAGACTACAAGTATGGGTTCTTGGATGTGGAGAAAGCTGCTTAAATATCGAACACTTGCGAGGAGTTTTCATCGGGTAGACGTTGGAAATGGCAAATCTACTTCGTTCTGGTTCGATGTCTGGCTGGACATGGGGTGTTTACTCGATATTACTGGACCTAGAGGTTTCATTGATCTTGGAATACCAGAAAACTCACTGGTAGATACGATTAGAACTCGCAGAAGGAGGCGCCACAGATCGGACATTTACAATCAAATTGAATATGCATTGCAGCAACAGAAGGTGCGATTGCAATCTGATATGGATGACACTCCGCTTTGGAAAAATGCGGTGGATAAGTACAAGACGAGCTTCAACACTCGACGCACATGGGAACTCACACGGTGTTCATCGCCGGAAGTCGAATGGGTAAAAGGTGTTTGGTTTGCGTACTCTACACCAAAGTACTCAATGTGTACGTGGCTCTCTACACATAACCGCCTAGAAACAGGTGATAGATTGGCAACTTGGAATGTGGGGGCTAACTCAACATGTGTATTATGTCACCACTCCATCGAAACTCGAAACCATCTGTTTTTCTCTTGTCGCTTCTCGGCAGAATTTTGGACCAAACTCACAAGGAATCTCCTCAATAACCTCTTTACCTGCGATTGGCAGGAGCTCCTCAAGCTAATCTCAGATACAAGTCTCAGTCATACATCTCGGTTCCTTCTCAGGTATATCTTCCAAACCTCGATCCACACATTATGGAGGGAACGAAATAGTCGTAGACATGGCGAAGCGGCCAATCCCGTAGGAACTTTGATCAAATTCATCGACAAGGAGGTTCGAAATCGATTAACATCGATTAGGGAAATGGGCGATAGGAGGTTCGAGGACGGGCTACAACTCTGGTTCGCGACACACAGTTGACAAAGCAACATCTTTCTAATTTCTTTCCGATTTATGTAACACATCAGTTGTAAAACAGTTTTTTTGGGTTTGAATATAATTTTACATTCACTTCAAAAAAAAAAAAAAGAGGAGCGATCGGGGAAGAAAATAGCAGAGAAGCCTTGTTTGGAAGCTCGGTTATCATTATCCTAGTCTTTGACTGCTTAGATAATAGATAACACCCCATGTTTTTAAAATGTTTTCAACACCCTCACACTCGTAAAAAGCCAAACAAATCCCATTAAAGACTAACAAGGAGGAAAAAACTCGAGTATCAGTCAATGAGACTGTAGGGGTTAAAATTTCGGCCCAATAGAGTGGGTTCAATAAACATATGGTAAAGGTCGGATGAAGTTAAAGAAGTCAAACGAGGTCGAATGAGCAAACGAGGTGCATGGACCAGGTTCACTGAAGTGAACGTCTACGGTTAAAGGTGGATTAAATACAGAACAGTTAGTCAACACCGACGAAACCAAAGACTCGTTCAAACCGGTAAATTAAGGTGTCTGAACATAACAACCGGAACCTCGGCATTAAAGATCATTCATGGCAAATCAAGTAGAGTAAATGGTGACGTTAAACACGACCTTGGAATATAAAACAAGGACAAGAGCAAGAAGCAAAAAATCCATAATTCAACTCTCTACACCACTTCTTACTGCAATTTAGCTATAGACTCAATCACTTAGCTTCTTCAAATTTTTATAGCAATTTTCTGTTCTTGTTCTTGTAAAATATCCTTTGAGAATCGAAATACTAAAACCAGTTTACTTCGTAAAAATCTTATTCAAACCGCTTTCGAATCCAGCTCGTTGCCATCGAGCAACAAAGTTATTGTTTATTGCTCGATAGTCCATTGTTTCTTTTTTTCTTAAAAATAAGTCAAAATCCCATATTTATTCCTATTTACAAAGTTTGACCATTGTATTTCCAGCTACAACAGAGACAAACAGAAACAAAACTTCATAAACATCAAATAGAGGTTTTAACACATTTTGAAATAGAGGTTATCCCTTCTCACATTTCATGAAGTTTTGTGAAACTCATACAACTGTGGGAGTATGGAGGAAACTCGAAATTATCTTTTTTTCCGAGTGCCAATACTCATCAGCGATCTACGACAATCTTACTCGACGATTGCTCCAACACATGTACTTTATGAGCTGGAATCATACTACTCTCTTACACAGCTCCACCTTCGACCGAATTACATTATTTTTCTGCGGTACACTTTCCAAACTTCCCTATATCACATTTGGCGTGAAAAGAATAATCGTCGACATGGAGAATCGTCTTTGACACCGCCCCGTATTATCAAGATGAATGACAAAGAACATAAAGAACCGAGTCGGCTTAATTCGCAATAAAGAAGACAACGTATACAAGGAGAGGATGACCTTGAGGTTACCATTTCGTCCACCATAAAAAAAGCTCAACATTTATTCTATGGAACTTACTTTCATTTTTCTCTTCTAACTTCTTAAACTAAAAGAAACATTCATTGTAAAATAGTTTTTTAGTTTGAATCAATTTTACATTTAATTCAAAAAAAAATATTATGAAACAAGCAGAGTCATACTTATCTTATTATCTATATTCAAATAGGATATAAACAATTTTAGGTTACCCAATACAATATAAAATTTATATAAGATTGATGTACATCGACTTATGTTGAAACAGTACATTCAAATCTTACAAAAAATACAAGAAAATTAATTATACATTCAAATCTTCAGTAGAAATAGAAAACCATTTTTATTTGCAATCATACAAAAAAAAAACACAACCCATTTGGACAACTTAAAATAACAAACAATTCCTCCATTTTCCCTTCAAACTCATGTCTGAATCACAACTCCTTGTCCCATCATCATCGGCATGTCGTCAATTGCCTTAAGAGGCGGCAAGGGCAATGCCACGTTACTTCCGTCGTAGGCCGAGAGGTGAACTCCGATGGCGGCTCTTCCCGATGGATCCATGTTGTTGGACCAGCTTGCATCCCACTCCACTGCCTTTGCGGTCGAGCAAGCCACGGTGGCACCTCCAGGAACAGTGAGTCTCGCAGAGTTCTACGAAAAAACGCAGCTCAAAGTTCGTAAACTTGTTTTAAAAAACCGAAAAAAAGAGATTTCGCTACGTCATGGAGATTTATAAAAGACTCACCTGTGGGAAGAACCTCTCAAATATCATTCTGTAATAGTACGCTTCTTTTGTGAGTGGAGTGTTGTGAGGGAAGATATGTGCAGCGTTCGACATCATCTTGTCATTAACCTTAAAACAGAACAGAAATAATCAGATTTAAACCGAAAATTAGACTGATCAGAAGAGAGATGAGATCTTTTAATTTGTGTAGTACATTTTCAGCAGCATGAGCTTTGAGGCCATCGATCCAACTGTAGCCAACACCATCACTAAACTGCTCTTTCTGTCTGTAGAGAATGTGTTTTGGAAGATAAGGACGTTCTTCGTCGTCGAAAGCTCTCCTTAGGACCCACTTCTCGATCCTCCCTTCCTCTGGTTTGATCTAAAAACACCCCATATAGAAAATTTGTTCAGCAATGGTACGTTAGCTTGTGAAAGAATGTATTGAGTTTGCCATTTTAGTTTTTGTAGTTTACCATCTTGGATTCAGGGTCGAGCGACATAGCGGTGTTAATGAACTCTTTGTCCAGGAAAGGAACACGCGCCTCAAGACCAAAGGCAGAGGTAGCTTTGTTGGCTCTCAAACAGTCGTACTTGTGAAGAGCCTTGATCTGCAAGGCATCGCACACCAAGAGTTAAAGATATCGACTTTGATGTTGTATTTTTGTGATTAAACTGAATAGATACCTTGCGACAGGTTTCTTGGTGAAATTCTTGCTTGTTAGGTGCCTTGTGGAAGTAAAGATACCCTCCAAAGATCTCATCAGAACCTTCACCGGAGAGAACCATCTTAACACCTAGAGACTTAATTTTACGAGACATCAAGAACATCGGCGTGCTCGCTCTGATTGACGTCACATCATAGGTCTCCACATGGTAAATCACATCCTCTATCGCATCGATCCCATCCTGCACCGTGAAATGGAACTCATGGTGCACCGTCCCCAAATATTCCGCCACTTCTTTCCCTGCCTTCAAGTCAGGCGAGCCCTAACATAAAAAAAGACCATACATAAAGCAAAATTTGAATTTCAATTTAAAAACACTTTACATCTCATCCTAACTCTGCTTTTCAAAAAAACAGAGGAACTTCATCTGTTCTGTATCTCACCTCAAGACCTACACAAAAGGAATGGAGCTGAGGACCCCATCGCTTAGTAGCCTTAGTACCGGCCAAGTGACGGGCAGTGATGGAAGCAACAAGAGAAGAATCAAGACCACCAGAGAGCAAAACTCCAAAAGGAACATCACTCATCAACCGCTTAGTCACAGCCTGGAGAGAAAACCAAACAGATAAATTTCTCACACCATATGTACATTGAATTCAAAAGAAGAGATATTTCAAGACGCGTTTGCTTACGTTTTCAAAGGCGCGTCTAATTGCGAGAGGCTCATAAGGCGTAGAAGGAACGGATTCGTTGTACCAAGGAGGATTGTACCATTGCTTAAACCCTCCTCCTGATTTGCTTGAATACAAATGACCTGGAGGAAACGCTTCAAAATGTTCACAATCTTCGTGTAAACCTTTCATCTCTGAAGATATCCACACAGATCCGTCTAATCCCCAACCAAGGTAGAGCGAAGTGACACCAACCGCGTCACGAGCCACCATGAATGAGTTATCTCTTGTGTCCAGCAACACAAAGGAGAAGATTCCATCCAACATATCCACAAAATCCTCACCATACTCCTCGTACTGTGCCCTCCAAATTAACACACATCAAACTCAAATCAATAACTACTAACCAACTTAGCAAAAGCAATCAAAACGAAATCACACGTACCAGGTGAGCAATGACCTCACAGTCACTACCGGTACGGAACTTGTGATTCTTCAAGCGTTTTCTCAGCTCCTCATGGTTATAAATCTCTCCATTCACCTTCCAACAAATCAACAATAGAACAAATTTCAGCTTCAAAAATACCAAAAGAGTGATTATATGGATGTAGATCTTGACTTGAAAGCATACCGTGACGACAATGGTCTTGTCCTCGTTGAAGAGAGGTTGGTCACCGGAAGCAGGATCGATGATCGCAAGACGTTGATGGGCCAAGTAATTATCACCGTTCTGATATATTCCACTCCAGTCAGGTCCCCTGTGCCTCAATCTGTAACCATATTTTGAAAAAAAATAAAATATTACACACCAAATTATTTATACCATTTCTGATACTCAAAAACTAAAAGTTTGATACTTTCTCGGGAAAATTCCACCAACAAATAAAAGTTTCGGTTTTTTTTAGAGATTCGAATAAACTATGCAAAAGGCAGACATTTGATTCGATCAGGCATCACACTGTTCATGTCGCGTTCAACAAAAAGGGCTCAGAAGATGAAATTATTAATAATACTACAAAAATGGTATTAGATCACATCAATCTTCGTCAGAATAATCTGAAACAAACTTGGATTGTACGTAGCGTCGACCAATTTATGTTGGTTTAACGTGACACGCACATTAGTATCCAATTCTTCAGAAAAGAGTTTTATTCAAAAAACCAAAAAAAAAAAAACAGAGGAAAGTTGAAATTGCCTGCGAGAAAGCTCAAGAACACGAACTCTCTTCGCCTGAGAATCATCGGAGCATCCTAAAACGGCAAGAATTCCACACATGTTTATTTTAGGTGCAGAAAATGAAAGATCCCAAAGAATGCGAACAGGAAAGAAAAAAAAAACAGAATCTCCGAAACTTTAGAGTAAATTAAATCCGAAACTTTAGAGAAAGAAAAAAACAAAAAAAACTGACAGATGTCCAAGAGAAGGAGAAAATTGCACGTAGAGCTATTTATCGGTTTTCCCGTTTGATGTCTTGTTCTCTGCGACCGATCGCTCTATTTATAGAGTCCAAACGGCGCCGTGATGTCGCGTTTCGTGTGAAGGGCCCATTTTATTTTATTTTACCTGCAACCGGATATGTACCGGATAACTCTTCCCAGCTGGTGCCACGTGTTACCAACTTACAACTTCCGATTGCTTTTACTTTTTACCTCCTCTTTATCGGAAAAATTGTCAAATTAATTCCTCCAAGTATTTGTAATTGCCTGATTTATTTTCGAACTATTGAATACTTAATTTAAATTTTCAAATTAATGTTGATTTCATAAATTTAGGTATGAGAAAAGTCAATTTTAACTAAGAAAACAGAGATATTGGCGTTAAGTTTTTATGAGTCCAATTTTGCGATATCATCATTTAAAAAATAGACATATAATTGTTAAAGTTTAGTTCCAATCTATTTTAAAAATAATTGATAAAAAAGAATAGAAAAATTTACATGATCCAAAAAGGATACGTAGAGTTTTAGAAAGTAATTTAACAAACATATATTAGTTGTATCGAATATGACTATATACATCTTTTTTTTTAACATCAACTATATACATTTATAAACGTATGGTGGCAAGATCCAATAAATTTAGTCATTCACGCATGAACATTGAAAAATCCACTAAAATTACTTTATTAATAACGTAAAATACAAAAACAAAATTATGTAACTATAAAAACTTACCGGTTAAATTCTTATACAACTGAATATAGTTGTTTTGACTTTTATCAAATTAAATAGTTTTAAATGTTACAAGACAATTTTAAAAATTATTATGAATAAACTGTAATAATTTATGTGTATATTATTAAATTTAAGACTAATTTTTATTTAAAAACATACTATAATTAGAAGTTATAATTTAATTCCTCTAGTTTTGAAATTTTGCAGATTAATTCTCTAACATTTAAGTTGGCAAATTAATTCTTCAAATTTATATTGAATTCGTAAAATTGGATTCATAAAAAGTCAACGTTAACATCTCCGTTTTTTTAGTTAACGTTAGCTTTTCTCATACCCATATTTATAATTTAATAATTTAAATTGTACACTTAATAATTAGAGAATAAATGAGACAATTATAATTTGCAAATACTTGAGTAATTAAATGACCATTTTCCCTCTCTTTATCCCCAATTTTTACGGTGAGGCAACTCCGGTTTAGGTTTATCCGGCTGAGTCAGCAAGTGGATAGATACTTATTTGACGGTGGAGGAGAATATACCAAAGGACTCTTCCGATTGCTTTGGAGCCGTATACGTGTTATCATGACAATGGTTGATTGTAGATAAACCATTTTTATTATTCTCTTAAAACAGTAAATCATTTTCACATGGAAATGCTGTAAAAATAGATTGATGGATCACATCTAATTTCTATAATTTTGTTTTGCTAAAAATAATTATCGGATGTTCGCGAAGAGACTTTTTTGCCAATCTAGTTTCTAGAATTTTTTTAAAAAATTTGAAAAAGTATACGTATACAAATAGTAAAAGCAAGGATCGGCTTTAAAAATGTTTTCTAAAAATTTAGAAATATTATATTAGAATACAGCTAAGTTTGGCGACAAAAAAAAATACCTTTTATAAGTTAGAAAGGTAGATAATTCAAAAGGATAACTGTCCAAAATAGCACATTTTTAAATTTTATTGTTAAATTTAGTATTAATAATTGAAATTGATAATAATAACATAAATTTAATATTAAAATAATTCAAAAATATTTTTCTAATAGGTAAAACCTAAACTGTAAATGGGAAATAAGGAACCCAAATATAATGTTTTAATTTTATTTTAAACTTATTTTGGGTAAACGAGTATTTTCACATAAATCTATGTGCTATTTTCGAAATTTTAAATTTAGTGTGCTAGATTTAGAACACAAAAATATATTTTGTGTTATTTTAGGGTATTTTCTATTTTTAAAAAAAATATATATATCTCTAAAAGAATAACAATAACATATATATAAAGAAAACAATTTTCTCGGTAAAATGATAAAAACTAATAGCTAGAAATGGTAAAGGAATTGAACTTTTTCCAAAATAATTTTTTCCATAAAGTGAAAATAGAGGATTGGAACAAGAATTTTTTATTAAAAAATTGTTTTTTGGTGGAATTTCGTTTATATGCTTCTGAGTTTTAACGAATATCGTGTAAGAAAATAAACAAATTACTAGCGATCGCAATCGGGCTGGCCCGGTCCGGCTTGGCCCAAAACTTGTAAATCCTGTATATATTTGAGTTTGGTCCGAAAAAAAATCAGGGCTATATTCTAAAGTCTGGTCCGGTCTGGACAGAGCTTTAGGAGTTTTCGGACTTTTTCGGGTTTTTTTTTACAAACACAAAAAATCACAATTCTCAATTAAAAAATAATTAAAACAAAATATTTATCAAAATAAATCTAAATTTAATTGGATTTATATCAAATTCAATTAAATTTAAAAGCAAAAGTTTGACTAAAAACAAATAAAATTCAAATAAATTGTATTATTAAATAAAACATAAAATCAAAACACTTCAAATCTAGGTAGTAAAGTTCAGATTAAAATCTCATTCATTGTCTTCTAAATCTTTATCACCATCAAGAGATACAGATAAAAAAAGAGTAAAATAATATCAAGTTTTTAGAGGTATAAATCATATAGAAATGTCATTGAAAATCTATAGATAAAGATTTTAAAAATATGAAGTAAATATAGATGAATGATAATGGTACATGGATCATGAAATGTAAACTCATCCAACCAAATGCATGTACAAATCAGTGCACAACAAATCAGTGCTTCAACGTTTATTGGTAAAAGACGATTTCTATATTTATCCAAGACATGCGCACCAACATCAGTGATGCCACTGTAGTTATCGGAATGCTTAGAACATCACATGCCATACGAGCTAACTCACCATAATGTTGTGAGTGACACTTCTACCATTATAAAACATCCATGTCTTCATAAAAAGTCAGTTCCAATATATTGTCTTCTAAGTATAGAGTTAATTTAGACTTTCCTTCCTCTGGTACGTTTTTTATACGTTTTGAAATCATATGATAAGTGAACCCAAATTTAATAAGACATACGTAATCAAATAGTTTCGGACTAGTCCGAGCCTGATTGGGCTAAACCCGAAAAATACACTAGTCCGATCGGGCTTAGCCCGAAAGGTCCGATTTTTTCGGATTTTTATTTTTAGATCCGAATCCGCTATTTTTCAGGGCTAGGCCAGACCGATCCTCTGGCTTTGGTCCTAATTAACACCCCTACAAATTACTTAGTTAATATTCTATGAGAACCTGCTTTTCTATGTACGGTAAGAAAAAATCATAAGGAAAAAAAAGAATTAGTTTATATTTATATTTTTTGTCCAAACAAAAAAAAAGTTTATATTTATATTTTATTATTGCTTTGGTCTTTTGGAGATTGGACATGTGTTACGGAGCTGGTCGCGATTCAAAACCGAAATCGAGAGTTTATATTTATATTTTATGGTACATCCGTAAATGAATAAAAGAGAAATGTTTGAGTATATCCATAAATAATAGTGTATATATCTTTACATGTATTTTCATATAACAGATCACATGTGTGCAGGGCCGGCTCAATACTTTTAGGGGTCTTTGGGCAAAAATAAATATTTTAGGGTCCCTAAACAATTAAAAAAAAAATCTGGGCCTTTTGGGCAATAAAAAAAATTTCCAAAAACTCCTATGCAATAAAATATTAAAACCAAAAAAAAAAATATTTGCGTGAGCCCTGGAGCGTAGGCCCTGCTCGCCCCCCTAGTTAAGCCGGCCCTGCATGTGTGTATTCCATGTGTAGGCATCGCACATGCCTCACACGTTGCTACAATGTGGAAGGGTGGGAAGATGAATCTCACTTTACAACTTTGGAATTTGGATAATGCTAAATCAGAACAATCATTAAAAAGTTGGAAAACTGTACGGAGTAACTAAAAATATCCTTACATGAATAATAAAATCGAAAGTTTTTTTAGGTAAAAATAAAAAAATCGGGATCGTAACTCGTAAGTATTAATTCTTGAGGTTGCAAGCACAAATCGCGTCGTAATACAATGTGATTCTTGTTGTTGTTTTATTCCATGTAAATTATAATTTTTCTTTTTACTTTTAAAACTAGTGGCTGATCCGCGAAAAAATTTGTGTTTTGTTTATTGATATTGTTAGAAGAAAACTCGATAATATCAAATCTTTTCATTAAATTTTGTATTTCACAAAGTTAAAAAAACAAGTCAAATTTTAATATTTATAGTGTTTAATGGTTTTTATATCTATTTGATGTAATTATATATATACAATATTTAGAAAATAATTACATAATATATTAATCAAAACTTTAAAATCAAATTTGGTTTGTAAATATCTTAATATTTGTGTAGATTTATGATTTCCGAATATCCATAATCACATACTCAATTCCGGATAGTTACATTTGTGTCAAATCATTTCTACAAAAAGCATCATGTAGTTAGTCATTTAATCATTTGAGAGTATCTCAATTCTCTAACGTGTTTCGAAGGTAAACTCATAATCTCTCTCTCTCTCTCTCTCTCTCTCTCTCTCTCTCTCTCTCTCTCTCTCTCTCTAACTCGAAATCTGTATATTTTTGGGAAGAGTTCACCCATTCATTGTTTCGAAGATTAGATTGAACATATTAACATTCTTGAATACCACAATTTGATTCGCATAATATATATGCATTTTCGCATACCCATTAAAAAATCAGAGTTCTCATTCTAGGTTATGGAAGCTCCCGCGAGTATTATTTACCCTACCATGCATTTACTTTTAAAGCTGGAGAAACATTGGTGGGTTCCCTTCAACCGGCAAGAGTGAGCCAATTTGGTGGTGATTATGACCATGGGTTATGTAGGTAAATGGTCATTGGGTTCTTGTGATAGTATGATCGACTTGAGCTCTCATTGATGTGAAGGCTAGGATTGCATTCACTACACATATATTTGGACAGAAAATCAGAGATCCTAGTAGTTTTTTTAGTGGGGACGGAGGCTCTCGAACACGTGACAGTTTTACACGACCTTGTTGACAATAAATGCTGAATAGTTTCTTAGTTGCAATGTTTTGATTTACAATAGTTTCACCTTTCCATACTAATGCATCACATAATGAGCATGTAACTAATTCTGAATTGTTTTATTGTGAACCATTTGCGGATCCTGCAAGATATTTGAGAGTTTGACGTTTTGATTTTTATTAATTAAACTGGAAAATGTGTTAATTTGAAAGAGTAATGATGATGTTATTTGTTTGTACCTGAAACTATTCTTGAATTTGTTACGACTGCTGCAAAATTTTAAAAGAACACCACTATGAGTTATTTTATATTCTATTTCAATGCTCATCTTTTAAGATGCAAATATGTATACTTTTGCTGGCTTTTTTAGATGCTTGTATAGCCCGACATAATGCGCGAGATTTTTTAGCCATAGCTGAAAATAATATTAACTTTGAAGGTTAGTTCTTTTTATTTGTCTTTCACACTTGAAGGTGTTTAATAAGTTGGTTACCTTTTTGGTAAGACGTCTCATTTGTGGTAATTAAGTGTAGGTCTGTGTTTCTGCAAAATTTGTCAGACAGCCAGAGAGGTATCCTCGTTTCCTCTTTCACGCCTTTAATACTTACACATTTGTCACTATGATGTGTAAATATATTAAAATAATTATTTCATAAAATAACTTACTTTTTTTAGCAGCTTTTCGATCACTTGGAAGGACGGTAATTTTGATCCAAGTTGAGGTCCCAATAAGAAAATCAGATTAAGATAGATGTTTGAAATCAACTTATGACCTTTCTAATTGTATTAATATCGAATAGTAAATTTACCTTCATTGCTTTTATTGCATTATTAATCATTTTATATTCTATTTGGGGTGTTGATAACACTGTATTTTTACCTGTTTTACTATCTATTATAAAACACTTTATATGTTTTAATTATAATTTTTGCATATCTGTAGTTTCAATACTTTTTTCAGGTTCTTTAGGCAAAACGACGCAAATTGGAGAAAAACCAGATTTTGGACCGTCAGAAGTTCGACATCCGATGGAGACCTTCTCACCGACTGATCACGCCAAACTTTGGATACAAGATAGAAGGGAGAGCCACCTTTCATATCCACTTGTTTTCAACACAATCCAACGGTTATATCTCAAGATACATCCAATTGACTGAAAACATGTTTTGTAGTCTCGCGAAAGAAGCAAAAGAAAAAAACGAAGATTCAACCTCATAGGCCATCCACCGCGGGTCAAGGGCTCATAACTGCGGTGAATACACTCCTGGACGCGGGTAGAGGCTCTCCAGTCCCGGTGAACACACCTTTGGCCGTGGGTCCAGCTCACGCACATGCGGCCAGCCTAGGTCGGCCCAAAATCACCTCGTTTGAAGCCCGATTCAAACCCATTTCGTTTTCTCTTCAAAGAAACCATAAGGATGACCAAATCAAGAGTTGAAGACATATAAATACATGTCTTACAAACCTCATTAAACCTCATTGTGCCTCTTTTTAGTTTACTTTTTGCAAGTCTTTTCTTAAGTTTTTGTTCTTACTTTCGAGATTGGTGAAAAAGTTATCTCCGGACTTAGTTCTTAAAATCGAGAGGCTCCTTCATCAATCTCATTCTCTTAATTTAATTATGCTTTTGATTTCTTCAATCGTGTCCGAGTTGTTCTCTTGTTGGGTAAAGAGATCTCAAGGGGCTCTCATTGATCGATTTATCATTAGATTTTTAGATTAGGATACCGATTAGGGTTCTTCGTTCTATCCTTATTTTTAATGCATGTTTGCTTGATTAGCTACCTTGCAACTGAACTTAGATATTTTTAGAGCTACGAAAGTACTGGATCTATATGTTTGACCTAGGGTAGACGAGCAAAACCGTCACAAGATACGAAAGTATACTTGTAGAGGGGTTGTGAGCGTTAACGACCTTGCTTGTTTATCATAATTTTTTGTGCGGCCGGAGACGAAAGCTACCGGTCAAGTACTTAAGTTATCGGTGTGTAGGATGAACGAAAGTAAGCTACACACAGTATTCGTGTTCCAAGTTCAAGAACCAAAAGACGACAAAAGTCGCATTAAAAATCCTACCAAATTTCTTATGATAATCGACCATGATCCCTAGAGAGTTCCCGATTGCCCAACGCTTAGTTTATTTGATTACAACCTTGCTTTTAATTATTCACTTGCTTACTTGCTTTCTTATTTACTTGCTTACTTTCTTATTTTTTCGCTTAGTGACACACCGGAAATTAATCCCGGCGTGAGATTTTACCCTTTATATCTAAGGCGCAAGTGCACAGCACACGAAGTAGTATTTAGGGATCGAATCCCCATGGATAGACGTTGTCCAATTTCTAACGAGTTCTAACTTATGTCTAGACGTAAAATATATTTTGGATTTTGTTACGGTCGTATCTATGGAATCTAAACTAAACTAAGAAGGGCAGTACCTAACTAATTATTTTATTGAGGTTGTGAATCAATTAAACGAAGCGTTGGGCAATCGGGAATTTTCTTCGGTTTATGGCCGATTTTTACAAGGAAATTTCTAGGATTTCTAAAGCGATTTTTTATCGTCTTTGAGTACTTGAACTTGGAATACGTACGCTGCGTGCAGTTTACTCCCGTAATCTTACACACCTACTCACTTCATTACTTGAACGGTAGCTTCCGACTCCGCCCTCGCAAGAAGTGAATGATACTTTCAAAGGTCATTTACGCCCACAATTCCTCCGTAAGTATACTTTCGAAATCTTACGACGGATTTGCTCTTCTACCCTAGATCAAGCGATTAGATACATCATTTATGTGGCTCTAAAACGCCTAATATCAGTTGGTAAGACGGTTAGTCAAGCAACACATTAACAACAAGGATAGAACGAAGAACCCTAATCGGTATCCTAGACTAAAAATCTAATAAGAATCGAACCATAAGCTCCCCATCAAACCCTTTTCACCCAACAAGAGAATTACTTAGCCATAGCTGAGGTAAGCATATTCAATATATTTAAAAGAAAACAGTGCATAAAAAGGGATGGAGAAAGCTTCTCTATCGAAGAACACTGACAAAGAATCTTTCTTCCAATCCTTGAAAAACCAAGAACACAAGTTGCTAGGGGTTTGCCTCTGCCAAAAAGCGTGAAAATAATCTAACGTGTCTGTCTAAGAGGCATAAAATAAGTATTTATAGAGCTAATATTCGTTTAGGATTTGATGGAAAATGACGGTTTTGGCCTCGGTGAAGAAACGAGTCAATTTGGTAGCGCAAGGTCCTGGCCGCGGGTGCGGACTTTCTAGGAGTGGCGAAACGCCTCTTGGCCGCGGGTGGAGACTCTCCAGGAGTGGCGAAATGCCTCCTGGCCGCGGCTCCAGCTCCTCCAGGTGCGGGCTTCTCTTCGGGGCAGCTCCATCTGCCATCAGTGCTTCAAGTATATTTAAGGATCCAACCATTGGATTGCCTCCAATCCAATTGCATTTGAAAGCTGGTTGTCTCTACTTTGTTATGTCCAAATTTGGGGATGATCAGACGGTAAAAAGGTCTACATTAGTTGCAAGACTTCTTGACGGTCCAAGTTTATCCAAAAATGTACGTTTGCTCCGAAATGCACTCTCTTATTCCGAGTTACCTGAAACGTCTTTCAAATCTCTAAAATATAAAAATCACTTGAAAACCTTTGAAAAAGAAGTTAAAACACCTGCAAAATAATATGAAAGTGATCCATAAAACGATCAAAACCCGGTGTTATCACTTAGTTTAGCTTAATTTAAATTCCTAGTTTCAAATTTGTGACAACCCATAAACCTTATTTTCATTTTAGACTTCCTTACTAACTTTCTTTCTAAGGTCTCGCAAAACAGTTTTCCCTCCATGTGGATCGATACCTTAAATCCTACAACGCATATATGTGCACTTGCAGACTTTTAGTTTTATAAATTTAAAACCTGAAGTTTCGGAAACAAATCTGATCGCATCAGGTGTTGAAAAACTCACCATGATGTATAATTAAACGACACACTACTTTTAAAATGGTCACAATGAGTTACTTTGCCTACGAAGTAATTCAGAGTAATTTCCTAAAATTCTATTTGGGATTATATAAACCTTTGGGCGACCAAATTTAATGTATTTTTTAAATATCAATTATGGATATGTACTCACTGAAAACCTTGCAATATAATAAGATGAATGTATTGCCATTTTTGGGAAGATTTACTAACCTCCTACAAACGTGGGGTTGATATTAGTGGCGAGGATGACTCGGGGCTCTACTCCGGTACTTTACAGTTTGTGGTGTAAGTGTATTGCTAAGCCATCAAAAGCACTAAGGGAGACGGTGATGTCGCTGTGAATTTGTAGTGGATGTGGATTAAAAAATGGAAGGAGTAATACGAAGTAGTTTGCTTGGGCAGATATGAAATGAAATATGAGTCAGGGGATTACTTAGGAAGACGAATTTGGACCATTATTCGTTGTGTAGTATGGGTCTGTTCGTTTAAGATTGTTTTGATCATGCTGACTTCTCCGATGATGTCTGTGTCGGGAAGATTGAATTTGTTGAGACAGAGGAGCAGAGTAATTAATAGCTAAGTACCAATGCTACATATGTGTATATATGTATGATTGGACTCACCGGGCAAGTCAGTGTTTGTGTTTGTCAAGCTCAGCAATTTGTCATGGTTCCAAAACATGAACATCTCCTTGAGTATTGGGGAAACGACATCGGGAAGTTCGACGAAGGTGGCTTGTTCAATGAATCGGATGGAGATATTGGAGTCGCAAAGCTTGAAGTGGTGGTTACTGCGGGTGACGTCGAATTCAATAATGGCATACATTGCTCCTTCGTGCATAAGGTGTTTGAATGTGTTAAGGCGGTGAACGTTTATGGAGCCTTGAATAAGAGTTGACTGTCAGGAAGAAGAATAGACATTGTGAGG
The DNA here is from genome assembly GCA_030161315.1 of Eutrema japonicum. Taxonomy (NCBI): domain Eukaryota; kingdom Viridiplantae; phylum Streptophyta; class Magnoliopsida; order Brassicales; family Brassicaceae; genus Eutrema; species Eutrema japonicum. Next base: position 42,196,495 of record BSQW01000006.1, read on the forward strand.
CTGGTTAGATGAAATTAGTGTGAGAGGGTACCTAAAAATTAGAGTATACCTTCTCATCTAGGAGGAGCATATCGACACCCATGAGCTCTCCACCTTTCTTAATATTACGGGCCTCCCAGAATCGAAAAAGCCTTCCGACGACATGGTGAATACTTCGGCCAGCTTTCAAGTTGGAGAAGAATAGAGGCGGGGTTGCCATATTTCACCGAGTTGTTGTTGGTTAGAGAGGAAATTTGCTGCTATGAAAGATAAGAGATGGATAGAACATCCTATTTATAGATGGTATAAGTGAATATAATAATAGTTGCAAGAATTTAAGGTCGTAATTAAGTGGTCAATGAATTGTTCTTTGGAAGTTACACGTTTGATATTATTGCTATTGTAATTGTGAGTGATTACATGTAATCAATGTGATTAATGGCTTGGACATTGAAGCGCCTCTTGAGTTTGCTGGGTTGTTGATTTCACAGGTGAAGGATTGTGAAATAGTGAGGCCATAGATTTTGGCGGAGAAGCAGATGAGGAAAGAGACATGGAGTCGTCTAAGCATGTCTATTTCGCAAATCAATGAATCAAAAAGTAAATATGACACATGGGATGAGGAAATCGGATCCGGCATCGGCGTTTAACGCTGATCGTCTAAGATATGAGTTTTAGAGTAGATAATGAAATGAAACTAAGTGATTTCTGAGGTGTCAGAAATATAGAGTATGAGTAAATGAGGTGGTAACATAAAAAGAGAGTAAATTCCCCTTTATATATACTAGATAAGTGATATATCATAGTTTTAACCCTTTTTTAGCCATGATATAAGTCCTTTTTATAGAGTCTTTCTAGTGTTTTCGTAATCTTTTAGAGTCTTTTCAGGTTTTAGCATAATTGGAAATATTGGAGTATTCTAGAGCTTTTTGGAGCAAAGCAAGGATCGTGTAGCTGAGGTACCCAAATCGAAGCCCGAGCATCGACCGATACACTTATGGTATCGATCGATGCCGACTGCAGAGAGACAAGATTCGCGACAATTAGAAGATTGAAGAATTTGCAATCTGCCCCAGAAGACTTTATTATTTACAAGAAGCTCCAGAACGTGTATTAAGTTATTTATTAGGTTTTTCAGCCACTTTTGTTGGCTACGCTTTATTTTACTTTGGTTTTGAGAGAGAGCTTTGTGAGGGAGACAAGTCAGAACTATGTTCGTCTGAGAGAAGATTTCGAGCCCTCTTGTTACTATTTTCTTACTGTTTAATTTAATGATCTATTCAATTATGTTGATTGTTTCATTCTCTATGTCTGAGTAGATCCATCTTAGGTTTAGGGTTTTTTCATAGGGATTTGCAATCTCCCCCAGAAGACTTTATTATTTACATGAAGCCTCAGAACGTGTCTTAGGTTATTTATTAGGTTTTTCAGCCACTTTTGTTGGCTACGCTTTATTTTACTTTGGTTTTGAGAGAGAGCTTTGTGAGGGAGACAAGTCAGAACTCTGTTCGTCTGAGAGAAGATTTCGAACCCTCTTGTTACTCTTTTCTTACTGTTTAATTTAATGATCTATTCAGTTATGTTGATTGTTTCATTCTCTATGTCTGAGTATATCCATCTTAGGTTTAGGATTTTTTCATAGGGATTTCTCTGATTGATGGTAATTGATTAGTTATGATTCATCATCCGAATTAGTTTTTCACCATAGGTTGTCCTCAAAGATAATTCTGGCCTTCTCTGATTGCTGGTAATTGATTAGTTAGGATTCACCATCCGAATTAGTTCTTCACCATAGGTTGTCCTCAAAGCTAATTCTGGCCTGATCACGTAGAACTTAGATCTTAGATAAATCAATTAGGCACGACAGTGCAATTGAGAAATATGACAGAACCTAGGGTGAGCAAATTAATTATTCGCAAAGAGATTTGGTTTAGTTGAATTGTGAACATATAAAACTCGATATTAAGGCTGATTTATTCTTAGGAATTTGCAAAGAGATTTGGGATTCTAAAGTTTAGATTTAGATAATTCTCGCAACGACATTTGGTTAATTATAGCTTAGTGATTTGAGTTCAAGAACCGCGCTAAATCTGAATCCTGACTGATTGATTATCTGCATTCATTGATTTTCTGAGAAATATCTTGAGCCTATATTCTCCCCATCGATTTTACATCCTTTTCTATTGTTTATTGCTTTTTTTTTTCAACTGAATTGCTTAGCTTGATTCGAAACTATTTGGTCTATTGTGTGATTTTATTGAGTCTTTGTGGTTCGACCCCTAAACATACTGCAACTACAGCTTAGTACTTTTATGGTATATATTTGAGCTTATCAAAAATTTTGTTACTTACGTGCCTTGTCTAGTGTGTTTCAGGTGTATGCCCACTCGCGAAACCAGGAGGAACAAGGGCACTCAGCTAGTTGATCTTTCCAACAAGGAGCTAGCAAATTTGGAACGTGCAAACAAGAAAGCAAAGAAGCCAGCAGAGATGAACAATCCAGTGGTATTGATTCGTGATGATGCTGGAGCTTTGAGAGACCAGGAGGGTCAATTGTGCAATGAGAGAGGGCAACGACTTGATGGGGATGGAAACATCATTGTCCCTGCAACTGTTGTGAATGTTGGGAATGATGTGGTTGATCGTGGGAGGACGATTGGTGAGTACAACATGCCTGATCAGTTATATGTCAATCGATCAACGATTCGTCCTCCTGCTTTTCAGAGGAATGACTTTGAGTTGAAACCTGCATACTTCACTCTAGTGGGTCAGCACCCTTTTCATGGTCTTTCTCTTGAACACCGGATGGATCACATAGAGAGGTTTGAGGACTTGGTCACTAGCATCAAATACAATGGAGTGTCCAATGATTTCCTCTTCTGTAAGCTCTTCCCATACTCTCTTGATGGAGATGCAGCTTATTGGCTGAAATAGTTGCCCCCTGGATCACTGACTACTTGGGAGGAGACTAAGAATGCCTTCCTGAATAATTTCTATGATGATACAAGGTCTGAGAAGCTTGGGAATAAGATCTCCCAATTTTCTCAGGGAGCGACTGAAGCGTTTAAGGCTGCTTGGACCAGATTCAGGTCATATCAGAGGGATTGTCCACATCACGGGTTCACTAAGGTTCAGCTGCTGGGTATTTTCTTTAGAGGGATTGATTGGAGGTACCAGATGTCCTTAGATGCTGTTAGTAATGGGAATTTCAACACCAGGTATCCTGACGATGCTTATGTGCTTATTGAAAACTTGGCGTCTAGCAATAGCACCAATAATGCAGACTTTGAGCTAAGGAAGCAGACTGGGGGTATGGATGGATCGCAGATTGCTGAGGTGAATGCTAAGTTGGATTCAGTGCACAATCTGTTGATGGGAAAGACCCAAAAAGCGGTTCACTTCGCTGCTGACGATGAAGTAGAAGATGTTAACTACATTGGTGGAGCTGGGTTTCAGAGTCAAAGGTATCAATACCAGCAAAACAACAACTGACACTTCACCAACAATGCTCAGCAAGGAGGGTACCAATCTCCACCACCCAAAACTCCTGAAAGTAAAATTGAATCTATGCTAGAACAGATTCTTGAGGGACAACATAAGATGACAGTGGATTTCAATAGGAAGTTGGATGCTATGTACACAGACCTGAATGGGAAAATTGAGTCTCTCAGTATTCATCAGAAGATGCTGGAAACTCAAATAGCTCAGACTGCAGCAGCTATCAAGAGAAAGATGGTTCATTCATAGAATGAATACGTCAATATAATCACCTTAAGAAGTGTTGAAGAGGTCACTGTAGTGGTAGAAAAGGGTTTGGATGCAGAGAAATTCGTGGAGTTAGAAGAGGTTGAAAGCGATTTTGAGCCTAATACGTCTGCATCGACCGACACCACTGCTGGTATCGATCGACACCAACCTGAAGAAACGACATATTAGCCTTGTGTTGATCGACACCAATCTGGTATCGGTCGACACCCCTCGCAGACTGGGCTAGAAATTGAGAAAACACCGAAGATTGTTGAGGAGAGGTTTTACAAGCCTAAGGTGCCATATCCTTTACCACCTAGACATCTCAGAAATCCCATTACTGCAGAGAAGTTGCTCGCTTTTGAGAAGATGGTAAGGAGGATTCCCCATACGATATATTTTGAAGAAGCTTCGGAAAATCGCCCTTTGCTTGGACACTTTCGAGATTGCAGAGAAACTCTAGACGAGATCGAGGCACTCTTCATCAAGTAAGAAGCACACCACCACCAATGAAGCAGTTGACTAAGAGGAAAGACCCAAAAAAAAATTCAGTTCCATGCTCTATCTCTGGAGTTGAATTCAAAGAGTCTCTCATTGATACATGGTATAGCGTAAATTTCATGTCAAAGGCAATTGCAGAGAGGCTAAAAATTGATGATATTAGATCTGCTCAGATGTCTCTTGTATTCACTAACTCTTCCACCTCAGTTCCATATGGTACAATCCCTGATTTTCTGGTTAAAGTATGAGATTGTCTGGTTCCTACTGATTTTCAGGTTGTAGAGATGAGTGCAAGATCTAGTATGCCTTTGATTCTTGGAAGACCGTTCATGGCTACAGTTGGTGCAATTATAGATACACCCAGTACGAGAATCTCGTTCTCATACATTGACAAGGAGGTCTCTTATAAAGTCATTCCTTCTAGAAGAGCTCCCAAACATATCTCTTGCATCACTGTTGTCACAAGAGAGACATTGATGGTTGATCTTTTGGACGAGCCTTATGATGAGCCAACTGTCATAGACATTTTAGATGGTCTTTTTATCATCACCAAGAAAGACATCAAAACGGCTAAGTGACCTTAATCCCTCAGAAGTGTGATGGATATTCTATTGAATATAAGGTGAAGTGAAGGGAACTTCGAAACCGTTCTCTAAGGTTATAGCTATTCTCACTTCAGAGCTGAAAGAGAAAGGAAAGGATGTTGTGGAGGGTATGTTGAGCAGAATTCTGAAGCTGGAGATGTCAAGTTGTGGAGCTTGTTTTGGAGTAAGTCCCCATTTTTATTCTGACTGATCATCCGTAAAGTTAAGCTCGTGACGCAAAACAAGCGCTTGGTGGGAGGCAACCCACTGGTGAGTTTGTACATAAGTCTTTTATTTTTGTATTTTTCGTTTTTGTGTTTTGTGTTTTCGTGTGAATCAGAAGAAAAGGGTATGTGTCGACCGATACCATCACTGGTATCGATCAACACCAGGAGAAACAGACGTTGCATCGACCAATGGTCCTTGTATCGATCAACACCAGTAATGGTATCGGTCGATACCCAATGCACATGTAACTTCTCTGATTTTCACGTCTCCACTCAGCTGTTTTTGTTTCTTTTACCGACTCTAGACTTGATAACACTGGGGACAGTGTTGTTTAAGTCTGTGGGAGGTAGTTGCTGACATTTTTTTGTTTTTCTTAGAGTTAAAAAAAAAATTGTCTTATCGAGTCAAAACCTGTTGGAGATTATGATCATGTGCTTGAATCTATTGTTCTGATTTTGATTTTGAGTGACCAGTGTTGCATGATCAGTTCTAGATCGACTAATGAAAAATCCAAAGACTGACCAGTTGACTAGAAAACACCCATGTCTCCAGCAGAGTTCTTCTAAAGCCTGAGCTAATTCTTTGCACTTCATCGATGTGATTGATGTCCATAGAGCTTTATTCCTCGTTCATATCTGACAAAGGAACCTATGTGTAGAAAGTAATGGTATTCCTCTCCCTTGTTATAAATAAAAGCATAAAAATATGAAATGATTTTCTTTTAAGTAGAGGGTTAGGAAAATTTCCAGCGATCTCATTATTCTACTTGGAAGAAATGATCACACAAAGGTTGAAAGCGAGGTTAGGAAAATTTCATGTGATACCATTATTTGCCTACACCTTTGATATGTAGAGAGGGGAGAACCGGGGATTTGGTGGCAAACACCATCAATTCTCGCGTCTCAAACCTTAATATGTATATGCAAGAGAACGTGATGTGAAATGAGTTTGGGGGAGAGGAAATAATACCAAAAAGTGTGGAAATTGGGTGGTTCTTTTGTCATGATATTGTATGGGAAAAAATCTAGAAGGTTCTTGAACATTGGTTGCAGCGATGAAACTGACGATGAGGGCTTTATTGGACAATGCTATGAGATAATGTGTGGAATCTGGGAAGCTGCGAATGTATACGGAGAAGTACATGGTGGTTACATCTGGAGCTGGTTAGGTGATATCTGGAAATCTTAGGAAAAGGGTCATTGCGATGGTTCAGGAACAAGTGAGTCTCCGTGTTTTCAAACCTCTTTCTCTGATTTAGTTTTTTGTTTTGCTTGAGGGCAAGCAAATGCTAAGTTTGGGGGAGTTGATATATCATGTTTTTTACCCCTTTTTAGCCATAATATAAGTCCTTTTTATAGAGTCTTTCTAATGTTTCCGTAGTCTTTTAGAGTCTTTTCAGGTTTTAGCACGTTTGGAGCACAATTGGAAATATTGGAGTATTCCGGAGCTTTTTGGAGCAAAGCAAGGATCGTGTAGCTGAGGTACCCGAATCGAAGCCCGAGCATCGACCGATACACTTATGGTATCGATCGATGCCGACTGCAGAGAGTCACGATTCGCGACAATTAGAAGATTGAAGAATTTGCAATCTGCCCCAGAAGACTTTATTATTTACAAGAAGCCCCAGAACGTGTCTTAGGTTATTCAGCCACTTTTGTTGCCTACGCTTTATTTTACTTTGATTTTGAGAGAGAGCTTTCTGAGGGAGACAAGTCAGAACTCTGTTCGTCTGAGAGAAGATTTCGAACCCTCTTGTTACTCTTTTCTTACTGTTTAATTTAATGATCTATTCAGTTATGTTGATTGTTTCATTCTCCATGTCTGAGTAGATCCATCTTAGGTTTAGGGTTTTCTCATAGGAATTTCTCTAATTGCTGGTAATTGATTAGTTAGGATTCACCATCCGAATTAGTTCTTCACCATAGGTTGTCCTCAAAGCTAATTATGGCCTTATCTAATTGCTGGTAATTGATTAGTTAGGATTCACTATCCGAATTAGTTCTTCACCATAGTTTGTCCTCAAAGCTAATTCTGGCATGATCACCTAGAACTTAGATCTTAGATAAATAAATTAGGCACGACAGTGCAATTGAGAAATCTGACAGAACCTAGGGTGAGTAAATTAATTATTCGCAAAGAGATTTGGTTTAGTTGATATGTGAATATATCAAACTCGATATTAAGGCTGATTTATTCTTAGGAATTTGCAAAGAGATTTGAGATTCTGAAGTTTAGATTTAGATAATTATCGCAACGACATTTGGTTAATTATAGCTTAGTGATTTGAGTTCAAGAACCGCGCTAAATCTGAATCCTAACTGATTGGTTATATGCATTCATTGATTTTCTGAGAAATACCATGAGCCTATATTCTCCCTATCGATTTTACATCATTTTCTATTGTTTATTATTTTTGTTTCAACTGAATTGCTTAGCTTGATTCGAAACTATTTGGTATATTGTGTGATTTTCTTGAGTCTTTGTGGTTCGACCCCTAAACATACTGCAACTACAATTTATTACTTTTAAGGTATATATTTGAGCTTATCAATAAGTACCCGCATATATGCGGATTTGTAATTTAATATTTTATAACCCATTAAAAACAATTTAAGACAAAAAAAATGGAAATCAAAATTAGATCACCCGTGAAAATATATAATACATAACTGTAGAAACAAAGTTTACAATGAAATAAATATTTACCTTGAGAGAAAAATTTGGTGAATCTATCTATCTATCTATCTATCTATCTATCTATCTATCTATCTATCTATCTATCTATCTATCTATCTATCTATCTATCTATCTATCTATCTATCTATCTATCTATCTATCTATCTATCTATCTATCTATCTATCTATCTATCTATCTATCTATCTATCTATCTATCTATCTATCTATCTATCTATCTATCTATCTATCTATCTATCTATCTATCTATCTATCTATCTATCTATCTATCTATCTATCTATCTATCTATCTATCTATCTATCTATCTATCTATCTATCTATCTATCTATCTATCTATCTATCTATCTATCTATCTATCTATCTATCTATCTATCTATCTATCTATCTATCTATCTATCTATCTATCTATCTATCTATCTATCTATCTATCTATCTATCTATCTATCTATCTATCTATCTATCTATCTATCTATCTATCTATCTATCTATCTATCTATCTATCTATCTATCTATCTATCTATCTATCTATCTATCTATCTATCTATCTATCTATCTATCTATCTATCTATCTATCTATCTATCTATCTATCTATCTATCTATCTATCTATCTATCTATCTATCTATCTATCTATCTATCTATCTATCTATCTATCTATCTATCTATCTATCTATCTATCTATCTATCTATCTATCTATCTATCTATCTATCTATCTATCTATCTATCTATCTATCTATCTATCTATCTATCTATCTATCTATCTATCTATCTATCTATCTATCTATCTATCTATCTATCTATCTATCTATCTATCTATCTATCTATCTATCTATCTATCTATCTATCTATCTATCTATCTATCTATCTATCTATCTATCTATCTATCTATCTATCTATCTATCTATCTATCTATCTATCTATCTATCTATCTATCTATCTATCTATCTATCTATCTATCTATCTATCTATCTATCTATCTATCTATCTATCTATCTATCTATCTATCTATCTATCTATCTATCTATCTATCTATCTATCTATCTATCTATCTATCTATCTATCTATCTATCTATCTATCTATCTATCTATCTATCTATCTATCTATCTATCTATCTATCTATCTATCTATCTATCTATCTATCTATCTATCTATCTATCTATCTATCTATCTATCTATCTATCTATCTATCTATCTATCTATCTATCTATCTATCTATCTATCTATCTATCTATCTATCTATCTATCTATCTATCTATCTATCTATCTATCTATCTATCTATCTATCTATCTATCTATCTATCTATCTATCTATCTATCTATCTATCTATCTATCTATCTATCTATCTATCTATCTATCTATCTATCTATCTATCTATCTATCTATCTATCTATCTATCTATCTATCTATCTATCTATCTATCTATCTATCTATCTATCTATCTATCTATCTATCTATCTATCTATCTATCTATCTATCTATCTATCTATCTATCTATCTATCTATCTATCTATCTATCTATCTATCTATCTATCTATCTATCTATCTATCTATCTATCTATCTATCTATCTATCTATCTAACTCTATCTATCTATCTATCTATCTATCTATCTATCTATCTATCTATCTATCTAACTATCTATCTATCTATCTATCTATCTATCTATCTATCTATCTATCTATCTATCTATCTATCTATCTATCTATCTATCTATCTATCTATCTATCTATCTATCTATCTATCTATCTATCTATCTATCTATCTATCTATCTATCTATCTATCTATCTATCTATCTATCTATCTATCTATCTATCTATCTATCTATCTATCTATCTATCTATCTATCTATCTATCTATCTATCTATCTATCTATCTATCTATCTACCTATCTATCTATCTATTCTATTGTTTCATAATTTTCAGCCTTAAATAACTCAACATTATATAAAAAAGGAAGTACGTGATAGCAATTTTGATTATTAGCATTTGTTTCAAAAATTATTCAAATCTGGTTATTTATTATTACTACCTTCAAAAAGGTATGCAAATTTGTTTTAAAAGTTCAGTATAAAATATATATTATTCAAATATTTTGTTTCCTGATTTGTTGCCATTAATTTTGCTGTTATTAATTTTGAAAATATAAAAATATTTGAACAATAAATCCATAACAATAATTTGGATATTACGGTCGATAAATTGTCTAAATAGTTGCAAAAGTGATCGACAAAATTGAGGTATGATATAACGATAACTAACAATCATATTTTTTGGATTTATTATTGATGAAACAAATATATGATTAATAAGTATATATGAGTAATCATTAGCACTCATTTTTCTAAATTTACAAAAGATTTGATGTTCGAACAGAAATTATTCCTTCAAAGTTTGGTAATTTCCAAGCATGTTAATTTGATTAACCTGCATAAATAATAATACATTACATTTATAAAACAATGTCATCAACTAAATATATTTTTCTCTACATTAGATTCAAAACATCTAAATCTACCTAATTAATTTTATTTGCATCAAATCTCTAAAATGGAAAATATTTGTTAGAGTTCAATCGCATCCCAACCACTAGATTCACTCAATCATAGTAAAATGTTGTAGATAATTTGACTTTAAATTAAGTGAATAGGTAGAATCTTAATAGAAAAACAAGGTTTTATTTTGTTGATTTTTTAAAAATATACCATTGTATGAACAAAAAGACAGTTAAACTGTGTGAATTTTTAGTAGAACTTTACAGATTTTAGAAGTGTTAAACTTTGATTGGATAAATTAAAACTTTAATGATTTTAAAATAAAGTCAAAATTTACAAGAATTGGCACTTAAAATAAAATAAATATTCAAAATCTTAGACGGAAAAACAGTAAAAGATATGAGATGGTTTAGATAGAACGATTTAGATATGAGAATAAATGAAAAACTGATAAGATTAAATTTAAGTAGAAAACTGAGTATAAGCAAAAGACAGATGCCAGTAGTTGAGATTTTGAGCGGTTGTAATGTATATTCACCATACATGTAAAAGTCTAAGCGATTAGTTTGAGCTTGATTTAAAAACTTTTATTATGTGTCACTCCTACAATTAATTTCATCTGTAAGTTCCCGGATATGATAAAGAGGTGATTAATAGGGACTTTAACCTTAGGTTATTAAAGTATTTCAAGAACTTAAAGACGAAGTTAGATTGTGTGAATTTTTACTTATTATTTTTAAGAGTTTTAACAGTGTTAAACTTTAGTTGGATAAATTAAAACTGTAAAGATTTTAAAATAAAATAAAACTCTTCAAAGTGTCACACGTAAAAACAATAAAGATAGCGAGTTAGATATGAAATTACAAATAGCAAAATCGATAAGATTGAGTTTGAATTTAAATTCAAATTCTCGCACGGAAAATCAGTAAAAATAGCGAGAAAGGAGCGACTTAGATATGAGATTACAAATAATAAAATCAATAACATTGAGTTTGAATTTAAACTCGAGTATAAGAAGGAGACGGATGACGATAGTTGAGTTAAAATTTTGAACAGTTCTAATTTATCACAAAACGGGTAAATGTCTAAACGATTAGTTTGAGTTTCATTTTTTTTTTTTTGCTGATGAGTCTCTTCCACAATTATTCTCAGCTGGACATTCCTCGATCTGATAGAGATGAGATTGGTAAGGAATATAGATTTAGATTGTTAATGTACTTTAAGAAATTGTTGTAGAGAATTTGACTTTAAAATAATGTGTAGCAATTTAAAAGAAAAAATTAAGGTTTTATTTTGTTGGTTTTAAAAAATTAACCATCGGAGGAACAAAAAAAGCTAAGTTAGGATATGTGAATTTTTAGAAGAATTTTACGGGTTTTAAAAGTGTTAAACATTGACTGGGTCAATTATAACTTTAATGATAATTTAAAATAAAGTAATAGTTTATAAAGTTTCACAATTAAAGTAAAATAAGTATTCAAAGTCACAAGAAAAAGCAGTAAAGAGAGCGAGAAATTAACGATTTAGATATAAGAGGGAGAGGGATGACAAAGTTGAGTTGAGATTTTGAACGATTCAAATGTATAATAACAATACGGATAAAAGTTTAAGCGAAAAATTTGAGCTTGATTCAAAAATGTTTTGATGATGTGTCATTCCCACAATTATTCTCAGCTGGATGTTCCTCGATCTGATAGAGAGGTGATTAGTATGGGATTTAATTTTATATTATTAATGTATTTCAAAAAATAATTGAAGATAATTTGACTTTATATTAATAGGTAGCGATTTAAAAGAAAAAAATAAGGTTGGATTTTTTTGGTTATTTAAAAATTAACCATGCTCGGAACAAAAAGACAAAGTTAAACTGTGTGAATTTTTAGAAAAATTTAACGGGTTTTAAATGTGTTAAACATTAACTGGATTAATTAGAACTTTAACGATAATTTAAAATAAAGTAAGACTTTATAAAATCTCACGATTAAAGTAAAATCAAAGTATTCCAAGTCTCACAAGAAAAATCAGTAAAGATAGCAAGAAATGAACGATTTAGATATGAGATTACGAATGAAAAACCAATAAGATTGAGTTTAAACCCGAGTATAAAAGGGAGAGGGATGACAAAAGTTGAGTTTAGATTTTGAACGATTCGAATGTATAATCAAAATATGGATAAAAGTTTAAGCGATAATTTTGAGCTTGATTAAAAAATATTTTGCTGATGTGTCATTCCCACAATTATTCTCAACTGGATATGATAGAGAGGTGATTAGTATGAACTTTAATTTTAGGTTATTAATATATTTCAAACAAAATGTTGTAGATAATTTGACTTTAAATTAATAGGTAGCGATTTAAAAGAACAAAATAAGGTTTATTTTGTTGGTTTTTTTAAAATTAACCATGGTAGGAACAAAAAGACAAAGTTAAACTGTGTGAATTTTAGTAGAACTTTAAAGATTTTATAAGTGTTAAACTTTGATTGGATAAATTAAATCTTTAAGGATTATAAAATAAATAAAAATTTCTAAAATCTCGCATTTAAAATAAAATAAAACTTGAAAGCCAGAGACGGAAAAACAGTAAAAGATATGATATGGCTAGAAAAGAACGATTTAGATATGAGATTATAAATGAAAAACTAATAAGATGGAGTTTGAGTAGAAAACCGAGTATAAGCAAGAGACGGATGACAATAGTTGAGTTGATATTTGAACGGTTCTAATGTATAGTTACAATACAGTTAAAATAAAATAAAAGTTTTCAATTGTTCACATAGAAAAACAGAAAAATGAACGATTTAGACAAGAAATTACAAATGAAAAAACCGATAAGATTGAGTTTGAGTAGAAAACTAAGTATAAGCAAGAGACGAATGACAATAGTTGAGTTGACATTTTGAACGGTTCTAATGTATAATCACAATACAGTTAAAATAAAGTAAAAGTTTTAAAATCTCACATAGAAAAACAGTAAAGATAGCAAAATTGATCCCGCTTTAGACATGAAATTACAAATAAAAAACTAATAAAATTGAGTTTGAGTAGAAAACCGAGTATAAGCAAGAGACATATGACAATAGTTGAGTTGAGATTTTGAACGGTTCTAATGCATAATCACAATACAGTTAAAATGAAGTAAAAGTTTCAAAGTCTCACACATAAAAACAGTAAAGGTAACAAAAAAATGAACTATTTAGACAAGAAATTACAAATGAAAAAATTGATAAAATTGAGTTTGAGTAGAAAACCGAGTATAAGCAAGAGACGGATGACAATATATAGTTGAGTTGAGATCTGAACGGTTCTAATGTATAATCATAATACAATTAAAATAAAATAAAAAAATTCAAATATTCACACCGAAAAACAGAAAAGAACGATTTATACATGAAATTACAAATAAAAAATCCGATAAGATTGAGTTTGAATAGAGAACCGAGTATAAGTAAGAGACGGATGACAAGAGTTGAGTTGAGATTTTGAACGGTTCTAATGTGTAATCACAATACACTTAAAATAAAGTAAAAGTTTTCAAAATTTCACATAGAAAAACAGTAAAGATAGCAAAAAATGAACGATTTATACATGAAATTACAAATGAAAAAACTGATAAAATTGAGTTTGAGTAGAAAACCGAGTATAAGCAAGAGACGGATGACAATATTTGAGTTGAAATTTTGAACTGCTCTAATGTATAATCACAATACATTTAAAATAAAGTAAAAAATTTCAAATTCTCATACAAAAAAAAAAATAAAGATAGCATAAAATAAACGATTTAGACATGAAATTACAAATGAATAAAATTGATAAAATTGAGTTTAATTTGAGTAGAAAACCGAGTATAAGCAAGAGACGGATGACAATAGTTGAGTTGAGATTTGAACGGTTCTAATGTATAATCACAATACAGTTAAAATAAAATAAAAAAATTTCAATTATTCACATAGAAAAACAGAAAAAGGAACGATTTAGACATGAAATTACAAATGAAAAAAACCGATAAGATTGAGTTTGAGTAGAAAAATCGAGTATAAGCAAGAGACGAATGACAATAGTTGAGTTGACATTTTGAACAGTTATAATGTATAATCACAATACAGTTAAAATAAAGTAAACATTTTCAAAGTCTCACATAGAAAAACACTAAAGATAGCAAAATTGATCCCGTTTTAGACAAGAAATTACAAATGAAAAACTGATAAAATTGAGTTTGAGTAGAAAACCGAGTATAAGCAAGAGACATGTGACAATAGTTGAGCTCAGAACATCTAATTTTATAACATAACATATTAAAAATATTAACTACAAAAAAATAGATATCTAAACACCAATATTACCCGTAACCTCTAACCCGTTACAATAAGTAAACAACTTACGAAAACTAAACCCACAAATAATTTTTTTATGTCTAATCAGGAATTGTTGTGTTTAATTTTACGAAAATTATATATACAAAAACAAAGTATTGTTAAACCCAAAATAAATATGTCTCATATTACAACCCGTTCGTCCGCAACACCAATTATACTAAACACGATAAAGACAATATATATCACAAAATTTCATAAACCAAATAAATAAAAAATTTCCCGTGCGGGCGCACGAGTTATAATCTAGTTTTTTTGTTAAATTCTGGAGTGATCATAGGTCATTTGGGCCCAGACTAATCTCCAGAAGGCCTCACATCCGGGTTCACGCAATTGTTTAAGAAATTGCACGGCTAGATGGCCAAGGCGACTCGGAACCGGATGGGGGGAGTCCACATAGACATCCCTTACCACAAGCCCAAGACAACTTGGTTTTAAGTGATATTTTCTTTTAAACTTTCTTCGATTTGTTATAAATGTTATATGATTATAATATATAGGGGGTGTATTCAATCTAATATTTAGGAGGATTTGGAGAGATTTGAGTTTATTGAGTTTTTAAATGATTTGAGTGAATTAGAAAACTTGCTATGATTTGTTTTTAAATAACTATGAAATCTCACATAAAACCATGAGATTTGGATTTTTATTTTTTAACTAAGAAACTCCACCAAAACATCTCCAAATCACTGAAATTCCCGTAAAACCCACTACTTAAAATATTTCCAATAACAGTGGATTTGAAATTTCATTTAGAAATCAGTAGTTCAATACATTGGGATTTGAAAAGACTTTTGGAAATTCATGTTTGAATAACATAAGATTTGTGATTTTAATACAAATCACTCCAAATGCTAGGTTAAATACACCTCTAGTGTTTTTTGCGTAATAAAATTATATAAGATGTGCCGAGAGTTACTAAAAAAATCAATTTTCTTGTGTCTAACTCCTTATAAAAATAATAAAATATTTTTTCAAATTTAGGTTTGATATATACTCAAATAAAAAATTAATAAGTTATAGTTAATTTTCAAAGACATCATATTATTTAGTAATTCAAGTATACTATATATCTTTAAAACTAAAAACTAATATTTTGACTTGTGCGAGACCACATTTGTGGAGATATAAAAATTAGAGTTCTGATCCATCCCGTGACGGGGCTAACCCGCTTACTTAACCCCTTTTGCACTGTACTAAAATGTTATTTGGGATAAGCCACAAATAACTACAATCTTGAAAATATTAGCTCTAATATGCATTGGTTAATGACTCTGGTTTTGTGGTTAATCTACGAAATCTTTTAAAAAATCATTTTCTCATATCTATAATCTACACTATTAAAACAGATGCATTTTTGGAATCTGTTTCCAAACATCCTTTATTTTCAAAATAAATTGAGCATGTTGCTAAACATGTATTAAATCTGGCGTCAAACATTTATTAAATTTATTATAAAGTTAAAAATTACAAATTAAACATATTTGAATCAATAACACTTAAATTAATTTTTATTTCTCATTTCACATTTTATATATTACAAAAAACTGTATCTCGCATGAACGCACTTGTTTAGAATAGTTATGTATAAAAGTAGTAAAATATTTTTCAAATTTTGTTTTGATATATAATTATATAAAATATAACAAATTATAGTAGAAAATATTGCAAGATTTCGAATATATATTTTTGAATATATACGAATTGATTATTATTATTTTAAAAATATAATATTTTTAATATTTTGAAAGTAAATAATATATACCCTCTTGAATGAGAAATAAATATTTTTATATTCTTTTCAATAGTTTTAATAATAGTTATATATTTTCCAATTTTAATTATCCTTTCCTATTTATAATGGGATAATATATAGTAAATTAAAAAATAAAATTTATTTTGTTAAATAACTTCTTAAATAATAATATAGAAATCAACATAAACAAACGCCAAAATTGTGTTCAATATAAAAAAAAACAATTAGTTAAAAAACTACCCTACCCTACCGTGTCTTATGGGTTAACCAAAAGT
Organism: Eutrema japonicum; assembly: GCA_030161315.1. Taxonomy (NCBI): domain Eukaryota; kingdom Viridiplantae; phylum Streptophyta; class Magnoliopsida; order Brassicales; family Brassicaceae; genus Eutrema; species Eutrema japonicum. The sequence continues at coordinate 42,213,127 of BSQW01000006.1, forward strand.
CAATTAAATTTAAAATAAAGACGTTCATACACCTTACGCTTAAAGTCCTCACAAAACGTCATCACAAGTTATATGTTTTCTGCAAATCAATTTTGGGGTTGGTTTTTTTTTGCAACTCTACTCTAGACTTACCAAAAATCTAGATCAAATTAATTAAGTCCATAATAATCCGCAATATAATCTTTGGTCGCGTATAAGACTGTATATACATTATCAAAACTAAGTAATTTAAAAAATAAAACAAATATAATGTAAAACCAATATTCCAACTCATGAGCCAAAGGGATAAACCACACATACCATGCCAATTGTGCCAACGTAATTACTTTTTAAATTTCAATATATATTACTGGATTTAATGGCGGATCTAGAAAATATAATCAGTGGGGGTAAAAATATAACATAATAGAAAAATAAAATTTTAAGGTGTGATTTTGGGTTTAAACCAGAAAAAACTGTGCGGAGGCAATTTTTGTTTTTATAATGGTGGTATAATTTATTTTTCTTAAACAAGTACAAATTGAGTGGTGCAGTTGCCACCTCCTTAGGCAACATGGATCTGCCCCTGACCATACAGTCTTATACGGTTTACAAAATCTAAACACGACCAATAATTATATTGTGAGTTGACATAGATTTCATTGGTTTGACTTATATTTTCGGTAAATCGAAGATAGAGTTGCAAAAAAAAAAAAAACTCGAAGATTGATTTACAGAAAACCCTATATTTAATGTTGACTACACATGCTGTTTGATTCTCCAAATTGACTACAAGCTGTTTTAGGTGAATTATTTTCTTTTGTCTCCCCCACCCCCCCCCCCCCCCCCCCCCCCCCCAACATAGTTTACTAATGTAAAAAAGATTCGTGAGTTTCCATCTCACAATTTTCTTTAATAAAAAAAGTTTTTTCTTTCATTATGCAATTCCATCTATGTGTTCACTATGCAATTTGGGTTTGGCTAATTGGAAAGTAAAATCGGCGAATAGAAAGTTTGACAAAGAAGGGTGGCGGAGATGCCAGGAGACGGAAAACAGTGACAAATACTCCAGACGATAGAGAATAATGGAGAAGTCGCTTGAGGGACAGAGAAAGGTGGCATAATCGTCAAAAGAAAGAGAACGGTGGTGGAGTCGCTGGATGACAGAGAACGGCGACGAGGTGCTGGATGACGAAGACCGGTGGGGGAGTGATATGCTCAAATTAATATCTTATAAGTACTAAAGCAGTTGTTGTATTATATGTAGGGGTCGAACACAAAAACTCAAAATATCACACAATAGATTAAATAGATTCGAATTAAGTTACACCAAAAGATATAAATGAAAGAAATACGTAAATTAAAAGTGTTGTAAGTCGATTGGGAGAAAGATAGGTTCAGGGTATTTTTCAGGAAATCAATGAATGCAGATAAACTAACTAGTCAGGATTCAGATTTAGCACGGTTCTTGAACTCAAATCACTAAATTATAATTAACCAACTCTCGTTGCGAGAATTATTTAAGTCTAAATCCTAGAATTCCAAATCTCTTTGCGAATCCTAAAGTCTAAACCAGCTTTTAGTTCAAGTTTGATTTGTTCACAAAACAACTAAACCAAATCTCTTTGCGAATAGTTATTTTGCTCACCCTAAGTTCTATCAAGTTTCTCAATTGCACTCTCGTGCCTAATCGATTAACCTAAGATATATATTCCAGATTCGTCAACCTAGAATTAGCTTTGAGAACAACCTATGGTGAAGAACTAATTCATATGGTGAATCCTAATCAACTAATCAACCTAGCATTCAGAGAAAACCCTTATGAGAACCCTAAACCTAAAGTGGATATACTCAGACATGGAGAATGAAAACAACATGATTGAATAGATCATCAAAGAAATCAATAAGAAACATGAGTTCAGAGTTGTCTCTCCAGAAACCAAAGTAAAACGTAGAATAAAACTTAGCCATCCAATTGGCTGTAAAACCTAATAAATAACCTAAGACACGTTTTGGGGCTTCTTGTAAATAATAAATTCTTCTGGGCAATTTTGCAATTCTTCAACTTTTGGAAAAGTTGCGATTCGTGTCTTGCTGCGGTGGGTATCGACCGATACTAGTCAGTATCGATCGACACTGAGGCTTCAAATCGGGTACTCAGCTACACAAACTTCCGCTTCGATCTAAAATGCTCTAGAAAGCTCCAATATCTCCAATTATGCTCCAAACGTGCTAAACCTGTAAAAAACTCTAAACCACTACAAAATAGTAGAAAGACTCTATAAAACGGACTTATATCATGGCTTAAAAGGGGTAAAAACCATGATATATCAACTCCCCCAGACTTAGCATTTGCTTGCCCTCAAGCAAATAGAATACTAAACCAGAGAAAGAGGTTTGAAAACATAGAGACTCACATGTTCTTGAAACATTGCAATGACCCTTTTCCTTAGTGCTCCACGTATCACATAACCAGTTTCAAATCTAACCACCATGTAGTTCTTCGTAGACATTCGCAGCTTCCCATACTACACACATTATCTCACAGCATTACTCAATAAAGCCCTCATCGCCAGTTTCATTGATGTGATTAATACCAAGAACCTTCTAGATTCTTTTCCATAAAATATCATGACAAGGAACCATCCAATTAAAATTTTGTGGTATTATTTTCTCTCTCCCAGATTTATTTCTTATTATATCCTCGCATATGCTTATTAAGGTTCTAAACACGAGTATTGATGGTGTTTGCCACCGAATCCCCGGTTTTTCCCTTAAAAAGTAATCAAAGGTGTAGGCGAATAATGGTATCACATGAAATTTTCATAACCTCGCTTCCACCTTTGTGTGATCATTCCCTCTGAAGTAGAATAATGGGATCGCTGAAAATTTTCCTAACCCTCTACTCAGAAGAAAATCATTTCATCTTTTAATGCATCTTTTTTATTAACTTGTAACATGGAGAGAAATACCATCACTTTAAACACGTGGGTTCCTTTGTCAGACATGAATGAGGAATCAAGCTCTATGGACATCAATCACATCAATGAAGTGCAAAAATTTGGCTCATGCTTTAAAGAACTTTGCTGGAAACATGAGTGTCTTCTAGTTAACTGGTCAGCCTTTGGATTTTTTATTAGTCGATCTGTAACTGATTATGTAACAATGGTCACTTAGAAGCAAGGTCAGATCAATAGAGTCAAGAAAAAAATCACAGTCTCCAACATATTTTGACTCAATAAAACAACGAATGACTCAAAAACGACTAACTCTAAGAAAAACAAAAACAATGTCAGCGACTACCTCCCCCAGACTTGAACAACACAGTCCCCAGTGTTATCAAGCCTAGAGTTTGTGAAAGAAATCAAAAGAACAGAATAGAATTGTGAAAAACAAGGAATTACCATACTGGAACATCGAGTATCGACCGACATACGGCCTGGTATCGATCGATACCAGGCTTAAGTAGACACGATGAAATTTTCTCATTCGCGTAGGGTGTCGATCGATACCAATAGGGTATCGATAGACACACGGGCGATTTCGTGTTTTGCTCCTTGTTTATCCTAACACAAATACAAAACGGAAAATAAAAAGAAAAAGACTCATAAACAAACTCACCAGTGGGTTACCTCCCACCAAGCGCTCGTTTTAAGTCAGTAGTTTGACTCTGGCTCAGGTGATCAGGTAGGAGAGGAATGAGAACTTATTCCCAGACAAGTTATACAACTAGACACTTCCAAATTCAGAGTTCTGCTCAACATGCTCTCCACAACCTCCTTTCCTTTCTCTGTCAGCTCCGAAGTAAGAATGACTCTAGCCTTAGAGAATGGTTTTGAGGTTCCTTTGCACTTCACCTTGTATTCAATCGAATCCCCATCACACTTCAGAGGGATTAAAGTCATAGAAGCAGCACCCTTCACTCCTTTGCTCTTCACCTTCTTCTTTGCCTTAGATGTTTTGACGTCTTTCTTGGTGATGACAGAAGGACTATATAGAACATCTATGGTACTAGGCTCGTCAGGAGGCTCTTCCAAAAGATCAACTACCAACGTCTCTCCTGTAACAATGGTGATGCAAGAGATATGTGTAGGACTTCCTCTAGTAGGAATGGCTTCGTAGTACACCTCCTTGTCAATGTACGAGAACGAGATTCTCTTGATGGGTGTGTCCATAATAGCACCGACCGTAGCCATTAACGGTCTTCCAAGAATCAACTGCGTACTAGATCTTGCATTCATCTCCACAACCTGAAAATCAGTAGGAACCAGACAATCTCATACTTTAACCATTAAATAAGGGATTGTACCATATGGAAGTGAGGTGGAACAGTTCGCGAATGTGATATATTTCTTGGGAGATCGAATATCAGCTCCCAATCTTTCTGCATTTGCCTTTGACATGACATTGACGCTAGCCCCTAAGTCAACGAGAGACTCTTTGAATTCAACTCCAGAGATAGAGCATGGAACTGAGAATATTCATGGCTCTTCCCTCATGGTCAACTGCCTCAGTGGTAGTGACTTGCTTCGTGCCTTGATAAAGAGTACTTCGATCTCTTCCAGAGTTTCTCTATAATCTCAGAAGTGACTCAGCATAGGGTGGTACTCTAGAGCTTATTCAAAAGTCAGTGTGTGGAGAATCCTTCGTACCATCTTCTCAAAGCCAAGCAGCTGCTTTGGAGAAATGAGATCTCTGAGGTGTCTGGGTGGCATGGGGTATGACGCCTTAGGTTTGTAAACCCTTTCTGCACTCAACTCGGGTTTCGTTTCAGCAACTGAACTGGTATCGACCGACACAGGGGTGGTGTCGATCGATGCTTTCGCTCTGAAATCGTCCCTGTCAGAACTTTGGACGTGTGTCGATCGATACAAAGGAGTATCGGTCGACACAGTGGTGGTGTTCGAAATCTCATCGTCATCCTCGGCAAGATTGACAAAAATCTCTGCAGTTGAGCTCTTCTGCACTCCTGGGTGTACCTTTTTTCCACTCCTCGAAGGGATAGCAGTGACGTATTCGTTCTGGGAATGAACCATCAGTCCCTTGACAGTTGCTGCAGTCTCAGCTACTTGCGTTTCCAGCATCTTCTGATGAGTACTGAGGGCCTCGATCCTTCCACTCAAATCCTTGTACAAAGCATCTATCTTTCCATTGAAATCCACTGTGATCTGCTGCTGTCCTTGAACCAGCTGTTCAAACATAGATTCAATCCTGCTCTCAGAAGTTCTGGGTGGTGTGGGTGGGCATTGATACCTTTGATCTTGAGATCCAACTCAACCAATGTAGTTAACATATTCCACTTCACCCTCTTCAGCAAGATGAACAGCCTACTGTTGCTTGCTCATCAACAAATTATGCACCGAATCCAGCTTCGCATGCACTTTAGCAATCTGCGATCCATCAACACCTCCGTGCAGCCTTTTCCACTTGAGATCAGCACTCTTGGCGCTATTGCTAGATGCAAAGTTCTCAATGAGCACATACGCATCGTCAGGATACCTCGTGTAGAAATTTCCATTGCTTGCAGCATCTAGAGCCATCTGGTACCTCCAATCAATCTCTCTGTAGAAAGTACCCAGCAACTGAACCTGAGTGAACCCGTGATGTGGACAATATCTCTGATATGATTTGAATATAATCCAAACAGCCTTAAACGTTTCAGTCGCTATCTGAGAAAACTGGGAGATCTTATTCCTGAGCTCCTCAGACCTTGCATCATCATAGAAATTATTTAAGAACGCATTCTTAGTCTCATCCCAGGTAGTCAGTGATCCAGGTGGCAACTGCTTAAGCCAATAAGTTGCATCCCCACCAAGAGAGTATGGGAAGAGCTTACAGAAAAGGTAATCATAGGACAATCCATTGCACTTGATGCTAGTAACCAAGTCCTCAAACCTCTCAATGTGATCCATAGGGTGTTCATGAAAAAGACCATGAAAAGGATGCTGACCCACAAGAGTATAGTATGCAGGTTTCATCTCAAAGTTGTTTCTCTGGAAAGTAGGAGGACGAATCGCTGATCGATTTACGTAGAACTGACCAGGTCTGTTGCATTCAACAATTGTTCTACCACGCTCATTCGCAGCGTTTCCAGCATTTGTAGCGACAACTCCATCAACAGCAGCCGGGGCAGGAATAATATTCCCCTCTGCATCCAACCGTTGACAATCTTCATTGTACAACTGACCCTCTCGGTCCCTGTAAGCACCAGCAGCATCTTGAATCAAAATCATTATATTGCTGTTCATCTCTGCTTGCCTTTTTGCTTTTCTGTTTGTACGTTCCAACTGTGCTAGCTGCTCGTTTGACAGGTCAACTAGCGGAGTGTTTTTGTTCCTTCTGGTTTCACGAAGAGGCATGCATCTGAAACACAAAAGTCAAGAACGTAAGTAACCGAAATTCACGACGGGTATCGAACGATACTCAACGATTTAGACGAAATTCTAAGCTAAAATCTAATGGCGAAATTGAGTCCCCGGCAACGGCGCCAAATTTGATATGCTCAAATTAATACCCTATAAGTACTAAAGCAATTGTTGTAGTATATGTAGGGGTCGAACACAAGAACTCAGAATACCACACAATAGATTAAATATATTCGAATTAAGCTAAACCAAAATATATAATTGAAAGCAATACGTAAATTAAAAGTGTTGTAAGTCGATTGGGAGAAAGATAGGTTCAGGGTATTTCTCAGGAAATCAATGAATGCAGATAAACTAACTAGTCAGGATTCAGATTTAGCATGGTTCTTGAACTCAAATCACTAAAGTATAATTAACCAACTCTCGTTGCGAGAATTATCTAAGTCTAAATCCTAGGATTTCAAATCTCTTTGCGAATCCTAAAGTCTAAACCAGCTTTTAGTTCAAGTTTGATTTGTTCACAAAACAACTAAACCAAATCTCTTTGCGAATAGTTATTTTGCTCACCCTAAGTTCTATCAGATTTCTCAATTGCACTCTCGTGCCTAATCGATTAACCTAAGATCTATGTTCTAGATTCGTCAACCTAGAATTAGCTTTGAGAACAACCTATGGTGAAGAACTAATTCAGATGGTGAATCCTAATCAACTAATCAACCTAGCATTAAGAAAAACCCTTATGAGAACTCTAAACCTAAAGTGGATCTACTCAGACATGGAGAATGAAAACAACATGATTGAATAGATCATCAAATAAATCAATAAGAAACATGAGTTCAGAGTTGTCTCTCCAAAAACCAAAGTAAAAGCAAGCGTAGAATAAAATTTAGCCATCCAAGTGGTTGTAAAACCTAATAAATAATCTAAGACACGTTTTGGGGCTTCTTGTAAATAATAAAGTCTTCTGGGCAATTTTGCAATTCTTCAACTCTTGGAAAAGTCGCGATTCGTGTCTTGTGCGGTGGGTATCGACCGATACTAGTTAGTATCGATCGACACTGAGGCTTCAAATCGGATACTCAGCTACACGAACTTCCGCTTCAATCTAAAATGCTCCAGAAAGCTCCAATATCTCCAATTATACTACAAACGTGCTAAAACCTGTAAAAGACTATAAACCACTACAAAATAGTAGAAAGACTCTATAAAACAGACTTATATCATGGCTTAAAAGGGGTAAAAACCATGATATATCAGGGAGACACCAAAGAACATAGTAGACATGCCTTCTTTTCCGATGGTACGAGATCCAATGCTGATTATATCCACGCCTCGTTGTCTGGTTGTAGAATCTCTCTCTAAAAAGCCGGAGAGAGAGAAAAGACGGAGAAGAAAGAATGTCCCGTTTTAGAAAATTTTTGGATATTATTGTTATCACGTTACAAATAAATATCATATATTATTGTTAGTTTGTTAAAATTTTATATAACATGTTGTTATAATTGTTATAATTGTTATCATGCTAATTACGTAAGAGAAATATTAATAATTTTCTATTAAGCTTATATATACACAAATAAAAAAATATTAATTCATGACTTTAATTTGAATTTTCATATTTTGTATGATATGATAACTAGGTTAATACGATAAATATTAACTTATCGCAAATCATATTATTTAGCATGTTAACAACGTATCGGATATTAATGTTAGTACGTTATATGTATTAGATAATATTTTTAACACGTTAACATTCCATATAATATGTTATAATTGTTATCATGTTAATTACGTAAGAGAAATACAAATCATTTTTTTTGTATTAAACTGATATATACATAGATGAAAAAAACATTAATTCACGATTTAATTTTAATTTTAATATTTTGTATAATATGATAACTAGGTTAATACGATAAACATAAATTTATCCCGATATAATAATTGGGTTAACACAATAACCGAGTTAATTTCTATATTTTATTATATGATAACGATGATGAATAGTATCTTCGACTTTAGATGAACAATTTTAGGTTGGTTGATGAACATTGTCGTCGGCAACCTAAAGTCAAAAAATAATTATTTGTGATAAATGATATTTTTGTAATTAACATAAATTAAAAAGATAATTGTGGGATACATTTTGACAGTTATAATTCCAGTTATAATAAAAGATTACAGTTAGTATTCATATCATCTTAATTTTGATAAATTTTGATAACGACACTAGACTCTCCCATAGTGGTGTGCGGCGACACGACTAAATTTTGGATGTCTCAGTTCTTGATAAAAAAATCTCATCCACTCAAATCCATTTCCTTTTTTATGTTTTATACAAGTCTTATGCATCTTTTATCCATTTATCCATTTATCCATTTTGAACGTAGAATTTTCTTCTTGTCCGAGAACAAAATGTTAAAATTTTAATTTGTTAATTCATAATTTACAGAGGAGACAAAGTTGTAGAATGTGGACCACTAGGTAGTAGGTACCACCTTCAATAAATGTTTGGTGGTTGAATCATATAGATGATCATAGATATTTTCATATTTACCTCGTGGAAATAATCATTATACCAAATTGGGGATATACTTCCTTTTATCTTCTTGTTTATGATAACAAAAATAATGGACTGAATCATTACTAAACTTGATTCGGACTGCAGCAGAAGACTTGCAACAAGATAAAATTCTTGCAACAACAAGAAGAACAAGGTACGTTCTGCAAAACATCACGTTTCCATCATTCCATGTATATCGTGACTAGACAGTGAGTCGAAATCTTACTTGCCCTCATTCCAACAGAAAATTACACGGAAACTCCATATTTTGATTTTTCATTACGATTAGATATTTTATATTACTTCTTTTTTTTTGGTCAAAAGATATTTTATTTTATATTACCAAGCTTGGTAATTGACATGTTCTCGTCGTAAAAGTTTAAAAGTGAACACAACGAATCAACATAAATAAATTACGATGATAAATAGTATACTACTTATTCACGTTATAAAAATGTGATTCCGTTATATACAACTAGTGTGTTGAAAATATAACTAAAGGAAAAAGAGTGATTACTCCTAAACTAGATTTTCAACGTTTTATAATTATTCTACGAAAACTTGATTTAGTTGACTTCTTTCGGCTGACAATTATTCAGTACATATCAGTTGAATTTCAGTTTATATGGTATTCTCGTGGTGAGTTTTGTAGAAAAGGTTTTACCAAATGTTTGTTCATCTTTAATAATAGTCAGACGCTTTCGACGAAATCTGAATGAATGGGCAATACGATATCAGGCTTGATATAGATAAAGCCCAAACATAATGGGCCGTTTACGACAAATAAGCTAACTCCTACAATTTCAGCCCAAGTTTACTTTCGTCATTTACACACTGCTACATTGAAAACCCTAAACCAACGGAAACCCTCCCTATATAAGACTTACACGCATCATCAATTTCTCTCACACTTCTTCTTCTTCAGCCGATTCTCTAGGGTTTATAGTTAGTCAACAAAGATTTTTCATCGTTTTCTGTATCGTTGTTCTTAATTCTCTTTCTGTTTCTTTCGAATTTTGATTTTGGTGTTCATCGTCTGGGTAATTTAGGTTTTTGATTTGGCTTCATCAGATAGTCGATGTGGATTTTTCCGTTCCCATACGATTCGTTCCCTTGAAGCAATATCAATCGTGTTGCTCTCGTTTTCTATTTATTCCTCTCTAATCAATTCTAGTATTATGCCGATTCGGGAGCATAATTTGAGCAGCTACATAACTGGTTTTAGGTAATATCTTAATCTCTGTTGTGTTTTGGGAAGAACAGTGATGAGTCAATTTACAGACCTGTAATGATTGCGGTAATGATCGCATTTCATTATGAACATCTAAGGGACTGAGTTCTTCCCAAATTTTCATTGTTTTTTATGGTAGTGGCTTTTACATGTTATAATGATTCATGCTTTGAATAATTTTTCATGTGAACATTGAATTTAGTTTCCCTCGCTATCCTGTTCGTCAATTTCGATGATGTTACTTAGGACGTCGGGGAACAATATTGTTTTTTTGGAGGTTTTGTTACAATTGGATCAAATGAAGAACAATTTGCCAAGTTTGTTGAATGCTCGGAAGGTTTCTGAGTATTATGATTCAATCACTTGTATAGGAAGATCTGATGATTTCATTGTTTTATTTTGAGAAGCCGGTGATGATTAGATTGAATGGTTGCTGAAATTTCAGTGTTGAAAAGCATCTAACTTGACTAGGACGGTCTGAGGCTTTCTCTCTATATTCTTTTATAAACTTTAGTTTTGTTTTTGGACATTGTGTGATTGTGGATGATGAGAAACAAAAATCAAAATACAGTTATCCCTGGCTTAGGCTTTTGTAGCCGTTGCTGAGTCTTTTGTAATCTGACTTTTTATCTATATTTATTCAATTGTTTTTATTTTGATTGTTTGATCATTCTAAATGTTGTTTTAAAAAGTTTCTAAAGATAACTACAAGCTTGACACTGAAAATCGTAAAAAATTATATAGTGAAGTACGAAAAATGTCAACTTTCATCACAAATCATTGAAGTTGACAAATGGAACAATGTTTTGGATAGCTATAACCTGAAAGTCCAAGTAAGATCACGAGACTGAACAAAACAGTAGGCGTATAGACATCGATTAATGATGATTTCAGAATTCTCAATAGTAGAATCTTTGATATTGCTCGGCAAAGGGAAACTTATGACATAGGAAACTTAAATCAGCAGCAAGGAAGGACTACTTCAAGTTCGAGGTTGAGGGAGATTCTACGTGCTCGATCAATAAGAGCTTGTCATTGGTTTGGAAGACAATGCTAAAATTCTTTTGGCAAAGCTTCTTAACGATGATGGGGACAACAAGAGATATATGATTTTGAAATTTGGTATGGAACAAGAGGTATATACAACAAGAGGCTTTTTGAGACTGTCCAAAACAATAGGCTCTCGGAAAGACTGTTCTTGCTAGGAAAGACTGCTCTTGCTAGGATGTAAAGAGAAGATTTGAATTCCATGGAATTATGTTTCTCAAAAGTATAAAACAAGAGATATGCTTCTGAGAATCATAAGATCTTTGGGAGTGGTTTCTTGGGTAGAGCTTGAGGGGTTCCAGATGTTTACAGAAGAGGTGTTAGAAGTTTATTTTCATAGTCTTCTAGAAGGGAACAAATATTTACCGAGAAATCACAAAGGAAGTAGAGTCATCATCACAACGCGTATAAAAGCCGTGGTTGAAGCTGTGGACCAGAGAGTCTAGTCTCATAAGTTAAGGTTCTTGACATTTGAAGAAAGCTGGATATTGTTTGAACAAAGAGCTTTGATAAACGAGCGAGGATCATGATGATATTGAGGTTGCAGAAACAGAACACGAGAAGCGCCAAACCTCCGATCAATATAAACGCTAAGTCTTTAACATTTTTGTTGGTAAAGAGAAAATACATGAATTGAGAGATGAAGTTGCAGTTACTTCAGTTGGTGAGAAAACAGAGGTTTGGCGCGTTTTATATTTAAAGGAAAAAGTTTGTGAGTGAAATGGGAAGTTAATTTTTGTGGCAATATTTACCATATTAATCCAATCTTGTGTCTTTGGATTTTATACTGTTTTTTTTTTTTTAATGTGAATACTTTTTTTTGTCAGCTACCACCATAAATTAAATCAAGTTTGGTTGGTTTGACAAACTATATCGACTCGTTATGACTTATATAGAAAAAAAGTAGAACCACATGCTTGTGCCTTTTTGCAAACACATCGACACATACATTTAGACGTGTATCAAGCTAAAACTTTCAAAAGAACCCTAACCTCATAAAGATAGTCTAACTCGATTTTGAAAGCCGGCCAATTTGAAGGATTATGAAGCATGAGCCGATTCGAACAATCTGTCTCGAATCCAGCCGATTGAATTTGTTTCTCCTTTAGCCATGACATTGGCCATAACAATCCATCTAGTTCCGTGTGTAATGTCGAGATACTTTTACGGCACCCTTGCATTCCAACGGTGATGTGTCCCATGTGATCCCTAAAACACTATCCTAGTCCACCCATAATACAATATTCCAAAGTTGTAATGTTTTGTGCTTGTTTGTACGGAACTTCTTGACAACTAACCATCAATCATGTGGCCGACATACTAGTTTTTTTTTTTTTTTTTTTACATATTAACAAGTAAAATAAACAAAATGACTTTCAATTGCATTAACATGACGGAATTGGATATAATTTCCTCTAATGTGTTTTCTTAATTAAACCATATTTTTTAGAAGACTATGGAACTCATTACCTTGACAGGACTCGTTAAGCTAGCTAGAATTTCAGCTACAAGATATTTAACCCCAAAAAATCAGCTACAAGATAATTTTTTTTATAGACTTTTTACATTATTCAACAGATGTTGTTGTGAAAGTTCCTTGAACATTTAGAAATTTATGTAGTTTAAAATCTTAACATCTCTTTTTTTTATTTTTATTGTGATTTATATATGAGAAAATTGCATATATTATCACTTATTTTAAGTTTCAATAGTTTTTTGTCATTATTTTAAAGTGTTAAAAATAGTTCACTTTTTTTGGTGAAAATCGATTTTACCCTCCTTTTTGCTACATCGTGTATCGTCCACTATCGTAAATGACGTACTGTACCGAGACAAATTTGGGTGAACAGTAAATAAAGTGTTACTTTCTAATACACTTTCAACAAGTAATGAAAAACTAATGAAACTTCAAATAAGTGACAATTTTTTCAAAATTCACTTTATATATTTACAAAATAAGATTATCATAACGATCTTAAAATATTTTAGATGCATGTTTAGGTAGATGCATAGACATCCACATGTGAAAGCATTCATCAATTAGATTACCTTCAAATCACTCATTATTAGAAAAACAAAAAAGGGCCAACAACTTCTAGCTTGAAATTGAAAATTTTCCGCAAACGCAACGCATTTACATTTACTCGCCGCCATTACATTTACTCGCCGGGATAGTAATTTTTCCCCTTCTAGCTTTATGTAGCTATAAAAATAGACTTCTCTTATTGAATTATAATTAAGATAAACGAACATTTTAACAGAAAAGTGATAGCTGCAAACGATCGAACAACATGGATATGCTAAACACCATTCTAAATCTTCTTCTTCCTCCTCTTACCATCATCTTTCTCTGCATCTTTTACCCATTTTATCTTTTGATCAAACTTGTGATTTGTCTCCATAAGCATCTTCGCTTCGAAAACGTAGCCGGAAAAGTAGTTCTAATCACCGGAGCTTCCTCCGGCATCGGAGAGGTTAGCTAGTTTTGGATACTATATCTTTTTATTTTATTTTATTCTTTTTATCATGTTTCAGTCTTGACTTTTTGGTCTATATACCTAGATTGTTTTATCGACGATACCAAATAATTAGCGACTAATAATAAATTTAATTGTTAGGTTGTTTGTTTACATAAAGTGATATATATATATATATATATATATTTGGTTGAGATTGTTTATGTTCTTGTTTTGTTGGGGTGGAAACAAAAATTAAGCATGTCGCATACGAGTACGCAAAGAAAGGAGCATATTTGGCAATACTTCATCAACAATGCCCAATTGTTTCCTCCTTCCAGCTTTGAGGATATCCTCACATCTTCTACGAACCACAAGATCTCCTTAGTTTGCAAACTCTACTTACAAGCGGCTATATACTCCATATGGAAACAAAGGAACGCTAGACTTCATCGGAACGAATCCCGCCCCTTCACGTCTTTAATTCGAGACAGAGACCAAGTAATTAGAGCGAATCTGACCGGCCTGGATCGGGAAGCTTCCTCTCTTCCATTTACAGCTGCTCAACATGGTGATACTCTTCTTACCACTTGGTTTCGGATAACACAAGGCTCACAATTCTCTCCACATCGGCTTTTAGGGAGTAATTCCACTTCTGCTTAATCTCTTCAAATTGTTTACCCGTGTTTTGTACAGCGGATTGTAGTTCTCAGTTTTAGATCGTAGTAGTATTCAGATCAGGCATTGTATGGCACATGTGCTTTGTATCAATTTTATTTGGATATTCAAATTAACCATTAGCAAAAAAAAAAACATATTTGGCTCTTGTTGCTCGAAGAAAGGATCGTTTAGAGATAGTAGCTGAAACATCACGTCAGCTAGGATCTGGTGATGTCATCATCATACCTGGTGATGTTGCTAAGGTTGAGGACTGCAAGAAGTTCATCGATAAGACGATTCATCATTTCGGTAAACGTAAGTGCATGCTCGAATATAATTACATATATATATTATGTATGTATATCATAAATGTCTATGAAAAATGTATTATATATGTGTTACTGTATTGAAATTTATATGAATGATTATAATTTAGAATATTTTATAATGTACACTTTTTAACTAAATTGTTAGAATACTAAAAAAAAAAAATTGTTTAGCTCTCCCAAATCTAAATCTAAACTAAGCTATAAATTAAGTGGTAATGAAAACAATACTCCTATTAGATTAGCATTCAACTGAATGTATCTTTATGAAATTGTAAATACTTTTTTTGGGGTCAAATTTAATTATTTAGATGCATGGTTAATTGTTATTCTAATCAAAGGTATTATATCGAGACAGTAGACCGCCTAATCAACAATGCTGGAGTACCTCAAACTGGTCACTTCGAAGATTTCATTCAAATTCAAGCCGCTAATCCTATAATGGTGAGTTTTTTTTTTAACGCCTATATAATGGTGAGTTTTAAAATCCATTTACAAGTTTATTAAAAAGAGTAATCCATAATTTAAGAAAAATGCATGCTTAGCTGTTATCGAACATATGATTTTACCTGCTTCAAACGCAATTAGTTTCACACGTTAAAATCTTATATGTTCATAATAAAAAAAAATCTTTTGTATAAACTTTAACCTCTATATTTTAAGTACACAAACAACGTCTTACCTTTTCATTAGCGTTTATACTTTTCTAAAAATAAAAACAATAAAAAAAAAAACATTTTGGCTTAATTTAAACATAATATTAATTGAAACGCTAATCTGAAACAACAATCAACCTCTATGGCTCTATATTCAACACTTCTTCAAATTTTCGTATATTTTAAGGATATCAACTTTTGGGGTTCAACATACATCACTTATTTTGCAATTCCTCATCTTCGGAAGAGCAAAGGAAAAATCATTGTGATTACTTCTGGTGCAGCAAATATACCTTTGCCATTGGCAAGCATCTATTCAGTAAGATCTTCTTAATTTAGATAAAATAAACAAATTTATTTTACCTAGTTATTATATACAAACAAATTTTTACTTATGACAATATTGATATTACTTGGTCACTGTTGCAGGCTAGCAAAGCAGCATTGTTAAGATGCTTTGAGACATTAAGAGTTGAGCTAAGTCCGGATATCAAAATAATAATTGTTGTTCCCGGAGTTATATCTACCGATATGATCACTCCTCAGATATTGTAGAAAAGGTAAGTAATAACACTTGCAAATAATTTTAGACTTATATACATAACTAATTTATGTGTTTTTTTTTTGGTATGCTCTTGTAAAATTTAGTATGGTTCAGATTTTATTCTGTCGGAATCGGTGAGTAAATGCGCGAAGGCAATCTTCAAAGGTATTGGTAGAGGAGAAACATACATAGAAGAGCTTTGGGGAAATTGCTCATTTAATTCCTGAACTATTTCCTCTGGCTCAATTTATTTATCAACTATCGCTTGCTCAAAATAATTCCCCAAGTTGTAGTTGACTGCGTAAAATTGGGATTAACAAAGTCAAACGCTAATTACTAAATGGATATAAGTACACTAAATCGGCTGTAACTCCTTCAATTCAACCCCAAATGGGTTGAAACTACTTCCATTGGAAATCTAACTCAATTTCCTATAATTTTCATGAATAGCGCCATATCTAAATTCAAAGAGAAGACTTTCATCCGAGTCGATCTTATAGACACATATTCTTGATGCAAGATTGACTCGGATAGAAGCCTTCCCTTTAGATTTACCTTTGGAGCTCTTCATCAACATTATATAAAATTGAGTGAGCTTTCCAATGGGAGTAGTTTCAACTCATTAGGGGTTGTATTGAAGGAGTTAGAGCCGATTTAGTGAACATATATCTATTTAGTGGTTGTAACTCCTTCAATACAACTCTGAATGAGTTGAAACTACTTCTATTAAAAAGCTCACTCAATTTCCTATACGTTTTATGAAGAGCTCCAAAGCTAAATCCAAAGGGAAGGTTTTCATCCGAGTCAATCTTGTATCAAGAATATGTGTTTAGAATATCGACTCGGATGGAAGTCTTATCTTTGAATTTAGATATGGCTCTCTTCATAAAAGTTATAGGAAATTGAGTTAGATTTCCAATGGAAGTGATTTCAACTCATTTGGGTTTGTATTGAATGAGTTACAGCCGATTTAGTGGACTTGTATCCATTTATTAATTAGCGTTTGACTTTGTTAATCCCGTTTTTGCGCAGTCAACTACAACTTGGGGAATTATTTTGATCAAACCATAGTTGAAGAATAAATTAAGCCAACGGAAATAGTTTAGGAATTAAATGAACAATTTCCCAAGAACCTTATTGGATAAAATGGATGTTTTTGGTGAAAAGTGTGTGTCCTGAAATCGTTGACTATTCACTCAACTATTCATATTTTCGTTATCTCAAACCTTATTTCAAGCGTGATTGATCATTTCCAATTCCATCTATCCAAAATCTTGCAATGAAGTCCTTTACTTTTATCTCTTTTTCTCCTTAATAATTGTTCCAATTGTTTTTTAGAACCGAATATTTCGTATATCTAGACGAAATTTTTTTATTATTCATTAGCTATACACTACCAAAAAAACATGCTAGAACCGACATATTCGGGTCTATATTGTCGGAAATTAAAATTCGTCAGAAATCCTTACAATTTCCAAAACATTTTAGAAATTATAATCATCGTACGATCTACAAACCAAATTATATAAAAAACTTTTCAAAAATTGTAAAAAAGGAGTAAAAGATTTAAACAAATATTTGGGAAAATGTTACATATTTTTGAAAATTATATATTTAACAAAAACATTATAAACATTAAAAATTGATGTCTATGTCAAGTTAAGCGTGAGAAAACTCGACGGAGTATCAATCTCTGACCTCGAGAAACACGTGGAGAAAGCAAAAAAAAACGGCATACAAGCTACAACAAGCGGTATTTCGAGGAAGAGCGAAAGAACTCGGAGAGATTGATGCAAAATTCGAAGGGGTAAGCAAACGGATTCTTGTTCTTGACGGATTGGAGGAATATTGGATGTTATCTCTTAAATAAATTACCCAAATATGGATTTCTAGATACAAAGGAAAAAAAAAAGAAATTGTTATAATTATATCGTATATTTATGAAAAGGTCTGCAGCGTTTTCAGATGATCGAACATACTTCACTTCAATCTTTTTATTTTTCTCAAAATCATGTGTATATGAGAAGAACATTGGTGAAATATGTTTGGTTCTGTCGTTTTTGATGTATCTTTCCTTTGTTTAGACAACACATGCAACATTATCTTCATATAAGATGGTTGATTGGTTCCGTACTAATACAAATTCCGCTACTCGATTGGATATGTTGACTTATTGATCTAAGCCAGAC
Organism: Eutrema japonicum; assembly: GCA_030161315.1. Taxonomy (NCBI): domain Eukaryota; kingdom Viridiplantae; phylum Streptophyta; class Magnoliopsida; order Brassicales; family Brassicaceae; genus Eutrema; species Eutrema japonicum. The sequence goes on from BSQW01000006.1 coordinate 42,231,146, forward strand.
ACATTTTTTATTTGCCTTATGGATCAATGGATTTTGGTTGGAATGAGCTTGTGAATCTAGAGAGTGCAGTGCATATGGGTACTAAATTATTAAAATATATAATTTTGGTTGGAAATGGACAAATTTCGTTACGAGTCGTAATGAATATTTTGTAGTTTATTAATATTAAAATATTTTTATGTTTAAAATGTGATTGGTAGTTACAATAACACAATCATATATTTTATCATGATCTTTAAACATCTTAGTTGCGTGTTTAGATCAATGCATCGGATGAATAAACATCCACATGTGAAAGCATTTATCATTTAGATTACCTTCAAATCACTCAATATTGAAAGTGTAATGTTAACTAAGCTTAGAATGGTGTCAGAACAAAATATGATACAGCTGTAAGAACATGACGTGTTACAGAAACAGTTGTTGTATAAGTTGGAAGTAGAACACGAAGTAATACAAAGAAACAGTTCGGAGCAACTGATGACGTGGAGTTAAATTGTGAGCTATGGGAACATGAGATGTTGTATATGCTTAGACATAATCGATATACAAGGTGTGGCAGTTCTGGCATAGACATTTGAAAGAACTGATACAGTTGCTGAGGCAGGTACTTGATGCATGTGCTAGTAGAGCGGATGCAGCAGTTTATGCAAGTGATGATCAGTGACACATAATGGAAATACATTGTGGTGATCAAGAAGATTGCAGTTGGATACATCAGAAGATGTATCAGACGATGAGTCAGAACGTGGTACATCAGATGATGTATCAGACGTTGTATCAGAAGGCAAGAACTTGACGTGGCGCAGAAGCTGACGTGGCAAGTGAGTTGCTGAGTTGGACGAAATCGCTGGAATGTATATCTGGCGTTGATGCAGTTGTTGTACCAGTTTAAGAAGTAGTACAGGAACTAATACATGGGTTTGAAAAGGCCCAGAAGCCCAAAATGATGAAGAAATCATGTGGGCTCTTAGGGTTTCGACCCTAGCCATATAAATACCAAGAGACGGCCAGAGAAACATGTGCGCGTCTAGGGTTTATTAGGAGAGGCACACAGGTGTGTGTGGCGTTGCCCCATCATACAGGATTTGTAGATCCGTTGGTGATGGTTGCTGGAGTACAAGCACATATGTGAGATGGTGTTTGTATCGGTAGTAGCCGAGCGGTAGACTTTGTAGAGTTACCGTGTCCACAGTTCTTCCATCTAGAAAAGAATGATAGGCATCGTAGTGCTGTATAGTGCTGTATATCATAGCAATTGTAATTGCAATCTTGTTCTAGTGGATTAATTCTGGACTAGGTCCCGGGGATGTAGGGAAACTGAACCTCGTTAAAAAACTCTATGTGTTATTTACTTTATGCTCATACGTATGCTCAAACACATAGATCTAGCCACAACTGCATTTTCATTTGGTATAAGAGCGGGACTCGATAGAGATTCGTTCTTATTTTCGGGTATGATCCTGGATTTGTGGCTAGTGGAGAATTAGTTTGTCGTGAAGGCTAAGAGACGGCGCTGGTGAGCAATAAAGATCCCACTGCGAATTAGGGTTTGAAAACTACTTCTGGTTCGAGTTCATGTGGCTGGCATGACAAGAAAAGAAACCCTCGGGAGAGAAGAAGTTTGTGGATTGGGCTAATTGAAGCAAGTTGGAGTTTCTGTCAATTTGGGCCTATGTCGATTGGTGGAGCAAAGCCCAATAAGCTTTTAAGTTTTCAAAGAAAATTTGGTTTATTGGTTCATGCAAAGTTAATGTGTTGGTCGGCAAAATCAGCTCAAAGAAGACTTCGAACCCTGAAAGAAGAAGAGTTGGTGTGAGGCTCGATAATTGATTTGAAGTCTCGCCGGAAGTTTCAGAGATTCTGTCTGAGATAGCTTAGTTTTGGTTTTCAAAATCGGAGAAGCAAGTTTTCCTTCTCGCCATAGAGAGACGAATCATTGGCGAAGTATTCTGTGAATCTGGTTGATTGTGAATTAAGATGAAAGCATTCGAAGGAGCTTTGGGAATTAGAAGTTCACAGCCAATCATAAAGGTCTCAACAGCATCAGATTCGGTGGTAGCAGATTTGATGAATAAGCAGAAAGTGTTGACTCTCGTAACAGAATTTCTATGAATCTCAACCGGGGTTACAGCGTTATCGGAGAATGGAGTTGTGTGAAGACTAAAGCTCAAAAGTTTAACGACGAAGGAAGCCAAATTTTCTAGTCGATAGAGCTTGGAGGAAAATAAAGATGGTGATGGTAATCAAAGAAATTGGAGTTGGTAAGTCTGATGATTACTAAATTTTTGTGAAGTTATAAAGATGCTGATGGGATATGTGTCAAACCAAGTTCCTCGCATCATCAAAATCAGAGTTTGAAATCGCGAGTTGCGAGAGAAACAAGACGGCATCATAATAATTATCGGAAATTTCTATGACGATGGTTGAAATTTTAGTTCACTAATCTGATGGTGGAGCTTCAGGGAGGAGAAACAAACTTGTAATGGCAGCTTCCGGGTTCATGAAATTGATGATACATCAATGTTTTCATGACGTCTTGAATAATGCAAGCTTCGAGAAAGAATTCGAATGTGACTATCAGATGATTAAGAAAGGTTCTTTGTGAAGAGGAGAAGTTCACATAGTCATCAGAGGTGAAGCAGAATCGCATTCGATGTCACTCTGGAATATTGATAGCGCTGATTACACAAATAGAGAGTCGATGTGTTAGGGGCTCGAGAAGAGCGGATGATAAAAGTCAAAAACTTAGAGGAGGAGACAATAGTTGGTGCAAAGTCAAAGACTTAGAGGAGGAAACAATAGTTGTTGCAAAGTCTTGACTTGGAGGAGGAGAAAATAGTTGTAGCTTTCTTTCATTGGTGGTGTATGATCAAGAGAGTTTCCTTGGATCCTGAGAATCAGTGGCTGAGATTATAAGTCATTGAAATTGAAGCTGGGATGTTGATTTTGCAGAAGCACGAAAAAGAATGGTTGGGGCTTCATGGAAAAATGCTACAGGTCTTTATTGTTGGTCTGATAAGGAAGAAGTTTTTGTCTTTTGCCATTGAAAGAAGAAACGTGAGGTGACTTTGATTTGTGATGGAATTGGGCTGAAGTTGAGAATAATTATTTTTGGGCCTAAAGTTTCTGATGGGCTTGAGCGTTTAATAATTTGGTCTAGCAAATTTAAATCTTCATCATTGCTGATTCAACGAGGAATAAAGGCCTTCAGTGGAGAAGTTTGTTCGAAGAAAGAGACTTTCAATTATGGATAAAGGATAATTCACAGTCACAGTGGTTTAAATAAATTGATGATTGAAATCACCATTGGCTCCGTGAAACGAACTTGAGGAAGAAAGACAATGATTGTTCATGATTAGAAAGAAGAAACGTGAAAGGCGTGATGTGTACGTGATCTAGTTTTTTCCTGGTAGTTGTCGCTATCGGTCGAGAAATAAGAAAGGGACACACTTGGAAATAGTGTGAATTCTGATCAGAGAGTTTGATCAAAAGAGAAGGAAGTTTCATGGAAAATCTGCTTAAATTCAGAGATAGTGATTGTTTGAAATCAAATCAGGTGTGATCTGTTGCAGGAAAATAACTCAGTGAGGCTGAAGTTGGGCTTAAGATGATATTCTGTTAAATTGATATCTGAAATTTATCTATGAGAAAAGGTTGCAACAGAGGATGTTGATTGATGATCATTAACCAGAGATTAAAGCATTGGCCGTGGCTTTAATTGAACGAAATTGTAAAAGCTATCTGGCTGAGCTCGAAAGTGGAAGAAGATCAGAAGAAGTAAAAATCAGAGAGAGAGACAGATAGCTCGATTCTCTGATACAGACTTTTCGCTTGGGCTGATGGAAAATCAGAAGATATGGTGATTATCAGAAAAAGTTGCAGGTTTTTGATTATCAGAAAGAAGAATACGGAGCTGTTGAGTTTGTCACTTCAAGTAAAGATACTGCATTTAATTCAAAGCAGCCATCAAAGGGTTATTTCTAACGGCAAGAGAGATAATTTAACAAGCATGAAATTTACAATGGATGAGCTCAAGATGAACATTACAATGAGGGATGAAGCACTCACCGAGAAAGTTCAATTGTGATGTTATTATCTGAATGGTTTTAGGTTGGATTCAAATGGTGCTGAAACTCCTTCGTTGGATTTTTGAGAAGATGACGGTGTCATAATCTGTATTTTTGGTGGTTTTGATCTATACACATATCAAGTGGTTTTGATATGTTTTTGGTGGTTTTGATCTATACACACTGCAAATCCAAGGGGGAGAAACCACGAGTCTCAAAAATCAACTGCAACTAGAGTTCAAGATTATCAGAAAAATCAACATTAACACTCGGTTATTCTGGTTACTAGGAGATATCTTATAGGGGTTCAAATCTGGTTTCTTTTGGCTACCGTTTTACCTGGTTAAAGTGTTGGGTTTTAAGTAGAGAAATGTTGCAGATGAGTCCAAGGTGGAGTTTTGAGTTCAGAAGATTCAGTCAAGCTGTGAAGTTCTTGTGAACTGCTTATGAGGTGTACTTACGATGCCTAAACCGTGTGAATGGCATCATGATGAAGGTTGGAGAGTTCGTCTAGTATCATCATAAATTGAGAGAATCTAGAAACGATGTAAACAAGTCGAAATCAGAAAGAAGAAATTCACGATGGAGAAAGAGTTCATCTAGGAAGAAGAATTGTGTGTGTTTTGGCCAATTGTTCTCGGCTCGTACTCAATCAAAGATTAAGGATTGTGATGAAGAATTGAGATCTGAGTGGCAAAGTGTTTCCTGTTTGAAGAAAGTTTCAGAGGCTAAATGGAAAAGTTTACAACAAAATCAGAGTATCTTATTGAAGAAGCTGGTGATCCAAGATTCAGTGATGAAAGTCGTGAGCTACTATGGCACCATAAGGAACAAATGTTGGTTTTGTTTGAGAGTTCTGATGAAGGATATGTCTTATCGATCAATTCTGGTTACCTGATTGAGAGAAAGAGTCTTAGAGAGGTTGATGAAAAACAAGTGTCATGAAGAACAGACTAAGGGTAGCTAAGAGAATTTGCAGGTGTTTAAGCATAATTCGGTCTCAATTTGAAGTGAAGAGTTACAAGAAACCCTGAAGAGTTGAGGTTGCTGGTGAAAGTGCACAAATAGGAGACAGAATTGTTGGAACATCTTCACATCGACGTTTGGAGACTCAAACATATTCCGATCAGGCTGAAATTTGGTGTCAAGCTTCGTCGCATTGTTGTCTTAAGAATCAACGGTGGGATTGAGATTTTAACGGTTATTCTGAGATTTATTATAGAATTTCTGAGACATGTCTGCACAGAAAATCATGTGAACACTATGACGAGAATTTATGTTTGAGCTGTCCAACAAGGTTGTTTTGAGCTAAATTTTTGCAGGAACATTCTGGACATATAGAACTGTTTTCTGGCCAGAGGAGAGCTCATTTGGAGCTTGGATGAAAGATAGACGTTTTATTGAAGATAGTCGTTGTGCATCAAATGTTTATATATGTGCTACCGTTTGTGTTCTACTATCTCTGTGATTTCTCTTAGAACTGCTACTATATTAGAAAGAAACTGTTATGTGCGTACGACAAGCTTAGATCTTGTTCCTATTGGCGACAGCAGTAACTTTTTGATCTTGGGCAAGCTGTTTTTGAGCTACTCTCAAGAAACCTGATGGAGCAGAGACTGTATCAACGTCTACAACAGAGTATGGACCCGAGGATAAAACATAATCAAGCACGGTAGTTGGAGGTGAATGTGAAGACTCAAATGTGCAATTCTTAGTTCTAGCAACTTGGAAATAGGTGTGCTTGGTAATATGCTTCGAATATGTGTCGTATGTTAGTTTTAACTTAGTTGTGCACTAAAGCAGGGGGAAATGAAGTCTTGATGAGATACATGAGAGTAATCATACTTGTAATGCACAACTTGGTTTCAGGGAGAGTAAGTTTGTGTGAAGATGAATACCTGGATTACTCTTGTGATGCATAAGTAGCTTAAGTATCAAACTAAGCTAAAAAGGGAGAGATGATGTTAGATCTTATGAGCTAATTGTGGATACATCAGACGATTCATGAGAATAGGTGACAAGAAGCATGGCTAAGTGTTGACTGGTCTCGGCAAGTCAAAGTGGAAGTTTCAGAGAAATAACACAGACTGATGATATAAGATTGAGGGAGAGTTTTAAGAGCATCAGGTTGTGTGTATATGGAAGAGCTTTCTACAACTCAGTAAACAATGGAGAGATTGTTAGTGTAGTGTTTGGCTGAGTTAGAAAGTGGTGAAACAGGTTGTGACACAACTGTATTGGAGCGAACGATTTGATACATCAAGTGATGTGGTATTGGTTGTGTGCTCGAGTTCTACAACTCAGTCATCAAGGGAGAGATTGAAAGTGTAATGCTAACTGAGTTTAGAACTGTGTCAGAACAGAATATGATACAGCTGTAGGAACATGACGTGTTACAGAAACAGTTGTTGTATCAGTTGGAAGTAGCACACGAAGTAATACAAGGAAACAGTTCGGAGCAACTGATGACATGGAGTTAAATTGTGAGCTATGGGAACATGAGATGTTGTATATGCTTAGACATAATCGATATACAAGGTGTGGCAGTTCTGACATAGACATTGGAAAGAACTGACACAGTTGCTGAGGCAGTACTTGATGCAGGTACTTGATGCAGGTGCTAGTAGAGCGGATGCAGCAGTTTATGCAAGTGATGATCAGTGACACATAATGGAAATACATTGTGGCGACTAAGAAGATTGCAGTTGGATACATCAGAGGATGTATCAGACGATGAGTCAGAACGTGGTACATCATAGGATGTATCAGACGTTGTATCAGGAGGCAAGAACTTGACGTGGCGCAGAAGCTGACGTGGCGCAGAAGCTGACGTGGCAAGTGAGTTGCTGAGTTGGACGAAATCGCTGGAATGTATATCTGGCGTTGATGCAGTTGTTGTACCAGTTTAAGAAGTAGTACAGGAACTAATACATGGGTTTGAAAATGCCCAGAAGCCCAAAATGATGAAGAAATCGTGTGGGCTCTTAGGGTTTCGACCCTAGCCATATAAATTCCAAGATACGGCCAGAGAAACATGTGCGCGTCTAGGGTTTATTAGGAGAGGCACACATGTGTGTGTGGCGTTGCCCCATCATATAGGATTTGTAGATCCGTTGGTGATGGTTGCTGGAGTACAAGCACATCTGTGAGCTGGTGTTTGTATCGGTAGTAGCCGAGCGGTAGACTTTGTAGAGTTACCGTCCACAGTTCTTCCATCTAGAAAAGAATGATAGGCATCGTAGTGCTGTATATCATAGCAATTGTAATTGCAATTTTGTTCTAGTGGATTTATTCTGGACTAGGTCCCGGAAATGTAGGGAAATCGAACCTCATTAAAAACTCTATGTATTATTTACTCTATCCTCATACGTATGCTCAAACACATAGATCTAGCCACAATTGCGTTTTCAAATATAATTTGAAAAACAAAAACATAAATAAAGTTTAATTTTAAAAAAAATTACTTCCACTTGCCACAATTCCTTAATGACTGCCAACAAACCCTCCTCTTCTAGCTTTATAAAGACAGTCTTCTCCTTTAGAGTACTAAAGTTTCAACATTTTTAACAGAAAAAAACAAAAAAAAGTAGTGGTGTTGGTTCTGCAAACGAACAACATGGATATGCTTAACACCATTTTCAATCTTCTTCTTCCTCCTCTAGCCATCATCTTTCTCTTCCTCTTTTACCCATTTTATCTTTTGATCAAATTTGTGATTTATCTCCATAAGCACTACTACCTTCCCTTCGAAGATGTAGCCGGAAAAGTAGTTCTAATCACTGGAGCTTCCTCCGGCATTGGAGAGGTTAGCTAGCTTTGGATGTCATACTTTTCTTTTGTCTTAAGTAGTTATTTAGAGCCACATAAACTGATATATATTTGGTTGAGATTGTTTATGTTCTTGTTTTGTTGGGTTGGAAACAAAAATTAAGCATGTCGCATACGAGTACGCAAAGAAATGAGCATATTTGGCTCTCGTTGCTCGAAGAAAGGATCGGTTAGAGATAGTAGCCGAAACATCACGTCAGCTAGGATCTGGTGATGTCATCATCATACCTGGTGATTTTGCTAAGGTCGAGGACTGCAAGAAGTTCATCGATAAGACGATTCATCATTTCGGTAAACGTAAGTACTTAAATAAAATAAACAAAGATTTATCTAAATCTTAATCTTGATTTGTGATTATGGTGTTTGATGTAACCTCGTAAATCTATGACCAACACATATAGTTCACGTTATATATGTCAAAGAGACGTAACATTTAACTAAATGTATCTGCCACAAAATTATAGAAACTTGTATGATTTATATTGTCAAATTTGTTTTAAATGCTTATTATTTCTAAACAAGCTAGTAGACCACCTGATCAACAATGCTGGTGTATTTCAAACTGTTCTATTCGAAGATTTCACTCAAATTCAAGACGCTAATCCTATAATGGTAAGTATCTTAAGATCTATATATTTACAAGTTATATCAATGGTAATCCATCAATAAAGTAAAATTGCTTAGCTTAAGATCTATATATTGAGCGTTTAATCTAATTTGTGTGTATATTAAGGATATCAACTTTTGGGGCTCGACATACATCACTTATTTTGCAATTCCTCATCTTCGAAAGAGCAAAGGAAAAATCATTGTGATTACTTCTGGTGCAGCAATAATACCTTTGCCATTGGCAAGCATCTATTCAGTAAGATCTTCTTTAGATAAGAATAAACAAATTTCTTTTACCTATTTATTCTAGAGATATATACATCCAATGTCATTTAATCAAAACATAATTTGTGAACACTTTCCAAATTCTGAAAAATTAAGTAACACTTTTTCTTTGAAAAAGACGATTTTGTCCCTCCTTGTTATTGGTATGTGTACTGTACACTGTTGATTCGCGCAGTATTGTACATGTGCACGACTAGAAAGTCAACGCATATACAGTACACTAAGTGTTACTTATTTTTCCAGTATTTGTAAAGTAGTAATACACAAACAATGTTTTCATTAAGTGACCGTACACACAAGAACTCCTTTATTCTATACATAGATGAAAAAAAAAAATTACTTGGAACTCAACAATTACATAATATTGATGTTACTGTGTTTCTTGGTTATTGTTGTAGGCAAGCAAAGCAGCATTGTTAAGATTCTTTGAGACATTAAGAGTTGAGCTAAGTCCGGATATCAAAATAACAATTGTTTTACCCGGAGTTATATCTACCGATATGACCACTCCTCAGTTTATAGAAAAGGTAAGTAATAACACTTTTGTACATAATTTTATACCATATACATATATATATATATATATATGACATTAACTAATGTATGTGCTTTTTTGTATGCTGTATAGTATGGTTCAGATTTTATAATGTCGGAATCAGTAAGTAATTGCGCAAAAGCAATATTCAGAGGTATTTGCAGAGGAGAGACATACATAGAAGAGCCATCTTGGACGAAATGGATATTTCTGATGAAAATTATTTGTCCTGAAATCTTTGACTATTCACTCTACTACCTATTCTTTCGTTATCTCAAACCCTATTTCAAGCGTGATTGAGCATATCGATCTATCCAAGATCTCTATTCTTCAATAATAATGGTTGTTATGTTCATATCATGGACATGAAACTTATACTTATGTATTTTATTATTGCAATGAAGTCTTTCACTTTAATACAATCCTTCAATTCAAATCAATCTTGGTTCTATTTTTTTCCCCCGCATTGATGATAATCTTTAGTGTCACAAACCGAAATTATGTATGAAATCAAGATCGAGAGATGGTTCATTAAGGTCTCTTAATAGATGAAAGAAAAAAGGATCGACAAAACTACGAAGACCAGAGAACTAAGGTTGCAATAGTGACTGAAAACGAACAATAGAAGCGGTTTTGGAAACATAAACAAGAGTTTGTCTAAGAGTCGGCAATAGTGACCTCAACCTCGACACCGGGTTCAATGGTGATAGAAGTGATATGCTTAACCACGTCAGGGGAGCTGAAGAGATCTATCACCCGCTTGTGAACCCTAAGTTCAAATCTGTCCCACGTATTGGTTCCTGATAGAAAGCCACCAAGAAACAGTATCAAGTGACTGACTGACAAAAAGCAGTAGATAGCTCAATAGCATTTTTCCTTAGAGCTAAAACCAGATATCAAGTCTGTTAGAAACACTTAGGAACATGTAGCAATGTAGAAGGAGAGATGATGATCTGAGAGTACCTTCACCACAAGGTGCCTTTCTGGTGGTGATTTTAAGAACCTTGGTGGGCATTCTCACTGGTCCCTTAACTCTGAGTGACTTCTCCTTAGCTCCACGGACCAAGTCAGTGCACACTAAACAAAACAAAAGCATCAGAGACACTATTCAGTTTTCCACCCAAATTGGCTCTTTGAATCCATTCTTTTTATGAGAGACTAATCCAAAAACACATTTATAATCTTCCCACATTTGCGTTCGATTTCTCTCTGGTTTTCTAAACCCTAAAAATCAGCGAAACACTGAACCGAGATTCAACAGAACAATCTATCAGCCTCTGATTCTCTAAGGACTAGACAGAGGATTAATTAATCCAGACACTTGACCAAACGATGGTTGATAATGTCGGAGATTTAAGAGCCTCAAAGATCAAACCTTTCTCTATGATTCATGAGAAGTCAATCAATACATTGTTAGTAAAGCGCTGCAAATACATTGCTCTGTTTTCTTTTACAACATTTGGGATTTTCCTAGATTTCTAAACCCTAAAACTAATAAGACACGGATTCTCTAGGATTAGAGGAGCTGATCAATTCAGTCGCTTTTAATCAAACGATGCAACAAGGGAGGGGTTTTGTTAATAATGCCAAGAAATGAAAGAAGCCGAAAGATGAAACCTTTCTCGAGGTTCTTGACATTCTTTGAAGAGAGACTGATCCTGATCTTATGAATTTGCCCGAGGGCTCCTCTAAACCGGCTTTCGCAGGCTTCATCGCTGAATAAGCCATGTTTTACTCACCTCTTTATTATTCTGCAAAACAAAATCACATATTTACAGACAGATTCAATCACACACACACACAAAGTCTCCCAACAACTTCCGTGGAACAATAACATCAAATGTTTTTCATACATAGTTTCCGGTTCTGAGTTTTTGCCGCGGCTCAATTTCCCTGAGAGGATTTCTCGCCGTTGTGTTTGTCTGCAACTGTTGTTAGATGCGGAAGGGAAGAGAAAAGGCCTTATTTCTCTAGGGTTTATTTAAAGTTTTCTCCAAAGTTTTAAACGCTGTCGGTTTGTTGTCATTAACGTGTACTGCTAGGCCCGCTTTACGGTGGGTTCGGTTTTTATCGATAGTAGTTTTTTTGTTCAACTCATCATCAGAGTTGGTCGCATATATTTATCCTCAAGACATTTCCGTTTAAAATCTTAACATAAACCCATGATGATATTCATCTACCATGGCTGCAGTTAGGGGTGGCCATTTCGGTTTAATTTTGGGTTCGGTTCGGTTGATTCGGATTGAATAAAACTCTAGCCGAACTCAACCGAAATAAGTTTGGTTCGGTTTGTGTTTGGTTTGGGTTTAGTTCGGTTCGGTTGTAATTTGGTTTGGTTTTAGTTTGGTTTTTAAAAAATTAACATATAAAAACAAGAATCCTAACGAAACGTAAATAAAACGAAGCCATAAAAAAACGATTCCCTAAAAGTCTAAAACCAAACTGAAATTATTCCACTTAATCAAAATAAAAAAAATGAAAAAATGCATGGCTTCAAATCTCTCATGCCACTAAAATGAACATGTAACAAGTCAATAATTTAAATATAAGTTAATTATACAAACCAATGTTTATTCATCTCTTATATGAGCCATTATAGGCTTATAACATTAATATATAACTATAAAAAAATCATTTACCTTAGCAAAATTAAGAAAAAATGGAAGTTGAAAACAAAAAAGGAAAATGTGGGTTTAGAACTTTTAGTCTAAAGGCTTTCGGTGAAGAACCGAATATCTAGGGGTGTAAATTAGGGCCAAAGCCCGAGGGCCGGCCCGGCCCTGAAAAACAGCAGGCTCGGACCTAGAAATAAGAGCCCAAAAAAATCGGGCCTTTCGGGCTAGTGTTTTTTCGGGCTTAGTTCGATCGGGCTCGGGCTAGCTCAAAAAGCACGGAACTATTTGATTACGTATGTCTTATTAAATTTGGGTTCACTTATCATATAATTTCAAAACGTATGAAAAACGTACCATTATAGAAGAAGAAATGTCTAAATTGACTCTATACTTAGAAGACGATATGTTAGAACTGGCTTTTTATGAATATTGATGTTTTATAATGGTGGAAGTGTCAGTCACAACGTTATGATGAGTTAGCTCGTATATCATGTGATATTTGGAAGATCCCACCATGTGTTTATATTTTTAATATTAATAATTAACTAATTAACAAAAACACATTGGGTTATCGGTTTGGGTTGAGAAAAACTTCAACATATTGGATTATATATAGAATATAGTTTGGTTTGAATCGGTTTAAGTTCGATTGGTTTGGTTTGATTCGGTTTAGTTTTTTTGCTTCTCCCTAGCTGCAGGCTGCAGCCTGAAGGCTAATTAAGTTGTAGTCGATCTACACGCCTTCTTCCATTTCTCGAGAAAATTAAGGAGAACTTCACTTATATATAACTAAGACTCATATTCGTGTTTCTTTGTTATTTAGCATATATTTGAGCTGTTGTCTGAACTATTGTCCATGGTTGGATTCTTCTTTTTATGTTTAATTACTTAATTATTAAAATTATATGATAACACTTGTTTGAAAATTCTTCTAGTTTTTTTTTATCATTAGTGGTCCATCAATGCCTCTCCATTTCGACTCTTAGAGCATCAGCAACGGTAACAAAGAGAGATAATGTCTCCAAAAAAAAAATTAATAAAGTAAAAAAAAAAAACAATCACCCAATCAAAGCTTGCCACGTATGAGACATATGTCTCATTTTGTCTCCGGCGAGACATTGTCTCTCTCTCTCCTTACTTTTTCAATTTTCTTTATTATTTTATTCTGAGACATTGTCTCAAAAACTATCCAGTGCTGATGTTCTTAGACATATTTAATGTACAGAAGAAGCAGTATCGTCTCCCCAGGTTTAAAAGTTTACGTGTGGTCATATATTCGATCGAACCAATAATCCATGAGCTTCTTTTTTTGTTTGTTTGTGTGTATATAAAACCATTCATCAGTCACAATATTAATCCATAATTAAGTTACCCAGAAAAAAAGACATTATTCGAAGGGAAACAAGACAACACAAAAACCCAGAATGTGTAAAAGAGAAAACTCTTTTTTGCATAATTGCATTACTTATAGAGAGAATCGCTACAACCATTGCGGCAACAACAGATGACCATCGCCATGCACATGCAGATAATGACACATGCTTTGGTGCAGCAGCTGTAATATGTTTTATAAACAAATCAAGAGGTACATATTAACTGTGGACTAAGAACAAAATAAAAACTAAGGGAGAGAGAGAGAGAGATTGGGTCAACGCACCATTCATCGTAATCCTCCAGCAACTGTGATGTTTACAAAACAAAGTGACATTAATTTTGGACTAAAAGAAAAAAAAAAGAAAAAAAAGAAGAAGAAGAGATCAACGCACCACTCTTCGAAAACAACCAGGGCCACAACAGCTGTGACGTTTATAAACAGAGAGACATATTAATTTTGGACTAAAGATAACAAAGAAAGATTTGATCAACGCACCATTTTTCGGGATCCGACTTATAATCTTCTTGCGTTTTTGGTCTTTCTTCACTCTCTCCCTCCATCCCTCCACCCGCTGGTAACCACTGTGAGTGCGGTGGTTGCAGCGGGTTACCACCTCGTTTAAATACGAAAGAAAAAAAAACGAGGAAGAAAAATTAGCACTGGAACTTATAAGATTAGAAGATGATGAATTAAAATCTCAAAACTAAAAAACAAAAAAAAAGATTATCTCAAAACTAAAGAAAACAATTTCAAGAACCTTGGGGAGGAGGAGCTTCGACAGGATGTTGTTCTTCATGATCAGCTATGATTTCCACCTCTTTGTTGTTCTCCATATTCGCATATATACGGACAATTTCGGTCACTTATAAGTCGAAACTAAAAGGACACAAAGACTTACTACGTTCAGCTCCAAGAAGAAGATCGAGGAAGATAAAACCAAAAAGAAGAAGAGGAAGACAGACTTGATAATTGAAAAGAAGGATTAAGGAGGTCTAACATGACTTACCACGTTCTCTTATATATGATTAGACGATGAACTAACAAAAAGTAGTTAATTAAGTACTTGTACAAAATTTGTTAGTTTTATTTTATTTTATTACTTAAAGACGAAATAATAGCGTCTTCGCCGCGTTTGTTGTATTGTAAACGCTGCGGTAAACATGTGGAAGCATTGCAGATATTCTTTTCAAAGTGACTAGAATTTTTTAGTGATTTTCGAAGGGGTTCTGCTAGAATTTGCATGAGGAATGCGACGTATAATTAACAAAACGGAAATACGTTTTGTTTACCCAACTTAAATCTGCATATTCAACTCAGCCCATTTATCGAGACAACCCTAAAAGAAAAACTTTCGCCCTCTTCTCGGCGGCTCCGCCGTTCGTTGCAGTCGGTGTTTTTTCACCGGTGAGAGTTCCTCCGGTGAAGTACACCCTCATCTCGATCTGGATTACATCTCCTCACCATCTGATTCTCTCCAATCAACTTTCCTCAAATCTATGACGGATAATCAAACAATCAATCATGAAGCAGCCATCGCCGATTTAGCGGTTAATTTGGTACCAGCCACCGTTGATGCGGCTCAAGATGCAGATTCGACAGGAAACACTACCACTCTCTTCGTACCTTCTTTAGGAGTTTGGGCGAAACCACCTAAGCTCATTCCAGAGGTGGAATCAGATTTTCAACCTCCTCCACTTGTGCCTTCAATGTCCAAAAAAATTCAATCGGACAAAGGGATTCCACCACCTGCACTTAAAGAGGATGGGCAATTTCGTTTTCCTTGGGCTGCGAAGATGGATCCAAAGCTCCGAAATCTTTACTGTGCCACATCTCCGACCTACCTGGAAGACGGTACGCCCATGATTGAAATTCTAAACCACGTCTTGCTGCAGGGACTCGAAAACCAGAAAGAGTACGTGATTGGTCAGTTCTTCCGTTGCAACACGCCTTCAGGAGGTATCATTCATGCTGTTGCAAATCGGATTTGGGGTAAGAAGTGTAAGATTTTTACACGTAAACTAGGTGAATCATCATATCTGTTTCACATTCCTGATGCTTCCACTATAGCTTGGGTTCTACAACGCGGCTTATGGCATGTTGATGAATGTTTATTGTTTGTTGCTCCTTGGACCCTTGAAGCAACTTTAGCTATACATGAAATCAATTCTGTCCCTGTTTGGGTTACTCTAAAAAATATCCCAAGTCGTCTGTATTCTCATGTGGGAATTAGTTGGATAGCTTCAGGACTGGGGGAACCCGCGCTCACTGAAAAACCTAGGTTAGACCCGTCCTTGATGGGAGAGGCTAAGATATTGGTTGAAGTAGAGTTAGATCGAGGTTTCCCTCATAGGATTGCGACTAGGGACAGAAAAGGTATTGTCTCCTTGGTGGATGTTGAATATGCTTGGATTCCATCTAAATGTGTTAGATGTGGGCAGTTAGGCCATAAGGAATCAAGATGTCTTATTCAATCACATGACGAGACAATACTAGCTACCGTTGCATCAGATGTAGGTGTGGTGTTAAAAAGCTCTAATACAGTTGCCACAAACACTATACTTGCCATAAACGCACAAGCTGCTCCTGCGAGAATTACTACCAGCCCCGTTGTATTGGCTCAGGCCATTGATACTTCAGTCATTGATTATGAAGCACTTGCTACTACCATACCCACTTCAGTTCCACCATGTGATGAGGTAGAGCATGCAACTCCAATTGCTTCTTCACCCACTTCTGCGTTAGTACATGCCAACACTATTTCTTCCTCTTGTTTGCCTCCTACTTCGGTAACTGATTCTACTCCTCCTCAATCAGATTCATTGGTTTATGAATTTGTGCAAGGAAATGTCTTTGGTGGCAAGGTTGCCGCCTTAGACTCGGGAGATTTTACAGGTTATGAAATTAGAGACTTCTCACTAAAGTTAAGAAGAGGAAGACCATTTAAACCCACACAAAAAGTTCAAGAAATGCAATGGAATGTAGTTCGAGGACGGGGTAAAAGGGGACGTGGTGGTCGAGGCGGCCACATTTCAACATTATAGGAGCCCACAAGACTTTTCTCTGGAACTCCCTTTTCTCTTTAATTTCTCTACTTTGTTGTACTCTTCTTCTCATTATCTCAATTAACTCTCAAAAACTGTATGACCAAAAGTCATAGTCTGTAACTTTAATTTCTGCATTTTAATTGAAAACCTTTTGTCAAAAAAAAAACAAAACGGAAATACGCGAGCTTCAAGATGAGAGTGACATTGGAATAATTTAATGTTATATGTAACTTAGCATAGACGAATGACTTATAGCTATGTTGAGCTTAATTTAGTCAAATCGTGTAGCATTAAACACTTGCTTTAGTTTTATGATTCTCGTGATCAACTCTAGTAGTGTTTGAGAACATGGTCATATAAAGATCCGGACAATTCGATGGATAAGAACAACTTCAGCTGTTTAGCACGTGTTCCCCGAAAGCCTAGTTAAATTGCTCATGAAATTTGATATGGAGAATGTTTGATGACGAAACGCACTTGAGCTAGCTAGGAAACTCATCCTTACTCTTGGAGGTCTAGGGGTACCTCCAAATGGATAAGACGCACTTGATAACTAGAATTATCCACCTTTTCATCTCTATTTGTACTAATCATATATATCTTGCTTTTCCGTCTAAGAATATGTTAAATCAACCCAACTATTAATTGTTCTCAGAAAGATAAAAATATAAAGCATACGAGTACGAGTTCTAAAATTAATTGTTTCAAGATTTATATGTTTGACAACTAGCATAAACGTAAAAGTAGGTGGTAATATTTGAGAGTTCTTAATTCGAGCAACCTGACTCTCAAACCGCTATACAAGTCCAAGGCATGCATTTTCTGCAAAACCATAAATTCCTCACAATTAGAGAGGATCCAATTTTTTTACTCTCTCTCTCTCTCTCTCTCGTAACTTAGATACTCGATCTTTTTCGTTTTCTCAAAAAGCAACATTTTTTCATCTCTTATCAGCTGAAGAACTCATAAATCAACATAATATGTTATGTTATGAAAAACAAAAACAAAAACGTTTTCTCACGCTCAACATAGCGAATATTCATATTCATTTTCACTCTTTGTTTTTCAATTTATTTTTCGGGCTTTAACCATATTGTCACATGGTTTCTTTTTCGACTCGACAGTCGAAAAACATTCGAAAAACATCACATCGATTAATTAATTAAAATTATAATAATATTTTTGTGGGGAAAAAAAATATTCTTATGTCGACCGCAAAAAGTCTTTCGATGACTTTCAATCACATGCATATATAGACTCGAGAAAGTCCTCGTATTTTTAAGATGCCTTATTTTTGGAGATATTGAGGTGTGGCACGTTCTCCACGCTAATTATTAAGATTTTTTTTTTTGGTAAAATAATTATTAAGATTTTTTTGTTAATTAATGATTAAACAAGTTATTTTCCTTCATCAATTGGTGGTGGATTCTCCTTGTATTTTGCTTAGTAGAGAGTTCGATGCCCTCCTTCGTTAATATTTTTTGTTTATTTTTCTTTTTTTGTAAAGTTTTGTATTGTTTGACACGTCCAAATTATAGGGTGGATTACTGTACTAACTTTTATTTCTATGTTTATTATTAGTTTGACATACTTTTATTTTTATTACTACAATAATCTAATTTTATTCGTATTACCAAATTATCCTTATGACATTTGTTGAAAAAAACGCAATTACAAAATTGCCATTACTATTCATTTGCCACGTAGGCAAAAGTTGATTTTTGGTCAACTCAAATTTTGGTCCGTAGATTTGTTTGATGGATGGTAGATTTGTTTGAAAGATGGTAGATTTGTTAAATATTGGTAGACTTATTTTGGTAGACTCATTTTAACGACTCGGTAGATATATTTATTTTTGGTAGACTTATTTTTGGTATTTGCTCAGATAACCTTCAGTTGGTAGATATATTTTTCTTTGATGGTAGACTTATTTTTGGTATTTACTCAGATAACCTTCAGTTGGTAGATATATTTTCTTTGATGGTAGACTTATTTTTGGTATTTACTCAGATAACCTTCCGTTTGACTTTTTTGGTAGACTTATTTCTTTTGGTGGTAGAGTTAATCAGTGTGAATTATTTTATCGTGACGGTAGATTTATTTATTTGACGGTAGATTTATTTATTTGACGGTAGATTTGTATTGGCAACGGTAGATTTTTATTGGGTTGGTAGATTTGTTTGTAATGGCGGTAGATTTAAAACCGTCTAACATTTCAGTGACTTTGTTTTGTAATGGTGGTAGATTTAATTTTAATGACGGTAGATTTATTGTTAATTGCGGTAGATTTAGTAAATCTTTTGGTATTTACTCAGATAACATTCAGTTGGTAGACTTATTATTTCGCGTTGTGGTAGACTTTTATTGACAGTAGATTTATCGACATTGTTTGATGGTAGACATTTGACTTTTCCCAGAATGAGAAATGACATTTTTGCCCTACATTAAAACTCATATCTACGAAAAAAACCAGGTACCCAAATTTGCTAAGTATGAGAATTTGTTTTATTTGATGGTAGATTTATTTTGTTGATTTTTTTTTATGGAGTTAACTTTTCATTTCATCTTAAATCACAAAGAGATACCTATTTTGTGTACATTTTTTGAACATTTGATTTAGTGCATTGAGTGTGTTTGTTCTTGAGCATAATATATGTAGTAGTTGATCTTTGATTTTAGTTGGGTTTAATTGTCTGTTCCAATTACTATTTGTTAGTGGTTCAATATATCTTCTTCCTCGAGACAATGATGCATAATCACCTTACTTAATGGAAAGTTTGTTTACAACCCTTGTCTTGGTACTTAGGACTTAATTAAATGCTTTTATTTGTCAAAGATAATTTTTTTTTTCTCATCCACGGTATACTTGTTTGAATTTTTTTTTTCTTCATTGATCGATAGAACAAGTTGGCATGCCGTCTGTAATTGTGCATTCGTAAGAGGCGCATGTGGTCACTTATAAATGTAGTATTTTAACTCATCTTTATGATGAATTTACTACTCGCACAATGAATCCAAATTTACTCAGATTATGCATGGGAAGACATTAAAATTGAATATAGATCAACTTCCATTTCCTTAGTACTTCAATTCCATAGAGAAAAATTATATTTTTTAGATTCTAAAAGGCATATACAAACATGTTCAAGAACAAACATTTCTAAACTCGCAAAAAAAACATTTCTAATATCTCCCTTTCTCTAAGTATATTCATATACAAGCATGTTCATTTATCTCTCTACATTTTGGATTCGTTAACGGAATTTGCAGACGCCGGTAATATCACCGGAGATGACGCCATCTATATGTCAGAGAAAAGAGAGAATAAGTCAGTCGTTAACAATAAGTCTACCATTACTACCAGTAGTTAACAATAAGTCTAGCAAACAAATCTAGCGCATATACAAACTACCTACCGTCATATAAAAATAAATCTACCGTCATATATAAACAAACCTACCGTCATATACAAACAAACCTATCATCATATATAAACAACCCTACCAAACTCACCAAACCACATATAGCTTACTAATAAATCTACCATAAAGTGTTACAAAATCTACCACCAAAGAAATACAAAATTTAACATTCCTCACCGAAAAATCTTTGCTCTCACTGGAATTCCGTTCGGTAGACCGGAAACACATACAAAACAAGTTATCTGCAACCAAAATAAATAATGGTTAGGTTCGCCGCCGAAAAAAATAAAATTAGGGTTTTCAGCGCCGCCGCCGCCAACCGGCCATTCTCCCCCATTCGTCGCCGACACAGCGGAAGATGACTCGCCAGAACCCTCGACACGCCTCCCTCCTCGCCAAAGTCAATCTCCTTCGCCGTAACTTCTTCTTCGTCGCGGTTCTTCTTTGTCACGGTTCTTTTTCGTGGAAGCAAGAGAAATCTAAAACAAAGCAAGAGGATGAAGAGATTTACCGGAAACGGCTCAATCCTCGCCGGAATCGTACCAGAATCTCGTCGGAATCAAGACGTCGTCCCAAACGTCGCCGTCGCCTCATATCGCCTTTGTCGAGAGGTTTTTTTTTTGTAAACCATGTTTTTTTTGTTTTTTTTATCATTAACTTTTAATGATGACACAAACCTACCGTCATATATAAACAAACCTAATGTCGAGAAGTTTTCTTTTGTTCAAAAAAAATAAATCAAAAGTAATTAATAATAGCATAATCGTAATACAATACAACATATGGATAAAATGGTCATTGACCAACAAAGTAAAGTTAGTCTAGTATGACCTCCCTCCCTAAAGATTAATCTAGTAATATTCCTTATGCACGAGGTTACTTTGATTAATTTTCTCCCAAATTATATCAATGCAAATTTTATATTGAGAAATATATTAACTTCAATTCCGGAACTTTTTTTTCTCTCTTTCTCTCGTGAAACTTTTGATCTGGTCTTTTCACCGGCGACTGTGGCGGCTTCTCTAGCGCCAACGCCGGTGTCAGTCATCTCTCTCCTAAACTCGCATACACGGTTTCAGAGCTTTTCATTACAACTTTCAAAGTGTTCTTATTCGATAAATTGATGAAGAAAAATAGATTATACAAACGTGTATTTTCTATAGTATTTGTGTGTATTAGAAATGTATATTGATCTGAGCTGGTTCATTTGCATCGTCGTCTTCATCTTGCTTTTATACTGATCTGAATTCTCTTGTGACAGCCTTTATTTTTCCATTTTTAATGGTTTTTATGTCTAGCATTTGAATGTTGAGGCGAGGTGATTAGCTCGAACCAGCACTTTATTCCGCTATAAATACTGTCTTGACTCGAGTTTTTGGGCATTCTGTGAAATGACGCGGCCCCTCTCTCTCAAGCTCACTTTCCCGATCCAAGTAACAAGATCCAACACCAACAGTTTGTCCCCATTTCTCCATTCGAACCGTTTTGTTTTGGGAACTTCAATCATTAAGCTGCGAGATTTGAATCCCGTGAATTCGGCTCGAGATATCAACCGTTGATTCTGCCTGACGTGAAAGTCCGATGGTTTCTACAAGTCTTTTCAACTGATGTCTCTTCAGTTTCTACATCTTCTCGTCTCTTTTCCCAATAAGAGTAAATTGTTATTTTTATTTTTCCATATCTTTGGGCAAATTGTAATTTAATTCTCCAAGTATTTGCAATGACAGATTTATTATTCAACTATTGAATGCGCAGTTTAAATTCTCAAATTAACATTGACTTCGTAAATTTATGTATGAAAAAAGTTAACGATAACTAATAAAACAGAGACGTTAGCATTGACTTTTGTCAACCTAAAAATTAGCATTCGGTGGTCCTAGACGATGGCCTACCCCGTCTTAATTACAGATCGGACCTAACTATATATATATATATATATATATATATCTATAAACATACGGTAGCAAGATCCAATAAATTTAAGATTTCACGCATGAACAATGAAAAATCAACTAAGATTACTTTATTAATAACGTAAAAAAAAAAAACTTTACGTAACTATTTTTTTGGGTTAAATTCTTATATGGTTGCATATAGTTGTTTTGATTTTTATCAAATTAAATAGTTTTAAATGTTACAAGATAATTTTGAAAATTATTATAAATAAATCGTAATAATTTATGTGTATATTATTAAAATGAAGACTAATTTTTATTAAAAAAGCATACTATAGTTTGGAAATGATAATTTAATTTCTCAAGTTTTGCAATTTTACAGATTAATTCTCCAACTTTTAAGTTAACAAATTAATTCATCAAGTTTACGCTGAATTCGCAAAATTGGACTCATAAAAAGTCAACGTTAACGTCTCCGTCTTTTTTAGTTAACGTTGATTTTTCTCATGCTTAAATTTATAAAATCAACATTAACTTGAAGATTTAAATTATGCAATCAATAATTAAAAAAAAAATCTACTAATTACAAATACTTGGAGAATTAAATGGCTATTTTCCCCATATCTTCTCCAATTAAAAGACGTTAGTGTCAGTTCTGAAATGCGATACATCAATTAAAAATCTATATAGCAGGGTATGGTACGTATGGTAAGTTGGTAACCGCTAAAATTTATGGATCGCGTTTACGCATCACGTGCATATAATTATGGTTGTCATCTTCGTATTTTGACGTGCCTTATTTTCTGAAAATATTTCTTACGAAATGCGATGCTAAAAATACCAATATTGACGTTTACATAAAGCGACACTATATAATAAAAAAGAAGAAGTAAATAATGTAACAATTTGAAAAATTCACTCAATCAAGCAAACCAAATTCTTTTAGCACTAATATTCTGCTTCAAATTTGAAACCGGTGTTCGAAATATCAATGATGTTTTAAACTCATCATTTTTTCCTACTTTTAGATCTTCAAATTTTTTCAGTCTAGCTAGTCACGTGTGATTACTATTATTTAGTTCTTTATTTTCGTCAACTTCATATATATATATAATTGAAAAAAATATCCTTTTTCTTAGTGATTGTGTTTATCTCTTTGATCCGATGAATAGAAGATCCATGCAGTATTTGAAATTTTAATCTAAATCTTGTAAAAAGGTAGAATGCTCCATCCTCGCTAGACAAGTATGAAACCCTTAAATTCGGAGATTGAACGAGAGAGTTGAGATAAGTGTGAACTCTTAATTTGAAGTTTTGAAAGAGAAAAAACCAAGTTGTCTTGGTCCAGTGGTAAGGGAATGTCTATGTGGGCTTCCCCCACCTGGGTTCGAGTCACTTTGGCCACAGTGGATTTAACATGGCTTCCTCTGGCCTATGGGGATTAGTCGGGTGTGTAGCAAGCCCCGGATTACCCCATATTAATCAAAAAAAAAAAAAAAAAAAAAAAGAGAAACAAAAAATAGAAGTTTGAAAGAGAGCACTGAGACAAGTGTGAAACCAAGTCCCAACTTATATTATTTTGTTGAATTCACTCGAATCATTATCTTTGGCCGGCAGTCTTGAGCCTACTCCCAGCAAAACTAAAAAATATTTTTTTAACAAATTTTACTACGAGAAATAACAATATATAACCATAAATAACTACAAAATTAGCTCTTTCATGGATTACTATTCATTATCTACTGTTCACTAGTAAAAATCGGTTTACCCTTTTCTTTTTAAACTAATTACATATTAATTTATTTCTCTTTTCAAGCACTCACCACAGAAAAAAAAGAAAGAAGAAGAAGAAGAAAGGTGAAGAATTAAGAAGGAGAAAAAGAAAAGGACGGTGGAGGATGGTGAAGGTGGAGGTGAAGGTTGGTGATAGAGTCTGTGACGACGATAGCGACGGTGATGGTGGTGATGGCGGTATCGACGGCGGTAATGATGGTGATAACGGCGATGACGGTGACGATAAACACTGGCGGACGATAGTGATGGTGTCGGTGGCAGGGATGTGGTGTCGATGACGGTGGTGGCGACGATGACAGGGATGGTTACCGTGTCGGTGTTTAATTTCATTTTTTTGGGTTTTGAAGATTTTTATGTGTTCAATTACATTGAAGTTAATCAATAACAAAGTTAGTTAATGGGTTGTCGTTATAATTCTGTGTATATTTGTTATGATAATAAAGTTAACACAAATATTATTCAGATATTTTATAGCACGTTATAAATATCAAATATTCTTGCTAACATGTTACAAATATCGGATAATATTGTTAGCATATTACAAGTATCAGATATTATTGTTAGCACGTTAACATTACATATAACATGTTATTACAATTGTTATCATGTTAATTATGTTAGAGAACACTATATAACATGTTATTATTGTTAGCATGTTAATATTCTATATAACACGATAACGGAATAATTGTTATCATGTTAATTATTGTTAGCATGTTAGCAATATGTTTTTCGGTGATGAATAGTGGTCATCGACTATGATAGAACAATATCGATGGTTGTTGGTAAACATTATCGCCGGTTTATTCCGTTAAAAAATGAGTTTTCTGACTAATAGCATTTTATGTAATTTAGTTAAAATGGAAAGTATATATATGTTTTATTTTTTTCTCTCTTTCCTACTAACCTAATTTACAATTAATTTCTATTTACTTTAATTTTTGGTCAACTATGGTTATTTATTCATTTTACTCTTTTACTACAAATTAATTTTAAATATGTATGATTATAACATATAATAGATTAATGGACGCCAAATTTTTTTGTTCCATAATTCACAGTTTGATTAAGAATAATATATAGACAGTTTCTAACAATTTTACAATACTTCTAGTAATCAAATTTATAAATGTGATAAATAAATATAAAAGTTTAGGCTGTTTATTAGCATCCACAACAAATGTTCATGTTCTTGTTCTAAGTTAACCAAACTGATAGTAGGCTAAAAGCAATCACCACTACAAAATTTATGTCAGAGATGGGTTCATTTTATAGAATAGAACGGGAGTCACCATTATATTTTTAGATAATAAAAAAATGAAAAACAAAATCATATTTTGACAATTTCAAAATTTGATTTGTTTTTACCAAATATTTAAAGTTAGAGTCCTTAGACGAAACATTTTAGCAGAACAAAAAAACATTTTGACTAAGACTACTAAATTTTCATATCTATTGCCAATAACATCGTTGTCACTATTATTATATGTTTATGTTTTTTATTGAAGTTTTTTAATGGAATACACTAGTCAGCCTAATTTGGTACTTGGTAGCATCTGTTTGGACGTGGACCGGGCGAATTAGGAGTGTACTTATAACGTCATATTGGTCCAAATCCAATTTGAATGATATCAGGTTGAAATCCACTCTCCAATTTATTTATCTTTATAATTCATTGATCCAATCCAAATTTCTCACTTTTTGTTAGTTAGCAATTTAATTTGTACCAGTTTTTTCGTTTGTAATTAGGTGAACCGATGATCAAATATGTTGTCGAATGATAATCTTTGTAACTAATGTTTCCATTGAAATTATAATTGAATCCAATAAATGATCGAAACAAAACTGTTTTCGGTCTTGACGTACAAAAACCAATACCAAATATACATAATCTTCATGGTACAAATTTGTACATGATTCTGATCATGAAATATACGAAGAACCTAGAAATTGATTTTTTTTTTTTTTTTTAAAGCCCATGTTACCTTTTGGATGCAGAAAATAAAATAGATTTAATTGCCATAGTACTACATTCTTAATAGTTGATAGTTTAATACCAAACAATTCTGGTCATTTTCCAACTAATAATAGACCCTACTTGGAATAAAAAATCAAACCAAGGGTCAAAGGTCAACCATATTAACGTATCTATTATTATAAACCCTAATTAATACACACAAAATACCACTAGCTCACTATAAAATCTCCAAACCAAACTCCTTTCCTCTCCACAATATATATTATCTTTCAAAACACTTCAAAGCAATGGCAAAGCAAATATTCTACACTCTCTTTCTATTCCTCTTATCAACGACGTATCTCACCACAGCTTCCTCCGCCGCTGCCGCAGGAACTTCCAAACGGGCAATAAACTTTATACAAGCCTCTTGCAAAGCCACCACATACCCAACCGTATGCTTCAGCTCTCTCTCCGGTTATGCAAACTCCATCCAAACAAGTCCTCGACGTCTAGCCGAAACCGCTCTCACCGTGACCATTACCCAGGCCCAGGCCACGAAAGTCTTCGTCTCACGCTTGGCCCGTTTCAAGGATCTCAAGAAACGAGAGGTCCAAGCCATTAAGGACTGCATCGAGGAGATAAGTGATACCGTTGACCGTTTGACCAAGTCGGTCCAAGAAGTGAAGATGTGTGGCAGTGCTAAGGGCCGTGACCAGTTTTGGTTCCATATGAGCAATGCTCAGACTTGGACCAGCGCTGCTCTGACTAATGCCAACACTTGCTCCGATGGATTCGCTAGACGGATCATGGATGGTCGAATCAAGAACTCGGTCCGTGCACGGATCGCGAATTTGGGCAGAGGAACTAGCAACGCTCTAGCCTTGATCAATGCATTTGCTAAAAAATACTAATTAATGAATACGTTTTTTTAATGTAATTTGAGCTACGAATGTGTAGAAGCATAAAAGAATCTTGATTCTTGAATTGTTTCATGCAAATCCGAAGTTTATGGATAAATTTTGATTTTAAGAGCTTACAACTTATTTTTTATGATTAATATGCGTTTCAGTACATGAGCGATCAGCGATCTAATATTGCGTTAGTTGAGATTTCTAGCGGTTGGACGGTCATATTTAGTGTCCGAAAACTTAAAACGTGGTGACCGTTGTTGACGCCGACACTCATCGACGTTTGAACCGTTGACTTTTGAGTACAGATCTCACTCAAGAAGTTGTTAATCACGAATATACCCTTTAAATTATTTAAAAATTACGCCTCAACCTAAACCTAATAATCCTGACCATCGCCACCGTATTACGCCATCTCCGCCACTTCTTTTCTCTGTCGCCGCCGCGTTACCGCCGTCGCTTGCTCGGAAGGTAAGTTCCGTTTGCGATTTTAAAATGCTTAAAATTAATCAAATGATTTGATATTCATTTCTTGTAGAATCCTTCTCTTCACACAGATAGAAGAAGCGATTCCAATGGCTCTTTCATTCCGAGTTTGTTCGTCTCCCTTAATCTGCAGAGCCACTCTCGCAACCGGCGACAATGGTCGTAACCACCACGCAAACGATGCCGCCTTCATCCGACGAGCCGCCGATTTGGCCGAGATGTCCGCCGGACTTACATCGCCTCACCCTAATTTCGGCTGTGTAATCGCCACTTCCTCCGGAAAAGTAACCGGAGAAGGATATCTATACGCCCAGGGAACTAAACCGGCAGAAGCCCTCGCCGTTGAAGCCGCCGGAGAGTCTTGTAGAGGCTCCACGGCTTATCTGAACATGGAGCCTGGTGATTGTCACGGCGACCACACTGCCGTCTCTGCTCTTGTTCAGGTTTTGCTCCTTGCTCCCAGATTTTGTCCTCGATTTTGGTAGAAAATTTGATGAAAGAGGCTTTGCAATTCGTATACTCGACGAGTTGTTGTTGGAATTAGGCATCCTCTGCAACATCTAAGAGGCTCTGCGATTCGTGAGCTAAGGAGTCATGGGATTGAAGTGAGTGTTCTTGGAGAAGACTTTCAGAGTAAAGTTCTCGAGGTATCTCCTTTTTAGCTCTTTCAATAAGTGTTTGTTTACTAATGTGCAAACTTTCACATTCTTGATTATCAGAATATCTTTCTTTGTCACAGGATGCTCGGAAATCTTGCCTCCTTGTGAATGCTCCTCTGATTCATAGAGCTTGTTCTCGTATTCCGTTCTCTGTTCTTAAGTATGCCATGACTCTTGATGGTAATTATGTCAACCTGCATTTCATATGGATAGATGAAAGATTGCAGCTAATGGTTTTTTTTTTTTCGGTTTATTGACAGGTAAGATTGCAGCAAGTAGTGGACATGCAACATGGATAAGTAGTAAACTCTCTAGAACCCGAGTGTTTGAGTTACGAGGGAGAAGTGATGCTGTGATAGTTGGAGGGAACACCGTACGCCAAGATGGTATATAATGCACCTTTATAGATGTCTACAACTGACATATATAAGAATATCTGGAAGTTATGTAATTCTTTAACTGCAGATCCTCGATTGACTGCAAGACATGGACATGGTCACACGCCTACTCGGATTGTGATGACTCAGAGTCTTGATCTTCCCGAGAAAGCCAATCTATGGGATGTCTCGGAAGTATCTACCATTGTCGCTACACAAAGGGGTGCAAGAAAGAGTTACCAGAAATTTCTTGCGTCCAAGGGTGTTGAAGTTGTGGAGTTTGACATGTTGAATCCAAGAGAAGTCATGGAATATTTTCATCTTCGTGGATATCTCTCTATTCTATGGGAGTGTGGTGGTACATTAGCTGCATCTGCTATATCATCCGGTGTCATCCACAAGGTGCCCATTTACTATTTCCATTCTTTATATGTAGTCATCTTATGCTATCTTGGGAAATATATATATATAAATATATTATTTTGGAATGGACTAAGAATCAACATTGTGGATATCTTCCAATAGAAAAGCAGATAATACAGGTTTTAGTAGGCTGACATAAAACCACTAGTTTGTAATTTCCTCAGATTTGTCTGGCTAAATCTCATTTTCTTGCAGCTTGTGACACTTGTGTTTATAGCTCATTACTTATCAAGGTTTACTTCTGTTTTTCTCTTAACATAATTCATTTTCCAGGTTGTTGCTTTTGTTGCCCCGAAAATCATAGGTGGGAGGCAAGCGCCGTCCCCTGTTGGTGACCTCGGGATGGTAGAGATGACACAAGCATTGAATCTAATCGATGTTTGCTATGAGCAGGTAATATTTCCGCTTTATGACTTAACATTCACAGTGACAAGTTAGAAATGTTCATGAATTTCGTCTCTTAGCCCCGGGGATTTAACATAAATCCTTGAAAACTACAGGTTGGTCCTGACATGCTTGTCAGTGGATTTTTTCAGCCCATACCAGACCTTTTACCTGTTATCCCTTCGGAGGGCGCAACTTTCGAGATCGACCCCAGTGTTAACCCCTTTGAATCTAGTATCATATTCTTCTACAAAACATGGGACCTTTATGGAAGCTTTTCAAATTTTTCTCCGCATCCAATTCGAATGCCCTATGGCCAGGAGAATGATGATTACAGAACATGGTCCAGTGTGGAGCATTACTATCAGGTACTACAATGTCCATGTAAATTGTATCTTGTTCTTTCAAAATGACATAATGTCTTGGTCCATTACCCAAAACCTGAAGGCAAACAAGTTTGTTGGGGTCGAAAATCCGTTGGCACATGACTGCGTTGAGAAAATAAGAACGGCAAGAAGTCCAGAGGAGGCTGCTCTGATAGGCAGATCAAAGCAGAGACAGCAACCTGAATTGGTATGAATAAAAAGTTCAATTGTCCAGTTTCAAGCAATAAAACAGTTGTCACTTGCTTGTTGATCTCTCAAGATTGTTCTTTAGGGAATCAATAATACTGCGCTTTAATGGTTGTTTTAGGTTCGGGACGACTGGGAAGATGTGAAGATAGAAGTAATGTACATGGCTCTGAAATGCAAGTTCTCGACTTATCCTCACTTGAAATCAATGTTGCTTTCGACCGCTGGATCGGTTCTTGCGGAGGCTTCACCGCACGATCTATTCTGGGGAGGTGGCCGCGACGGAGAAGGGCTCAACTATCTTGGCCGACTACTTATGCAGCTTCGTTCTGAGTATATTGGCGAATCCTCTGTTTCTGCTGAAAACGCTTCTTTGGTCTGATGGGATGTTGATAGTCTTTCATATTTATTCCAAAAAATTATTAATAAAATTATCAGGTTTCTTCAAAAAATTATTAATAAAATTATCAGTTTTCTTCAATGTTGATGATTGTGATACGTCACAAGTTAATCAATTAGATTTTGAAACATGTAAAAAAAAATTTCAATTAGATTTAAAGACATAATATTAACAATAAAAAGAAAATTTAGAACTGTTTCATCATCTTTAAAGGTAAAGTTAATTAAAAAAAAAAAATTTTAAAAAATGTATAATTGATTTCTAATTTTAAAAGCTAAAGTTACTAAACAAAAAATAATTATATTTATCTTAAAATACAAAGATAATAAAATTAATAATAATAAATTACTTTGTATGAAAAAATAAATATATGAGTGTTTAAATAATACAAAATACATCTCATTCGAATAAGAATATGAAAATTAAATGTTTGAAAATATGTGATAAATTTTAATTAAAAAACAAATAATATAATAAAAAATAAGAGAATCAAAATGAATAAATAATTGTTAGGTTTCTCTATAGCTGGTTTTGCGTTGGCGGTCTCCACCTTATATTATTTATTTTCACAGGAGGTCTAATTTTATTTTTTTATTTTTTCGTTAATAATTTTTTTTCCCACTGGTTATAATATATTTAACTATAAATTCGCGTATACCAGATCCTAATCTAGTTATTAATAACTAAAAATCATAAATCAATTACATGAGCCAAAATTCGAATTGAATTACTATAATAAATTCAACCATGAAATAATAATATTTTTAATTTATTGTATGAACTGTAATTTAAACTATATAATTATACGAGTCATAATTATGCGAGTTATCAATCTATAATCTAAATATTTTATATTTTATCAGTGTATTACGCTATACCTAATGTTTTAATATTCATGGAACATCACATAGTTACAATAAAAAGAAGAAGATAATCTCTTTTTCTAATAATATTTAAATGATTTCGCCTCAAAATTTACTCAAATGTATTGAAAATCTTCCTCTTTTTCAAGCTTCATTATACTTAAATCATATCCAACACTGATAGACTAAATTTTACTGTTTTATCTTTGTTTGAACCACAAAATTCAAATTTAATTTTGAACATCCAGATGAACTTTCATTATATATATATATTTCTTTTATTTAGTTATATAAGAATTTGGAACTACAAGTTCCTACATACATATGGAAGCAAAATGCATAAAAAGGAAATAATGGAAACTTAAGATACTCTGCTCCTAGAAAGGAGGGAACATCCATTCTTATTTGCTGCAACAAAAGAAATAAAGAAATAAAAGATTTGGACAAACACTTAATCTTGGTATTTCAGGTTTGGTCTCTTTGTTCGGGTTGGTCACTTGATACACTTGGGAATACTGATAGTATTTCATATTTATTCCAAAAAATTATCAGTTTTCTTCAATGTTGATGATTGTCGTATCAAGTTAATCGATCAGATTTTGAAACATTTTAAAATAATTTCAATTAGATTTGAGACATAATATTAACAATAAAAGGAAAATTTAAAATTGATTCATAATTTTAAAAAGTAAAATTAATTAAATATAAGAATTTTAGGACTTATTCATAATTTTAAAAGGTAAAGTTAATTTTAAAAGGTAAAGTTAATCTGATTGAAAATTAATATCAACAATCAATGTTGATGATTGTGAAAGTCACAAGTAGTTAATCAATCAGATTTTGAAACATGTTAAAAAAAATCTAAGTAGATTTTGAGACATAATATTAACAATAAAAGAAAAATTTAGAACTGATTCATCATCTTTAAAGGTAAAGTTAATTAAAAAAAAATTATTTAGAAAAATGTATAACCGATTCCTAATTTTAAAAGGTAAAATTACTAAACAAAAAAATAATTATATTTATCTTAAAATACAAAGTTAATAAATAAAAAAAAAATCTTTTGTATGGAAAAATAAATATATGAGTGTTTAAATAATACAAAATAAATCTCATTCGAATAAGAATATGAATGTGAAAAATTAAATGTTTGAAAATATGTGACCAAATTTTAATTAAAAACCAAATAATATAATAAAAAATAAGAGAATCAAAATGAATAAATAATTATTAGGTTTCTCTATAATTAGTTTCGCGTTGGCGGTCTCCACCTTATATTATTTATTTTCACATGAGGTCTAATTTTGTTTTTCATTTGTTCGTTTATAATTTTTTTTTTCACGGGTTATAATATATTTAACTATAAATTCGCGTTTACCGGATCCTAATCTAGTTATTAATAACTAAAAAACATAAATCGATGACATGAGCCAAAATTCAAACTGAATTACTTTAATAAATTCAACCATGAAATAATAATATTTTTAATTTATTGTATGAACTGTAATTTAAACTATATAATTATACGAGTCATAATTATGCGAGTTATCAATCTATAATCTAAATATTTTATATTTTATGTAGACTAAATTTTACTGTTTTGTCTTTGTTTGAACCACAAAATTCAAATTTAATTTTGAACATCCAGATGCACTTTCATTATATATATATTTCTTTTATTTAGTTATATAAGAATTTGGAACTACAAGTTCCTACATACATATGGAAGCAAAATGCATAAAAAGGAAATAATGGAAACTTAAGATACTCTGCTCCTAGAAAGGAGGGAACATCCATTCTTATTTGCTGCAACAAAAGAAATAAAGAAATAAAAGATTTGGACAAACACTTAATCTTGGTATTTCATGTTTGGTTTCTTTGTTCGGTTTGGTCACTTCATACACTTGGGAATAGGAAGGCCACAATATATGATTAAATTGTCAAGATATACACCATTCTTTTGAAGATCCTGATGAAAGGAACACAAACATGATGGCGATGTTAATTTCGGATTAGGACAGCACTGTTTCTTAAATGCACCAATTTGGGGAAACACTTTATCATTGCATCTTCGAAGCTCAGGAAGATCGCAATTACCGGCAGCGGCAACTTTGAACGGAGTCAGAAATGATGTCAAGAGTATGACAAAGGTGAAGGCGATGGACAATACCGTAATGTTCTTCATGTTTGATTGATTAGTAGCTAGTGTAAATTTATTGAAATAATTAGTTTTGAAGAAAATAGTTTCTATGTTTTCCTTTAAATAAGAAACTCACGTGTCTAATTAACCTTGTACTATTTCTTAATTTAGAAATCAATTAAAAAAAAAATAGAATTTGACTTGATCAAAAGACCGATTCAACAGGATGTGAGGTGGAGTTCTTGATTTGGTATTTATTGCATAATGTAAAATGCATGCGTCTTGATTCGTTACTCGTTAGGCAACTTGAACGTGTTGGAGCAAACAAATTCTTAAAGGACATAGAAATGAAAATGCTTCGTCCAAAAAAAAAAAAATTTGAAAAATGCATTACAGAACTTTTGTGATGTATATCGCCCGGTTTCAGAGCAGGGTTAAGCCAGTTCTGGATATGCATGGGAAGCTCGTACTAAAGATTTTTTTTAAGCCCTCCTGTAAGAACTTTAACACAGCTTAGAGCTTGCCGGTCAAGCAACCAGTTTTTGGACGAAAGTGATAATTACAAATGCTCTTGCATCTCCATTATCTAGGCTTTAGGTTGTACCATACATTTATGTGATTTCATATCAAAATGTGATATAGAGGACTAGTCTGATATAAGAATCTCACATATGATTCTCTCTTGTATTCATTCTCTAGATCTATGTACATAAGACAAGTGAGAACAACCCGAATCAAAGAACCAAAGATTGACCAACTCAACTAATAGTTGCTGAGCTATTAACAGAGCTACGATCCACTACAAACATCCTTGGGTAATTAAGATGCTCATGCACTAAACTAACAACAAGGCTTCTCAGTGGCAATTAAAGCTTTATTTGAGTATCCAAAGATATCTTCTAATCGCAAATCAACTTACCTTGAGTCGCAAGGAATTGGAATGCTCAGCAGCGGAGGAGTTGAGGGTTTACCTAAGATTTCTTCTACTTCGTAAGTCGTAACTGTATAATAATACTAACTTTTGTTGAAAACTATCTACATTTTGCTATATATATATATATACTATATTAGGACCCGTATATATGCGGGTTTATAATAAGATATTTTATAACTCGTGAAAAAACTTTAAAATGAAAAATTAAATTAAATCATCCATGAAAATAAATAACATAAAATTTAGAAACAAAGTTTCCGATAAAATAAATATATATTATGAAAGAAAAATTTGATGGAGCATATACAATAAATAACTTTAGAAACGATTATTGGACTTTTGATTTTTGATATGTAATTGACTTATACTACCAAATTATTTATATATAGGTGAAAAATTATAGTTTTTTTTTCCTTTTAGGATTAGTAATCCATTATTTTATTTTATTAATCTAGATAGAAAAACTAAGAATATTTTTTAGAAAAAAGGCCACAATAATATTTTTGGCACTTCCATTTTATGATTAGTAGAATCAGGCATGTTTCATTTTTACATGTTTTTACAGTGCTCATGAATATGAAGGAAACAAATGAAGATTATTATATATCATAGGCTACATCAAAAGATGCTAAGATAAGAATGAAAATAGAACCAATAAGTAGACATTTCAAGGACATGGGCTACATCAGAAGAAGATGGTTAATTAGATGTAGAATGTAAATGATTAACTGGTGAAACAGAGAGGAATAGAGTTTTAAAAGTTGTGAGAGAAAACTGCTTAGGAGAGTTGTAGGAAAACTTTACTTGTTACACATTTTTTGTTTTTGTTTTTTAAATATTTTTCATGCCATTATAACATTACAAGTGTGTCCTGACCATATGGGTTGTGACAATACCTTTCAATGGATACATAGTGATTTATTGAATGAGGAAAAACTGTGAAGAAATGTTGCGAAACTATAGCGTTCTTCCAATGATATCTCTCTGGTAACTTGGTTTGTTGTGCAGATTTTTTGTAAGGTTCTTGAGGAGACTGGACTTTTCAATTCTTGCCAGCACTAGACACAGTGCTGCTACGCCAGAAGTTCATGGTACGGTGTAGGAATACTGATACCAGGAGTGTCTGGAGGCATCTCAGGCAAAACATCGTTTCCTTCAAGATAGTTCATCACTTGTGTCATGCTAGGCCGGTCATCTGGATTGTACTGTGCACAGAGTAGCCCAAGCTTCAATACCATCTCAATCTCTTTGCAGACGTAATCTCCTTCCAGTCTAGCATCTCGGGCACCGACCAAGTTCCCTCTTTTCGAGCATTGACACACCCAGCTGATGAGATTGAACTCTTCAGGCTTCCCCGGATACTCTATGAACATTCTCCCACAGGCAAACTCAAGTAGTAATGCCCCAAACGAATAAACATCGGCTTTTGTTGTCGGCATCCCTGTGATGATAAGCTCTGGAGCCACATACCCTACGCTACCAAGCATGGGGTTCCTGTTTGTGCCGAATATAGCCAGACCAAAGTCTAGCCGACCGTTTAAATCCTCGTCCAAGAGCACGTTTGTTGCTTTTACATCTCTGTGGAGAACGATCTGCTCGTGCAGATAGAGAAGAGCCGAGGCCACTCCCTTGATGATGTGAAACCTTTGTGACCAACTAAGCTTAGGCTTCTAATCGATGTTTGCTATGAGCAGGTAATATTTCCGCTTTATGACTTAACATTCACAGTGACAAGTTAGAAATGTTCATGAATTTCGTCTCTTAGCCCCGGGGATTTAACATAAATCCTTGAAAACTACAGGTTGGTCCTGACATGCTTGTCAGTGGATTTCTTCAGCCCATACCAGACCTTTTACCTGTTATCCCTTCGGAGGACGCAACTTTCGAGATCGACCCCAGTGTTAACCCCTTTGAATCTAGTATCATATTCTTCTACAAAACATGGGACCTTTATGGAAGCTTTTCAAATTTTTCTCCGCATCCAATTCGAATGCCCTATGGCCAGGAGAATGATGATTACAGAACATGGTCCAGTGTGGAGCATTACTATCAGGTACTACAATGTCCATGTAAATTGTATCTTGTTCTTTCAAAATGACATAATGTCTTGGTCCATTACCCAAAACCTGAAGGCAAACAAGTTTGTTGGGGAAGAAAATCCGTTGGCACATGACTGCGTTGAGAAAATAAGAACGGCAAGAAGTCCAGAGGAGGCTGCTCTGATAGGCAGATCAAAGCAGAGACAGCAACCTGAATTGGTATGAATAAAAAGTTCAATTGTCCAGTTTCAAGCAATAAAACAGTTGTCACTTGCTTGTTGATCTCTCAAGATTGTTCTTTAGGGAATCAATAATACTGCGCTTTAATGGTTGTTTTAGGTTCGGGACGACTGGGAAGATGTGAAGATAGAAGTAATGTACATGGCTCTGAAATGCAAGTTCTCGACTTATCCTCACTTGAAATCAATGTTGCTTTCGACCGCTGGATCGGTTCTTGTGGAGGCTTCACCGCACGATCTATTCTGGGGAGGTGGCCGCGACGGAGAAGGGCTCAACTATCTTGGCCGACTACTTATGCAGCTTCGTTCTGAGTATATTGGCGAATCCTCTGTTTCTGCTAAAACGCTTCTTTGGCCTGATGGGATGTTGATAGTCTTTCATATTTATTCCAAAAAATTATTAATAAAATTATCAGGTTTCTTCAAAAAATTATTAATAAAATTACCAGTTTTCTTCAATGTTGATGATTGTGATACGTCACAAGTTAATCAATTAGATTTTGAAACATGTAAAAAAAAATTTCAATTAGATTTAAAGACATAATATTAACAATAAAAAGAAAATTTAGAACTGTTTCATCATCTTTAAAGGTAAAGTTAATTAAAAAAAAAAATTTTAAAAAATGTATAATTGATTCCTAATTTTAAAAACTAAAGTTACTAAACAAAAAATAATTATATTTATCTTAAAATACAAAGATAATAAAATTAATAATAATAAATTACTTTGTATGAAAAAATAAATATATGAGTGTTTAAATAATACAAAATACATCTCATTCGAATAAGAATATGAAAATTAAATGTTTGAAAATATGTGATAATTTTTAATTAAAAACCAAATAATATAATAAAAATAAGAGAGTCAAAATGAATAAATAATTGTTAGGTTTCTCTATAGCTGGTTTTGCGTTGGCGGTCTCCACCTTATATTATTTATTTTCACAGGAGGTCTAATTTTATTTTTTTATTTTTTCGTTAATAATTTTTTTTCCCACTGGTTATAATATATTTAACTATAAATTCGCGTATACCAGATCCTAATCTAGTTATTAATAACTAAAAATCATAAATCAATTACATGAGCCAAAATTCGAATTGAATTACTATAATAAATTCAACCATGAAATAATAATATTTTTAATTTATTGTATGAACTGTAATTTAAACTATATAATTATACGAGTCATAATATGCGAGTTATCAATCTATAATCTAAATATTTTATATTTTATCAGTATATTACGCTATACCTAATGTTTTAATATTCATGGAACATCACCTAATTACAATAAAAATAAGAAGATAATCTCTTTTTCTAATAATATTTAAATTATTTCGCCTCAAAATTTACTCAAATGTATTGAAAATCTTCCTCTTTTTCAAGCTTCATTATAGTTAAATCATATCCAACACTGATAGACTAAATTTTACTGTTTTGTCTTTGTTTGAACCACAAAATTCAAATTTAATTTTGAACATCCAGATGAACTTTCATTATATATATATATTTCTTTTATTTAGTTATATAAGAATTTGGAACTACAAGTTCCTACATACATATGGAAGCAAAATGCATAAAAAGGAAATAATGGAAACTTAAGATACTCTGCTCCTAGAAAGGAGGGAACATCCATTCTTATTTGCTGCAACAAAAGAAATAAAGAAATAAAAGATTTGGACAAACACTTAATCTTGGTATTTCAGGTTTGGTCTCTTTGTTCGGGTTGGTCACTTGATACACTTGGGCATAGGAAAAGTACAAGTCGTCAATAAATTGTCAAGATGTCCACGATCTACCGAAGGATTATGATAAAAGGAACACACACATGATGGCGATGACAATTTCGGATTATGACAGCATTTTTTCTCAAATAAACCCATATTGGCTCTAGTATGCCATTCAACATTGCATCTTTTAAGCTCATTGGGATCGCAATTACCGGCACCGGCAGCTTTGAACGGAGTCAGAAATGATGCCAAGAGTATGACAAAGGCGATGGACAATACCGTAATGTTCTTCATTGATTGATTGATTAGTA
This sequence comes from Eutrema japonicum, assembly GCA_030161315.1. NCBI lineage: Eukaryota > Viridiplantae > Streptophyta > Magnoliopsida > Brassicales > Brassicaceae > Eutrema > Eutrema japonicum. The sequence goes on from BSQW01000006.1 coordinate 42,269,044, forward strand.
GCTAGTGTAAATTTATCGAAATAATTAGTTTTTATGTTTTCCTTTAAATAAGAAACTCAAGTGTCTATAAATAAAAGAGAATGATAATTCTGTTTTTAATTTTAATTTTTTTTTTTTAATAACCTTGTATTATTTCTTAATATAGAAATCAATAAAAACAAATAGAATTTGACTTGATCAAAAGACCGATTCAAAAGGAAGTGAGGTGAAGTTCTTGATTTGGTATCTATTGCATAATGTAAATGAAAAATGCTTGTCTAAACTAGACTGAGCAAACGAGTCATTCTTAAAGGACATAGAAATGAAAAATGCATTACAGAACTTTTGTGACGTATATCGCCGGTTTCAGAGCAGGGTTAAGCCGGTTCTGGTTGTGGGAAGCTCGAACTAAAGATGGTTGCTGAGCTATCAACAGAGCAACCTAAACTCTCCTAAAGGCCCAATTCAGAATGCCCTCTCCTTCAGCTTCCTTTTGTAATCTCTTAACCAACTCAACTAATAGTTGCTGAGCTATCAACAGAGCTACGATCCACTACAAACCACCTTGGGTAATCAAGATGCTCATGCACTAAACTAACAACAAGGCTTCTCAGTGGCAATTAAAGCTTTATTTGAGTATCCAAAGATAGCAAATCAACTTACCTAAAAACTAACAACAAGGCTTCAAATTTTATTTCATTAGCTAAAAAGTCAAAAACCAATACAACAACAACAACAACAAAAAAAAAAAACAGAGGAAAACGGAAACAATGTAAGAAAAAGAAAAAAACAGAGTAGTGATGTGAGTCTAGTGCTCGACCTTGTAGACGTTTCTCTAGCTTTCATTAAATCGTGGTTTCTCTTCTTCAGTTACTTTAGCTGTAGCAGTCTCTCCTTCCTTACACTACAGAACAACCAAATGTGGGATCAGCGTCTGATACAAACACTTGAACTGAATCAGAAAAACAAAACACATACTACTAATACTCAAATTCATATGATTGTGGAAGCACAAACCTTGGAATAATAAATTGTTTCAGCGACCCTCAAAAAGGACGGTAACGGTATCCAACTCAGTACAATTATCTGATGTGCTTGCTACTAGCGTTGCCTCTTCGTTAACTATTTCTTCCGAATCGAATAAGAATTCAGTAGGAGTTGCATTTCCTTCAAGACATTGTACTACTTTGTTCATTGTAGGCCTGTTTTCCGGGTTATTATCCGAGCATATCATCCCAATATTCAAAAGCATCATGGCCTCTTCTTCTCCAAAGTTGCCTACAAGTCGACTATCAATGGCATCCTCCATTAAACAACCTCTGCGGCCGCAGTTGGCAACCCACTGAACCAAATTAACCTCATCGCTTGGTCTACTTGAATCGATGGGTCTCCTACCACAAATAACCTCGAGCACAAATGCTCCAAAGGCGAAAACGTCAGTCATTGTTGTGGGCACTCCCATTGTGGTTAACTCTGGAGCCATATACCCTACAGTCCCTACCACACTTGTGTTTTCGAGAGTCGTGCCACGATCTTGAAACTTGGCAAGACCAAAATCTCCAAGTTTCCCATTCAGATTCGCATCTAAGAGGACGTTGCTCCCTTTGATGTCTCTGTGCAGTATAACTTGAACCCAGCCTTCATGGAGGTAATGAAGGGCAGAGGCTACTCCCTTCACTATATGTACTCTCTGAGACCAACTCAGGCTGTTACCATGTAACAAGTAACCAGAAACACTACCATTGGCCATATACTCGTAGACCAACAGAAACTCTCCTTTGATCCTACAATAGCCTAGCAGCTGAACTACGTTCCTGTGTCCCAGTCTCCCCAACGTAGCTATCTCTGCAACATACTCTTTCATTCCCTGTCGTGAGCCAAGGGAGATTCTCTTAACTGCTATTTGAGTACCATCAGGTAAGTCTCCTTTGTAAACCTTCCCGAAACCTCCTACTCCTAGTACCCGATTCTCCTTGAAACCTCTGGTTGCTCTGTAGAGGGTCCTGAAGGAGAATCTTTGGGGGCTATATTCCTGTTCCCACTGTTCAAACTCCTCTGCGTACTTCTTTTTAAAGTAGAGATACAGCATCCCGCTTGGTATCAGCAGAATTACTATAGCTGATATAACAGAGATTATAATCACTTGACCTTGAGTGAGTGCAGGTGAAGAGTGTGGAGGCTGATGGGGAGGGAGATCCAAAACTTTAGCAATGTCAAGACTTTCTGCTTTCCCGCCTATTGACAGTGACCATCCAAGGATATATTGATGACTTCTTCTGAGTCTACTCGTGGAACCAGAGAAACCGAAATACATCTGCTCCTTGAAGATTTTGGAAAGGTCTATAGATATGGACAGAAGAGGAATGCTTGGTTTTCGGATTCCGAACGGAGCAAGAGTTACATTTAGAAACCTCTGCTCTCCATCATATTCTATCCAGGCATGAATTCTCTCTCTGCTTCCGAGCAACAGGGTTCTATTCATCCTTGTTGTATCATCAAAGTAACTAGTATTCTCATACTTGACCGATACTATACTATTGATATCTATCCCAATATGGTTATCACTTTTATCAAGAGCTTCATGGTTTTCATTGGTGTCAAACTCTATGGCAAGGATGTGATTATCGGTTCTGTTATCGTTCGTCTTATTGAATATCCCTAGATATGATCCTGCAGCGGCATACCTTAGATCATTGGTGGGAGAGACAAGAAACGCCATACCTTGGCCGTAGATTTTAGTGCCACTCTCTTTGCTTTCAGTGCCACTGTCTTCTGGAATGATGGCAAATACGAATTCAGTTGAAAAAGAAAAGGAAGTGTTTATGAAACTGATGGGTGTACTGATGAAAGCATGCCCAGTTGCTTTCTCTGAACTGTTGGTAATTTTTAAACGACCATCTTCAATAGTTGCTAATCCATCGACGAATAGATCTGATTCTTCGAAGTGGTAACTCACAAACTGTCGATTGTCTTGAGCTAACACTGTAGATAATACAAGAACGGAAGTAAACATCCAGAAACTCTGTGAGGCCATCTTCAAGGCTATGAATTTTCTTTCAGTTTCTTTATGTTCAGTTGTGGGGGATTCGTTTTAACTCTTTTTGTTCTTCTATAGTTAGTTAGGCTTGGCTGAACCAAGTTGTCTCCTCCTAATAATGCTTTCAAGACTTTCAACAGTTTAATATTGACAATTTCTCTTCATAATGCATGGGATGTTTTTTCTCTTTTTCTTGTTGTTGCTTATCAAGCAGGTGTTTAGTCTCTTGAAATCTTGACCTTGAAAAGTTTTTGTATAAGGCTTTGCCCGTATATTAGATGCTCAAATAACGTTAAACATGTAAAAAGTTACAAATATCTTAATGCTACAAGTTCGTTCACTAGTGACAAGCTGTTTTGTGACTTTAACTAATCCTCATCATAACGAACATTGCTCATCTTCTATAGCGGATGTAGTGAGCAGACCAAAATATCAAAGGTCAGAGGTTTCGTTTGACAAGTCCGAGTTGCTAGACAAGAAAAGCTTATGACTTGTGAACCAATAAAAGGGTTTGAACCAACCTTTTTCAGCGGAAAATCAGGACCACTCAAAAATATGGACATATATACATTGCTAAAGAATAGAGTTGTAACCAGTAAGTGTGCTTTAGAGGCATGCTAAACTAACTCCAGACCACACAAAATTAAAACAAAACACTGTATATACATATGCATATACAACATTTAACAAAATCTAGTTGCGAGATAACTCTCTAACCTCAGTGTTTCAAGCATTTGAAAAGTTTATCACGCGGATTGTGATAACAATCAGAACCTCTGCAGCAAAGAGGAGGCAGGCAGGTGGTTAGTAATTCCAGAAAATCTGGTCTCTCCGAAACTTTTTCTTGAGATAAACTCCAATTAGCTTTCTATACGTCCAGTTTTTCCGTTGACTGAACTCCAAAACAGCTTCCGAGCTAAGATGGAAATCCCCTTTTCCCAGTACTTCAAATGCAAGTGGGTCAGTTAAGACAGCAGGAGGATCGTCCAAGTTCATTCGGTTGTATACAAACTCCAAATTTCTTGATAGTCGCCTATCCATGTATGCATCTACCACGCATCCGAAACTCACAAGATCCGGAACAATGTTCAAACGTCTCATATGTTCGAGAGTGAGATGCAGATCCCAGAAAAGAGCCATCCTCGAAAACGCAAGGGCGCGGATGTTAAAGGTGGTAAGGTCAGGAGAGAAGCCCGCGCCAAGCATTCCAATGAACTCTCTCTGCAGGCTTTTCATCTTAAACTCAGCTGCGTATGACAGTAACACAGAATTCCACAAGACATTTCCAAGATTTCTTCTACTACCAAGACCAACGTCTGACAAAAACTCACGTAGCCGATAAAACTTCCTTTGTTTCAAGTATGCTAACAACACAGCCCTTATTTCTTCTTCCTCGATCACAACTCCAGACTTCCTAAGCCGGCCATAAGCCTGCTCCATCTTTTCTAAGGTACCAAAAGAGCTATAGTATCTGACAATTGCATTAGCAGTGCCAGAATCTACAGAGATTTCCTTCGAATCCAATTCATCTATAGTATCCTCCATCAATTGCAACTTACCATTCTTTCCAAAACAGCAAATAGCAAGTGAGCATACGACGGGAAGCAGCTCAGGACGCCTTGCACCTATTTCCTTGGTGATTTTGGCAACTTCACTAAAACAACCAATCTGCTCATAAGCAGACATCAGCTTGGAGATGAAAAAGAGATCAGGCACGAAAGAGCTGTTTAATATCTCCTCCCAGATACTACGTGCTCGAAGAACAGAACCACTCTCAGCAAAGCAGAGCATAAGAGCGGAAAGGGTTCTATAGTTAGGCAGCAAGTTGTCTGATTTCATTCGGATAAAAACCTCGTGAGCTACATCAGGCAAGCTTCTCTTGCTTAAGCTTTCGATCAGTGGAGCATAGTCTACGACTTTGATCTTTCGGCTGAAATCTCCAGAAAGCTTCGAGTCCTTGATCAACTGCACAGAGGTAGATACCAAATCCACGATGTGAAGCCTACTCGCTCGGCCTAAAATCAAAATTAAGAACCGACATAGGCATCAACAAGTTTGATTTCACCGGAAATTTCGAGAAGACGAATCTATGGAACGAGATAAGAGCTTGAGACGGTGGGTTCTAAAAGAGCGGTGATGAGATAGATTGAGCCCCGTCGTAAGAAGCGTCGACATTGTTATCGTCGCCGGTGACGCAGATGATAAAGACACGAATTGAGAGAGAAGGTTTAAAACTTGAAGAGAAGATAAAATCAACCTAAGAAGCACGGAATCGGAAACGGTGCGGAATCGATCGGAATCACGATTCCCAAAAAGGAGCGTTTGGCATCGCTGCTGAAACGCACGCTTCTGGGTTGGAATCGACTGTGTGTAGATCGGAAGCGTTAAATTCATTCTTTTTGACGCCGGCGGTTTGACGAACAAGATGAAGACGACATGATGATGTTTTGGGCCTTTAATTTTGTTTGTTGGGCCAATTATTTTAGTCCAATTTGTCCAACATGCAATTTAATTATATTAGGATTTTAATTGTTTTGAAATTTAAAAAAAATTGTATTTATCTGAATTTTACAATATACATAACTAATGATTATACATAAAATTGTCAATTTGTAATAATTTGTCTATTTAACTCATTTTGCAAAGAATTAAAATATAATTCGGACTAACCCACAAAAACTTATAATCGTGAAAACATAACTCTAATATGCACCGTTAAATAACTCTAGTTTTTGTGGTTTGTCTAACTTTTTTATAAAATTAATAAAATATTTTACAACTTTTGTTTTGATATATATTCAAATAAATATAATAAATTCTAGTGAAAAATATAGCAAGATTTTGAATAGATTTTTTTTCTTTGAATATATATGAATTGATTATTATTTTAAAATATATATTGTTAAAAATAATTAAGAAATTAAATAATAAATAACTTTTTAATGAAAAATATATACTTTCCATATTCTAATCAATAATTTTAAAAACCTATTATATAATTTCCTATTTTAATTATTCTTTATTATTTGTAATGACATTTCATGTAATAACTTACAAAAAAAATTCATTTTTAAAAATGTCTTCTTAAATAATATTATAGAGATTTTTTTAAAGAAATTGTTTTGAAATTTAAGAAAATTGTTTTTATCTGAATTTTACAATATAGCTAACTAATGATTATAGATAAAGTTATCAATTTAATTTGTCTATTTAATCCGTTTTGCACTTAACTAAAATATTATTCGGGTTAATCCACAAAAACTTATAATCTTAAAAACATAAATCAAATATGCACCGTTAAATGACTCCAATTTTTGTGGTTAGTCTACGAACTTTAAAAAAAAATAGTTTTCTTATGTCTAACTTTTTATAAAATTAGTAAAATATAATAGTATTTTGTTTTGATATATATTCAAATAAAATATAATAAATTATAGTGAAAAAATAGCAAGATTTTGAATGGATTTTTTCTATATGAATTGATTATTATTTTAAAATACATAGTATTAAAAGTTATTAAAAATTAAATAATAAATAACTTTTTAATGCAAAATATATATTTTCCATATTCTAATCAATAATTTTAAAAATGTATTATATCATTTTCTTTTTTAATTATTCTTTATTATTTGTAATGGCATTTCATGTGAGAACTTACAAAACAAAGTTCATTTTTAAAAATGACTTCTTAAATAATATTATAGAGATTTTTGTAAAGAAATTGTTTTAAAATTTAAGAAAATTATTTTTATCTGAATTTTACAATATAGCTAACTAATGATTATAGATAAAGTTGTCAATTTATAATAATTTATCTATTTAACCCGATTTGCAGTGAACTAAAATATTATTCGGGCTAACCCACAAAAACTTATAATCTTGAGAACATAACTCTAATATGCACCGTTAAATGACTCTAGTTTTTGTGGTTAATCTACAAATTTTTTTTAAAAATAGTTTTCTTGTGTCTAACTTTTTATAAATTAGTAAAATATAATAGTCTTTTGTTTTGATATATATTCAAATAAAATATAGTGAAAAATATAGCAAGATTTTGATTAGTTTTTTTTTCTTTGAATATATATGAATTGATTATTATTTTAAAATATATAGTATTAAAAATAATTAAGAACTTAAATAATAAATAACTTTTAATGCAAAATATATACTTTCCATATTCTAATCAATAATTTTAAAAGACTATTATATCATTTCATATTTTAATTATTCTTTGTTATTTGTAATTACATTTCATGTAATAACTTACAAAACAAAGTTCATTTTTGAAAATATCTTCTTAAATAATATTATAAAGATATGTTTATTTTATATTTTAATAACTTTTTCATAAACCTAATAAAAAAATACTTAATTATCGATTGAAGGAAAGAGACCAAAAGTTCGGTAAGTCTGAAACTTTTTCATAGATCATAAACTAAAAGAAGCAAATGTAATTCTAATTTACAATATTTAAATTATGTATTAGATTTTTTTTGTTCAAATATTTTTTGTAATATAATTTTATGCTTGGTCATTATATGTATGTATATATATATATATATATATATATATATATATATATATATATGCTTCCAACACGTATCCATTTTCTAATTTTTTTTTAAACTCGCTTCCTCTTCCGCATACTTGCTTCCAATTCCATGCAGCTTAGGTTTTGAGGTAGTTTCCGGTGGTCATCGTGATCATATGGTGGCTTAATGTTGCTTTGTACAAATCTTAACATATTTGTTGTGGGAACGATGACTCCAATGGAAACCGTCATGGAATCAATAGTCTAGGGATGGCTTCATTACCAGAGGATGTGGTAAGGTCATTTCAAATGGAAGAAAATCAAAGTCAAAGTATTTCAAAATGACTATGATACGGAAGTGTTGGTATCAGATTGTCGAAGTTCCAAATATATTATTGGAAGTATAGGTAGGCATTTCGGTTTAATTTTGGGTTCGGTTTGGGTTCGGTTCGGTTCGGTTGATTCGGGTTGAATAAAACTCTAGCCGAACTCAACAGAAATAAGCTTGGTTCGGTTTGTGTTTGGTTTGGGTTTAGTTCGGTTTGGTTTAATTCGGTTGAAATTTGGTTTGGTTTTTAAAAAATCAACTTATAAAAACAAAAATCCTACGAAGCCATAAAAAAATATTTCCTAAAAATCTAAAACCAAAATGAAACTATTCCACTTAATAATAATAAAAAAAAATCAGTAGCTTCGTCTCTCCTATGCCACCAAAATAAACATGCAACAAGTCAATAATTTAAATATAAGTTAATTATACAAGCCAATATTTATTCATCTTTTATATGAGCCATTATAGGTTTATAGCATTAATATAAAAGTATATTTTTAATATTATTATTAATTAATTAATTAACAACCGAACCGTTCGGGTTGAGAAAAACTTCAACCGATTGGGTTATATATAGAATATGGTTTGGTTCGGTTCGGTTGAAGTTCGGTTGGTTTGGTTTGGTTCGGTTCGGTTTTTTTGCCCACCCCTAGTTGGAAGCATAGGGTTTTGTTATGCGGTGCCAAGAGATCCAACCTACGCACGCAACTCGCATCAGATTAAGATCGAATACAGAGAATGAAAATAATTGATTTCGTAATCCGTTAGCGAGTAAGGTTTCTCATGGAAAACATCGTTAAATTCACTTTTTTTGTTATATATATTTTTACTATATGGCACATATGTCTGCTTATGTAATAATTTGTTTTCCGAAAGTTTTGTATGACTTTGTAATCATAATTTGAAATCAATGAAATTATTTGCCGTACAAAAATATAGAAATGATAATATTTAATTTACTGTATAAAATGTATTTTTTTTAAAAAAAAAATAATATATATATATATGTATATATATATATATATATTAGGTTTTGCATCTACGTTACGTGTGAGTATTTTTTAATATTATTTTGATAAAATCATATGCCATATCAAGAAAATAAGTTTTTTTTTATAATTTCAGTTTCATCCTCGTTAAATATGTTTTCTATGAAAACAACAAAAAAGTAATAAAATTAAAAGTTATTATATTTTCTTGGCTAGTTTAACCAATACAAATTTCAGATTTAATATACTAAATTTAAAAACAAATTAATAAACACAACTCTTGCTTTTAGATACATGACACCAAAATAATATATGAATATGAATTAGATTTTGAAACTAATTTAAAATCACAAAAGGTAACAAATTAAATATATTTGTTTGTCAGTTTTATTTAGAAGAGGTAAAGACCGGACTTTTGTCCGACAAATTGTGGTAATTTTTAAATTATTTTTTTAATGATTATACATCACTTATTCCAATGAGAGTGTGAATAAATTTTTTCATCATATTCAGTTTCATTCTCGTTATATCTATTTTCCATGAAAACAACAAAAAAGCAAGAAAATCAAAAACTATTCTCTTTTCTTAGCTATTTTAATCAATACAAATTTTCAATTTAATTTACAAATTGAAAAGCAAACTAATAAGCACAAATATTTATCTTGTATTTATGAACAAACTAATTTTGATACCAAGACAATATATAAATATGAAGTGAACTTTGAAACAAATTTATAATAAGAATACCGAAAAAGTAAATATTGTTTTTGTAAGTTTTACCTTGAATAGATAAAAATCCAGAATTTTGTCAAGTGACATATTGGTTGTGGTAACTTTTCAATGGTTATTCGATGAGATCATGAACCTAAGTGATGAAGAATTAATTCTCATACTTAGGGGTCATTGCAAAAAATAGCCGAATAAAAAATATAATTTCTTCTATCATTTTCGCACTATCTATATTTCATGCGATCGTGTGAAAATTTTTTATGGACATGTGGTAAAAATTTAGACGCTTGGAAAGCCTTAGAATCAAGAAACTTTAAGTTTTATAAGTAACATATATATTTATATAGATAATAAATAATGTTTGTAATAAAAATGATGGCAAAACTATTTTATCATAATAAATAAAGTGTTTCTCTAAACGTGGGGTATACAATATACACACATACAAAGAGATTTTACTATTATATTTATATACTTAAGACTACTATTTTAAATAAAGAAATTTTTCTAATTTAATATTATGTTGGTTTTTTGCAGTTAATGAAAAATTTGTACATGTGTCGCGATCATGCATGTTACTAACTTTGAAATATTCTGCTTTATATAATAAAATATGCACGTAACATCACCTAGTTACAATATATTTATAAAAAAACTCATTTTCTAATAATATTTAAATTGTTTTGTCTTAGATTTTACACACATGTATTGAAAATCCAACACTAATATACTAAATTGAAAATCCAAAATCCTCTTTTCAAACTGCATTAAAGTTGTATCATATCCAACACTAATATACTAAATTTTACCGTTTTGTCTTTGTTCACACCACAAAATTCACATTCAAATTTAAGAGCATCATTATTGCAAGGTTCTTAGAGCAAAAAGTGGATTTCTTAACCCAAATTTTTTTTTTAAAAATAATAATAATTGTGAACAGTGCTAAAATCAGTTCTTAAATAAGAACTTTAAGAACCGGTTCTTAAGGGAGTTTTTACACTGTTCTTAGCCACGTGTCAATCCCTAATTTGCCGGATTTTTTTTTTTGCCATATTTGTTTTTGCCAGATTTTATTTTTACTTTTTCTTAACTTTAACTTTAAAAAAAAGTTAAGAAATTTTTTTTTTTTAACTTTTTCTTAACTTCAACTTTAAAATTCTAAACTTGTTAAAATATTATGTTTTTATGTCAACTATGTTTAATTAAAAAAATAAACTCTATTTAAAATAAAACAAAATTATTAGATTTTTTTATTTAAGAACCACTAATACGGTTCTACCAATAAAATAGCAAAAACAGAAGTTTCTTAATAGAGTTTCTTAACTTTAAATTTATAATTAAATAATATTTAAGAAACCCAAATGGGTTTCTCCCAATAATGATGCTCTAAGCATCTTAAGACTTTTTCTTTTTAGACAGGTTGTTGTATATGGTTTAAGATGGTTTTTATTTAAAACCGACTCTTTTACACATTTTACATTGGAGCTTCGATTGGTAAGCTGCTACTGCAAGAAGAGAAACGCAATTTCATAATTATTTTATCAACATAAAAAATCAATCAAATTAACATTAAAACCAAAAAAAATATAAAAAATCAACGAAACCAAAATCAGAAAATAACCGAGTTTCACCCTCGGTTTTGATTAAAGCTTGAAACCAAAATCATAATAAATCATCTATATATTATATTTTGTTTCATATTAGTACTATCTTATTATACAAAGTTAAATGTTTCAAAATTACTAACTCAACTGATTTACATCAGTTACTAATAAAAGTTGATGATATAGGCCTCTAAGCGTATCCGCATAAGATTTTAAACAATCAATTTTATTGGTACACATCAATATTCAAAATTAATAAAGTTTCCAATTGCTAATATTATTGTTCAAACAAGAAAAGAAATTATGTATAAAATGTTATAAACAACAAAAAAACCAACATGATAGTTGTTCAAAATTAAGAAAACTTTCAATTTCTAATATTATTGTTAGTAAAAGTATGAAAAAAAGAAAATTATATATAAAATTTCCATTAACAACAAAAAAACCAACATGATATGAAAGTAGGAAAATTTCTTAATTTAAAATAATGGTCTCATTTATATAAATAACTGAAAATAAATATAATAGTAAAATATATTGACATGTGTGTATACGCACACGTTTAGAGAGCATTTTGTTTATTATGATGCAATAATTTTACCACCATTTTTGTTACGAAAATAATTTATTATCTATAAAATAATTTTACCATATAGGGATGTCAAAATGGGTCAAATGAGTGATCCATGACCCATGACCCTAATTGGTCATATGTAAATGGCTCACATGGGCCATGGGTCATGGATGATCCATGACCCATCTAATTACATGAGTCATGAGTGTGACCCATGAAAAACAAAATTTTATTTAAATAAATATTATTAAGAATTTTTAAAAATGAGAAAATTAAAAATAGTAAATAATATTATAATATATTTATATTATGAATTGACAAATTTTTTTTAATTATCGTAAATTGTTAATGAATTCGTAGAACTATTTTATTTGACTAGAAATGTGAAATTACGTTTTTGGAGGGAGAAAAGCAGAATTCTGTTTTTCGCAGGAAAACGCGAAATCACATTTTTGACGAGAAAATGTGAAATCTTGTTTTTGGCAGAAAAACACGGAATCACATTTTTTGGCGGAAAAACGCGGAATCACATTTTTTGGCGGGAAAACGCGAAATCGCATTTTTGGCGGAAAAACGCGAAATCGCGTTTTTGGCGGAAAAACGCTGAATCACGTTTTTGACGGGAAAACGAGAAATCATGTTTTTGGCGGAAAAACGCGGAATCACTTTTTGGCGGGAAAAATGTGAAATCACGTTTTTGGCGGGAAAACGGGTAATCGCGTTTTTGGCTGGAAAAATGTGAAATCACTTTTTGGTGGGAAAACACGGAATTGCGTTTTTGGCGGGAAAATGTGAAATCACGTTTTTGGCGAGAAAATGTGAAATCACGTTTTTGGCGGAAAAATGTAAAATCGTGTTTTTGGCGGGAAAATGTGAAATCGCGTTTTTGGCGGGAAAATGTAAAATCACGTTTTTGGCGAGAAAATGTGAAATCACGGTTTTGGCAGGAAAATGTAAAATCGTATTTTTGGCGAGAAAATATGAAATCGCGTTTTTGGCGGGAAAATGTGAAATCACATTTTGAGCGGGAAAACGTGAGATCGTGTTTTTGGCGGGAAAATGTGAAATCACGTTTTTTTTGTGGAAAAACGCAGAATCACGTTTTTGGCGGAAAAATGTGAAATCACATTTTTGGCGGGAAAATGTGAAATCACGTTTTTGGCGGGAAAATGATGGATTATTGCTTTTTGAGAAAAAATGATGGTATTATAGGTAATATTGTTATGATGTCATGATGATGTCATAATAATGTAATGATGATGTCATAATAATGTGTGATGATGTCATAATAATGTATGATGATGTTATGTTGGTGGGTCAAACGGGTCACCCATTACAAATTGACCAATTTGACCCATGATTCATTTGACCCATGATCCATGACCCATTAACCCATTAGAGTCAAAAAAATTGATCCATTAGGGTCATGGATCAAATTGAATCGACCCATGCCCATGACCCATTTTGACACCCCTAATTTTTTATAAGTAATATATATATATATATATATATATATTTATATATATATATTACTTATAAAAATTGAAATTACTTGATTATGAAGCTTTCCACATAAAATTTTAATTAACCAATAATTATAATTTACATTAATATCTAAATTTTTGTCACATTTCCATAAATATTTTCCACATGATTGCATGAAATATATTGTGCAAAAATGATCGAAGAAATTATATTTTTTATATTCAGCTTGAGATTGCCATAGATCAATGTAGAAGTTCTTTGTTTTGAGTTGTTATTCATTTTCTGAATTTTTATGTAAGTTGTATTGATTTTATGTAAGTTATATTCATTTTCTGAATTTTTATGTAAGTTGTATTCATTTTCTGAATTTTTATGTAAGTTGTATTCATTTTCTGAATTTATATATATATATATATATATATATATATATATATATATATATATATATATATATATATATTAATTTGGAATGGAGTAAGAATCAACATTGTGGATATCTTCCAATAGAAAAGCAGATAATACAGGTTTTATTAGGCTGACATAAAACAACTAGTTTGTAATTTCCTCAGATTTGTCTTGCTAAATCTCATTTTCTTGGAGCTTGTGACACTTGTGTTTATAGCTCATTACTTATCAAGGTTTACTTCTGTTTTTCTCTTAACATAATTTATTTTTCAGGTTGTTGCTTTTGTTGCCCCGAAAATCATCGGTGGGAGGCAAGCGCCATCCCCTGTTGGTGACCTCGGGATTAGAGATGACACAAGCATTAAATCTAATCGATGTTTGCTATGAGCAGGTAATATTTCCGCTTTATGACTTAACATTCACTGTGACAAGTTAGAAATGTTCCTGAATTTCGTCTCTTAGTCCCGGGGATTTAACATAAATCCTTGAAAACTACAGGTTGGTCCTGATATGCTTGTCAGTGGTTTTCTTCAGCCCATACCAGACCTTCTACCTGTTATCCCTTCGGAGGACGCAACTTTCGAGATCGACCCCAGTGTTAACCCCTTTGAATCTAGTATCATATTCTTCTACAAAACATGGGACCTTTATGGAAGCTTTTCAAATTTTTCTCCGCATCCAATTCGAATGCCCTATGGCCAGGAGAATGATGATTACAGAACATGGTCCAGTGTGGAGCATTACTATCAGGTACTACAATGTCCATGTAAATTGTATCTTGTTCTTTAAAAATAACATAATGTCTTGGTCCATTACCCAAAACCTGAAGGCAAACAAGTTTGTTGGGGTCGAAAATCCGTTGGCACATGACTGCGTTGAGAAAATAAGAACGGCAAGAAGTCCAGAGGAGGCTGCTCTGATAGCCATATCAAAGCAGAGACAGCAACCTGAATTGGTATGAATAAAAAGTTCAATTGTCCAGTTTCAAGCAATAAAACAGTTGTCACTTGCTTGTTGATCTCTCAAGATTGTTCTTTAGGGAATCAATAATACTGCGCTTTAATGGTTGTTTTAGGTTCGGGACGACTGGGAAGATGTGAAGATAGAAGTAATGTACATGGCTCTGAAATGCAAGTTCTCGACTTATCCTCACTTGAAATCAATGTTGCTTTCGACCGCTGGATCGGTTCTTGTGGAGGCTTCACCGCACGATCTATTCTGGGGAGGTGGCCGCGACGGAGAAGGGCTCAACTATCTTGGCCGACTACTTATGCAGCTTCGTTCTGAGTATATTGGCGAATCCTCTGTTTCTGCTGAAAACGCTTCTTTGGCCTGATGGGATGTTGATAGTCTTTCATATTTATTCCAAAAAATTATTAATAAAATTATCAGGTTTCTTCAAAAAATTATTAATAAAATTATCAGTTTTCTTCAATGTTGATGATTGTGATACGTCACAAGTTAATCAATTAGATTTTGAAACATGTAAAAAAAAATTTCAATTAGATTTAAAGACATAATATTAACAATAAAAAGAAAATTTAGAACTGTTTCATCATCTTTAAAGGTAAAGTTAATTAAAAAAAAATTATTTTAAAAAATGTATAATTGATTACTAATTTTAAAAGCTAAAGTTACTAAACAAAAAATAATTATATTTATCTTAAAATACAAAGATAATAAAATTAATAATAATAAATTACTTTGTATGGAAAAATAAATATATGAGTGTTTAAATAATACAAAATAAATCTCATTCGAATAAGAATATGAAAATTAAATGTTTGAAAATATGTGATAAATTTTAATTAAAAACCAAATAATATAATAAAAAATAAGAGAATCAAAATGAATAAATAATTGTTAGGTTTCTCTATAGCTGGTTTTGCGTTGGCGGTCTCCACTTTATATTATTTATTTTCACAGGAGGTCTAATTTTATTTTTTATTTTTTCGTTAATAATTTTTTCCCACTGGTTATAATATATTTAACTATAAATTCGCGTATACCAGATCCTAATCTAGTTATTAATAACTAAAAATCATAAATCAATGACATGAGCCAAAATTCGAATTGAATTGCTTTAATAAATTCAACCATGAAATAATAATATTTTTGATTTATTGTATGAACTGTAATTTAAACTATATAATTAAACGAGTCATAATATGCGAGTTATCAATCTATAATCTAAATATTTTATATTTTATCAGTATATTACGCTATACCTAATGTTTTAATATTCATGGAACATCACCTAATTACAATAAAAATAAGAAGATAATCTCTTTTTCTAATAATATTTAAATTATTTCGCCTCAAAATTTACTCAAATGTATTGAAAATCTTCCTCTTTTTCAAGCTTCATTATAGTTAAATCATATCCAACACTGATAGACTAAATTTTACTGTTTTGTCTTTGTTTGAACCACAAAATTCAAATTTAATTTTGAACATCCAGATGAACTTTCATTATATATATATTTCTTTTATTTAGTTATATAAGAATTTGGAACTACAAGTTCCTACATACATATGGAAGCAAAATGCATAAAAAGGAAATAATGGAAACTTAAGATACTCTGCTCCTAGAAAGGAGGGAACATCCATTCTTATTTGCTGCAACAAAAGAAATAAAGAAATAAAAGATTTGGACAAACACTTAATCTTGGTATTTCAGGTTTGGTCTCTTTTTTCGGGTTGGTCACTTGATACACTTGGGCATAGGAAAAGTACAAGTCGTCAATAAATTGTCAAGATGTCCACGATCTACCGAAGGATTATGATAAAAGGAACACACACATGATGGCGATGACAATTTCGGATTATGACAGCATTTTTTCTCAAATAAACCCATATTGGCTCTAGTATGCCATTCAACATTGCATCTTTTAAGCTCATTGGGATCGCAATTACCGGCACCGGCAGCTTTGAACGGAGTCAGAAATGATGCCAAGAGTATGACAAAGGCGATGGACAATACCGTAATGTTCTTCATTGATTGATTGATTAGTAGCTAGTGTAAATTTATCGAAATAATTAGTTTTTATGTTTTCCTTTAAATAAGAAACTCAAGTGTCTATAAATAAAAGAGAATGATAATTCTGTTTTTAATTTTAAATTTTTTTTTTTAATAACCTTGTATTATTTCTTAATATAGAAATCAATAAAAACAAATAGAATTTGACTTGATCAAAAGACCGATTCAAAAGGAAGTGAGGTGAAGTTCTTGATTTGGTATCTATTGCATAATGTAAATGAAAAATGCTTGTCTAAACTAGACTGAGCAAACGAGTCATTCTTAAAGGACATAGAAATGAAAAATGCATTACAGAACTTTTGTGACGTATATCGCCGGTTTCAGAACAGGGTTAAGCCGGTTCTGGTTGTGGGAAGCTCGAACTAAAGATGGTTGCTGAGCTATCAACAGAGCAACCTAAACTCTCCTAAAGGCCCAATTCAGAATGCCCTCTCCTTCAGCTTCCTTTTGTAATCTCTTAACCAACTCAACTAATAGTTGCTGAGCTATCAACAGAGCTACGATCCACTACAAACCACCTTGGGTAATCAAGATGCTCATGCACTAAACTAACAACAAGGCTTCTCAGTGGCAATTAAAGCTTTATTTGAGTATCCAAAGATAGCAAATCAACTTACCTAAAAACTAACAACAAGGCTTCAAATTTTATTTCATTAGCTAAAAAGTCAAAAACCAATACAACAACAACAACAACAAAAAAAAAAAACAGAGGAAAACGGAAACAATGTAAGAAAAAGAAAAAAACAGAGTAGTGATGTGAGTCTAGTGCTCGACCTTGTAGACGTTTCTCTAGCTTTCATTAAATCGTGGTTTCTCTTCTTCAGTTACTTTAGCTGTAGCAGTCTCTCCTTCCTTACACTACAGAACAACCAAATGTGGGATCAGCGTCTGATACAAACACTTGAACTGAATCAGAAAAACAAAACACATACTACTAATACTCAAATTCATATGATTGTGGAAGCACAAACCTTGGAATAATAAATTGTTTCAGCTACCCTCAAAAAGGACGGTAACGGTATCCAACTCAGTACAATTATCTGATGTGCTTGCTACTAGCGTTGCCTCTTCGTTAACTATTTCTTCCGAATCGAATAAGAATTCAGTAGGAGTTGCATTTCCTTCAAGACATTGTACTACTTTGTTCATTGTAGGCCTGTTTTCCGGGTTATTATCCGAGCATATCATCCCAATATTCAAAAGCATCATGGCCTCTTCTTCTCCAAAGTTGCCTACAAGTCGACTATCAATGGCATCCTCCATTAAACAACCTCTGCGGCCGCAGTTGGCAACCCACTGAACCAAATTAACCTCATCGCTTGGTCTACTTGAATCGATGGGTCTCCTACCACAAATAACCTCGAGCACAAATGCTCCAAAGGCGAAAACGTCAGTCATTGTTGTGGGCACTCCCATTGTGGTTAACTCTGGAGCCATATACCCTACAGTCCCTACCACACTTGTGTTTTCGAGAGTCGTGCCACGATCTTGAAACTTGGCAAGACCAAAATCTCCAAGTTTCCCATTCAGATTCGCATCTAAGAGGACGTTGCTCCCTTTGATGTCTCTGTGCAGTATAACTTGAACCCAGCCTTCATGGAGGTAATGAAGGGCAGAGGCTACTCCCTTCACTATATGTACTCTCTGAGACCAACTCAGGCTGTTACCATGTAACAAGTAACCAGAAACACTACCATTGGCCATATACTCGTAGACCAACAGAAACTCTCCTTTGATCCTACAATAGCCTAGCAGCTGAACTACGTTCCTGTGTCCCAGTCTCCCCAACGTAGCTATCTCTGCAACATACTCTTTCATTCCCTGTCGTGAGCCAAGGGAGATTCTCTTAACTGCTATTTGAGTACCATCAGGTAAGTCTCCTTTGTAAACCTTCCCGAAACCTCCTACTCCTAGTACCCGATTCTCCTTGAAACCTCTGGTTGCTCTGTAGAGGGTCCTGAAGGAGAATCTTTGGGGGCTATATTCCTGTTCCCACTGTTCAAACTCCTCTGCGTACTTCTTTTTAAAGTAGAGATACAGCATCCCGCTTGGTATCAGCAGAATTACTATAGCTGATATAACAGAGATTATAATCACTTGACCTTGAGTGAGTGCAGGTGAAGAGTGTGGAGGCTGATGGGGAGGGAGATCCAAAACTTTAGCAATGTCAAGACTTTCTGCTTTCCCGCCTATTGACAGTGACCATCCAAGGATATATTGATGACTTCTTCTGAGTCTACTCGTGGAACCAGAGAAACCGAAATACATCTGCTCCTTGAAGATTTTGGAAAGGTCTATAGATATGGACAGAAGAGGAATGCTTGGTTTTCGGATTCCGAACGGAGCAAGAGTTACATTTAGAAACCTCTGCTCTCCATCATATTCTATCCAGGCATGAATTCTCTCTCTGCTTCCGAGCAACAGGGTTCTATTCATCCTTGTTGTATCATCAAAGTAACTAGTATTCTCATACTTGACCGATACTATACTATTGATATCTATCCCAATATGGTTATCACTTTTATCAAGAGCTTCATGGTTTTCATTGGTGTCAAACTCTATGGCAAGGATGTGATTATCGGTTCTGTTATCGTTCGTCTTATTGAATATCCCTAGATATGATCTTGCAGCGGCATACCTTAGATCATTGGTGGGAGAGACAAGAAACGCCATACCTTGGCCGTAGATTTTAGTGCCACTCTCTTTGCTTTCAGTGCCACTGTCTTCTGGAATGATGGCAAATACGAATTCAGTTGAAAAAGAAAAGGAAGTGTTTATGAAACTGATGGGTGTACTGATGAAAGCATGCCCAGTTGCTTTCTCTGAACTGTTGGTAATTTTTGAACGACCATCTTCAATAGTTGCTAATCCATCGACGAATAGATCTGATTCTTCGAAGTGGTAACTCACAAACTGTCGATTGTCTTGAGCTAACACTGTAGATAATACAAGAACGGAAGTAAACATCCAGAAACTCTGTGAGGCCATCTTCAAGGCTATGAATTTTCTTTCAGTTTCTTTATGTTCAGTTGTGGGGGATTCGTTTTAACTTTTTTTGTTCTTCTATAGTTAGTTAGGCTTGGCTGAACCAAGTTGTCTCCTCCTAATAATGCTTTCAAGACTTTCAACAGTTTAATATTGACAATTTCTCTTCATAATGCATGGGATGTTTTTTCTCTTTTTCTTGTTGTTGCTTATCAAGCAGGTGTTTAGTCTCTTGAAATCTTGACCTTGAAAAGTTTTTGTATAAGGCTTTGCCCGTATATTAGATGCTCAAATAACGTTAAACATGTAAAAAGTTACAAATATCTTAATGCTACAAGTTCGTTCACTAGTGACAAGCTGTTTTGTGACTTTAACTAATCCTCATCATAACGAACATTGCTCATCTTCTATAGCGGATGTAGTGAGCAGACCAAAATATCAAAGGTCAGAGGTTTCGTTTGACAAGTCCGAGTTGCTAGACAAGAAAAGCTTATGACTTGTGAACCAATAAAAGGGTTTGAACCAACCTTTTTCAGCGGAAAATCAGGACCACTCAAAAATATGGACATATATACATTGCTAAAGAATAGAGTTGTAACCAGTAAGTGTGCTTTAGAGGCATGCTAAACTAACTCCAGACCACACAAAATTAAAACAAAACACTGTATATACATATGCATATACAACATTTAACAAAATCTAGTTGCGAGATAACTCTCTAACCTCAGTGTTTCAAGCATTTGAAAAGTTTATCACGCGGATTGTGATAACAATCAGAACCTCTGCAGCAAAGAGGAGGCAGGCAGGTGGTTAGTAATTCCAGAAAATCTGGTCTCTCCGAAACTTTTTCTTGAGATAAACTCCAATTAGCTTTCTATACGTCCAGTTTTTCCGTTGACTGAACTCCAAAACAGCTTCCGAGCTAAGATGGAAATCCCCTTTTCCCAGTACTTCAAATGCAAGTGGGTCAGTTAAGACAGCAGGAGGATCGTCCAAGTTCATTCGGTTGTATACAAACTCCAAATTTCTTGATAGTCGCCTATCCATGTATGCATCTACCACGCATCCGAAACTCACAAGATCCGGAACAATGTTCAAACGTCTCATATGTTCGAGAGTGAGATGCAGATCCCAGAAAAGAGCCATCCTCGAAAACGCAAGGGCGCGGATGTTAAAGGTGGTAAGGTCAGGAGAGAAGCCCGCGCCAAGCATTCCAATGAACTCTCTCTGCAGGCTTTTCATCTTAAACTCAGCTGCGTATGACAGTAACACAGAATTCCACAAGACATTTCCAAGATTTCTTCTACTACCAAGACCAACGTCTGACAAAAACTCACGTAGCCGATAAAACTTCCTTTGTTTCAAGTATGCTAACAACACAGCCCTTATTTCTTCTTCCTCGATCACAACTCCAGACTTCCTAAGCCGGCCATAAGCCTGCTCCATCTTTTCTAAGGTACCAAAAGAGCTATAGTATCTGACAATTGCATTAGCAGTGCCAGAATCTACAGAGATTTCCTTCGAATCCAATTCATCTATAGTATCCTCCATCAATTGCAACTTACCATTCTTTCCAAAACAGCAAATAGCAAGTGAGCATACGACGGGAAGCAGCTCAGGACGCCTTGCACCTATTTCCTTGGTGATTTTGGCAACTTCACTAAAACAACCAATCTGCTCATAAGCAGACATCAGCTTGGAGATGAAAAAGAGATCAGGCACGAAAGAGCTGTTTAATATCTCCTCCCAGATACTACGTGCTCGAAGAACAGAACCACTCTCAGCAAAGCAGAGCATAAGAGCGGAAAGGGTTCTATAGTTAGGCAGCAAGTTGTCTGATTTCATTCGGATAAAAACCTCGTGAGCTACATCAGGCAAGCTTCTCTTGCTTAAGCTTTCGATCAGTGGAGCATAGTCTACGACTTTGATCTTTCGGCTGAAATCTCCAGAAAGCTTCGAGTCCTTGATCAACTGCACAGAGGTAGATACCAAATCCACGATGTGAAGCCTACTCGCTCGGCCTAAAATCAAAATTAAGAACCGACATAGGCATCAACAAGTTTGATTTCACCGGAAATTTCGAGAAGACGAATCTATGGAACGAGATAAGAGCTTGAGACGGTGGGTTCTAAAAGAGCGGTGATGAGATAGATTGAGCCCCGTCGTAAGAAGCGTCGACATTGTTATCGTCGCCGGTGACGCAGATGATAAAGACACGAATTGAGAGAGAAGGTTTAAAACTTGAAGAGAAGATAAAATCAACCTAAGAAGCACGGAATCGGAAACGGTGCGGAATCGATCGGAATCACGATTCCCAAAAAGGAGCGTTTGGCATCGCTGCTGAAACGCACGCTTCTGGGTTGGAATCGACTGTGTGTAGATCGGAAGCGTTAAATTCATTCTTTTTGACGCCGGCGGTTTGACGAACAAGATGAAGACGACATGATGATGTTTTGGGCCTTTAATTTTGTTTGTTGGGCCAATTATTTTAGTCCAATTTGTCCAACATGCAATTTAATTATATTAGGATTTTAATTGTTTTGAAATTTAAAAAAAATTGTATTTATCTGAATTTTACAATATACATAACTAATTACATAAAATTGTCAATTTGTAATAATTTATATATTTAACTCATTTTGCAAAGAATTAAAATATAATTCGGACTAACCCGCAAAAACTTATAATCGTGAAAACATAACTCTAATATGCACCGTTAAATAACTCTAGTTTTTGTGGTTTGTCTAACTTTTTTATAAAACTAATAAAATATTTTACAAGTTTTGTCTTGATATATATTCAAATAAATATAATAAATTCTAGTGAAAAATATACCAAGATTTTGAATAGATTTTTGTTCTTTGAATATATATGAATTGATTATTATTTTAAAATATTTATTGTTAAAAATAATTAAGAAATTAAATAATAAATAACTTTTTAATGAAAAATATATACTTTCCATATTCTAATCAATAATTTTAAAAACCTATTATATCATTTCCTATTTTAATTATTTTTTATTATTTGTAATGACATTTCATGTAATAACTTACAAAAAAAATTTCATTTTTAAAAAAAATTTCTTAAATAATATTATAGAGATTGTTTTTAAATAAATTGTTTTGAAATTTAAGAAAATTGTTTTTATCTGAATTTTACAATATAGCTAACTAATGATTATAGATAAAGTTATCAATTTAATTTGTCTATTTAATCCGTTTTGCACTTAACTAAAATATTATTCGGGTTAACCCACAAAAACTTATAATCTTAAAAACATAAATCAAATATGCACCGTTAAATGACTCTAGTTTTTGTGGTTAGTCTACGAACTTTAAAAAAAATAGTTTTTTATGTCTAACTTTTTATAAAATTAGTAAAATATAATAGTATTTTGTTTTGATATATATTCAAATAAAATATAATAAATTATACTGAAAAAATAGCAAGATTTTGAATGGATTTTTTCTATATGAATTGATTATTATTTTAAAATATATAGTATTAAAAGTTATTAAGAAATTAAATAATAAATAACTTTTTAATGCAAAATATATATTTTCCATATTCTAATCAATAATTTTAAAAGTGTATTATATCATTTTATTTTTTAATTATTCTTTATTATTTGTAATGGCATTTCATGTGATAACTTACAAAACAAAGTTTATTTTTAAAAATGACTTCTTAAATAATATTATAGAGATTTTTGTAAAGAAATTATTTTAAAATTTAAGAAAATTGTTTTTATCTGAATTTTACAATATAGCTAACTAATGATTATAGATAAAGTTGTCAATTTATAATAATTTATCTATTTAACCCGATTTGCAGTGAACTAAAATATTATTCGGGCTAACCCACAAAAACTTATAATCTTGAAAACGTAACTCTAATATGCACCGTTAAATGACTCTAGTTTTTGTGGTTAGTCTACAAACTTTTTTTAAAAATAGTTTTCTTGTGTCTAACTTTTTATAAAATTAGTAAAATATAATAGTCTTTTGTTTTGATATATATTCAAATAAAATATAGTGAAAAATATAGCAAGATTTTGAATATTTTTTTTTCTTTGAATATATATGAATTGATTATTATTTTAAAATATATAGTATTAAAAATAATTAAGAACTTAAATAATAAATAACTTTTAATGCAAAATATATACTTTCCATATTCTAATCAATAATTTTAAAAGACTATTATATCATTTCATATTTTAATTATTATTTGTTATTTGTAATTGCATTTCATGTAATAATTTACAAAAAAAAAAGTTCATTTTTGAAAATGTCTTCTTAAATAATATTATAAAGATATGTTTATTTTATATTTTAATAACTTTTTCATAAACCTAATAAAAAATACTTAATTATCGATTGAAGGAAGGAGACGAAAAGTTCGGTAAGTCTGAAACTTTTTCATAGATCATAAACTAAAAGAAGCAAATGTAATTCTAAATTACAATATTTAAATTATGTATTAGATTTTTTTTGTTCAAATATTTTTTGTAATATGATTTTATGCTTGGTCATTATATGTATGTATATATATATATATATATATATGCTTCCAACACGTATCCATTTTCTAATTTTTTTTTTAAACTCGCTTCCTCTTCCGCATACTTGCTTCCAATTCCATGCAGCTTAGGTTTTGAGGTAGTTTCCGGTGGTCATCGTGATCATATGGTGGCTTAATGTTGCTTTGTACAAATCTTAACATATTTGTTGTGGGAACGATGACTCCAATGGAAACCGTCATGGAATCAATAGTCTAGGGATGGCTTCATTACCAGAGGATGTGGTAAGGTCATTTCAAATGGAAGAAAATCAAAGTCAAAGTATTTCAAAATGACTATGATACGGAAGTGTTGGTATCAGATTGTCGAAGTTCCAAATATATTATTGGAAGTATAGGTAGGCATTTCGGTTTAATTTTGGGTTCGGTTTGGGTTCGGTTCGGTTCGGTTGATTCGGGTTGAATAAAACTCTAGCCGAACTCAACAGAAATAAGCTTGGTTCGGTTTGTGTTC
This sequence comes from Eutrema japonicum, assembly GCA_030161315.1. NCBI lineage: Eukaryota > Viridiplantae > Streptophyta > Magnoliopsida > Brassicales > Brassicaceae > Eutrema > Eutrema japonicum. The sequence continues at coordinate 42,293,771 of BSQW01000006.1, forward strand.
GGTTTGGGTTTAGTTCGGTTTGGTTTAATTCGGTTGAAATTTGGTTTGGTTTTTAAAAAATCAACTTATAAAAACAAGAATCCTACGAAGCCATAAAAAAATATTTCCTAAAAATCTAAAACCAAAATGAAACTATCCCACTTAATAAAAAAAAAAATCAGTAGCTTCGTCTCTCCTATGCCACCAAAATGAACATGTAACAAGTCAATAATTTAAATATAAGTTAATTATACAAGCCAATATTTATTCATCTTTTATATGAGCCATTATAGGTTTATAGCATTAATATAAAAGTATATTTTTAATATTATTATTAATTAATTAATTAACAACCGAACCGTTCGGGTTGAGAAAAACTTCAACCGATTGTGTTATATATAGAATATGGTTTGGTTCGGTTCGGTTGAAGTTCGGTTGGTTTGGTTCGGTTCGGTTTTTTTGCCCACCCCTAGTTGGAAGCATAGGGTTTTGTTATGCGGTGCCAAGAGATCCAACCTACGCACGCAACTCGCATCAGATTAAGATCGAATACAGAGAATGAAAATAATGGATTTCGTAATCCGTTAGCGAGTAAGGTTTCTCATGGAAAACATCGTTAAATTCACTTCTTTTGTTGTATCTTTTTTACTATATGGCACATATGTCTGCTTATGTAATAATTTGTTTTTCGAAAGTTTTGTATGACTTTGTAATCATAATTTGAAATCAATGAAATTGTTTACCGTACAAAAATATAGAAATGATAATATTTAATTTACTGTATAAAATGTATTTTTTTTTTTAAAAAAAAAAAATATATATATATATATTAGGTTTTGCATCTACGTTACGCGTGAGTATTTTTTAATATTATTTTGATAAAATCATATGCCATATCAAGAAAATAAGTTTTTTATAATTTCAGTTTCATCGTCGTTAAATATGTTTTCTATGAAAACAACAAAAAAGTAATAAAATTAAAAGTTATTATATTTTCTTGGCTAGTTTAACCAATACAAATTTCAGATTTAATATACTAAATTGAAAAACAAACTAATAAACACAACTCTTGCTTTTAGATACATGACACCAAAATAATATATGAATATGAATTAGATTTTGAAACTAATTTAAAATCACAAAAGATAACAAATTAAATATATTTGTTTGTCAGTTTTATTTAGAAGAGGTAAAGACCGGATTTTTGTCCGACAAATTATGGTAATTTTTAAATGATTTTTTTAATGATTATACATCACTTATTCCAATGAGAGTGTGAATAAATTTTTTCATCATATTCAGTTTCATTCTCGTTATATCTATTTTCCATGAAAACAACAAAAAAACAAGAAAATCAAAAACTATTCTCTTTTCTTAGCTATTTTAATCAATACAAATTTTTAATTTAATTTACAAATTAAAAAGCAAACTAATAAGCACAAATATTTATCTTGTATTTATGAAACTAATTTTGAAACCAAGATAATATATGAATATGAAGTGAACTTTGAAACAAATTTATAATAAGAATACCGAAAAAGTAAATATTGTTTTTGTAAGTTTTACCTTGAATAGATAAAAATCCAGAATTTTGTCAAGTGACATATTGGTTGTGGTAACTTTTCAATGGTTCTTCGATGAGATCATGAACCTAAGTGATGAAGAACTAATTCTCATACTTAGGGGTCATTGCAAAAAATAGCCGAATAAAAAATATAATTTCTTCTATCATTTTCGCACTATCTATATTTCATGCGATCGTGTGAAAAACATTTTATGGACATGTGGTAAAAATTTAGACGCTTGGAAAGCCTTAGAATCAAGAAACCTTAAGTTTTATAAGTAACATATATATTTATATAGATAATAAATAATGTTTGTAATAAAAATGATGGCAAAACTATTTTATAATAATAAATAAAGTGTTTCTCTAAACGTGGGGTATACAATATACACACATGCAAAGAGATTTTACTATTATATTTATATACTTAAGACTACTATTTTAAATTAAGAAATTTTTCTAATTTAATATCATGTTGGTTTTTTGCTGTTAATGAAAAATTTGTACATGTATCGCGATCATAAATGTTACTAACATTGAAATATTCTACTTTATATAATAAAATATGCACATAACATCACCTAGTTACAATATATTTATAAAAAAAAACTCCTTTTCTAATAATATTTAAATTGTTTTGTCTTAGATTTTACACACATATATTGAAAATCTACCTCTTTTCAAACTGCATTAAAGTTGTATCATATCCAACACTAATATACTAAATTTTACAGTTTTGTTTTTGTTCACACCACAAAATTCACATTCAAATTTAAGAGCATCATTATTGCAAGGTTCTTAGAGTAAAAAGTGGATTTCTTAACCCAAAATTTTTTTTAAAAAAAAAAATAATTGTGAACAATGCTAAAACCGGTTCTTAAATAAAAACTTTAAGAACCGGTTCTTAAGGGAGTTTTTACACTGTTCTTAGCCACGTGTCAATCCCTAATTTGCCGGATTTTTGTTTTTGCCAGATTTTTTTTTTAATTTTTCTTAACTTTAACTTTAAAAAAAAGTTAAGAATTTTTTTTAAAACTTTTTCTTAACTTCAACTTTAAAATTCTAAACTTGTTAAAATATTATGTTTTTATGTCAACTATGTTTAATTAAAAAAATAAACTCTATTTAAAATAAAACAAAATTATTAGATTTGTTTTTAAGAACCACTAATACGGTTCTACCAATAAAACAGCAAAAACAGACATTTTTTAATAGAGTTTCTTAACTTTAAATTTATAATTAAATAATATTTAAGAAACCCAAATGGGTTTCTCCCAATAATGATGCTCTAAGCATCTTAAGACTTTTTCTTTTTAGACAGGTTGTTGTATATGGTTTAAGATGGTTTTTATTTAAAACAGACTCTTTTACACATTTTACATTGGAGCTTCGATTGGTAAGCTGCTACTGCTAGCAGAGAAACGCAATTTCATAATTATTTTATCAACATAAAAAAATCAATCAAATTAACATTAAAACCAAAAAAAAATATAAAAAATCAACGAAACCAAAATCAGAAAATAACCGAGTTTCACCCTCGGTTTTGATTAAAGCTTGAAACCAAAATCATAATAAATCATCTATATATTATATTTTGTTTCATATTAGTACTATCTTATTATACAAAGTTAAATGTTTCAAAATTAATAACTCAACTGATTTACATCTGTTACTAATAAAAGTTGATGATATAGGCCTCTAAGCGTATCCGCATAAGATTTTAAACAATCAATTTTATTGGTACACATCAATATTCAAAATTAATAAAGTTTCCAATTGCTAATATTATTGTTCAAACAAGAAAAGAAATTATGTATAAAATTTTATAAACAACAAAAACACCAACATGATAATTGTTCAAAATTAAGAAAACTTTCAATTTCTAATATTATTGTTAGGAAAAGTATGAAAAATAAGAAAATTATATATAAAATTTCCATTAACAACAAAATAACCAACATGATATGAAAGTAGGAAAATTTCTTAATTTAAAATAATGGTCTCATTTATATAAATAACTGAAAATAAATATAATAGTAAAATATATTGACATGTGTGTACACACACGTTTAGAGAGCATTTTGTTTATTATGATGGAATAATTTTACCACCATTTTTGTTACGAAAATAACTTATTATCTATAAAATAATTTTACCACATAGGGATGTCAAAATGGGTCAAATGAGTGATCCATGACCCATGACCCTAATGGGTCATATGTAAATGGCTCGCATGGGCCATGGGTAATGGATGACCCATGGCCCATCTAATTACATGAGTCATGAGTGTGGCCCATGAAAAACAAAATTTTATTAAAATAAATATTATTAAGAATTTTAAAAAATGAGAAAATTAAAAATAGTAAATAATATTATAATATATTTATATTATGAATTGACAAATTTTCTTTAATTATCGTAATATGTTAATGAATTCGTGGAACTATTTTATTTGACTAGAAATGTGAAATTACGTTTTTGGAGGGAAAAACAGAATTATGTTTTTCGCGGGAAAACGCGAAATCACATTTTTGACGAGAAAATGTGAAATCCCGTTTTTGGCAGAAAAACACGGAATCACATTTTTGGCGGGAAAACGCGAAATTGCGTTTTTGGCGGGAAAACGAGAAATCATGTTTTTGGCGGAAAAACGCGGAATCACTTTTTGGCGGGAAAAATGTGAAATCATGTTTTTGGCGGGAAAATGTGAAATTACTTTTTGGTGGGAAAACACGGAATCGCGTTTTTGGCGGAAAAATGTGAAATCATGTTTTTGGCGAGAAAATGTGAAATCACGTTTTTGGCGGAAAAATGTAAAATCGTGTTTTTGGCGGGAAAATGTGAAATCGCGTTTTTGGCGGAAAAATGTAAAATCACGTTTTTGGCGAGAAAGTGTGAAATCACGGTTTTGGCAGGAAAATGTAAAATCGTGTTTTTGGCGAGAAAATATGAAATCGCGTTTTTGGCGGAAAAATGTGAAATCACATTTTTAGCGGGAAAACGTGAGATCGTGTTTTTGGCGGGAAAATGTGAAATCACGTTTTTGGCGGGAAAACGATGGATTATTGCTTTTGAGAAAAAATGATGGTATTATAGGTAATATTGTTATGATGTCATGATGATGTCATAATAATGTAATGATGATGTCATAATAATGTGTGATGATGTCATAATAATGTATGATGATGTTATGTTGATGGGTCAAACGGGTCACCCATTACAAATTGACCAATTTGACCAATGATTCATTTGACCCATGACCCATTTGACCCATCAACCCATTAGAGTCAAAAAAATGGACCCATTAGGGTCATGGGTCATGAATCAAATTGAATCGACCCATGCCCATGACCCATTTTGACACCCCTAATTTTTTATAAGTAATATATATATATATATATATAGGAAAATTGAAAGTAACGATAATGCATGGCTACATTTGAAGTAAAACAATGTTCTAAAAACTACACGAAGTAACGATAATGCATGACTACACATCCAAAGTAACGATAATGCATGGCTACACATCCAAAGTAAAACAATGTTCTAAAAACTACATCAACAAGTGATATAGCATAGCCAGCTACACGAAAACCATCCGAACAAACATGAGTCATACGTGTAACACCATAACCATATATTTCTGGTAAATCATTCATCGAACTTCAGCGTTGACTCGAATTTTAAACAATAAAACCCACCCAAATTTAAACCGGCATGAATATTACCACCGTGCTATGCACGGACACACACACACATATATATATATATATATACATTTTATAAAATTAAGAATATATTTACGAGGAACAATTATAAAAGTAGGTCAATCACATTTTCTCCTCTTCTTTGAAGACAACGAACATGGGCCTAAAAAGTTCGGGTGGTAGGGAAATGCGTGAATGATCTCATGTCTAGATCAAGACCATGTCTAGATATTATTTTTCTTTGATTTCAGATCAATATATATATCTTGATTTTGTTGTTTTTAAACAATTTTACCAAATTTGTAGCCTCTCTCATAAATAAGTTTGTGAAAACAAGTATAGCCTGAAAAAAACTAACAATAGTATGAGAAAGAAAATAAAGTATACATAGCGAGGGATGATTGAAAAAACAATTTTTCTTCATTACGTAGTGTATATAAGATGTGTCTAATCGTTTGTTTTTTTTATGTTGTGTTTTCAGTTATATTTTGCTGGTTTAAAATAGTCAAATCAATTTAACTAAATTTGATTTAATAAATCAAGGAGTTTCAATTAATATTTTTCAATTTTAAAATTTGTATATATATAGATATTGTGTCCGTCTGTAGCACGGGTGGTAACATTCGGGTCGGATTAAGTCAAGTCGGGTTAATTTTGGGTGGGTTTTATTGTTTAAAATTCGAGTCAACGCCAGAGCTCGATAAATAGTTTACTGAAAATATATGGATATGGTGTTACACGTATGACTCATATTTGTTCGCATGGCTTTCGTGTAGCTGGCTATGTTTTATCAATTGTTTATGTAGTTTTTAGAACATATTTTTACTTTGGATGTGTAGCAAAGCATTATCGTTAATTCGTGTAGCTGGCTATGTTATATCAATTGTTGATGTAGGTTTTAGAACATTGTTGCAGTTCGGATGTGTAGCTATGTATTATGGTATACTTCGTGTAGCTGGGAATCAATTTTCCATATATATATTACTTATAAAAATTGAAGTTACTTGATTATGAAGCTTTCCACATAAAATTTTAATTAACCAATAATTATAATTTACATTAATATCTAAATTTTGTTCACATTTCCATAAATATTTTCCACATGATTGCATGAAATATATTGTGCAAAAATGATCGAAGAAATTACATTTTTTATATTCAGCTTGAGATTGCCATAGATCAATGTAGAAGTTCTTTGTTTTGAGTTGTTATTCATTTTCTGAATTTTTATGTAAGTTGTATTGATTTTTCTTATTTAATTGTCTTCTTGATCAAAACTATGCTCTAATAGAATATAAAAAGAATAAAAAATGGCATGAGAAAGAATTCACTCATGGATTGAGAAAGATGATTACAATAAAGAAAAAAATGACCATGTGTAAACCAATTTTCTTAGATATAAAATAATGTTTGTTACTTTAATATTCTTTACAATGACTCCTAAGTATGAGAACTAAATCTTCATCGATTAGGATTGTGATCTCATCGAAAAACTATTGAAAATTTGTTACAACCAATATGTCACCAGACAAAATTCAGATTACTATCTCTTCAATGTATAACTTACAAAAAAGTATATTTACTTTTTCGGTTCTTTGTTATTATAAGTTTGTTTCAAATTTCATTCTATATTCGTATATTGTATTGGTTTTTAAATTATTTTTTCATATATATGAGAGCAAGAGTTGTGCTTATTAGTTTGCTTTTAGATTTGTAGATTAAATTAAAAAATTGTATTTATTAAAATTGTATGTAGCTAAGGAAAGAGAATACTTTTTGACTTTCTTGCTTTATTGTTGTTTTCATAGAAACAAATATAACGAGAATGGAATTGAATATGATGAAAAAATATTCATTCTAATTGGAAGAAGTCATGTATAATCATTGAAAAGTTAGCACAGCCAATATGTTAACATACAAAAGTCCGGTCTCAACCTCTTCCAGATAAAACTAACAAAAAAAATATTTTATTCGCCGATCTTTTGTGATTTTAAACTAGTTTCAAAATTCATTTCATATTCATCTATTGTATTGGTTTCAAAATTAAAATTATCATGAATATGAAAGCAAGAGTTGTGTTTATTAGTTTGTTTTTCAATTTGGTAAACTAAATCATAAATTTGTATTGGTTAAACTAGTTAAGGAAAGAGAATAACTTTAAACTTTATTACTTTTTATTGTTTTCATATAAAACATATATAACTAGGATGAAACTGAAAATGATGAAAACCCTTATTTTCTTGATTTGAAGAAATGATGCATAATATTTTATCTTTGTGTAAATATTATGTTTATTAAATAACATTTGGTTAATTTGTTACATTTTTAGTTGGTTTTGGTATACTAACTTATTAGTGTTCGGCCAAATAATACGTTTTTTAAAGGGACATATATAGATTCAAAAAGACCCTTGAAACCTCACAAACTAGATATAATTTCTTAGATTAAAATTGCATTATTTATATATATTATAACAATCACTAATATACACAAAATAATATCTCGATAAATATAATTGGTCGCATATTATTTTTATCAAAATAATACCTACGTTGTAATGTGGGTGCAAAACCTAGTTACTGTAATTCTTCAACTTGTATAACATTTTTGTAAGCTTGTAACATTCTGATAGTTTCCCCGCAAAGACATTCTTCAACTTGAATCCAATAGTTCAATAGTTAATTTCAATTTAGTTTCAACAATACAATTCAAATGTTATTTAGTTCGGTTCAAATCAGTGTAAATTTCAAGGCTTATATGAGCACTTTTCCTCTGGAAGACACTATATGTGTTTCATTCCTCAAGAAAACACTAAGTAACGACGTTTTTGAGAAAATCCATAATCTAGATAATAATATCTATATATATAAAGGAGAATGATTCAAAGTTAGTAACTCGTAAAATCACGACACATGTCAAGTTAATCCATTAGATTTTGACACGTGTAAAAAATTAACAATTAGATTTTGACACATAATATTTAACAATAAAAGAAAAAATCTATTCTAAACTTAATCTTAAAAGCAAACTTAGCACAAAAAAGAAAATAAAAGTTGCATTTAGATTAAGGAAATTTATCTTAATTTTTTTTTTTTAACAATAAAGGAAAATATATAATCTAGACTTAATCATAAAAGTAAAGTTAGCAAAAAAAAAATGGACAATAAAAGTTGCTTTTAGATTAAGGAAATTTATTTTAGAGCTTTTTTAAAAAATGAAAACAAAAATTCATGTTTATAATAAAGCAATTAAACAATAGATTAACATCTTAAAAAAGGAAAGTAACAAAGAAAAATTAAACCAACAAATATCCTAAAAGTTAAAGTTAAAAAAAAAGATGATAAAAGTTAAAGTTTTAAAAAAGGAGATACAAAAAATTTGATTAAAGAAATTAAAAAGTAATACAATGCTATAAAGAAAAGGAATTCTAATTCCTCACCTCTATATAAACAATTTGATAGTTTCTCAATTTTACAACAAAAAAACTTCGTTATATACATTCGCTACACATAAGCTACACTCGAGGTAATCTTTTGTATAATCGAAATTATGATGTATGTTATAAAATATCTTCGTTATATACACCGCTTCACATATCTTCGTTATCTACATCCATAATTATGTTGTACGTTATCTAAAATAAAAACTAAATTATGTTGTACGTTATCGAAATTATTATAGAGGAAATTATGTTTCGTTATGTTAGAAAATTATTCTTCGTTATGTACATACGCAAGACTAATGAAATCAAATAGATTAATACGTATTAATCGCTTGATAACTAAAAATTAAAGTTAAAAAAAAATCGATTAATAAAAAAATTTAAAAATTCTGAAAAGTCCAATTTGAAAATTTAATCTTAAAATATAAAGTTACTAATAATTAAAATTAAAAAGTTCAAAATTAAATTTAGCCTAAAAGGCAAAATTAATATAAAAAAAATCTTTAGTTCTTCCATTTATATTAAGGAAATTAATCATAAAAGGAAAAGAATTATAATTTTTCACCTCTATATAAACCACATTTTGGTAGTGTGTCAATTAAACACAAAAAATTAAAAGTCCAATAATTGTATCCAAAGCTATTTACTGCATCTATTCACCAAATTTTTCTTTCAAGTTATATATTTATTTCATCATAAAATTTGTTTATTAATTTATGTATTATATATTTTCACGGGTGATCTAATTTTAATTTCCATTTTTTCGTCTTTATTTTTTTTTAACGGGTTATAAAATATTAAATTACAAATCCGCATATATGCGGGTACGTATCTAGTTCAGGTGAAACTCTAGTTAATAAAAACCGCAAATATTTCATTCAAATTTAAAAATATGTATAATATAAATTATATAGTAACATAAACAAAGATTAAAGAGTTTGCGTATGCTTGAAACTTCAAGAGTATAGAAACTGAGCTAAAAGCACATGGAAGGTTACTTTAACATTGGAAAAAAACACATCTTCTTCTTCTTCCTTTTAAGTCACTTTTCCTCCTCTTTATTCATTTGACATTCTTTTTTTCTAGATATTTTTTAATATATAGTGGAATCAATTACAGGCATCTATATAGGGGATTGATATTATGTGATTTTATAATCATAGGTTGCTAAATAAGAATGTGAGTCATGATATCATATGTATACAATCCCAAGCAAAGACAACACACATCATCATGTTCTCCCCAATAACAATCACTTGCAAAGTACATACACACAAACTCAAATTTATAATTCTAAAAATAAATAATTATTAATTAATTTAATATACAAAATAATATCCCTTTAATTAGTTAAGACATCACACCATGAAATTTCCCAATTTCCCAATTCCCCATACAAACTCATAGCCAAGAACTTCAAAAAATGCTTAGAGGCATCTTCCATATTTGCCTCTTGGCATCATTTCTTCTTCTATCATTCTCCTCCGCCGTGTCCGACGGTAGCTTCATCGGCGGACCCCGTGATCCTCCGCCGTGGGACCACAATGTTACCCCACCGCCAAAAGCCGCACCATCCCCAACCCCCAGCACGAGTCCTTCTATCGCCTCACCGCCATCTCCCGGCCCGGCGGCTGCACCGTCTCCGATCAACAACGGCTCTGTTTCCGGCGACATGACATGGTGGTGCAAGAAGACTCCACACGCTGAGACATGCAAGTACTACTTCCGAAATAGCCCAAACAACAACATTAACCGACCACCAAGGTTCCGGTCCGAATTTCTACGAATGCTGGTCCACATAGCACTTGACCAAGCCGTCATCACACACGCTCAAACCGTAAAATTCGGTCCGAGCTGCACCAACAACCAAAGGAAAGCCGCTTGGTCAGACTGCGTAAAGTTCTTCGAAAACACAGTGGCTCAGCTGAACCGAACGCTCAAGGGACTTAACCCGGCGGCTTCGGATGATGTCAAGTGTACGGACTTTGACGCACAGACGTGGCTCAGCACGGCTCAGACCAACATCGAGACGTGCCGGTCCGGCTCAGAGGATCTTAACGTCTCGGATTTCGTTATGCCGGCGATCTCCAACAAGAACTTGTCGGATTTGATTGGAAACTGCTTGGCCGTCAATGGAGTCCTCATGAAGCAACATAATCATACCACTGGTACGTTCTATTATTTTACTCTTATACTAATTACTTCAAGTCGTTAATTAGATTCATAATCTTCTAGCAAAGTATCAATATGTAACTTCATTTTTTTGCTTCTAATTTTTCTCTTGGTAAAAGTATAAAAAAGTATAAAATTGTTACGTCTATCATAATCTTATTATACACGTAATCCTCAGATTCATCATGTGTATTTATTACTAACACCATTCGTTATACTTTCTTATGGTTATTTTTTTCTCCAAAAAATACCTTTTTTACATGTTAGCTAATTAATATATGACTTTATCTAATACGGTCATATTTCAATTTGTTAATTTGGTTTATCAAGCTAACCACAAAGAATTCTTCCCAAGCTGGGTCTCAAGACACGAGAGACGATTACTCGTATCAGCCTCTTTAGCGAAATCGAGACCCCACCTAGTAGTGGCACAAGACAGGTCCGGCCATTTCCGGTCGATCCAAGCCGCGATAAACTTCGCAGGAAGACGGAGAATCAAGTCAAGATTTGTAATATATGTGAAGAAAGGTGTTTACAGAGAGAACATTGATGTCGGCAACGATAACCACAACATCATGCTCGTTGGCGACGGCGAAAGAAAAACAATCATCACCAGCGGTAGAAGCGTCCAGCACGGCTATACCACCTATAACTCCGCAACTGCCGGTTAAAAACCTTTCTTAATATATTAGCTAAATCCGACTCAAGACCATATTCACTAATAAGTTGTTTTCACTCTTATTGAAGGATTTGGAGGTCAACGGTTTGTAGCAAAGGACATGACATTCATCAACACGGCAGGGCCATTACGTGGCCAAGCTGTGGCGGTTCGGTCATCCTCTGACCTCTCTGTTTTCTACCGTGTCGGTATCCATGGATTCCAAGACACGCTCTACATTCATTCACAACGTCAGTTCTTTAGGGAATGTTACATCTCAGGCACCATAGACTTCATCTTCGGAAACGCAGCTGTTGTGTTTCAGAACTGCATGATTCTCGTCAGACGCCCTCTCCGTGGCCAAGCCAACGTTATAACCGCTCAGGGTCGCGGTGACCCTTTTCAGAATACAGGCATAACCATCCATAGCTCAAGGATAATCGCGGCTTCTGATTTGAGGCCTGTGATTCGAGCCTACAAGACCTATTTAGGTCGACCGTGGCAAGCGTATTCGCGTGTCACGATCATGAAGACCTATATAGACAACTCGATCAGTCCCTTGGGATGGTCTCCTTGGTTAAGAGGATCCAATTTTGCTCTCAATACGGTTTTCTATGGAGAGTATAAAAATTTTGGACCGGGTTCTTCCACGAGGTGGCGGGTCCGGTGGAAAGGATTCCACGCCATAACTAGCGCCGCGGTTGCTTCCCGGTTTACCGTTGGAAGCCTTATCGCTGGCGGTTCATGGTTGCCTTCCACTGGCGTGCCGTTCAAGACAGGGTTGTGAGGAGGGTCAGCATGTTCTATCCCAAAGACTATACAGTGTTGTTATGTGTGTATTTGATTTTGATCCTTGTTAATTTATTTATTACTGATTTATTTATCTCCTTTTTATATATATATTTTAAAACCAAAAATTCACTCTATTTAAAGAGACAATGGTATAATTAATACGCAAAATGATCTAACGCTAAAAGCAGAGTGACTGAATTATTTACATTCAACAAAATAATGTAAAATGTTTTTAAAACAAAAGATTATTAGCAATGAAAAACTACAAACGATATATTTATATGAGTAGCAAAATGAAAAGAATTCAACTAAAAGCAGAGTGAAAATCGAAACAAAAGTCATTTAAGTTGGGGTAAGAAAAAAACCATCCTCCTTCATGTAATCACCAATATAACCTAATAAAATTTTCATCCCACCAACTAAACCAATTAAACCGAAACAAACCAAAACCCTAAAACCCAACCGCCTCTTCTCTTTCACTTCTCTAACCACCACCTCTTTCTCCTCCGCCACCTCCGCCGGAAACGTAGCCTTTTTGTTCTCCTCCGATGACGCATCCGCCGGGAACGTAGCCTCTTTCTTCTCCGATGACGCATCTTGAACTAATGGCCACTGCTCGGCGTCTTCTTCTTTTTCTTCCTCTTCCTCTGTTTTAGTAACTTCATTTAGACAAGATTCGACCCACGAGTAAACCGAACCGGTTTCACTTTCACCGTCGACAGCACCATCATTAGTTTCCATACTCTCCGTTTCCGGTTCAATCACCGAACCACTATCATGACCGGACAATTGGTTGGTTTTAAAATCTTCCTCGAGTTCGTTTAACCTCTTGGCCATCCAAGCAAGTTTCAGCCTTTCTTCACTGACACTTTCTCCTTCCATGTCCATCGGTCGCGATGAGATCTCAGCCGCTAAAAGGGTCTTGGCGAAGATAACTCGGAGTTCGATATCCCGGTAGACGTTGGGATCATCGTCGTTAAAAGTTATTGCTTCACGTAGAGACTCGAGTTCATCAAGTTTCTTCTCCAAGACTGAGTTTATCATTACCTTCGTCGTCGTCATTTTCTTGACCCTCATAAATTCCCAGTAATGATTTTTTTTTTTTGTCTTTTGTTTCTCTCTTCGTCGGACTTTACAATGTGGAATAAGGTAACTTCTAATGCAGTCGGTTGCGACGGTTAGTATGAAACTACGTGTGCCTTTTCGTACACACGTAAACGTTATAACGTTATCTATAAATACGTGGGTTTGGATGGGGGTTTTCCCCATATTCTCTCCTTTTTCCTATAATCGATTAGAAAAATAGAAATTCTAAAAGAGGAAACCAAATATATGCAATATGAAGATGAAAAAATGGAAATCAATGTAAAAAGGAAGAAAGAAAAAAAAGTACATTACTATTGCAACGTCATATGATAATTTTATAATAAGAAGAAAAAAAATAGGCACTAAAAGGAAATTAAAAAGGAGGAAAAGAAAAGTGAAAGTAATGAAGATATGATAGCCAACAAAAAATTTATGAATGGGGGACATAACAGATTTTATATGTTAGCGTATAAGACTTCTGAAAAGAAAGCATGGTTACTCTCCACTCTTTCATCGAGATTGTTTCAATTTCTTTTATTTACGTTAACAGTTGTATTAACAATGTTTTTATATCTTGTATACTTTTTATGATATCAATATATTTGATTTGCCAGAAAAACAAAAAAAAACAATAAATTTCTTAAATGTAACACAACATGTAAGGAAAGTAGAAGAAACATGCCAAACGAGAATGTTCCATAGTGAAAGTCATATCCAACTTCCCACCGGTTTGAAAATGATCAGCAATTCGTTAATTGAGGCCCAATTACGTGGGTCAGGATTAATGGCTCATCTGGTCCACTAAATATAATTAAGGTCCATTTGTTATTTTTGACTTATTGCTTTTAGGTTCTTCACTGATAATTTAGGATTCGAAGTGTGACACCGGTTTGAGCGCTGCGGAACCAACGGTTTAGGAGGTGCGGTGCGGTTGGAAGAAATGCATCATGCGGAACAAGTGCGGTTATTGTGGAACAAGCAGTGCGGGACAATATATGAATGGTGAAAAAAACAACATGCGGTGCGGTTCAAATGTGTGAATTGTGAAAATGTAAAAAGCGGTGCGAGATATATATTTTAGAAATATAATTTATAAATAAAATTGATTAATGATATTATTATAATTATAAATTAAAATTATTAATTTGTTAATGATCAAGTCTTTTTCATAAATTAATTACGAACCATAATTAAATAATTATTAAAATTTAATAAATTTGTTTGACATTTTACAATAATATATTTATTACTAAAAAATTACATCCACAAAAACTAAGTAAAATCATATAATATTATCGAGTACGTTGATTTTTCCATAACATATATATAATACTGTCCATTATTTGGGACATATATTTTAGATAAATATTTTACAAATTAAAATGGATTAATGAAAAAAATTGTACACTTGACATTTTACATTATTAATAAATTATTCCTACCAACGAGAATCGAACTCATGTTCCTTTAGGTGTCTATATTTTTTATTTATATGGGTTCAAACACTAGTCCAACCTCATGTTGGTAATGACATTTTTTATTTTATTTTCAAATAGAATTTTGTTATTTGATAAAGTTAACATATATGATTTATTTCAAAATTTTCTGAGCTTTAAAACATATATATATATATATATATATATATATATGTAAAATTATAAAACTAAAAGATTATTAGCGTGTATCGTAAAGCTAATAACATCAGCTAGACAAAGACAATAATAATTCTCAAAGTTATAATCCAAATATTCTTAATTTTTTTGAATTAAAATAACTATATAAAATAAAATATTATATGATACATATATACATAAGTCAACTGTAAATCATACCTAACTGTTGACAGAAAAAAAAAAAACCGCACCTAACCACATTTAACCACACCTATTTTGATTCTTTTGCAACAGCACGTGCGTTTCATGTTTTCTTTCTGTTTTTGAAACGCACCCAACTTTTTTCTGAAACGCAACTACACCTAACCACACATGCGTTTGAACGATGAATGGTGACATGTTTTGTAAAACACACGGCGTTTAGAAAAAAACGCACCAAACATTCAAGGCCTTAGTGTCGATGGTGGTCGGGTAATAATATATGGTATCATTTTTTTACTTTTTGGGGACCAATTTCGTACTGTATATTTTTTTTTTGGGTTTTTTGTTTTTATATTACAATAATATTAAATCGAAAATAAACCAAATCATAATAATTCAGATGGGTCTGATTAAGAGCACTAAACCAAATAACAATTGAAACCGTAAACCAAGACCAAACCAAAGATGAATCGAACGCAATAATCAAAACAAAACCAGAAGCCAAGAAATCCTAATCGCCGCAGGGAGACCGCCGCCACCAGTCAACTCCACTACCGCTACCAGTCAACTCCATCACTCAAAAACTCCACCACTAGTCAACTCCACCGTTGGGAACCGATGATACCCAACACAGATCAGAAAACCTATGCCACGAACGAAACGCCAAAGACTCAGACCGGAGTAGAACAAGGCTTCCGTCTTTTGACGAGGTGGAAACAGTACTAACCACCACCACCGCTGAGTTACAGCGTCGGGGAAGCGTAGAAAGGAACAAGAACGCTGTCAATAGCGTCACCTACTCCACGAGCAAAACACGACGGACAAGGGGGGACAAGACTCATAGAAAGGGGGAGATACTGGGAAAACTATGCCATTTCGCGTCACCGACATCCCCATGGCATATATGCTACCACTGACAGCGACATCCGGCAAACCACCTCCCTCGAGCCCACCCGCCAACCCGCGACTTCAAATCCACCAACTCAACGAACCAAACTAACATAATCAGAGACACATCTACAAGAGCTCTGGGGAGAGAAGTCTCGCCGCATCACGTCCTCACAGATTTGGATCGAAGAGTCTCAGATGTCACCACCGCAGAAACAACTTGCCTCGCTGCTTCATAGCCATACTAGGACTCCAAAACTTACCAGAAAAGTACTCTTTTCCACAGGTGAAGCGCCGACGGTTCACAAAAGATAGATAGTTCACTTAGGACGCCGGATTCATCGAAGGAACCACCGAAAACGAACTAAATATGAAGAAAGTCGAGAGAGAGGTTTTGGGAAAGAAAGTAGTTGCGCGTGACTCCCACGAGCCCGAATTTTCACGAAGTGGTTCTCTTATATCTATAAATTAATTTATGGTTCATTAGTGTTAGGAGCAAGTATATATTCAGTCGTCCTCGTTAGGACGTGTAAATTATTATTATATTAATTTTTAATTCAATGATGTAGCCTCCACATAGTAGTGACGGGTATGAAAAAATCAGATTAATTACTTAGAATTCGTATGTATGTAATATATATATATATATGATTAAGCATCTTCTAGGGGGATCCGATTACTTAATTTGATTGATTATAAATTAGTATAGTTATGAAAAATATCTCACGACGAAAATGATGAGACTTTAAACGATATATCAAAGAAATTGGCGAATTAATTCATTATCAACTAGTTTTGAGTTATAAATCAATAAAATTTAATATGGTATATACATATTATTCAACCTAAACCGAAATGGATCCAACCCGATGGAATGAAACAGAACTATAACCTATCATTATCTTCTTTTTTTTTTTTTTTGACCTATCATTATCGTGTAATTGTTTGTGAATGTCAAGAATGTGGTCCATATGTAGAAGACACTAGCTAGATAGTCTATATATATTTTTATGCTATTATTTAACAGATCAGTAATCAAATGGAGTGGTCGAAAACCACGATCAAGTATTTGAAATCAGAAGCTGTGGTCCTTAATTCTAGTCTTAGATTTCCACCATAGTTAAATGTATTTTTTATGTTTAACTATATAGTATTATTATTATAAACAAAGGGCTGACACATTCCAATATACTATGACTAGAATTAAAGTCGATGAGAGTATATTTTACCCACACATTTAATATATTTTTTTTTGTCAACACATTTAATGTATCTTAATGCTTTAATTCATATATATAAATATGCCTACATGAATTCCACTTGTTTGTTCAGAAGTTTAGGTGCTAACATATTTTATAAGAATCCTTGGACAAATGGCATGATAATTTACATTGAATTTAATGAATATTTGGTTAAACATAACCTCAATATATTTTTATTATACAAATTCAAAATAAAATATATATATATATACGGCCAAAAAAAAAGATCTGCCGTTGAATTTTAGACTAATCTCTGAAGTTTAGACTGTTAAGTACGGCTTAGAGAAATTGATTTTTAACCTCGATTAACAACAAATATGTTAACCATTTGAATTACTATTAGAGCTGTCAAGCGGGTCCAACCCGTCCCGCTTGACCCGTCCCGTGCGAATTACATGTATTTTATGTTAGTCAAACACACGTTTTTTTGTTTTGGACGGTGGAGTGGATTTTGGTAGGTGAATGGTTGGTTCACCCATAAAAGGAGACTAGAAAGTCAACATTTGTTGGCTCCTCATCTTGTATAAATACAGATGCAAGGAGAAGATCCAAAATCATCCCAAATCTCAACAAGAGAAAGAAAACAAGAGAAATAATCTTTCTTTGTAAGAAAATTATATGTAATTTTCTTGATCATTTATTCCTTTTCACTCTGAGACTAAGTCCTCAAAAATCATTGATTCTTGAGTTGTGAAATGATAAGTTTGGGTTCGTGTGTGAGTTGAGAGTGTTGTAAAATTCCCGGTTAATAATAAAAGATCTGCAGCAGGTCCGGAGACGTAGGCAAAGTTGGCCGAACTCCGTTAACAAATTGTGTGTGATTTATCGTTTCCATAATTCTGATTGATCAGAAATTTGGCGTTATTTCCTAACAACTGGTATCAGAGCGCGGGTTGGGTGATCTCGGTCAAATTTCTTGCGAGGTTACTGTTCACGTGAATAGTGAATTCGTGAACAGTGAAATTTTGTCGGTGACATCGGTTTGTCGACGGAGGTGTTCAAATACACGGTGATTCGCAAAAAATAATCAGAAACGATGGGAGGCGAAGATGGTTCAGCACACGGTATCGGGAAATTTGACGGTACAGATTATGCATTCTGGAGAATGCAAATCGAGGATTATCTGTACGGAAGGAAGCTTCATCAACCACTGAGCAAGAAACCTGAGAAGATGGATCAGGAAGAGTGGGATCTCCTTGACAGACAGGTTCTGGGTGTTATTAGGTTAACACTGTCGAAAAACGTTGCTCACAACGTTGCGAAGGAGAAGACCACAGAAGGGCTCATGAAAGTTCTCTCGGATATGTATGAGAAACCTTCTGCAAATAACAAAGTATTTCTCATGAAGAAACTCTTCCACTTGAAGATGGAAGAAGGTGGCCCTGTTGCAGCACATGTGAACGAGTTCAACACGATTGTCAACCAATTATCATCAGTTGAAATTGAGTTTGATGATGAAGTGCGAGCACTGATTTTGCTGGCATCTCTGCCAAATAGTTGGGAGCCAATGAGGGCAGCGGTTAGTAATTCTGTGGGTACTCAAAAGCTTAAATTTAATGATGTTCGAGATCGTATCCTTGCGGAAGAAGTTCGTAGGATAGACTCTGGCGAAACATCAACGAGCTCTGCTTTCAATGTGGAAAACAGAGGCAGAAACCAAGACAGAAACAACCGAAATAGAGGCAGATTAAAGTCAAAGAATGGAAGAAGTCATTCCAAATTCAAGCAGCCTACTGAATGCTGGAATTGTGGAAAGACAGGCCACATCAAAAAGAATTGTTGGGCACCACCGAAGAAGGAAGACAACAAGGGAGGCGGAGCCAATGCAGTCACCCATGAAATTGCTGATGCATTGGTAGTATCTGTTGATTCTCCGAAAAAACTTGAAGCTCATGATGCAGCTGTAAACACCGCCAAAGCATCGATCTCCTATGTTGATAGCCCGATCGATTCTTGGGTTCTTGACTCTGGAGCATCATTCCACACCACACCACACCACAACATTATGGAGAATTATGCTGCTGGAAATTATGGAAAGGTATATCTAGCCGATGGTTTACCTTTGGACATAGTTGGTATTGGAGATATCAACTTGAAGATGTCAGATGGACGCGTGTGGAAGATCACAAAGGTTAGACATGTGCCAAAGTTGATGCGAAATCTGATCTCAGTAGGACAACTTGATGATACAGGGCACATTGTCAATTTTGGTGGTGGAGCCTGGAGAGTAAAGAAAGGTTCTATGGTGGTTGCTAAAGGTCATAAAAGAGGCACTCTTTATATGATGATGAGTTATCAAGATACAGTTGCTGTTGTCGAGAATGCCAAACAAACCAAGTTGTGGCATTGTAGATTGGGACACATGAGTGAGAAAGGCATGAAGCTTTTGGCAGCAAATGGTGTGCTTCCGGATCTGAAGACGGTGGATCATGAGATGTGTGAAAGTTGCATCCTTGGAAAACAGAAACGGGTTAGTTTCTCAAAAGAAGGTAGAGAGCCAAAATCTGAGAAGTTGGAGCTGGTGCACACTGATGTGTGGGGACCCGCATCTGTCGCATCGCTAGGAGGTTCGTACTACTATGTGACCTTTATTGATGACTCCACAAGGAAAGTGTGGGTCTACTTCATGAAGAACAAGTATGAAGTGTTCTCGGTTTTCAAAAGATGGAAAGCCATGGTTGAGATTGAGACGAATCTCAAGTTGAAGTGCCTAAGGTCTGATAATGGTGGAGAGTACATTAGCGAAGAGTTCAGAAGATATTGCGCTGATAATGGGATAAAGATGGTGAAGACTATTCCTGGAACGCCTCAACAAAATGGAATAGCTGAAAGGATGAACATGACCTTGAATGAGCGTGCAAGGAGCATGAGATTGCATTGTGGATTGCCTAAGACATTTTGGGCGGATGCAATCAATACCGCAGCCTTCTTAATAAACAGAGGACCGTCTGTTCCATTGGGATTCAAGATCCCTGAAGAAGTTTGGAGCGGAAAGAAAGTAAATCTTTCTTATCTAAAAGTGTTTGGCTGCTTAGCTTATGTTCATGATGATAATGCTACAAGAAGTAAACTTGATGCAAAATCCAAGAAGTGTTACTTCATTGGTTATGGTAACACGGAGTTCGGTTACCGGTTTTGGGATGACAAAAATCGGAAGATCATCCGCAGCAAGAATGTTGTGTTTAATGAAGGAGCCTTGTACAAGGATAAGCAAAAAGAAAACTCAGAAAGGAAGGAGTATGTAGCTGTTGATTTGGGAGATATCCAAGCACCAGAGTTGCAACAGGATACCACAACATTAGAAGAACATATTTCTCAAGAAGAGAATAGTGAGGCAGATGAGAATGATGATTCCGAAGAGATCCCACATACGCCAGTTACAGAGTTGCGACGGTCAAACAGAATCATCAAGAAACCTGTAAGATTTTCTCCATCTCTCAATTACATTCTACTCACAGATAGAGGTGAGCCTGAATGTTATGAAGAGGCAATGCAAGTTGATGAATCGATTAAGTGGGAGCTTGCAATGAACGATGAGATGGACTCGTTGACGTCCAATCACACGTAGGAGTTAGCTGAATTGCCTAAGGAGAAAAAGGCATTGCACAACAAATGGGTCTACCGAATAAAAGAAGAACATGATGGAAGCAAGCGTTATAAAGCGAGGCTTGTTGTGAAGGGATTCCAACAAAAAGAAGGCATAGACTACACAGAAATCTTCTCTCCTGTAGTCAAGTTGGTGACAATTAGAACTGTTCTTGGCCTGGTAGCAAAGGAAGACTTACATCTTCAACAGATGGATGTAAAAACAGCATTTCTTCACGGTGATTTGGATGAAGAAATCTACATGAAGCAACCCGAAGGCTTTGAGGTCAAAGGAAAGGAAAAGCTAGTCTGTAAGCTTCAAAGGAGTCTGTATGGCTTGAAACAAGCTCCAAGGCAGTGGTATAAAAGGTTTGACAGCTTCATCAGAGGTGCTGGTTTCTTGAGGTGTGAGGCTGACCACTGTTGTTATTTCAAGAGGCTTGAAGAGTCCTACTTGATATTGCTCCTGTATGTTGATGACATGCTTATAGTGGGAGCAGACTTGCATGAGATCAACAACTTGAAGACGAAACTCTCAGAAGAGTTTGCGATGAAAGACCTGGGAGAAGCAAGACAAATTCTTGGGATGAGAATTAGTAGAAGCAAGGAGGGTCTTAAGTTATCTCAAGAGGAGTATGTGAAGAAAGTCCTCAAGAGGTTTAATATGGATGACGCGAAGCCAGTTAGTACTCCACTGGCAAGTCATTTTCGGTTATCCAGAGATCAGTCCCCAGTGACTGAAGACGATATGGCATATATGGATAAAGTCCCATATGCTTCTGCTATTGGCAGCCTGATGTACGCGATGGTATGTACAAGGCCAGACATTGCACATGCAGTGGGAGTCGTTAGCAGGTTTATGAGCAATCCTGGCAAGGAACATTGGAAAGCTGTTAAGTGGATTTTCAGGTATCTGAAGGGAAATCCAAGTTTATCGTTGTGTTTCATGAAGTTGGAGATGGGATTGCAGGGATATGTTGATGCTGACAATGGAGGTGACATTGACAGTAGGAAGAGCACATCCGGGTATGTCTACACTTTTGGTGGTACTGCAATTTGTTGGGTTTCAAAGTTGCAGAAAATTGTAGCTCTATCAAGCTGTGAAGCTGAGTATGTTGCGGTAACAGAGGCAACAAAGGAGATGATGTGGTTACAATCATTTCTACGAGAGCTAGGTCGCGACCAAGAGAAGAATGTATTGTACTGTGATAGTAAGAGTGCCATTGATTTGGCAAAGAATCCAGTTTACCATGCTCGGACGAAGCACATACAACTTCGGTATCATTTCATCAGATCAGCTTTGGAAGATGAAGTGTTGGTGCTTGAAAAGATCCCAGGAAGTAAGAATCCGGCAGACATGCTAACAAAGGTTGTGCCGTATGATAAGCTGAGGTTGTGTGCAACCTCAGTTGGCTTGCTGGAGTAACAAGCTCAGAGGACCTGCTGCATTGATCAAGGTGTGAAGACAGATTGAAATCAGTCTTCAAGTGGGAGATTGTTAGTCAAACACACGTTTTTTGTTTTGGACGGTGGAGTGGATTTTGGTAGGTGAATGGTTGGTTCACCCATAAAAGGAGACTAGAAAGTCAACATTTGTTGGCTCCTCATCTTGTATAAATACAGATGCAAGGAGAAGATCCAAAATCATCCCAAATCTCAACAAGAGAAAGAAAACAAGAGAAATAATCTTTCTTTGTAAGAAAATTATATGTAATTTTCTTGATCATTTATTCCTTTTCACTCTGAGACTAAGTCCTCAAAAATCATTGATTCTTGAGTTGTGAAAGGATAAGTTTGGGTTCGTGTGTGAGTTGAGAGTGTTGTAAAATTCCCGGTTAATAATAAAAGATCTGCAGCAGGTCCGGAGACGTAGGCAAAGTTGGCCGAACTCCGTTAACAAATTGTGTGTGATTTATCGTTTCCATAATTCTGATTGATCAGAAATTTGGCGTTATTTCCTAACATTTTCTGGTCCGCATCGATTTACCCCACTTGACTCATTAACAAAAATTGTTCGACCTGCACCCGCCTCGTTTGAACCCGCGGATACCCGCGGGTAACCCGCAAATATTTTTTTTAAAAAAATTAGTAAAAAAATAAATTTAATAAAATAAATTTTCGCATAAAAAAGCATAAATACACAATTTTCTGAAAAATAAACAAAATAATTAATTAATTTATATATATTACAAAAAAATCAGTTAACAAAAAAAAAATATATATATATTACAAAATATTTCAAAATTTTAATAATATTTAGTAAATAATTTTTTTTTTTTGTAATTGCGGGTAACCCGCGAGAAAAAAATACCGACCCGCACCCGCCCCGCTTTTTGGTATTTTGAAAATTTTTGACCTGCACCCGCCCCGCAACGGGTAAAAACCCGCGTGACCCATAGGTAAACAATCAAATTGACAGCCCTAATTACTATCACTTGAATTTTCTTACAAAATTGGGAGACTTTTTTCGGATTAATTGTCATTTTTGCAAAACCAAGGTAACATTCTTGAAGCCTAGCTAATCTTCTTAATTTTATCATTCCAATTTTATCTTCTTCTTTTCTTTTTTTTTTAATTATCAGAAGGTTCTGGATCGAAATCCGTAATCCCTAAAAGCATCATTATCGCGGTTGTTTAGGAGAGTTTCTTAAGGTTTTATTGAATAAAATTAAATTAAAACTAAAATATTAATGAAGAGCCGGTTCTTAATTAAGACCCGTAAAAAACGGTTCTTACGGGGCACGTGTCACTTTTTTCTTCGACCAAAATTTTTTCTCCTTCTTCTCGTTCTCGTTCTCTCAGTCGATGAGAATCTTCTTCTCCGATCAAATTCTTCTCTTCACCGATCAAATAGTCACTCATGTTCTTCTTCTCCGATCAAATACTCACTCCTGTTCTTTGCCTCAATCCTGTTCTTTGCCTCAATCGATTTCCCGTAATCATTTCCCGAAACCAAAGCCTCAAGGTCTGCTCTTCATGTTCAGGTAATCATTTGGTAATTTCTTCACTCGATTTCTTCTTGAAAAGTGGGGAATTCGATTTTAGGGGGTTTTACAATTTTAGGGGTTTTCTTTTAACCAATTTCTTTTCTCTCTTATGATGATGAATGTAAATCGACTATTGAGAAAGAAAAGAAAATAAATTTTCAGTATGAAGATTGGATCGTTAGGTTAATAGCCAGTAGGGATGCTTACTCTTGTTGGAAAAGGCTGAGAATTTATGGGTTCTATTGAGAATGTATCAATGATTCGTAGTAGAGCAACTGAATTTGAGATGAGTTTTTTGTGTCTATTGTTGTTCTGTTATTAACTACCATCTGCTTCTTATCAAGTAAGTAGCAGACATCACATTCTTCTTCTTATTGATCTTGGTTTTATTAGGATTTGGATATCCCTCTCGTGGAATTTTGTAGGTACATAAATATTCAATACGTATCTTGCATTCTTGTTTGCGGTTTAGGAGTTTGATGTTCTCAAGTCTTGTGATTAATCTTAGTGTGTCAGCTCATTGGGTGTAACGTTGTTTGTTTAGAACGGTTGTTTCAATTTTTGAAGTCTATACAATATCTTCCTTGGATTATACATAAAGAAATTCATTTTTTCTGGTTATTAATGCTGTCACTTTTGCCGCCTTCTGCAGTTCGCTTGTTCAGACGTACGAAACCCAATACTGTATTCCTCTGTGGACTAAGCGGAAGTGGCAAAGCTGTGCTCTTCTATCAAGTGAGTATTTGGAGTTTAGGTTCCTCTACTCATTCAGAGAATGTTTTCTGGTCAATCCTCATAGTTTTCCTCGTTGTCATTGTAAGATGGTTTGATTTACATTTTACATTTGTGACAGCTTCGAGATGGATCTTCTCACCAGGGTGTTGTAACGTCAATGGAACCAAACGAAGGCACCTTTGTACTCCACATTGAAAACACTAAGGTAATGAAGGATCTTCACTTTGGTTTTGTTCAAGAAAGTTTAAGTGTTTTATGGACTAAACATACATTGTCGTGTGTTTAACAGAGAGGAAAAACAAAGCATGTGCATCTTGTGGATGTTCCTGGGCACTCTCGCCTTAGTTTATTTTAAACATGGTGTTGTACTTCTCCAGGTACCTTTACGACATTCTGACCAATGTGAGCGTTGTTAAGAATAAGATCCCTGTCCTGCTTTGCTGTAACAAGACAGATAAGGTAACTGCACACACCAAGGAGTTTATCCGCAAGCAGATAGAGAAAGAAATGTAAGATTGATTCTTATATGTTTCTAAATTCTGAAGATAATTATAAGCTCTCATTGATGTTCCTCTTGTTAATAATGTGGATAGACACTCTGATGCTTAAATTTTTTTTTTTAAGAACCCCATTAGGGGTTCTACCAATAAACTAGTTATTTCTTAAGTTTCTAAAGAGAGATTCTTAACTTTAGTTTATTAATAAAAAATTCTCTAAGAACTTTTAATGGGTTTATCCCAATAATGATGCTCTAAGGTCCAAAACCACATTATATAATATTAGTTTCGTCTCAAACGTCACTCGAACATGTGACCAATTTTATCTTAACTAAGGATGTATTTATTTCCTTAAGAAATTTGATTAAATCAAGATCGATATATATATAATTTTATGTACATTCACAATACAGATTACATGTTTACAAATTCCCACAGGCCAAATCTTGACCTAAAACTCCGGTCTGAATCTAGTTCCTCTATAAGAACTCAACTTAAAACGCAACTAAAAATGGCGATCAAAGTTGGTCACACTTCTAGCACATGACCCTGATGGTCCACCAGAGATCTACACGCTGATTCCGACGGTGTCGACTCAGCTATCTTAGCCGCTACTTCGGCCATCACAAGCCTCGTCAGCAAAAGTCCCGCCACAAACGCAGCTCCCATCAACATCGTGAAAACCGCAGTCCAGCTACTCCTGGACGATATGTAACCCGTTAGCAAGGGCCCAACCGCCGCTCCAACGGATCCCGTTCCGTCGATTATAGCCGTTACAGTAGCCAGAGCTCTCGAGTTTCCTTTCAACGAGCTATGCGTCCCGAGATCAGCTGAAACGGCCGTTGTGATCAAAGCGTAAGGTCCGTTAACCAACATTCCGGTTAAAAACATGAGAGACGCGTTTGCTAACAACGAAACGTGTCCATAGCTCCGGTAGAAGAACAAAGCTGGGATTGAGCAATACATGAAACTAGCAGCTGTAATCGCTCTTGCTCCGATTCGGTCTGAAATGTAACCCGCCATGATCCCTCCGACCACACCTCCTACATCGAACATTGTCGAAAGATTTCCCGCTGTTTCGTCTGATAAATACTCGCCTTCAATCGCTGCAAACAAAATTTGTAATTAGTTACATGACCGGAACAAGTAGTCTAGCGGTTTGTGCTAGCTAGTGTGCGTTGTAGACGACAAAAAAAAAAGTTACCTGTGTGGCTAACGTAAAAAGGTAACCAGTAGAGGAAAGTGTAAGCGACCAATTTAGCAAAGAAGAGACAGAGAGCGAAAGGCGCAACTCCCGGAATCCTCCACGCTTCAATGAACCCAACAGCTCGTTTCTTGTCATCGGTTTCGGAATCAGACGAGCTCAAAAGCAACGGCACATTTACAGAATCTCCGATTTTCTCATCAGAATCAACATCCTCGTCTCTCTCTGCTCCGACAATCTCCGGATTGACGGGCAAGAAAGCGAAATTCACCAATCCGATCAACACGATAACCACACCAGGAACCACAAAAGACCATCCCCAACCATATCTCAGCATCGCAGCAGCGATCAACGAGCCAGTGATGTTCCCAACAGAAGTGTGTGCGTTCCATATCCCCATGATCAGTCCTCTCTTCTTCTTGTTAAACCAGTTTCCGACCACAGCAACCACGGAAGGCCAGCCAGAGGACTGAAACAAACCGGCGAGCATTTGCATGATCAAGAAATAGTAAAAGCTATGAACATCCGCCCAATAACCGACACCGAACAGAGACGTGAACACTCCGGTTCCGATCATCCCAACGGTCAAGAATATCCTCAGATTCATTCTATCTCCCAAATGTCCGGCGAAATACATCCCGAAAGCGTAAACCGCAAGAAAAGCAACGTCGATCTCACCGAGCAAAACCGTTCCGTTTGGTCCGTTAAACGGAGCCCAACCACCATCTTCTTGTTCTTTTCCGGGAGATCGAAACGAAGTGAATCTTAAAAGGAATGAGTTAAGCCCTGTATCTGGAGATTGAGGATCAAGCGCGCTCTTCACAATGCTTGTTGTCTTCCTTGCAGCGTGATAGCTAGCGTAAGCGAGGAACGTCACGATCAAGACTATTGCTTGATATGCATTGTAAGAGAGCTTCGAACCTTTGATTCGTTCCAAGAATCGAATCCCAACTGGTTTTTTCTCCATCTCTTCCTCAGATTGCATTAGAGAACCCATGAAAACTGCTTCTTTTTTTTCTAAGTCTCTCTCAATCCAATGTTTACCTGGAGATAAGATATAAATACGTTGAGAAATGAGTAAAAATCTCTCTGTTTTTACTCTGTTTTTTCATATGGAATTATACTCTGTTTTTTTTTTCTCTAAGAAAAATCTTGATAAACTCTTGGCCTGAATCTCTGAAACGTGTCGTAATTAGTGACAAATCATTGTTGGAGTGTCTCTATAAACTCTCAAGAGGACTATTTTAAGTGAATTACCTTCTTCAGTTTTTGATTAGTTAATTATTATGCTAAAGTTTATTAGATTTCTTACCTTAATAGTATGAATATTGGATTTCTAATTGGTATATTTAAAGGAATATTCTTACAGAACCTGAAACTTTAAAACAAATTAATTAAAAGAGAAATCTCGTGAGCCTTTTTTTTGTTTGTCAACTAAATCTGGTGAATCATGCAATCCAAAAACAAACCCATCCTTGTTGATATATTCAATTTTTTATAATAAATCGTTGTATTATAAACAGAACAGAATCAATTGAGATTCGAATCTAGAAAATGCTATAAAAAAACAAAAAAAAAAAACTCTTGGGGACGACGAAGAAAGAGATCAAATCGATTTTGAAGTGTTCCTATTCGTAATCTGTAACAATCCGTGTGGAATATTCCATCGATCGGACGGAAAAACAAATAAAAAATCCCCAAGAAAAAATAGAAGAAAACTTGAAAACAAGATTTGACTCGATTCAAGAAGCATTCAAACAAACAGAAACAGTAAGAAAATCTGAATTACCTTTATCCATTCGTCAGGCTCAGAAGCAAAAAAAAACGTTTTCTCCGGCGAGCTTTGTCTCTCTAAAGACTGACTTTTGAGAGTTTGAAGATGCAAAGAGACTTGGACACGCTTTGGTGCTGTAAGCAACGGCGACGGGTTTATAGCATTCGAGCTCAATTTTTTTAATTCCTGACGAGTTCTGAAATTACCATCTCACCCTTCTCACTACAAATCATCATATTGCTTGGATTGCGATTTACGTTTTTACCCTTCCTAGTTGCGTCTCGTGTTTGCCAATAAATGAAGCCAAGGTTATTTCCTGCGTATTGCACCTAAAACCTCCCTACGCAATTATTAGTCTATATGCTTAAAATACTTATTACATAGGGATGGACCAAAAACAAAAACAAATTCCGATTCAAAATCCAAATCTGATTTGATCCAAAAATAGAATATTGAAAGTTCCAGCACTTCGATCCTGATAATTATATATCCGGAATCCGTATCTAATTTTCTTAATATAAATATAAAATGTTCAAATAATATATTTTGAAATATTATTATAACTAAAATTTATCTATAAAATTTGGAGTATTATTTTAAATATCTATTACAAATTTCTTCTAAAATATTTATAAAAGTCAATTTGAAATTTTTATACGATACTTTCTATTTAATTTTAGTTTTAGCTTATTTTAATAATTTATTAATGTTATTTTATTTATATTTAGTTATTTTAGTGGATCTGGATCGGATTCTGATATCCGCATGTATTGGCAGATACGGATTTGGACAATAGTATCGTAAAATTCCAGAGTATCTGGTCCGTGTGTACTCATGCTCATATATGCTTTTTTAAATAAAGAAATTTGCTAGATGTTTAACAAAAATAAAATTTGCTATATTTTTACCACATATTTTTACATTTAATTATAGATATATGCAACTTCATTACTTATGTTTATACATGTACTAATTATGAAGAAAATCGTTCATAATTATCTATTTCTTTTATTTCTTTTATTTCATATTTGCTTTTCATGTATATTTATCGGCGGCCCAAGGGGTATCGATCGATGCCTCTAAAAGTCCACGAGCCCAACAAGGTCCAATATGCGATCGACGCATGTGTGGTCTTTTCTTCTCTCTTGTTGTTCATCATTTAAATTAATTACACAACTATTCCAAAATATATACACGACAAAACATTTCTCGTTCAATGAAAACATTTCATTAGAATGAGCTTAACTCATTTCTTTTCACACTAACACAATTTTATCAAGCCCTCGAGCTTTGACAAAAAATTAGTTCCAACAATCCCCCACATGAATAGAAATGACTCTAAACAATTGAAAATTGTACAGACTAGACTTTTACTAGACATACTCGACTAGACTCATCTATACGTAGACAGACTTTCGAGAGTATACGAAAATGTAACTGTCACTGAATGGTAGCGTTTTTCAGCTTTGAATCAAACAATTTTAATATCTGTTGCGTTTACTCGGCCAGGAGGTGAACATGATGTCTTGAACCACCCGGATTTTGATGTAAACTGATACAACAGATATCGCACAAAGACACTTTCTCATAGAACTTTGTTCTCTATTGGGTTCATTTTGGCCTTGAACATTCGTGGTATTCGTGAGTGAATTTGGAGAATATAGCATTATCCTTCATTCTCCTAGAAACAGCCACATTTCACACTTCACATGGTGATCTTTTATTAGTTTGTTTTCAGAAGTGTCCTGTCACACTCCATTATCTACACAGCTATGCAATCATTAAAAGCCAACTCTTATCCTTACTATCCACAGGTTGCACTGTTTTATCATCCTAGAAACAGGGTAGAGACATAGTCTCACAGTGCTCAAATTCGAATCAGTTTAATTTTGTTTCCCTTTGAACCTAGATCTTGGGATCTCCAGTCACATAGGTGGGGTATCTGTCAAACGTCATCTTTTCTATAGGCTTTAAACCCATTCCTTTTGATGATTTAACTAACTTGATCTCGAGGCTAACTTTTTGGGAAACAGATCCTCTAAGTTATCAGCCGTTGTGAGATCAGTTGTCTAAATGGTCTTATATCATTCTCGAGATTTGCCATTTTATAACTTACTCAGTGCCTGAGAGATAGCTCACTAACTCTCACAGTGTACACATAAAGTTGGCACTGGTTTTTCCCACATCGGGATATCTTCCACAAAGTTTCGAAGCCATTATGCTTCCTCTGTAGCTTTATCTAAAGGTCTAAACTCTGACTCCTTGGTTAATTAGGCCAAGAGTGCTTGTTTGGAAGATTTCCAGGATACTGCTGCACCCCCAAGAAAAAGTATTATCCACTTATAATATCTGTCAGATTTACAAGACCAAGAGGTGAACATAAAATCTTGAACCCCCCAGACTTTGATGTAAATAGAGACGACATATAACGCTGGATAATTCAAAATTCAAATTATTGATTTCCACACGTGTAGCGACTTATTTACTGAATGTGCTAAATTGGATCTAGTACGATTTATCAAGTACGTTAGACTTCCGATCACTTATGATACAACTTTATCACAATTGGAGTTATTGCAATCTTGTTTGAGTAGTTCTCAAAACATTCTAGGATCTTGAGACAAGATTATCTACTAATCTTATGTCTATCAAACTTCCCACTAAACACATTCTTAGTGTGTTGGATTATGTCATTCTTGCTTCTTTGATGACCGTGTCATCATATAAACATAACAAAACGTATCCATGTGGAGTACTTTTGATGTATATCACCTTAAGTGATTTGGAAGCTATTTGACATCACTTTGTTGTCAAACTTTCCAAGCTATTGCTTAGGAGCTAACTTAAGCTCGTATAAGGACTTTGCAAGT
The DNA here is from genome assembly GCA_030161315.1 of Eutrema japonicum. NCBI lineage: Eukaryota > Viridiplantae > Streptophyta > Magnoliopsida > Brassicales > Brassicaceae > Eutrema > Eutrema japonicum. The sequence goes on from BSQW01000006.1 coordinate 42,324,787, forward strand.
CTACTTATCTTCTTTCCTTGTTCAGGAGTGACATAACCCTCGGGTTGTTTCATGTAAATCCCCTCTTCTAAATGGTCGTTTAGAAAGACAGATTTTACATCCATTTGATGGATTACAAGATCTCATATTGCTGTGATTCCAATCAGCATACGACTAATTTCAACTTTAGTCTCTTCTGCTTCTTTACAGTAGTACCAACATTGCTCGATCTAAGACCCAATGCCCGTCAAGCATCGATCGATACCGAGGTGTATCAATCGATACCTCTAAAAGCGTAAGAGCCTAAGAGATCAATTGCTCGCCTCAATTCGTGAGGTACTAGAGCTTATCCTTTACACGGAAACTCATGTTCAAAGGAAGACACATTCCTTGGTTACCGTGATTACTTGGAAGTCTGGTATATCTACTTTATACACCATAAAGCAATCAACACTACATTGTGTGCATATGCAATGAAGATACAATCCACCGTTTTTGGTCCGATTGTCACCTTCTTAGGTGGTTGCTAGGCACCCCCACACTTTCATGTATTTGTATAAAAACACATTACTTTTCCAAAGTTCACATGAAACATTTTCAGTGACTTTGTGTGGTATTTAGTTCAGGATATAACTTGTGGTAAGCAATACTTCCCCCCCACATTTCTGGACTTACCCAGATTCCTGCAACATTGCATTCATCATTTCCTTGAGAGTTTTGTTCTCTCTTTCAGCAACTCCATTGGATTCAGGTGAGTAGGGATCAATCGTTTGATGGATACTACCATGTTCATGTCCTCTATCACTTCAAACTATATTGATAGTTCTTTCGAGTTAGTTTTCAACCTCGAGTTTAAACTCCTTGAGTTTTCCAAGGTCTCGTATTTGCTTCTTAGCAAATAGACATAACTATATTTCGTACGATCCTCAACGAAAGTCACGAAATATTTCTCACCACCTTTTGTATGAGTCAAACCAAGAGGTTCGCTCGATTGTGGTGTTTTAGTGAGTTTGGTTAGAACGCAAACCTCACACTCATCTATGCTTATTTTGTATTTCGGGATCTCATTCAACCTACGCATAGATTCGAATATACTGTGACCGAAACATTCAGATCAAATACTAAGAGATTATGTACCATAAGCAAATGATTCTTTCTCATTAATGTCAACAACATTGGTTACATTAATTTTTAAGTCCGATTGTCTCAACGTTAATTTGGACCAGTCCGTCCTTAATATAGACAACATTCTTTGTCAATACACGCTAATCAGCTTTGACAATTGACGATGAATTCGTGCCTAATTAGCATTGTGCCCTAAATAAGATTTGTATGCATCTCTAGCACATGCTTTACATTAGTGAGAGTGAGCTTTTTTGAGAAGTCAACTTCAGCACCAAAATTCTTGTCATTATTTATGGTAGGAGGGAAACATTCCCATCTCAACGCATATATTGGTATAATACCACCACTCATGTGGGTTATGCTCAACCATATTGACTCTGAGGATGACATTACACATGTCTATCTCGACTACATTGGCTTGAGCCATTCCATTGTCTTTTACACCACCGAATCTAACAATGATCACATCGGTGTTGTTAGTCATATTGAAATTTGATTTTGTTCAAGAGAATCAAACCAAATTAATATATTAACCAATACCCAACTCTCAAGTTAAAGGGTAAAATTCAATTCAATTTTTAGAATTTAATAAACTTAATACAATATCGAATTGTATTAGTATTCTTGAACTCATATCAAGAATCGCAAGAGGCCTGCTCACTTAGCCCAATGATTTAATTATTTGATTAAATCAGCCTCCAATACTTAATTTAACATCAATTAATTATTCCAAAAATCGCAAATTTTTGGACACATAATATTGAGCTATGTGCAATATATTGCAACTTAACACGTCTTTAAACCAAAGACTGTTTAACGATTTCAACGTTGCATCAATTTAATTATTAAATAATTAAACATTGAGAGTATTCGATGAGAATCTGAAACCCTTTCTTTTTGATTTTAAACCTCAGTTTAAACCGATTATAACAGATTATGAAATCGTTTTAGAATCGCTATCGCGCGTTCTAATTTGAACGTCCGTAGAGCGTTTGCCGATTCGTTTCTTGAATCTCGTTTGATAAATGTTTTAGCCAATTTTACGAGAAACGCTATGAGACGTTCGTAAATGCTAAACGACGCAGGATTAGTACCGCAAAGTTGTCACTTGTCGAACCGTTTATAAACGTCCGCGAACTCATATAATAATGAGACGATTATTATATGTGACTAATAAACCATCACCCTTTTATTGATGATATTTATCGATACGGAATTAAATTTTAATTTAACATCCGCTTATCGAAATAACTAGAACCGCATGTGCGCGTTCTAAAGTTTTGAACCGCAAACGTGCGTTCAAGTTCGAACCTCCTCAGAGTGTTCGTCAAACCGTTCTAAACGTGTTTGATGTTAGGTGTTCGCAAACCCTAACCCGGGAAGCGTTTTAAAACGTTCCATTCGCTTGTACGCAAGCTTTACATTTGTACCGATATATAGTTAAGAATCGCAATTCTAAATATCGAACCAAATCGCATTGGTGTCGATCGATACTCCTTGTTATCGATCGATGCACACAGTGTCGATCGATACACACCTATGGTGTCGATCGATGCATACACAGTATCGATCGATGCAAAAGATTTTTGCACATGCTTGATCGATGCGACTGTAGGTTTCTATCGAAACACACACGGGGTCGATCGATGCCCTACCAGTGTCGATCGATGCTCATTACAGTGTCAATCGATACAGACCCTAAAGTGGTCGATGCAAAGTAATTTTGCATAGTGTCGATCGATGCACACTCAGTGTCGATCGATGCTCGATGCACATACAATGTCAATCGATGCATCACTGGTGTCGATCGATGCACATTTAGTGTCGATCGATACACCCTAGGTGTCGATCGATACAAGTGAATTTCACAGGATCGATCGATGCACCACTGTGTCGATCGATGCTCGATGCACAAACTGTGTCAGTCGATGCATCACTTGTATTGATCGACGTAGACCCAACTTGGTCGATGCATAGTATCGATCGATGCACCTCAGTGTCGATCGATACAAACTTCTGCATAGTATCGATCGATACACCTCAGTGTCGATCGATACAACTTTTTGCATAGTATCGATTGATACACCTCAGTGTCGATCGATATAACTTTTTGCATAGTATCGATCGATACACCTCAGTGTCGATCGATACAACGTTTTGCATAGTATCGATCAATACACCTCAATGTCGATCGATACTCACAAGGTTTCGATCGCAATCGAACCTATCAAGAACCACAGGGTGCGTTCGTTGATTATACCGTTCATTAATCGCAATTAAAGACGGTTGTAGAAGATGTTTAAAGCAATACTGCTTCTACTACACGTTTCAAGTTGCTAAACAGCTTTTTGATAACGTTTGAGTATCACAAGCAGATTAACGTCTTCTTAAAAATATAATAGATGGAGATTGCCTCTACTACACGTTTCAAGTTGCTAAGAAGCTTTTTGATAACGTTTGAGTATCATCAGAAGTAGAAGAATCGTTATAAAAACCGTTTGAAAACGTTTATTTACTCGTGATTAAAGATCCGATTGAAGTAATAAAACAAAATCGGATCTTCTTTGAGTTAAGATTGTAGGACCAAAATTTCGCACAATAGACAAGATAGGATTTAATGACGATTATATAAATAAACATTAAGGAACAGACGATTCATAAAACGATAAATCAAGAATATAGATCTAAGGAGGCGAGATGAATCTCTTTCCTTAACTCAAAGAATCTCCCGTAGTGCGACGGGTTTTAATAGATCCATGATTCCCAGGATACAACCAAAGTTTAACTGTATCATCTACACTTGATATCAGATCTGTCGACCATTATTCTACGATACTCTCGAATAACAACTTACTCTAAGCGGTAGGGAATTGACAGAACTTATGTTAGAACTTTTAGGTTGTGTTTTTTAGTGTTTGAGCTGATGATTTTTCCTGTGAAAATCGGCCATTATATATAGTAGAGAGGCTAGGGTCTTTTCCAGACAGAAACAGAATGTACCAAAATCCAGGTGCGTTCGCGGGGGCAGACTTCCTTGCGGACGTCGCTCCCAGTTTTCCGTCAAACGACGTTCTTGCTGCTCCAGGCGAGCTTCGAGCGTACGAGTTGAGGTCTCGTAAGTCTGATGCCTGTCCACTAGGATAGATAGCATCCCGTGGATTTCGGCCATGTCGTCTCTGTGCTGTTGTGGCATCAGAGATGGCGAGGTAGATCCCATCCGGCCGGTTTAGGCCTGGGATGGATCGGTGTATCTGGTCCATACCCAATTAGGGTTTTGGTCTGACGGCGCGTTGGCGTTCGTCGGAACGACAGGATTTTCCCGTCGCGTTTCGATTTTCGGTGGGTGTTTCCACTCCATCCGCCGCGATGGGATTTTCTCCCATGGCGTTTGTCGGGATTGGGATCTGGGATGTGGATTCCGTGAGCATGGGCTCGGTAGTCGCGCCAGCGGCGTTGCGACCTGTTGAGGGGTTGACCCTTGTTGATACCGAATGGCTTGGATCCATTTCATTTCTTGTTAGATCGAAGATCTGACTCTTGTGTTTATAAAGCTACATGCTCTTCCCCACATACGGTGCCAAAATGTGGATGCGGAATCGCACACCTAGTTTTTGTAAGGATTTTTAAGGAAGAACTTTGATGGGCTAGTTTCTATCTATGAATTAAAGATGTAATTTGGATATAAATTCGACGAATTGGATTTAGTATTGAATTAATAAGGCTCTTTTACAAGTAAAGAAATCTCAGAAAGATTTTGCAAATAATCTGTTTTTATCCGGATAAGAAGTATCTCTCTAAACCTAAGTCGAGATCTCTTTATATCCTTCTTAATCCGAACTGATTTCGGAATCATCGTCGCAACGTGCACCCCGAATCTAGGAACGGATGTTGACTTCATCTAATAAGGTCGCATATCGTCCTGACCTGGTCTCGCGCATGTGGTTGCGGAGTGGGCCGTCTCTCTGGATTTAAAGAATATATTCGTATTGGGCTTTTAATGGGCCATATATCACAGGTCGCGATCTGGTATCAACAAGAGTCATACGACAAGTATACAAAATCACGAATTTTGCAGAAACACTTAAATATGATTTTGTAATGTTCTTAATTTCTTATAAAAGAAACTCATGAGATATAAATAATATTCCCTCCGTTCCTTTTTATAAGTAGTTTTAGAAATTTTGTTTTGTTTCACAATATAAGTTGTTTTCATGTTTCTATGCAACTTTTACCTTTATCGAATACTATGTGGCCAATAAAATTCTGCAATTTTTTTATGATTGGCTAGATTATTTTTAATTTATATATTAAATGATATTTTTTGGTAAAATATGAATTTTTTAATATTTTGTGTTTTTAGCCAAAACTATTTATAAAAAAAAACGAGGAAGTAATAATTAGCACCTTATAAATTTGATCAGTTTTAATGTCATAATTTTTTATAAATACTTTAGAATATGGATCTGGTGGAATGTGATGATATATGATGATGTAACAAGAGCTGCAAAACGCCATCCGTGTGCGGTGTGCATGGCAGCCCACGTGCCACGCTCTTCACCAACACAAATTGACGCAAAAAGGGTATTTTGGTAATCCCAACGAAATTTCAGAGGGGCCCAGTCACTGTTCCTCAAAAAAATTCGAAATCACGGTAAGGGTATTTGCGTAATTTAACAAGTAGAAGAACGCGCGCGTTATTGAGGGAACAAAAATGGCATATTCGCATATACCCAAAGGAATTATACTTTAACGTGCAGTGGATATCCTCTCAACATGTCGGGACCCACATATATGCCACGTCTTCGATACGGAATCTAGTGACGTGGTAAGAAGTGTGGATGTTGTTTCACAGGATCCTTGATGACGTGGCGAGCAACTTGTCTGAAATGAATGCTAGCCTTGGGTTCGACGAAACAACGTATGGAGATTTATTAAAATTGGTTTCGTGACATACACTAAACACACAAGCTTCCAGTTAAATTAATAACAAATCGTAGGTAGGTTCTAATTTCTAATACAACAATAGAATTAGATTACGAGAATAAAAAAAAGAAACAAAATTCAACGGGGCAAATTAGGTGGCATACTGGTATATCATATTTGTGTGTCAAAATTAACAAAATAAAAAACTAATTTAATATTCAAAAGTAACTCATTTCAAATGACACCGGCAGTCCCTAGCCTATTTTACATAATATTCAGAATTGACAACAATAACACCTTGTTTTTTTCTTCTCTTCTAACAACAAATTTTTCTTTTTCTCTTTCATATATTGATGTTACTTTCTCTCTCTTATAACCATTCCTTTAATCTTCCACATTCTCTCTCAATTTTTTTTTTCTCTCTTTCATATATCCATTTTTTTTTCTTTTTTCCATATCAACAAAAACAAACCATACATTTTATTCTCTCTTCTCTCTCCATCGAGATCTATTTCTTCTTCATCCTATTTTCTCACCCAACAGCTCGGATCCAAAAAAAATGTCGGAGGTGATGGCAACTATGGCGGATTCGAAGGCCGTTTCGCCATCGAAGACAGAGAAGAAGAAAGAACAGAACTTACCGTTCTTCAACCTATTCTCTTGAGTAAAATAAAAATTCTTAATTTATTTTTGTTTTTCTTATAATAAAATTAGATCCAATATATGATCTGTTTTCTTCTATCCATAGATCTTTTGGGTAAAATCAAAATCCCTCCTTTCCATAGATTCTGCTCAAACATGTCTTCGCTATCGGCTGCCTCGTTCTTTGTTCATATAAGTTTAGAGCAGCTTGGAAATGGAATTGAAGTTAAGAGGTGGTAGAGAGTCCGTAGAAGAATTGTAATTAACTATTTTTTCAAAATAGTTACCTACTGTATAGTTAACTAGTATACTGTATAGTTAACTAGTATAGTATGTTATATTTAGTACATTATATAGCAAATAATTGACTATAATAGACAATTATAAAGATAATTCCCTATATAATTTATTTTTTGCCATTTAGTTAGCTATATATCCCAAATAGTCAAATATTTTTATGTAGTTAACTATTTTCACATATAGTTAGCTGCTCCAAACTTACATATAATGTTTTCTCAATTTTAGAAATTTTGCACGGTCCAAATGTGGCCAACACTGGTGAGCTTGAAGATGGAGATGGAGATGAAGATTGAACTAAAAAAGTAGAAGATATATTTGTGGTGTAGCAACATTCATCAGCTAGATGAAATTGTAGTTAACCATTTTCTAAATAGTTAAATATTGTATAGTTAACTGGTATAATAGTTACTATTTAGTACATTATATATCAAATAGTTGACTATAACAGACAATTATAAAGATAATTCACTATATAATTCATTTTTTTCATCGATATACTATTTAGTACAATATATAGTTGTGATTGCGTAGCAGACTATCTTATTATGATACATATTCAAATATCAAAAGAAGCAGACTATCTTATTCTGATACATATTCAAATATCAAAAGTTGTCTATCCGCACTTACTAGTTAATTATACAAAACATGTGAGAAGTCAATATACTCAACTACTTTCACTATTAACCCCCAAAATTTATAGATGAATACTTTAAATATAGGTAGTCAAATAAATAGGTGACTACTCCATACGGTTATACCCCAACGCATCAAACTGAAGATAACAACTCATACATAAACAATTAAATAACTAACTATTTAGTAAAAATAAACGATTCAACTACAAATAAGAGTAGTCAAAACTAATTACTCACACAAATAGACGACTATTTTCACGTGGAATTAACCCAATACTACAGAAATAAGATACATAGTCAAATATTAAGAGTTGTCTATCCGCACTTAATAGTTAATTATACAAAACATGTGAGAAGTCAATATACTCAACTATTTTCACTATTAACCCCCCCCCCCCCCCAATTTTTTTTATAGATGAATATTTTCAATATAATCAGTCAAATAAATAGGTTACTACTCCATAAAGTTATACCCACAACGCAACAAACTAAAAATAAGGACTCATACATAAACAATTAAATAACCAACTATTTAGCAAAAATAAACGATTGAACTACAAGTAAAAGTAGTCAACACTAATTACTAACACAAACAGATGACTATTTTCACGTATATAAAATTTGTTGATGGCATCAATTATGACTGGTACGAGTGATGGCATCAGTTAATAATGAAATAGCCAACTACGTTTTTCTTTCACACAAATAAAATAGAAAGAGAAGGAAAAGAGTAAAGAGAAAGAGGAAGAGGAAGAGGAAAGAGAAAGCCAAACTCTAAAAGTTTTTCCTGCTATTGAACGAAAATAGATACTAGTATCTATACCTTTTACACAGACATGTTACTTTCAGTCAGAGAAAAAGCAATGTCCAGAATAAGGGAGCATGAGATTTTTCGTCAATTCTCCTTATTATGGACAGTTGACTATTGTTAGAAACTTAATTTACTACATTGAAAATGTAGTTACCTAATTAGCTCTCCTAAAAGTAATATTCATGCAATTCACCATTTTCAAAAGTGAAAAACTTATCAAAAATATACATTAAAAATATAAAACAAAATTTAAGTTTTAAAACGATACTTAATATGAAACAAAAATATATGATAACTTGTTTGTTATTTGATTACTCAAAATTTTAATTATAAAAATTTAATTAAAAGTAATAATTCAATAGTATTTAAAATATGTGATCTTTGATATATATATTTTAATTAACTATTACGATAATATTTTGTATAAGCTGTCATTTATTTTTATTTTTCAATTGACGTAGCATTGTATCATAGTGGTAAAATGTGAGTTATAGACTTTAAAAAAAAAAACTCTTACATAATCTTAAAGTGACATTTTTATGGTATTGACGTTGGACCAATACATTTTTGTAAGTTCCATTTTCCAATTTTGATATGCATTTTCCCAAGTCATCTTAGTTAAGTCTACTGTTGAAAAAATCGTGAAATTATATAGATAAGCGATTTTTAGAACATTGTAAGATATGATTTTTTTGTTGTTGTGATATTAGTTATAGGTTATCCAAAAGAATCTGCTTGTAAAAGAATACAAATACAAAAACCTTTGTGCCATAATAGTTTCTTACAAAATTTTTAGGAGTTATTGTTTGTACGGTCATTTAATGAAAATATTGTTTGTATACTAATATTTTACAAAAAATAGAAAAATAAGTAATACTTAGTGCACTATATACACACGTTGATTTTTCAGTCATATCTATGTATAATATTGTGCGAATCAACGGTATACAATACATATATCAATAATAAGCAGAGGAAAAATCGTCTTTTACAAAGAAAAAGTGTTACTTAATTTTACATAATTTAAAAAATGTTAGATCATAAATTATGTTTTGATTAAAGTGACATTGGATGCAAATATCTCAAACTTTTAACAGATGTCATATTGATCAGATTTGAAATAATGAAGCTTTTTATCTAAAAGAAATTAGTCATCGTTATCTAGCTAGCTGACTTTGTTGTTCTTATAAAGGAAAACAAAGACTAATACTTGTTTTGCGTCTCATTCGATCTGTTATTCAGAAATTCACTAATAAATCCAAGTTATCCACATATATGGTTGTGACTATATATATTTATACTACTCCTTTGAAAATTTCATGACCACATGAAATCTTTCTTCCATTATAAAGATGTTCATAAGAAACAAAATAGAATAAACGATGCACATCACTAACTTCTACGTGGATTGTGACCAAGAAAAATGACTGTATAGAGATGTCCAGCTCGTATTTGAATACACTTTTATATTTCTATGGCTGATATTTGATATGACAAAGTATTACTTTACAAGACTTTTAACCGAAGAATAGTATACCGAATTTAGACCAGCCTATAATAAGATTTTAAAATAACAAATATTTTTTTTAAAACTTTATGGTTAATGGGTAAATATATATTGTTGGTCGTCATGGTAGGATATAGAACATGTATACAAGAAGAATGTAAAGCAGCATCAAATAATTTTTTGGTTAAAATAAAAAAAATCATCAAGTAAATGTTCTGTTTTATTATATGGGCCAATGTGAACTGCTAAATCTTGGGAGAGTCTCTCCAATTCCAAAAACAGACAGCAAAAGATTGAAGGATAAGGATTATTTACTTTTTGTTGGTTTCATATGATACCATTCGAAATATTTATTTTATCCATCTTCAATTATTTGCCTAACTTGACGTGTCCTTTAGTTTTTTTATGTGTGCTATTACGTGACACATCGATAACGATACAAATGGCCTCTTGTTGTTTTATGTAGAACGATTGGTTTTGTGTTTCCTCTCTATCAATTTATTTTTCTTTGTTTGGTTTAAAAATGCCAAAGTCTGGGCATCCACGAGGTTCGAACACCGTACACGTATGATGTAATTCAATGTTGCCCCTGTTAAATGGATGCATGCTCTGTATGTCAATGTTGCACTTTATCCATCCCTTCATCTAATTTCGTTCAGTTTCGAACCAAGTCAATCCCCATTTTGACCAATTTGTTTTCTTATTCGAATAGATTAGCATAATACAATTCCTTCAAATCTTATGTAAGAAGTCAACAGTATAGATTTTGTGATTAAAAATCACATCATTCTTTATTTTCCATAGTTTTCACGGAATTCAGATTAGTAAATTTTTTTTGGATGACTCAGAGATAAATCCTAAGCCCATAGAGAGGTACAGACTAATCTTATGTAGATGTACCACCAACGCGCTAAGCGTACACACGAGTTTGCAAATGAGGCCTAGACATTAGCCCCATATCCCATTTGGCCAAACATTACCATTTTTTGTTCCCAGTGGAAGTCGAACTCAGGAAAACCGTTGTTCACGGATTCTAAAATCAACAACTACCAGGCTACCACCGTTTGGTTTCCAGATTAGTAACTTATAATCAAACTATATAGGTTCCATCTAAAAAATTTGGATGGAGTTGTGCATGTTGCATATATTCGTATGATCGTATCCACAAGATTATATGGATTGGAGAATCCGATATATTGAAGCCTACCTCGACGTCAAATTGCAAATGCAGATGGACATTCGAAAAGTACGTGTTCATCATGTCAATAATTAAGCATTTAAGAACGTAATTTATTGAAGTGTTTAAAGTTATATGGATTGGAGAATCCGATATATATTGAAGTATGCGTTCGTGTAAAAATTAAGCGTTTAAGATGATATTTAAGCATTACAACATTAAGCACTTATTATTTGGTAACATGATATTTCTGTTCTGATGCATAAGCATAACATTTCTATTCACACAATGCCAAGGCAAACTAGGGATGGATCGGAAGTCTGATAAGGGTCCTTTATTTATAGTTCTTGCATTAACCGGTCTGGAATTAGGTGTAGCTATATTACAAGGATTATTTCTGGCTATTTGTTTTCAGTTTGAAGCTAAAGCCCAAGATCCAGCCCAAAATCAAGCCCATTGATACAAAGCGCTTATCTATATTCTCCAACGCTCAATCAATATGTAAAAGAGAGAATTATCTTCAAACCTAAAATAATTGAAAGATGATATTTTTGTTAAGCAAAAAAAAAGGAAAAAATTCAGAGAATATTGTGAAAGTTTCTTCCACATATTTAAGACAATTTTTTTTATCCCAATCAAACAGGAGACAGAAAGAGCAAGTAAGAGTAACCACTAACCACCACAAAGCAATCATCTTAAACCTCAAAAGAAACAAAAGACAAAAAAAAAAAAAAAAACTTCACTTGTGGCTTACATCTTCTTCATCATCTCCATAACTTCATCTTTTATTTTTTATTCTCTCTCTCTCTCTCTCTCTCTCTGCTTCAGGCAAAGTAAGCAATGTCTTTGGACACGGTGGACAAGCTGGTGGTGTTCTTGGCCAAGAGAGACGGAATAGACAAGCTTGTTAAGACATTCCAATACGTGGCCAAGCTCGCCTGCTGGCACGTTGAACCCACACGACCCGACGCGGCCGAGAGGTTCAAGAAATGGGAGGTCGCGTCCGGTCTCAGCCGCAAAGCCTTCAGGTCCCACACCTCACTTTATCTACATAATGGCATAATATTGTCTAAGAAATGAAAGGTTTGCTTTAATTCACTTCTTAACGCCCAAGTCGTTGTGGTCCAGTGGTATGTCGACTTGGGTGGGGTGTCATTCCACTTTCTGGGTTCGATCCGTCCTGGAAACAACAAATCACAATTATTTGAAAAGTTTGGGCCCATAGTTAACATGATAGTTCAGTAACATGCGATCTGACAGGCGAGGTGGTAGTCAGCCACTCTGTAGCATCTCGGTGCATTCCTACCGGAGCCTACCGAATCAGCCGATAGGACATATCAAAATAAAGTGTATTAGTATAGATCATTTGGATCTAGTAGTCAAGAAGTGATTTTTTTCTTTGATAGCCAGTCAGAGTACATCTCGGTGCATTTCTACTAGGGCCTACCAGATCAGTCCATAGAACATATCAAGTGGTCACTAGTAGGATCCAAATGATCTATACTAATACACTTTAACAAAACTAACAATCGTTGTTGATTTATGGTCGAATCATTCAAACAGGACAGGGAGATCTCTCACGGGGTTCAATGCGTTGAGACGAAACCCCGGGGCAACCCCGACGATCCGTTTCTTGGCGGTCTTAGCCAATTCAGGAGAGATGGTTTACTTCTTCTTCGATCACTTTCTTTGGTTATCAAGAATCGGTACGTTAGACCCCAAGATGGCCAAGAGAATGAGTTTCATCTCTGCTTTTGGCGAATCTTTCGGCTACGTTTTCTTTATCGTCATTGATTGCATCTTCATAAGGCAAAGACTCAAATCCTTGAAAACACTCCGGTATTCGTCTGATGATAAACCGAAAGAAGAAATCGGCGAGAAAATTAGGGAAATTCGAGGAGATATAGTGATGAGATTGATGGGAATTTCGGCTAACGTTGCGGATTTGACCATCGCATTGGCGGAAATTCAACCAAACCCGTTTTGTAACCACACGGTTACACTCGGTATAAGCGGTTTAGTTTCGGCTTGGGCCGGTTGGTATAGGAATTGGCCATCGTGAGATGCAATGAGATCTAAAGAATGTATCTATAATATATGTTGTTTCGAATGAATATAACAAACATATAATAAACTCACTTCAAATAAACATTTTATATTTTATATTGTTTTGGGGTCAAATCGAAATCATACAAAACTAAGGGTAAGAAAAAGTATAAGTTATCTACGTGGGGCATTTCTGAAATTCATAAAAGTTGATAACTGTAAAATAACTTCCCCCACTATCATTATCGCCACTAAAACCCGTTTGTATTGGAACGGTTAATTTTTGTTTTTAATTCATTTATCATCAAAAGTCGTTACCATTCTCTTAATATTTATAGATTTATTATCAAACATTCACTTGACAAAACAGAAACAAAGAGAAAAGAAGAAACTGATGAGAAGAATGATTCCGACATCGTTATCAAGTAAGTTTCAAGGAGCAGTGAGTATGAATGCGTTTAGATGTTATGTTTCGGAGTTTATCTCCACCTTCTTCTTCGTCCTCGCAGCCGTTGGATCCGTCATGGCTTCAAGTAAATTCACTCTTCTCTGAAAAGTTTTGATCTTTGTAATTAAAGAATCGATCTTCAAATTGTGTTTCTTTTTTTTTTTTTTTGATCAGGAAAATTGATGGCGGGTGATGTGACGGGTCCGTTTAGTGTGTTAATACCGGCGATTGCGAATGCGTTTGCGTTATCGTCCTCGGTTTACATCTCTTGGAACGTTTCCGGCGGCCACGTGAATCCAGCGGTCACGTTTGGGATGGCGGTTGCTGGTCGGATTAGCGTTCCAACCGCTATGCTCTATTGGACTTCGCAGATGGTTGCCTCTGTTATGGCATGCCTTGTCCTTAGAGTCACCGTCGTTGAACAGGTAACTAACATTTCAGTTACACTTATCACTTTTGTCTTGATTTGTTGTTTATATATATATATCTATGTTTTGAATATATCAGCACGTTCCGATCTATAAGATTGCCGGAGAAATGACGGGATTTGGAGCATCGGTTCTCGAAGGTGTTTTAGCGTTCGTGCTTGTCTACACAGTGTTCACGGCTAACGATCCCAGACGGGGCTTACCTCTAACCGTGGGACCCCTATACATAGGGTTTGTTGCGGGAGCCAATGTTTTAGCCGCTGGTCCTTTCTCTGGAGGTTCGATGAACCCTGCGTGTGCCTTTGGATCTGCGATGGTGTACGGAAGCTTCAAGAATCAAGCTGTGTATTGGGTCGGGCCTTTGCTCGGAGGAGCCACCGCTGCGTTAGTGTATGACAACATGGTGGTTCCGGCGGAAGATGACCATGGTTCATCCACCGGAGATGCCACTGGAGTGTAGTCTGTCTGATATAATTTATAGGTTGAATTTGATGTAGAGCTTTAAAAAAAAATATATATATATATATATATATATTTTGCAGTTTCTGAATTGATGTTTAGTTTATTGAATACTAATTTAGTAGATTCCGTTACAAACAATTTACTATTGTACAACTTTGTTACATTTCGTTGCTTTTATGTTCTTGCATCTATTTTTTTTAAAAAAAGTTTCAAAAGTACCATTTGGGTCTTACTTCTTCTTCCTTGTCGGTTAAGTCACGGTACTGATACCATTCAGCACCAGAAGTGCCAATGGGTAATGTTGGTCGAATAAACACTTCAACAGGTTTTGGCACACTCACACAAAGACGTACCTCGTGCTCTGCGTCATCGAGATTTCTCGGCTCAGAGTCTCGGGTTCTGCGGATTGGTTCGATTGAAATCCATCCTAGCCCAGAAATCGCCACATCACTAGCCGGTCTGATAAAGAAATGTGTTACGAGCGTTCGTTTTACTAAAATATAGATAGGAATAGAAGATAACGATTATTTCACCTTTTTGGATCGTCAAATTCAATTCGGAGTAAACGGTGAGATTGCAACCCTTTCCAATCCTGCGTCTGATCTTTCCCTGATGGAGGTGTGAGAAGCACACCCAGTTCTTTCTGCATAACAAATGAGTACCAAGTAAATGGTAAAACCTGTCCTCCCAAGTTGATATTGATGGTGTAAGAAACTTACCTGGTGAAAGTCGTTTGCTGTTTTGGTTGGTACGACATGAATCTCAAGAGCCTTTGGTCCATAGAATGTGAAACATGTTTCTGGTAGAGCCTGCAGTAGCTCAAGTATGTAATGATTTCAAAACCTGATATCGGTAACAGAATTCAGCATTTCGGTAATAATGTTACCTTCAAGATGTCAATCCGGACGAGACCTCCCCAAAAAAATGTATAACCGTTTAAGCTCTCACCCTTGGGACTACTTAATGATTGAGTTGGCAATGTTGAAATCTGTAAAGAACAAAGCACAAACCATATCATCGTATTGATACTACGGTGATATAATCTTTAGCAGGCTGTAAATTAGTAGACTTACATCGAAAGACTGGGCTCTGAGCCGGTTGTGAGGAGCAAGGGCGGGTAAATCATCTGAATGAACAACAGCCGCTTGCCTGTGGTGTAGGTGCACACCCGGTGTATCATACAATTTCTGTGATAATAAGACATTCTTTTAGCAGGATGAATACTTTTGTTTTATAACGGAATGTTCTAGAATCTGAAGGAGGTTTAAGTTTATACCTCTCCTCCTAGAAAGGCATTGATCTGAATTGGACCCAAGGTGGTTCCAGGGACAGCAGATTGAATCGGCTTGTACCTTTGTGCTGCTGCTGCAACAGGGTCCCTCTCAGCCATTGTTTCTGTATAATGAAGTATATAGACAATCAAGCTCAAACTCTCTTTATAGGCTAGATCGTGGAGAAACTGGCCCTACTAGAAATCAAGCAAAAGCAGCACCCAGACAAAAACTAAGGTAACTAAACACAATGGAGAAGAAATTACTTACTCAGCAAAGCATTGATGAATGCTGACTTGCCTACGTTAGCTGCACCCTATTAAAGCATGAAGAAATGATGAATGAATATTTGCCAGACCATCAAAGAAGTAAATTTATAAATGCACATCGTCTATCTCCAGTAAAAAAATTTATGAATTGATGGATCATATCGAACAGAGTAGTGTAAACATTGTTATTCTAATGGTCATAAAAGAAAATCAAACCGGACAAAAATGATTTTTAATACGCACTGACTCTCTCATTTAAGATACGTTAAGCTATGAAGTAACTAAAACTCTTTCTTTGTTGGTGACAAAATTGCGGATGCACATACCAGAATGTAGACATCTCGTCCCTGAAACAAAAACAGGGATGGAGAGGTTAGGTTGCAGAAGATGAATGAATAGAAGGTTAGATTATCAGATATTGAGCGATAAAAGGAAACAAGATGCCAATTCATGGCCTTTACGAGAAATCTTTGAGCAATAGTGTCAATACAGATTTACAGTGTATAGCATATGCAACCTTTTTCTCCTTCTGGATTTCTGATGCAACTCCGCTAACTCCATCCAGAGACTTGGAACTTGTGAGATGGACACTCAAGACACTGGTAAATTACATTCATTATAATCAGACACTAGCTCCAGAAACATTAAAACACTAACAAACCTATAAGTACTTGATACCTACTTTAGCTTTTTCTTCGTGGTTACTTCTACAACCCAATCACCGATACAGTTCATATCTGTTCCTTTTGGAAGGAGATCGATCTGACAGTACAAAGCAAAGTTATTTATCAGAGAAAAAAGCTGGAAAGGATTGAACCTGTACACCGTTACCTTAGTTATAACTAGTATTATCGGATTAGCCCCAACTAAGTCACGAACACGAGCTAAAAAGCTACCATTAAAATCCACAATGTCAACCTGAGAGAGAAATACAGTGAACAAAAAAATGCATTAAACCACACAGAATGTTGATGGTTTCTTGGGACATAAAACAGAAAAAAAGAACTCACCAATTTGATAATCAAAGCTTTCTCATGGCGCAAGTGGGAAAGTTTCTCTCGGAGTTCATCAGCTGATACAAATTGTTTTCCACCAGCATATCCTCCATTGCCACCAACTGCTGTAATCATATGTCCATGAGACAAGAGCTGACATCTTCCACAGATTATGGTTCTTAACTGGTGATGTTTCTTCTTCTGCAATAACTCGATTTTACCATTTCACTCCAAATGAGAAGAAACCACTAATTTCATAGAAGAGATAAACTAAAATCGAGATTCTGAAGCTCGAAACTGTAAAAAGCGAACAGCCATAGAAACCGAAATCGACAATTTCCAAAACTAATTCATACCAAATCGTAAGTAACCATATCGACGAATCCCGGAGAATCGACGTCGGAAGTCTGTAACGGGGCTCCGCATCCGTAGCAACATGAGACGGAGGTGTCAACAACAACTTTCCGTACAATCTCGTCCTTCTTTTTCTTCTTCTCTTTTTTGAGCTCTTTCTGAGCTTCATGGGCTCGTTGGTTCTCCAAGAACCTCTCTCCAGGTGTCGGTGCTGCCGCCGCGAATCCATCCCGTTCCGAGAGTGAAACCGCCGATTCTGAACCAGCGATAGACTTACAGACGATTGACGCCGCCGGGTTTCGGTAAATCACGGTGAGAGGGGGTTCTCGTCTCGTGAGGCGACGAGGAAGAGAAGGAAACGTCGAGAGTGTCCGTAGCGCCATTGTTGAGATTTTTTCCCACCAAAGTGTTATCTCAAAGAGAAAGAGAAAGAGAAAGAGAAAGAGAGACACTCTAGCTGGCTCAGAGGTTTGTCAAGAGAGGAGAACCTTCTGGATGAGTTGGAAAGTTAGGGTAGGGCTAAAGAAAATTCAATTTCCCGCGCTTTTGCTTACCAAATCGAAAATGCCCAATTTTGGGAAATTCAAATTCGCTCGTAATAATCCTCAGAAAGGGAAAAGAAAATAAAAAAGGAGTTTAGATTCGTCTCTGCAACGGTTAGCTTCTGTATATGCGATTTCAATTTCGGAATTTACGCTAGCTGTGATTCTTCGTCTAATCTGGGTACTTGGTCGAACTCCGTTTCTAGGGTTTATGGGATTAGCTTCTCATCTCGCTTTTCTAGGGTAAATTTGGGGAAGAAGAAGAAGAAGAAAGAGGATGCACATAAAGGAGATATGCTTGGAGGGTTTTAAATCGTACGCGACGAGGACGGTGGTTCCGGGTTTTGACCCGCATTTCAACGCGATTACGGGCCTGAACGGGTCCGGGAAATCGAACATCCTCGATTCAATCTGCTTCGTTCTGGGTATCACTAATCTTCAGCAGGTTCGAGCCGCTAATCTACAGGAGCTCGTCTACAAGCAAGGACAAGCTGGGATTACGAAGGCCACTGTGTCGGTTACCTTCGATAACTCCCAGAGGAAAAAGAGTCCTCTCGGCTATGAAGATCATTCGGAGATAACCGTGACTAGACAAGTAGGTCTCATTTCTCTTTCGCTCTACCCAAAACTTATAAAATTTCTGGATTAGATTATGTTATAAGGCTTTGGGTGAATAAGGTTTCTCAGCTTTTACTTGTGCTTAGACTTAGAGTGACCCTTCTTCTTTGTGTCTTTGGCTGTGAAGATTGTAGTTGGTGGGAGGAACAAGTATTTGATCAATGGAAAGCTTGCCCAACCAAGTCAAGTTCAGAATCTTTTCCACTCGGTGCAACTAAACGTCAACAATCCTCATTTTCTCATTATGCAAGGGCGTATCACCAAAGTTTTGAACATGAAACCTCCGGAGATCTTATCAATGCTTGAAGAAGCTGCTGGTACGAGAATGTATGAGAACAAGAAAGAGGCTGCACTTAAAACGCTAGAGAAAAAGCAAGCCAAGGTTGATGAGATAAATAAGCTCCTAGATCAAGAGATATCTCCAGCTTTGGAGAAGCTGAGGAGAGAAAAGGCACAGTATATGCAGTGGGCTAATGGTAACGCGGAACTAGATCGGCTAAAGAGGTTCTGTATCGCTTTTGAATATGTTCATGCAGAGAAAATTAGAGACAACTCTCTCCATGTGGTTGAACAAATGAAGATAAAAATGACAAGTATTGACGAGGAGGCAGAAAAGACACAGGGAGAAATATCGGAACTGGAGAAACAAGTAAAAGCTTTGACTCAGGCAAGGGAAGCCAGCATGGGGGGAGAAGTAAAAACTTTGTCTGACAAAGTGGATTCACTGTCTAATGAAGTGACACGTGAATTATCAAAGCTTAATAATACGGAGGACACCCTTCAGGGCGAAGAAAAGAATGCTGAAAAGGTTAGCTGACAGATCTTACCTTGGGTCGGAACTGTTAGAGGTTCTTACCGATTTCTGACAACTTTTGGTGTTGCCAGATTGTTCAAAATATAGAAGATTTGAAGAAATCTGTAGAAGAGAGAGCATCTGCTCTGAAGAAGTCCGACGATGGAGCAGCAGATCTAAAACGAAAATTTCAGGAACTTTCCACCACATTGGAAGAGTGTGAAAGAGAACACCAGGTAGTACCACTAAAGAAGAATCTTTATTTACTGCCAAATTGCCTTTGTCTATCTTGTATGTTAATTGGATTTATGTCCCTTGATAATCAGGGTGTTCTAGCTGGTAAGAGTAATGGAGATGAAGAGAAATGCCTCGAAGATCAACTACGTGATGCAAAGATTTCTGTTGGAACAGCTGAAACGGAGTTGAAGCAGCTGAATACCAAAATTAGTCACTGTGAAAAAGAGCTAAAAGAGAAAAAGTCCCAGTTAATGTCAAAACGAGAAGAAGCTGTTGCAGTGGAAAATGAACTGGATGCTAGAAAAAATGATGTCGAAAGTGTAAAAAGGGCACTTGATTATCTTCCATACAAAGAGGGTCAGATGGAAGCATTGGAGAAGGTTAGCATGCTTATTCGTTGTTTTTTCTTTCTTTCTTATGTTACATAAAGAATACATCTGTGACTGAAATTTTCTCTTAGGATCGAGGATCGGAACTTGAAGTTGGGCAAAGGCTGAAAGATAAAGTGCGTGGTCTTTCAGCTCATCTAGCAAATGTTCAGTTTACGTACCGTGATCCTGTGAAGAATTTTGATCGATCAAAGGTGAAAGGTGTGGTTGCAAAACTGATAAAAGTTAATGATAGGTCCTCAATGACAGCTTTGGAGGTATGTATGCTATTATCTTATCATTATTCATTTTCGGATCATTTGAGTTCTCTTCTCTAATGTGACTTATTTTTCAGGTTACTGCTGGCGGGAAGTTGTTTAATGTTGTTGTAGACACAGAAGATACTGGAAAACAGCTCCTTCAAAAAGGTGATTTACGGAGACGAGTTACAATTATTCCTCTCAACAAAATTCAATCTCACTTAGTTTCACCTAGAGTGCAGCAAGCCACTGTTAGATTGGTATGTGGATCTTTTTTTCTTATGTCAAATTCAAATCCTTTTTCTATGTTCCTTGCTGATTTTCTATTAATTTTCAGGTGGGGAAGGGTAATGCGGAATTGGCACTTTCTTTAGTTGGTTATAGCGAAGAATTAAAGGTGCGTTGGTTGCCTGCTCAAAGTACCAGGAACCTGATACATTTTCACCATCCATTAGTTTATTAACTTTCTGATAACTTTATATTATGCAATGCAGACAATAATTTCATCAGATTCATGAGCTGTAACTGCTGATTTTAGTTTTAGAACATTTAGTTACAGACAGACTGATACCATGAGTCCATGCCTATTAATATTCGTTTGACATTCTCTAATTCGCAGAATGCCATGGAATTTGTTTTTGGTTCCACTTTTGTTTGCAAAACTACTGATGTGGCAAAGGAAGTAAGTATTTCTCAGACATTAGAGTACGTGTGTTCTGACTCTGTGTTCGTGGAGGATGTTGTAGAGATGTATTTTGCTTTTCTAAGCTATTTGTATAACAACCTTACTTGACATGCATTTTCAGTTGCGCTTTTGTTATATAGTCTCTTAACTCAACATTCTCTCTGATTATTAGAGTTAAATTTCCAAACGAGTTTCCTTCTTTATATTATTAATGGAATGACCCTAGAAGAATTTAGTTCCTATCCATAATGTATAACTGTCCAGCCTCTCTGGCTGTGGTGTCTAGCAGAGGGAGAGTTCTCATTGTTTATGTTTGTCGTTCACAAATAGTTTTTTTCTTTCTCAAATGCATTTTTCTGACCTAATTTTGTTTCCTTACTATTAAATACATATATTTCGATGGCAAGACTTTTCTGTTTTCTTTAGATTATTCATTCTTTAATTTGTCCTGCAAATGCTGTTCGGCAGGTTGCTTTTAATAGGGAAATCCGGACTCCAACTGTGACACTTGAAGGTGATATATTTCAGCCAAGTGGTCTTCTTACTGGTGGAAGTCGCAAGTATGTTATTCTTTCTATTAGACCACTGGATCTTTTTCGTGGCGTTCATGTGCTTGATTTCATACAGATATGGTTCAGCAATCCCTAAAAAACTAACCAAAAACATTGTGTTTTGTATTTTTCTGTCTTAGGGGTGGAGGTGATCTGCTAAGGCAACTTCATGATCTGGCAGAGGCTGAAACAAAACTTCAAGTACACCAGAAAAGGTTGTATGAAATTGAAGCGAAGGTAAATTTCTTCAATTTTTCACTGGCTATTGCTTTCCTTTTAGAAAAAAGACACTTTGGAGTTTAACAATTGAGTTAGACAACATAGATTTTCTAACAATCCACTTGAAGCGCAAACCATATACATTTTTGTTGATTGGTGATCTAAAAGAATATATAGGAACATGCGGCTCATGTTTGTTCATTGGTGATCTAAAAGAAAATATAATCTGAGCTGCTGAAACTGACACTTTGAGCCTTGTTTAGATGTCTCTTCATCTCAGATATCCAATCAGTTTAGCTGTTGCTGGCTCACTAATGTTTGGTAAATTCGATTGCAGCATAATTAACCCTCATGTTTGTCTTTCTAGGATTTATTGGTATCTCACATATGTTTGTGAAGGCACCCACTAAACGTTGTTCTCGGCTCTGTCTTTGGATTCCTTGGTAGAATTAAGTCTTATGGTTGTGTAAAACCCTGCCGGTTTATCTTAACAATGCAGATCAAGGAGCTTCAGCCTCTTCAAAAGAAGTTCACAGACATGAAAGCACAGTTGGAGCTGAAAATGTATGACCTATCCTTATTTCTAAAAAGGGCTGAACAGAACGAGCACCACAAGGTTTTGTATCTCCATTTTGCATCTTCTTTTTTCCACGTATCTTCATTTTCTATCTACATCTTTCTAGCTTAAATTCCCTAGTCAAAATGTCTCTCTCGTGGTGCTGAAAGCACATTTAATAGTCTCTCTCCCTTCTACCAATTGTATATATAGCTTGGTGAAGCGGTGAAGAAACTGGAAGAAGAGTTTGAAGAAATGAGATGCCAAATCAAAGAGAAGGAAGGTCGTTACAAAAGTTGTGCTGATACTGTCTCCACGCTAGAAAAATCCATCAAAGATCATGATAAGAACAGAGAGGGAAGACTCAAGGACTTGGAGAAGAATATTAAAACTATCAAAGCTCATATTCAGGCATCCTCAAAAGATCTGAAGGTATTCCAGATCAGTCAAAGACTTTGACTCTGCAATTGAACTTCTTCAATTTTTTCCTGATCCTGGTTTATCCTGCTTGTAGCCTTTTTGACATTTCTAAAATGGCTTTATAGCTTTTGCTCTAAAGATTCTTCTTGTTCATAGGGTCATGAAAACGAGAGAGAGAGGCTTGTGATGGAGCAAGAAGCAGTGCTGAAGGAACAGTTATCTTTAGAGAGCCAGCTAGCTTCATTGAGGACGCAAATTAGCACTCTGGCCTTAGACGTGGACAATCAACGAGCCAAGGTACTGCAATTGTTTATCTTGGTGTCATTTAAATTTATAATAATATATAAATATCGTGGGTGTTATACCCCTGCAGGTGGATGCCATACAGAAGAATCACGATCAGTCTCTCGCTGAGCTCAAGTTGATACATGCAAAGATGAAGGAATGTGATACACAGATAAGTGGTTTTATCGCAGACCAGGAAAAATTTCTGCAGAAAATTAGTGACATGAAGCTTGAGAGAAAGAAGTTGGAAAATGAGGTATTTTCTCTTCCAAGTTTTTTTTTTCTGGAATTGGTAGCAGTTGAACGCATGCCTTATTCTTGCGGCAGTCTCCCTATTTAATGATAGATGTCTTGGGTTTACTTAGTTGCTTTAACTTCTTGATGTTTGGTGGAATAAAGGCGGATATAAGTATTCGACTGTAATAAAAAAATTGGACCGTAGTTGTTGATAAGAAGTGTAATAAGTATTTATTTACCGACTTTCTACATCTTAAGGAAATGCTCACTTGTCATGGGCGAAAACTTTCCTCTGATTAGGTAACAAGGATGGAGATGGAGCAGAAGGATTGTTCTGTGAAGGTAGACAAACTTGTTGAGAAGCATACATGGATAACATCCGAGAAGCAGCTTTTTGGAAAAGGAGGGACGGACTATGATTTTGAATCCCGCGATCCTTATAAAGCAAGAGAAGAACTTGAAAGGCTCCAGACAGATCAATCAAGGTATGTTTCTGAGGAGTCTCATAGATTTAATTTTGCAACCAATAATCTTCACACTCATGCAATGCAATATCAATGGAATATGCTTTCCTTTTATTCTTGCTTCTTCTCTGTAACTAAGGGAGATATCTTTGCTTCTCTCTTTTCCTGCTTATTCATTTCTCTTATAAAGTCTTGAGAAAAGAGTGAACAAGAAGGTCATGGCTATGTTTGAGAAAGCAGAAGATGAATACAATGCTCTTATGTCAAAGAAAAATATAATCGAGGTTAGTTTTGGAATGTCTGTGCGACAAATTTAAACAGCTTTACGCCCTTTTATTAACTGTGGTTTTTTGTTTATCATAGACTGACAAATCCAAAATCAAGAAAGTGATCGAGGAGCTTGATGAGAAGAAAAAAGAAACACTGAAAGTTACTTGGGTTAAAGTTAATCAGTGAGTTGCTTATTTAGTTTTCTTTTCTTGTTTAACCATGTTATTCGCTTCATTTTACTTCATCTCTAGATCAATTTATGATATTTACACTTGGATCCTTACCTTCAGGGATTTTGGTTCCATCTTTTCAACTCTACTACCTGGCACCATGGCCAAACTAGAACCTCCAGAAGGCGGTAGTTTCCTTGATGGTCTTGAGGTCCGTGTTGCTTTTGGAAGTGTCTGGAAACAGTCTCTATCTGAACTAAGTGGAGGGCAAAGATCTCTTCTTGCACTATCTTTAATCCTGGCATTGCTTCTCTTTAAGCCAGCTCCTCTTTATATCTTAGATGAGGTACATCCGTACATTTAGATTTTCCAACTTTATGAATCCGTTGACTATGGATTGTTCTGACTTTCCATTTTCATGTTTCCAGTGATCTTGAAATGTTCACGATCACAGGACCTTTTCATGTTTGATCACATTCTTAAAGGACATAAGATAATATTCATTACTTTGATTTATTAGGTTGATGCAGCTCTCGATCTTAGCCACACGCAGAACATAGGAAGAATGATCAAAGCTCATTTCCCGCATTCACAGGTCACATAATTGATGTGTTTATCTGATATTGTAGTCACTAGCTATTCCCATGATTCTGAAAATCGTAAAGCGTATGTGTTAACTCAGGTTTCCATTTATATGATCTCTCTTTCAGTTCATCGTGGTTTCACTGAAAGAAGGAATGTTCAACAACGCCAATGTTCTTTTCCGAACAAAATTCGTGGACGGGGTTTCAACGGTCCAGAGGACAGTAACAAAACAGAGCAAATAACCTACTTATATCCTTAACAACACTAATGATGTGCATATACTCTTCTTTTTTCAGTCAAAATTCCTTCTACGTATGATGTCTACTTGACTCTCAAGATGATTTGGTTGGTGGTAGCTATTGTCTATATTTAAACTTTAGGGTTTCTTGCTGCAAATGTTTGAACAGATTGGGATTCTAAGTTATGACGTGCTTGTACCACATGAATAGATAGATTTTAAAGAGCAGCACAATCTTGATTAATTTAGTTCCCTCTATACATTGAAGATTTGTAAATTCGTTCATGGAGCTACAACAAATTCCATACTGGTTCACGCTCAAAAACCAAGAACTCTAAGACGCAACACACATACAGATAGACATGAAAGTAGCAGAAGATAGAGAGATAATGGGATTCATAGGTCTGTCTTAAATCTTCAGCTTAGGGTTTGGACAATAGTGTTGTGCCATGGGTCAGACAAGTGCTGCAACAGATTCTCAAATGGTCCCTTTCCAGTAACATTGTGTTGAATCACAAACCCTAAGAACGCCAACATTGCCAACCTCCCTGCAACAACAAATAGCAAAAAGGTCTTTAGCCTCTTAACTCTAACTATCACTTTCTTGCAGTAAAATAGATAACAGCGATTAGCTTTCTCTAATTGCTTACCGTTTGCCAGCTCTTTCTCCTTGGCCTCGACCGTGGGAGCAAAGTTAAGCGGGTTAAAGATTCCCCCGGGGTAACCGACTTCATTAGGAGGCAAGCTGTATTGCTTGAAGATTGGGTCTTGGTTCACACTTCCTGGGTTCTTGATGTCTTGCCACCGTCTGATCTCAACGTAATGAAACAAGATGAATTCGATCACGAACAATGTCGACGATGATGCAAAATACTGCTCTTTCCCAGCGTCGTACCACTCCGGAACGTTTATGATTCCTACCAACAGTTCCTGTGTTAAGTTCTTGAAAGAAATGTTACAAATTGTTTTAGGTCAGGTTAATGGTGACTCACCGAGCTTGGTGAAAACTTCCGGCAAAAGCATCCCTGCGACGCCGAGCATAGCCCACCGACTGTTGACAAGCTCTGCCTGGATGAACCATTTCAAGTTCTCCGGATCCTCTGCTAGTCCCAATGGGTCAAACCCATTGTCACCAGCAAGACTGCAATATGCAAAAGAGTGACCATTAGCTAAACCGGTATCAGACAGACGGATCTAACCAAGCCAAACCAAACCAAATTGATTATTCAGTTGTCGGATTTTCTAAATTACAACTAAACAGCATTCACATAAACTAAACCGGTATCGGACGGACGTAACCTAACCAAATCGATTATCCAATTAGTTCGGTTGTGTTAAACCAACGAATGTAGTTTGTAAAAATTACCTGCCGTTGAGATAACCAGGGGATGCCAAACCCGGCAACCATTCTCCTTTCTTAGCTTCAACCTTGAACGACGTCGTTTTTGTGGATGAGCCGATCGATTTAAACGACAACTCGCGGTTCAATCTACCGGAAGAACCGGTGAGGAACCTTGGCTTCGAAGTACATGGTCGGAAAATCGAGGCCGAGGCTTGAGTAGTGACAGTCGCCATTTTCCCTACACTCGATTCGACCCGAAAACCCGGTACTCGAAGAGAATAGTTGGAATCAAGGGATTGAAAGATGTGTGTTGGAGATGATTGTGAAGAAATAGAGTTTGGGGGATTTGTAAGTTTATTCGTTTTCTTCTTGAGATTTTTTTGTTACTGTGAGATATGAGTTTTTGTGGCTGTGGTTTAATGGTTGAGTTTACACCGTTGGATCAGATGCCGTGGTTGATTAGACGGATGAGATGGAGTTGAGTTGAGATAAAGGCTTATCGGTTTATCTTGGTAGCGTATCTTAGAGGATTGTTATGTTCTTTGAGATTGGTCGGAATAAGATAGTGTGGGGTCCATTTTCATTCCACGTGTCAATGATTTGGATAAAAATTAAAATATTATAAATGGAGTGAGAATTCTCCTCGACCAATCAAATCGGCAAAGGGGAAACCTATAATTATCTAAGATAGGAAGTATTTTTTTTCTTTTTTTTTTCTTTTTCTTATACACAATAGAGAAATAGAAGATGTGTAAATTTTATAATATTTTTCTATAGCATTTATTCTATTAAAACATAAGCATTTTTAATCTCTGCATCCAAACACTTCTCATTTTTATAAAAATCTGTTTGGAAACAATTTTAACATTATCCCAGTTTATTACAATATTAATTAAAAATGCATTTTATTTTATATAGTTATTATTTTAGATTTTTTTGGATTTTTTAAATATATATTAAATTTGTATTTATATTGATTTAGATTACTTAAATATAATAACAACCGATTTAGATTTACTTACCAAAAATCACAAAAATTTGAATTTAAATAATATTTTCATACTAGCGTAGAGGATAAACGAATATGTTATTATATTTTTTTTATCATAACCAATCAGCATAAAATTTCAAATATTCGAAATTAGTATATATTTATATTATACTATAATATGATGGGGTGGGTTAAGGTTATGTTTTTATAATTATGGTCATTTGCGGGTTGGTTTGTCAAAACATGAAAGATAGTAGGCTAATTCAAGTCGGATTCAAAGGACGGGTTAACCTATTTTAACACTCATAAATATATAGATTGGTTTTCTGATAATTTAAATTCACATAATAACAAAGTTTACAATTAAGATTACATCAATATATATAATTAACTAACTCATACTCATATTCTACTAAGATACACCATATGGTAACTTCATATAACTTCTTATAGGAGTTTAATTTTTTGTTAGATAACAAAAGTTGCTATCATTTAATGTTACAAAAATCACATAATCAAGAACTTTTACATTAGGATTTGTGATCAAACTATTTTCGTTAGTGTTTGGTCTACATAACGTTTTTATTCAATATAAATTTCAAAAAAAATGTATAAAAAATTGTTGCCCCGTACACAACGCATATTAGAATATAAATATCACAAAAAATGTATAAAAATTATTGCCCCGCACACAACGCATATTAGAATCTAAATTTCGCATAGTACAGGTTAAAAATATGATATAAATATCTAAACACATATTTCACAACAAATCAACAAAATATGATATTCTCACTAAAAAACCTAAGAATCACAAACTCATCATATTTAAAAATCAATAACACTTAAATTAGATCTTAACTCTCATTTCCTTTTGGTATTTTTTTCAAAATTTAGTCTACAAAAAACTTTACCCTTTTTGTATATTTCAAAATTTAGTGTATAACAAATTTTATCTCATGCGGACATACATGTTAGAATCTAGTCTCTACTTAAGAAAGATGAGAGAACTATACAAGTGAATACCTAAATTAAAAGCCATCTTACTCCAGAGGAAACGATCAACCATCTTCTTTTTGAATGTCCTCCAACTTTATAAGTTTGGGCTATTTCAGACTATATGTCCCTTCCGGATTTCTTTATGAGTACATCTATTTACTGAAATATGGATTTTATATTTTGGCGAACTAAAGAAATAGGCCTTAGTGACTCTCAAAAAGACATATATCCTTGGATCATATGATACATATGGAAAACAAGGAACGACAAAGTATTCAACGGAAAATAAATTTCTCCCGAGGATACTTTCCAGCTTGCTACTGTGGAAGTGGAAAGTTGGAGGATCGCAAACCAACAGGAATGCGAAAAAGAGATAAAAGACCCACCAAGACAAGATGTATCGAGAGCCCCCCCCCCCCCCCCCTTTGGCCCCTCGAACCCCAACATGTCAGATCGATGCTTCCTGGATTGATCATGGCCTTGTTAGTGGTCTAGGGTGGAGTCATAGGAATCACATAGGACGAGAGATCTTCGGATTGCAAAGATACCGTAGAAGCCTCTTGGCATTACATGCTGAGATGGATGGACTCCTTCGGACTATGTTATGTCTAAAGGAAAAACATATATCATCGATGCATTTTGAGACGGATTGTTCAGATTTGGTGAAGATGATCGAGAACCCAACAGACTGGCTGACGTTTATTTTGGAACTAGATTCCTTTCATATTCTCAGAGCGTCATTTATCAAATTTAGCTTATCTTATATTCCACGAGTATTGAATTTTTGTGCCGATTCTCTTGCAAAAAGAGTTTGAACAAAAGGTTTTTTATTCTCCCATGTAATAAAGACGGAGCCGGTAAGAGATAATAATCTTGTCGGAAAAATTTGATTTAATAAAATGGGTAGTTGACAACAACAACAACAATAAATAAATTATAAAAAAAAACAAAAAAAATAGCCAAATTGATGTGAACTCTCACAGTTTATCTTCAAATGAAACATAAGCTTGACTTAATTATGTCACAATCTATAATTTTAAGATTTTTTTGAAATCGACTCAAAAATATATCGCATTGACTTTTCTTTTTTCTCAAATTCTATGGTTGTAAAACATAAAACCAATTTGGATTCAATACGATTTGGTTTTAATTCTGGTTAAGATTATGATTTGTTGCATACTAATTGTGATCACTTGGTCAACTTAAGACTTTCGTGGATGTGATGTGATAGAGACGTTCTTAAAAGTAATTGACTCAAAAGTCTTACGAATTCTCCAGGCCTATGGATATGCTTAAGAAAAAGTTCTAACCAAACACTCCCATGATCTTTTTTTTTTCCTTATAGACCTTCACAATAAAGAACTAGTTCGATTTTATAATAAAGGGTGTCCTTTGTTTTTGTTTTCTTTGTTAAGAATATAAATATTCATTAAAAATGAAATGTTTAGGTTACACAAAGTTTAACCTCTTATATGGTCTTATGGCAAAAAAAAATAAAAATATGGAAGCAAAAAAAAAAAAATCGGTCCATCATCAAAACCATAATTTTTTTAGTTTACGGTGTCGAAATGAAACGAGAAAGAAAGTATGCAATGACGAACACTCTTCATTTATTCTATGGTTTACAATGTTGTAACTCCTATGTTATTGTCTTACGAATGAGAAGTTGCACTTCAGAAATTAAGGTTCGAACTTTATTTGAGAATAGTTTCGATTTCGAGTGGGAAATGTATGAGTTTCGACTTAAATTCTTTCACTTTTTAAACAACAGAAAAAAAGAAGAGTAATTCATTCTCTGTGTTTATACATATGAAAACATTATCACTATTTATTTTTTTACTCAATATGCCTAAACGTTCAATTTCAAGAACACAATAAGATTGTCATATTTTTTTATATAGGTTTGTCCTTATTGAGTTACAATTGATTATTCTCCCTTTTTCTCAACTATATAATATGCGCTCCTTCATCTCTATCAAAACTTAACCAACAAAAAAAAAATTAAAGAGGATTGCTACCTATTTGAGTGGTAGCCTCAAAAGTTTTTACAAAGATGCTGTGAAGAAAGAAAAAAAAAGAAAGGCAGGAGGTCAATGATGTATCAAGAAGGTGCTGCTGTGGTCAAGCAAGCACTAGGATTCGAAGGAGATATGAGTTCTAGAGAAGACCAGTTCAAGGTCAAGTATGCTTCAATGGGTTATACCCATTTGAAATTGATATTGGAAGAAAAATATGTTAAAAATGTTATGCTCAAATTTTGCACGAATGATTTTATCGAAATGAAACGAGAAAGAAAACATGCAATGACGAACACTCTCCATTTCTTTTATGTTTTACAATGTTGTAACTCATATGTTATTGTCTTACGAATGAGAAGTTGCATTTCAGAAATTAGGGTTCGAACTTTATTTAAGAATGACTTCGATTTCGAGTGGAAGATGTATGAGTTTCGACTTAAATTCTTTCACTTTTTGTTAAACAACTTCTTGATCCACTTGAAACTTACGAACTCAACAATCTTGGTTTTGTTAATTCTCGATTTGGTCTTGTCAGAATTCTTACCGTCGGCACTTTTGGTGTTTTCTTCCTCCGGCATCTCCCCCGATCCCTCCGGTTCCCCATTGATCCGCCCAACTTGGTGCTTCACTTGTCATATTACGATTTCTTTTCGAAAACTAAATAGTTAAAAATGTTAGTTCAACATCATATCAAAATCTTCAACCAATCAAAGAAAAGTAATATAAACATCTAGAGACTAGTTTTTCCATTAATTGTTAAACATGGTATTTACTAAAAATGACTTCGATTTCGAGTGTGAGATGTATTAGTTTCGACTTAAATTCTTTCAATTTTTTTTAAACAACTTCAATGCTTAATATTCTATACAGTTTTGCCACTGGGCCTTTAGTTACCCAAGCGAGCCTTCCGCCGCATCCAATTCTTCACATCCCAATCGCAAGCGCTCCTGGTTAATTTGGTAAACCGATGACAAATATTAAACTGATGAAACTGAACCAGAGTTCACATGGTTTATATAATTACTAGATAAGTACCCGCATCTATGCGGGTTTGTAATTTAATATTTTATAACCCGTTAAAAAAAATTAAAGACGAAAAAATGGAAATCAAAATTAGATCATCCGTGAAAATATATAATACAAAAATTTAGCAACAAAGTTTACGATGAAATAAATATATACATTGAAAGAAAAATTTGGTGAAAAGATACAGTAAATAGTTTTGGATATGATTATTGGACTTTTAATTTGTTGGTGTGTAATTGACACACTACCAAATTGTTGTTTATATAAAGTTGAGAAATTATAATTATTTTCCTTTTAAAATTAATTTTCTTAATCTAAATGGAAAAACTAATAAATGTTTTTTCATTTTTATATTAATTTGACCTTTTAAGATAAATTTAATTTTAACTTTTTAATTTTCTTTTTTTAGTAACTATATATTTTAAGATAAAATTTTCAACTTTGACTTCTCAGAATTTTTAAGTTTTTTATTAATCGATTTTAATTTTTTTAGTGAATTAGTAAATTTGAAACCAATAAAAGTTAAGAAAATACCTTTCTCGAAACGCAGTAACATAATCAAAATCACGATTCATATAAAATTTAGTTCAAGAAGATGCCGACAAACAAAAAGACTTAATTATATTGAATTATAATAGTATTTTCCTGTATTCAAAAATAATTTAGATTAAAGTTAGATAATAAGTTTATAAAATTAATTAGGATAATATATTTGTTAAAAAAATAAAATATACTGACCTTCTCATCAAGTAAGAGTAAATTCATTTCTATGAGCTCATTGTTTTTTTCAAATTTCTTGCCTTCCACTTTCTGATTAGACAAACTACGGTACGACGATAAGAGTGCATCATGTTTAAGCTATCTAATGTTAAATAGTCTCTATTGTTATTTATAATTTCAGTATTCATTGTTTCTCTCTTGATATTCCTATAATAAAATAAAAAATTTGCATTAACGTACAACACAATTCTTTTTTTTTTATATACACCAATAAAGTGCCCGAATTATTTTTGTTTTATATACCACCTCTATATGTAGGTATGTTAAGATGTAGATTACAAAAGATTGAGAAACTATAATGTACATCATATTTTTCAGCATAGTAATCTAATAAAAAAACTAATATTATACACCACCTCTAAGATATTTGCCTAGCTATGGTGTACAACATAATATGAACACAAAATTGAGAAACTATCTCTCTTTA
Source organism: Eutrema japonicum (assembly GCA_030161315.1). Lineage (NCBI taxonomy): Eukaryota > Viridiplantae > Streptophyta > Magnoliopsida > Brassicales > Brassicaceae > Eutrema > Eutrema japonicum. The sequence continues at coordinate 42,357,243 of BSQW01000006.1, forward strand.
AAATATTGAGGCTTGTAAAATTAACATATAGAAGTTTGTAAAATAACACAAAAGATTACCTCTTAGTAATTTATTTTGCGTTTGGTTTCTGTATCTCTCTTCTTAATACTTTTTGGGTTGTAAAATTGAGAAACTATCAAATTGGTTATATAGAGGTAAAAAATTATAATTCTTTTTCCTTATATGATTGTATTCTTTTTTTTTAATTTCCGTAATCAAAATAGAAAATTTTTTATCTCATTTTTTAAAAATTTAATTTTTATAGATAAATTTTCTTAATCTAAAAGCATTTTTTATTTTCTTTATTTTCTGCTAATTTTACATTTAAGATTAAGTCTATGTTCTATTTTTTTTCTTTTCCTTTCTTTTTGGGGCTAAGTTTACTTTTAGGATACTACCTTTTTCTAAAGATATATATTTTTTTGTTAACTTTAATTTTAGTATTAAGTCAATGTTTTTTCTTTTTTCTTAAATTAAACTCTACCTTTTAATTTTAAGATAAATTACCTTATAGATAAATTTCTGTAATCTAAAATCAATTCTTATTTTCTTTTTTCTGGTAACTTTAAATTTAAGATTAAGTCTATGTTTTATTTTTATTTTTTGCTAACTTTACTTTTAGGATCAAATCCTTTTTTTTCTTTTCTTAAATTAAACTCTAGCTTTTAATTTTAAGTTAAATATCCTTAATCTAAAAACAATTTTTATTTTACTTTATTCTGCTAACTTTACATTGATTAAGTCTATGTTCTATTTGTTTTTTTTGCTAACTTTACTTTTAGAATTAAGTCTCTTTTTTTTTCTTAAATTAAACTCTACCTTTTAATTTTAAGTTAAATTTCCTTAATCTAAAAAAACTTTTATATTAACTCGACACGTGTCAAAATCTAATTGATTAACTCGACACGTGTCGCGATCTTGTGAGTTATTAACTTTGAATCATTCCCTTTTAAATATATAGATAACCTAACATATGATTAATTTGAATGGCTGCTATTAATTTGAAGGCCGCTATTAATTTGAATGATATATTATGAAAATTTAAGGTTTTTTTGTTTAATTTTTGTTAGATTACGATTATTTCTTCATAATATAGAGAACAAATAAGACGGCATCCAAAACCAAATTCGTGATAACGAATATTCAAAACCATACAAAGTCATCACGAATTTTAATTTACGTTGTTACATGTTGAGTATTCGTTATTATAACTCTTATGAAGCTTATTACTCTAACTCCTCGTGTAGTCGACTCGTATCGGATACCATAATTCCTCTTGTATTATCACTTTCTTGGAAATTCACAAAGCCATGAATATATTAAACAAAATTAAGTTATTAGACGACGACGACAAAAAAAAAGGTATATTAGACGAGTCATCAATTAGTCACCAACATAATTAACTATTTGTTTCAGTCTGTTTCAAGAAAAACTCTTATCTATGAGCTTCACAAACTCAGAAAAATCAATTTTCCCATCTCTATTCTCATCAAAAACCTTAATCATCTTCCTACACTCCATCTTTGTACACTCATCGTATCCTAACAAACACAAAACATGTTTCAACTCATTTTCATCTATAAACCCATCTTGATTCTCATCAAACAATCTAAATGCCCTCTTCACTATCTCCTTACCCATCATCTCATTCTTCTTAAGCAAGTATTCTTCCCCTTCTTCTATCAAACGTTCGTATAAAGCTTCCGAGTCATCGATCATCGCCTTTACTTCTTCCACTGACATCTTGTTATCTACTCGAGTTGGGACAAAAACTTTTTTGATGGTCGGGAGATCGAATATCATATTTTGCTTCTTGTTTCTTGTTGAGGCGAAGAGAATGTAGGCGTTAGAGAAGAATAGATGGAGAGGATAGGGGAAAGAGGAAGAGAAGTCTTGGATTATCATCATGAGGTTGAGAATGAACAAGAAGGTGGCAATGGTGAGAAGAGAGATTGGGCTAAGAACAGATGAATCCTCCATATTATGATAGATTTGGAGGAAACCTTAGAAGTAAAATAGTTTCTCTCAGTTTATTGATTTGGCCAATAGGCTTATTTATACAAAGTCCTAACTTGTCTAGCAAGTTATTTACAAATATGAGAATAGGAAATCTACCTATTTAACAATAAGGAAATATACACAAATGTTAATTTTCCGTTTAACTCGATCTCGTATAATCTCTGAGATCTCCTAACACCCTCCTGCAAGCTCATACGTGGTAACACGTATGAGATTGGACAATCTTTAAAATCCATAACGTCGTATATCGCCTGGATCATTGAAGTAAAGAACTTGAAATCCTCAAGTCGATTCGAACTAAAGTCACAAGTCTGGGTCGCTCTTCGAACTTCTTGTCCATGAAAAAAACTTGTGTCTTAAGGTTAAAAAAAATGTCATAGACATTATCATAAACCACCGGATCAATATATATCCGTTGGAGTCATCATCTTAACAGAATTTTCGTGGCCACCATCGAATTTGTAGTTGATAGATAACCACATGAAGATCTGTTCTTGTATTTCATGTATTTTGACAAACCAAAACACCACAATCCAAAGAAGAAACACACGTTACGTCCATTTTTGGTTTTTTTTTTTTGGAAAATCAAATACTTAATTAGACGAAAGGGAAGAATAAAAATAGAATTAAAAAACAGAAGTAGAAGAAGTTGATCAAATAAGGTAGAATAAATAAAAATCAAAGCGAGAAGCTTATTACAATTTTTTTTTTTTTTTTTTTTTAGAAGAATTATTATTAGACTCTCATAAGAATAAAGTTACAAGATACATAAACTTATATAGCGGTAGAAGTAATCTATATTTTCTAAATTAAGATAAACATAAATGTAAATAATATATTTAGAGATAAAGGTAAGTTTCATAAATTAAGATATCGGTAAATATCCATATTCTTCATGTTTTCCATAATATCTATATGGTCGATCTCATCGATCTCCCAATTTTCTCCCGCAAGCTCAGACGTGGTAACACGTGTGAGATTGGACAAATCTTCAAAATATCGGCGTTATACCCGGCCGTCGGGTCAAATCGGCTATAACATCCAGCCGTTGGGTAACGACGTTTATACCCGGTCGAAAGGTCAAATCGGCTACAACACCCAGCTGTTGGGCAACGACGTTTATACCCTGTCGTAGGGTCAAATTGGGTCGATGGAAAATATATCATGAACACCGTAGTAGCTCGCGATTGCGAGATCGAAAAACAACTCGCGAGGGCGAGAAGTCAAATCAAAAGAAGATGTTAAATTCCGCAAGGGTGAGAAAAACATCATCAAAACCATCAAACATGAACGAACCAAAATCAAAGGTTCATGCTCATAAACCATCGCCATACGTATAACATATGGGATCATGAAATCATAAAGATAAACAACATCTTGGTAACTTGTTCTCCAAGACACTAGCAATCATGCTAGTAATAGAAATCAAAGTGGCCAACTACATACCAAATCAATGACACGATTAATCAAAATAAAATACGTTCCACTTTTTTTTTTTCATAATTGCGGAAGCAAACGAAACCTTAACCCATAGGAATTGGATCAAGGTTCTGCTACCATGATAGATTTGGAGGAAACCTTAGAAGTAAAATAGTTTCTCTCAGTTTATTGATTTGGCCAATAGGCTTATTTATACAAAGTCCTAACTTGTCTAGCAAGTTCTTTACAAATATGAGAATAGGAAATCTACCTATTTAACAATAAGGAAATATACACAAATGTTAATTTTCCGTTTAACTTGATCTCGTATAATCTCTGAGATCTCCTAACATATTAGTCTAAATTTATTTGTGTGGAATACCATAAAAAACTTGTTTTGAAGTTTTTTTTATCTCTCTCTTTGGTTTCAAATAATGGATAATATGTGAGTTGAGCACGGTCCAATTTTATTAGAGGTGCTAACATTATAGCTAAGTAATCTTTTAGGAAGACCAAAACAAATCTTACTCATAAAGTCTGCGGAAGAATTCTCTACGGAAGTTGTTGAGAAACTACCACAATTTAGAAAAGAAAGGAAAATGTTTAAAAAATGCTATTTAAAATTCACCGCAAATATATATATCTTCTTATATTATATCAAAAGAAACACCATCTAAGCAGATTTTCATTAAAAAATATCCTAAATAAGAATAACAATCACTATGATATATAGTAAATTAGTAGTCATTAATTTTCTATTCCTATTATCAAAATTAATAACAAAGTATATTTTAAAATATCAATTTGATCCAAAATTTCCTCTAGCTAATGTTTTACTTTTTAATATTTGTATATTTGATAATTGAATATAAAGAACTAAAGATTTGTGGGCCAGTGGTAGTAGCAAATTCGTTGGCGTAGATATGTGCCCCGTCCTCTGGTTTCGAATTTCCTTGGCCACCAATCCATGTTTAAATCAACACATTGCTATTTTGAACCCCGGAATTGGACCGCCAAAAATTAGTATGGACCTAAAAAACTTATGATCACTCTGGTTTATCAAACAAAAATAATTGAATAGAAAGAAGTTCTCAACTTCTCCTCGTACACATTAATAAAGTTGAACATTGAGTGAGAGTATGTTTTTCTTATCTTGGATTCCAGTTCATGGAAATTTCCATGCAATTTCCCGGTAACGTTTTCTTCAATGAATAATAATAAAGTTGCTTTCACCGACCCTATGGCCTATAGTAAGCAATAGACCCCTTTTGGATTGCTTCGCTATGTGGAATATTGAGATCCTTCGTGTTAATTCAGTTTCCAACCCACTATCACTTTTTGGTTGAAAACATAATGTTTTTTTTTGGTGGTCAAATGTTGAAAACATAATATTTTAGTGTTAAGGAATTTTCACGTTTTATTCTTTTTTTTTTAAAGTCAACAAGTTGTAATTTTTTTTATAATGGAAATTCAAACGAAATGTCATACTGATTCCTAAAGATTGTGTATACACTATTGGTAGTTACACCTACATCCACAATATTAGATCTACCAAGGTGAAGAGAGTTGGATCAGTTTGGTGTGATCCAAAACTAAAAAGCTTTAGATATAAATAAATAATTTTTTCAAAACCGGAGATCATAGCAAGTTAGTTTATCTCTTTGTAGTTGGTGTTCGTGTTTAAATCTCTATATTATTATTTAAGGAGTCATATAAAAAATAAATTTTATTTTGTAAGTTATTACATATTATGTCATTATAAATAAAAAAATGTAATTGAAATAGGAAATGATAAAATTGTCTGTTAAAGTTATTAAAGAGAATATATAAAGTATTTATTTTCCATTTAATAAGGTATTTACTATTTAGTTTTTAATTATTATGATATTAAAAAATAATATATATTTTAAAATAATAATAATCAATTCATAAATATTAAAAAAATATTTGAGATTTTGTAGTATTTTTTACTATAATTTGTTATATTTTATTTGAGTATATATTAAAAGAATTGAAAAATATTTTACTACTTTTATAAAGAGTTAGACACGAGATTTTTTTTTAAAAAAAGTTTGTGGACTGAACACAAAATCCATAGTCATTATTAAGCGGGGTATATTAGAGTTGGTGCTTTCAAAATTATAGTTATTTTCGGATTATCTCTAATAATATTTTAGTCATTTGCAAAACGGGTTAAGCAAACGGGGTTAACAAAAATTGAAAAATATTTTACTATTTTTATAAAAAGTTAGACGCGAGAAATTGATTTTTAAAGAACTTGTGGACTTACCACAAACCCAAGGTCAATAAATGGTGGATATTAGAGTTGATATTTTCAAAATTATAGTTTTTTGTGGATTAACCTAAATAATATTTTAGTTTACTACAAAACGAGATAAGTATACATGTTAATCCGGCTTGATAGTTTTATCTATAATCATTAGTTAGACATACCATAAAATTCAGAAAAAAAGTCAAAACAATTTTTTAAAAAATTTCAAAATAATGTTTTAAAATAAATTATTCCTAATTTAATATTTATAGACAGTCGGCACAAAAACTTTTTCAAAAATTATGATTGGTAACGTTATTAGATGAATACAGGCGAAATCGTTTTGAAAAAAAAAAAAAAAAAAAAAAACTTAACTCTCTTCAATAATCAATAAACGAGCCCGGCCATGTACATACTTTGTTTATGGGCCTAAGAGAGTAAGAAATGGATTGGCCTACGACAATCATCTCAAGAAGAATCTGTAATCTCTTGATTTTCTTCGTCAAATTGAATCACAAAAGCTCCTCTTTCGATTCGGATAATCAAGAAGAAACCATCAGAGTTCAACAGTCGGCGATGAAACCCGGCGGCAAAGACCAGCAGAGACGCAGAAACCGGGCCTTATCTTCTTCTTCCCCATCGAAAACCCGACCCGAAGTCTCTTCCCGTGGTGGAAAGCTTACAACTTCGGCCACTTTAGTCGACCGCGAGGAGACGGGTCTCTTTCCCGGGTCGGGTTACGATGACCCGAACCCGGAGCCGAGGAGCTTCCCTTACAGCGTGAAGCAGCAATGCTGGGAAAAAGCGGAGAAGATTAAAGGGAGAGATCCTGAGCGTTGGCGGAGAGATCATTTAGGGAACATTGTGTTTAGGAAGCTCGTAGGTTGTCCTGGATGCTTGTGCCATGATTATGACCACATTGTTCCTTACTCCAAGGTCTGTCTTTTTCTTCCGGGTCGACTCCGTTTTGCCGATGAATTTCTGGTTTTTTTAGGGTTTAGGATTGAGCTAAACTCGATTGCTCTGTGATCTCAGAAAACCGTTGTGAGATTTAGCTTCTGAATTTGAGGTTTTACAAATTTTGAAAATTTTCCATGATTCTGCTATTTACATTCTTGATTTGGGATCTGAGTTGATAAGGAAAATGGGGTTATTTTCTTGTGCTTATTTTCATGTTGGTGACAGAACAAAGTTTAAAATAAAAAATGCTGGAAGATGTAACTTGAGGACTAAACAATCTTATATATTATTGGTTTGTGTTTTAGAATCTAGTCCGGCAAGTTTCTTTATCAAATCCGATCATTATCCTCCACCAAGCTAGTTGAAGAATTAGAGGAAGGGTATTCTTGTTTTGCAGCATGGTGTAATAGGAGCTATGATAACACTCGTTTGATGAACCCCACAAGAGTTATTGTATCTAAAAGTTTGCTTTATTTTGGTAGGATTTCGCATTTATCTTTGATTCTACGGTGAAATGATTGCAGCTTCAGGACGTTGTTAGAACTACTAACACAGCAATAGAAAAAACTATGAAACCTCTCTGGAAATGTGGGACCATTACTGTCATGTTTCTTGCTTTCATTTCAATTGATCTGATTGTGACTCTAATTTTCCAAATTGAGATTTATTTGTATTGATGATGAATCTATCCTTTTTTTCGCTGAAACGCATAATGTAACTAGATTCATAGTAGATATAGAGTATGATATGAAGGAGGAAGATATCGTCATCTACATGGAACAATATGTCATTTAGTGCTCATGTTTCTTCTAAAGTATCTGAAGAATTGTTTTTCCAATTTTTTTTTTATTTTTAGGGCGGCAAGAGCACTCTGGAAAACTGTCAAGTTCTGCAGGTACGCAGCTTACTCGTGTGGAAATTTAAACTAACTTACAACCAATTAAGGTTTATTGATGTCTACTACAGTATCTTATGTTTATAGTTACTATTCTCTCTTATTCGACTTATGAGTTATGACCGGCTTTTGTTTAGTAAAGTCTTCTCTTTAGGGTTACTTATAAACCTCAACTTCAAACCAAACATACTCTTTTAGGCTTTTATCTTTGTTTTGTTTCTATGTTGCAGGCAAAGGTAAACCGATCAAAGGGAAATAAAACGGATATTTCCAGAGCCGAGCTTATCCAGAGGAGTTCCTACTGCCGAGTTGCTGGTAATTTTGCAGTATCCTTTCAATCTCTTTTATAAAACAAACTGTAACTAAGTTTTGATCCTAAACTGCTCTTTGCAATATAAAATTTAAGGCCGTGATATGGACCTCATTGAGCTAACAGCTTACGGGAATGTACAACGTGCGGCCGAGTCGAGTGGATGCAGGATTCAGTGATCTGTATTTGATTCTCTTTCGTGCTTTTCTCGGAAGATCCTTTGATTGGGAAATGAAAACGAAGAGTTCCTCAATATTTACTTGGAGGACAAGAATCTGTAAATTTTGTCATTTCTAAAACATGCGAGTTAGTTACAGCATCTGCATTGGTGAGACATCCAAGACTGTCACCATCAAATAATATTAATAATTTAATAGAATTTAGTTTTATAAATAAATTTTAAATAAAAAAACAAAATTAAACAAATCAGAAAATGACATATGAGAGATTAGTGAGACACCTATAGGAGAATGTCTCATTTGAGACATCTATAGGAGAGTGTCTCATTTGAGACATGAGACACCCATAGGAGAGATTCATGAGACATTTTTTTTTTTTTTAATAGTTGGTATTTCATTGAGACATCTCATTGCAGATGTTCTTATGCATTTGTTATATTTGATATATACTCTTTTCTAGTCTTCCTTCTCATTTATTGTATATATTTTTAAAAAAATATAGAAATTTTATCTTCTACTTTAAAATTTGTAATTTTTCAGTGATTAGTTAGGGAAATAATCAAATGGAAACGATTGGTCCATTCATGGACTCTCTTTTTTTATCTTTGAAGGAAAGCTTTTTTAGGTTTTTTTGGGGATTCTTGCATGTATAATGACTTAATAAAAACATAGTTTGTGTATTAATACTTTACAAAAATTGAAAAAATAAGTAACATTTTATGTATTGTACACGTGTTGACTTTTCAATCGTATCCATGTACAGTACTACACAAATTAATGGTATACAATACATGGACCAATAACAACATAAGCAAAATCGTCTTTTCAATTTAACAGAAAACATATTACTTATTTTTTAAAATTTTAAAAAATATTAGAACACACAATATATTTTGATTAAGTCAGAATGAATACAAATATCTCTTTTTCTTCTATAAAGTATAAACATACTTTTTATCTCCCTGTTTTTTCATTTCTCGAGTAAATAAATTCGATTTTTTTTTTCAAAAATGAATTATTCTTCTCTTTTTTTGGATTTTAGCGAATTGGTCTTCCAAATTAATAAAAAGAATCATGGGCAACAAAAAAGAAGAAGATAAATTACAATAAAACATTCACTGAGAACGATAAATATAGTTAGTTTATTCACACAACATTTCACTTTTTTTACTGAAACATTAAAGTAAAGAAAGAATACAAAACTACTTTGTTTTGCTTATCTTTTGTGAGGCGTGTCAGGTTTTCCTCAAAGAGAGCCTAATGTTGTTTACACGTGCCAGTATCGTAGAAGATGCCTTCCTTTGTGGAAAGTCCTTTTGTCCTTATGGAAACCTACTCACTACTCACCAAACTTTTCTTGGCACTCATTCTCTCGCTTGGTTTTTTATTTTATTTTTTGCATTAGTTAATCTATAATATTAAAATATGAACACTCTTAAAATCTGTTTCAAAATATTTTTTTTTTTCAAATGAACTTATTATCAAATATTTATTAAATCTATATAATTTTACATACTTAGTTTTTTTCTTCCGCGCGAAATTTGTTAAAAGATAAATAATGATTTCTGTCAATTATTATTTATTATTGTTAACTAAAATCGTTCATTATGTTCAAATTTATCAATTATTAGTCCAAACCTAATTAGCGTAAAACCAAATTAACTTTAAATCTAATAAACACATAACACATTTATTTGTCAATAATAACTACAAAATAATATTTATGATAAACTTATATTAGATTTCTAATTATAAAGAATATAACTTAATTCAAAAATATGGTATAAAAATCAAAACATATATTACACAACAATATCAACAAAATATTAACTTCTCACTAAAAAAATTAAGAATTATAAATTAGACATATTTGAATCAATAACATTTAAATTAATTTTTATTTCTCATTTAACATTTTATATATTACGAAATTTAATTTATAAAAAACTTTCTTTTGTGCAGGCACACGAGTTATAATCTAGTAATAATAATTAAATTCGGACGTAAATCTCTATAATATTATTTAAGAAGACATTTTTAAAAATAAAATTTGGTTTGTAAGTTATTACATGAAATGTCATTACAAATAATAAATAATAATTGAAATAGGAAAGGATATAATAGTCTTTTAAAATTATTGATTAGAATATGGAAAATATATATTTTGCATTAAAGATGTTATTTATTATTTAATTTTTTAATTATTTTTAATACTATATGTTTTAAAATAATAATCAATTCATATATATTCAAAGAAAAAATAAAATCTATTCAAAATCTTGCTATATTTTTCACTATAAATTATTATATATTATTTGAATATATATCAAAACAAAAATTGAAAAATATTTTACTAATTTTTTAAGAAGCTAGACACAAGAAAACTATTTTTTAAAAAAGTTCGTAAACTAACCACAAAAACTAGAATCATTTAACGGTGCATATTAGAGTTATGTTTTCAAGATTATAAGTTTTTGCGGGTTAACTCGAATAATATTTTAATTCACTGCAAAACGGGTTAAATAGATAAATTATTACAAATTGACAGTTATATATATAATCATTAGTTAGATATATTGTAAAATTCATATAAAACAATTTTCTTAAATTTCAAAACAATTTTTTTAAAAAAAATTACTCCGCGCTATAATTAGCGCGGGTTAAATCCTAGTATAGTTTAAAAAACAAAACTACGAAATATATAGATTTAAAAGTGTGATAGCCTTCTTATTTCAAATGGATACATTACTAGATGATTATATATATATATTAGTGGAGAGTTGACTCTCACTTCCAATTCATGGTGTGGTTTTACTTTGATAACCAAAAAGTGTTGATAACCAAAAGTCAACACTGAATCATATGTTTCCCAATGAAACCATCATATTTCTTTGAGTGTATATACATTACTGTTTTATCTCAAGATTTTCTTCAAATTGTTTTCTCCATGTGTGCATTTCCATTTTTCACTATACCCAAAACCATAAGGTTGAGAAAAAACAAATCATATTCTGAAAATAAATTTATACTTTTTTTAGTCGAACAAAATGTCTTATTAAATTTAAATTCAGATAGTAACACATGAATGAGAGTAATACAAATTAAGAGGATACTTGTTAATGTTATTGTTAATTCTAGCTAGTTATATAAATCACTATATTGTACAACATCGTTAACGACAATATTAGAGTATTACAAAATGTAATTCTGATTATGTTGTTAACCGGTTCTTATATTTTCTTCTATTTTTGTCTTCTTCGATTGAGCTCAGCTCAACTAACATGGTATCAGAGCTGTAATAAACAAAATTCTCACATGATTCTTCCTTCTTCTTTCGCTCATTGATCTTGATTCTTCGGTCATTCTGTCGATTAATCTCTTCTTTGTTCATATCCTTCGGTTACTTCGCCGATCGATAGAATCCTCTAGATTATTGATTCCCTGGCTATTCCGCCATTAAACGAGCTTCTCCGATGGTGACTACTAGAAGAGTCGGTCGTCGCAAAGTTCGCGCAACCTCCTCAGCTCACCGAGCTACAAATCGTAGAGATTCATCTCCCGAAGCTCCGATTTCACCAATGTCAGCTCACATTTCCTCGATTGAGAATCCAAACAGCATTCATTCACCATACTACTTGACGAACGGTGATAATCCTGGACTCACTATCATTTCTGAACTTCTTGATGGAAATAATTATGATGATTGGAAAATAGCGATGACGATAGCCTTAGATGCGAAGAAGAAACTTGCCTTTGTTGATGGATCAGTACCGCGACCAAATGAATATGATCATATATTTCATATCTGGTCTAGATGCAATAGTCTAGTCAAATCTTGGCTTTTGAACTCAGTATTGAAGCAGATTTACAAAAGCATACTTCCCTTTGATGATGCATCAGAGATATGAAAAGATTTATTAACTAGGTTTCACATTACAAACCTTCCAAGATCATATCAATTGTCTCAGCAGATTTGGTCACTCCAACAAGGATCAATGGATCTTGCTACATACTACACTACCTTGAAGACTTTGTGGAATGAATTGGATGAACCAGATTGTGTGAAATTGTGTCGACATTGTGATTGTTGCAAGAACATGGATAAGAAAGCTGAACATGCTCGGGTGATTAAGTTTTTGGCCGGCTTGAATTAATCATATGCTGTCATTAGAAGCCAAATAATCATGAAGAAACATGTCCCTGATATGGCTGAAATCTACAATCTCTTGGATCAAGATCACAGTCAGAGAAATATTCTACCAGTTCAGAATGCCTCAGCCTTTAATGTCTCTGCATCAAGTAAAACACCAATCTCCATCAACGCAACACAATCTCACTACAATACTCCTAAACCAGCTCGTCCCATTTGCACTCATTGTGGTTATACAAGACACACAGTTGAAACCTACTACAAGATTCATGGATATCCAGCTGGTTTCAAACACAAGACCAAACAACAACCAGAGAAAATGGCTCATTCAGCTAAGAATTCTGGTTATTCCAAACCCATGGTTGCTCAAGTTGCAATTACAGACACAACTATGGAGGACAATACTGCTTCAAATATGATCAATCAACTCACTAAAGATCAGATTCATGGAGTCATTGCGTATTTCAACTCTCAGTTACAAACTCAGAATGCCCATGTGAATTCCATTGCTTCTACTTCTGGTGGTTCTATTACAGCACTTCCTGGTATGGCATTTTCTAACTATACTATATGTTTTGTTGGGGTTTTAAGAGCCACAGGAAATGCCCTTTCCTCTAACTCCTGGATAGTAGACAGTGGAGCTACACATCATGTTGCTCACGATAAGAATATGTTTATGGAATTATCTGATACTTTGAACACCTCAGTTACTTTACCTACATGAATAGGTGTAAGAATTGCAGGTGTAGGCAGAGTAAAGATTACTGATCAATCGGTGTTGAATAATGTTCTTTATATCCCAGACTTTCGACTGAATCTCCTCAGTATCAGTCAGTTAACAAAAGATCTTGGATATAGAGTGACAATTGACCAGACTTCTTGTGTCATACATGATCCTATCAAGGGCCTTATGACTGGTCAGGGTGAACATATATCAAATATGTATGTCTTGGATGCCGCAGGAGTCACCGAGACATTCACTCAACACTTTAGTACAAACGTTGTTGTTGATTCTGCCTTGTGGCATAATAGATTAGGCCATCCATCTGTGCATAAGACTGATTGTATTACAGATATACTTGGTTTAAATCTGAGAAATAAAAGATCATTTCACTGTGATATATGTCCTCTTGCAAAACAAAAACACTTACCATTTGCTTCCAAGAATAATATATGTGATAACCCCTTTGATATGCTTCATATAGATCTTTGGGGACCCTTCTCTGTTTCTACAACTAAAGGCTACATATACTTCCTAACGATTGTTGATGATCATACTCGGGTTACATGGATTTACCTTCTCAGAACAAAGGATGAGGTACTAACCGTGTTTCCTGATTACTTGAAGATGATCGAGACACAATATAAAGCAGTGGTGAAAGGAGTCAGATCTGACAATGCTCCAGAATTGAAATTTGTGGATTTGTTTAAAAAGAGAGGTATTATTTCTTACCATTCATGCCCTGAAACTCCAGAGCAAAATTCAGTGGTTGCAAGAAAACATCAACACATTCTAAATGTTGCTAAATCATTGATGTTCAAATCAAGATTACCTTTGGAGTATTGGGGAGATTCAGTTCTTATTGCAATATTCCTTATCAATCGTCTCCCAACACATTTACTAAAAGACAAATCACCTTATGAAGCTCTAACTTCCAAGAAACCAGATTACAGTGGCCTACGTGTATTCAGTTACCTTGCTTACTGTTCAACATCATCAAAGAACAGAACCAAGTTCCAACCACGTGCAAGACCGTGTATATTTCTTGGTTATCCTGCCAGGATTAAAGGATACAAACGGTTGGATATGGAAACCAACAAAATTCACATTTCACGAAATGTGGTATTTCATGAAGACATATTTCCATTTCCTCAAGGTCAGTCTGAATCTCTCTATGATTTCTTCTCTCCAATGAATGAAGCTCCTATAGTTGTGAAGAAATATGTCCATAATAACACTATGCATGATTATTCTTCTCCTGGTATATAAACATAAGAGATTTGAAGACGGTCTACTAAGACACCAGCATATTTGCATGATTATTATTGCAATATGACTGAGACTGACATTCCTTACCCATTAGCTGCTTATATGTCCTATGAGCATTTGTCAGAAGAATATAAGGCTTATGTTGGTGCAGTTACCCTTCACAGTAAGCCTACTTCTTTTAGGCAAGCCAAGAAGTTTGATGAATGGCTGCAGGCAATGAATGAAGAACTAAGAGCACTAGAAAGCACTCAGACTTGGGAAATATGCTCACTACCTCCAAACAAACACTCAATTGGATGTAAGTGGGTATACAAAGTTAAACTGAATGCAGATGGAAGCTTAGAGAGATATAAAGCTAGATTGGTTGCAAAAGGGTACACTCAACAAGAAGGTATTGATTTCGTGGATACCTTTTCGCCAGTTGCAAAGATGACAACTGTAAAGACTCTATTAGCCGTCGCTACAGCAAAACATTGGAGCTTAACGCAGCTTGATATATCTAATGCTTTCTTGAATGGTGATTTGAAAGAAGTATTTTGGCTTGTGAATCTCCTTGCCGAATTACAGGTACCTCAACCGAAAGCTGTAGCATTTTACTGTGATTCTACTGCTGCAATTCACATTTCAAACAACCCAGTATTTCACGAGAGAACAAAGCATGTTGATTTGGATTGTCATGAGGTTCGAGACAGAATTAATAGTAGTTTGATCAAGACATTGCATGGTTTAACAACTAATCAACTTGCAGATGTTTTCACGAAGCCTCTGTTTCCTACCCAATTCAATACTCTTATTGGCAAGATGTCTCTACATTCCATTTACTCGCCATCTTGAAGGGGAATATTAGAGTATTACAAAATGTAATCCCAGTTATATTGTTAATCGGTTCTTATCTCATATAAAATAGAGTAAATGTAACAATTACAGATAAGATGAATAACATAATTTTCTTCCATTTTTATCTTCTTCGATTGAGCTCAGCTCAACTAACAGACAACACTAATAGAGTCGAATAATTCGATACTTTGATTGTCCAAAATTTATATATCATAGTAAGATTAGTTAGCCAATCACACTAGAGCCTTTAATTATTTAGATGAATGAATAAAAATGTGACAAAATTCAGAAGATTAAGTAGGCCTAATTAGTTTTAGTTAATTGTTTATATTTGGTCTGAAATACTTCCGTTTTTAAAATATAACAGAAACATGAAAATTGAGTTTATTTCTCATTGCTTCGTAATTATTTATTTAGGGGTCTAAACATCCTAATGACGTTGCTGTCTCATATTTGGAACCATTTGCGAAAAGCAAGTACATAATAATTTTCCAAACACTAACAAAAAGTAGATAGACCCAATTTTTGTGTCTTTAAAGTGGTGCGTTTGCGGTTGAAACGCGTTTGGCATATCCGGTTAAGAAAAAAAAAAAGATGGAAAATCTGTATTCATAATTTATTTTTTAAAATTATAATAATTTTAAAATAATGCAAAGTAGGGAAACTTCTGATTACAATTTAATTTAATGTTTTTTTATATTTCCGCAAAACTATCCATAAAAATAATTAGATAAAATGGATTCGACCTTGTCACTTGCTAATAAGAGCACAAAATAACATGTAAAAAGGAGAAAACTTGCTTTGCTACAAAATGCAAAAAGGCAGAAAAGATAAGTATTATTCGAAAAGGAGAAAAACAACTTGACATACTTTTTACTTGTAAGAATAATAATATTGCCGTTAAGAGAAAAAGACTGATAATTATATCGTGTGCCATCATGGTATTTACTATTTAGACTGAAATAATAAAATAAAAGTATATGTGTGGCTAAGAATTGTTTTGGCCTTTTGAAATATCTAAGTTGCTTTCGAAGACACGGACCAAATAACAAACTAAAAATCGTAAAAAACATATAGTGACCCATCTTTTTCAGTATTTATCAATATCCAAATTATAAAAAGGATACAAATAAATAGAACTTTTTCAACACATTAAATCCTGATTGTCTCAACGTGGAAGGGGACCATCCGATTTTCTTTATTTTTTGCAAAAAAAACTTCCAAAAAACCACGATAAGAAATGGCTTTGTCTTTAACAAAAACAAAATGGCTTTGTCATGATTGCTCAACTAATTATCCAAATTTTGTTGTTGTTTCTTTAAGTTTTTTATCCAATTTTTTTAAAAAATAAAAATTACTTAATTAGATAAATAATGTATTTTTCATAAATTCCCACAAAGTTTAATAGAATACAAATCCGAACATAACCTTTTTTCATTAGTTGATGATCCACTTTAATAAAATATTACTAGTGTTTGTAAATCATTTTTGAAAGATTTTAAAGTGAGTTTTTTTTAATAGAAATATCTTAAAGCGAGTTTCATTTAATTAATGTTTTCATTACTTCAAAAATATGGTGAACTCAAAGCTAAAATACTTTAAAACTTTTGTATAGTGGACGATTTTAAAAAAATTTGTTTAAAACTTTTATAATCAACTTCTTGCGCATTAGTAGTTTAATCCTAAGGTCTTGATTGGTAAAACATTAAAAAAGTATTAAGTTCTAGAATCTGCAGATGCTCTGTAAATGCTCCTCCCTCTATGGTTTTATATGAAGCTTTTGGTAAAACATTAACCTATAAAATATCCAAAAAAATAAAATAATTTTATATAACTAATTTATTTTGTTAAATAATATCAAAATTATGTTTATATCAAAGTGTAAATTTTATATTTTTAAAACTAATATTAACCATTATTTTATTTATTTTATTAATTTTTAAATGAAAATATAATATAATAAATACAATTGAAATATGAAAAAAAATTATAAATTATATTATAAATATAACTATAGATATAGTGATTACGAATAAATATATTAAATAATTTTATATATAATCTTTCACAGTTCTACGAATCGTTAAAAATATATATATTAATCAAAGTATACAATTTCAGCAACATATATATTTATGTTGCTTAGTGTTACTGCTATACTATCAGTTATATCAATCAAACCCTAAGTCTTTTATTTTAGTGGAATTGTTCACAAGATAAAAACAAGTAAAAAAGACTCGGAAGAGTGTCGGTTGAAATGCCAACGCAACAACGGTTAATGTCAACTTTTTACCATTAATGTTCTTCCGACAATTTTTGACAAATGAAGAAAGAAAGTAACGAAAAAAAAAGCGGAAAAAATCAATAGTGTACACTGTACAGTACCAAAACGTCTAGATGGATTTGATTACTGAGGGACTCGAAGAAAAGAGTTGATTCTCAAAAACCTCACCATTCTCAAACATCTATACATCCAATCATACATATATACATACGTATATAACTCTTAAATCCGTTCTTGGAAATTGAGTGATCTTGATAGAGCAGCAGGGTTAGCAGAACGAACAGGGGAGTTCTCGGCTTTATCGTTGTTATTCTTCTTCGTCTTCTGATCAAACCCTTTGAACATACCGCCTTTGCTCATCCCTTCGTTCTTGATTCCTAATGTTGTCCATATCGAGCTCATCGCTGCTTCGTTAGGATCATCTATTCTCAGCGTTTTTGGCACCAGAACGCACCCGCTCCTCTGTTTCCGCTCTGTTTCGTTGTCCTCTCTCGTGGATTCTTCATCTCTCGAATGCTTGCCGAGATTTGTAGAGTGGCTCATAGGTGATGAGGATTGATGCGGAGGTATCATTGGGATGGTCCAGTAAGGGTAAAACGGCATTGGGTAAGCCGGTGGAGGGTAAAAACCTGGTGGAGGCATCGCCGGATTCCACGTGTAAGGCCATGGAACACCCGGGATGCAAGCATAACCATTCATGTTGTTGTTGTTCATTTGTGGTTCAACAACTCTGCAGCTTTGTGCTCTTGATTCATCCACCGAGTGATTGTTAGAGGTGGTCACAGAGGAGCCGGTTGAGCAATCATCTCCATTCTCTACCCGAGCTACGAGTCCGTTTCTAACTCCGTTTGAGACCTTCTGGTCCCCTTGTAGCTTCATCACGGGTGTCATGGGAGCAGCGTGCTGTTGATGAGCTTCCAGGCCAAAACTCAGGACCCGGGTGTTTGCCTGTAAGCCCGGATCGAGCCTTGCAGCCTCGAGAGCCTCGGAAATGGTGATGTGGCGGTAATGAGAGGAGGAGCTTTTGTTCTTGCGTCGTCCTGCCCCAACGGGTACATTCCTCATGGTACCTCCGGCTGTCCAGTATCTCTGACAGGCCTTGCAGAAATGGCGAGGCTGGTTTATGTTGTAGTTGTTGTAATAACAGAACTTGGTTTCCATGCTTTTGCATCTCGGACATGGCAGGATCTTGGTTGGTTTCTTCAGGGTTTTGCTGTCAGTTGTCTGCTGGTTATTATTATCTTCGCTGCTCTCTATCTGATCGGTTGATGTCGCCTCCTCCTCTTTGTTCCCGGTTTCGGGTTTGGAGCCATGACTGTTGTCGTTACATTTGTTGTTCTTATCTGATAGCTCTGGAGTTACCTGAGAGAGACAATAAACATTTTTAACTAAGAACACTTGCAATGGATGGACCAATGAATAAACAAGTCTCTGAAGAAAGTTGTAGAGGAAGAATCAAACAATTATTCTTAAACTATTTAATCTTCATCAAAATCTCAACAGAGGAATTGAGTGTCCGAGTCAAAGTTGTAAAGAGTTCTCTGTGATTAACGTTTCTGAGATTTATAGAGACAAAAATAGATGATCCAATCAGCGATTCTAACTAATTTCACAGGAAACCAATCGATTTACTCGATCCCTAAGCAAAATCAATCAAATACCTTCTCTGCTGATTTATCATCTCCTCCATCGCCGCCGCTCCACTCCATCACCTCATCCTCCTCCTCCTCCTCCTCCTCATCCACCGCAACCGTCGATTCAAAAACCGCCGGAAAAGGGATTTTCATCCCGAAGAGCTTAATAGCTGGATCTCTACTTTCCATCATCATTTTTTTTTCTCGATTAACCAAAAAAACAGAAGCTCGTGCAGTCTCTGTTTGCTTCTCTCTTTCTCACTCTGTGATTTTTTATTTTTTTTATATAATATTTTGGGAGATTTGGGAATTTGGAGGTGAAGTGTTGAAATTTGGGATTTAGATCCGTATAAAAAAGAAGGGGTACCACGTCAGCATCATCATTTAATTCTCAGCCACAAGTTTATGTGGCCTCCGATATTTTCCTTTTTGGCTCATTAATACCGGGTCGGGTTGCCGGGTTATAATAATAATAATTCATACCTCCCCTTTTTATGTGTATTATTCGCATATAAATTATAATTTTTTTTTTTTGGTTCTCGTAATTTTTGTCGCACATTTTATTCTACAAATTTATTTACCCTAAATATGTTAGATAACCAATTATTTGAATTATGCTTTTCCTGAATTTCCATTAAATTAGTATGACATATAAAATTACAATAAAAACTAAGTGAAAGTGGTTTAGTGGTTGAACAGTTCACTCTAAATGTTATTTTTTGACAGAATTTGCAAATTAAGTAAATAGAGAAAAATAGTGAGGAACTCATATTAGTTACTCTCGTTATTTATTTTAATGTATTTGATTATAGTTCCTAAATATTTTGTAATTTCGGAAAAGTTTTATAATTTTATTGGATTACAACAATTTTTATACAAAAATGGCTCTAGAGTTACAATATGTGTTTTTTTTTAATTAATTGGCCTCTAAACTAAGACACGATCCTGCCTATAGATGGAACTCATACTCAAAAAGAGAAAAATATTGACTCCGTTACAAAAAAATTAATTTTATGGATTTGTCACACAAATTTAAAATCAATAAATTTTTAATCATAAATACATTATTTTCTCTCTAAACATTTTCTCATGACTAAACATCAAATTAATCTCTTAAAGTTAATCATTTTAAAGTTAATCATTTTATTAACATTAATCAATAAAAAAGTATATTCATTTTATTAGTTACTCTCGTTATTTATTTTAATATTTGATTATACTAGTTCCTAAATATTTTCTAATTTCGGAAAAGTTTTAGAATTTTATTAGATTACAACAATTTTTATACAAAATGGCTCTACAGTTACAATAATTTTTTTTTTTTAAATTAATTGGCTCCTAAACTAAGACACGATCCTGCCTATAGATGGAGATCATACTCAAAAGGAGAAAAATATTGGCTGCAACTGGTTGCAGATTTAGAGGAAAAAAAGCAGAGTAAAAATAGATTCCTCTAAAATTTTACCATTTAGGTTGAAAATGAAACTTGAGAGGAATCTATTTTTCCAACTCATTCCACGTTAGTTAGATGAACAAAGAAGAGAAAATTAAAAAAAAATTCCTCCACTAATAAGGAGAGTAACAAGTTGAAAATTATTCCTCTAGATTTTTTCTACTAATTTTTATTCATCTTGTTATTTTGAAAGACAACCAGTTGCAGCCATTGACTCCGTTTCATAAAATTTAATTTTATGGATTTGTCACACAAATTAAAAAACAATCAATGTTTAATCATAAATACATTATTTTTTCTGGGTAAACATTTTTCCATGACTAAACATCAAATTAATCTCTTAAAGTTAATCATTTTAAAGTTAATCATTTTATTAACATTAATCAATAAAAGTATAAAAATCATATAAACTCAATCTTTATGAAACAAGATAAAAATCTAGAAAATTAAACTTTCAGAAACGGAGAGTATTATTTTTCTTAACATTTGAAGTTTTTGAATCTTTTTTCGGAAAATCGTTCCTCTTTCTCTCTCTCGTGTAAACCTTAGCCAACAAATCAGATCTCATTTATGTGCCTCTTCGGTGTCCAGCGTTTCGTCGACGCTGTGAGAAGCTCCCTCCTTCTCATTTTGATTGCCTACGGCGCTTCATCCGTGGAAGGGAGCTCCTATCTAGTGAGTATTGGCGGTGATTCATGGCTCTACGGCGGTCAGACAAGGCAACTTTCCGGTGGCGTCAATTGAGGCTCCTCGTTCCAGATGCGGCGAATGTTCTCTTCTCGGCGTTATTGCGGTGGCGTCTTTGCATGCGGTGGTGGTGGATCTGAAGTAGTGGGGGAGGGGTGGTGTGGTGGCGAGTGGGCTTGCGGGAGGAGAAACACTGGATGTCGCTGCCTGTGGATGCGGATATGCTAGGGGACATCGGATCTGCGGATGCAGCGGAGTTTGTTCGGTGTTCTCCCCTTCTAAGGGTCATTTCCTCCTCGTATATCGTGCTACCTCGTGGAGTAGGTTAAGGTGTTATCGGTGGCTGGATGTTCTAATCTGCTCAACGTTCCATCTACCGGATTAGCTGCATGGAAAGTGGGTTGTGTTCTAATCAATACAATAAAAACTCATGTGCCTCTCCATAAGTTGACACATCAGCTTTTCTATTCATTCTAAAGCTGACACCTAATTTAAATCCTAAAACCAATCAACTTAAGACAATTAATACACCTCAGATGTATATTTGCCACATCAGTCTTTGTTTGCTTCTTTTTAACTTTGGAGTTGAGTTATATAACTGTGACTTCTCTCAAAACTATGTTACTTAGTTATTTAAGACTAATATTGTTTGCAGGAAGACGATGAAGTTAGGTAGCCACATAAAGAATTGGAAGTACTCACCTCTGAAGGTTGTATATTTCGGAAAAATTTTGGATCTCCTCAGGGAGTTTGGTCCATAAGGTGAAACTTGAGTTTGACGATGTTCTTGAATTGTAGTTCTGAACTCTTTTATTGAGAAATTTCTGGAACTATGTTACTTTGCAGAGATAACTTACAAGGGCCTTCCTCACCCTATTATCCTGAGTATGCTCAAGGACTAGGACCACCTCCTGTGGTGCGCGCAAGGACAAGAATGTTCATGAATTTGAGGGAGACAATTGATTCGTGTAGTGGTATAGGAAAAGTTTTTTAATGATTGGTGATCGTTTCTATTGATGTTTAAGATAATTGGGCATTGATACTACAATCGTTGGTAGCTCTATCTTTAGAATGTGTAAGTTTGCGTGAAGAACCTCAAGTACTAATTATTGTTTTCTCTGCTAGAAGATATCGAACAATCACAAGCTCATACTAACGAGGAGCTACATGGGCTTTGCTTGCCTATGGTGTTAATTACAAGACATGTCACGTTTAAGAACTTTGAAAGTTGGCTGAAGGAGTTTTGGCTTTGGGACCACACATACGCACATCTACCTTGCCTAAGAATTGTTTAAACAAAGGAAAAAACCATGCCTTTGCAAAGGGAGAGAGATAGAGAACACGTTCTTCGTAGACACATCTGCAATCAAACATTGAACGTGGAGACTGTTTTCATTGAATTGATTTTTCAAATATATTGTGTGGCAAGAAAGCACTGGATATTGGAGGTGACATGACTGCTCTTCCTAAAGGGAAAGTATCAATGTCGGGGCCAAGAACAATGCTTTGACAGTCAAAAAGGTTTGGATGTTTTTTAAGTTGATTACGATCCATCCATGTTTTCCCATAGCACTTGTGTCTTGGATTCTCATGAAACTATATATAGTTTGATGTTTATGGAAGATATACATATATATGACTCGTCCTTATGTAACCCTTATGTTGCTTCTCTTTCCTTCTTTTGGTGTAAGTTTTTTAGATCTTCATAATGATTTAACTACTTTACATTATCATATTCGAGAATCTATGAACAAAGAAAAATATTTCAGATGACGAAAGGAAGAGAGAAAAACGAAAAAAACTTCAAAGGAGCACCCAAATGTAAAGCTTAAACGAATCAATTACTCGGAATGATTATTACTAATAATTTTTTTTGAAGCTAATTATGAAGCACAAAGCCACGGGCAGGACATGATTGGCCAGATGATTTGTGATTTAGTACATACAAGATTCCATTAAATAACAAAATATTTGTTTTAACAGGAAAAAAAACAATCAACGGTTAATATTATTTTGTTTTAAGATTTCAACGGTCAAGATTAGAATAGATTTTCTTTTTTTTTTGTTTGCCGAAAAGGCTTCTAACCAAGTGAATCGCTGTGATTCTTCAGTTCATAAACGGATTTATGAAAAAACAAAAAAAATCTAGCTATAAAAATATTTTAAAAATACTTTAAAAATACACACACATCGAAAAATTATATAAAAATATATAAAATACGTTTGAATAACTCATATCATCATCATGAGACGACAGAACATGAGTATATGACCAAAAAGAGCAGAAAAAGAAGCAAACAATAAAGTTGTCTCTATCATTATCATGGTGTGAATGAAGCCTTGGAATATGAACAATGAGTACGAGCGAAAATGAGATTAAACGAATTCAAAAACATGGAGAGATGATAATATTGAAATGTTGCATAATTTTTTAGGTTTTCCATTGCAAGTTTTGATATATAAAGTAAACATATGTGAGAGGAAAGAGTTTAGGTAAGAATATGAGGCGGTGACAAATGCGTCATCAATCAAAATCGTATTATGTTAATCGTATGGTTTTTTGCTCAATGTTTGTTTGTATATGAACAATAAATTAAAGAGTTCACTTGAATTTCTGAAAATTTCAATTATTTGTTTTGTTCATATATTATTTTATAAACCCATAAGAAAATGTTTATCAAATATGTATATACTTATTTTTGTGGTATTGTGTTCGTGTTGGCAGTTAAGATGCCAATTTAGGATTAAGTTATTGGGTGAAAGCTATTGGATGTGATACTAATAAATTGGGTTAAACAAACAGCCAAAATATGACAACAATTTCCAATATGTTGAAGTTACTGAAAGTGAACTAATCGACAATGATGTTAAAGAATAATAGTAGTCGGTTCACTAAAGTCTAAAGTTAACAAAATTTTGATTCACGATATTTTTTGCAGATCAACGATAATTATATATATATGATAAGATATTAATATAAAATGATTTAAAAGAATTTTGAAAGCACATTAATCAATTAAAACATAATATTAAATCAATAAAATATATATATAAAAGTCCCGCAACGTAGTGCAGGCAACTACCTAGTCTGTTAAAAAGAAAGAAAACAAAACTTCTTACATGTACGTACTGTTTCATCTTTTATGGTAGGAAAAAATCTAAAAAAATCCACCAAACAAATAACATTTGCTATTAAACTATTATGTTTTATCATGTTAATTTGTATTTTTATTTGTTTTACTTGATTATTTTGTGTTTTCGTTTAATTTTCTAATTTTCAATTAACTAACAAGTTAACAATAAATATGAAGACTAATGTAAATTTGGTAAATTTTCTTTAGGTGGACATAATTGTTTTTATTATATATATTAATAGATTTGTTTGGAGATAAAAGCTATTTGATTTTTTGATTATTTTCCAAATTTTAAAATAGAAAAATTCTTATAATGGGTCTATTCGTTTGCGTGCCGTATGAGACTGTGTCTGTGATCTGCGACCAAATGGTTTGTGATCCTGCGATCAAACGCTGCATCTAGATACAGCGATTTGCATTTGACAATTTTGATCGCTGAAAAAGTCGATATTACGTCTGGAACTGTTACGATTAATCGCAACTATGCAGCTGCCAAACGAACAACAACCGTTGTATTTAGCCGCATGTCGCAGCCGCATCTGTTAGATGTAGACAAATGAACATAACCAATATAGATAAAGATATTTAATGGATGTGCGACATGTGCCTAATACTCTGTATGCATGATTTGATTTTGGTATCGGACTAGCTGTACGTAGGGATGTCAATCGGGTTAGTTCGGCCCGAAACCCGTAAAGCCCCCATATATTTGAGTCCGGCCCGGTTCGAAAAACAATCGGGCTTATATTCCAAAATCCGGTCCGGCCCGGACATAACTTTAGGGTTTTTCGGGATTTTCTTTACAAACATAAAAATTCACAATTCTCAAATAAATAATTAAAACAAAATATTTATAAAAAATAAATCTAAATTGAAATATATTATATCAAATCCAATTAAATTTAAAAACAAAAGTTTGACAAAAAAACAAATAAAATTCAAATAAATTATATTACCAAATAAAATATAAAATCAAAACACTTCAAATCTAGGTAGTAGAGTTTAGATTATAATATCATTCATCGTATTCTAAATCCTCATCACCATCAAGAGGTACAGATAAAAAAAAAATTAAGTTTTGACATGTATAATCATATAGAAATGTTATTGAAAGTTTATAGATAATGATTCTAAAAAAATAAAGTAAATATGGATGAATGATAATGATACATGGATCACGAAATGTATAGAAAATATGTCAAATTATTATTTTTAGAAAGATAAATGTTGAAATAAAATCTCTAACTAATTAAAATGTAAAGTTCCGGACTTTTCGGGGTAAACCCAAAAAACACACTACCCCAAAAGACTTGATTTTTTCAGACTTATATTTCTAGGTCCGAACCCGCTGTTTTTCAGGGCCGGTCCGGCCTTCGGGCTTTAGACCTAAATGACACCTCTAGTTGTACGTGTGGATAAGGAAAAGCAAAGGAAGGTTGGATTCAATGACGTGTCAGTAAACCATTGGCTGTCAACAAAAAGGTTCTTTGGTCTCTGCCACGTTGTACAATTTAACCAACTTGCGTTTTTGGAGGATCTAAATCAAAGTCTGCCTTTTGCCATGTCGGATTCCATGGTGGGCCCCTGTCATACCTGCGCATAGATTTCAACAAAAGGTTCATGTCTGTCACCCTCCACGTGTTGAACTGTGATCGCATCCTAACCGGACGTTTACTTTGTGCTCGCTGATTTTTTTAATTTATTATCTGAACATTTATATTTATTAAAACAAAACATTTTTATAGTCAAACATGTTTCATTAAAATTATTTCTATAATATATATATATATATATATATATATATATATATATATATTAAATTTGTTGCCAAACACTAATAATTTTGTAGAGAGTAAAAAAAATTAGAAAATATTAAATCTCGAAAAATATTAAATCGTACAAAATTTTAAAGATTTTAATTTAGAAATATCAAACGAGATTGTTTAAATTCGGCTAAATTTTCTAATTTATAACTAAGATCATAATAATATCAAATCATACTAGATTTTCGAGATATTAAATTGGTACTATCAAATTTTATACATTTTTTATAAAAAAAATTGATAGTCTAATCTTTCATATGATAATTGATCTGAAATATAACATAATAAATATGTTATAAATATGTCACATTTGGTACACACTGTTATACACGTAAAAATAAAGAATATAGATTCTAAGTGTATATGCTCTAACCATATTGTTGACAACCGAATAATGTAATATTTTTTAAACTACAAAGATAAGAGATAAATTGTACTGCATCCGTAAGTTTAGCTGTTTATCAATAAGATTAAATTGTAACTTCTCTTGATTTTTAAAAATATATTTTTCGACAAATCATGAACAAATATAGATTTTGGGCTCATGCAGACTGAATTACAACATAGTTTTTGTTTAATACATTAAATCTATAAAAAAAAATTAGTTACTTCGCGTGGATACACATGTTAGAATTTAGTTGGTTTTAAATGGGGGGGGGGGGGGGGGGGGGTTGTACGGATAATTGACATCTGTTTCTAACGTTATTTTAGGAAAAACCTAATTTGTTGAAAGAAAGGAAAAAGTTGTACAAACTAGAAGAAACCAAAAGTACTGCTTTGCAAAATTAAGGGGAAAAAAAACCTAATTTGTCAAATGAACATAGAAATTTCCTAAAATAACGTAAAAGGATGAATTTCTTCAAATTCGTGTACTTTAATTTTTTTTTTAAATTCCCATTTGAGTATAGGTTAGTGTTTGAGTTAATTTTTTAAATAGTGGTACAAAAAAATTATTTTGATAAGAACCTAAAAAAAACATCGTTTTCACGACATCTTAAAAAATGTATGTTTTCATAAATGCCCCCAATTTTCAAGTGTAAATGAAGACTTTACACACTTTCAGTTTTTTTGTTTTGTTTGTTGTAACGTCAATATTTTTTTTAATATATGTAATTTCTACTCCATCGTTTGATATTATTTGTCGTTTTAGATTGTTTTACGTAGATTAAGAAAACAATTTAATTTTCTATTTTATCCCTCATTAATGTATTATATACTATGATTACACTAATTAATAAGCTAAAAGAGTATTGATAAAATTGGAAATATTATCAAACATTTGCATTGAAATTCTAAAACGATAACTAATATGAAACAAAATTTCAACTCTAAAACGACAACTAATATGAAACTGAGAGAATATCAAACATTTTTATGAATAAAACATATAGAAATGTCTTTCTTTTTGTTGGTCAACAAAGAAATCTATTTTAATTTTTAACTTGGAAACTCTGTAGGAAAAAAATCGTAACATAAATGAATTTGTTATTTGAAAAACTGTTTAGATTTAAATGTAGAGCATAATTATCTAAAAAGAAGAGAAATATCAAACGTGTTTGCTCAGTAATTCTCAAACCGTTTTCTTATCTGAATAAATGCATTTGTACTTATTTTTTTTTTTATAAATTCTAGGGAGAATTGGAAATTTAGAGCAAAAAATGGGAACTATTGTCCCCTTAGTACTTATTGGGAGATTATTGTCCCCTTAGTATTTATATTAAGGGTAATCTAATTTTACCCCTTAAAATAATAATAATCAAAATTTTAAAATAATTGATAAGAGAAACAAAATTTCTAAAAAATAAACAAAAGGATTCGAAAAAGGAAAAAAAGTTTTAAAAAGGGAAAAAAAAAGATTACACGACAAAAAAAATATTTTTGTATATTTTTTTACGAAAAAACGTTTTCAAAACGATTTAAAAAAGGAAAAAAAATATTTTTTGAAGATTTTCAGTTGTTCCTAGATTTTCTCTCAGATTTTGTTAACCGCTTGATAGAATATGTATTCTACATTCAGTAGAATCAAGACAAAATGGTAGAACTTCTATTTTACAAAACTATTTTACAAAAAGTAGAATATAGAAAACATGATAGAATGCGAATTCTATAATTAGTAGAATACATACTACATTGTAGATAACGGATTCTATAGGGATAGTAAAATGCTATACAAATAGTAGAATACATATTCTATACTTGGTAGATTTTAGAGCAATTACTAGAAACCAAATTCTACAATTAGTAGAACATGAAAATAAATATTTTTAAATATTTTTGTTTTTTCTAAGATAAATTACACAATATATATTACTTACTTAATATGAATTTTCCGAATTTCTAAAGTAAGTATAAATATTTATTTTGTATTTTTTTATATTTAATAAAGGGTATTTTAGTCTAAAAGTGGCATATCTCAAATAAGTACTAAAGGGACAATAGTTTTCATTTTTTGCTCTAAATTCTCAATTCTGCCTGATCCTGATCCGGTCAGCCTCAGTAAGAACGCATTACAAAGTGAATTTCTCCCAAGGTTTAATGGACACCATGAACTCCGAGCTGGGTTCGGGTCAACGGGCCATGAGATCCAATGGGTCACCACTCCACCTGTTCCGATCGAGTTTGTAATGCCTTCCGACTAATACCAAGGGGTAGCCAAATCGCCTATTACTAGAATACTAGGTAAACTGCCTGAGCCTTTAGCCCAGATCCAGACTTTCCACACAAATGTCTTTTTGTTTCAAGGATGAGTCGAACCTTTGGGGGGAGGGAGAGTGTTGTTCACACATTTCTAGGACGCTCACCACTCGACCACATGAGTGCGAGCAAATGCATTTATACTTTTTGATCTAGCGTTTTTGAAATAGGATTTTTTATTTATCAAAAAAAAAAGAATTGAAAAAAATACAAATCTATTATATAAAAGATGACTAACTCTCTTCAGCTGAGCGCCACGATAAAAGATGACTAACTCTCTTCAGCTAAATGCCACATCAGCAAATGAGAGAGTGCCACATGTCACTTTAGAAAAAAAATTACGTAAACATATAACAACGCTTTCAGAGACATTGACGATTCCCTTTCCGTCATACATTCCACCGCCTCTTCTCCTTCCGACCTTCTCGCCTTGATTTTGCATAAATCTCATTGGTTTTCCTTTTCATGTAATTAATGACAAAGAGAAATAGAAAGCATCGTGAGACACAACTAGATTATCTGCGCAATTTCTGATCTCTTTAGGATTTCAGCAGTGCTGTCCCGATAAATTTAGTGGCCTAAAACATATTTAAAAATAGTGCCCCATTTTAAACAGTAAAATATATTTGTATAAATAAATCTAATTGTTTCTCTATAAAAAAAATATATATAATGGTTTAGTTCTATATATCAACTTTTAGATGATATTTTTCTCTAAATCAAATATTTTTTTTTTATCAATAATTAAAAGTTTAGTTTTTAATTAATTTACTGAAGTATTATTATTTGGTAACTTCAAATAAAAAAAACAACAGAAAACAAAAAGAACAACAATATAATAACTCAAAGAAGAAACACGTCTACCAACAAAACAAAATGGAAACACATAATATTGGAAGTGTAACACTCGAACTCAAAATGAAAAGTCAAAAATAATGGTATTATAGCCACTAAGCTACAATCATTGTTTGTGAAGTGGCCCCAATAATGGTATTATAGCCACTAAGCTATAATCATTGTCAAAAATAATGAATGGTATTATAGCCACTCTCGCATAATCTTTATCTCCCATCCGTTCATGATCTAATGAGTAAGGATTCTCGGCCAACACTCTCAAGCTCTATATATGAGATTCAATTTGTCACGGTATGTGTTAATTCACAGCAATGGCACCACATATAGTTTTTAGATGATAAATGAGACACTTTTGAGTGGATGTCTCAACTATTTGAGACACTCACTCAATATTTTATTATTTTAATTTTTGAGACACCCATGTTGAGACACCCTTGATGCACATGCTCTAAAAAAACTCTCATCGAAACATGTTCCACGATGACTTCTAAAGTTTGTACTTTTTACTCATGTTAAATATTTCTGTATCAATTAGATTTCTAGATGTATTGGAGCTAAAAAATAGTCCCATCCCGCATACTTATTACTCGATCCGTTCTGATTTTCACCAAAGATGATTAATATGCTTCTTTCAAATGATTGTTGAGCAGAGGTTGGAGTTATACATGATCAGTTTTAACGACCTTATGCAATACATCGCGTTTACGAAAACTTACATCTTTTATGCAGTAGGAAACTGTCTTTGATGACTGCTATATTTTCTTGGTTTTGGCATTTAACTCCTCTTTATATTTGTATTGATAAAAACTCTTCGTTTTGGACATTTTATTAGCCCGCTGGAGTCTAGATTCAAATCCCTGTAACTTTACTTTTAAAAAGGCTCACGAGCAAGGAGATTAGGCATATTTTAGAGTTCAAATTTTGTGACTATATTTGTTTCAGATATTTAAGTTTTCAATGTTTTTTATAATCTAGGAAAGTGAAAAGTAATAGACAACTTTGAGCATCTCATGTAAGAATATTTCCGTTAGTGTGGCCGAAGTATTAACGGTCCAACTATTATAGTTTAAGTTTAATGTAAGGCTTAAAGTTTCCGGTATGTAACGGGATACGGTGATGGACCGAATCAAAGAAAAGATACCGGAATGGGTTTGATGTCAACCCTCTTACTCTACCCAATAAAGAATCTAATCTAAGGTTTATATGCATTTATATATATAATGGTTTAACTTATATAATTGTATATATATTAAAATATAGTTTATGTGTTATGTTTTAATGAATGGGTGTCTCATTGAAAAGACACAACTCCTCCTTTAACAGTGAGAATCACTTTGGGCCTCATATAAAAGAAAAGGGTAGAAGTTATTGCAATAATGAGTGACAGATTCTGGTTTTTCCAGAATTGAGACACTAAAAGAAAGAAGATAGAAACACATAAACATAAAAAGAGAGATTAGAGATTGTGATCGGAATCTGAACACCCCGGCTCTGTCGAAGGGGAGATCGCAGTAAGGAAGGGAAGGAGAAGATCAAACAATCATCAAGGAATCATCATCATGTCTAACAAAGCAATGGATCAAGGTTAGACATTCATCCTTCTCATAACCGAAATCCCCATCAATATAAAACGTGTTGATTCATTTGTTCTAGGGGAGATTATGGGATAGATTACAAGTGTGTAATCACTAAGGAAAAACTTATATGTGGTATCAGAGCCACCCTAGAATCATTTGTTTCAATTTTTAAAGCATATTGATGGATAAAACCGAAAATCTCGTTTTTTTTTTCATCAACGCATTGAATCTGAAAATGGTCTAAAAGTTATATCAATGTGAAGAGGATGAAATTATCTATCTATCGGTATAAAATTCATTAAAATCCATCAAGTAAATCAAAAGTTATAGGATTTTAAAGTTTTTTAAAAAAAAAAAAAAAAAAAAAAAAATGCGATGAACAGTCGCGATGAACAGTCGCGAAATTTTTTTTATTTTTTATATTTTTTTTATATTTTTTTTTATTAAAAGTAACTGTCACGTTATTATGAAATGTGAAACCGTTTCCGCTGTACTTTCTGAAATGTGAAAGACTAAGCTATTATGAAAAAGTTATTACATGTATATATATATATAAAACTTTATAATAAAACTTATAAGAAGAGAGTTCACATTACGTATAACTTGTTAATCACCAAAGTGGTCTGGTTATATTTAATGTGAAGGTAAAAAATAAAAATTCATAATTGATCATGATTAAAGGATGCTAAATGACATGAAAAGTTTTATTGATTGATCAATTGCTTTATTAGTATACCCTAGGAGATCACCCAAAGGTGGATCATTGGGTGTATTAAATAACAACTAAAGTATTAATCACCCATGTTGCGGTTGATGGTGTGTATACCCAAAGGTAGCATTCCTATCCACTCTAACTATGGATTGATTAATTATTAAAGAAAATCTAAACAAGCATCAATTTAAGTGTATTTTTTTTTTTAAGTATTGCCCAAAGGTTGCTTAAAAAAAAAAAAAAAAAATGAAAGTGTTTAGATTATTTGTTGTCAATGAATCTATTAAAGTATCATAGAACTTATGGTAAGCATATATAAATTTTTTTTTGCAGCTCCGTTTGCTTCTGCAAACTCTGTCGTAAAGTTCAATGGGCTCAACTATGAGGAATGGTCTGAACAGATTAAGTTCTCCTTGGGTGTAATGTCCCTTGATCAGGCTATACTCACGGATGAAGAGCCGGCAGCCATTACAGATACGAGCACCGAATTGGAAAAGTCTCGTCATGAGACTTGGGAGCGCTCTAACCGGCTGTGCCTGAATTTACTTAGGATGACGATGGCGGACAGTGTCAAGCCATCCATGCCTAAGACAGAGAAAGCAAGGGAATTCATCTTGAAAATTAAAGAACAATCACAATCGGATGTCGCTGACAAATCGATTGTAGGTAGTCTCATGAGTGAGCTAACTACAAAAAGATTCGATTGGTCTCAGACAATCCATGATCACGTCACTCACATGTCAAACTTGGCATCAAAGTTAACGTCCATGGGAATGGAAGTGCATGAGTCCTTCTTGGTACAGTTTATTATGAACTCTCTACCTATGGAGTATGGCCAGTTCCAGGTGAATTACAACACCATTAAGGATAAGTGGACTCTTCAAGAATTGAAGGCCATGCTGGTTCAGGAGGAAGGGAGATTAAAGAAACAGAAGGGCGACATTGCAATGTTTGCAGGACATGATAGTGCCATGGGAAACTCTAAGAAATCAAGCAAGGGCAAAAAGAAGGATAAGGCTGTCTTTAAGACTCCTGAAAGCAAAATCCGTAAAGCTGCTGTCAAGTGTTTCTTCTGCAAGAAGGAGGGGCACATGAAGAAAGACTGCCCTAAAAGGAAGGAATGGTTCGACAAGAAAGGTAACGAACATTTATATGTTTGTTCTGAAATGAATCTTGTAGAAGTGCCTAGAAATACTTGGTGGCTTGATTCTGGAGCTTCTACTCATGTATCTCATATTGAACAGGGATTCAGTTCGATCCAGCCTTTAAAAGGAACTGAAAGGTACTTGTTCATGGGAAACAGGATGAAGGCGCAAATAGAAGGCATTGGGACGTATAGATTGATCTTCGACACTGGTTGTTTTGTAGATCTTGAAAATTGTCTCTTTGTACCTGAGTGTGCTAGAAATCTTGTTTCAGTGAGTAGGTTGGATGATGTAGGTTTTAACTTTAAGATTGGTAATGGTGTGTTTTCGTTGTACCGTAACAGAACCTTTTATGGTAATGGTACATTGTGTGATTCACTTTATAAGTTCAATCTTGATAAAACCTTCTCTGAATCTTTGTTTAATATTGAGTATCAAGGAATTAAACGTAGTGCAACTAGTGAAAACTCAGCAATTTTGTGGCATAAAAGATTAGGTCACATATCCAAAGAAAGGATGATGAGGTTAATAAAGAAAGAATTATTACCTCAATTGGATTTTAGTGACTTGGATGTGTGTATCGAGTGCATTAAAGGAAAGCAAACCAAACACATCACAAAGAAACAAGCCACAAGAAGTAATGAACTCTTAGAGTTAATTCACACAGATATTTGTGGCCCTATAGATGCTCCGTCATGGAGTGGTGAGACGTATTTCATCACTTTTATTGATGATTACTCACGGTATGGATATACTTATTTGTTGCATGAAAAGGCTCAATCAGTGGACGTACTAAAAGTGTTCATTGATGAAGTGGAAAGGCAACTTGAAAAGAAAGTAAAAGTTGTGAGATCTGATAGAGGTGGTGAATATTATGGTCGATTCACCGAAAAAGGACAATGTCCAGGGCCATTTGCTAAATTTCTGGAAAGTAAGGGCATTTGTGCTCAGTACACAATGCCCGGAACACCTCAGCAGAACGGTGTAGCTGAAAGGCGTAACCGTACTTTAATAGAAATGGTTAGGAGTATGTTAAGTAATTGCAAACTACCAATGTCAATGTGGATATACGCATTAAAGACAGCGACATATATTTTAAACCGGGTTCCTAGTAAGGTGGTTCCAATGACTCCATTTGAACTATTTACGGGAAGGAAACCCAGTTTAAGACACTTACGTGTCTGGGGATGTCCAGCTGAAGTAAAGCCGTATAATCCGCATGAAAAGAAATTGGACTCTAGGACAGTCAGTGGGTTTTTCATTGGCTATCCGGAAAAGTCAAAGGGGTTTGTGTTTTACTGTCCTAACCATAGTACGAGAATTGTCGAGACTGGTAATGCTAGGTTCATTGAAAATGGTGAATCTAGTGGGAGTTCAGAATCTAGGGGAGTGAACATTAAAGAAACTCGGGTAGAAGATTCTTCACCCGTAGTTCCAACCCAAGTTGTTGTTCCTGTTGTCAGTGAACAGCCTAATATCGAAACAGAACAACAGAATGAAGAACATACGGACCCACTAGTTCAGGAAACCGAAAATGAACAAGTCGTCATTCAAGAACAGAACGTCATACCACAAAATCAATTAAGGCGATCTGTAAGGGAAAGGAGATCCGCCATTACAGATGACTATGTGGTTTATGATGTTGAGAATGAATGTGACCTTAGTCTTGATGAAGAACCGAAAACATTCAGAAAAGCCATGGAAAGTGAAAATTCTGAAAAGTGGTCGAATGCTTCAAATGAAGAAATGTCTTCTATGGAAGTGAACAAAGTGTGGGACCTAGTAGAGTTGCCTGATGGTTTCAAAACCGTTGGATGTAAATGGATCTATACGACCAAACGGAACTCTAGAGGTAACATAGAAAGGTACAAGGCTCGCCTTGTTGCTAAAGGGTTCACTCAAAAGGAAGGCATTGACTATACGGATACCTTCTCTCCAGTTTCAAAGAAGGATTCCTTAAGAATTGTCATGGGATTGGTAGCTCATTATGATTTGGAGCTTCACCAAATGGATGTCAAAACCGCCTTTCTTAATGGAGAGCTTGAGGAAGAAGTTTACATGGACCAACCGGAAGGTTATGTGGTTGCAGGAAAAGAAAATCTTGTGTGTAAGCTGAGGAAGTCAATATATGGATTGAAACAAGCCTCCCGACAATGGTATTTAAAGTTCAATGATACTATGTTGTCATACGGTTTCATAGAAGTTATCGTTGATCGATGTATTTATATGAAAGTCAGTGGGAGCAAGTTTATTATCCTAGTATTGTATGTTGACGATATATTGTTGGCTACAAATGATATGAGTATGTTGAGTGATGTAAAGAAATATCTCTCCAAGAACTTTGAAATGAAGGATATAGGTGAGGCAAACTATGTCATAGGGATTGAAATAATCCGGGATAGATCACAAGGATTGTTAAGTTTGTCTCAGAAAGGATACATAGATAAAGTCTTGAAGAGATATGGAATGAAAATGTGCAAGTTAAGCAAAGCTCCAGTTCAGAAAGGGGACAAATTCAATAAAGCTCAATGTCCAAAGAATGAACTAGAGAGAAAAGAAATGGAGATGATACCTTACTTGTCAGTGGTAGGAAGTTTGAATTACATTCAAACATGTACTCGACCAGACATCAGTTTCGCGGTTGGTGTCTTGGGTCGGTATCAAAGTAATCCTGGAATGGACCACTGGAAGGCTGCAAAGAAAGTTCTCAGGTACTTGCAAGGCACCAAAGAGTTTATGCTTACGTACAGGAGATCCGATAATCTTGAAGTTATCGGATACTCTGATTCAGACTATGCCAGGTGCGTCGATTCTCGAAAATCCACGTTTGGCTATCTGTTCCTATTAGCTGGAGGAGCAGTATCATGGAAGAGTGGAAAGCAGTCCGTCATTGCTACTTCCACCATGGAAGCAGAATTCGTGGCATGCTATGAGGCCACAATTCAAGCATTGTGGCTGCGGAACTTTGTCTCAGGACTTGGACTTATTGACAGTATTTCCAAACCACTGAGAATGTATTGTGATAATTCCGCAGCAGTCTTCTTCGCAAAGAATGACAAGTATTCGAAAGGTGCTAAGCACATGGAGATAAAATACTTGTCTGTAAAGGAAGAAGTGCAGAAACACAGAGTAGCAATTGAGCATATAAGAACGGATATGATGGTAGCGGATCCGTTAACGAAAGGACTCCCTCCTGGTATCTTCATTGGCCATGTAGAAAGGATGGGAATAATTGATAAGGCCTTGCTGTATTGATATTATGCTATTGTAAAGATGCTAACTTAAGTAATTTGAATTCAATAAAGTTTATTTGTTTTTCTGCAAATTAATATGTTATCATTATGGTATGTACATGTAGGGTTAGGATAACATATGAGTTGAGAATAAGGTTATATCTCAACATAAAAGATTTTTTTTGAGAATTAAGTAACCTCTCAAATATTAAAGAAGTAGTAAAGTTTGAATTGGTTGTGATGATGGAAGGGAACTTATCGCTGTAAAAGATAGGGGACCGCCTCATTCGATAAGTCCTGATTTTATGGTACTTAAAAAGGGGATAATTAAGCTTAATGAAAGGCGCGCTTTAAAGGAAGTTGAACCATTAAGTTAATACACGGCCAAGTGGGAGAATGTAAGAATATTTCCGTTAGTGTGGCCGAAGTATTAACGGTCCAACTATTATAGTTTAAGTTTAATGTAAGGCTTAAAGTTTCCGGTATGTAACGGGATACGGTGATGGACCGAATCAAAGAAAAGATACCGGAATGGGTTTGATGTCAACCCTCTTACTCTACCCAATAAAGAATCTAATCTAAGGTTTATATGCATTTATATATATAATGGTTTAACTTATATAATTGTATATATATTAAAATATAGTTTATGTGTTATGTTTTAATGAATGGGTGTCTCATTGAAAAGACACAACTCCTCCTTTAACAGTGAGAATCACTTTGGGCCTCATATAAAAGAAAATGGTAGAAGTTATTGCAATAATGAGTGACAGATTCTGGTTTTTCCAGAATTGAGACACTAAAAGAAAGAAGATAGAAACACATAAACATAAAAAGAGAGATTAGAGATTGTGATCGGAATCTGAACACCCCGGCTCTGTCGAAGGGGAGATCGCAGTAAGGAAGGGAAGGAGAAGATCAAACAATCATCAAGGAATCATCATCATGTCTAACAAAGCAATGGATCAAGGTTAGACATTCATCCTTCTCATAACCGAAATCCCCATCAATATAAAACGTGTTGATTCATTTGTTCTAGGGGAGATTATGGGATAGATTACAAGTGTGTAATCACTAAGGAAAAACTTATATCTCATGCATCTATTGTGCACTTTTTCTGCTTTTAATATCAACAGACACTCGAGTTCAGAAGCAACAACACTCATTTTTTGCTTGGAAGGACAAAAACCACCTTATTGAGTGAACAGATGAATGTTCGAGACCTGCAACATAATCATTTAGCAACGCAAAAAAAAAAAAAAGGCCAAGCGGAGGACAACAGTAAGCTTCATATATATAATATATGTTTATGCCAATCCAAATATTAGCTCATACCTAGCTCTCTCATGTGGGTTTTAGTTTTTTTGGTTAATCTCGGTGGATTTCTGAGTCTCTGACGTGATTGATTTTTGTGTTGTGTTTCTCACGTTGGAGAGGAGCTGTGTGTATGTCCGGATAATTACTTCCCGCATCATGATTAACTTAGATTAAAAGTTCCAAAAATCTGTACGAATAGTACGTGTGGCATAGATCCTCCATTGTGGTTTAGTAGGTGAGTAAGAGAGAAGGTTTATGGAACTTATTTATTACTGTATTTCTCTACAATTTTTTCCCCTTATTAGTGACAGTAGACTTTCATTTCTAGGTCCTCGCAGGGTAGTGCTGTTTAAGCTAGATCATCAATCTGACAATATATATAACCTCATAGACAGATCATTTACCTTTTGTCAGACAACTGGTAATTTTGTTTAACAGATACTGGAAATTGAATTTAAGATATGAGGTTGAATTTCTCGCATGTAAGACACTTGATGATAGGCGTTATTAGAATCAAAGAGCTTTGTAGTCTATAAGGAGACATAATTGGAGCTAAAAAAGTCAAAATCAAATGATGTATTACATGCTTCCCTTCATAATTGGTTTGAGTAAGTGAGGCGAGGAGGACAAGGCGGGAACACAAATTACACATACAGGTGAGTAGAACGGTGGGAGAAAAATATGTATGACATAATGGGAGACAAAAAAATGGGACAAATACTTAACTCAAGCTCTCAATGTGTGAAACAAGGGAGATGTGGAGGAAGGGGAGGATGCAGGCCGGAGAAACCAAAGTTGGGGTGAAGAGCAAAACGATTGGAGTGGGTGTACAAGTACGTGAAGATCAATAGTTTGACACACATTACACAAAAGATATGGTACAACAGGTTCTACAATTGGCCCTTCCCACTGTTTGGACAACTCTGTTGTAGTTGAAACGATAACTAAGAGTTCTTTTAAAGCGTATGGTGTCTTGTAAAACTAGAGTGAATGATAACCAAGTTCTGGTAAATGATCATTTTTGTTGTTGTTGGAACTGATTATTTGTTTTGCTTTTGTTCCTAATATTGTTCGAGACTTTTATTTGGTCCGCTGAAATTACATAGTATCACTATAATATTATTAAGAAGACATTTTTGAAAATAAACTTTGATTTGTAATTTATTACATATTATGTAATTATAAATAAGAAAAGATAATTGAAATAAGAAAATATATAATTGTTTTTTAAAACTATTGATGAGAATATGGAAAGTATTTATTTATCATTAAAGAGGTTATTTACTATTTAGTTTCTTAATTATTTTTAATATTATATATTTTTAAATAATAATCAATCTATATATATTCAACGAAAAAAATATATTCAAAATCTTGCTATATTTTTCACTATAATTTATTATATTTTATTTGAATAAATATCAAAATAAAAGTTGAAAAATATTTTACTAATTTTTTAAAAAGTTAGACATAGGAAAATTGATTTTTTTTAGAATTTCGTGAACTAACAACAATACTAGAGTCATTAAACGGTGCATATTATAGTTATGTTTTCAAGATTATAGGTTTTGCGGATTAGTCCGAATAATATTGTAATCCACTGCAAAATAAGTTAAATAGATAAATTATATCGTTTGATAACTCTATCTATAATCATGAATTAGACATATTATAAAATTCAAATAAAATTAAATTTTTATAAATTTCAAAATAATTTATTTTTAAAAAAATATTTTGCATTATAATTAACCCATGTTAAATCTTAATGAATTTATATTTGGCTGGTTTGTTTCAGAATCTATCATAGACCAAGCGCCAACTATCGTTTTTCAGAGTTGTATATGAAAAGAGAAATCAGTTTCTCTAGTTCTTTTTTTTTTTAATTTATTGTAGAAATAATCATTTATGTGAAGATAAGTCATCTTTGTGTTTAAGCCTTGCCTTTACATAGCACGGCTGGCAAGATGTGGACGCTGCGCCCCCTTGGAAACGATTTTCTTTTAAGAAATCAATTCAACAAAACTAAAAAAAAGAAGAAAAAGGATCTCTTCATCAATTGTGAGACGCAAAAAAACATATAGATTTACATATTTTTTATTTCAGGTAAAATACTTATGTAAAAAAGTACGTTATGTATATACGATTTAATTCTTCAGTGTTACAAACGCACGAGATAAGAAAAAAAACAAAAATGAGGAACCTTAACTTCTATCAAAAGTCAAAGATGGGTTAAGTCAATTTTTTTGTTTTTGAAGGTCTAATTCATTAAAATGCAGAGTTTTACATAATCGAAACACAAGAAAAACTACGGAGAGAGCTCTTAGCAAGAGCATCAGTCCTTTTTTTTTTTTTTGTCAAACTGTAAATATTCAAATTAATGAAAAAAAAAGTTTTACAAAGTTCATAAAATCCAGAAACTTGCTATCATGGCAAAAAAGAAATAAAAAACATGATAGCATAATTTTTTGAGCAATCGATTATTCACTCTATCACAACCACTTTATCATTAAGTC
The DNA here is from genome assembly GCA_030161315.1 of Eutrema japonicum. Lineage (NCBI taxonomy): Eukaryota > Viridiplantae > Streptophyta > Magnoliopsida > Brassicales > Brassicaceae > Eutrema > Eutrema japonicum. Next base: position 42,397,335 of record BSQW01000006.1, read on the forward strand.
ACCAAACTGCTTTCTAAGCCTTCTAGCCATGATTGTGTTCTTCACCTGCCTATCAATGTCCTTGAAGATCTGAGAAGGAGGTAGAATTTGGTTGTTAAATAACATGCTGTTTCGCTGAATCCATATGTTGTAGACACAAGTATGGACGACGATCTTTCGGAGCAGAGATGGGGAGCGGTGTGACCTTCTCCTTATCCAAACCATAAGCTCAGGCCACGAGAGGAAGCACAACGCTTGCTGCCCGAGCCTTTGAAGTGCTCTGATCCAAATTTCTGCACTGAAAGCACAATTTATCATCAAGTGGTCTCTTGTTTCCTCGAAACCAGAGCAAAGGCAACAACTTGTGGGGATGTTTAATCCCCAAGAAGCCAAGCGAACCCTTGTAGGGAGCCTATTCAACTGAACAATCCACATTAGAAAAGATAGCTTGGGATTGCTCCTTTGAACCAAATCAGTCTATACCAATCTCTAGTGTCCTCGCGGTTTCTAATTGCGTTCCAAGTCTGATTTGACGAGAAACCATTGCAATTTGTGCCGTTGACATTCCATGAGAACAAATCCAGCCTTGTGCTTGAGGTGGGCAGGTTTACAGTGGTTAGGTGGGCGTGGAGGGCAAGCCCCGCTTCACAACGTGGCGAAGCTAGCTTCCAGCCTTGGGTGTCACAAGCATCGGCGACAACTGATTCAAGAGGTACACGCATCCTCCTGAGCCCATCAATTCCCATTAGTTTTATTAATGAGCCCAGCGGAGTCCAGTTATCGAACCAAAACTTAGCAAGAAGACCGTTACCAACAGAACATTTGATAAATCTTTCGGCCAAAGGTCTCAGATGAAGCAGAGTTTTCCAGTTCCACGAGTCGCTCTCTCTCTTCTCCACTGCCCAGAAACTCTCAGTTCGAAGGTGATGGTATCGATGCCAAGCTACCCATAGGGAACCACTAGAGGAGAATAGCAACCAAATTAGGCGCAGGCAGAGAGCTATGTTCCAAGTTGAGAAACTTTTCAGGCCCAAACCCCCTTCTTTCTTCGGTAAACAAACTGCCTTCCATGCCACTTTTGCCATGTAAGAACCCTCTATAGTGCCGGACCACAAGAATCGAGAACACAAAGATTCAATTTTCTTAATGCAGCCTCGAGGAAGCACGAAAGCTAAAACCCAGAAGTTTACAGTTCCAGCGATTATAGAGGAAATGAGCTGGAGACGCCCCGCGAAAGATAGAAATCTAACAGCCCAAGATCTGAACCGGTCTGCTATTTTCTCCACAAGAGGCTCATATTCCGCGATCTTCAACTTTCGGTGCATTAGAGGCAAACCCAAGTAACGAATTGGAAATGAACCAAGAGGGAAACCGTAGCTCGAGATAGCCATGGATTCACTCTGATTCAGACCCGTAGTAAACAGTTGCGTCTTATCGCGATTCATCACTAAACCTGACCAACTCGCAAAGCAGTCCAACGTTTCACTAATACCGTGTAGAGACGAGCTCGAACCATCGAAAAAAATCATAACATCATCCGCGAACATCAAATGCGAGATGTTAAGGTTCGATGTATTTGGGTGAAAGTGGATGTCACCTGATTGAAAGTGAGAGAGCAGCAGACAGGAGAAAACTTCCATGGTCAGCACAAAAAGATAAGGGGATAAAGGATCTCCCTGTCTTAGGCCTCGAGAGCTTTTGAAGAAACCGCTAGACTGGCCATTGATCGAAACCGAGAAGGTTGGCGAACAAATGCATTCTGAGATCCAATTGATGATTTTTTCAGGCAAATTCAAAGCTTGCAGGACTGCTAACACAAAACCCCATCTCACGGAGTCGAAAGCCTTTCTTAGATCAACCTTTAGCATTCCTCTTGGAGAGATGCTTTTCCTGTTGTAACCATGCACAATCTCTGTTGCTAGAAGGACGTTTTCTGCGAGAAGTCTTCCCGGCAAGAACGCTGATTGCGAGTGAGAGATGAGCGAGTTGAGAAGCTTCTGCAGTCTTGAAGTTAACAGACTCGAAATCACTTTGTACAGCGTATTTAAGCAAGAGATTGGTCTGAAATCGGAGGGTGTAGCTACGTTTTGAATTTTTGGGATAAGCACCAAGGAAGTAGAGTTCCATTGCTTTAAGAGTTTTCCATTCTTGAAAAATTCCTTTATCGCTGACACTACCTCTGCCCCGACGATACTCCAGCAACAGGTAAAGAATTCTGCTGAGTAACCGTCCGGCCCACAAGTCTTGTTTTTCGGTAGAGAGAAGAAGGCAGCTCTGATTTCTTCCGTGGAAAAGTCCCTTTCAAGATTCTACCTTTGCTCTTGAGAGCAGTTAAATTGCAAGAGAGAAGTTAGATCCTCTTGAGTAAACAAAGAAGGACTTACTTCTCCACCCAACAACTCTTCAAAAAACTCCACACATTGAGCCTTTATGTCTTGCTGCGAGTCCACTCTAGTCCCGTCATCTCTCAGTAAGAAGTGAATATGATTTATTGCCTTTCTCGAGGATATCATCTTGTGGAAGTAAGCAGACCCACAATCTCCTTCTTTCATCCAGGTGATTCTAGATCTCTGGAAAAGGAAAGATTCCTCCGCTTTGGCCAGGATTTGCCATTTCCTTGCAGCCTCGAGTTCCTGTACAGCAGCAGCCTCAGACGGGTTTGAGAGCATAAGTTTTTGAAGGTTGAGAAGTGCTTTGTGCGCTTCCTCAGTTCTTTTTTCTAGAACAGAGTAGTTTGCTTTGGTAAAACTCCGGATCGGACTCTTTAGAGCTCTCAGCTTCTTTGAAACTCTAAACATATCTGAACCAACGACATTGAAGGAGAACCAAAAATTACAGATCATCGGCACGAAGTCGACATTTCGAAGAAGGAAATTGAAAAATCTGAAAGGAGCCTTCTGCCTTTGGGTCGCAGGATTCAGAACGATTGCACAAGAGGAATGATCAGAGAAATCTGGTTCCCCAAACCATCCATACGCAGCAGGAAATTGAGCATGCCACTCATCGTTGACCAGGATTCTATCCAGTTTTTTTGCAATTGGGTTGACACTTCTCTTGTTCCACCACGTGAATGAACAACCTCTGTAATTTAGATCGGCCAGGGATGAGTCTAGCAAGCATTTCCTGAACTCCCGAGTAAGCCTGTTTACACTTGGGCTAGTAGTAGCAGAATGCTCACTGGGGTTTAACACCTGGTTGAAGTCCCCCACCACAACCCAAGCTCTACTAGAGACAAGGTGATTTGCTGAGAGTGTGATTAATTCCTCCCATAGAGTCCTCCTGATAGCTTCTATATTTGAAGCGTAAACAAAAGATACAACAAAAGCTTGTTGCAGATCCGGCAGCTTCACTTCACAAGCCACCATCTGAAGTGAAGACGAGATTATTGAGACTTGAACACTAGGATGCCATAGCACCCATATTTTACCCAACTCCGAGTAGGAATAGTTATCTGCAAAATGCCAGCCAGGAAGAATAACGTTGATGAACTTCCTCTGCTTAGGCTGCTTAACATGAGTCTCAAAGAGACCCCCAAAAATTGGATAATGCTGCTTAATTCATTTCTTAAACCCGGTACGATGACTAATAATATTAAAGTCTCGCACGTTCCAGCCAAAAAAGTCTATACACATTAATTTAGTGGATTTTGGGACCCTTGTCCCGAGCCTTCTTCTTCTGCCTCTTCGACAGAACCTCAACAAACTCTGCATCTAACCCAGTAAACTCACCCTCTTCTACAGATTCATTAGTTTCCACATCAGAGGAATCAGGGTCAGCATCAGAGCTCTGTTGAACAGCCTCCTTTTCCTTGCCTTTAGACTTATCCGAGCCAAAGCGAGGGGAATTTTTTTTCAAACCACTAGCTTCTCATGTTATCTTTTGGTTAAGAGGTTCTTGAGGGGAGACTTTGTGGTTCAGATACTCCTGACGAAAACCAGCCGCTTTCTCATCAGTTGCCACGACGAAAGTAGCCTTCCTCTGCTTGTTAAGAAAGGATTTGGCCTGCTTTTCTTTTGTTCTCGGGCACACTGCATCCACGTGAACCGTGGAGCGACAAATAGAGCAAGTGGCAGGGGCTGACTTACACCTTTTGATGCAATGACCGATCTCTTTGCAATGCGAGCACACCGGAGGCATCCAGGGGCTTGATACGAGAACACGCTTAATGGTCCCATATTGGAATCTCACATTCACTGCCTCCGGCAGCGGTTTCCTCGGGTCGATGATGGTAAACACTTTAGCCACCTCCAAATTTGCCTTATTTGCCGTTTGAGGATGCAAAAACTTTGGGTGACCCACTAAGCTCGCGATGTGCTCAAGCCCTTCTTCATTGAAGAATTGCAGCGGCACTTGCCTTAGCTCGAGCCAGATAGGTGCCGATGTAAGTTCAGGCTTAACTGGGATGATCCCTGGTTCCCAATTAGCAACAAACATAGTCTGTCCCTCGATCTGCCAGAGACACTGCTTGAGGACTCGAGCTCTCGTGGCTGCATTTGGAATCCTAAACAGAAAAGCATGTCCCTCCATTTTTGAGACCGAGATATCTCTGAACTGTCGACTCCAAATCCCGTTGACAACGTTGTGAACAATGCCTTGAGAAGGTGGGTCAGAGTAGAACTGGCCTAAGATGAAGCTTTCCCACGACTTCAGATTTCTCTCGATGACTGAGTTTGGAATCTCCACACAAGCTTCCCCTGAAGGGAGAGTAAAGGATTTACCCTTACTATGCAGTTTCTTAGTCCCTCCTTTAAACAGACCACACCAAGTTTCTCCAGTATCGTTATTCACTTTACTGGTATTTCCTGAGTCCATCGTTAAATCGACTTTCTCCTTGTCCAAATTCACTGAATTTGGTAGCTTTCCTGGGTCGGCTATGTTAGTAGCTTTCGCAGAGTCAGTCGGAGCAATAATTGATGTCGACAGTTTTGCCGCTAGTTTGAGATCTGAGGTTGATGCTTCCATCGCGAAGTTCAGATCCAAATTAGGGGAAGTGGCCACATCCGTCGCAAGGACTTGGGAGTTGGCAGAGATAACCGAGGAGGAGCTACCAACAGCCTTGACGGCCTCCGGGAGTGAAGCTCCGGCGCTCGAAGAAGAGGAATGAGAAGGGGAATCACTTTTTGAAGCTGTGGAGCCTCTTAAAGTAGAGTCCTTTTTGGTTTTTTTCTTCCCCATTAGGAGGGGAGGGCCTTGAGAGGAGGTCGGTAACGGGTTCCGACGTCGAGAGCGACGCCGGACGACAGAAGAAAAAGAGGTCATGGTGATTGGGTTTTATCGCGACTTTAGGAGAGAGAAAATCGCCTTTTTCTACTCCTCCTGATCACCAATAGTTTTGAAGAGCATCAGTCCTCTCATTCGACAAACAAGGAATAAAGATAAAGGAGATAATTAAAAACAAGGATGCAAAAACTTTGATATTGAAGAGGAGTATGTAAATTTTCTTGATATGTTCATGCGATGAGATGGCTCAAACAAGGTCCTGAGCGTCTGATTTGATGCAGAGATTGACGAGGCCCATCTCCAGGGCATGGTTTAATGCTGAACGAATCGCTAGAGCTTCAACCATCAGGGGAGAGTTGACAAATGGTTCTGCAGCTTGTCCACAACTCAGTTCATATTGGTCGTAATCAAAGAAAACCCAACCTATACCTGTTGTTTTTGTATCGTTTCTCCACGCTGCATTATAATGACAAATGATCGATCCTGAGTACTGTTGTCGATGAGATCTTCCAAAGATACCCGATTTTGTTGTGCTTTCTAGGAGTTGGGCCGATTGCCATTCTCGTGCTTCCAAGATTGCTTTTGAGACCGTTTCCTCTTCATTGAAATACATGCTTTCGAAGAGGCGATGATTTCTTACAGTCCAAATAGCCCAACACAACCATGGGAACAAAGGACCTGGTCCAACACCGGTAGGAGGAAGGCACACCATGTGTTTAGAAAACGTGAGAGGTGAGGCAAAATCTGTTAAAACAGAGACGTCGACTCTGACTTTTGATGGAACCATCAACCAAACTTTATGCGAGAAAGGGCAATGGAAGAACAAATGTTCTGTTGTTTTGAGCTCACCGCAGTGTATGCAGCATGAATTAGCTAACAAACCACGGTTGAGAAGATTTTCTCCTACATGAAGTGCCTTTTGAGCAATTTTCCAGAGGAAAAGTTTCATCTTTGGGGAAAATTTTCCCATCCAAATCTCAGAGTGCCAGTTGAGATTAGTTTCCCCTTGAGCTTTAGGTTGAGAGGTCTCTGGCATTGAGGTGTGATAACCAGATTTCGAGGAATACTCTCCTGTTTTTGATGGCAGCCATACATAGCAATCATCTGCTCTTTTTTTGCTCGGTCTAAGGCAGAGTATATCTGATACATACTGGGGAAGAATTTGCTCGATTTTTGCTCTCTTCCACTCTTGAGTTTCCTCAGAGATGAGGTATGAGACTTTCAAATCCTTAGAGAGTAAGTTTGGAGGTCCGATAGGGGTGCAAGGAGAGATTAAAGAGATCCACGAATCATTCCAAATAGATGTGTCTTTGTCGTCACCAATGACTTTCCCTAGTTGTTTCGATAGGAGATCTAGCCCAACTAAAATCCTGCACCATCCATGTGATGAAGTCGCATGGGCTGTGGTCGTAAGTAGAGATTTGTCTTTGCAATACTTTCCAATGAGAACTCGAGCTAGCAAACCAGATGGTCGTTTGAGGATACACCATTAAATTTTGGCTAATAGGGCATCATTGAATCTTTGAATTTCTCGAAGACCAAGGCCCATCTCTCTTCGATTTTGTTAGCTTAGCCCAGGAGATCCAGCACATCTTCTTTTTCCCTGGTTTAGCATCCCACAATAATCTAGTCAACGTAGATTGTATTCTTTTGCATAGATTTACTGGGAGCTTGAAGCAGGTAATTGAGTATGTGGGTATGGCTGATAGCACTGACTTTATCATAGTAAGTCTACCGGCGTTTGACAGGAATCGGGAAGACCAACTGATGGCTTTTTGGCGAATTCGATCAACAATAAGGGTAAACAAGTCTTTTTTTCTTTGCCCAAAGCTTTCCGGCATGCCCAAGTACTTGCCTTGGTCTCCCTCCTTCTCAATACCTAGCTTACTCTTCACTTGATCTCTGATATCTTGAGGAGTTTTCCTGGAGAAAGTGATGGATGATTTCTGTAGGTTAATCATTTGCCCAGATGTTGCTTCATAGGTTTTCAGGATATTCAAGAGAGCTTCACAACACCAGATGTTTGTTTTGAAGAAAAACATGGTGTCGTCCGCGAAGAGTAAGTGATTTATTCATGGACTTCCCATTGCAACACAAATTCCAGAGAGTAAACCACTGTCTTGAGCTTTTTTACATAAACCCGAGAGAACTTCTCCACAGAGAATGAAGATATATGGGGATAGTGGATCTCCTTGATGTATGCCTCTGTGTGGGATTACTGACCCTTGAGCTGCTCCGTTGATAAGGTAAGAGTAAGAGACTGTGGATATACATTGAAATATCCAGTTGATCCATTTGGCATGAAAACCAAGTCTCTCCAAAGCCGCCATGATGAAATCCCACTCTAGCCTATCATAAGCTTTACTCATGTCGGTTTTTACCACCATGGAGCAGTGTTTTATAGCGCCCGATCCCTTGAGAAAATGCAATGTCTCGTGGGTGATGAGGACATTGTCGGAGATTGATATGTGATTTAGGTGTTTTCACACACGTAGTCAATTAATAACTAAAGTAATAACTAAAGTGGACACTACTGCAATCATAACAGTATGTCAATGTAGTACTTTATGATCGAATCCACAGAGACCAAGGTTACACTACGATTCTCACATGATGAAATTAAGCTAAGACGAGAATAAGGTTTGATTTGCAAAGTAATGAAAATAACTAAAAGCGGTGTAAATTCAATAAGAGAAAAACGTTAGGTCGAGGGTTTCTTTGCAGGAATCCAGAGATCATAAATCAGAAAACTATTCAGGGAATGTTTTAACGCAAGTTTCAAACTCAAACATAAATATTTAACCAATCCACTTCTGTGGCATTGATTACTAAATCTAGCAACCTAAAATCCTAACTTCCGTTGAACCTAGAGTTCTAGACCAGCATTAACGAATAGGTTCAATATGTTCACGAATCGCCTTAACATTAACTTCTGTTGGCTAAGGAAAATTCACTCGCTTATGTTCTTTCTAGCAACCTACGACACTTCCGTGGTATAAATTAAACCTTGGATCATAGACTAAGTGATCAATTCAGCCTAAGCAATGAACACAACAATAAGCGAAAACCACAAAAGATAAATCCCTATATGTGTCTAATTCATAGATCCCCTTGAAACCCTAAACCTAAATATGAGACTACTCAGACATAGAAGCAGAGAAATCACAAAGAGATGAAAAGGAAGACATAATTAAATTGATAAAAGTAATAAGAGGGTTCATAAATCTTCTCCAAGTTTGTCAGAAGTGGTTCAGAGATCTTCTCCCAAGCATACAATTGAAAGAGATGAAAGATGTTTAAGAAAAATAAAGCTTAGCCTTTAAAGAGGCTGAAAAATAAGTATATATAGATCATGGGTCGAATTAGGTTAAGTTAGGATGATTATGGGGCAAAATAAGAAGTTTAGAAACTGCAGAAACTGCTTTTTTTGTCTGGGTATTGCATCGATCTATGCAAGTGTGCATCGATCGATTTTGAAGTTTCTGGACAGCTCCATCGATCGACTCTAACCTCCCTGTTCCGCGCATGCTTATTCTACGAGGCATATTGACATGTCTTCAGTAAATCGGGTATAACTCTTGATCGCACCGTTGGATTTTTTTCAAACCACTTGCAAATGAAAGCTAATTCAATCTATCTTGTGTCAAAATTTCAGCTCGATCCATTGGTGGGAAGACCTTCAAAGACTGCCAAACTTCTGACGTCTCTGCATGATTCTGCACCTCTATATGCTCATTTTCATCCAAAACGGCTCTTTTTCTCCCAAAGTCTCCTAAAACCTGAAAAGACTCGATAAAAGACTAAAAGACTCTAAAAACACACTTTGACTCGATAGAATACTAAAAAAAAACACCAAAACATGTGTTAGAAAACGATAAAAACCAAGTATATTAATCTGCCGGGCCCAAAAGTTTATTGTGTTTCAGAAATGATGTCGATGAGGACTGGTTGTAGCCGTTAAGTTAGAATTTTTGAGATTATCTTGTAGTAGACGTTGCAAAGCCCTATTGGTTTGTAATCCGAGACAACTTTTAGGCTAAGGATCTTTGGGATTATCCTGACATGTGTATTGTTGATTGATCTTGGTAGGATGCCAGATGAAAAGATGTCGATGATCTTATCTACAATCCATGTTCCTACCACTTCCCAATTAGTTTGGAAAAAGCTTGCGGAAAAGCGGTCGGGTCCCGGAGCTTTATCATGATGAATCGAAAATAAGGCAAAACAAATTTCTTCTCGTGTCGGGTCCGTAATCAGCTTGTCGTTTGTTGCATAAGAGATACAAGGTTGGAATGCACTAGCAACTGTTTCTGAGGAGTTTGTGGATCTCGATATGAACATGTCTTGGAAGAAGGAGTCGATGACTTGCACAATCTCCTCTTCATCGAACATTGCTCTGCCCTCAACGTCTTCGATGGTTGAAAACTTGTTCACTGTTCTCCTTCCTCTTGTAATAGTATGGAAGAATCCCAAATTTGTATCTCCTAGGGTGAGCCAAAGAGTTCTGTTTCTTTGCCGTCAGTACTCTTCCTCTTCTTTGTAAGCCTTTCTTAGATTTTGGTTGATTTCATGAATCTGAAGCTCATCAGGGAATGGCGAAGGCATTGCCTTTTCCAAGTTTTCTTTTTACAAAGCGATAGTTTTTTGACTAGTTAGATGATGTTCACGGTTCCAACGAGAGATTGCCTTCCTACAATTTGAGATTTTCTGTTCCACAGTATCAGAAGGTGAAGCAAGCCAAATTTCTGCAATAATCTTTGTGATCTCGTGGTTGTTTCTCAATCTCCTATCGTATCTGAATAAGCCACGCTTTCTTAATCTCACTGGTTCAAATTAGGATTTTAAGGATGAGTTAAGTCCTTAAAATCCTAATTTTATACTTTGGTACTCTGCTCTGCCACATACTCTGAACAATTCATATATCTTCCACATAGGCTTGGGCATAATAACTGAACCGAATGAAACCGAACCGAATCGAACCGAACCAAAATTAATGGATCGGTTAGGTTATGGTTATTTCACAATAACCGAATGATTTTTATTTTTGATATCCATTGGTTATGATAACCGAATGGTTATTAACCGATAACCAATGGATATCCATGGATATCAAAAAAAAAATATGTTTATTTCCTTTAATTAACCGAAATAACCGAAATATAACCGAAACTAACCGAACCGAAATAACCGAAACTAACCGAAATAACCGAAACTAGCCGAAATATTTCCGAAATTTAACCGAAATAACCGAAACATTTCGAAATGTAACCGAAATATTTTGAAATTTAACCGAAATAACGGAAAATATTTGAAATTTAACCGAAAATAACCGAAAATAACCGAAACCATTCGGTTAACCGAAAATAACCGAAAGATTTCGGTTACCAAACGGTTATTAATTTTGATAACCATACCGAACCGAACCGAATGGTAACCGAACCGAAACCGAACCGAAAACTGTTACTAACCAAATGGATAGTAAAAGACATAACCGAACGTAACCGAAAACCGAAATAACCGAACCGAACCGAACCGAATAACCATTTGCTCATCCCTACTTTCCACATATCCAAATGTTCGATTTCACATTGAGCAAATGACATATAGTCCAGTCCACATATCTTCCTTCAAAGCCCATTTAAATGTCCAAATTAGGGCCATTTAAAGATTCAAGCCTACTTTAAACGCTCAATGGAAGTACCTCAAGGATTCAAGTCCAGAATATTATTCTAAATCAAATCGAATATACTTATTACATAACTAAACTAATATGTTGACAAAAAAAAAAAAAGACTCAACCTTACGTCCTTACCTAAATCTTTCTACAAATTTAGTTGCATATAAAATTGTATACCAACCCTAAGTCTTCCTTACTTTTTTTATTTTATTTAAATTTCAAGTGTACACAGAAGAAGAAACAAAATTTCTGGGTGTTCCTAGAAACAATTTTTGATCACCATTTATATATCTATCATATCATCCTCAAAAATATTTATTTTTAATAGCAAAAAGTATATCATATCAAAGAGGAATATTTGAATCAAACTGAATTGTTTGAGCTCCAATCAAACCAAATTTTATAATAGTCAATTGGTTTTATAGAAACTGTACTTGGAACCATTCGTCCACTTGCCCACATAGGCGTGGTCGAATGGTAGCATGGGAGGTGGGGTTGTTCCATACACGGAGAATTTGGATTCGATTCTCACCCTCTACGATGGCATTTGAAACATTATCACGATGTGGGAAGCTGACGCTAGGCTTCGGTCCTGTTGAAAACCCGTGAGGAGCTTTGTCAGTTGGACCCATTCACTCTAGGCAATAATTGAAAGACGTGAAGTTTTTCTGGTTTGGCATGAGATAGCCAGTCCTCATCTCTCAAGTCTGATGTCGACTGGACAGCCTAGGTCTTCAAAAAAAAAAAAAAAAAAACCATACGTCCACTTCAAATCGAGCTAATTTTCTTAGTGCTCTCTAAGTTGGAGCTTTCCTCAAAGTCAAAAACTATCCCTTGCTAATAATATCAATTACGAAAAGGAAAATGAAATGATAATTATCAAGCGATTAGTTTATTATTGGAAAAAACTATATTCAACTACACCAACTATTGAATTTTGCATGGCCACACATTCTACCTAATAAATTGTATGTGTAATTACACCAACTAAAATATAATATATAGTTACATACATCACTTCTCTAATTATGCATGGTGACATACATATCCGTTAAATCTGAATTAAATATCTTAAAAATAGTATTATATGGGGTCAAACACACAATTTATATAAATTAATCTGACCCAATTACCTGAATTAGAACCCGACGACCCGATATGTAATTAAACCAAATTGACCCGATCTGTAATTAATCCAAACCAGATTTGACAGTTTCAATGGATTCTATACTGAGATATAAGCAATCTTGTTAATTATAACACATGACCAAAAAACAGTTATATTGTTTGATAACAGAAGCCTGAAAATACTAATACCGATAGTAGTTTACAACCAAAACACAAACTTGAAAATTCAAAAATCCTAATATTGATAGATAAAGTTTTACATCCGAAACACAAGCCTGAGAGTGTTTAGTAAATCAATTAGGTTAACCATCGAACGAGTGTTGACTTTGAGGATGATGACAATTTGGTTTAATTAGAGATCGGGTCGAGTTCTATAATTCGGGTAATTGGATCATATTAGTTTGTATAAATTTTGTTTTGACCCCATAAAATACGATTTTTTCAGACATTTAATCCATATTTAACAGATATATGTATGTCACCATATATAATTAGATATGTGGTGCATATTATCATGTATTATATCTTACTTGGTATAGTTACTGAAACAATTTAGTTGTTGAAATATTTGACCATCCAAAGTTTTGAGTATAAATTTTGAGAGAAGGTGTGATGTGATAAGCAAAGCCCACTATTGACTTTTCATTACGAAAAGGGAAACTTTCCAAGAACACAAATCTTTGCAATTGTGCTTGTAAACTTTGTCGACATTGTGATATATTTTGACATTTTGCAGAAAAAGCAGTGCATGCATATGCCCATAAAGCTTTCACTAAGTGGATTGCAATTAAAAAACAGTTAATCTACAACGATGTAAAGACATTTATGACCTCCTCTCTCATGCCCATTCTTTTTATCAATCCATATTTTTTTTTTACAAATTTAGCAATAGCTTTCTTCAGACATATCGATCAGAGGTTTCAGAATGTATGATTTACATGTTAGCAAAATCATTATCAATAATTCGAAATATATGAATTTCTACGTTCTTAATATAAATATCCGAGGCTTCATTTTGTAAAAAATGTAAAAAAAAATTTCAAAAAGTTGTATATAAAGAATAATTAAGCGGTATGATGAATTAGCCACTATAGAAGCCAAAATCGTGAAGTGATCATAAACCATCATTAAGAGTTAGTGCCATGACTTTGAGAAGCATGTATCAGATGTGCACTTACATATATTCTAACTTTATTTAAATGGATTACTAGTATATACTTTGTCAACATGATCAAACAATTCAAAATATTTTTCGATACTGTCTGTGCTTAGCTATCTTCCATTATAGACTTACAGTGATTGCCATTAAAGATGTAGTTAGTATCTTCGAAAAGTAAGCAAAGTTTGATATTCACATAGTTTTGCTTTATTGGTCGTATTGTGAGTTCTAATTTCTATTAAATGTGTGAATATTTGATAATCATAAAATTCATGGATGAAAAATGTGGAGATAAACAAAAAATGTATCCACGATTTACAAGCTTACATATCTATATATAATATTATGTATTCACTTTTTAAATAGTGGCTTAATTTTTATATTGACGAGATTACATCAACATTGAATAAAAAATGTTAGTTTCTACTTTCATGTGTAAACAATATCAAAATTTTCTATATATGGAAGAAAATCTTGATTCTTGTAATTACACTCGTAAAATATAGTTTAACTCATTTCGCATTCAAGAAACTTTAATGTAGAGTAATGTAGAGCTTAATTATGTTATTATTATTTTTTCCGTCAAATTCCTGAAATAAAATTTCTCCGATATATACAGCACAAAACCGAACCAAGTTATGACAAAGCAAATTAAACGTTAACTTTCTTAAAGCACAATTAGACACAAAGCTTCCCTTGAGTTAACTCATTTGTCAGTGACTAATTATAAACAGACACGCGTAATTAAGTAGCCATCCCCATAAATGGCTCCCACAACTACACCACTTTAACCAGCATCGATCATTTCTCTAGATGCTTCTAATCGATCATATACGTATGCAAATAGTTCGTACTTGGACGAAGAGAAAATTCTACAAAAAAAATCCCCAAAACTATCTGCGTATTAAGTTATTAACTATATATAATCTTTTCAGTATTAGATTGTAATAATTGACAGTAGATGAAATCTATTCTTTATATACTTTAACTTATTATATATAAGATTAACACCAATAAAAGCACCTACAGTTAAAATCAAAACTATGAATCAGAACAAACAATCAACCAATGAAATTAGGATTTTTGCTTATGTATATATAATCGAGTATACACACATTTTTTTTCATAGTGTGACTATAGTTAGTATTATATATTATTAGTGGGTTAGCCGCGCTAACTGCGCTTAGCGCGATATTTTATATTATTGTTTTTATGTAGTTATAAAATAGATGAAACGCGCATAAAAATACTTAATCTTGTTGGAGTTATCGGCGTCAAGTTATATCCACCGAAACATCCTACACTTTGACATCTAATGCTCATAAGTCATAACTAAGTACAACAAAAATCAATCACCAAATTCGGTCTACATATCTATATCAGTCAAATTCTTTGAAAATATCTATATTTCACACAATGGAAAATTAGAATGAAGTTTTAAGGGTTCAAAACCTACGTTATAAAATAATTGATACATATACTTCACTATTCTCAAATATGGATCAAATGTCTATTCATTTGACATTAATCTCATTTCAGAAACATCTTACGTGTTTCCGCAATACACTCATAATCTCTCTCTCTCTCTCACCAACACTGCAAATGGAACCATATACCACATTTTGATATGATTTAAATATAATATTCACTATATTTCTCTCGTTTTACCTTTTTCGAATTTTGATATCTCTTTTCTGACTTGAATATTAGAGAATTTTCGTAAGGACCTCAACCATTCATCCTCTCAATGGTTGGCTTGAAAATATTATCATTTTGGGGTACCACAGTTCGACTATCATGCCATGCATTATTACATACCTATCAAAGACTCTGAGTTGTCATTCGAGTTTCTGTAAACTCATGCTAGTATTTTTTTATTGAATGAATCTTTGTTTCCAATCTCGAACACTAATTACTAACCATAAAAATGATTTGTTTTATTTTTCTCCAATAACTCACTTAAAATCAACTAACATATCCCGAAAATTTGTCATAGAAAACGATTAATTAGTAATTTTATTTTATTCAAATTATAAATTTTTTTAGGAAATTGATTTAAAACTCTTATACGTTTCATTTGGAATAAATTCTTAGTGATTGTTTGAAGTCACAACATTTGTTTGATTTTATTTAGAAAAAAACTAATCCATAATTTATAAACACTAAATTATATAGTTTTCTAAACTATATAAATAAACTGATAAAACTAAATTATTAAATTGAAGTTTCTTTAGATTAATTCTATATAATCTATCTTTTATTAATTAAATGTCTTTTCAAATTTCAGGGAATACTATTGTATTAATGGATGATAATTATTATGAGAATTGAACACATGATATATATTTTGCATTTACAAAACTTTTATTTTCTTCTCCTCTTGTAGTTACATTAAAAAACAAAATTTGTTAAAAATAATATCACAAAACACAACGATCTTAAATTTTCAAACTTAATTTATATTTTCGTTTAAATACTTTTAATCAGTTTCTTAATTTTTTTTTGCTCTTATTCTCTTTTTCATAGCTATGTATAATTGCAATTATTGTTTTAAGTATACCTTAATTTTATTTATTTGTCTCTTTATTAGATGTAAAACTTGCCAACTTATGCTTTGTTTTATGAATTTAGTTACATATTAACTTATGTGTTTAATTGTTAGGACTTGTTTGATATTTTAGTTTTCTATAACATTGCGATACATCTTAACCTAATTAAATATTTATAAAAATTAAAATATATTAGGATAACAAGTTTATGAAACCTGTTATTATTTCAACGAACTATATTCATATAAGTTTATAACTTTCTGGTTTAATTTAGAATATGAATAATGCCTTCTCAAATTCTTTTTATAATGTTAAAACCAAATTTATAATTAGTATATGTATTAAGTTTTTATCAAAAAATTATATATTAAATTTGAAATTAAAAAATATTAAATAAAAAATATTATGTGTCAATGATGTGGAAGATGAGATGTCTTTATGAGAAAAGATTAAAACTAACTGAGAAATCAGGAACGCTGCTTTAGAAGTTGTTCTTGTTATATTCATTGACCTAAAGGTCTTACATTTATACCATCACATATGTCCATAAAGATATGACTAAATCTAAGAGATATGGAAATATGCCGATTTACAAATATACGAGTATATCTAAATATATGTCCAATACCCCCCCCCCCCCCTCTCAAGTTGGAGCATACAAGTCACGAATGCCCAACGTGTAAAGAAAGATATCAAATTCTTTGCGTCCTAACGCTTTTGTGAGGATGTCAGCCAATTGTTCGGACGAGGAGACATGAGAAGTGTTGATCGTACCAAGAACTATTTCGTCTCGGATAAAGTGACAGCCCACTTCCACGTGTTTTGTCCTCTCATGAAAGACGGGATTGGCACTGAGATGTAGCGCATATTGATTATCGCATCTTATCGTCATTGGCTTAGTGTGTGAGATTCCGAAATCGTGAAGTAAAGCTTTGATCCATTTTAATTCACGAAGTACTTCTATCATTGCTCGATATTCTGCTTCGGTCGAAGAGAGTGACAATGTGTCTTGCTTCTTGGTTTTCCAAGAAATGATGGAAGAGCCAAGTTGAATAAGCCATCCCGTGACAGATCATCGTGTCACCGGGCATCCAGCTCAGTCGGAGTTGCACCATCCTGTCAAGTGAAAAGAAGAACCAGCTCGTAGCATGATGCCTTGGCCAAGTGTTCCTTTCAAATATCGTATAACATGTAAAGCGGCCTCCCAATGGTCTACTCTAGGTGATTTCATAAATTGTGTGAGCACATGGATCGCATAAGAGAGGTCGGGTCGAGTCGCAGCCAGATAGACGAGACGGCCTACGAGTCGTCGATAACGTTCGGGATCAGAAAGCAGTTCACCAACAGCCAAAGCTAGTCGATGTTTTTGGTCAATCGGAAATCCTGCTGGTTTGCATCCAAGCATACCAGCCTCAGTGACTATATATGTACAATACTTTCGTTGGCACAAGTAAAACCCATCTGCATTACGGGCGACTTCGAGTCCTAAGAAATATTTGAGAAACCCAAGATCTTTCATGTGAAAGCAAGTCGAAAGATAAGACTTAAATTCACCACCCGGATATGATGAGATCGTCGACATAAACGAGTACTCGAAGTGTAGTGCCATCTTTCGAATAGAGAAAGAGAGAGTAATTGGTTCGTGCCTGTGTGAAGCCAAACGCGCAAAGAGCCATCATGAGTTTCTTAAACCAGCATCGGGGTGCCTGTCTAAGGCCGTATAGAGATTTGCGCAAGCGACAAACCCTTGTTTCGGATTCGGATCGAAGAACTGTAGGAAGTTTCATGTAGGCATCTTCCTCTAAATTACCGTGTAAAAATGCGTTGTGGACGTCCATCTGATGCACTTCGTGGTCGAGTTTCGCTGCAATATCAAAGAATATTTGAACTGTGGTCATCTTAGCGACGGGAGCAAACGTTTCGCCGTAATCAACTCCTTCGATTTGATGATTTCCAAGGACCACGAGTCTGGCCTTATGGCGTTCAAGGGAGCCATTTGCCCGAAACTTGATTCGAAAGACCCATTTGCATCCAAGAGCAATATTGCCTTGTGGTAAGTCTTCTAAGTCCCATGTTTTGTTTAAATCCAAAGCATGAAGCTCAGAGTTCACAGCATCATTGTAGAAGGTCGCTTTTCTCGGAATCCGTGACCTAATTGTTTGATCGTTTCAAGTGCTGGAGCTTGCGAATCTGATGCAGCTAATGGTGGTGATTCAATATCAGATTCAGTTTCACTTTCCGAAGATAAATCGTCGTTGGGATCGGCCGGAGAATCTTTCGTTGGAAGAGTGATCATAGGAGAATCGACGTCATCAATAATGGTAGTCGGTGTGGCGATGTTTGGAGTATCGATAACAGTAGGCGCGAGTGGCGTAATTAAGAAAGGAAAGACATCTTCCTGAAAGATGACATCACGCGAGGTAAAGAAAACCCCCTTGTCGAGATCGTAGAGACGCCATCCTTTCTTTTCCGAAGGGTATCCAAGGAAAGCACATCGACGGCTTCGAGAAGCAAATTTATCCCCTTGGTGATTCAAATTGTGTGCATAACACAAACAACCGAAAACGCAGAGATGTTCGAAGGCAGGTGGTCGGGTATATATCATCTCAAACAGATCCTTATCATGAAGCAGCTTCGAGGGCGTTTGGTTGATCAAATGACAAGCTGTAAGTGCACACTCAACCCAAAACTCGATCGGTAAGCCAGCTTGGAATCGCAGTGCTCGAGCCACATTTAGGATGTGACGATGTTTTCGCTCGGCGCGGCCGTTTTGTTGAGAAGTCCCAACACATGACGTTTCATGTATAATTCCTTGTTCTCGAAAATATGTAGACAAACACATGAATTCAGTTCTGTTATCGCTTCGGAGAATATTGATATTTCGATCGAATTGCCTTTTGACGAGAGCAAAGAATTCACGGAGTCGAGAAGCGACTTGAACTTTGTCCGGAAGTAAATATAACCAGACCGCGCGAGAGTAGTCGTCCACAATAGTCAAAAAATACCAAGAGCCGCAAAATGTTGAGGCACGATACGGACCCCAAAGATCGCAGTGAATCAATTCAAAAGGATTTGTGGCTTTATTATAACTATCGGAAAAAGAGTTTCTTGTTTGCTTTGACCGTAAACAAACATCGCAATTCGAAAAACAAAGTGCAGAACTAGATTTTAAACGAACACCAGGGACTAAACCCACAACGCGAGATGACGGATGACCCAAACGACGATGCCACAAAACTCCTTCATCGCCAACACTTGTCTGAAAAACCATCACCGTCTCGATGCCGCGAAAGAGATACAGTCCCTCACCCTCACTTTCACCCGCACCAATCATTGTCCTCGTGATGCGGTCCTGCAAAATCACTAATCTATCAGTAACTTGTCTAACGAGTGAATTATCGGTCACAAGTTGACCAAAAGATATCAAATTCGTATGAAATCCTTCCACGAAATAAACATTCTTCAACTGAAGATGTGAGGTCAATCGAATCGTGCCTTGTTGGCTAGACAAGGCATTTTCACCAGCCGGTAACTTAACGGAAACTGGAGAAACAGGGCGAATATCATCAAGAAGATCAAACCGACCAGTCATATGATGAGTCGCCCCTGTGTCCAAGATCCATATAGGTTCGATAATCTGACCACTCTGACGCGAAGGATCGGGATTGGATTTGTTCGGATTAAAGAGTTTCACCAATGTTTGCCATTGTGCATCGGAGAAACCTGTCAAGCCTTGTCTGTCTGCGTCGGTGAGAGCCATGTTGGCGCCAATCTCTGTTTGTGATCCAACAATCTGAGTCGAGTTGGCGCGTGCACTCGATTCTTGTCCGCCGCTGGTCATGTTCACGTGTCCACCTTGTATATTGATTCGGTTTCTAGGTCAATCTCCCCACCACTCAGGAAATCCGACAGCACGGAAACATACGTTTGCTTGATGTCCGGTTCGTTCGCAGCTCGTGCATATTACTTTAGCATATGGATTGTAAGGCCGTTGTCGCGAGCCTCCTCCATCGGAGCTGTTGTTTCGGTTGTTCGAGAATCCCATCTGTGAGGAGGGAACTTGCGCATCAAATCTCATCACAGACGGGGCTTCTTTCTTAGCATTCAACAAGATCGTTTCGTTTTGTACGATCGTTTGATATGCTGTATCGAGGTCGGGAAGTGGGATTTGAGCACATATTTGGGAGCGCACCGCACCGTGGATTGCGTCATCAAGGCCGAAGAGAAAATCATGAACACGAATTGTATCGCGTTCTCTTTCGTGGACAGAGACCAAATCACACACGCACTTCCCACATCCACAAGTCTTGCTTGTCAAGCATTCAGTCATAGAATCTCAAATCTTCGTTAAACTTCTGAAGTAGTCTTCAATGGAGGATCCCATCTGTCGACAATTCGCGAGAGCGCCACAGAGCTGTTTGAATCTTGCTCCACTCTTGAGTGCGAACCTTTTCTTGATGTGATCCCAAAGATCCTTAGCCACTTCTTTGTGGGAGATGTTGGATCTCAGCTTTGGCTCGATGGTTAGTTTGATCCAAGTAACCAACAGATGATTATTGGCCAACCAATCTTCGAGGTCAGACGAAGTATCCGCCAGTTTCGGGATGCTTCCATCAATGAAAGCAAACTTCTTTCGAGCACTCAACGCCACACGGAGGTTTTGAGCCCATTCATCGTAGTTTCGTCCGTTGAGAAGAGGCTGAAAGATAACCGCGCCAAGGTTATCGCCGCTTGTCAAGTCATAGGAGGAGATGGTCCTCCTCGGTGTCGCACCGGTCGCAACAACGGTTCCCTCGGTGTTTGCCATCGTAGCCGCAGGTCAAGAGAATCGAGTATCGAGAGTCGAATTGAAGAAGAAGACAACTAGAAATTTATGAGATCAAAGTCGCGGCTCTAATACCATGAGAGATCAGGAACGCTGCTTTAGAAGTTGTTCTTGTTATATTCATTGACCTAAAAGTCTTACATTTATATCATTACATATGTCCATAAATATATGACTAAATCTAAGAGATATGAAATATGCCGATTTACAAATATATGAGTATATCTAAATATATGTCCAATACTAACTTTATATATATAGATATAGAACTATAAAAAACTGCAACAAATGTGGAAAAGTGAGAACGCGTCAAATTCTTGTTTTTTCGTGTTTGTTCTTTTAAGTATAGACATTTTGGTGATTCGATACAAAAACATAGATTAAAAAACTCCTATATTTGATTTCATCAATTTTCTGAATTTAATGATTAAAAAAAAGTCCATCCCACCATGAGTACTATAGTATAAAAATGCGCAAATTGGAAGAAGAGAACTATAAAAGAAACCATTACAAAGACAAAACTCATAGCAAGTTTTGACAAAACCCACAACAAAATTAATACATTGATTTTGTCATAAATCATCATCGTCAAATGGCCAACAAAGCTCTCTTCCATCTCCTCATGATCTTCTTCTTCACTCTATCTCACTTCTTCTTCTTCTTCCCTACCAATGCTTCGAGTACGATCTTCATCTCTTAATTCTTTTCTTTAATGTTAATAATTATTTTCATCAAATGATGTTATAACTTATATTATATCTCTTTCTTGTGTACGTATGTAGGACTCGGGAGTTTGATGGAGAGGCCCGATCAAATTTACCTACCTCAACTAGAAACAGTACTGGTTGGTTCTCAAGTTATATATGTATTCTTGAAAGGTTATAATTAGGTTTTATAAAATTTAAATTTTGTTTTTAAAATTTATTTCTGTTAGGATGTGAAGAAGGACGTAGAGGGAAGGATGGCGATGGAGATAAACGATTATCCAGGTTCGGGTGCCAACAATCGCCACTTACCACGTGGAAGAGGATGCGTCGTCGATTGCTGATCATAGATCGATAAAAATTAAAGAAGAAAAATCAATTAGAGTCGATAGGTTTATTATGTATGTGTAAGCTACGGCGTCTAATTATTATTACTGACTATGAATTAAGTTAGTTAACATCGGTCTATAGACGATTAGACTTTTATATATAGTTTCTAGGGAGAAAAACCTAGTTTTGTTTTTATGTAATTCACTTGTTAAATCCATAGATGCCGTGATTAAGGAGATTTTATGCTTCTAAATCAAATTGCTCGTTAAATAGTTAATGCTTTATGATATACTAGATAGGGATGTTGTTAGGGCCTAGGGGTGGGCAAAAAAACCAAACCGAACCAACCGAATTTCAACCGACCCAAACCAAACTATATTCTATATACAATCCAATCGGTTGAAATTTTTTCCAATCTGAATGGTTCGGTTCGGTTCGGTTGAAAACTGAACCGAACTGATAGTCCAATGTGCTTTTGTTAATTAGTTATTTAATAATATTAAAAATATAAATACATATTCTCTAAGCTAAAGGTCATAAACGGCTAAACCCACATTTATCTTTTTTTGTTTTTAACTTCTATTTTTTCTTAGTTTTGCTAAGGTTAATGATTTTTTATAATAATTTTATATTAATGCAATAAATCTATATTGGCTCATATAAGAGATGAATAAATATTGGCTTGTATAATTAACTTATATTTAAATTATTGACTTGTTGTACTAGGGCTGGGCATATTTACCGAACCGAATCAAACCGAACCAAACCAAACCAAATCGAATAACATTATTTGGTTCGGGTTCGGATAATCCGAATAACCCAAATGGACACATTTCTAAATTTATTCGGTTTTCGGTTTATTAACCGAATATCGAATTAACAGATTGGGTAACCGAATTAAAACCAATCTCATATAATACAATATAGGGTTTTGGACATAGTAGCAGATTTGAGTCTTTGATACTTCGACTCCTCTGCTTCTTTGTAATTTGGACAATATTTTTTCTTATTTCTTTGTTCATTTTTGTTGGATAAATATTTTTTCACAATGGTCAAACTCTTCATTTTATCTAAAAATACACGTATTATATAAAATAATCAAAATTACCCTAAAGTGATTTTAGTTTGGTTATTAATTGTAAAAACCAAAAACCCGAAAACCCGAAAACCGAACCGAACCGAAATAGAATTTAATCCCGAATGGGACTAAAATTTTAAAACCGAAAAACCCGAACCGAACCCAACTAATTAACCGAATGCCCAGCCCTATGATGTACACTTGCATGTTCATTTTGATGGCATGAGAGAGACGAAGCTACGGATTTTTTTTTTATTTTGTTTAAGTGGGATAGTTTCATTATGGTTTTAGATTTTAGGGAATGATTTTTTATGGCTTCGTAGGATTCTTGTTTTTATAAGTTGATTTTTTAATAAACTAATTAAAACCAAACCGAATTCCAACCGAACTAAACCCAAACCAAACTAAACCAAACCGAACTAAACCCAAACCGAACTAAACCCAAACCGAACACAAACCGAACCAAACTTATTTCGGTTGAGTTCGGCTAGAGTTTTATACAACCCGAATTAACCGAACCGACACTACAAGAAAACATCACGATTTCCGACCACATTTCCGACCAATTTAAAATGGTCGGGAATTTCAGACCATATTCCGACGATATTCCGATTAAAACACACCCGTCGGAAATTGGTCGGTAATTCCCGACAATTTTATGTTGGTCGGAAAATTGGTCGGAAATACCGACGGATTTCCGACGTATTGGAGACTGACTAAGAATCGTCGGAAATTAGTCGGCATTTCCGACCAATTTTCCGACTGTTTTCCGATGATAAATACGTTATTATAATAGTCGGATATCGGTCGGAAATTAGTCGGGAATTGAATCCAATTTCCGACCGATTTCCGACCATCACATAATCCGACTAAATTCCGACGACGTATTGGAGACCGATTAAACTCGTCGGAAAATGGTCGGAAATTTCAGACCATTTTCCGACCATTTTCCGACGAGATATATACGTTAGTATACCCGTTGAATTAACCGTTTAAAGCCGTTGGTGAATATTAGTATAGTCGGAACGTGGTTGGAAATTTAATCACATTTCCGACCAAATTCCGACCAGTAAGGAATCCGACTAAATTCCGACGAAATATATACGTTAATCTACCCGTTGCACTAGCCGTTTCATAGCCGTTAGAATTTTACATTGGTCGGAAATTGGTCGGAAATCGGTCGGAAAGCCGCGGAAATTTTAATTATAAATACAACACCACCCTCATTCACAATTTACAACAAAAAAAAAAAAACTGAAAATGTCTTCTTCAAATCCAAACACTACTAGAGATTATTTTCGATCGTGGATGGATAGACCACGGCAAGATCCAGCGACGAATTTACTGACGGATGAGTATGCACAAGGTGTTGAGGAATTCATGACATTTGCGACAAACAATAGCATGACGTCGGAATACGGTAAATTGTATTGTCCTTGTCCTAAATGTCGGAATCATAGATTAGTCTCTGTTGGGGATGTATGGAAGCATCTTTATAGGAATGGGTTAATGCCGAGTTATAAGATTTGGTATACGCATGGAGAAACTGATGCAATGGTGCAACATCATTGTAGTGGTTTTAATTATTCGGGTAGAATAGAGGAATCAACACCGGAAGTAGATGCAAACGTTCAGATGGTGAATGATGCGTATCGCGAAAACGTAGCATCGTATGTTCCAGATGGTATTAGAATAGAGGAACCTAATTTAGAAGCTCGGAAGTTTTTTGATATGCTAGATGCAGCTAAACATCCACTATACGAAGGATGTAGAGAGGGAATATCGCCTTTATCAACTGCAAGCAGGTTGATGACAATAAAGACCGATTTCAACTTGGCAGAGGATTGTGTGGATGCGATAGCTGATTTTGTGAAAGATCTTTTACCTGAAGATAATCTCTCACCGGCTTCATACTACGAGGTTCAGAAACTTGTAGCTGGTCTTGGATTGCCGTATCAGATGATAGATGTGTGCATCGACAATTGTATGATATACTGGAGAAAGGACGAAAACCGTCGCAAGTGTCGTTTTTGTGGGAAACCTCGGTATCAGGAAACGGGTGGAAGAGTACCAGTTCCACATAAACGGATGTGGTATTTGCCGTTAACAGATAGGTTGAAGAGGTTATATCAATCCGAGCGCACGGCAGGAGCTATGAGATGGCATGCAGAACATAACTCATATGGAGAGATTGCGCATCCTTCAGATGCAGAAGCGTGGAAACATTTTCAAGAGGTGTATCCTAGTTTTGCGGCTGAGCCACGTAACGTATACCTCGGGTTATCTACAGATGGATTCAACCCTTTTGGGAAACATGGGAGGCAATATTCATTGTGGCCAGTAATAGTCACACCTTACAATTTGCCGCCTAGTTTGTGCATGAAACGAGAGTTTTTGTTCCTCACGATTCTTGTCCCCGGACCGGAGCATCCTAAGAGGTCCCTTGATATTTTCTTGCAGCCATTAATTTATGAGTTGAAAATGTTATGGAAAGATGGTGTTCAAGCGTTCGATGTTTCTCTCCAACAGAATTTCACTATGCGTGCGGTACTTATGTGGACCATAAGTGATTTTCCAGCATTTGGTATGCTATCTGGATGGTCGACTCATGGAAGGTTGGCGTGCCCGTATTGTCAAGATAACACTGATGCGTTCCAATTGAAGCACGGTCGAAAGACTTCTTGGTTCGATTGTCATCGACGATTTCTGCCGCATGATCATCCATATCGTCGGAGCACGACATTGTTTAAGAAGAACAAAAAAGTATTTGATGGTCCACCTCCTGAGCCGGATGGGAATAACATCATCACTCAGTTGAGAGATTTTGGTGCTGAGAAGACGGTTTCATGTGGTGGTAATGGTCATTTTCCCGTAGATGGTTGTGGCGAGTACCACAATTGGAACAAGAGGAGTATTTTTTGGGATTTGCCATATTGGAAGAACCATCTGCTGCGCCATAATCTAGATGTCATGCACATTGAAAAAAACTTTTTTGACAACATCATTAATACTGTTCTAAATGTGCAAGGGAAGACGAAAGATAATTTGAAAGCCAGATTGGATTTGCCAGAAATTTGTTCTCGGAAGGAACTCCATATAATGGCGAACGGAAAATCTCAGGCCCCCGCTTTCCGTTTGGATGAGCCTTCAAAAGAGGTGTTCTTCGACTGGATTACGCATAGTGTTCAATTCCCAGACGGATACGCATCTAACCTTCGTAATTGCGTTAATATTGGAGAAGGGAAGTTTTCAGGGTTGAAGAGTCATGATTGTCACGTTATCATGCAACGCCTCCTTCCATTTGCCTTTGCCGGTCTTCTTCCTAGAAACGTCCATGGAGCAATTGCAGGTACATTTATAATTTACAAAATTATATCTAAATTTTACTAAATTTATCTAAATTGTCTAAATTTTACTAATTTTATTTATCATTTATGCAGGGATCGGTGCTTTCTTCCGGGATTTATGCACGAGATCACTTACAGCAGACGGTATCCAAAATTTGGAGGAGAAGATACCGGCTCTACTATGCAACCTCGAGAAAATATTTCCACCAGCATTTTTCGATGTTATGGAACATCTTCCTATTCATCTTCCTAGGGAAGCAAGACTTGGTGGGCCAGTTCAATATCGATGGATGTATCCGTTTGAGCGATATATGCTCCACCTAAAGAAGAAGGTGAAAAATCTTGCAAGAGTCGAGGGTTCTATTGTTGCACAGAGCGTGAATGAAGAAGCATCCAACTTTGCTAGCTACTACTTTCCATCTTCGGTGAAGACTAAAAGTAGACGACCTGCACGTCATGATGATGGAGGAGAAAAACCGCTGTATCCGGTCTATGTCCCAAATATTTTTGCAGAAATTGGAAGGCTTAGTGGAAAAGGAAGGTCTAGACGACTAACAGAGGAGGAAC
Source organism: Eutrema japonicum (assembly GCA_030161315.1). NCBI lineage: Eukaryota > Viridiplantae > Streptophyta > Magnoliopsida > Brassicales > Brassicaceae > Eutrema > Eutrema japonicum. Next base: position 42,423,898 of record BSQW01000006.1, read on the forward strand.
AAAGGCATTTGCATACATATATTCTGACAAACTGCGTAGACATTTTCGAATATGAGAGGTACGTCACTTGATTTTGAATAATGTATTTGTTTAGTAATTACCATAAATTAATCCTTGATAGTATTTTGAATAATGTATTTGTTTTATTCACAGTATATACATGGAGCAAATAAGGAATTGGTTTCCAAATTGCACAGAGGATGAGCTTATGGTCCGTAAACAGAATGAATTCACGGATTGGTTGAAATATTACGTAAGTGCTCGATTTCCCGCAATTAAACTAAATTTTACATACTTACACATATTGTTTATGAGTGTCCACAAATTGTACAGGTTGATCAGATTAATACTACCGGGACATCGATTCCCACATGGTTAGTTGAGATGGTGCGTGGCCCTACTTTTGTTCCAAGTGTTTATCCGATGTATTGCACTCGGGGGTATACTTTTAAGGCTTTTCGTGAAGGGAGTTCAAGGACAACTTGCAACTACGGTATTTCGTCTACATCTGGAGAATTTGTCTACTACGGAATACTCCGCGAAATATTAGAAGTCAAATATCCAGGAATGATTGGTTTGAAGTGCATTGTGTTCTATTGCGATTGGTATGATCCAGTGGAAGGTCTACGTCAGGACGAATTTGGTGTGACATCTGTTCACGGAGGCAAGCGACATCGGAAATACGATCCATTTATTCTTGCTTCACAAGCAGACCAGGTTTCCTACATTCGATACCCCCGTGTTAGGAACAAGCAAGATCCGTGGATTGCAGTAACATCCATACAACCAAGAGGAATGATATCTGGTGTTTCCGAGCATGATCCTTTACAGGAAATGCCAATTGCTAATTTAGGTGAAATCGAGCATTCTCTAGAGGTTGACCTTGTGGTTGACTTCACCGGCATGGGCGAACTATTTGAGGATTCTGAAGAAGAGAGAGGAGAATTTGATGAGGAATCCGATTCAGCTTCTTCAGATTATTCATCGGACTCAGAATAGTTTTTGTAAAAAATATTTTATATGCATTTATTTTTAAGTAACAAATTTATGAAACTTTTTTCACATGCTTTAATTAGTTGTACGAATATTTTTAATTAATTAATAAGGATTCACAATGTTTTTCACATCTATATCATTTTATTCATCAGTTTCAGAATAAATTTGTCACAATGTTTTTTCATATGCATCTATTTTAAATAAACAAAATTTTCAAAATTGTTCAAATGCTTAAATACATTTAACTCTACATTCCGACCATTTTCCCGGGTAAATTTCCCCCGGCTAAAACATGTCCCGGCTAAATTTCCCCCGGCTAAAAAATTCCTTGGTGGTCGGAAATTGGTCGGAAATTCCTCGACATTTCCGACCAAATTCCGACCCATTGGGAATGATTGAATTATATTTGCCCCGGCTAAAACATGTCCCGGGTAAATTTCCCCCGGCTAAAAAATTCCTTGGTGGTCGGAAATTGGTCGGAAATTCCTCGACATTTCCGACCAAATTCCGACCCATTGGGAATGATTGAATTATATTTGCCCCGGCTAAAACATGTCCCGGGTAAATTTCCCCCGGCTAAAAAATTCCTTGGTGGTCGGAAATTGGTCGGAAATTCCTCGACATTTCCGACCAAATTCCGACCCATTGGGAATGATTGAATTATATTTGCCCCGGCTAAAACATGTCCCGGGTAAATTTCCCCCGGCTAAAAAATTCCTTGGTGGTCGGAAATTGGTCGGAAATTCCTCGACATTTCCGACCAAATTCCGACCCATTGGGGTTTCGAAACCTCAAAACGCATAAATATTGATATGGACTATGTTTAATATGGTTAGATATGATCTTTTGAAATAATTAAATGTCCATACAGCTTAAGTAAAACAATTTTGGGCATATAATAAAAAACCTACAAGAAACCGAAAAGTATACGTATAAGGTTAAAGTTTCGTTATGAAATGTTTAACTCAATATACTTTCAATTTATAAAACATCATATACTCTATTAAATGTTTATTTTGGGGCATATATATGTTAGACATAAGATGTTTACATGTTTTTTAAAGAATATACAGTTTCAAAATTAAGAGTTTTTAACCCTAAACCCTATATGGTCGGAAATTGGTCGGAAATATCAAGGAATTTCCGACCAATTTCCGACCAATATAGATAAATAGTCGGAAATTATAAGGAAATTAGTCGGAAATTATAAGGAAATTCTAAAGTGTTATGTTGGATTTATAAACCCTAAACCGTGTATGAAATACTAAATTTTATCTTAAGAATCAATATTCTTCAACATCTAATCCAAACCTTACAAGAAAACGAATAGTGTAAATATAAGTTATATGTTTCGTTAAGAGAGGTTTAACCCGTTCTCTTATCGATTCATAAAAATCGTCATATACTCTATTTATGTCTACCTTGCCATATTGTTTTCATACCTATGATATTTAGATGTTTTATACGGTATTCAATTTTAGAATTTCATACCCTATACCCTATCTGGTCGGAAATTGGTTGGAAATTTCCGACCAATTTCCGACCAATGTAATTTTTTTTTGAAAAAATGCCAAGTGTTAACAAAATACATCAACCCGAGACACGCAATATTATGAATGGTCGGAATACTGTCGGAATTACCGACCAATTTCCGACCAATGTAATTTTTTTCGATAAAATGCCAAGTGTTAACAATATATGTCAACCCGCGATACGCAGTATTATGAATGGTCGGAATCCTGTCGGAATTACCGACCGATTTCCGACCAGAATGAAATTAAACCCGCGAAAATTAACCGCTAAATGAAATATTGAGACGGTTTCGTATTTTTTGAAAACCGACGGAATTCCGACGGAATTCCGACCAACACTAAATCTAAATACCTGTACCGCATCGTCTTCTTCATTTCTTCATCGCTCTCTGTCTTCTCTCTCTGCGATTTCTCTCCGCCTTCCTCCGTCTCCGTCTCGCGACCGCCTCCGTCTTCCTTCCTCGCCGGTAAGTGCCTCTTCCTTCTCTTCTCTCCCTCTTCCTCTTCCTTCTCTTCTCTCCCTCTTATCTTCCTCTTTTCTTCTTCGTTTGTAGATCGCCGGAGCCGCCGTCTCTTCGCCGGAGCCGCCGTCTCTCCTCCCGCCGCCGTCTCTCCTCCCGCCGCCGTCTCTCCTCCCTCCGACGTCTCTCCTACCGCCGGCCAATTATTACCATGTAAGGATGTCGTTGTTTAGTTTGAGTTTTGTGGTTAGATTAGAGATAATTAGGATCATAGTTCTTATGCTTTGTGGTTAGATTTGGGAGATTTGTGGGTTAGATTGGAGATTAGGATGTTAGTTCTTATGATTTGTGGTTAGATTTGTGAGATTTGTGGGTTAGATTTTTAGGATTTGTTGTTAGATTATAGTTTTTGGATTTGTTGTTTACACATAGTGTTTTTCATAATTTTTTTGGATTTTTTGGTTTAATTAGATTTTTTGGATTTGTTGGGTTTTTTACACAATTGGATTTTTTGGATTTTTGGATTTTTGTTATAAATATAAACTTTAATAGATAATTTTTAGATTAAAAATACAAAAATCTATTTTTTAAATGTTATAGAAATCATGTATATAACACATTTTTAAATCTAAGATATTTTTAAGATTTTTCGGATTTTTTTTAATTTAATCATTTGTATAATTAATGAATTTATTATTACTCTTTTTCATAAATTTCTTATAATTTTATGAATTTTTGAAATTTTCATAAAAACTTTTTGTCTAATTTTCATAGTTTTTTCGGGTTTTTCGTAATATTTTGGATTTTTGGTAATTGTTACGGTTTTTGGTCATTGTTTCGCGTTATTCTGAATATTTTAATAGTATTCGTTTTTTCTTTTGCGAATCAATATTATAGTTTGCGTTTTATTTATAGTTTGCGTTTGCGTTTAATATCTAACAAATTTTGCGTTTTTTTTTCAGGGCGTACGAGGGTTTCGCGAACCTTACCATCGGTGGTTCTTCTCAAGGGATGCAACAACCTCGACATACCAGTCCGGCCGCATCGAATATCCCAGAGTCGCAGAGTCAAGCTCCTCGAATCATGACCATCGAGGAGTTAGTCCAACAACCGGGCCGGGACTTGCACATCCGGCTTGATCCACATCTCGTTGGAAGATCGACATGGTAAAAACCTTTAGTTCATATATATATATATATATATATTTAATATCAAATTGTTTATATTTTATCTTTTTTTGTAGGTTTGGTATATCGAACAACGGGATTAGCAAGGCTATTATGAGGATGTTCCATTCGATCCTCGACAAACCGTACAAGAAGTTTTCAGAAGTCCCGTATGATGAGAAGCAACTTTGGTTTAGACAATTTGCGGTAAGTTGTCAATTACTATATTTTTTCTTATATTTATAAGTATTTTTTTAATATTTTACTAAGCATTTTTATTTATGTTTTCGTAGCAAGAGTTTACATGGCATCATTCTCATACTGCCACGGTGGAAAAATTATTTATGAAGGAAGCGAGTACGCAGTTCAAGAGACACATGAACGAGTGGAAGAAAAAGTGGAGGAAAGGGGCAGACAAGCCGAAAGGCTTGAATTTGGAGGTTTGGAATCACTACGGACCCTATTGGCAACAACCGGAGACAGAGAAAGTCTCGAAGACTAATTCGGGAAACCGAAAGAGTGATCGCAACGGGAAGGGCCAATACATCCACAACTCCGGATCGAGCAGCTTCCAGACCCGAGAAATTCAAATGGTAATATTTTATTGTTTACATTGTTTTCTTTACTTAATTAATTATTAAATTATTTATTCATATTTAAATTTATTTGTTTTTATAGACTAATGAGGCCGGAGGGGTGCGTCCGAATCATTTAGACTTAATGAAGAGGTGCCACACGAACAAGACAACCGGGTTTATTCAAGATCCCCTCATAAGGGAGATCTACGAGAACGTGACGAAGCAGAAGACCGACATTGAGCTGACCCAACAGTCACAAGGTGACTCCTCCTCCTCCTTCGAGATGTCGCGGGAAGCGGTCAACTAACTCGTTTTGAACGTAAGTTTTTTTTTTCTTATAGTTTTACATTATAATTTTATTATGTTTTAATTTATTTATATTTTATACAGGAATTTCCCCTTGATAAAAAAGGGCGACGTCGTGGCGGTTTGGGTACGATCCCGTTTATGGACGACCGGTCTTCTTCTGGTTCATTTTTCTCTGAAGATCTCATCCACCAGAATGAAGAGCTCAAGTCCAAAGTAGAAGCTTTGGAGGCGGCGAAAACGGACACCGAATTCAGGTTAGGTGCCACGCAAGATGAGCTTTCGGAGGCGAGGTCAGATATCGCTAGCATGTCGTCGTGGATGAAAGCGAAGTTTCCGGATTTTCCGGGAACGTGATCCGGATCCGAATCCGGATTTGCAAATGTTTAATAATGTTAATTTTTAATGTTTTAAAAACACTTTTTTATTTATTTCTAAACTATTTTAATTTTAAATATATTAATGTTTAATATTAATGTTTAATGTTTAATATTAATTTTCGAATAAATTTAATTTCATTTTCGAAAAATGTTTAATTTTAATTTTAATATTCAAAATTTTTAAAATACAAAATAAAATATTTTGTCGGAATTTGGTCGGAAATTAGATCGGTCGGAAATCGGTCGGAAATGAAACACGTCGGCATTTGGTCGGAATTTGGTCATCGGACATTTGTCGGAATTTGGTCGGAAATTATTATAGTCGGAGTTTGGTCGGATATTAGTAACGTCGGCATTTGGTCGGCATTTTGGTCGGAAACAAAGTAATCGGAATGTTGTCGGTAAATCGTCGGGTATTATTATGGTCGGAATATGGTCGGAACTTAGTTCGGTCGGTTTTTGGTCGGTATTTAGTCGGGAATGGTTGCATCGGTCTTTGGTCGGTAAATCGTCGGGAATAATCTGGTCGGGAATCGGTCGGGAATTACCGACCAATTTCCGACCATATTTGATTTCCGACGCTATAGTTCCGACGGGCGATATTGGTCGGAAATTCGTCGGGAATGACGTTTTCCGACCGTTTTCCGACCAATATACCCGTCGGAAATCGAGTGTATTCTTGTAGTGCGAACCCAAACCGAACCCGAAATTAAACCGAAATGCCCACCCCTAGATGTTTTATTGGGTAAAATTATCATATCCGATTCGAACTCGAAATGAGCCCGCCCATTACAAGTCCGGATAAAAAAAACACTATCGGGTCCGATTTTTTTTTTATATACTTTTTATAGGTAGAACGATCTATTTCCCCCTCGGAACTATGATATAGCACTAAATCCACACGAAGTTTGACCCTAGTACCATATCCCCACAAATTAAAAGTTACAGACTTATTTCTCCACTGTATGTAAGTTCAAAATCTATTTCCACACGGATTGAAAGTTCGAAACGAGTATCCCCATATACCACAAGTAGTGTTGGTTTACTGTTAACTAATTCATACTTAACCAACAGTAAACCAATTACAGCCCGATTACTCAAAACAAAACCAATTACGACCCGATTTTAAAGAGTTAACCAATAATAAACCCGACCCACCCGATTAACCACCCGCTAATATAACTCATAGTTCTGAAAATCACAATTAACGAACCCTAAAAAATCGACGAACCCAGTTTCGATTGTGAAATCAAAATTTCCCCAAATCACTGAAATCGAAGTTCAGTGAAGCGAATGTGGGTGCTTGTTTCACTAAATCGACAATGTCTTTGATGGAGTGGAGCGATGTGCCTGAGATTCAAGAGGATTCCGATGGTGAAGATGTAAGGGAGCGAAATGAGTTTAACATCGAAGAAGCCTTAGATGGGTTTGAAGATGAGCCTTCTATTATGCATAATGTGTATCCAGAAAGTGAAAATAGTGATGAAGAAGGTGAAGCTCAGAAAACACAGAGGCAGCGTAACACCATCATAAGAGGTGATGGGAGGCTGTACGAAGGACAAATTTTCTTCAATGGAATAGCCTTTAAAGAGGCTGTCCTCGATTATGCACTCGGAACAGCTTACAACATCAAGAAGTACAGGTATGATAAAATGAAGCTTGGCTATGAATGCGTAGAGAGTTGTGATGGTGGTAAGTGTAATTGGCGTATCTATTATTCGACTACTGAAAAAGATTTTAGGTGGCAAGTTAGGGTGTTTAACAAGAAGCATTCATGTGTTCCTAATGGGTCTTGTGAGATGATAAAGCATTCAAGTTTAATATCTAATCTATTAAAGTAGAATGCTAATTTGTGACCAAACAAGGAATTTTTTAAGTTTAGTCTATTCTTATTCTGGATATCTACTATTCCCTTCTTTTTATCCCTGTTTCCAAACAGAAATATTTTATTTTTAAAAAATCTGAAAAAATCTTTCAATCTACTTATTTAAATCTGAACAAATCTTTCCAAACTAATTAAATCTGAACTTTTTTTTTAACAACTTAACCAATTCATTTATATATTTATCTAAATAAATTATTTAAACTATTTTTAAATTTGACCAAAAAAAGAGATTTTGAAAAATATAAGTCTAAATTCAATTTTATCACAAATATTTTTGAATAACTAATTGCAGAATAGTAGGTTGACAAAAAAAAAACTGCAGAATAGTTCATTTCTTTAAAAATCGTATTACCTTTAACAAAATAAAATATCCTTCATAATTATCATTATAATTTTCGGATGAAAAAAAGGAAACGCATTTCCAAAATTACATTAAAAATAACCATCGAATATTAGATTATATTTGACGAGGATATTTCGGTGTTTCCTTAAAAACAAATATATAAGTTACCATAATCACAACAAATCAGATAATCAGATATTTGATTATGCTATAATCGTGCACTCCAAAATACTCATAAATATTCTTATTTCGGAGATCTTCTCACTCAATTATTATCTTCATCAAATCAAGAAACTAATAATAATAGAAAAAGGAAGGAAATATAGGCGTAATTTATACATAAATACCATAAATACATTATTCACATGTAAACAATTGAAATACGATAAAATTCATCAAATCAAGAAACTAAAAATAATAGAAAAAGGATGGAAATATAGGCGTAATTTATACATAAATACCATACCATAAATACATTATTCACATGTAAACAATTGAAATACAATAAAATTCAGTTTAATGCTTTTCATATATTGAGGATTTACATAACCAATCAAATTCAGTTTCTATAAATCTAAAATATTTTGAAATATTTTAACAATAATTTTCGACAAGATATTAACTTTAAAAATAAAATTGAAATACATAAACCTAATTTTCTCTAACATAAACCTCTCCTATAAATATCCGCACATAAACCCGAATTTTTTTTGAGATTTAATACACTTTTTTTTTGGCCCTTTGCAGGTTCGAGAGGTGCACACAATTTGCTTGCATTAAAGAAGCTGCAGAACTGATCAACAAAATTGAGGTATGATATTACGATAACTAACAATCATATTTTATGGATTTGATGAACTTTTCATTATCTTTGTGAATATGTATATTTGTATGATCAATTATTTGTGAACTTTCATACTCTTAACCTGTGAAGTTGTGCGTTAAAAATAGGTGACGACGAGTGCTTGATCCAGACGAGTGATGGATTGGCCGTGTCTTCTTATAATAAACGTGGAAGAAAACCTCAAAGGCAGGAAGCTTGGGTAACATAATAAACAAAAATATTCGTAAAAAAACTCAATTAATATTGATTTTTTTTAACGTTTTCATTTGTGCTTATTTGTAACACAAATTATATCTAAACTCAAATAATATAGATTTATTCAAAGTTACAAATTTATTCAACTAATTCAATTATTGGATAAAAGTTTCTAATTATTCTTTTACATTCTAGATTTAAAGGATGAACAAACTATATTTTCGGTAGAACAATAAATTATCACAAAGTTATAAAAATAAATTGGCCAAATGGTAGATGTTGAATCCATCATCATCATGTATTTAAAATCTTTTTGTTACTTGCATATTATAGAGCGAATGAAAACGAATCCATTTCGGAAAAGAAAGAACATGATAGCGCTTTTAAGAGAAAGAGCAGCTTACGCAAGCTAAAAGAATTGAGACAGAGTTGTAAGTGACATCATAGCCACCTTCAGCGCTTCACCATAAAGTTTACCATATGAGTTTTGAGATAGATATATAAAGGAGAAAAATTCATTGAAGTACGAAAAGTTGCTTAATGACTCAAGAGTTGAGTTTTTGAATGGTGATAATTTATATTTACCATAATGGTAAAAGTCTTAACAATTAATTTAAGCTTGATTTAAAAACTTTTGTTGATGTATCACTCCCATAAAGATAAAAATTGCATAAAAATGTGAAAACAACTTATATTTTGAAACAAAACAAAACAACTTATATTATGAAACAGAGGGAGTATGTTATTGTATATTTTTTATCATAATCAATCAGCCTTAAATTTTAAATATTTGAAATTAATAAATATTTATATTATACGATAATATGAATATGCGGGTTAGAATTATGTTTTTATAATCGCGGTCATTCTCGGATTAATATGAACGGACGAGTTAAAATTATGTTTTTATAATCACGGTCATATTTAATACTAGAAAATATTAAATATACAAAAACAAAATATATTTAAACACAAATATAAATCTTTGTCACTTATTGAAAAAAATTATATCTATAACACAAATTATATCTAAATACAAAAAAAAATTATATTACAAAATTGGGTAAACAAAAAAACAAAATTCCCGTGCGGACGCAAGGGGGAAGAATCTAGTTAAACTTAGTATCATAACCGGCCCGGTCCATGTTTAAACCAAAATTGAATAAAAACACGTTTCCGGTTCAATTCCCTTTCGTTGAACAAAACCTAAAGCTACACATGTTAGGCTTTAATGGAGTCTGTGAAGAACACAGAGAACAGAGTTGCCTAGAAGACAATATGAGACCAGGTAATCATACTCTTCTTCGATAATTTTTCTATTTTTGATTGCGTACTTGAGATTGATGTGGAAATCTGATTTTTTTTTGTTTCTTTTTAATTTGATTTCAGAACTTCTTGGGTTTTATTTTGACGAGGAGAAGAACAGATCTATTTCAGTTTGGCCCAAACTGTTTGGGATCTGAGACAAAACGACAGTGTTTAAAAAATAGAGATGTAAAACGACGTCGTTTTTCATAGCTTATTGATTTTAAAAAAAAACTCACGGGTACCAGAAATCCGATAGGGTAAAACCCGATATGATAAATTGAAAAATATGATCCGCCCGTTTTAAATCCATGTTTTTTTTGGAAAAAAGAAATAGGATAATGGACTCAAAAAATATCTAGGGTTTCGGGTACCCATAGGATAAAAGCTTATCTTTAACATCCCTATTACTAGATAAGGAGCCACACATGACACATGACACATGACACATGACACATATATGTTAAAAAGAAATATATGTGTAGAAATTGAAGTTTAATATTTTTAATAGTTTAACAAATTTTATTATTAGAATATGGCAAAAAAACTGTTAAAAAGAATTACAAAATTGCGTTAAGAAAATTATATACCCTATTTCAATATTATAGATAGCCGATGGATTCCTCTAAAAATCAACAATTTAGTGGAAATTTGCATTCCTCCAAATTTAACTAGATCCCACAAAAAAGTAAAAAATAAGTCTAATTCCATTCGAAATGGTTCCTCTACAAAATAGAATAGAAGAGGAAAACTTTAGCATAAAAAGACCTAGTTCCACTCACTTTTTTTTTTCCATTTTTATTATTCCTCTTATTCCTCCCACTCCCACCATTTGCACCCACCCTAAGAATTTGTTTTTCAAACAGTTGACTAGGAGGAAACTTTAAATTTGATTTGGATGCTGATATAAGATTGAAATCATACTAAACTTATTGATCACAAAATCTCAAGAGTTGATAAACTTTGTTGCGGAAGATCGGCATTGGTAGAGATGGAGTTGTCTCCTTTGGTGGTGATGAGAACAAATGAGGGTGGGGAGGCTTGAGATTCCAAACACTCGGCTGAACCTTAGGCAAGGGGAAAACCACACGCAATACCTAATAGAACAACAAGACGAACCAAAAAGAACAAAGACACTCTTTGTACTAGAAAAATATTATAAAATGATTCGTGAATATTACAATGGAGAAACTGAGATTTATATAGGCTCGTGGTCAGCTAGTACAATGGACAAAAATAATTAAAAGAAAATTAAATCAAAAATCAATCAACGAAATTGATTGATATGACATTTATTGCTCATTTTTAGCTAATTGAGGAAAATATGAAGTTCTTTGTATCTGGAAAATCTGGGCATGAAGTAGTGACTTTTTTTTTAACATTTTGGACCATATAAATGGTCTCCAAATAGGTTGGATCGAAGAAATCAAAGAAATACATCCGTTGGACAAGATTTGACGTAATTGGCTCCAGATAAGGAAAGTTGAGGTGTGAAGAGATCCACTTGACCCTATGTATGATGGTTCACTTAATTGACTTCTCAAGAGCTTCTAGATGAATTATAAACTCTCTTGGATGCCATACACTAATCCTCAAAGTGCCAAGTATGGAAAGTCCATCTTTTGATCGGTTTGATGTCTCTCGGGTTAGTTGTTAGCTTGTGAACTGATTTGAACCGATCTGGGTCGGGTCTGAACTGTCCTTGGATCCTTGATGGGTCAAGAATGTGGAACAAGTTGGGCCTTGACTTAAATCATCATGGTTGAGTCAGAATCCTTCAAGAGATGCACATATGTCCTTATCGGACCATTGGAATGATTGCACATTTGTGGGTTTGTATGGGCTTGTCTTTCTTGGATCTCCACTGTTCTGGGCTCTTGAGAAATAGTTAAAGACATGCCAAGGAGGTTCGGGACTGGGCTGCTTCGCCTTGGGCTCTTGGGCTTCGTATTTTGGACCGTATTTGCATTCAAGTGGATCCAGTGGTTTTATTTTTATTTCTTTGAATTCATCTTGATTGTTTCTTATTTTTAGGCATGTAAAAGAGTTATCCAATATATATAACACCTTCTTAGCTCCATGGTTCAACGCTAGTTTGATGTCCACATCATATGCGACTTATCGAGCTTGTGTTTCATCTACAGTCAGTGATCGGATCCAAAAAATTTTTTACGCGGGTGAAAATATAACTAAGTATTATATTATTAAGTAAAAAAATATAAATAGGGTGTCATGGGGGGGATTTGAAATTGGGCTATATGGATCACTTAAAAGAATATTTACCAACTAAGCTGAAGTTTGTTTGGAAAATTGGTTTATAAATGAAATTTATATTATTTTAGGGGTGTCAGATGAACTCCCATTGATACATGTGGGTCCGCCATTCAGGACCGGGTCAATATTTTTTTGGGTCTTTGGACAAAAAAACTTTTAGACTTATAAAAAAATAACTAGATTTTTTTGTTTTTTTGTTTATTTGTTTAAAGATAACATTTCTAAAAGATATTTTATTAAAAATAGAAAAAAATCTAAATTTTTTTGTAAAGTTTATGCATAATCCCGCCAGTTAGCATAATTTTGAGATACGTTTGAGAAACCCACTTCACACATGATTTGGTTTGACAACTGGCGGATTTTTTATTTATTTTTATGGGCTCTTTTTCATGATGAGTTCACTTCAAATTGATTTGGTTCAAATAATTTTATACTTAAAAAAATATAATCATAATTTTGTATCTTTTTTTCAAACAAAAATAACTAAAACTTCTACTAAATAAAATTTACATATCTCAAAATTCCTAAACTGATGGTGGATTTTTGTTTTCCGGAAAAATCTTATGTGGAGGCCAATTCCGTGGATTAAGGATTGCATCCATAGTCGTCGAAGCATTATCAAAAACAAATTCCACCTTAAAAATATGGATATTTCTCAACCATTTTAATATTCATGGTATACACCATAGCTATGTATTCACAACTCACACGACATAAAGTGAGGTGAAAACATCTCTGCTATGAAATCATATGAAATCACACTTGATCTGAATGATCCCTTAGAGTCATCTCCATTTGGGAGTATTTCAATAGGGTTTTCACAATAAAAAATTAATAAAATTTAGAAAAATGAAGAGAGAGAAAATGACAAGTGTATCTCGTTTGAGAAATTTTGAGATACACTTTTGAGAAAACCCATTTCACATATGTCTCCTTATAATTGGTTTAACTTTTCTCTATCAATTAAAATTTAATCATATAATCAAACTATATTAAAATATTAATATTATATCAGATGAGATAGCCTCTCAAGTATTTCACCAATGGAAATAGTTTGTATGTTGTTATTTTTTAATTTATATTTTTCTATAAATCATAAAATAAAATGATCTATCTAATCTATCAAGTTCTATTATGCATAAACTTAAATTATATTTTAATTTTATTTTATCATTAATATTAGTTAAAATTAATACAATAAAATAAAATTAGTATTGTTTGAGTGAAAAATAATAGTAAATATTATAAAAAATCTGAGATTTGAAAGATTGAAAATTATGTTTTGATATTTTGTGATGATTAGAGCCAATCTTTGATCATGGTTTTATATATCATCTATGTTTTCTAGCATTTTAAGTTAGTTTTTATAAGTTTATGTTTTGATATTTTATAAGTTAGTATTTAAGAAAATACAAATCTTTGATTATATTATTTAAATGTATTACATTATTAATATTGCTATTAAAACTGTTAATATTTATGATTTTATAAATATTAATATTAAAGATAATATAAATAAATATAACTAATATATATGAATAAATTTTAAGATGTAATTTACTATGTTTAAAAAAAGATTAATGAAAGTTCCTATAATTTAAGATAAAATTGAAGATAGATATCAAATTACTATCAAATGAAGAAAGATGTAAGCAAAAAAGGGGTGCTCTGGTTGTAGCCCCATTGAAATTTTGATTTTTGGGAGAAACCACATGGAACTTGCAACTCATGATTTTCCCCCATCTAAAAAGTTTGTATGGTCATTTCCCCATTTAAAGTTTCAATCATGTTTTTTTACCCAATGACGTTAAATCCTAACGATTACCGTCAAATCGACAACTAAACCAGTTTACGATTAAGTTAAACCGTTTACCCAAAAAAAAAAAATCTATAATTATTTTAGATGGGAGAAAATCATGAGTCGCAAATTCCATGTGGTTTCCCCAAAAATCAAAGTTTCATGGGGCTAAAAGATATCAAATGAAGAAATGTGAAATCACTATCAACAAAAAGAGCCGTGGGGAGAAATAGGAGTTTTAACGCTGCGTTTGGCTGTCGTACAAAAAGACGCATCACCTCTTGGCGGATCCAACGAGACACAACACAAACAGAGACATCTCCAATTTCTTTATATTTTTATTTTTCTCTTTCTTTTTCATCGTTACCTAATCTCACCACAACTCCTCAAGCGTCTTGAGCTTTCTCAAAGGTTTAAGATTCTCAACATCTCGTTTTTTTGTGTGTTCAATTTCGGGATTTGATTCTTGATTGTATTGAACATGTTTCATCTCTGTAACTGGATTTCCATTCTTAGATTTACGAATTTCTCTCCTCTCAATCTTTTGTTTGAACTGATTATCCCTGGAAAATCTTATGGCTTCGATCTGCTTTTACGTCTCTCGTCGATTAATTAGGGTTTCGCTGTATTTTTGATTGAATGTTTCCTGTTTCACCTCAGATTCAAAAAAAAATGGCAGCAACAACAAGAGCTTCTTCGTTTTCGATTGTTTCTCACTCGTCTCGATCCAGCTCCTTACCACAGTCGAGGGTACAAGCTGTCAAGTTTAACTCACTCCCTAGTTTTAACGGTCTGAGATCAACGTCTCTGCTATGTCGACAAGATTCCTCTTCCTTAAGCAACGGTTTTGTAATGAAATCCCAAACATCTGACAGCAAACCGTATGGGTTCAAGATCAACGCTTCATACAAAGTGGCTGTTCTTGGTGCTTCCGGAGGGATTGGTCAGCCTTTGTCGCTTCTCATCAAGATGTCTCCGTTAGTCTCAACGCTCCACCTTTACGACATTGCCAATGTCAAGGGAGTCGCTGCTGATTTGAGTCACTGCAACACACCCTCTCAGGTTCGTGATTTCACCGGACCGTCTGAGTTGGCGGACTGTTTGAAGGATGTCAATGTTGTGGTTATCCCTGCTGGTGTGCCGAGGAAGCCTGGTATGACCCGAGATGACCTCTTTAACATCAATGCCGGCATAGTGAAAACACTAGTTGAGGCTGTTGCTGATAACTGTCCTAATGCCTTCATCCACATTATCAGCAACCCGGTTAACTCTACCGTACCAATTGCTGCTGAAGTGTTGAAAAAGAAAGGCGTCTATGATCCCAAGAAGCTTTTCGGTGTCACCACGTTGGATGTTGTGAGAGCAAACACTTTTATTGCTCAGAAAAAGAACCTTAAGCTCATAGATGTGGATGTTCCAGTCATTGGTGGCCATGCTGGAATCACTATTCTGCCTCTTCTCTCAAAGACTAAACCCTCTGTCAACTTCACTGATGAAGAAATCCAACAACTTACTGTTAGGATCCAGAACGCTGGGACTGAGGTTGTGGATGCTAAGGCAGGTGCAGGTTCAGCTACTTTGTCAATGGCATATGCTGCAGCAAGATTTGTTGAGTCATCTCTTCGTGCTCTTGATGGAGATGGAGACGTTTACGAGTGCTCGTTTGTGGAGTCAACTCTGACGGATCTTCCTTTCTTTGCATCACGGATCAAGCTCGGGAAGAACGGACTTGAAGCTGTGATCGAGTCTGACCTCCAAGGGCTGACTGAGTATGAGCAGAAGGCATTAGAAGCTCTAAAGACAGAACTCAAAGCCAGCATCGAGAAGGGTATTGCATTTGCAAACAAACCTGCTAACTAGATCTCTTGATTTCATCTGAAAAACATGCTTCATTCAAGAGGATAACTTTTTCTTCTGATCATTTTGAGTTTTGTTTTAATCTTTTTTTGCATCCGGCAGAAGACATTTCTTGTTGTAGAATAAAGAATGTATCAGCTTCAGTTTGAAGATTTTGATACATGACATTGAAGCAGATTATGAATCATAAGTCATTACATGAGCAAGACCCACCTTTAAAATGATGAAAACAGGATAGGTCTCTTAATGATCATATACAAACTTTGCCATATTATGACCATCAACACAAGTTCTGAGATTTAGCTGCAAAAATCATGATGAAAGCTTTTATGAGAATCATCACCAAAAGTCATTACAGGAGCAAAACCCACCTTTAAAATGATGGAAACGGGAACGATCTCTAACGATCACGACGCGATCATAAACATTAGATACAAACTTTGCAAAATTATGGCAATCAACACAAGTTCTGAGGTTTTTAGTCACTCTAATGGTTGTCCCTGGTGGAGTCACGAGAATACCAAAGGCAATAGCTAGCTTCTCGCTATGGTATGTCAACGCATTTCCCTTTTCTTCTTCTGAATCCAGATTGTGCAGTTCCGATGCGATTTCCGCCACATAACCCGCAATCTTCAGCTGCTGATTGATTTCCGCCAGCATTTTATAGATTTCTTCCTTCCGCGGATGCGAAACATCGTCAACAATAAACTCATGAACGCTTCCTTGTAGCTCGAATGCACTGCATCCGGGTTTTGTATGGATTTTTTTCTCCTTCATCAACGAACGTAATTCTGTCACTTTCTCCCATTTCCCAACCGAAGAGTATGTGTTGAGTAACAGAACGTAATCTCCAGCTTCTTCGGCTTTGAGTTCGATAAGATGAGAGATCACACGTTCCCCAAGTTCCACATTTCCTTGGACTCTACAAGCCCCGAGCAGCGTACGCCATATGGTGGAGTCCGGCTTCATCTCCATTGACTGTACAAGACTGTAGGCTTTGTCGAGTAGACGGGCACGTCCCAAGAGGTCAACGATGCATCCATAGTGATGTAAATTTGGCTTCACCTCAAACTCGCCGCTCCTTAGTCTATCGAAAAACATCATTCCTTCATCGACCAACCCGGAATGGCTACACGCAGACAGTAAACCTGTGAGTGTCTGTTCCTCTGGAGAGATTCCAAACTTCAACATTTCGTTGAAAGCTTCAATGGCTTCTTTTCCGAGTCCGTTCATGGCTAAGCCCGAGATCATAGCCGTCCATGAGACCACGTTTTTTTCCCGCATTCGACCAAAGACCTCGTAAGCCTTATCCATAGACCCGCATCGTGAGTACATCGAAACAAGTGTGTTGCTCAAGTTCAAAGCACCACCTAGCCCGTTTTGATCGATAAAAACATGAACTTGTTTACCGAAATCCAACGCGCCCAAGTTGGCGCAAGCTTGTAGAGCCAATAAACATGTTACACCGTCTGGTTTTACACAGCCATCGACCTCGTTCACCATCTTATCAAACAAAAACAGAACGTCTCGCGTACGTTTGTTCCGCAGGTAACACGAAAGCAGCACGTTCCAAGAAACGGTATCTCTCTCGGGCATTTCGTCGAACACTTTACAGGCGTAAGTGCTGTTTTCACAGGTGGAGTAGAGATCCATCAGAGTCGTCAAGAGAAGACTGTCCGAGAGAAACCCATCACTGAAAATCTTCCCGTGAATCTGCAAACCACCGAGTAAGTCACCTGACTTGATGCAACACTTGAGGGCGAAAGACGACGAGAGCGGGTTAGCGGGACGAGAGCTTTTCCGTCGTCTCAGAGCTCGGAACAAGCGAAACCCTTCACCGGGAGTTTCGCTGACGGAGAAAGCTCTGATCATGGTGTTGCAGTGAGAGACACTTGGGTTACTCCTCTGGGAGAAAACCCGTCGGGAGTAATCGATGTCACGGGGAACGAGAGAGAGAGCGAGACGGGAGAGGAAGTGGTGGAAAACGTCAGAGTTTCTGATCAAGGAAGTGCGGAGTAAGACGGCGTGAATCTGCCGGAGATGTAGTTTCCCGGTAGAAGATACGATCAGAGAAATCAGGTGATCGTCGCTGCTGCTCATGGACCTTAACATTTCTTGAAAACGATGAAATTAATCGTTTGGTATCTTTCGTATTCGTAATTTATTTTTTATTTTCTAAATTTTTGCTGACTTGTTCCCTGAAAAGTTTAATACCATTTTTCAAATATCATCCTTTTGATTCCCTCCGTTTTATTTTGTTTTGCGCAAACCTTAATTTTCATTCACTTTATTTACGCTACAACGAATCCAAATTGAGAGAAAATTCACGGCAGACCCGAATAAAAGTAACTTAATCACTTTACATTGTGACGTTGAAAGATTTCTCTTACCACCAAATCTCATCGAAACAATCTCCGTTGCATCTTCTGTCTCGAGAAGAATTCCCTCCATCTTTATTTTTAAGTAATTCTTGATACAATTTTCTCGATTTTAGGTCTTCGATTTCTACCACTTCCTATGTAATTTGGTGAGTACTACGCTGAAATTAGTATTAGAAATTCTCATTTGTGTTGGATATGGATTCAAGAAATAAGATGTAATCTGTGTGTTTGTTATTCATCGATGTACAATAGTATATATACATTCCTATATCTGATGGGCTCGTATATAATAGCCCAATACCCCCCCTCAAGTTGGTGGTACGTAATTCCGAACACCTAACTTGGACAACAAATAATCAAATGTCGGTCTAGGTAAAGACTTAGTAAAAAGATCTGCAACTTGTTCTTTCGTCGATACATGTTCGGTGGTGATGAGACCGTCTTGCACAGCATCTCGGACTTGATGGCAATCAGATTCAATGTGTTTCGTTCTTTCATGAAACACGGGGTTTGCGGCAATGTGAATGGCGGCTTGACTGTCACAATAAAGCTGCATCGGATGAGGGTGATCGAACCCCAAATCTTGAAGAAGTGCTTTGAGCCATTTTAGTTCTTTAAGAGTGTACGCCATGGCACGATATTCTGCCTCAGCTGATGAGCAAGACACTGTAGTTTGTTTCTTCGTCTTCCACGAGATAGGTGAGTTGCCTAAGTAGACAATGTAGGCCGAGAGTGATCTTCTGGTGAGGGGACAAGCAGCCCAATCCGAGTCACAGTAAGCGGTCACGGTAAGGTCACTATCGGACCTAAGAAGAATCCCTTGTGCCGGAGATCCTTTGAGATATCGAACAAGCCGCTGGGCAGCCTCCCAATGAGCAACCAGAGGAGCTTGCATGAACTGAGAAAGAATGTGAACGGCATAGCTCAAATCTGGTCGTGTCAAGGTCAAATAGATGAAACGCCCAACAAGTCGCCGGTAACGTTCTGGGTTATCGAACTCGGGACCCGTGGCTGAGGCAAGCTTATGGTTAAGTTCCATCGGAACGAGAGAGGGTTTTGCTCCCAATAGCCCAGCTTCAGCAATGATGTCGAGAGCGTACTTACGTTGAGAAAGACAGAAACCATCCGACCCACGAGATACTTCGATACCCAAAAAATATTTCAACCTCCCTAGATCCTTCATATGAAAACACTTATTAAGTTGAATTTTGAATCGTTGAATGACGTCCAGATTATTGCCTGCGACCACAAAATCATCCACGTAGACGAGAACGTGTAATATGTTTCCTCCTTGGATACTAGAAAACAATGAGTAGTCTTGATAGCTTTGGCGAAATCCGAGCTGTTTGAGGGCGGTGGAGAGCTTAGCAAACCAACAACGAGGAGCTTGTTTTAAGCCATATAAAGATTTACGAAGACGACACACTTTATTCGGATCCGATGATTGAAATCCAGGTGGAAGTTTCATATAGACCTCCTCTTTAAGATCGCCATGTAAGAATGCATTATGGACATCCATTTGATGCACCTCCCAATCCTTTGCAGCTGCGACACTAAGAAGATAACGAACTGTTGTCATCTTAGCGACAGGAGCAAAAGTCTCATTAAAATCGGTTCCCTCTTTCTGTCGATTTCCCATCACCACTAGACGAGCTTTATGTCGTTCTAAGGTTCCATCGGCGTTGAACTTCAGTTTATAAACCCATTTACTACCAATGGCCTTCTTGCCGGGAGGTAAGTCCGTGATATCCCATGTATGGTTGGCCTCGAGTGCAACTATTTCTTTTTGCATAGCTTCACACCACTATTTGATCTTGACCGCGTCGTGAAAATGGCTCGGTTCTGTGCTGTCAAGAACAGCAGCCATAAAAGCAATATGGTTTGCCGAGAAACCAGAATCAGTAAGATACTTAGTGATGGGATAGAGAACTGTACCAGAAACCGTTGACGAAGAGTTTGAATCGGAGAGACCGGGTGAGAGAGCGAAGGAGGAGTGAGAGTGTACATGTTTAGTGACGAAGTCTTTGAGTAGTATCGAGGGACGCTTCTCACGATGACCACGTCCCAAAACTTCAGGTAAGGCCGGAGACGGTGGCTCATCAATCGAATCCGATACATGAAGCGTAATTGAGTCAACGGCTGCGACGGGCGTAGGCGGTAGCGTAATTTCAGTGACGACCAGGTCGGTAGGTGCTTCCACTAACGGCGTAGGGTTAGAAACACCAGCCGGTGGTAAGACCCAATCATCATCCACGACATCAGCAATGGGATGCGGAAGAGTCGGTAGTTGCTGATCCGAGGAGTGAAAGGGAAACACATCTTCGTGAAAGTGAACATCTCGGGAAACAAAGAATTGTTCTTTTTCGAGATCATAAAGGCGCCATCCCTTTTTCCCGTAGGGATAGCCCATGAACACGCATTTGCGACTTCGTGTACCAAATTTATCTTTGTCGCGAGCGCGATGGTGAGCATAGCATAGACACCCAAATGTACGGATCATGTCATACGATGGACAACTTCCAAAGAGAAGTTCATACGGAGTTTTCCCTTTCAAGATTGACGAGGGCGTGCGATTAATCAAATGCGTTGCTGTGAGAATGCTTTCTCCCCAAAATTTGATAGGTAGGTGACCTTGAAAAAGACAAGCGCGCGCAACGTTGAGGATGTGGCGATGTTTTCGTTCAACACGTCCATTTTGTTTAGGGGTATCGATACAAGAAGTCTGATGTAAGATGCCGTGCTCTTGAAAATATGGAGTAAGACACATAAATTCTGTCCCATTGTCGCTACGAAAAGCTTTGACTTGTTTTCCGAATTGTCTATCGGACATGGCCCAGAAATTACGAATCAAGGTAGAGACTTCAGATTTTGTAGTCATAAGATATGTCCAAACGGAGCGAGAGTAATCATCGACTACGGTGAGGAAATAAACAGCTCCACAAGTTGAGGGGATTCGATAGGGACCCCATACATCGCCATGTATAAGTGAAAAACAATCCAAAGCTTTATTAATGCTATCTTTAAAAACTTCTCGTGTTTGTTTAGCACGAGAACAAATCTCACAACTCTTGATCTCTCCAACATCACTAGGAGATTGACCACATTCTGGTAAAGAAACTAAAACACTAGAAGAAGGGTGTCCTAGTCTACGATGCCACAAGGCTCCGGAGGATGGAGTTGTCTTCGAAGCTTTGTTGACATGTGCAGCCAAGACCCCACTAAAATAGTACACTCCCTCACGCTCTTCACCCGCTCCAATCAAAGTCCTCGAAAAACGGTCCTGCAAGAAACACAAAGTATCAGTAAAGATGGCAATGCAGCCTGTTTGTCGTAACAATTTGGAGACATAAATCAATGTGCAATCAAAATCTGGGACAAAGAGAACGTCATTAAGCGTATAGGCGGAGCTTAGAGAGAGTGAACCACGCTTTGTGGCGCGAGAGTGATTCCCATCGGGGAATGTTACAGCAGAAGGAACAATATCCATCACGTCCACCAAAAGAGAAATATCTCCAGTCATATGGTGTGAGGCTCCTGTATCAATAATAACGTCGGTAAGATGTGTTTTACCAGACAATTTTTCAGAAGTCGTGTTGGAGCGTTGAGCTTGAAGAAGCTGGATTAGGTGAGCAATCTGATCGTTCCCATTGTCACCTTCCGTTGTAACCCAAGCATTGTTTGCTCTTCCCCTTCCACGGCCTCCACGTGCAGGTCGACCTCCACGCTGAACCGATTTAGGAACGACAGTGGCGTTGTCGGGCCGAGCACCGCGATTTTGGTCGTAGTACCATTCCGGATAGCCGTGAACTAAGAAACACTCTGTCACCTCGTGTCCTTGGCGATGAAAATGAGTGCAAGAGAGACTCGAGCGATCACGGAATCGCCGCGTGGAGATGGCAGCAACGTGTTGTGGTGGTGCTGACTTCACGGTGAATCCAATGGATTCGGTTTTGGCAGTGTCTTTTGAGCGAGCAATATTGAGATTTTGTTCTTCTCGAATCAACCTTGAATACACTTGATTGAGACTCGGAAGGGGATCTTCACCGGTGATCGTCGAACGGATGTTGCTGAAGCGAGGAAGGTCAAGTCCAAAGAGGAATTGATGAACTTGATCATCCTCTCGTTCCTTGGCGATATCGGCAGCTGCGTCGCACTTGCAAACGCGACCTGTTTTGTAATTCTGAAGTTCTTCCCATAGTTTGGACAATCGTCCATAATACTCCAAGATTGATTGTCCATCCTGTTTACACAATGCGATTGCATCTTTGAGAACTTGCTTGCGTACACTGTTTCCGACAGAGAACCTAATACGCAAAGTTTCCCAAAGGCTCGAAGCTTCAGCGACGAACGAGACGGTGGAGCGAATCTTCGGGTCAATGGCAGTACGAATCCAACCGATAATCATTGAATTAGCGGCGAGCCACATACTCAACGCAGGGTCGGTTTCAGGTTTCGTGATGGATCCATCAATGAAACCGAGCTTCTGTTTAGCTTGAAGGGAGTTCCTCAGCTCAGTAGCCCATTCAGGGTAATTGTCTTCTCTTAAGATGACAAAAGAAATCAAGACACCAGGGTTATCCGATGCGTTTAGCGAATACAGATTAGGTGCAGAGGTAGAGGTAGTCGCGGCGGTGATATCGGCAGACATTATGTCTTCACGGCGGCGATGAAGAACCGAAGAGAGAAAGAAAAAAAAAACGGCGGCGGCGGAGTTATAAGATATCGGCGGCGGCGGTTTTAGTAGGTCAAAGGATTTTGACTCTATGATACCATGAAATAAGATGTAATCTGTGTGTTTATTATTCATCGATGTACAATAGTATATATACATTCCTATATCTGATGGGCTCGTATATAATAGCCCAATAATTCACATTCACATTTCTCATTAGAAATTACGATAAGTTTTAACCATCACAAAGACATTCGGTTATATCAATGGAACACTAAATGCATTATGTGATCTAGTCTTATGTTTTTCATTCCATGCGATTTCTTTAACGTATGTGCCAAGGAACAAATTATAACGTTAACAAGTAATTTAGTAGTGTTATAAGTATATCTTATCGTAACATGAATTTTATGTTCTTTTTAAATATTGAAAAAGAGTTCAAAAGTAAGAGTTTATAATATTAGATTCGATTACAACTAAACTTTATATGAAGCTGTAGAAAATTGTTCAACGAAAATGATCGGAACAAAAAAGGTTACCAACATAGTCTTTATTCTTATAAGTAGAGATCTTGTTATTAGGTAAAAGATTACTTTAAAAATATATATCTGGAGTGAAATTTGCAATAATCAAATTAATCCAACTAATAAAACCAAACCAAATCAAAACCGAAAGTTTTTTTAAAGTGCTAAGTACTGCTAACCATACAGATTTTTAGATTTAACCGAAATCGAGCAAAATCTCTACCTAAAAAAGCCAATTAACTACGGCCATATGAATCGTTGGAAGAATAAAATTATGTCGCTGAAATCAATTAGCGATGGATTAGCTACATATTTTGCTCTTTTCGAATTTCTCATCGTTAAAAATTCTCTTTAATTCATCGCTGAATTTAATAGTAATTATTTGATAGCTATTATCTTAGTATATAAAGCTGAATCCTTCAACGTGAGCGTGACACGTAGGCAAAATTATAACTCAGGAGATCGTGACATTTGTCACGGTTATTAATTTAGATATTGACATGTGTCAATTTAATTAAAAATATAAAAATGAATTAAAATAAAAAAAAAGCACTGGTTAAACTAAAAAAAGGAAAAAAAAACAATCTATATATAAAAAGAAACTTAAAATCTTAATATAACCACGAAAGAAAACATTAAAAAAGAAAAAAAATACATAAAAATGAAACTAATAATAAGTACGACAATAAAAAAAAACTAGCAAAAAAAAGGAACCACGAAAGTAAACATAAAAAAAGAAAAAAGAACATAAAAAGAAAACTAATAATAAAACTACAATAGAAAAAAAGGAAATTAGCAAAAAAAAAAAGAAACTTAAAAAAAGGAAACTTAAAAAAAAAATTGACAAAAAAAAATCTATATATATAAAAGAGAATGTTTCAAAGTTAGTAACTCGCAAGATCACGACACGTGTCGAGTTAATCTATCAGAGTTTGACACATGTTTAATAAATTTTCAACTATATTATGAAATGTATTTGGTAAATTTCCAATTATAGTTTAACACATAATAATAACAATAAAAGTAAAATTTATAATCGAATCCTATCCTAAAAAGAAAAAGGAATTTTTTTTATAATCCATTCATAATCCTCAAAGTAAAAGGAAAAGAAAAATATTAGTTATGTTTAGATTAAGGAAAATAAACAAAAATTATAAATAAAAGCAAATGTTTTTTAAAAAAGGAAAACCTATATTACATATTAGAATAAGAAAATTAAAATATTCATAACAATCCTAAAAAGAAAAATAATAAATGCCAAAAAAAAAAATTAAAAGGAAAAATCATATTTCAATTTAGAATAAAAAAATTTATAATCGATTCACAATTCTCAAAGTAAAAGGAAAAGAAAAATAGTAGTTATGTTTAGATTAAAGAAATTAAACAAAAATTATAAATAAAAGCAAATGTTTTTTTTAAAAAGAAAATCTATATTACATTTTAGAATAAGAAAATTAAACTATATATAACAATCCTAAAAAGAAAAAGGATAAAAGCCAAAAACATTTTAAAAAGGTGGGCGCTTTAGGCGCTTGCAGAAAGTCGCACAATTTTTTCTCGTAAGAGTACAGTCCTTCGTTGTTCCAAAACAGTAAAAACATCTTTGTGTTTTGCTAAGGTTGCATTCTACGTGCATGCAAAGTTTTGGATCTAAACGGGAGTTCTCCCTTTTAACTACACGTTTATATGTTACAAAATTTGAAAATCAGAATGATAATATATGCATGTTTTTCGAAAATGCCTAATCTCCTGGTTTATAAACTCTTAGGCGGGTGCAGTGGCGGAGCCATAAATATTTTCTAATGGGGTCAATATATATTAAAATTATTTATTTAAAATAAAAGTAAAAATTATATTTGTTAAAATAAATTTAGATATTTTAGGTACTCTTATTAACTATCTTTAACTGTCACTATTGTTAAAAAGAATAAATTAAAAATAAGACCAATTGTCTAAAATAGCACACTTCTAATATGTATTTTAAGAAATATTATTTTTTTTGTATAAAATAATCTGATGTTGTTCATCATTTTCTATTTTAAATTTGTTTTCTAAAATTTTGGTGAAAGAAAAACGATGACGTATTTTTCTAAAAATATTTATACATCTAAATGTATAAATATTTTGTAGGTGAAATATATTAACAATTAATAGGTAACAAAAATCAGAAGCAGTTGCAAAAAAATGTAGTCATAATAGCAAGAAAAAGACGAAGGTGTTAGAGATGCATAAACATATCAAAAACAATAAAAGGGCATATAGTTAAATGAAAAAGAAAAATATCATAAGGGTGCAAAAACAAGATTTGAACTAAGGTCACGGGGGTCATACTTACGTGTCTCGAATCAAATCATCTATAAAACATCAATTAAGTAGCTATGCAAACAAAATTTAATAAAAGTCATAGGGTCAATATATTGACCCCCTCCTCATAAGCTAGTTCTGCCGTTGGGCGGGTATATTTAATATAGTATTTAGAATGATTTGTATTAAAATCACAAATCCTATGTTATTCAAACATGAATTTTAAAATCAAAATTCTATGTTATTGAACTAGTGATTTATAAATGAACATTCACATTTACTGTTTTTGGAAATATATTACGTAGTGAATTTTAGAAATCTTTTAGGGGGTGTATTCAATCTAGCATGTAGAGTTCTATTAAAATCACAAATCCTATGTTATTCAAACATGAATTTTAAAAAATCTTTTAAAATCTCATGTTATTGAACTAGTGATTTCTAAATGAACCTTCAAATACACTGTTATTAGAAATATTTTAAGTAGTGAGTTTTAATGGATTTTTAGTGATTTGGAGATGTGTTGGTGGAGTTTCTTAGTTAAAAAAATAAAAATCCAAATCTCATAGTTTTATGTGAGATTTCATAGTTATTTAAAAACAAATCATAACAACTTTCCTAATTCACTCAAATCATCTAAAAACTCACTAAAACTCAAATCTTTCCAAATTCTCCTAAATATTAGATTGAATACACCCTCTTTAGTGATTTGAAGATGTTTTGGTGGATTTTCGTAGTTAAAAATATAAAAATACAAATCTTATGGTTTTATGTGAGATTTCATAGAATTCAAAAAACAAATCATAACAAATTAACTAATTCACTCAAATCATCTAAAAACTCATTAAAACTCAAATCATTTCAAATCCTCCCAAATGTTAGATTGAATACACTCCCGCGTTAAAAACGGAAACAACAATGTTAAAAAAAGTTTACACACAACAGGTTCTTAATGATAGGTTACGCCTTCACCGTTGATAACTTGTCCTATGCGATATGCAACATAGTTGCCATTCTCAGCTTCTCCTAATATTCTCAAAGCCGCTCCCGGACTGACCACCATAACCATCCCAATTCCCAAATTAAACGTCATTTTCATCTCACTGTCTTCTACACTCCCATACTATATAATAACAAAAAAAAAAAAAACAATCAGACATTCTAAAGTATAGTAAGACTTTTATAAATTAATAACGCCGGAGCCATGATACTTTATTAATAAATGACGATATTAATTTATAGAGAGATTAGTTGGATCGAAAACTATTAATTTATAGTGAGATTAGTTGGATCGAAAACTTAATTCAGGATAGGAAAAATTAATGATTTGATCAAGTATTAATTTAGAGAGGTATAACCAGGGGCGGACATACGTTGTACGTACCTATGGCACGTGCTACATACTATTTTTTTTTTCTTTGGTTGTTAAATATAATCCAAAATTGCAAAAGTCCAAATTAGTCTATATTTGATATTATGTCGACCAATGACCACCGCCACGCATAATCATCATCTATTTTGTTTGTTCTCTGAGACGTTACTTTATTTATTTTTGGTCAGGATTTGTGATCGTGAGTGCTGTGCTATGAGTATGTTAATGTTACAGTAATTACTTTGAAACTAATTTATTTTATATGTTGAAAATTTTGATTCATCATTCCTATTATTCCCATAAAAAAACCATATGAATTCATGTATAAATAAACTTAGATTTTTTTTTCTTGTTATAGTTGATAGATTTTTGGGAAATAATTTAAAATAGAAATATAATTATTTTTTTAAGAACTAGTCTCATAATTAATTAAATTATGTATTGAGTGTACCAAAAATTTTATTGTATTTTTTTATAACATGATAAATGAGGTAGTGATAAAAAGATTCTAAAATATAGAAAATGGTAGAGTAATTTTCTATAACTTTTTAAATATTTTGTTGTTGTTTGGTCTTACACTTTTTTTTTATCAGTATTATATTTTTTAATATAAAAAATTATGTGCTCCATACTAAATATATTCCTGGATCCGCCCCTGTGTATAACCATTGTTTTGTTCATGTTATCTATGATTCTCTAATTACTTTTTTGATAAAACTGAACAAAGGTGGAAGTTCCCAAGCATCAGTGTGAATAAAGCACCCAAACCATCCAGTAATTCGGGGAATGTTGTCGGTGAAACCTCCGCCTGTTATATGAGCTATCCCCTTCACTCCTCCTTTGTTGATTATGTCAAGTACCTGTGAATGTGAATAGTTATGGGATTGTTACAAATTTGATAATAAATTTTTTGTTACAAGCAAACAAACAAACCTGTTTCACATAAATGACAGTAGGTGCCATTAGAGCTTCACCAAGGGGCAAGAGCAGTTGATCTTTCAGAGAAATACCGCTTTGAGCCACTACCCTGAAACGATTCTATTGAATACAGTCAATATAGTTTAATAGTGCCAATTAACCTCAGATTATCACAAACATATACCTTCTTACTAAAGAAAAACCATTGGAATGAAGTCCGCTAGAAGGAAGACCAATAAGAACATCTCCAGCCACTATGTTTTTCCCGTCTATAATAGAATCTTTCTTCACTATGCCTAGTGCACACCCAACGAGATCGTATTCGCCCTCAGCGAAAAAGCCAGGCATCTTTGCGGTTTAAAACAACCAAAAATCAAAACAATTTTTTTAGCAATTGTATCAAGAGCTCGAATTGGGTCTAACTCTAAGAAATACCTCTCCTCCTATGAGGCCATACTTACAGCCGGATTGCTGACAACCATCAACAATCCCTTTAATGACCTACAAACCTGAGGCAAATCCAGAAGTTATTTTTATTTGGGGGGGGGCACAACTCAATAGAGCAAAAACAATCTCTATAATATTATTTAAGAAGACATTTTTAAAAATGAACTTTGTTTTGTAATTTATTACATGAAATGCCATTACAAATAATAAAGAATAATTGAAATAGGAAATGATATAATAGTCTTTTATAATTATTGATTAGAATATATGGAAAGTATATATTTTACATTAAAGATGTTATTTATTATTTAATTTCTTAATTATTTTTAATACTATATATTTTAAAATAATAATCAATTCATATTCAAAATTTTGCTATTACAAATGAATTCAAAGAAAAAAATTCTATTCAAAATCTTGCTAAATTTTTCACTATAATTAATTATATTTTATTTGAATATATATCAAAACAAAAGTTGAAAAATATTTTACTAATTTTATAAAAAGTTAGACAAAAGAAAACTATATTTTTTCTAAGAGTTCGTAGACTAACCACAAAAACTAGACTTATTAACGGTGCATATTAGAGTTATGTTTTCAAGATTATAAGTTTTTTGCGGGTTAGCCCGAATAATATTTTAGTTCACTGCAAAACGGGTTAAATAGATAAATTATTACAAATTGACACATTTATCTATAATTATTAGTTAGCTATTTTTTAAAATTCTGATAAAAGCAATTTTATTAAATTTCAAAACAATTTCTCTAAAAAAAATTACTCCGCGCTATAATTAGCGCGGGTTAAATCCTAGTTTTTATTTTATTTTAGTGGATGCATTATAAAAATTAGTTTCAAATTACATTAAGTTTTTAAAAACAACTGGATGCACATGCACCCCTTGTTACCACCCTACATCCGCCACTACTAGTAGTCTACTACAGACAAATCATAATGTTTGTTCTAACATCAAGATCAATATCAACTCCCTAAAGCAAGAAAGGTCAAATATCATAAGACTGTTACCAAGTGGATTCCAACGTTTTCATGAATTCCTAATGAGATATATTGGGGCTTTATATTATATGGGCTTGGTTGGACTTAATTAAGGCTTAGGTCAAATATCATAAGACTGTGTATATATATGTGTAAAAGCTGTCATGTGAATACAACAAAGAATTTCCCAGAATCGTATTTCCTTCGTGCGCGATTCTGACATGGTATCAGAGCTATAAGGGTTTGAGATTGGATTATTATCGAATATGCGACGATACATATTCGGAAAGCTTAGTTTTTTGTTGACGAAGAGTAATGGAGTCGCTGAAATTGAATGGTATGAAGAAAGATGGGGCAGCGAAATGCGCTCTTGATGTTGTGAGAGACGGAGCTGCGGAAAGCACTCCTTTAAAAGAACAGATAAATTGCAGTGGAAGCGCAAGGAGATTTGTAAGTCGAGATTGTGTATGTTCTTATTGTTCCAAGTATGGTCATGATGTGTGGTCATGTTATCAATTATTTGGTTATCCTGTTTGGTGGATGGAGAAGTACAGAGGATGCAGAAGTGTTGCAGGAGATGACCATGAGAATCGTGATTGTAGTGGTTATGGAAAAACCACGGTTGCACACAAGAAACGTGTGTTACACACAGATCCCTCACGTGTCTTTAGTGAAGAACAATTGAAGACATTGCAATCAATGTTTAACAGAAGGAAAATCGTGAAAGAGCAAGCTCTCTCAACTATATCACATGTATTCAGCAAGGAGCAATTAAGGAATTTACAAGCAATGTTCACCACGGGAAAAATTGGTACAACGGAGACGTCGTTGTATGTTTGTGGGGTATCCGTATGGACAAAAAGGATGGTGTGTGTATGACTTAGACAGGAATGTAGTCCTCGTATCTCGTGATGTTGTTTTCTCAGAAGATAAGTTTTCGTATGCTTCGGTGTCTTCTTCGGGTTATAATGATATTGCTACTGATGTTTCAGTGACACAAGCTAAGGTTGGAGTAGGTGTGACACCCGATGAGGATGTTGCAGAGATAGTGCCTGCAGTTGTAACACAGACGGAGCATGTGTCACATACGACGCCTGCAGAAGTTACACAGGCGACAGATGTGTGTAACACAGAACCTGCAGTACACACATAAGTTGCGGAAGCTACACATGAGACAGATGTGTGTAACACAGAACCTGCAGTAGTTGCAGAGGCAGAAAATGGGTCATCCAGCGTCCCTGCATCAGTCACATATGATGCGATGGTTATAGGAGTTGCAGAAAGTGGAGGTACAGACGTGATTGGACATGCACCTCTTGGTCGTGGTCATCGAGAAAAAAGAAAATCTGTGAAGCTTGATGGTTTTGTGACAAATTGTGTTAAACATGATATTATGAGTGGTGTTATGGTTGCTCCTACAACCACCTCGCAGTATTCTCTTAAGAACTTTGTTGATTACGCTAATTTCTCTCATGCACACATAGTTTTTCTAGCTTCCATATATGCTGATCGTATACCACGTTCGTACGCGGAAGCGGTTGCTGATGAACGATGGTGTGCTGCTATACGAGAAGAAATCTCTGCACAAGAAAAGAATCATACATGAGATTTGGAGTCACTTCCGTCGGGCAAGAAGGCTATTGGATGTAAGTGGGTGCTTACAATTAAATATCGAGCAGACGGATCAGTAGAGAGGTATAAAACCAGATTAGTAGCGCTTGGCAACAGACAAGTGGAAGGTTTGGATTATAAAGATACATTTGCTCCTGTTGCCAAGATGGGCACCGTGCGTACTCTTCTCCAAGTTGTTGTGGCTAAGAGTTGGGAGCTTCACCAAATGGATGTTCATCATGCATTTCTTCATGGTGATCTTGAGGAGGAAGTGTATATGCGTCTTCCACATGGATTTCGTGGCAGCTCTCGTGGAACTGTGTGTCGTATTAGGAAGTCGTTGTATGGTCTCAAACAGGCTCCTCGTTGTTGGTTTGCGAAGCTTGGAGCTGCTTTAAAACAATATGGATTTCGACAATCCAAGTCGGATTATTCACTCTTCACATTTCAGAAAGGTGATGTGTACTTGGTGGTTTTGGTTTATGTGGATGATCTTATTGTCTCTGGGAATGATGGTTCAGGTATTCAACAGTTTAATACATACTTGTCTACTTGCTTTCATATGAAGGACCTTGGCGCTTTGAAATATTTTTTGGGTATTGAAGTTGCCCATAGTTCGAAGGGTATCTACTTAAGTCAACGGAAGTATGCTCTCGATATTATCTCAGAGGCCGGCTTACTTGGGGCTAAACCGGTAAACTTTCCTCTCGATCAAAATCATAGATTGGCACTAGCTGATAGTGATTTGCTTACGGATCCTGAGAGTTATCGTCGTCTTGTTGGTCGCTTGGTGTATCTTGTTGTTACTCGTCCGGATCTCACATATGCAGTTCACATTCTTTCACAGTTTTTCCAAGCTCCTCGTCTCGAACATTGGGATGCTGCAATTCGTGTAGTGAGATATCTCAAAGCGAATCCTGGCCAAGGTATTCTTCTTCGAGCTGATTGCGATTTTCATGTCTATGGTTGGTGTGATTCCGACTGGGCTGGTTGTCCTGTGACGCGAAGGTCCCTTACTGGGTGGTTTGTTCAGCTTGGTACTTCACCCATTTCTTGGAAGACAAAGAAACAAAAGACTGTCTCACTTTCTTCTGCAGAAGCGGAATATCGGGCTATGAGAATGCTTCTTGCCGAGTTGATAAGCATTAAAGCTCTTTTGACCGATCTTGGTGTACATCACACAAGTCCGATGAGTATCATCTTTGAAAATATTTGTTCACGAAACCTACACAAGAAAACAAAAAAAATATGATAAATCAGCCTCTAAAATCGATAACCAAAGGATTAGGCTATTAGCTACATATTTTGTTCCTTTATGCATTTAGTAAAAGCTAAATTGGCCACAAAATGTTCTTTTATTGGTTTTAAAGTTAAAGACAAATTAAAAACATTTTGCAATAGTGATCTATTAGGGAAAGTATTTCCAACGGGTTTGATAACGGACAATATTTGAGAGGCTTTTTCATTAAAATCACTAAATCCTTTTAATTATGTACTATATATGTTACTAGGGGTTATCCCGCACTACGCGCGGGGTGTGTCCATAAAAAAATATTATATATATAATTTTTTATACCACTGTTTGAGAAAAAAGTTTATAATATTTTGTCTGTTTACTAATATTTGGTTTTATAATTATTTTTTATTGTCAGCTTTTGACGTTTGTGAAATGTTATATTTTTACACCATCTTGTTTGTGATTTTTTGTTTTTTTTCTATGATTATTTCTTAGATGGTCGATCTGTTTTTTTTTTTTTAATTTTTCTTTGTAGGACCTGTATTGTGCATATATATATATTTTTTTAATCTTGTAGTTAGTATTTTCTACATTTTTTTTATTAAATTGATATGAAAAGCTTTATATTTTTATACTGTTATCATTTTCTTTGCATGTATATATGTTGTCTACCATGTCATGTTCAATTATACAATAACATTTAATATTAAAATATAATATATGTGGAGATCCTTTGGTTGTAGTTATTTTGCATGGTAAAAAACAACATTAATAATTTTCTGTCATTCAGGAGTTGAATCGATGACCTCATATTTTCAATTACTTGTTTTTAATAGAGAAATTGCAGGAGATGGTAGTCGATAATACAGAAATTAGTTACGCCCTTTTTCATACTGTTTAGGTGTTACTATTCGCGTGGAAAGGACCAAAAAATCCCTACTCTACACGATATCTATAGTTTATAAACGGGATTGTATAGTAGAGATGGCCCCACCTATTTTTGCGTGTGTCAGTGAACTAGAAGAGACAACATACACTTATTTTATTACTTCAGATCGGAAAAACTAGTGTCTACCAAAATATCATCCTCTCTCACCGACTATAAAACCTTTTTCAGAGATTTGTCGCCGGAATTCATCAAATATCCCCCCAGAGAGGCCGGTTGAATGAAACGACTTGTTGACCTAATCCTCCGTCGTCATACCCCAATTAGTCCTTTGTAGGCGGAATTTGAAGTGGAATTAATTGATTGTCGAGTCGAAGAATTCACCAAGGTATTCTCTTGGTTTTTGTCGACATTAATGGACTATTTTCGTGAAATTTTTGCATCGTTTGTGGAGTAGGATATGAGAAAACTAAAACAGGAGATCTTAAGAGCTAACTAAGGTACGTTTTTCAGATGACTGATTTGGATCTGCCGAGAAGAATTATCTCAGCTGGGGAAGAACCGTGGGGACTTAGAGCTACCTCTTACCAGAAAATGACCATTATACAAGACCTTTTAGCCGCTCTTGAAGACGAGGAGGTGGAATTCCTAAAAGATTCCCCATTGGGCAAACTGTTGGAAATACCCTCCAAGCCGGCTTGGTCTGGGACATTTGGGTTGTTTCTCTTATCCCGACAGCTTGATGTTAAAAGGAAGAATGAGATCTGGATTCTCTTTGCTGGAAACCCTATTAGATTTTCTATTCGGGAATTTAAAATCGTCACAGGGTTAAAATGCGGCAGATTACCCACTACAGAGACGAAGAAGAGGAAAGCCACAACATATCCATACTATGAAAAACTTTTTGGTAAGGCTGTAGATGTCACCATCGAGATGGTGATTGCAATACTAAACCGGAAACGTGGTTTAGGCAAGGAAACTCGTCTCAAGATGGCTTGCCTTGTCCTTGTTGATGGGATTCTGCTTCCTACTGTCCACTATCACCGAGTCAAAGTTGTGAAAGAGCACGCGGAAATGACAGACGACCTAGAGTCTTTCTTGGAATATCCATGGGGTAGACTGTCGTTTGACATGATGATGACATCCATCAAGGAAAGGGACCCATCTAAACTCGGAAAAGCAAACTTCGCAGTGCAAGGATTAATTGTTGCGCTACAGTTTGTTGTACTTGAAACAGTGCCCGCAATTGGTGACTGTATCAATCCATCTGGTGATGCAGAGATAGACATGGAAGACGATGATTTGTTTCCCCAACAACGCCATGCATTACAGTTAAAACTCAATCATGCTCGGGACATTGATGAGGCATGTAAGGTAACAAGGTTATTGAACAATATCGTCGATTTTAATTTTCGCTCATTATATTGTACTATGCGTTTTGTTGGTATAGTTGACTGCAAATTTAACTTATCGGACAACGATATTATGGAATTAACATAGCAATAGACGATACGTTGCTGTAATTGATGGTACTGCTTGTTAAGGTTTTGTGATATCTATATAGCATGGGAAATTGTAGGTAACTAAAACCAAGTTATCGTTGTAATTAGCTATAGGAGCTTATCCCCAAAAACTAGAAGTATAACCGAATTACCGTGTTAACATTGGAAAGAAAACCAAACTTTATTTTTTGTTTGTCTTGTTCGTGCGTCAGTTAGTGAACTAATAACTAAGGTAACTGGGATATATTTATTGATAAGTTTGTTATCCCAATAACTATGTAAAGTTCGACAGCCCTCGTTTATGTGTTTGTTTTTAGTTTACTGAATCAACTAGGCCAATTTTTCGGACCATGTTGGCTATTTTATCGTATCCCTTGTCAGTTGACGTATGAACTAGCATTTTGTTAACTGATAACAAAATCACCGCGAAACAAAATTATGGTTAAGTTGGTTATCACAATAACTATGTTAGACTTGGATAATAATGTTCATATGTAGTTGATTAAGTTAACACACTTAACACGTCAAATTTGCAGGACCATGTTTACAATATTATTCGACCAGAAGTAGAGTTTGACGACGCGGAGGAAAATCTTAGTTGGGCGGACGATGCAGTAGACCCGAAGGTGGATAACATGCTGAAACTTATATCCGAAGGATTCAAATTCAAGGGTGAAATGTTTGTGGGGGGAACTAAGCCATCGGAAATACCTGCGCCAGCAAAGTCGAGAAAAGGTCCCATTGGAAGGAATGTCGCGGGCAGGAGAATCAAAGGTAAAGAGAGAGACATTGGATCTTCAACATCAAACCCCGAAGAATCCGTGTTGATTGAATTAATTGAAGCGAAACTATGCGAGCATGATATTATCCAGCAAGAATTATTTGCTGCACAACTTGCTGAGAACAACAAGGTCCTCATTGCCTTCCTTACCAAGTGGCTGACCGACAACACAGTTATCGAAGAGCAAGTGATAAGTAGCTCACAATCCCCTAACCCAACCACTAAAGGGGAAACTCAGTCC
Source organism: Eutrema japonicum (assembly GCA_030161315.1). Lineage (NCBI taxonomy): Eukaryota > Viridiplantae > Streptophyta > Magnoliopsida > Brassicales > Brassicaceae > Eutrema > Eutrema japonicum. The sequence goes on from BSQW01000006.1 coordinate 42,459,685, forward strand.
GATGGGTCTCAGGGAAATGAGACCGCACCCGGTGACCAATGTGAAGGTGCCTGCCCTGCATCTCCTGTAAACAGCGATGTCAACCCAAATTGTGGTGCTACTGTAGAAGAAATTGTCTCATTTTACTCCGCATATAACATTCAAGTAAGGTCAAAAATCTTTACATCGCTAACCGCAAATCGCGGAAGCTAACATGTTGTCTTCTAATTTGTAAATAAACAGAATGAAAGAGGATCCATTTCAGAATTTGTAGAACCACGCCCAAACAAAATGGCGGACACAACTGGCCCCGTGAATCAAACTACGAGGGAACAGGTTAAATGAATTGTTAATATCAATAAATTATGATAGTGTAGGCGAAGACAGCTTTACTTAGTATGTCTATCCCCAAACCAGGAAGCGGAGGAGGTTGTATTCGAGGCATGCAGGTGTGATTTTATTGCCTCTGCGGACCAAGTTTTCCATCTTAATCCCTCTGCAGGTAGGCTGGACAAAAACTCTGAAGAAGAGCTTGTTCAGGTAATCTTTCTCTTAACGCTAAACAATTTAGGAAAATAGTTATCAGGATAACCATTAACTATAAATGTGTGTGGAAGATTCAACCGATTTTTGGTGTCCACAAGCCAGTCCATGGTAATATGTCGGAAGATCATGAAGGTTGTCATTTAAGTTATGGTTCTTTATTCTGTCTAGTAGTTACTTACAATATCAGGAGCCCAAGTTTAGTTTCTCTGTTTCATTAGAGCAGCTTAGTTACATGCCGTATCGCAATTTTTCCCCAGCATAAAATTTGAATCGCATCTCGGATTATCTGTTGTGAGAAGAGATCCATGGGAAATCCGTTTGAACAACAACTTGGTTATCTGTTATACATGCCGCATTAGTTGTTAACATTATTGTAGAGATAACTCCATCGTTTTTTTGGGGGTTGGTAGAACAAACAGGTGGCGAATGTCATCAATCCCCCAGAAAACATTACTGATTTCGGCACTGAAGCCATCCTAAACGAAAACATAGAAGAAGCCCTCCTCCCTGTACAGCCCATTTTTTTACACCTAGCGTTTTGGCAAATGGTTGCACAACTAACAATGTTAATAAATAATATATCGAGTCCTATTAACCAGGTCATCGATGACGAGAATGCTGTAAAAACGGGCATTCCACCTGATGCTACGAGGAAAAGCAAGCGAACGAGGACTGTTTCAACAAGACTAGATGAACGTTTCATATGTGACAAAAGGATTAAGACTCTGATTGGACAAAAAACTGCGGCGGATATTGAGAACGCACGTAAACTTGAAGAGAAGGTTCGAATCGCCATTAATAGCGTAAAAAGGTTAACATACTTCTTAGTATTACATCAATTGCATTGCCTTATCTTAGCTGCTCGCTAATTGCTGACATAATTTTGTAGATCCTTAAATCTTGGCAATTTGATTACGATATCCGTGAAAGAGATTACAGACCTGTTGGAAAGACATTCAAATACCCCAGCCAAGGTCTAAACAAAAACTAGCATTAAATTCAGACTTATAAAGTCTCTACATATTTTATTGATAAAACCCTGAACAGGTCATCGACGGGCTTCTTAAGTTTTCTCGCCACATGCTGAGGAATGACATGGAAGGTGGCGAACGACTTAGGGTTGATGTTCTTGATTCGAAGTTTGTAGCCCAGCTAACGAAACTCTATTCAAAGTTCAACAAATCTGCAATCAGAGATGCATTCCAATTCAATAAGGTGGTAGTAGACTTGCTAACGGGGGTAGATGAACCTGATCGTGTCCAGCCATATGCGGAGGCTGACTTCTTGTACCTACCATTCAACTTTGACAAGCGACACTGGGTTGCACTTGCTATAGATCTTAAAGAGAAGAAAATTGAAGTTATGGACAGCAATGTTGCCCTCATAAACGATAGCAGGCTCGTCAACGAACTGCAGCCGATTGCCACAATGCTCCCTTATCTCTTTAAACAAGTTTCTGCAAACGTCGCGATGAGCCAGATTGAGGTATCCCCTTTCTCCATTGAAAGAGTAAGTGGTATCCAGCAAGTAACCCTTCCCCCAGATGCGGGTATCTTTTCCATCTTCCTTATTCAAACGCATGCCATTGGTGGGGTAGAAGCTTGCAGAGATCTCGAGGTGGCATTACTGGAATCCGAGACGAAGAAACTTCTCTATGCGTTAATTAACCATTACTCTGTGTAGTGGTTGCCATCATTTCACCATCATTAGGCTCAAAACATATGCGGTATTGTAATGTGTATGTGTCTACTTTTCGGTTGGCCTTTGTTTCCTCCTCTCTTATCTCTATAAGTTTGTATCAGATTTATTATTTTAGGATCTGCTATATATCGTACTGCATGTTCAGACCTATAGTAATCTATATGACTATGACCTCCATTTCGATATGTTTTTGATGAACCAAAATGATGTAACTTGGTTAGCGTGTTATTTAAAGTATCTTGGTAACTCTATATTCACATTTAAAATGGGAAGCGTTCTTTGATAAACTAAAAGTGAACCAAGTGATGGTGAATTTTAATATATGTGATATCTTGGTATCTTATACCAGACACCAATTTTGGCTGCTAACCTTTCCAGGGCACGCAATTAAATTCATGCTAATGTTGTTATCAAATAACATTAGATTATTCGATAATATAAATATCAATTAATACTCTTAATATACAAAGTGCTTTATCCGTCGAATTTCTATCTCATTTGGAGTTATTCGAATAAGTTGTATTGTTCATTTTTTAGATAATTAGCTCGAATATCTCACTATCTACAAAACGTTTTTTTTAATGATAACAAATCCTTAGGTTAATGTATACCATGTTACCACTCATCCTTAACACAATCACTTGAACAACAGCATATATTAATATTATAATACAAGGATTGTTTGGGATATTACAAGGATGCATGCTGATATTACAAGGTTTGTTTCTCCATACACTAAGTTTGAGTTATGACCCAATCGGCGACTATCGCGAACACAAGGGGCATGATCAAACTTAATTTGCCATAATTAAGTGATCGATATATACACACCAAAAGGGGATCACTGGGACCAAACATCCCTTCACGCACCATTCACATCACTATAAAACACCACCGTATGAATGGACTTCAGTTGCCGCTATTCACACCAGAAAATGCTACATCACTTCACCATTTCCTTAAGGGCCCTTAAAAAACGAGAATTAATGCGGATGTAGTTAACCGAATATTGTTTGGGTCAACGGCAGCGACAATGAATATAACGATATAATGCATCAATACCGGTATTGGACCTTTACAGGTTGAGCGGTTATGACCCCGCCCACGGCATCGAGTGCATCTACGCCTGGAAACACGCTGTTTGACGAGAAAGATAACTAATCACCGAAATCAAGATAAGTAAGCTACAAACATATTTATCATAATAATATACTTAACCTTACCTTGAATTCACCGCTTGAGAACATTCGGGTCTTCTTAGGACGGCCAGGAGGTCGGCGTACATTTGGAGGTCCTAATCTCACCCCGCCTGCCTCATCAGTAGCTCGTTCGAGTGTGTCCATATCAGGAACTGGCATTATCATTGCCATGTACGCCAACCTACGGTATTCAACTCTGTAGTGGACCCCAACAAGACTATCCACGCGTAGCCCCTCCCGTATAGCAGCTGCTACAGCGTGTTCGCAAGGGATACCGAGCAACTGAAATTCCCGGCACGTGCACGATTGCTCCCAAAGATGCACAGCGAACGCCACATCCCTGGCGTCGCGAACTTCATATATCCCGTCGCCTATCTTCATAACAAAATACCCCGAAGATTTTTTGAAGCTGTTGATGATCATTTCCTTTACTTTTGGATTGACAACATCGTCGTCCCTATTTGCTGCTTCACGCCTAAGAGCATACCAAGAAACCAATGTTGTCCGTATGGTTTCTAGAATGGAGATAATTGGGAAATCTCGTGCCATTGAAAGAACGTTGTTAAGTGACTCCGAGATATTGCTCGTCATAACATTGTACCTCTCCCCAACAAAATGCGACCGAGTCCAATGATCGAACCCAATGTTGGTTAGGTACTCGGCACACGCCCCGTCAATAGATCTTATCTCATCAAAGATCCTATCAAACTCACTTAAACGGAAAGCACGAGCTGCTTGGGACGTCATATAACTCAATGTCTCTGATTTGAAATTTGAAACAACATTCCGTTGCAGGTGTACAATACATGCTGCGTGGGATGACATTGGATATACCTAAAAACAACACAATTAGGTTAAATTGATTATCAGCAAATTTAAAATATTAACTTATATAATAAGTCTTATCTAAAAGACGTGATTCTCTAACTTATATTATAAAAACATTACCCTACGAATTGCAGAATAGATTGATGAATGGCGGTCAGAGACGAACACTAAATCAGGTTCGTCAGGCACTATTTCTTGAAGTTTTTGGAGGAACCACTCCCATGCATCATCATTTTCGCTATTCACAACAGCAAACCCTAACGGAAACACCTGAAAATTTCCGTCCTGCGCACTTGCGGCGATTAGACATCCGCCGTAACAATTACGGAGATGTGTGCCGTCTATAACAATAACCTTTCGCATGTACTGATATCCTCTGGCGCATGCATTCAGGGAGAAGAACAGGTATTTGAAACGTTCCACACCTGCTGCATCGGTCTCTGTCTCCAGCCCAACAACAGAGTTTGGATTCGTTCTAAGCAACAACCTGAAATACGCCGGTACCAATGCGTAACTCCCCATAGCTGATCCCAATGATTTGTCCATTGCTATCTCTCGGGCTCTCCATGCTTTCCAATAGCTTATATGCAGACTGAATTCTTGCCTACAAAGGCGCCGGAGTTCACACGCCCGTGGGCCTCTTCCTTCTACTCCATATTTCGACCGCATCAAGTCACCTATTACGGCAGTTGAAGCCTGGCGGTGGAAGTTTCCCCTCGCATCTACGCTGCATGTGTGATCAAGTTTAGCACTACGTATCTCAAACCGGCTGTTCTCTTCAATACGGGATGCGTATACCCTCCAGGGACATGGGTCTCCAACGCAAACCACAATGATAACGTTTGGACAAGAGCGTGCGTAGCGGAAATGAAACTTATGATTTATAGCGTGAATTGCCAGCTTCAATTTGCAATCATCCTTGTTCTTAAAAACACGCCCAATGAAGATTTCGTCACCTTCGTAGTCAACATCGTGCAACGCTCGCTCCAATTCATCTGCTAAGAAGAATGGTTACATGGTTAAAAAACTTCATAACCAGATAATATTTCAAGTTATCGAGATAACATTAAATGTTTTCCAGACAAATGTAATTGCTAACAAGTTAATACTCTCCCTGAGAAATACCTTCACCGATTGGGTCATCAAAATAAGGAGGTGCATCACGTTCGTGCATTACAGGGACCACACGTGTTTCAGGCACTGGGCTTTGATAATCGTCCAAACGAATTAGAGGCCTAGCGGAAGTCCCAATCCCAGAATCTATTTGAGGGAATTCACCCATGATTTCATTTCCTCTTTGAAAACCCCCTTCAACCCGTCTTGCCACAGCCGTCCGCAACGCAGGCAAGTTTACGACGCCAAGTGCGTTCCCAATCCACGGAAGCCCCTGAGGTTCCATATTGTCTCCTGCCACACAGTCGTAAACCATCTATTTAGATAGTAAAACAAAACCAAATCGGGAAAAACCTTCTGAATTGGTGCCCCTCACCTATCAACGAAATGGCGGTGTTGTTTTCGTCTTCAAACTCGTCCATGAGGTCCTCAGATGATACACAATATCCGCTAGTAAGACTGTTAATAGACCCTGTTGAGGATGAAGATGAGTTAACTTCCAACATAAGTTGTTGTGTTGATAATATATTTCCAGTGACAAAAGCACCCGCGAGCGTCAACTGCAGATCGCTTTCTACTGTCATCGCAACTTCAGTGCGCGCTCCAACGGAGTCGTCATCCACGACGACTGTATCGATGGACTCCACATTTGGAACCAGCGAAGTTGCTTGCGGCATACCAGTACCCATTTGCTTACTAGGTTCGGAATCATTCATGATAAGTCCCCCATGAAAATACCGCCATAGCTTAGGCAAATCAGTAGTCATTTGTCCTTGTTCTGAACCGGAACCGGTGTCACCTTACACATGTAACAAATATGCAAGGTAATAAATTAGTACTGGGAATAAACTACGATATACTTAGGTAGAAGGTGCGACACATACGTAGTACTGTTATAGGAGAAGTGTTAACACTTCTCGTTGTATTGGTGTCTGAGTTATCTGGATAACACACAACTATCAGATAACATTATAACATTTTCAGAAATTTTGGTTTACACTACTCTAAAACAGTTATTTGTGGGATAACACAACAGGATAACGTGGTAACTTAGTTTTGTAGTCAACAATATAAATAACAGTTGACTTCACTTCAAGTTTTTTCATTGTGAACATCCTGTATAGAATCTTACCCATATCAACGGTTGGAGGGATAACACATTTTCCGGTCCCGGATGAATTACCTACACAACAAGATAATTACATTTTGTTATCGGATAACTCTTTAAACAAGTTAATAGTTTAGAAATTATTGTCTGGTAACATTTCAGGTTATCGTGTTAACCTAGTTTGCACTACATAAAAAAAATTAACAGTTACAGTTACGGTGGAAATGTTATTCGAGTTAACTTGACAACCCACACATACCAGTTACCATAAAGGCATTAGTTAACTTATAAGTACTTTGTAACATTTCAAACTCACCTAACTCTCCTTCGGTTTCCCACATTATAAGGTCTGATATCCGGTTACCACTTTCACCTTGACAACCAAAACACTTATCAGTTAATTAATAACATAACAAATTAACACTCCCCAATGCCTATAGAGGTGTTCGATAGAAAAATCAAAACCAACCCAAAGCTTTTGTACGTCGCGCGTTGTAAAATGAGCTCGAATATGTTCCGTCTACTCCAGTCGGTGGGTTACTTGGCGACCGAGCTGTACGGGAACTATCGCCACGCTCTAGAGGATAACGTGGTAACTTAGTTTTGTAGTCAACAATATAAATAACAGTTGACTTCACTTCAAGTTTTTTCATTGTGAACACCCTGTATAGAATCTTACCCAAATCAACGGTTGGAGGGATAACACATTTTCCGGTCCCGGATGAATTACCTACACAACAAGATAATTACATTTTGTTATCGGATAACTCTTTAAACAAGCTAATAGTTTAGAAATTATTGTCTGGTAACATTTCAGGTTATCGTGTTAACCTAGTTTGCACTACATAAAAAAAATTAACAGTTACAGTTACGGTGGAAATGTTATTCGAGTTAACTTGACAACCCACACATACCAGTTACCATAAAGTCATTAGTTAACTTATAAGTACTTTGTAACATTTCAAACTCACCCAACTCTCCTTCGGTTTCCCACATTATAAGGTCTGATATCCGGTTACCACTTTCACCTTGACAACCAAAACACTTATCAGTTAATTAATAACATAACAAATTAACACTCCCCAATGCCTATAGAGGTGTTCGATAGAAAAATCAAAACCAACCCAAAGCTTTTGTACGTCGCGCGTTGTAAAATGAGCTCGAATATGTTCCGTCTACTCCAGTCGGTGGGTTACTTGGCGACCGAGCTGTACGGGAACTATCGCCACGCTCTAGCCTTTGCCTACCCAATTCCACCGTAGTCGAGTATGAGTTAACATTTCTATCCGTACCCACTTGGATTACTCGAGCGCGAAGAAAAACCTCTGCAAGGTCTGCGCGGATGGCCAAGAACAAGGCAGCATCTTCATCATCTACTAGGTTAACTGGAGTCGACTTTTTCCATTCGGGCCCAAGCATCCAGTGTGGCCATTGGTAGGTTATTTCGACCTCGGCCCCTGGTTGTAGACGGAGCTTAGATTTGATTGCGTTCTCTATTGTCCTGAAGTCATCTTTTTCTTTTAGTGACAGAACATAGTTAAATCCAACTAAGTCAGGTATGTGGTCCCAGTTGCCGTTGAAATCCCTAACCCATCTCCCACGAATCAAGCGCACTTCGAGCGACATGCCCTACATCGAGATAGAGAGCACACACCGAAGTCATGAGCATTAGAAACTACAAATATTAATGGTCACTGAAAATTCATAATCTAAAATACTTTTATACGTTACCGATAAGTTCCGTGGTGGGCACCGAGTTGTTAGGACCAAATTAATTGACCGTACGGCGATAGATGCAGTAAATACTTCAGAATATAGGCTTTTTAATTGGGCAGTTTTCCCTGTAAATTTTTATATGCTCAGTCATTTGTTATACCATCTACCGCCATTAATATAGGCGTCAAACCTTCACTCCTCTGTAACTTGGTTGCACGCCAACCCAGATTTTTTACTTTCCAGATTTACTGAAAATTAAATCTACAATTATCTGTTTATGCACGGTAGAGATTCCAGCTGGAGTCGGCGGAAGATTACCGAAGATTTGGTTTGTATAGTAACCGACAAATCAGTAAATGATCTCTGCATCTTATCCACTCTCTCATGTAGGGGTAAAATAGTCCTCATTTTCCAACGAAATTTGTATCTACCTAAATTCCATATATGTCTTACCTTTCTCTTAATTACTACACATTCCGTTAATATTCACCCAATTCATCATTTTTAATAATGCTGAATTCATGCATTAATAAAAAGATTAAAAAACAATATTTAGTATATTATTATTTATTTTAATGTTTTTTGTTTTCCTTTATTGGAATTGCTGATTTTATGGAGATATTTCGATCATAATTTGTTCCTTTTTAAAATTTAGTTCCCTTTTTTGTTTTTCTTTTCCTTTGTGACAAATGGATACATAGTCTGATGAGATATTTTTTTGGCCATGAACTAATTTAACTTGTAGACTGAGTTGGCCTTTAGGTTATCTTTGATTCATTGGTTTGTTCGTGTTAAGTCGAGCTTAAAGTTCTAAGTAGTATATTTATTTAGATTTTCTTTTCATTGTATGTGTTACTAAAAATAAAAGCGAAAATATATGATCCATAATACAATCGTAAATTACATTATTTGGAATTTTATCACACCAATTTTTTTTTTTTTTTTGCTTAAACAAAAAACCTTCAAAAATGTAAAATTTATTATTTTTCTCATTTAATCATATGATCAACTCTCTAAAACTTACAAAATCAATTCTCTTTACGTTTCCTAAATCACCAAAACAAATGTATAAGAGAACCAACATTAACACATCAACCAAGTGAGAACTCAAAAATTCTCTCCATTGCCACAATCATGATCGCTTCCATCATTCCCATCACTACTATGCTCTGACCTTTACCTCAGGGCTGCTGTTTGGTCTTAATTTCTTTCGCATCATTCATGTTTCTCTCCCTTGCTCACCAATCTATGTTCCACATTCTGCCCTCACCATCTCCGACACCAACAATTCCTCAATCTTTAGAAGCTCGTCATCCTTTGATGTGTGGACAAAATTCTTAGGAACTAATCATTCTCCATACTTCCTTCACAATCTGATTATTCGGGCCTTTATCTTCCAACTCTGGTTTTTTTTTATTTAATTCATTTATCTACCATAATTTCAAAATTCGAAAAGCAAATTCCTTAGCCATCAGAGAGATTGACTTGATCAGCTGATCCATGGGTGGAAGTATAACTGAACTAAGTGCTTCTCGAAGCGTCAAAGCATGGGAAAGATTGTTGATGTCCTCAGACGTGCAAGGAAAATGGAAAAACTCAAGAACCTGATAGATTAAAAGACGAAAAATTTAGTTACAGGGCATCAAAGAATGAATAAAATTTGGAACTTGGAGCAAGAGAGAGATTTCTAACCTTAGCAATCTCAGGATGCGATTCGCACTTTTGTTTCAAGAAATACTCCACTGCTTTCACATCGTGATTTGTAACTCTCTCAATCTTCTTAACTTCCAAAGCGTCATCCATGCTAAATCCATCTATTATGCCTTGCAAGTAAATCTCAGCTTCTTTGCTAAAGCTTGGAACTTCGGTGACTTGAGGAATATTTGAAAGCTTAAGAAGCCATTTGATGTAGCCAACAAAAAAAAACAGTTTTGGGAAATGGGTGCATTAGAACAGACAACTAAACTACTCACACATGCTTCATCCACAAAAAAAAAAGCACAACAGCAATCTTCCCAATCATAAATAATGAGAGCGGGACAAAAGCGGAGTGTTTTGCAAAATTATTTTTACACGATCAACTACCTCCTTTATGTTTCTTCTATCTTTTCATTGTTATTAGGAACCGGATGAACTTCTCTTTGTCCTTTCTCAGCGACGTCTACTGCTGACCATTGAATTAGATAGATGTTAGATAGTACAATATTTATTTATTATTTTAGTCTCCAAAGAATTAACATTGGCTCCAGCTTCCAGAGACAACTAAACACGTTTTACCAAGAGAAATCAGAGCATGGAGTGTTCCCTTCCAAAACCTTATCGGACAGCCAGTGGACCCACCGGCGTGCTGGACCTCTGGTCAAAACGACAAAAGTCTTCAGTCTATTAACTGATGAAACTGCATCCTGAACGAATACAACTACACGTATGGGTGGACAAATAGACTTGGGAACAACTTCATGATCTCGATCTGCAAGCATGAAAAACTAAAATTCAACCCTCCGAACTCTTACAAATCTGTAGAGGGTAGATATGAAGATTGGATACAAATCGTTATAGAAAGATATTCATGTAAATTCACCGTCTATTTGCATTTGCAGTTGTTAACAATAGATTCTTCTCTTTATCAAAAGTAAAACAATAGACTCTTCTTACAAACACTTTATCCAAACATACCACTAACCGGTTGATTTTCCCGGGCTCACATCTCCTATGGATTATCACTCGACTGCTCCACCAACACACTGAACCCATAAATATGTATTTTTGCCTTTAAATGAGAAAACAACATATGATTCATTCGCCAACTTCAAAATCTCATCAATTGAAGAGGACTATGATATTTCTATCGCGTTAAAAAGAAAGACAGAAAAAAATACATGTAGATCTTTTGATGCCATGATTGGATTTCAGAGACTCCTTGAAAGGGTTTTGGTTTATCGATAGGATTGTGGAAGGGAAGGTTTAATAAGCTTCCGAAAGAGAGGTCATCAATATGAGGGGAATTGCCATTAAAATCATTGAATTAAGAGGAATAAAGATGAGGAATCGGTAACGTTCACTGATATTTTGAGATGTTGTCAACAGAAAGAAGAAGAAGACTGTTCAGTTTCTTGAACACATGAGGTTTGAGGTCTTCTCGTCTAGGCATGTGGTTTAGTTGGGCTTTTTTTTACTTTACACAAAATTAATTCGGCTTAAGAAAATTTTCTTTACAAAACAACGCATATTAAGTCTGCTCACGTGGCATAGTTTTAGAGTAGTTTTTGTTGCTGATGTGGCTAGCTTAAGGAGCTTCAATTAGTTACTTTCATATAGTACTAGGGGTTATCCCGCGCTACGCGCGGAGCATGTATTACATTTATTTGCTATTTTGGTTTGAGGAAAATGGTATCATGATACTGTTTGTGATACTATAGATCCACAAGAAATAATTATATGGTACTCAAATACAAAAATAGAAACAGATAAGTTGATCCTTTAATTTAAGAATTTGATTTGTTTAAAGTTTAGAAGTTATTCATGTGAAATATTTAGCATAATTACTCAATTTAGTTTTTGACTACATAATTAAAGTTATCCCTTAGCTAATTTGTAACAAATTATTCTTTTTATCAGTTAAGTTGTTTGCATTATTGCATATTATTTTTTCCCCAAAAACTCTTTGATTTATCGGTTTGATCGTGTAAATTATGCTAAAAATTTGGTTAGTAGTATATTTGGTTAGTATTTATTATAGAGATAGGTGTTACTATACAAAGAAGGGAAAATATATCTTCAATGATAGAACCATAGATTACAAAATTTGAAATTTAATAACACCAAAAAGTCAATTTCTTTGCCTTAAACAGAAAACCAAGTTAGAATTTCTATTGCCCTTTTCTCTATTTTTTTATTTTCGTATCACACAACTAATGACTAACAGGTCATGTTCGTACCAATTCAACCATTCTCTCGGAAATTATATGGGAAGAAGAAAACATAAGACTGTCCAAAACTTCTTGTCCAACTTCAAGTGCATTGAGTCGGATGTTTTCCTCCTTTAGCCTTAGGAGAAGGATTATTTTCTATTGTTTATTGATAAATTGGAATGAAAAGCTTACAAATGTTGAAAACAAAAAGATGCAATGGTTTTTACATGCTCCCCTTGTCTCGTGAAGACTACCCAAATATCTCTGCTAAATATGAAATTCCACCGCTGCTGCTTCTTTCCCACATATCCTATAGTTTTGCACCAGAACATCTAATAGAAGTGTCAAGAACCATTAGTAGTAACCATCTTCCAAATTTTAGAGAGCTACAATTCAAAAGGAAACACTTGTCTGAAAACTACTGCACTCTATTCCAAATGTGATAAAGTTTTATTATTAGTCAGCAACTTCTCCGGTAGTATTTTCAACATCTTTCACTTTCTCGAGTGCTGCAACAAACCAGCAAAATTTTAAAAAACCATAGAAATATGATGAATATAACATTTTGTGGTAAACAATATACTATTGACAGCTTTATACCTCGCATTTCATGTTTGCTCATAATAGTACTTGTAAAGCGAGGTTAAACCTGGTAAAACAATTTCAACCATAATAAAATTTCAGATCTTAAACTTGGTCACAAATAAACTCTCATATTTTGAATATATGTATTTGAAAAATAGAAAAATAAAAGAAGACTGTCATATTTGGTCACATAGAAATCCAAAGGACTGTTCTTGGAAACTGGATAATGGATATACAAACTATTGAAACATTAACTCACATTCTAAACATGACTATAAAGCATAATCTTGTTTGCTAAAAAAATTAAGAGTCAACTAACTTGTTTATCACATCGGTGTGTACGTTTGCTAATTCTTTTCCAAGTGGCCTCTTCCACATGGACCACATCCTTCTCTCTGTCAATGTCACATCAACATAAATTATTCTCCATGGCTAATCATAATGATAAGTTCTTCATAAACGGGACAAATGGAGTTAGCCTAAAGAAAAGAAAGAGAGATGATTTACATTTTATGATATACACTAAAGAATTGATTTGGAAATAACTGATACAGACTTAAGGATTTGGTTTTACATTCATACCTGAAATTTTGATATATATATATATATTTTTTTAATGAAGACATTGGTGATTATACCCATGGTTTTCCAAAGTTCTCCACGGCGGGATCTACAACATCAAACCAATGAAGTCCCAAATCATGCACTTAAAGAGAGGAAGAATATACTTCTTTTCTTTCCTGAAAAATGAAAGGTGAAACATAATTGCACATTAAGATAGGAGAAAGGTCCACAGCCCCTGGAACACAAACCTCTACCAATCGAGCCAGCGATTTCTCATAATTTTTAGAATTATTTTCAGAGGTTAGATTGACTACCACTTAGATTTTTTTTTTTGGGTTACCTTACTGATACGTGAGGACGACGGTCCTACTCTACTCCGCCATCTTATCCTTCTCGCTTCTGCGTTCCTTCCTGATCTTCTTCTCCTCTCTTGGTCGCTTCTCTTTGGTGCATGCATGCATATGTTTGTAGAAATCTCTGAGAAGTATTTCTTTGCCTCTAGGTAAACAAAGACCAGGTTTGTTTCGTGAAAACTAACCCCTAGCCACCGTAGGGTTCATCGGTTGAACTTTGAAGAGAAACCGTTGGGTTCATCGATTGAACTTTGAAGAGAAAGGTAACCAGGGATTCAAAGAGTTTGATTGCAAAAAGAAAGTGACGCTTGGAAAATGAATTGATTTGAGGGGTAAATAGATGATGCAAAGAATTTGAGGGAGATGAATCATTGTTACAATGCGCGGACTGGTATTGGATCAATAATATATGGGCTTGGCCCCAAACGTTTTTTATTTCAAAGGTAGATTATCATGCTGATGTGGCATCATTTTAGAGCAGTTTTTTTTTGCTGAGGTGGATAGCTTAAAGGGCTTCAATTAGTTGCTTTCATATAGTATATATATAGATAGATGTTTCCAAACTATTGATGTGAGTTTTTTACATTTTTAACGAAGGAATTGTAACGATGACTCATTACATTTCCCATTTTTGTGTACTCATTCTTAATCATTCCTTCTCCTTGGCGATTAATCATTCATAATGGCTCGCCAGTACCAGCCATGTTATCTTGAGCTACAACTTCATCATCGCCAGTTCCTCATTGTAAATCAGCTATCAACACTACTCACATCGATCGGCCAGAATCGTGTCCCTAGTGATTCATACTACAATGGCTGAACAGGCTTAATATACGCATTAATACTACGTATGTCATGATACCCATTTCTACGCAAAGTTCTTTTAATTAATAATCTCACATTCAAAATTTATTTAAGTATATGCTAGAATGATTATGCAGCAACCATCAACCAACATCGCACATCCATTCTTCTGATTAATCAATGTATGTCTATTTATAAATTAAATCTAATTCCCCACCTTAATCTTTATAAAACTTGAAAAATAGCGATTGAAAATAAAGTTTGAAGCAGTTGGAGAATAGCGATCAAAGCGGTGGCGGTTGGAAAACACTATTTTCAGAAACTGCACCTACATATAGTGTTCTGTGTTTGGCGGTTGAAAACATGGTTTGGGAAAACTGCGTTTGAAATTAGGATTTTTGACAGATTAGGGTTTTGGGGTTTTAACAGTTTGAGATGATTCTTGGCCAAGAAGCAATAGAAAGTTTGGCTAAGATTTACTTCGAATTACGGAGGCGTTGGAATTGGCGGCTTCCATGACATGAGATTTATCTAGATCAGCCACGAATTTGGTCATATTTCTTCAGATATGGTTATAATCTCCCTCTCAAAAATTCAACTTGAAACTGCCGTTTTCTTATTCCTCTTCCTTCTTCGCCTCTGTTTTGCTTCGTCCTTGCGGCGGTGTCTCCGATCTGCTCCGATTCGTTTCCTCTTGATCCTACTCAGTATTCACATATCCTAAATTATATGCATAAATAAAATTAAAATAAAAAAATCTCTAACCGGAAAACGAGGAACACATATGTGTGATCTAGTTGACATTGAGATGTATGGTGCCTAGAAATGCATCAACTTAATTGAGCAAGTAATCGAACATATCCAATTTGTCACTTAATCTTTTGAATCTTCTATCTCTTCTATGACTGTATCTCCGACCTCCACCATTCTATAAACTCAAAAGCTTCATTGAATGATCGATCGATGTACACTCGCAGCCGTCCTAATATCAGCAAGCAAAATTTTGTAACTATCATAGAACTGAGTTGTTGGAGGTGGGCCTAGCACCCCCAATTAGTCAGGCCCATCTTAGTAGAAAGCCCTCTTTAATTCGATCAACATAAAAGTCAGCCTTTGACCAAGAGAGCACCGGCCTGCCCATATCTACCCGAAAGCCCCGGACTTCCGAGAGAACACCCCGGAACGGAATTAAATCAGGGAAGCATCGACCGGGAACCCCGTGCTGATGTCCGTTCGATATCCCCGAGCTCCCAGAGACCCATCCCGGGACCGGGCTGACATCTCACCAAACAGGGAGGATAAAGGAACAGCGGACACGTGGGAGTTGGCGAAACAGTACGCTAATTGGAGAGAGGTATGACTTCGGATTGACGTCTCACCAACCCTGCAGAGCAAGCAAAGAAGAAGAAGACACGTGGAGGAGAGTTGGCCGAACAGTGTGCTATCTTACAAAAGTATGGCACCGAGCTCATCATGACTCCTCACCCTTAAAATCGGGACACGTCTTCTAGGATGCCCCACCCGCGGAACAAGCAGGTGCTGCCACGTAGCCCCGGAATCCTGGGGAGCAGGAAGTCAACTCCCCACTATATATACCCCTGAGCATGCTTCAAAGAAGGGGGATTGTTTTTTTTGGATCTATTGATACCCGCGTTAAATTCCCCGCTCTCTCTCGTTTTGTATCAAAGTAGTACATTTAGAACACCGAACTGGAGTCCTACCGGAACTAGTTCGCAAGTCTAAATTACTCACCCCCTTTTCTTATTAATCGTATAGACACGATCCCCGACCTGTTCATTATCTCCCCGGTCTACTCTAGACTTTGGTTAACTTGTTTCATCTAACGGAAATCTCGCCTCTCCTTCTCCTAATCATCTCCTAAACATCATTAGTGATCCTTTGGATCAACAATTGGCGCTCCAGGGAGGGGCGGCTTTAGAGATTTTTCTACACGCAAGAAACGGTTCAACCACAGCGTCAGCCGCGACAACGATGGTGATTCCGCCTCCGAGAGTTCTATCAGAACAGGAAACTCCGGCCCGATCAACGGCCCAGCCACCAACTGAAGCAGCAACGTCCTCCCAAGCAGCTCCAAAAGCTTCCGAGGGGCCAGCTCCACCAAATCAGCCTCTCGGAACTCCGCCTCCGGCCCCAGGACCCGCTCCAATCAACGGCCCCGCCACTCTAAACACGCCCCAAACGCCGGAGAACCAGCCTACTCTATCCACCATTATGCAAACCCTGCTCGCCAGAATAGACGAACTCACGCGAACCACCGATCAACGGTTCGCAACGCTAGCAGCCTCCCGCGACCGGCCGGACAACGCCGGGTCCCCAATCGCCCCGAGCAGAGATCCGCTTTCCCGGGCAGATACCTCGCGCCTCCAGAGAAACCTATTCGGGGACTCGCCGTCGGATTCCGAACGATTCGCTCCGGCGGCAGGCGGCTTCCCAGACAACGGAGCACACCCTCGCCATGCCAGCGCGAAGCGTTCCAGGGATGACGAATTCGAAGCCATGAAGGAGACGATCCGTGCGATGTCTTCAAAGATTCACCAGGCGACCAGCGCGGCTCCGGAAATAGACCCCGTCTTGCGCGAAACGCAGAACACGCCGTTCACACGACGGATCGCGTCAGTCCCACTTCAACACCTCGGAAAACTTAAGCTCCAGATGTATGCGGGCAACACCGACCCAGCCCAATACCTAACGGCGTTCACCATCGCCATGGGACGAGCCCACTTCTCCCCGGACGAGCGCGAGGCCGCCCATTGCCAGCTCTTCGTAGAAAACCTCACCTGCCCGGCCCTCACCTGGTTCTCTCGACTAAAGACGCACTCTGTCGACAGCTTCAGAGATCTTTCGACCATCTTCCTCGAGCATTACTCCATCTACATCAGACAGTCCGCGTCCAGCGCCGACCTCTGGGCATTGAACCAAGGAGCCAAGGAGTCGCTCAGATCTTTCATCGAGCGCTTCAAAGCCACGGCCTCACAAAGCAACGTGACGGACGAATCGGCGCTCCCCGCTCTGAGAAAGGGTATGCGGGCTGATTCGGCCTTCAAGGACGACATGAAGCTCAATAAGCCGCGCTCGTTAGAAGACGCTTTACACCGCGCCGGGCTATTCGTCGAGCTCGAGGAGGAAAAGGCAGCCGAATCAAAGAACAGCGCCTCGCATAGGGCCCCGGTCCCAAAGGAGCGACCCCAAGATGGCTATCAAGAGCCTCGTCAACATTACAACGACGAATATCACCGCAGCAGAGGGAAGCAGGCCACCGCGTTCCTTGTCGACGAATCGCCAACCGTCCTCCACATGCGTGACTCCGCTCCCCCTCCCAACCCGACGTCAAAACTGCCCTGGAACAAGTACGTGCGCGACCCCAACCAGCAAGATCGGCGTCCCGAGGAACCGAAAGACAAGGAGCCCCAAGCAGACGAGCAATACGACAAGACGGGCTTCTGCGATTTCCACCAAAGAAAGGGGCATTCCACCTCCCAATGCCGTGCACTCCAGGAAGTCCTGCTAAACCAATTCAAAAGGGGAGAAATACACGTGCCCGACCGACTGCGCCCAAGAGCCCGGGACAACGATCGAGGACGACAGCGCGACGACCGGGCCGGACTCGGCATCGACCGCGCCCAGAATGATGACCGTCGCCGCCGGTCTCCCTCTCGAGACCAGGAGAGAGGAAGGTCGCCTCCCCCGGCCCGGACTCTAATAGGAATGATCATGGGAGGACTTCTCTCGTGTAACGATTCAGTACGCTCAATCAAGCGTCACGAAAGGAAGACCGCCGCCTCCCTGAAATGGCACTCCGGTCCGGAAATCGACGCACAGGACACGAGTAAGAAGGGGATATGCTTTTCCGAGGCCGACGCGGCCGGGGTCCACCATCCTCACAACGATCCCCTTGTCGTGCAAGTGCGCGTAGCTGATTGCGACGTCAGCCGGGTCCTCGTCGATACGGGCAGCTCGGTTGATCTCATTTTCAAAGACACCCTCGCCAGGATGAACCTAAGCGACGCCGACATCAAGCCGCACTCTATCCCGCTAACCGGCTTCGCCGGAAACACTGTTAGCGGAATTGGCACCATCAAATTACCGGTCTACGTAGGCCGGGTCACCAAGATCGTCAAGTTCGTAGTCTTCGACACCACCCCGATCTACAACATCATTCTCGGAACCCCTTGGCTGCACTCGATGAAGGCAGTCACCTCGACATACCATCAGTGCCTCAAGTTCCCCAATCAGGCCGGAACGTATACTCTTAGGAGTAACCAAAGGGTCTCTCGTGCTTGCTTCACCATAGAGCATAAACTGCGCCACGCCGCGCCGGCCTGCCTGACCATCAATGCGCATCAACCCGGCGAGCCGGCTAACCGGGACTTACCAGGACGGGACCTCATCGCCCAGGTCAATATCGATCCACGCGACCCCACTCGTTGCACTGGCATTGGAACCGACCTAGAAGAAAGCATCAAGAAAGAGCTGGTCAAGTTCCTGGGGCAGAACGTCTCCACCTTTGCGTGGTCGACCGGCGATATGCCCGGCATCGACCCGGCCACGTGCAGCCACGAGCTCAACGTGGACCCGACCTTCAGACCAATCAAGCAGAAGCGGCGAAAGCTGGGCCCTGAGCGAGCACAGGCCGTCAATGACGAGGTAGAAAGACTAACTGCGGCCGGCTCGATCACCGAGGTCAAATACCTGGACTGGCTGGCCAACCCGGTGGTTATCAAGAAAAAGAATGGCAAATGGAGGGTCTGCGTAGATTTCACCGACCTCAACAAGGCGTGCCCAAAAGACAGCTTCCCCCTCCCCCGAATCGACCAGGTCGTCGAAGCCACCACCGGGAACGAGCTGCTCTCTTTCATGGACGCTTTCTCGGGATACAACCAGATCCCTATGCACCCCGACGACCAAGAGAAAACCGCGTTCATCACAGACCGAGGAACCTACTGCTACAAGGTGATGCCCTTCGGACTCAAAAATGCCGGAGCCACCTACCTGCGGCTCGTCAACAAGATGTTCGCCGATCAGATCGGCCGCACTATGGAGGTATATATAGACGACATGTTGGTGAAATCCCTAGTAGCAGGCGACCATGTCACTCATCTCCGGTCCTGCTTCCGGACATTGAACGAGTACAACATGAAGCTAAACCCGGCCAAGTGCTCTTTCGGCGTTACGTCGGACGAATTTCTCGGGTATATCATCACTCAACGCGGGATCGAAGCCAACCCCAAGCAGATCCGTGCCGTCATCGACCTCAAGTCCCCAGAAAGCACCCGCCAAGTCCAACGGCTCACCGGAAGGATAGCCGCTCTCAATCGATTCATCTCCCGCTCCACCGACAGATGCCTACCGTTCTATCAGCTGCTCCGAGCTAACAAGCGGTTTGAGTGGGACGCCAGGTGCGAAGAAGCCCTCCAACAACTGAAGGAGTACATATCAACTCCTCCCGTCCTAGCTAAGCCCAAAGAAGGCGAAACCCTTTACCTCTACATCGCTGTGTCCACGTCGGCGGTCAGCGGGGTCCTGGTACGCGAAGATCAGGGCGAGCAGAAGCCCATCTTCTACGTCAGCAAGTCCTTAGACGGGGCAGAGAGCAGATACCCGACCTTGGAGAAGCTCGCCCTGGCAGTGGTCGTCGCAGCTCGGAAGCTCCGACCTTATTTCCAATCTCACACCATTGCCGTGCTAAGTACCTACCCCCTCCGAGCCATCCTCCATAGCCCGAACCGATCCGGAAGAATAATGAAGTGGGCGATCGAGCTCAGCGAGTATGAGATTGAGTACCGAGGACGGACCGCAGCCAAGTCCCAAGTGTTGGTCGATTTCCTAGTCGAATTGGCACCCGAGCTAGCCATCGATGAAGTTCCCGAGGTGTGGAGCCTGCACGTCGACGAGTCGGCTTCCAAGCACGGATCCGGCATCGGCATCCGCCTCGAGTCCCCGACCAAGGAAATCCTCGAGCAGTCCTTCCGTTTGGCCTTCCCGGCATCAAACAATGAGGCCGAGTACGAGGCCCTAATTGCCGGTCTACGCCTGGCAAGAGCGATTGGTGTGAAGAAGATCCAGGCCTACTGCGACTCCCAGCTCGTCGCAAACCAGTTCAGCGGGGAATACGAGGCCAAGAATGATCGCATGGATGCTTATCTCAAGGTGGTTCAAGACTTAGCTGCGGATTTCTCCAAGTTCACCCTGACAAAAATTCCCCGAGGTGACAACACTTCCGCGGACGCCCTCGCAGCTCTAGCCTCCACCTCGGACCCAGCTCAACGACGGGTAATCCCGGTGGAAAGTATCGACTTCCCCAGCATCGAACTACCAAAGGGGTCCTACCTGATCAATCCTCAGATCCCGGACCTCGACGAAGACATCCCGCCTCCTGAAGACCTACCTCCACCCCCAGCCGAGCCCGAGCTACCGGACTGGCGAGTCGACTTACGACTGTACATCGCAGACGGCGTCCACCCCCCAGATAGATGGGCCGCCCGCCGGCTAAAGAAAAAGTGCGCCCAGTATATGGTGATGGACGGCAATCTATTCCGGTGGAGCGCCTCAGGAACCCTGCTCGGCTGCCTCCACGGCCAAGAAACCATCGAAGTAATGAAGGAGATGCATGAAGGCGCTGGCGGAAACCATTCCAACGGCCGGACTCTCGCTCTGCGAATCAAGAACCAAGGCCACTACTGGCCATCCATGCTTCAGGATTGCGAAAAATTCGCTGCTCGGTGTGAGAAGTGCCAACGCCAGGCACACTCATTCATTGTCCCACCGAACTCCTGACCACCGCAGTGGCTCCCTATCCATTCATGCGATGGGCCATGGACATAGTTGGGCCACTGCCCCGATCACGACAAAAGCGCTTCATCCTCGTGATGACCGATTTCTTCACCAAGTGGGTCGAATCCGAAGCTTACGCCAAGATCACGGCGGAGGATGTCCGCAAGTTCGTTTGGAAGTTCATCATCTGTCGCCACGGCTTGCCTTACGAGATCGTGACAGACAACGGCGCACAGTTCACATCGGTCCTCTTTGAAGACTTCTGCGCAAAGTGGAAGATCAGACTGAGCAAATCCACCCCGAGATATCCACAAGGAAACGGACAGGCCGAAGCCACCAACAAAACCATCCTCGACGGCCTCAAAAAGCGTCTCAACGACAAAAAGGGCTCTTGGGCAGACGAGCTGGACGGAGTCCTCTGGTCCCATCGTACAACACCAAGGACGGCAACAGGTCGCACACCGTTCAGCCTTTCTCACGGTATGGAAGCAATGGCCCCATCCGAAGTCGGGCTCCCCACTCCTCGCCGCGCTATGCTCACCCAGCATGCCGACCTGAACGACGCCGTGCACTTGAGCGAGCTGGATTTCCTCGAAGAACAGCGCGACCAATCCCTCCTCCGAATCCAAAACTACCAACAGCTCGCCTCCAAGTACTACAACAAGAAAGTCAGAGGCCGATTCTTCGCCGAAGGCGACCTAGTTCTGCGCAAGGTCTTCGAAAACACAACCGAGCTGAACGCAGGCAAGCTCGGCGCCAATTGGGAAGGTCCCTACCTCATCTCCAAAATCGTCAAGCCCGGCGTCTATGAGCTGGCAACAATGAACGGCAACGCCATCCCGCGCTCTTGGAACTCTATCAATCTCAAGCGCTTCTACTACTAATCCCCCGGGCTCCACTTTCCCCTTTCTCTCTGTAAACAAACGAACTACGATTGGCTTGATCCCTTCTACTAAAGGGTACGTAGGCAACCCCTAACCAGGGCTCAGCTATAAATCTAATAAAATCTTTTCAAGATCAAAAAAAAAAGGGAAGTATACGGTCCACGACCTATCCCAAGGAGTAAGGTCCACGGCCTTATTCCGCGGCTAAGAAAGAAGAAAACAGGGGACCAAGCCCCAGTGTTTGCACTCCCCGGCACACAAACTGTAAGTGTCAAAGCCGAGCTCCAACGCTCGCACTCACGCGGTACACAAGCTGTAAATACTAAAGCCGAACTCAAAGTTCGCACCTCTACCAGACACACAAGCATTAAGTGTCTTAAAGCCGAGTTCGCCACTCGCACCAAAAAAATAAGGTACACAAGCCCTAAGTGCCTTAAGCCGAGCTACACCTCGCAGTAACAAAAAAAAGAGAGAGAAGATACACAAGCATTAAGTATCTTAAGCCGAGCCCAACCTCGCACCCAATACAGATACAAAAGCACGGTCTACGACCTGCACGCACGGTACTAACAAAGTACTACTACTCAACACGTCCTACCAAGCACGTACAAAATAAAAAAAAAGGGCGAACAAGCAAGGAACACTTCACTTAAAATTCGTTTAACAAGGCGGACAGAAACGCCGATCTACATAAAACGGCCAACGGCCTAGTCTTTACAAAAAAAAAAAGAGGAGAGAGAAAAGAAAAGAAACGGAAATACAAAGGCACTACGGCCTACAAATCTAAAACCCCGTCAGCACGGGAACCATCCAACTCTTCCGAGCCAACCATCCTCATACTGGTACCATGCTCACCAAGGGAAGGCTGCTCGACCTGCTCCCCCCCAACCGACGTACCCGCAGGCAGAACGGCCTGATCACCCCGGGTAGCCACGACCGGATCTTGGGCCACCAGCTCGGCTCTGGAAGCCTCCGCGGCGGTAGCTGGAGCCAGATCCTCAGCTATTGGATCAATGGGCACCACCGACACAACGGCACCGCCATCGGAGCTCGAGGCATTCGCTTCCAAGGTCGGCTTCACGACGAGCGGTTCAGAGGGGCCCTGAGGAAGATTCGAGGATGCAGGGACCGCGCCAGGCATAAGGCGCTCGAGCTGAACGCCGTAGTTTTGGTCTAGAGGAATTCCCAGATCCTCCGGGGTCAATTCCGGATATTCGATCCCGTCCAACTGGGCACCGTACAACTCTTCGTCTTCATCCAGCTTCTTGTACCGATAAAACGGCACCGAGATCCCGTCCTCCGCCTCCATCCTCTTCAGACATGCCTTTATCCCGACCACCTGGCTATACAGTAGGTGAGGGTCCCTAGCCCGGTCACGACCAGCAAGGTGGGCGCGAATCTTCTCCAACTTCGCGGTCCATATTCGGTTCCTCCTCTCCCACCTCGACTCCACCCGCTCGCTCTCCTTAGCCACGGCCACCTTGGCCCTCTCGAAGGCTCTCTCCAGCCCCTTCACCCTGGAGCGAAGCGTTTCCCGCTCCCCCGTCATAAGCCTGAGCGCCTCCTCCAGCGCAACGGATCTGGCCTTCTCCGCCTCCAGCTCCTCAGCCACCAGCTCTGCTTTATCGACCCGCCCCCGCGCCTCCGTCGCGGCTAACTCCAGAGCGGCCGACCGGGCTTTCTCCTCCTCGAGCTGCTTCCTCAGCCCGCGAGCAACAGCAGCCGCGGCCTTCTCGCTAGCCTCCCGGCATTGCTTCTCATAAGAGATCGCCTTCTCGCGCTCGACCACCTGCTTCTGGTACCGCTCTCCAAGCAGGGCAATATGGCCCATTGTCTACAAAAACGCACCACGGCATAAGTATTCAAAAAAAAAAAAAAAAAAAAAAAAAAATTATTATCTTACCCGGGCAGCAGACCGCGCCGCATCCCGAAAGACACTACCTTCCGCCATATCCGAAGGCAGATAGCGTGAAGCCTTTTGACCAAACGCAACTGCCTGTGCCAGCTCCGCACACCCGTCCTTGTCCGTAGTGAACGGGACATTTCCGTCCTCGTGACAGAAGTAGAAGCTGTGGTCGTTGGACTCCGCGTCGGAATCATCCAATTCAGCACCGCCCTCAGAACCACGAGACGAATCATCACTCTCCGCTTCGGAGACCTCTGCCCGTTCGTCGTCCGAAGTCACGACGACCGTTTCCCGGGTCCCCTCCCCGGCAGCAACCTCCTCGACGCCTCCCATCGACCGATCCTCCCCGGTGACCACCAACTCCAAGGAAGCTTCGACCGTTCCCCCGATCGAACCCTCGGTCTCGGGGACACCGGACCCCTCTACAGATTCCTGGGGAAGCTCGGCCCCAGTCTCGACAGCCCGGACCTCCTCCTGGCCCGGGCCCGATGGTCCCACTGTTTCAACCCTCCTTTTCTTGGCGACCTTCTTGCCCGCGGCTGCAGCCGCCCTCTTTGTAGGAGCAGGCCGGGCTGAACCTTGCCCCACCTGGTCTCGCCGAACCGGCACTTCGGTAATAGGTGGGGGCGGCGCAATAAACGCGTCCGCATACAACGGCACGATGAACCTTGAACGACCTGCAAACAGAAACGGTGAGCTCGGTTTAAAAAAAAAAAAAAAAAAAAAAAAAAAAAAAAAAAAAAAAAACCAGACCAAATTGTGTCCTAAGATGCGCCGAACTAAAACCAGACCAGATCAACTTCGATGCATTCACCACGCCTCATGTCACCGAACTGGGGGGGGCCTATTGTTGGAGGTGGGCCTAGCACCCCCAATTAGTCAGGCCCATCTTAGTAGAAAGCCCTCTTTAATTCGATCACATAAAAGTCAGCCTTTGACCAAGAGAGCACCGGCCTGCCCATATCTACCCGAAAGCCCCGGGCTTCAGAGAGAACACCCCGGAACGGAATTAAATCAGGGAAGCATCGACCGGGAACCCCGTGCTGATGTCCGTTCGATATCCCCGAGCTCCCAGAGACCCATCCCGGGACCGGGCTGACATCTCACCAAACAGGGAGGATAAAGGAACAGCGGACACGTGGGAGTTGGCGAAACAGTACGCTAATTGGAGAGAGGTATGACTTCGGATTGACGTCTCACCAACCCTGCAGAGCAAGCAAAGAAGAAGAAGACACGTGGAGGAGAGTTGGCCGAACAGTGTGCTATCTTACAAAAGTATGGCACCGAGCTCATCATGACTCCTCACCCTTAAAATCGGGATACGTCTTCTAGGATGCCCCACCCGCGGAACAAGCAGGTGCCGCCACGTAGCCCCGGAATCCTGGGGAGCAGGAAGTCAACTCCCCACTATATATACCCCTGAGCATGCTTCAAAGAAGGGGGATTGTTTTTTTTGGATCTATTGATACCCGCGTTAAATTCTCCGCTCTCTCTCGTTTTGTATCAAAGTAGTACATTTAGAACACCGAACTGGAGTCCTACCGGAACTAGTTCACAAGTCTAAATTACTCACCCCCTTTTCTTATTAATCGTATAGACACGATCCCCGACCTGTTCATCATCTCCCCGGTCTACTCTAGACTTTGGTTAACTTGTTTCATCTAACGGAAATCTCGCCTCTCCTTCTCCTAATCATCTCCTAAACATCATTAGTGATCTTTTGGATCAACATGAGTGCAGAAAACATGTTTGTAGATGAGTGTGACGAAGAAAATGGTATCCTAATGTTACTCTGATTAGGACGGTATAGCAGCAAGCGTTGCATTAATCCATACTAAGAACTTTCCTTTCTTCTTTGATGGTGGTAAAAATGCCTGAATCGCTACCATTTCTCCAACCAGAAACCGATAGCTTGAGCGAAAGTAGTCGATGTATGCTTCTTTTTCTCCTCACAGTTGTTATGCAAAGCCAAACAAATTGAGGAATCCAACAGATTATACGCAAATCTCCTTCATTCTTAATTTCCCAGAGCAACTTGAATACACCAACAGATGAATTAAGGTAGAAACTTGGCAGAGATTTTGAGCAGGTTGAGAGAGTGACACAGAGGCTTGTCCTCCTCCTACACGAGGGGTGTGTTGTTTTTGTGTCACCAAAACGGCAAAATTGTGCTTAAAGGAAAAAATAAAACAACAACCACTTCTTCGTTTGCAGAATCATTTTATTTTATTTCCCCAGGAGAGTGCTTATGTCAACGTGACATAGTTCAGAAGCACCATAACAACATGACTTGATTAACACAGAAAATTCAGGATTATTAATTATAAAGTGGGTAACACAACATTCATCTATTGTCTGAAGATGTAAAGCTGAAAACACAAAACATTCAATCTTGTCTGGAAATAACAGAGGAAAAAAACAAACCACAGATTATGAAAGACAATATGGTATTATATAGGCCTCAGATTTAGGCTTTTAAGTGCGTGGCAAAGTTTGTAGATGAAACCATTAACACTTCAACGTCTCGCTGTTCTTCGGGATTTAAAGAACCTCTCTCTGATTGAGATTAACTCCTTTGCGGCTTCACTCGTTCCCAACCGGTTCGTAGGAGATTCCTCACAACACCTAAGTCCCACATCCAAAACCACTTTCAAGCACTCAGCAAGTGGGAAACCGACTCTGAGACCAATGTGAAGAATCGATTTGTCTGCAATATCCAATACCCGCTCTGACAATGCAGACTTGGTGTACCTTTGTAGGGTAAAGTTTCCCCCAAATAACTCATTCGTAGGTTTTTTTCCAGTGAACATTTCCAAAAGGAGAATCCCAAAGCTATACATATCACCTTGTATTGATGGTTGTCCTCCCATTCCATATTCTGTACCATAATTCATAGAGACAACGACAACAAGATTGTAATGCAAAATGAATATACTAATTTTCTTCATATAATATTACAAATGTGTGATGGTTTTACCTGGTGCGGCATAGCCGATGGTCCCTCTAACGCCAGCTGAGCTTAATTGGTTAAAGAAAGACTCCTGGCCGAATTTGAGGAGAAGACGGGCCAGACCAAAGTCGCTAACATGGGCAGTCAAATCATTGTCTAGAAGGATGTTGCTTGGCTTGAGATCGCAATGAGCTATTGGCTCGTGGCAATGAACATGAAGATAGTCCAAAACAGAAGCCACGTCTACAACAATGTTGAGCCTTTCGAGAAGTGTCAATGTTCTTGAGGGCCTACGAATCTCTTCAACTTCCTCAGGGTGCAGCCACATATCCAAGTTTCCATTCGGCATGAACTCATATATGAGAGCTCTGAATTCGTTACCTTGGAAATCAATACTAGCGCAAGCTGTCAATAATTTAACAAGATTACGATGCCTTATGTCCTTCAAGGATTCACATTCTGCCATAAAGCTCTTCATTGCTCCACGTCTCTGCAAGTTTAAAACTTTCACTGCAACAATCTTGTTCTCCGCCGGGAGAAATGCCTTAAACACAGTACCAAAACTGCCTGACCCAACCATATTGCTTGAAGAGAAGCCATCTGTCGCATTTCGGAGATCTCCATAGCTTATCTTCTCATGGAAAATCTCCAATGTGGAAGGAGTTGGATTATTGGTCTGCTGGTTGTTCTTTCTTTTTCTGAACGAACGTAGAGAAATTGAAGCTATGAACAACAACAAAAGCAAACCTATGCCTACACTTACTCCAATTGTAACTTTCTATGAATGAGAGAAATGCTTTGTCTCCACTGGTGGTGCTTGCGGGAGGCATGGCTTTAGTTGAAATTCCTTGATGCCTCCACATAGATTTTTGTTTCCAAATAATGAAACTTTAGTAGCATTCTGAAAGATTCCTTCGGTTGGCACTCTTCCTTCGAAATTGTTAATGGATACATTGAGATACTCCAAAGACGAGAAGTTTACAAAATATCCAGGTATACTTCCAGAGAGATTATTGTTCGACAAATCAACTCTTTTGACACCCATCAACCCTCTTATATTTGGAATGGCTCCATCAAACGAATTTTCTCGTATAAGGAGATCTTCCAATGAGAGACATGTTCCTAAAGTTTGTGGAAGTTTTCCTGATAATTTATTTTCCCCGAGGTTTAGTGTAACAAGATTTTGTAGTTGTCCAACATCTTTTGGTAGAGAGCCGCTCAAAGAATTACGTAGCATGTCAAGGGTAAGAAGGGATGAAATTTCCATAACCCCCTGAGGTATAGTCCCATTCAACTTATTATACCCTATCAACAAATGTTGTAGCATCCTGCAGTTACCAAGACTCGAAGGAATGATTCCATCAAAACTGTTGTTGAACAAATTGAGTTCTATTAACTCAGTTAAGTTGCCTACAAATGATGGTATCTCTCCTGACATTCTATTTGAATGGACACTTAATACCCCCAAGTCTGAAAGCTTACCAAGAGAGGTTGGAAGTGGTCCAGTCAACATATTATCATGCAACCAAAGAATTTATAGGCTTATCAGATTCCCAATGCCATAAGGAATGCTTCCAAAGATGAAATTTTCTTGAAGGTCTAAAGTGGTGAGCTTCGTGGACAGATTGGCA
This sequence comes from Eutrema japonicum, assembly GCA_030161315.1. Classification (NCBI taxonomy): domain Eukaryota; kingdom Viridiplantae; phylum Streptophyta; class Magnoliopsida; order Brassicales; family Brassicaceae; genus Eutrema; species Eutrema japonicum. The sequence continues at coordinate 42,488,255 of BSQW01000006.1, forward strand.
ATTGAAGTAGGCAAGTCACCCCCAAGCCTATTCTTACCAAGCACTAAGGCCTCCAGTTGGGTACAGTTAGTCAAAGAATCAAGAAATTCAAGATCTCCAAAAGAGTAACTTCCCAGGGAATACTAGGTATGTCAAATCCCGTACTTTTCCAAAGTCCGGAGGAATACTTCCTGTCATACTGTTCTTATTGATTCCCAATCGTTGAAGACTAGAAATGTTGGAAAGTGTTGTTGGGATGGCTCCTGTGAAATGATTCATTGCCATAGATAAATCTCGAAGGTTTGGCAGCAGATTACCAAAATCAGGTTGCAGACTACCCGAGAATTGATTACCGATGATACCTAAATACTCAAGTGAGGACATATTGTAGATAGCTGGAGGAAAAACGCCCGAGAATTTGTTCTTTGATAATTCAAGAGTCACCATTTGACTCAGCCTAGCTATATCATCCGGAATTTCTCCTTCCAGATTGTTAAATGACAAGCCAAGTACTTGTAGAGATGTCAAGTTTCCTATAGATGCATGGAGCTTTCCTTTCAGGTTATTATAAACAAGACTTAAAAGAAGAAGCTTTGCCAAAGACCCTACTTCTGAAGGAACACCTTCCCCAAGATGATTTCTATCTAAATAAAGTTCCAACAATCTAGAGCAGTTAGACAGACTGGCTGGAATTCCTCCTCCCAGATTATTAGAGCCCATATCCAAGTATTTTAGTCTGAACAAGTTTCCAACCTCTTGAGGAATGGTACCACCAAATGAGTTATCAGAAAGATTAAGTGACAAGAGAAAGGAAAGATTACCAATAGATGATGATATCACTCCGCCCAATTGCAATCCTCCGAGGTCCAAACTAGTAACTCTCTTGTGTTTGCGGCCACATCTAACTCCATTCCAGTTGCAGACAGGGGATGAGTTATTCCATGAGGACAAGACAATTCTTTTGCCTTCAGAAACTAGAGACTTGAATTCGAACAAGGCTTGCGTATCAGTTTCATCGGTAAAATGGTAAGCTTCAAGTAACATGAGAGCATTGAAAGCAAGTAAAAGAAACAGTTTCATGCTTCTCAGTTTTTTTTTTTAAATGTTTTTTTGGTTAAAAGCTTTTCGTGCTTATCAAGTTTTGCAGGGAAATGAATTATAAGGGATAAACCAATTACAAATTTCATTTCACATTGTGGTGACAACCACATAGAATGCGATACTTTTTTGGAATGACATAGATTCTTGCCGTCTAGACTCATGCCATCTAAGTCAAGAAGTCAACTGTGTTAAACAACAAAAACTTGTCACTAGTCCACTTATGTCACTTTAAAAAAAAAAAAAAAATCTTGGGTTTATAAAGGAATATACCAATTGACGACAAGTGTGTCACTGCTAAAAAGTAGTTTAGTTTCAACAAATTAAAATCATAAAATTTCAAAGAGCATTGAACAGTCTCTCATGCTCGAACAAGACTTTCCTATCAGTTTCATCGGTAAAATTATATGCGTCAAGTAGCATGAGAGCATTGAAAGACTGAAAGCAAGTAAAAGAAACAGTCTCATGCTTATCTTTTTTTTTGTTGGTTAAAAGCTTGTGGTGCTTCTCATATTTTGCAAAAAGTTAAAGCGACGAAGCAATTTCCTGTTTAAGCACCACAACAAAAACATGTCACTAGTCCACGTATATAAGAGACGAAACAATTGAAAAACGCCTTTAACTCCATGAAGGATCTAAAAAATATAATCAGCTAGAGCAAAAATATAACTTAATAAAAAATAAAAAATAATTAAAAATGTTATACAAAATTCGAAATAAAATCCAACAAATGTGATGACAATGAAAAAACTTATACAAAAATACCCTATTCTTTATTTATCATCTGAAACTTTTTTTTATCACTTTTTCATTTGTAACATATTTAAATAATTTTTTTTCAACAAAGCAAATCAGACAATTATTTAAAAAATGATCTCCAATAAAGTTGGCAACTTGAAACAAAATAGGGATAATAAACTGGCTATAACCCCAGAGAAAACTGCCAAACTTTTCCAAAATCTAAGTCAAGTAGTCAATGCCTAAAAAGACAAAAAACAAAAAAACTTTTCAATAGTCTTTTTTTTAACGTCTCAATATTATATTATTATTGATCAAATAAAGTTTCAAGATAAAGAAAAAGACAGATAGAAAAAAAATTTCTCTAGTCTTCATGACTTTTTTATTTTTTATTTTTTATAAAGTTAACTTTTCTATAAACATCATGTGGTGGCTGGATCATATGACCCATATGATGGATCTGCAATCTTGACAATTATTTTAAGAACACAAACCTGGAACATTACGATCACACAACAATAATCTTTTGCCTGAAAGCATTCAGCAACCATATCTGTGACAGAGGAAACCAAAAAACACTTCAGCCTCTGCTTATCTTTGGTTTGATTCTACGGTCAGGTCAGAACCTATAGCTTGAGCTAAGTTGCTCGCAGCTATTCTTCTCAGTATCTCAGATGGACAAAGGTAGATCCGAAGACGACAACACTAGTTACATGACAGAAAATCTGATATACTCTATAATCATGTAACTTACTTACACACATAATTCTTTGATTCCATTTTTTCTTAAGACCAAGTCAATAAGATTGAATTAAAATGAAAAAAAGAAGAAGAAATGCAATTTACCTCTATAAATTTGCTTTATTAAAATTAACACCAGAATTGATTGATCAACGCAATCACCAACACATTCACAGTTAAAATGAAAACCTCTACTTCAGCCAGATCAACCACAGAAATATAAAGCATATCCATTTGGCTACCGGAGCTTTCACATGGTCTTTCCGGACCCCAAGATTAGTCGGTGTTGTGGATAATGTGCGTACCCTAGGTGTAATAGGACTTGCCATCATGCATCGGTCGGAGTCAACTGTCCTTTAATTCAGCCGGATCACCTGAATTATCAAAAATAATAATAATAATAGTAAAACCACTCGATCAACGCACAAAAAATAACACATTTTCAGGTTAAAACTTGATCAGCTCTAACATCAATATCAGAGACTGGTTCTAACTGTTTGCGACCAAAACCAATTCTACCACTTTAAATATAGAGCAAGGTTTCTGGTGCACCACATATAATATGCAATAAGCATAGAAACTACTTAGCTAACTTTTCTGTACATATTAGAAGAGTAATTTCAAAAGTACCTAAACTAATTAAAGTTGTTAGTCTCCTAAATTTCAAACTGTTTGGAAGGAATTAACATCCCTGTAACATTAAGAGAAAAATTAAGGAAGAAACATGTTATTTTAAGGAAAGAAACTTGTGATTGGAAGCCATCAACAGTACAGTCAACAGCCAACAGAAAGTGGGCCGTGATAGAAAAAAATTGCAAAAGCTCGTTCTTATGTTAAGACTTCTTTTGAGTCATCACGAAAATGAAAGAGTGATCGCAGTGTGAAGTGTGAACGTAGTGTGAGACAAGCTACGAAACTCACCTTAGATACTTTGGCTGTATGTCTTTTTCAAGTGACATCTCCTGCAGTAGGAGTCCATAGCTGTACACATTTCTCATTACCACACTCTATACAGATCTTCTTTGTGATTCCAACGACATAGAGCTATAACAACTGTAAGTTTCTTATTCATACATAGAAGAGGATAGATAAATGAATCTTGTAAATGATATCTTACCAATGACCAACATTGCGATGGCATTACGAAATAGAATTTAAGGTATCAGTCAAGCGAGATTGTTATTGTTGGAACAATTATTTAAAAAGCTTGTGGGCTTTATTAAAAATGTGTAAGTGTGAATTGAAATGGGCCATTGGGCTCATGACTAAACTTGTCAACCAAGGCTAAGCTTGATAAGCAATGCTAAACTTGCGTAAATTAGTATTGTATGCAAGTCGTTGAATTAAACCTCCTCTCTTCTCCTATATATAGGATCGCCTCTCTTGAGAGAAAGGCATCCGATTATACACAAAAAACACACTTGCAAAAGAAAAAGTTCCTTCAATTCTCTTCTGCTAAGAGTAAGTCTTTTATTTCGAGAGTATCGTAGTATTAAGTTCGACAAATCCGTTATCGAGTGTTTGCGATAACAGTTTCAATGGTTGTATCCTGAGACTCATGAATCGAATATTATACCGTCGCACTACGGGAGATTCTTTGAGTTAAGGAAAGATAGTTCTCTCGCCTCCATTGTTTCGTTTAATTTCGTCGTTTTATATCATTTTTAAACTCGTCTTTCCTTAACATTTATTTATATATTCGTGATTAAATCGCTATCCTGTTATTGTGCGAATTTTTGGTCCTACAATCTTAACTCAAAGAAATCCGTTTTCTGTTTTATAAACATCTAACAGATTTTAATCGCGAGTAAATAAACGTTTTCAAACGATTTTTAAAACAATTCTTCTACTGCTTATGATACTCAAACGTTATCAAACGCTAATATAGCGACTCTTAAACGTGTAATAGAAGCAATTTTTATTTAACGATTTTATAAAAAGACGCTCTACCGCTTGTGACACTCAAACGTTATCAAACGCTAATCTAGCGACTCTCAAACGTGTAGTGGAAACGGTTTTACTTAAAACGTCTTTAGGTCATTGGGTTTGCGAACGCTGTAAGACGTTTCGACAATCGCCAATTGTTTAACGTTTGCGAACGCTTAAACTAGCAAATCGTGTTCTCCAAAACGATTATCAAACGCGTTTCCTTTAACGCTTTGACGAACGCTCTGCGGAGGTTCGAATCAGAACGCTCTGAGGAGGTTCGATTCAGAATGCACTTTTAGCGGTTCTAATTAGTTCGATAGCGGTTTCTAAATTGCGATTTAATTCCGTATCGAAACTCTTGTGATTTAATTAAATCGTTATTGATTAGAGGTTGTGTTCATTTTGTCTTCGAGGAATGACAAGCAATACTGAGAACAACACCAAAGAGATTCTTTGTGCAAAGGCTTGATTCTAAGTCGCCTGATAGATCCGTTGTACGCTGTTTACAGTACGGTCAACACTTCAAAGGAACTTTGGGTTGCCTTAGAGAAGAAGTATAAATCTAAGGACGCAGGCTGTAAGAAATTCGCAATTGCAAAATTTCTAGACTTTGAAATAGTGGATTCAAAATCCATCATGGAACAAGTGGAAGCACTGCAATTGCTAAGCATGAGATAGCTGATGAAGGCATGCTTATCAGTGATAGTTTCACAGTGAACTGATTTATTGAGAAGCTTCCCCTAAGTTGGGTGGACTTCAAAAACTATCTCAAACACAAGCGGAATGCAATTTTCCTTGAAGACTTGATAGTCAGACTGCGGATTGAGTCTCGAAACCGCAAGGCAGATGGTGTTCAGTGGGAGCACACTGCTAATATTGTTGTTCACAAGGACAAGGGGAGAAGGAAAAATTCCCTGAAAGCCTCTATTAGCTTTATGAAGCGAAATAGTGCAATGAAGTTCTTGGGAAAGTGTCACATGCGTGACAAGGTTAGTCATAAAGCTAGCGTAAGTCGTAGCAAGATTAATTGACAACCGCAAAGACAAAGGGAATGCTCTGGCCAACATGACTTAAGATGATATGTGCGCTATGGCCACATAGATCAACACGGTTGAGGACAACACGAAAGATTGGAGTGAGGAACGGCTGTTAATGGGTAACACCGGCTCGTCCAAGATTGAAGGTCGTGGCCAAGTGAAGCTTAAGATGACATCGGGACATGAGATAACTCTAAAAAATGTCAAAACATGTGCCAGACATGCGGAAGAATCTGATTTCCGGTACGCTTATTAGCACCGCCAGATTTGCTATTACTTTCGAGTCTGACAAACTTGTGCTCAAGAAAAATGAGGTGTACTTGGGCAAGTGATATGTTACGGGAGGACTGATCAAAATGAATGTAATGACAGTCTAACCCAAAAATATTGTAACAGATGTTTCAATCAATAAGAATGATCCAATTGCTTATTTGGTTGTGTCTTTCAATGTTTGGCATGAACGGTTAGGTCATGTGAATTATAAATCTGTACAAAGATTGATTAATTTGAACCTAATTCTGAAATGCAAATCAAGTAAAGAGAAATGTGAAGTATGCGTACAGGCTAAACTCATAAAAACCCCATCCCCTCGTGTAGAAAGAACAACTGAACCTCTCGGTTTAATTCACACAGATTTGTGTGATTTAAATTTTGTTCAAACTCGAGGTGGTAAAAAAATATTTTGTGACTTTCATAGATGATAGTAAAAAATATTGGTATGTCAATTTGCTAAGAAGCAAAGATGAAGTCTTGGAAAATTCAAGGATATAAAATCGAGGTTGAAAATCAACTCGATAGAACTATAAAAGATAGTTTGAAGTGCTAGAGGAGGCAAATATGATGGACAATTCGATGCATTTTGTAAAGAACATGGCATTATCCATCAAACAATCGCTCTCTATTCACCTGAATCTAATGGATTTGCGGAACGAAAAAAAATTCTGAACTCTTAGTGAGATGATGAATGCAAAGATGCATGATTCTGAGTTATCTCAAGAAATGTGGGGGGGGAACCTTTACTTACCACATAAAGTTATTGGCAAAACGCCATATGAACTTTTGGAGTGGTAAAGTACATCTGTACAAATACCTAAAAGTGTGGGGGTGCCTGGCAAAAGTTGCAGTGCCACCTCCTAAAAAGGTCACAATTGGACCTATGACGGTGGATTGTATTTTCATCGGATATGCACACAATAGTAGTGTGTATCGGTTTCCGGTTCATATATAAATCAGACGTACCATATATCCATGTTAATACAACCATGAAATCAAGGAATGTTTCTTTCTTTGAGCACGTGTTTCTGTGTAAAGATAAAAATCTGAAACGAACTCGTGAAGAAATAGATGCAATTACCTCTGTAAATGAGACGAGCACTTATGGCACATTTTTAGATGATGCAGAAGAGGTTGAAGATGAACCTAGACGTAGCAAAAGATCTCGTAAGGAAAAATCTTATGGTGAAGATTTCTTAATGGTCTTTCTTTTAGAGAATGAACCGAGAAATTTCACTGAAGCCATGTCTACACCAAACGCTCCTTTTTGGAAGGAAGCCGTTAATAGTGAAATCGAATCTATTATACAAAAAAATACATATGAGATAACTGATCTACCACAAGGGTTCTAAGCTCTAGGGTGTTAATGAATTTTCAAAACAAAGTTGAAAATCGATGGCTCAAGCGATAAGTACAAGGCTAGACTTGTGGTGCAAGAATTCTGGCAAAAAGAAGGCATTGATTTCTTTGACACCTATTCTCCGGTAATGAGAATAACTTGAATTCGAATGCTGATCGGAATTGCAGCATTAAGAGACCTAAAAATCCATGAAATGGATGTGAAAACTGCCTTTCTAAATGGTGATTTAGAAGAGGAGATTTATATGAAACAACCAGAAGGTTTGTTATCCCAGGACAAGAACACAAAGTCTGTCGACTTGTGAAGTCATTGTATGGACCTAAACAAGCTCCAAAACAATGGCATGAAAAATTTGACAACATAATGATGTCAAATGGTTTCAGCATTAATGAATGTGATAAGTGCATATACATCAAAAGTACTCCACACGGATACGTTTTGCTATGTTTGTACGTTGATGACATGCTCATTATTGATAGCAATAAAAACATGATCAGTCAAACTAAGAACATGCTAAGTAGCAAGTTTGATATGAAAGACATGAGATTAGCGGATGTCATTCTAGGGATTAAGATCACTAGAACTTCCAAAGAAATAATCTTGTCTCAAGCTCATTATGCTGAAAAGATACTTGATAGATTCAAAATCTACTCAAGTGGGATTGCAAAAACTCTCGTAGACCCTAGTCTTCACCTAACGAAAAATTCGGGTGAAGCAATGTCACAAGTGGAGTATGCACGTATAATAGGAAGTCTGATGTACTTAACGAATTGTACTAGACCCGATTTAGCGTACACAGTTAATGTACTGAGTCGCTACACTAGTAATCCAGGACATAAACACTGGAAAGCCATAATAAGAGTATTGGACTATGTACGTCATACTAAAAGTTATGGGTTGCACTATGGTAAAGAACCATCAGTTTTTGGAGGATACAGTGACGCCAACTGAATTTTCGACTCCAAAAACTCAAAATCCAAGAGTGGATATGTCTTTACGCTTGGTAGTGCAGCAGTGTCTTGGAAATTTTCCAAACAAACTCTGTTCGCCAGATCGACCATAGAATCTGAGTTCATAGCTTTAGATAAAGCTGCAGAGGAAGCATAATGGCTTCAGAACTTTATGGAAGATATCCCGATGTAGGAAAAATCAGTGCCAGCTTTGCGTGTACACTGTGCTAGCTAGTCGGCTATCTCTCGGGCACTGAGTAACCTACATAATTGTAAATCTCGTTATATAAGAAGACGATATAATACCATTAGACAATTGATCTCAACTGGTGTACTTACGATAGATTACATCCAGTCGGCTGATAACTCAGCGGATCCGTTCATCAAAAGTTTTCCGCGAGATCGAATTCTAAAATCATCAAAAGGAATGGGTTTAAAGCCTATAGACAAATATGACGTTTGACGGACACCTCACCTATGTGTCTGGAGATCCCAAGATCTAGGTTCAAAGGGAAAACAAAGTTGAACTGATTCAAAATTGAGCACTGTGAGACTATGTCTCTGCCCAGTTCCTAGGATGATAAAACAATGCTACATGTGAATATTGAGGATAAGCGTTGGCTTTTAATGATTCCATAGCTTTACACTAGTGGAGTATGACAAGATACTTCTTAAAGAAAGCTGATGGCAGATCACCTTGTGAGTGTGAAATGACGGCCGTTTCTAGGAGAATGAAAGAGAGGCTATATTCTCCAAGTTCACTCACGAAAAACCAGGAATGTTCAAGGCCAAAATGAACAAATTAGAGAACACAGTTCTACGAGAAAATGTCGCTGCCCGATATCTGTTGTCTCGGTTTATATCAAAGTCTGGGTGGTTCAAGACATCATGTTCACCTCCTGGCCGAGTAAACCCGACATGTATTAAAAAATGATTGGTTCAAAGCTGAAAAATGTTACCTCTCATATACAGATACATTTTCGTATACTCTCGAAAAGCCTATCTAGTCTAGTCGAGTCAAGTCTAGTCTAGTCAAGTCTGTCTAGTGAAGTCTAGTCAAGTCTGTCTAGTGAAATCTAGTATGTTCAGTCTTCATATGTTTATAGTCATTTCTATTCATGTGGGGGATTGTTGGAACAATTATTTAAAAAGCTTGTGGGCTTTATTAAAAATGTGTAAGTGTGAATTGAAATGGGTCATTGGGCTCATGACTAAACTTGCCAACCAAGGCTAAGCTTGATAAGCAAGGCTAAACTTGCGTAAATTAGTATTGTATGCAAGTCGTGGAATTAAACCTCCTCTCTTCTCCTATATATAGGATCACCTCTCTTGAGAGAAAGACATCTGATTACACACAGAAAACACACTTGCAAAAGAAAAAGTTCCTTCAATTCTCTACTGCTAAGAGTAAGTCTTTTATTTCGAGAGTATCGTAGTATTAAGTTCGACAGATCCGTTATTGAGTGTTCGCGATAACAGTTTCAATGGTTGTATCCTGAGACTCATGAATCGAATATTATACCGTCGCACTACGGGAGATTCTTTGAGTTAAGGAAAGAGAGTTCTCTCGCCTCCATTGTTTCGTTTAATTTCGTCGTTTTTATATCATTTTTAAACTCGTCTTTTCTTAACGTTTATTTATATATTCGTGATTAAATCGTTATCCTGTTATTGTGCGAATTTTTGGTCCTACAGTTATTAACATTAAAAGCAGAACCACTCGATAATCCAAACACACATATCAGATCAGAACTTGATCAGCTCAAACATAACAAACCAGAACTTGATCAGCTCCCAAAAACTAACTTCAATACATGGTTAAAGCAGTTAATTTAAATGGGTCATTACCATTTCTAACCGTTTAAGATAATATTAATCCTTAAATCAGTACCAAAACACACAATCCATCCAATTTCCAAACTCATCTGTACACATACCAGAGGTATAATAACTACAGAATGTCAATCTGAAAACTCAACAAGACAAACTTACAGCTTTCATTGCAAATAAAAAGAGAAAATTTTATAAATAAAAGTGAGGCATATACCAACTTGCATCTACAGAGTTTTCAGCAAACTCCAATTAAAATGGTGGCGTAATTATGTCTAATTCATAATGTCTTAATCATACCTAGCAGCATATTTGGATGGCTTCTACTTTAATGTCAAGGACACAAGGATTCATAAGAGTATAATTGAATTAGTGTTTATTTTGATTATTACTTCTTAATTTATATGTTGCAAATTAATTTTTAAGAAAGCAAATTAATATAATTTATTAATTAACACAATGTAAGGATTCAGACATTTTTATTTTATTTTGCCCATAATTAAAAAAAAGCAATAAAATTTTGAACTCAAAGAATATATTAATTACTATCAAAATAAATAATTATAAAATGAATAGCGTTAAAAATGAATAGAAAACAAAACAGAAAAAAGAGAAAAAGGTTAAGTATTGTGCATTACATGACTTTTGGGCAAACTATATATATTTTAAATTATTTATTTTGATAGTATAATTAATATATTCTTTGAGTTCATACTTTCTAAAGTTACTAAGCATAAACAAGATAGGCATAATTGTATTTAGTGAAGGACATGCATTATATGACGAGTAAACGTATGAAAATATTTGGTCTATAAATGGTCTTCAAAATTCTTCAAACTTTGAAGGAGGCGCTGTGTTATTAATCATACTTGGGACATACGTTGACGTTGCAACGTTGACGTTCGGCGGGAAGTCGCAACGTTGACGTTCGGCGCACTTGTGCAACTAAAATAGTTTCCCTTCCGAAAACACGGTGGATGTTTTACATTTTTTACTAACGGGGGTATCTTTGACAAGATCTTTCAGAAAACCTACATACAAAAATTAGAAAAAAACTATTTGAGAGGATATGATTATGATAAATGATGAACGGAAGCTAAACTATATATGACATATTAACACTAAGTGTAAAGAAGTATATTTTCTCATTAAACTAAAATGTGTATTACATTAGTCCTTTATATACTGTACTTAACTATAGAATTAATCTAACTTATATATGCTAATATACACCCTTCAAGCCGAATCATTCTTTGGAAGAAAGAGGCTTGAAATCGACATTCAACTAAGTAGAGCATGAAAAGGACCCGGATGTAGTGGCTTTGTCAATATATCCGCAAGTTGGTTTGTTGTAGAGACATGAAGCACCTTTAAGAATCCATTCTTCACTTGATCCCGGGTGGTGTGGCAATCGATCTCCACATGCTTAGTCCTTTCATGGAAGACATGGTTATTAGCTATGTGCATAGCCGATTTGTTGTCGCAAAACAACTTTTTTGAGAAGCTATCGGCACATGAAGATCAGTCAGCAACTGATACAACCAAAGGAGTTCACCAGTAGCAATAGCCATGCTCCGATATTCGGCCTCCGTGCTGCTTCTACTTACTGTGTCCTGTTTCTTGGACTTCCAAGTAATGAGAGAAGAACCAAGAAACACACATAAACCAGTTACTGATCTTCTTGTATCAGGACAGGTTGCCCAGTCTGCATCGGCAAACCCATTTAAACATAACTCCGTAGAGGCTGAGTAGAACAATCCTTGGCCTGGGTTTGTCTTGAGGTATTTGATAACATGATGAGCAGCATGGAGGTGAATATCAGTGGAACAGGAAAGGAACTGACTCAACCTATGAACAGCAAAGGTGATGTCTGGTCTGGTAATGCAGAGATAGAGTAATCTGCCAATCAGTTCTCTGTAGGGAGTTGCATCAGTCAGAAGAGTCCATGTTTCTTTACTAAGGGGCACTTTTGGATCCATTGGAACAGATTTGGGTTTACAACCTAAAAATCCTGAATCCTCAATCAAATCTAAGCAATACTTCCTATGAGAAACAGATATGCCAGTAGAGTTTCGAGCAATCTCAAGGCCTAGGAAGAACCTAGCTGGGCCTAGATCTTTGGTCTTAAATTGCTTAGATAAGGTAGTCTTAACAGACTTCACAGCATCATCATTGTTGCTAACTATAAGGATATCATCGACATAGACTAAGAGAGTTATGAATGATGTACCTTTCTGTTTGACAAATAGAGTATTGTCAGCCTGAGATTGGATAAAGTCATCATCAAGGAGAGCTTTTGAGAGACATTTGTACCATTGGCGTGATGCTTGCTTGAGGCCATAGATGGATTTGTGTAATCGGCAGACATGGTTAGGAGGCAAGGAACCAGATGCTGGAGTGTATCCTTGAGGTAAACTCATAAAAATTTCTTCATCGAGATCACTATGCAAGAATGCATTAGTGACATCCATCTGTGTCAAACTCCAGCCCATACATGCAGCTAAACCAAGGATGAGTTTGACACTAGCCAGTTTTACCACTGAAGAGAATGTATCAAAGAAGTCCACACCCTCCTGCTGAGTGAAACCCTTAGCTACCAGACGTGCTTTGTAGCGTTCCACACTCCCATCAGCATTGTATTTAATGGTAAAGACCCATTTGCATCCAACCACATTCTTTCCCGGAGGTAATGATTCAACACTCCAAGTCTTATTAATCTCCATTGCAGACAACTCCAGATTACAAGCATCTGTCCACTCCTATGAGGCAATAACCTACTTAAATGTTTTTGGTTCTGTCTCCATAGAGAATGAGAGAACAATAGACTGATATGGAGTAGAAAAGGTTGAGTAAGAAAGAACAGAAGAAAGGGGATAAGGAGTTGTATAAACCTTTGTAGAAGTGTAAGGAGAAGAAATTTGTGTAAGAGAACAATGGTAATTAGACAAATAACCTGGTGTCTTTGTCGAGCGTTTTGGCCTAGCATTGGGAAGTGACACCATAGCACTTTCTGTAACAACAAGAGTAAGTGTATGTCCTGGAACTGTGGATTAAGATTGTGATGCAGATGATGCATGAGATGGAATAGTAGCAGGTGATGAGGAATGTATGTATATGGCTGAAGATGGAATAGCAACTATATCAGCCAATGCATCAGGAGTAGATAAAGGTAGTATTGTGTCATGAAAGATGTCAGATGATGAGTTATGATCAGAAATGGTTGTGAAAGGAAAAACTGTCTCATGAAAAACAACATTCCGAGATACATAGACAAGATTAGTGTCAAGATGCAAGACTTTGTATCCCTTGTATCCAGTAGAGTATCCTAAGAAAACACATTGATCAGCCCGTGGACTAAACTTATTTCTATCCTTTTGTAATGTAGAGACAAAGCATAAACATCCAAAAGAACGTAAGAATGAGTAATCAGGTGGTTTATTAGTTAACAATTCATATGGAGACTTGTTTTTAAGAAGGAGAGATGGAATTCTATTAATGAGAAACACAGCAGTCAATATGCAATCACTCCAGTAAATCAAAAGTACTTTAGACTGAAATAGCAAAGCCCTTGCAACATTCAATATGTGTTGATGTTTTCGTTCTACCACAGAGTTTTGCTGAGGTGTATATGCACAAAAAATTGATGAATCATGCCATGTTGCTTAACAATATCAGTAAAAGCCAATTCAAGAGCATTATCAGTTCTTATAGCTTTAATGACATCATTATATTGTGTATGAATGTGCTTAATGAATGACGGAAACAGTTTGGAAACTTCACTCTTATTTTTTATTAGGTAAATCCATGTTACACGAGTATAGTCATCAACAATTGTGAGAAAGTATTTGTATCCTTCAACAGACTCTGTAGAAAATGGACCCCAAACATCTAAGTGAAGTAAATCAGATGGTGAAACAGAGAGATGATTATTTGACTCAAAAGATAACCATTTTTGCTTAGCTATGGGACATACAGGACAATGAGACTCAGATGACTTACTAGACTTAAGAACATGTAAGATATGAGAAATCTGCTGTAACTTGCCAGTAGATGGGTGCCCTAGGCGTTGGTGCCATAGCTGTCCATCAACCACCAAGGATCCAGAGAAATGTGAATGAGGAGTCCTTTACCAATCATCAATCCCTGAGTATACTCCTGAATAAAACAAGAATCAACATAGAAATGAGCTGAACATGAACTAGACTTCAATAAACTACTCACAGAGAGTAAATTGAATTTGAAAGATGGCACATGTAAAACATTATGCAAAATTAATGATGATGATAGATGTATAGTGCATGTGTGTGTAATCTCAACACTAGTTCCATTAGGTAAGGATACTGTTATTCCAGAAACTGCAGTCGTGTCACTAAACAATGCTAAGTCAGAACACACATGACAAGTGGCACCACTGTCAATAATCCAAGCACCAAGAGGAAGAGAATTATATAAAGTGGATAAGCATTGATGTTGAAAAGCCAGTCTATTGTTCTCAAATCTCAGAGAACTAGATGGAAAGGATACAATACGAGAAGAGGATTGAGTTGCCATTGCACCATGATTTGTGACTGTAGGTGTTAGTGCAATCGATGCTGATGATATCACAGGTTCAGTCATATTGACCTGAGCAGCAAGTTGGTGAAGAAGTGATTGAATCTGATCTGTATTCAATTGACTGACATCCAAGTTCACATGTGGAGTAGCTGCAGGTGGTGCATATGAATAAGGATTAACCACCATACTGGCAACTGCAGGAGGTCTTGCTGCACTCTCAAAATGTCCTCGAGGTTGAAAGTTATGTTGAAACTGTCCCCTCGGCTGAAAACTAGATGGAGCAGATGGTCTCGGAGTTGTGTTATAGCCAGAAGAATTGCTCTTATAACCTGGAATATAACTTGGGGGATAGCCATGTAACTTGAAGCATTTATGAATAACATGTCCTGTTTGGCCACAGTGAGTACACATAGGACAAGACTTGGGTCTGTAGTTGTTTTGAATCGCATATGCTGCATTACTTTCCAACTGACTATGGTAGGAAGATTCTTGATGTGATGAGGCAGAATCAGAACTCTAAAAAACCACATTTTCAGGTCGTGTTGATGGTTTCAAAGTTTTATGTCTCTCATCCTGTGCTACCATGTTAAATGCATCCTCAATGGACGGTATCAGCTTAAGCACAAGGATATGACGTCGAATAGACTCATAACTCTCATTTAATCCCATCAAGAACTTTGTAACCTTACTACGATGTTGCAACTGTTCCCATAAACTAGCTGCATTACACTCACATTTGCCACAAGTGCAAACCGGCAACTCAATATAGTTCTTATACTCCTCCCAAAGAGTGATCAATTCAGTGTAATAGCTACTAACATCCATAGAGCCTTGTTGAATAGAACTAAGTCTTTGTTCAATCTCATAAACTCTAGGCGCATCATTTTGCTTAAAGCGAGATAAAAGATTGTTCCAGATACCTTCTGCAGTCGAGATGAACAGCAAGCTTTGGCCAATCTTCTTGCAAACTGAGTTCATAAGCCAAGTAGCCACCATGTCGTTGCATCGTGACCAAGATCCAGAATCTCGATGGTCACTAGGAGGTTTGGTGATGGTACCATCGATAAAACCAAGTTTATTTCGCACATTAAGTGCCATTCGTACCGATCGACGCCATGAATGGAAATCGGCACCATTGGTAAGACGATCATAAACAAGAACCAGCCCAGCGTGATCGGAGCTATGGAGGAAGAACGGATTCTCATAATGATCCGTTTGTTGTCGAGAGTTTCCCGATTCGGGATCCGTAATGATAGCCATCGCAATGAGCGAAATCAAGAAAGTCAATCGATTCTATGCGAAATCGATCGATTGAGAAGAAAAAGTTTGAGCTGAAAAATAGAAGAATCAGCAACAATGTAGGTCAATCGAAGGAAGAAACATAGAAGACGAAGATCCAAGAGACAATGGATTGAAACATTTCCAGAAAAGCTGAAAATAGGTTCGCAAGGAAGAAAAAATTGATATCAAGCTGTGAAGCACTCATCGTAAATCAATCGAGACTAGAAAAGATAAAGAATCGAATCTGGAAAAATCGATGAAGAAGACTCCATGGAAGATCAAACGAAGAGTTTGTTACGCGGAAGAGAGAGAGACTCATTTAGCTCTGATACCATATTAACACTAAGTGTAAAGAAATATATTTTCTCATTAAACTAAAATGTGTATTACATTAGTCCTTTATATACTGTACTTAACTATAGAATTAATCTAACTTATATATGCTAATATCACATACATTCATGAAGACTAGCGAGGGAAACAAGGACGATACAAAATAGAGCGAATTTGGATGACGACATTGTGATTTTTCTCTGCAAAGTTAAACGTTTGTTGTTTTTATGATAAACATAACGTTACATGTAAACATTTATATAGAAATCTCTAATTAGTACTACTTTTTTTATATGGTGATCCGAAAGAGTAGTCACTATATTTGTTTGGCGAGTTTTATTTCCTTTCTATTTTTGATATTAATATTTAAGTCCTCAAAAAATTATCAACTACTTTTTTAAATTAAAAAAAAAACTAATCAACGGCGGACTTATCATTGAAAGATTAACGACGAATTAGCCATGAATTCGTTGCTAAATAAAATTCATAAATTTGTGGTTAAATTTAGTTATATATATTCAAGAGTCGAACCTTAAGGAAAAAATCGAGCCAAGAGTATCCTTTGACTCCAATTTCTGAAGCCTAGTGGCTCTGTTCCTTGCTAACATTTGTGAAGGGAAACTATATAGCTTTTAGTCGTTTTGCACTTTTGCAATCGGGCTCAAGAAGCTAAATTTTAATAACATACAAACCAAAAAAACTAAATCATATTCACATTAGTTGATGAAATTAATCTCAAAGATCTTAACTCCTTTCATCTTGGTGCTCTGGACAAACACAAAAATCGATTTCCGCGTGATCAACGATATAATAAACTGCTCCCAGACCTGAAGACCATCGGATGCAAACAATTCCTTTGAGTCTGTGATTGAGCCACGAAAGTATACATGGTCACAAGTAGAGGTGTCAAAATGGGTGGACCGCTCATGGGTTGTCTGTGTCCAAAATATTATGGACCGGACATGGACAAGTCCATATGCGAAGCAGATTAAATGGGTTTGGGTCAAATTTTGTCCACGGACAAAACGGGCTTGGACATTGTGGACATGGTCCGATTTGGGGGCAGAAAAACTGAAAATAAATAATAAATAATAAATAATAAATAATAAATAATAAATAATAAATAATAAATAATAAATAATAAATAATAAATAATAAATAATAAATAATAAATAATAAATAATAAATAATAAATAATAAATAATAAATAATAAATAATAAATAATAAATAATAAATAATAAATAATAAATAATAAATAATAAATAATAAATAATAAATAATAAATAATAAATAATAAATAATAAATAATAAATAATAAATAATAAATAATAAATAATAAATAATAAATAATAAATAATAAATAATAAATAATAAATAATAAATAATAAATAATAAATAATAAATAATAAATAATAAATAATAAATAATAAATAATAAATAATAAATAATAAATAATAAATAATAAATAATAAATAATAAATAATAAATAATAAATAATAAATAATAAATAATAAATAATAAATAATAAATAATAAATAATAAATAATAAATAATAAATAATAAATAATAAATAATAAAAAATAAAAAATAAAAAATAAGACGTCTATTAACATCAATAAGCTAATATTAAAAAAAACATATACAAAGCAAACATATATACAAAATATACAAAACAAACATACAAAATATACAAAGCCATATGTCATTTAAATATACAAAGCAAATATCAATATTTAAAATTTTTGTTTTTACTTTTTAAACAATTTGTTATATTCTGACCGATGGATACTAATGGACAGCCCATTTGGACATGGTCGTTAATGGGCATGGTCGTTAATGGACATGGACGTTAATAGACATGTACACAATTTGTCCACAATCAAAATGGACACTATTGGACGGATCTAAATGGACGTTGACAGCCCATTGTGACAAGTAAATAATCCATAGAAATATTTATTAAAAATAATTATGTTACATATTTATCAAAAATATTTAGTAAATAAACTCTAACCTACCCAATGTATCATATAGAGGGTTCACTGATTAGAGTGTAACATAATTAATTTTAATAAATATTTCTCTGGATTAAAATTTCTTCAAGTAAATATCTAACAATTAATATAGTGAAAATTACCCAGAATAACATGAATCTTTTATGTAATTACTAGATTAACACTCTCAGAACTGAGTTGACTAGAATAACACAACTCTTTTGTCAAAAGACAAAACACCCCTATTTGAGTTACTTATACACAGAAATGCCATTTTGATTTATTTTTCTCAAAAAAAAAAAAACTGCTTTTGAATTCAAAACATTTTTGTCTTTCTAAAACATTTTCACTTCCCTCGTCTTCCCTAGAAACGTAAAAAACTGTTTTCATATTCCTCTCCCACACGAGTCCGTCGCTGTCGTCCTCCTCTCTTCTTCTTAAGCCTCGCCGTCGTCCTCCTCGCCGTTGTCCGCCACTCGTTTGCTATTTTCTGTTCTTCAGCCCCGCCGTCGTCCTCCTCTCTTCTTCTTCTTCATTCGCCGTCGAGAAACCCTAAAACCAAGCCGCTTCGCTTCCATCTTCTCTTTCTTCGCCGCCGTCAGGAAACCCTAAAACCCAGATTCTGGTATTTTTCGTCTATTATTTTGATTTTGATTTTGCCGCAGATTATGCAGATTTGTTGGTATTGTTGCAGAATTGTTTGTTTTGTGTGTTGCAAATTTGTTCCTTTTTGCAGATTTGTTATTATGTTGCAGATTTGTTATTATGTTGCAGATTTGTTTGTTTTGTGTGTTGCAGATTTGTTCATCATGTTGCAGATTTGTTTTTTGTTGCAGACTTGTTTTTGTTGCAGACTTGTTTTTTGTTGCAGACTTGTTTTTTGTTGCAGACTTGTTTTTTGTTGGAC
Organism: Eutrema japonicum; assembly: GCA_030161315.1. Taxonomy (NCBI): domain Eukaryota; kingdom Viridiplantae; phylum Streptophyta; class Magnoliopsida; order Brassicales; family Brassicaceae; genus Eutrema; species Eutrema japonicum. The sequence goes on from BSQW01000006.1 coordinate 42,507,260, forward strand.
AACTTGTTTTTGTTGCAGACTTGTTTTTTGTTGCAGACTTGTTTTTGTTGCAGACTTGTTTTTTGTTGGACAACTTGTTTTTGTTGCAGACTTGTTTTTTGTTGCAAACTTGTTTTTTGTTGCAGACTTGTTTTTGTTGCAGACTTGTTTTTGTTGCAGACTTGTTTTTTTGTTGCAGACTTGTTTTTGTTGCAGACTTGTTTTTTGTTGCAAACTTATTTTTGTGGCAGACTTGTTATTTGTTGCAGACTTGTTTTTTGTTGCAGACTTGTTTTTGTTGCAAACTTGTTATTTGTTGCTGACTTGTTATTTGTTGCAGACTTGTTTTTTGTTGCAGACTTGTTTCATTTATCGACTTGTTTCATTTTTTTGTGTATAGGTATGGATTCTAGTGAGAAAAGAGAATATCCTCTGCGGATGTATAGTGTTGTTCCACAGCAAAATAAAAGTATAAATCATGGATGTTCTTTGTCAATTTTGAGAGATGTCCGAAAGAGTGTTGGCGATGAAGTATGGGAGTATCTAAAGAATTCAGCTCTTGGTGTTCTTATTTTGTTAGCACTGAGTAAGTTTTGTTGGCATAGTAAGACAGTTCACTACTTCCTCACACATCAGTTGAAAATCAAAAGTTCAAGTGAGATTTGGTGTTTGATTGTAGAAAAACCTCTGAGGTTTTTATTGCATGAATTTGCTGAGCTCTCGGGACTTAATTGTGATCCGTACAATATTGAAAAAGAAGGGGAAGAAGCGGAAATTGATCACCGCGAAATATGGGCTGAGATGGGTGTGCCTATAGGTGATGGACCTTCTTGGGAGGAGTTGGCTAAGGTGTTGACAAAGTGCAACACATGGAGCTACGAGAAGAAAAGAATTGTAGGTTGTTTGTGCATCCTCTCCCTAGGAATATTTTGTTTAAGTAGAGGATGTATGATGGATTTGAAATGTGCCAAGAAAGCATTGGATCCTGCTGCTTTGGAGACGTTTCCATGGGGTAGGAGGTCATATGAATTGTTGATTGAGTCCATCAAAGAAGCAAAACTTGCTGATAACACTTACACTTTGAAAGGACTAGTTCACGTGTTACAAATATGGGCGTATGAGTCATTTGAAAGATTAGGAGAACTTTATGGTAGAAAAAAGCAAGAACAAGAACTTCATATTCTCTCATGGGGTGGATCTCGTGGCCGTTACCAAATTGATGATATTGTTCTTGATGAAAAGAAAAATCATGGCCAGGTATATTTCTGCTTGCAATCCCTTTAGAGACTTGTTCTAGGATTCGTTGCAGACTTGTTCTATTCGTTGCATACTTGTTTCATGTGTTATTGCAGACTTGTTGTGTTGCAGATTTGTTTCATTTGTTGTAGACTTGTTTCATATGTCGCATATTTTTTGGTGCAGACTTGTTGTAGACTTGTTTCATGTGTTGCAGATTTGTTGTAGTTTGTTGTTGTAGACTTGTTTCATGTGTTGCAGATTTGTTTCATATGTCACAGATTTGTTGTAGTTTGCTGTTGTAGACTTGTTTCATGTGTTGCAGATTTGTTTCATGTGTCGCAGATTTGTTGGTGCACTTGTTGTTGTAGACTTGTTTCATGTGTTGCAGATTTGTTTCATGTGTTGCAGATTTGTTTCATGTGTTTCATATGTCGCAGATTTATTGTCTTCTCGCATTTTCATTTCTCACTTTTAATTTGTAATTGACTACAAGTACGTGTCAGACAATTTGATCCAATGGTTAACCACAACAAGGATGATCACAAACTAGACAATTTGATCAAAGACATCATGGATGGTAAAGTGGCTGAAAATGCATGGAGTAAGGAAAACAGTGTGGGAAAGAAGGCACTTGTTGTTGTAGAAACTGTAGGTGGAACTTCGAAAAGGGTTCGAAGTGGTAAACATAAAGATCCCATTGAGAAGGTTGAAACAAAGAAGCCACGGGTTGAAAAGAGGACAATATCTACTGTGCATGGAAATGTTGATTTCAGTGACATTGGAGATTTCGGTGGACTGGTCAAAGCTTTAAGTAGCTTAAGTGAGAAAGTGGATCTGATGGACTCAAGAATGAATGAGAGATTAATGGCAATGGATAATGACATTGGTAAACTCAAAGAAGAGGTGAAGCAACTATGGCACGTGCCGACTGTCGTAGTAGAAGAAGTTGATCAAAGTTCTCCTAACAGAGCTAATCAAAATTCTCCAGACAAAACCCCGGTATGTTCTTATATGTTTTGTTGTGTTGTAGACTTATTTTATTTGTCGCAGACTTGTTTGTATTGTTGCAGATTTGTTTTGTTGTGTTGCAGACTTATTTTATTTATCGTAGACTTGTTAGTATTGTTGCAGACTTGTTTTATTTGTCGCAGACTTGTTAGTATTGTTGCAGACTTGTTTTACTTGGTGTGTTGCAGACTTGTTTTATTTGTCGCAGACTTGTTAGTATTGTTGCAGACTTGTTTTAGTTGTCGCAGACTTGTTTGTATTGTTGCAGATTTGTTTTGTTGTGTTGCAGACTTGTTTTATTTGTCGCAGACTTGTTAGTATTATTGCAGACTTGTTTTATTTGGTGTGTTGCAGACTTGTTTTATTTGTCGCAGACTTGTTAGTATTGTTGCAGACTTGTTTTATTTGTCGCAGACTTGTTTGTATCGTTGCAGATTTGTTTTGTTGTGTTGCAGACTTGTTTTAGTTGTCGCAGACTTGTTAGTATTGTTGTAGATTTGTTTTGATGTTTCCCTATGTTAATTTTACAGTCCTGGTTAAAAGTTCCAGTGGATAATGTGAATGCTGGTGAAGCTACCTCTAAGGAAGAAAACAAAAAGTTGAAGACACATAAATTGAGGACATAACAGAGCAAGTACATAAAGAGGAGAATGCAATACAGTCTGATACTGAGTCTGACCCCAGGAAACAGGCTCAACAAAAAGTTTTGAAGCACAATTTAGAGCTCTTGTCTAATGTCCTAGATGATGGTCACGATCGACCTAAGATGTTGGGTCCCACGCAGAAATCACCATTTATGGGAAACTCAACGGTGAAACGGATAATGGATCCTGATGTCGCATTTGGTTGCCATCCTAGTGATGCCACATATGATATTTTTACACCAGTTGCACCTGATAAACTGCAGAATCTGAGGGATTTTATTCGTGTTCGTGAGTAAGTTGTCAACTTCATTTTTGTTTTCCATATGGTGCAGATTTATTTTTTTCGTGCTGCAGATTTGTTTAAATATTTGGTGACTTATTCTATTAGGGAGCAGCCAATTGGGACATTCGACTGTGAAGTCAATTTCTACCGAAGGCTCATGACCCGTAAAGAAGAATGGCCAGAGGAAGAAAAATCAAATTACGGTTGGTTAGGTGACCAGGTAACTAATCTAATTCTCACTTGTTAGTATTGTTGCAGACTTGTTTTTTTTTGTGTTGCAGACTTGTTTTTTTTGTTTTGTTGCAGACTTGTTTTATTCTTTGCAGACTTGTTTTATTTGTTGCAGACTTGTTTTATTTGTTGCAGACTTGTTAGTATTGTTGCAGACTTGTTAGTATTGTTGCACACTTGTTTTTTTTTTGTCGCAGACTTGTTAGTATTGTTGCACACTTGTTAGTATTGTTGCACACTTGTTTTTTTTTTTTTTTGCAGACTTGTTTTTTTGTTGTGTTGCAGTCTTGTTTTATTATGCAAACTTGTTTTATTCTTTACAGACTTGTTTTATTTTTGTGTTGCATACTTGTTTTATTTGTTGCAGACTTGTTTGTTTTATTTGTCGCAGACTTGTTAGTATTGTTGCAGACTTGTTTTTTTTTGTGTTGCAGACTTGTTTTTTTTGTTTTGTTGCAGACTTGTTTTATTCTTTGCAGACTTGTTTTATTTTTTGCAGACTTGTTTTATTTGTCGCAGACTTGTTAGTATTGTTGCAGACTTGTTTTTTTTTTGTGTTGCAGACTTGTTTTATTCTGCAGACTTGTTTTTGTGTTGTGTTGCAAACTTATCTTCTTACTTTTGTTTTGCAGCATATGGTCTCCTCCATGCATTTGTTACGGAAGAGGTCTCTCCGAGTACCTACTCCATTCCGGACAGAAAGAATTGCCTTCCTTGACCAATGGTTTGTCGCCTTATGGTATATCGACTATAAACAGTTTGCCATTTCGCCGCCGAAGTTCTTGTTTGGTGAAGGTTATGAAATGACGTTTAATGGGACATCTCTAGATTACGCCCAGACAAAGAAGAGATGGATCGACGATGTTGATGTTGTCTACTTTTTCCACAACATCAGCAATAACCACTGGATTGCGTGTGAAATGGATCTCAACAAAGAGATGATTGAGATTTACGATAGCATCATTCCCGAGAACTGGAAGAAAGTGGTCGACGCGGTGAGGCCATTTGCGAAAATGGTTCCATATTGAATTAAAGCTTTCACACCCAAAGGGAAAAGAAAGGGTCGTAAATTGACTCCTTTCAAACTTCACTATAACAAGCATGTCCCACAAAACGTTCAGACAGGCGATTGTGGTGTCTATGCTGTCAAGTTCGTGGAGTGCCTTGCACTGGGATACCAAATGGATGGTTTAAGTGACAACACAATCCCCAAAATCCGTTTGAAGCTTGCAGCAGAGATTTTTGACGAGGTTCCTGACACAAACCCTCAGATGTCTGACCCAAGGCCTTATGGTCAAGACAAAGTCCGCATACCTACGCATGCCACACAATCGTAGTTTATGTACTTAGATCCAGATATGTAGACTTATTATCTTTTTGTCACAGACTTTTGTTTATATACTTAGATCCTTTTGTATGTAGATTTATGTTAACTGTATTGCAGACTTATATTGACAGTGTTGCAGACTTGTTTCCTATGTTGCAGACTTATTATAACTTTGTTGCAGACTTGTTTCCTATGTTGCAGACTTATTATAACTTTGTTGCAGACTTATTATAACCTTGTTGCAGACTTGTTTCATATGTTGCAGACTTATATTGACAGTGTTGCAGACTTGTTTCCTATGTTATGTTGCAGACTTATTATAACCTTGTTGCAGACTTGTTTCATATGTTGCAGACTTATTATAACCTTGTTGCAGACTTGTTTCATATGTTGCAGACTTATTATAACCTTGTTGCAGACTTGTTTCATATGTTGCAGACTTATATTGACAGTGTTGCAGACTTGTTTCCTATGTTGCAGACTTATTATAACTTTGTTGCAGACTTGTTTCCTATGTTGCAGACTTATTATAACTTTGTTGCAGACTTATTATAACCTTGTTGCAGACTTGTTTCATATGTTGCAGACTTATATTGACAGTGTTGCAGACTTGTTTCCTATGTTATGTTGCAGACTTATTATAACCTTGTTGCAGACTTGTTTCATATGTTGCAGACTTATAGTAAACTATGTTTATTAGGTACTGTAAAATTAAAAACAAAGTCATCATACAAATACAAATACAAGTCTGCAGAACCACACGAGTCTTTAAACCATAATACAAAGTGAAGAATCACATGGCACATGTACGCGCATTATGTCCACTTTGTTTGCAATTGGAGCAAATGTGTTGCTTCCTCGGGATTTTCTTCTCCATTGCTTTCTCCAACGCAGATTTGTATCTAGAGTTCTTTGGCCTTCCGGGTGGTTGTCGAACTTCAGGAGATAAACACAATTTCGCAGCGACATGTACAGGAATTGGTTGAGCTACATCACTTGGCATAATGCACATGGCGTAAGCGTTACTGAGGTAGTTCTTATAGTAGTACGGAGAAGGCAGACCAACATGGGACATTCTCTTAGCTTCTCCACCAGCAATTGCGTGAGCACAAGGCAACTTATCCAAGTCAAACCTACGACATGTGCTTTTACGTTCCCGTACATTAACAACATATACATGCATCCCATTACTGACTTGCACTTGATCCGCATCTATTTCATGCACGGTCAACAGCCTCGAATCATTAACACGTGGCTACCAAAATGTTAATAAAATTAGTGAAGACTTAAAACATGTCTTGTTGCAGACTTATTAGATATGTTGCAGACTTATTAGATATGTTGCATACTTATTAGATATGTTGCAGATTAGATATGTTGCAGACTTATTAGACTTGTTGCAAACTTATTAGACTTGTTGCAGACTTATTAGACTTGTTGCATACTTATTAGATATGTTGCAGACTTATTAGACTTGTTGTAGACTTATTAGACTTGTTGCAGACTTATTAGACTTGTTGCAGACTTATTAGATATGTTGCAGACTTATTAGACTTGTTGCAGACTTATTAGACTTGTTGCAGACTTATTAGATATGTTGCAGACTTATTAGACTTGTTGCAGACTTATTAGATATGTTGCATACTTATTAGACTTGTTACCTCTATTAATTTCTCCGCAGCACGTGTGAGTGTTGTAGTCATTAGGCCTGCTTGAAGCCTCCGCTTTGAGAACGATCTTGTTAACATGGACCGTATGGCGTCTAAGAGCTTAGAAATGGGTAGGTTCCTAGCATCCGAGAGCACTCTATTTATTGACTCCGCTATGTTGGAAGTTAATATGTTGTACCTGTGTCCGGGAAAATGAGCACGACTCCACACCTTCACATCAGCCTTCTGCAGATAAGAGTGAAGTGCAGGATTGATGTCTTCGATCGCATTGAATAAAGCATTGAAATCCGCTATCTTATATGCGTTTGCTGCTTTTTTTACCAACCGAAATGCTTCACGTCCTTTAAACCTTGTTATTATGTTCTTGTACATATGATATGTACATATGCCACGACTCGCCAATGGATACACCTTTTTAATGGCCTTCGATATCGATCTATGCCTGTCAGAAATGATGGAGAGACTAAAATCATCTGGAATCACACAACTAAGCTGTGTAAAGAACCATTCCCATGATGCATCATTCTCCGTGTCAACTACGGCAAATGCTATTGGGAAAATATTAAAGTTCCCATCCTGACATGTTGCGAGAAGGAGTGTTCCTTTATATTTCCCTCGGAGATATGTCCCATCAACAACAACAACTTTGCGCATGTACTGAAAGCCGTTTATGCTTGCACCAAATGAGATGAACAAATACTTGAATCGATCTTCTGCATCGACTTCAAGACACGTATAAGTACCAGGATTAGCTATTCGTATCATGTATAAGTACGAAGGTATTTGCTCATATCCACTCTCCGGTGAACCCATTGCCAAGAGTCGTGCATGCTTTAAGGCTCGATAAGCTTTCCAGTATTCCATTTGTCATGTCACATTCATAAAACAATAAGTCTGTGATAAACAAAACAAGTTTGCGACAACTGACCAAAATAAAACTAGTCTGCAACAAAACAAAACAAATCTGCAATAAACAAAATAAGTCTGCAACTAAACAAAACAAGTCTGCAACTAAACAAAACAAATCTGCAATAAACAAAACAAGTCTGCAACAAAACAAAACAAGTCTGCAATAAACAAAACAAATCTGCAATAAACAAAACAAGTCTGCAACTAAACAAAACAAGTCTGCAACTAAACAAAACAAATCTGCAATAAACAAAACAAGTCTGCAATAAAACAAAACAAGTCTGCAATAAACAAAACAAATCTGCAATAAACAAAACAAGTCTGCAACAACTGACCAAAATAAGTCTGCAACAAAACAAAACAAGTCTGCAACAAAACAAAACAAGTCTACGACAACTGACCAAAATAAGTCTGCAATAAACAAAACAAGTCTGCAATAAACAAAACAAGTCGGCAACCATACCTTAATACCATATCGTTTGTTCAGAGCATCTGCAACATGACTAGGTAACACTTTTGAACCGATGCCACCCACAAAATCCTTGTACAATTGTCCCAAAATCTCGTGTGTAGCTTGGCGAGAACGGGCTCCACGGTCTGTCACAGAACATGTATGTTCTTTAACATATACTTTTATAAAGAAACATGGAGAATCTCCAACTATAGTAGCTCGGACTCTCCATGTGCATCATTCTATCCAACATCGAACAATTAATAAAGATGGCGTTGAATAATCAACCTTGAAATCAAACTTCTGCGCAACATAAAGAATCTTCAACCTCATCTCCAATGCGTCTTTGTTATCATACATTTGTCCTACCGATATATCCAACGAAGTCATTTCCATTTTCTGGTATTCTTCATGAACTTTGTAATCATTTCTTTCTGCCCTTTTTTTGTGTGGCACACTTGCTTTCTCTTCCTTCTCTTCCTCCTCACGAAGCTTTCCATATAGACAGTAATCCTCATCACCAGAACTAGCACCGTCCGGATCGTCGCAACAATCAAACCTGTATTGGTCCTTCTCGTCCTCATCCTCATCACCAGAACTAGCATCCCCTTCTTCTTTTGCATTACCAAAAAATTCAACTTCTATTTTTGCTCGCTTCAGCGATGGTCTACCTTTTCCACGATTATCTTCACCATCTTCACGCTTTGCCTTCGGCAGATTTTTTGCATTACCATCAAATTCATCTTCCATTTTTGCTCGCTTCAGCGATGGTTTACCTTTTGCACGATTGTCTTCACCATCGTGCAGCTTTTGAGCGTCTTTTAACTCCAATGATACCTCCTTATCTGATACACATAGCTGCATCGTATCTGATTTGAATTGTTCAAAGAAACCTTGCAATTGTCTCGTATTACCAACAAAGACAGGAGGAGTGTCTACTGGTAACTTGACCAATATCTTCTTCGGAAACATGTAGCTCAGTTCAACTTCGTACTTAGTCTTATCAACTCCATAATCCTCGTACACCATTTGAATGAATTCGTCGAACGAAGTTGCAGCATTGGTTCCAAGAACTCGAGAACCTCTCCTACTATCGACAACAAAAATCCATCTACTCTTCTCAAATCTCCAATTACCCCAAACCAATATAATTTGCAGCATTGGCGGCGACGATGGAGAACGAGATCGGCAGCGACGATACACAACGAGATCGGGGCGGCGACGACGATAGACAGCGAGATCGGCGGAATTTGATAATGGCGGAGATGACAATGGAGAACGAGATCGGACGCCGTACATACCCTAATGGTGCAGTGGCATTTTTCATAAATAAGTTACTTATAAGGAACATATTAAGTCTGCAACACATTGAATAAGTCTGCAACACATTGAATAAGTCTGCAACACATTGGATAAGTCTGCAACAAAACACATTGAATAAGTCTGCAACGCATTCAATAAGTCTGCATAACATAACAAGTCTGCGACAAACAAAGTGTTATTCTAGTCAGAAAACAAGTCTGCAACACAGTCTAATAAGTCTGCAGTTTTTAATGCCACGTAAGCAATTTACAAATAATTCTGCGACGTTAAGCATTAAATCTGCGACATTGTAAATAAATCTGCGACAAGCGATGTTATTTCAGTAAGACATTTCATGTGTCGCAGACTTGTCTTCTTGTCGCAGATTTTCCAAAAGTCTGCAGCAAAGCATTTAAGTCTGCAACAAACAGTTGCAGATTTGTTATAAGTCTGCATAACAAGTCTGCAAATGAACATAAGTCTGCGACATATGAAACAAATCTGCGTAATAAGTCTGCAATCAAAACAAGTCTGTGTAGACTTATTAAGTCTGCAACAAAGCACATTAAGTCTGTGTCGAAAAGTCTGCAACACACATAATAAGTCTGCAGATGTGCGCAGACTTAATAAGTCTGCAACATTGAAAAATAAGTCTGCATAACAAGTCTGCAAAACAAGTCTGCATAACAAGTATGCATAACAAGTCTGCAGATGTTTGCAGACTTAATAAGTCTGCAACATTGAAAAATAAATCTGCATAACAAGTCTGCATAACAAATCTGCATAACAAGTCTGTGCAGACTTAATCTGAAAAACGCGGTGGCATTTTTGTAAATAACTCAAACTTTTGCTTACGTGGAAATAATTTCGTAATAGCAGTTTCGTAATTACGTTATTCCTAACAAGCGAAAATAAGGGTAAAATGGGCCAAAAACAGAATTTTTCCTTCTCAGTTATTATGTGTCATTCTAGTCCTTAACCAATTTATAAGTGTCATTCTAGTTTTTTTCCCATTAATATATACACATCTTTGTGAAAATATTTAGGCTTATGCAGCTTACACTCTAATCTGTGTACCTCTATATGATACATTGGGAAGGTTAAAGTATTTAATATATATATACCTAGTGGAATGCGACCACTGAATCTGCCGATCTCAGGAGCCATCTTTGTGATTCGTCTAATGAGCTCAGTCCCAGCATTTGTATCCACGCCGGAATCTTTGTAAGTGAGACCGTCATCTTTCTTCGACATCGATAAAACACAAGTTGTTCTCGTCGTCCGAGGAAAGACGATCGAGAAAGGTTTCAGTGACGATGCAACGGAGCAAAATTGTTAAGGTTTTATTCTATAAATATGTATGCTCATAGAGCAAAATAATTATCCGATTAATAAACAATCTTTTATAATTTCAGTTACCAACTCTCTCATTCTAAAATCAATTCACGTTTCTTTTCTTTTAACCACAATTCCAACAGAACCGTGACCACCTTTTTCTCAGATGTGAAGTGAGTGAGCGAATTTGGGACTTCATCATCCGCATGCTTGTTTACAGAATATTCTCCTTTCACACTTGGACGGTTTTCTCTTCTTGGCTAGGACTCAAGGACAACACATCTCCGAGAATCCTTCGGAGACTAGCAGCTCAAGCCACCATTTATAGCATATGGAGAGAGAGGAATGCAAGACTTCACAGCAACATTTCCACCCCTCCGCATGTAATTTTCAACGCAATTGATCGTCTTATCCGTGACGCGATTCTCGCAAAAAAAAAACGCAAAAGCTTTGGTGACCTAATGCAAACTTGACTCACCTTTGTCTAGGCTCTATTCCCGTACTCGTGTAACACTTTAGATTTTTCCTTGTATTTTATTTTTTTTTGGCAAAGAAAAATCTCATGGAGATTCCTCTTTTGTAAATCTTTACAAACTCTTTTATTAGTAATGAATAGTCAAATGCTTAGAAAAAAAAAAGACTCTGATGATAAACCCTAGTACCCCATGATTTGTTTTTTTTCCAACTTTTTTTCTTATTCATGATAACACATTGATTTTTTCTATATCTTTTTTTTGTGTTAAGATTAACTAACGGATTATCTTTGAAAATATTTTTTAGGAAACCTACACAAGACAAAAAAAAAATGGATAAGTCAGCCTCAAAAATCGACAACCATAGGATTAGCTACATATTTTGTTACTTTATGCATTTCGTAAAAGCTAAATTGGCGACAAAATGTTTTATCTGGTTTTAAATTTAAAGACAAATTAAAAACATTTTCCAATAGTGGTCTACTAGGGAAAGTATTTCCAACGGGTTTGATAACGGACGATATTTGAGAGGTTTTTTTCATTAAAATCCATAAATCCTTTCAATATATGTACTATGTCGATGATATTGTTAATTACAGGAAGTGATTAGAGCTGTCAAGCGGGTCCAACCTGTCCCGCTCGGTGTCAGTTTTAGCCGAGGATTCAGTTTTCTTCGGTCATACACCGTCGGAAATTTCCAAAGGATTTTCGACGTTTTAGTATTTTAGTCGGGAAAAAGTTTATTAGAATACCATATATTTCCGGGATTTACCAAAACAAGTTCAAGTTAAAAACCCAAATTAAGCTATTTATTAATGTAAAAGGAGGATCGGAGTTGAACATTAATTATTTGAAAAATAGGCTAAAAAGAATGGGTCGAGTTCCATTTCACTATCGGACGAGTCGTCTATAACCACTCGGCTGAGCTCGGTCTCCGCAAGGCGAGCATTCCGTAAGACAATGTTGATGCGCTCTCCACGGTCATGTAGTCCCATCTCGGTAAGCTGCAGTCAAAGGTTAGGTCGGAGTCCTTGGAAAAAGATCATCGCCAATTCATCTGCGGATCGGTGAAGCCCAAAGAGTCCCATAGTCCGCACGAACTCCTCATGGTATTCTTGCAGAGTCTGTTCCCTTGCCTTGCAAAGCCTAGCCCCCAACTACCACTGCTGGTTGAAGTCACGTCTGGCTTTTTGGGGCCGGAGGAACTTCGCTGACACTTGCGGGCCCTTCCCTCTTCAACCTCGTCACAAATCCAAGGGTTGGACTTAATCTTGACCGTAAATGGACAAATGACTCTCTTACGAGCAGTTTCCCGCGTCAAATTCATCGTTTTGAAAAAGTTTTTAAGAAAACAATTTCGCAACTGTGACAAAAGACGGGTGTATTTGTTGTGAATGAGGGGAAAAATATATTTATAGAGAAATGTTAATTTGCATGTTCTCTCCAACTATATATACACATATATATATCGAATCTTCAAAATACCATAGCCAGGAAAGGTATATATATATATATATATATATGTTTACAAACAAAGCAAACATATATGCAAGAGAAGAAGTATTTACAAAGCAAGTAATATATCCGTCGGAAATCGGTCGGAAATTACCCACCGATTTCCGACAGTCGTTAATCGGTCGGAATATTTCGATCGGTTTCCGAGGGAATATAGATTTGTCGGCAGTCCCTCGGAATACCGTCGGAATATTCCGACCGATTTCCGAAGGAAATCAATCCGTCGAAAATTTCCGATGGATTTCCGATCATTTTTCGTCCGTCGAAATAACCTCGGAAATCCATCGGTATTCCGTCGGAAACGTCGTCGGAAATACGCTTGTTTTCTTGTAGTGGGTTATCTATCTATATAAAGTTAACTTTTCTCTCTTCTCATGATGCCACCTCACACTCCACCTAAATAACAAACATTAAAACAAAAAAAAACATACACACATAAAATAAAAGATCCCAAAAAAATCCCAAACATAAAACAAAAATTCCAAAATATACATAAATCGGTGTTGTCAATTTGAATCATTATCTGTGGGTCCAAAAATACACATATAAAACAAAAGATCCCAAAAAAATCACAAACATAAAACAAAAATTCCAAAATATACATAAATCGGTGTTGTTAATTTGAATCATTATCCACGGGTCCTGCCCCGTTTAACCCGCCACCGGTCGGGTGCGAGTCGAGAAATTTTAAAATTTTATTATTATTATCTATATATTTGCGGGTTACCCGCGGGTACCCGCGAATTCAAGCGTGGCAGGTGCATGTTGAGAAATTTGTGTTAATGAGTTTGGCGGGGCGGGTCGAACAAAAAAAAATTAACCTGCGTGGGGCGGATCTAGCGGGGCAAGTTTGATCCGCTTGACATACCTAATTAGAATCCAACATGAAACACTATTAAAAAGAATGATGTTAAAAAAACAAGATTAAAAACAATATAAAAATGGAAAATAAAATAAAATAAGGAACCACCCAATATTAAACTGTTAACTGTTAGAAACAGTTCCATTAACTCCAAAATCAAGAAAATAAAATACTATTACGCAATCGAAACAAAATTAAAAAAAAATGTGGACCACGTCCGTACATAGTATCTATACATCCAACATATTTTAAAAAAAAACAGAAAATTATCTTAAAACTAAAATTTTTTTAAAAGCCCAAATTCCTTAATCCTTAATATTAAAGGGAAACGTATTATACAAGGGTTTCAACAAATAGGTTTTAGATGAAACAAAAGAAAAACAAAATTATGCAAAGAAAACTTTAAATTGTGAAGCTATTCCCTTAAAAAACCCCAACTAATTACATGAAATTGACTAATAAAGGAAAAAAATAAGTGAAAATGCGTGCTATCCACTAAACAAATACATATAAAATCAAAAATTTAAGAAATTAAGAAAATAAACCAAAAAATAAAAATACACATATTTTAAGCTGATAGAGACAATTCAATTAACAATCATATTCAAAAAATAAAATTATAGACAATAAAAACTGTTTAGAAAAATACAATTATATTTAATAATAAATATTAAAAAATAAATAAAATTTCATTAAACTTTCAAAAAAAAAAAACAAAAAAATGAAAAAAAATGAAAAAAAATTCCAAAAAAAATCTAAATTTAAGAAAAAATAATTTAAATTTTGAATAAAAATATATTATATTTTAACTTTTGAATTTTTGAAATGAAAATTTCTAAAAACTCAAAAAATACAAAAATCCAAACAAATTCTCCAAAAATTATAAAAATTCAAAAATCCATGAATAACACATCGAAGTTATAAAAAAACCACACAACCCATTTAAAATTATGTTTTCTTAATATTATATTTTTTTGGAATTTTTTTCGATTTTTTCGGAATTTGTTTCGATTTTGTTTTGAAAATTTAATGTAATTTTTATTTATTTTAATATTTTATTATTAAATATAATTATATTTCAAACCGTGTATATGTCCGTATATATCTGTTAACGGAGATGTTGTAAAATGAACACACGGTTCACAGTTGGAGATTTAAAATGGGCAAACAAAATAATTTGGGTATTTTATTGGGTACAAAAATAATTCGGATATTAAAAAGCTTATCGGAATAAAGTTGGGGTATTTTTATGGAAATTTCCTTTGCATTAAAGATGTAATCTACTATATATTTTTAAATAAAAAAGTTTTGGTTGACTTTGGTGATGATTTTCTGGATTCGGATTTTCTGGGAGAGGATATGGAGATAGGGGAAATTGTAGAAGGGGCTACTGTAGAGGCAGAAATAGGGCGGACAGAGGAACTGGAGGATGTATTGATAGTTGAAACGACTGAGGGTACGGTGCAGGTAGAGGGATTGGGAAAGGATAAAGAAGGAACTGATGGACAAACTAATACAAAACGGAATCAGGTTTCTAATCTGAAAAAACAGGTGATGGGCGTAGGTCTAAAGAAGAGGATTGTGCAGGGTATCATATCCCCAAGGAAGAAGGGAATTCCAAAACATCAGGGACGGATCGGAGACGTGCAACAAGGTGCTGGAAAGAACCCAGCAAAGGCACGAAACAAGTCGGCGATCTCAAATTTTGAAGATCAGGAATGAGGCTCAAGGGTGGGCGAGTTAAAGGTTCGGATAATAAGACGTCTTTAAGCCACTTTCGGGAGTCACGGAAGCTGCTTATACCAGTTTTTAATTTTCGATTTAATCATTTTGTTCTTCGTTTATGTATTCTTGTTTTGGGATTTTTCAGAACTATAAAAGCTCATATGGTTGGTTCGTATGAATTGCTGGGCGGTTATGTTATTTTTTTAAATAATAAAATACAGGTTTTCTTCATATTTATAATACGGTCATGTCCATCTAAAGAAAAAACGCAGAGGACAAAACACGGTATGAACACTACACTGTGGTTCTTGAGGGGGGGCCCTAACCTGATGTGTGGTTCGGAAATAATTAATCAGATTTATTGATGCGAATTCTGAGCTGGAATTGTCAAGGGCTCGGCAGCCATTACACAATAAGCTATCTTCGGGAAATATGGAAAAAACACAAGCCAGAGTTTCTTTTTCTTTCAGAAACCAAACAAGATTTTACCTTTGTTCAGAAGTTCCAACCCCACTTCGGTTATGACCAACTACACACGGTGGAACCAATCGGTGCGAGCGGTGGACTAGCATTATTTTATGATAATTCATATCAGGTAAACATAATTTTCTCAAATAATCGGATAATCGATATTGAAGCGTTTGTTCAAGGGAAAAAAGTATTCTTATCATTTATCTATGGAGATCCGGTACCAAAATTGAGGGACCAAGTGTGGGAACGACTAACACGAACAAGCTTATCCCGCTCGGATCCATGGTTCGTAATTGGGGATTTAAACGAGATAACCGGAAATAATGAGAAACAAGGAGGAAATTTAAGACATGCATCCACCTTCATTTCATTTAATCTCATGATTCAAACATGTGGTTTAATGGAATTTCCATGCTTGGGAAACACTATGTCCTGGAAAGGGAAACGAAATAAAAAGACAGTACGGTGCCGGCTAGATCGGGCTTTAGCTACCGGAGATTGCCACGAAATGTTTACACACTCATACGTTGAATATCTGGCAATGATTGGGTCGGACCATAGACCATTAGTTGCCACAATTGAGGATAAAATCCCCCGGAAACGCAGTCAATTTAGGTTTGATAAACGCTGGATTGGGCAAGATGGTTTGATGGATTCGATTGCCAAGGGATGGGAGACTAACCCAGGGGGAACCGGACCATCTTTTGTCAATAAAATCCGGAACTGCCGGCGAGAGATATCGAAATGGCGGAAGAATAACTTACCCTACGGCAAAAAAAAGATATATGAGCTCCAACAGGCATTAGAAGAGGCCCAAAACGATGATAATATAACCCATGAGGAATTGACAGGAATTACCGAAAAACTAGTAGAAGCTTATCGGGATGAGGAGTACTTCTGGCAACAGAAAAGTCGAACTCTGTGGCTAACAGTGGGGGATAAAAATTCAAAATTTTACCATGCCCAAGTAATGCAAAGGAGGGCAAGGAATCGGATCGTCGGGTTACATAATGCAGCAGGATTGTGGGTCACATCAGAAAAAGAGGTGGAACAAGTGGCGGTGAACTATTTTGATGAGTTATTTTCCACAACGTCCCCAACGGACTTTGAAGAGGCTCTGGACGAAATTAAGCCCATAGTCTCGGAGTCGAACAATGACAAACTCACGGCAATGGCTACCGAAGAGGAAGTGCGGGCGGCTCTCTTTATGATGCACCCCGAAAAAGCACCGGGCCCTGACGGAATGACGGCACTATTTTTCCAACGATCCTGGCACATCGTAAAGACAGACTTAGTAGAGTTGGTGAACGGTTTCTTGGAGACGGGTGTTTTTGACCACCAGCTGAATATGACAAATATTTGTCTAATCCCGAAAATGGAAAGACCAAGCCGGATGACGGATTTAAGACGTATAAGTCTTTGTAATGTAGGATACAAGATTATTTCAAAGGTTTTATGTCAGAGATTAAAGCGACTACTCCCGAACCTCATTTCGGAGACCCAATCAGCCTTTGTGGCAGGAAGATTAATATCAGATAATATTTTGATTGCCCAAGAAATGTTCCACGGTCTCCGGACGAATAAGTCATGTAAGTGTAAATTCATGGCAATTAAAACGGATATGAGCAAAGCATACGATCTGGTGGAATGGTCCTTTATTGAACATCTCCTGCGAAAATTAGGTTTTTCTGAAAAATGGACTTCATGGTTGATGTGGTGCATTACATCAGTGGAATACAAGGTCCTGATCAATGGACAACCCAAAGGTCGGATAATCCCAAAAAGAGGGCTTCGGCAAGGGGACCCATTGTCACCTTATCTATTCATTCTTTGTACGGAGGTCTTAATAGCAAATATCCGAAAGGCAGAAAGAGAGAAATTATTAACGGGGTTAAAAGTTGCGAGAGCAAGCCCATCGGTATCACATTTACTCTTCGCCGATGATAGTCTTTTCTTCTGCAAGGCTACCAATCAGGAATGCGAAACTATTTTACGTATCCTACAACAATACGGGGCAGTGTCAGGACAGCAAATTAATTTTGATAAATCTTCTTTACAATTCGGTCACACGGTTGATGTGTTGGTTCAACTTGAGATTCAGCAAACATTAGGAATTACTACCATCGGCGGCATGGGCTCATATTTAGGCCTCCCGGAGAGTCTCGGAGGTGCCAAAAGCAAGATCTTCAACTTTGTAACAGAGAGACAGCAAAACCGAATTAACGGATGGACATCAAGGTTTCTATCAAAAGGGGGAAATGAGGTTTTAATCAAATCGGTGGCATCAGCAACACCAACCTTCGTTATGTCGTGCTTTAGGTTACCCAAGTCCATAACCGCAAAATTAACTAGTGCGGCGGCACGGTTCTGGTGGAGTTCAAACGGAGACTCAAAAGGAATGCATTGGATAGCATGGAAGAAACTATGTAAAAGTAAATCGGAGGGAGGTTTGGGTTTTAGGGCGGTCGAAGATTTTAACACAGCACTATTGGCCAAACAATTATGGAGGTTAATGGAAAAATCATATTCCTTGTTTGCGCGGGTTTTCAAGGGTCGATATTTTCGGAACTCAGATCCTCTACAACCCATTCGATCTTATTCTCCATCATATGGATGGAGGAGTATTATCTCAGCTAGACCTCTGGTCAACAAAGGACTAATTAAAAGAGTTGGATCATGTTGTTCTATCTCAGTATGGAATGATCCGTGGATACCAGCCTCTAAGACGAGGCCAGCCACTTGTAAAGGGTACAATTATTACCCGAATTTAATGGTCAATCACTTGGTCGACCCAGTAACCCAGACGTGGAATTCAGCGTTATTGAAGGCAATTATTGATCCGGCAGACGTACCGATTATTAGGGGTCTGCATATAAGCAGCACATACAAACCAGACACCAATGGATGGCATTACACAACATCGGGACGGTATACGGTGAAGTCAGGCTATCAAATTGGACAATCAGAGCCAAATACCGGTACCACAAACTTCTTTGGTCCGGATGTGACGAAATTACAAGCACACACCTGGAAGTTGAAATGCACCCCGAAATTAAGACACTTTATTTGGCAAGCTATTTCGGGTTGTCTCGCGGTCTCATCTAATTTGCGAAGCAGAGGAATTAATTGCGACACACGATGCGAAAGATGTGGATCGGATAATGAAACTATCAATCATGTACTTTTTGAATGTCCTCCGGCATTACAGACATGGGCACTCTCAAAGGTCCCAACACCTCTGGGTGTTTTCCCAATGTCATCGGTCTTTGCTAATTTTGATCATCTTTTTTGGCGGCTTACTCCAAATAATACGGATAATAGTTTTCCATGGATTGCGTGGTACATTTGGAAAGGGAGAAATGACAAGGTCTTCTTGAATGTGGACAGAGGCCCACAGGACATGCTTCAGCAGGCAGAAACCGAGGCCATGTCGTGGGAAGTGGCACAGAACAGTGATCCAGACGTGATAATTCAAACCTTTACCCCTTTGGTAAATACGAGTTATGACGGTTGGCACTGTAATGTTGATGGGTCTTGGAAGGAAAACGATAGTTGTTCTGGACTAGGGTGGTATTGTTATCAGGAAGGAGTCGAAGGAATCATATTGGGAGCGAGGAATCTGCGAAGAAGCATCTCCCCCCTACACGCAGAGTTGGAAGCACTCATCTGGGCCATGCATTGTTTGCTAGCAAACCAGAAGACGGAAATAGTTTTTGCAACAGACTGCTCCGAGTTGATAAAGATGGTGTCTACACCCGAGGATTGGCCGGCTTTTGCATCACACCTGGAGGAATTCGGGAAGAGCAAGGAGGCGTTCTCTTTCTTCTCAATCTCACTCATCCCACGCGCAAACAACACCATGGCAGACAAGCTAGCAAAAAGTGCTCGCGTCTACCCGGTGGATATTGAATATGTAAACTCGGTACCACCGATTTGGATTTCCGAATCGTTCTAGGTATTTAGGCTGTTGACAAAAAAAAAAAAAAAAAAAAAAATCAATTCATATATATTCAAAGAAAAAAAATCCATTCAAAATCTTGATATATTTTTCACTATAGTTTATTATATTTTATTATATTTTATTTGAATTTATATCAAAATAAAAGTTGTAAAATATTTTACTAATTTTATAAAAAGTTAGACACAAAAAAAATATTATTTTTAAGAGTTCATAAATTAACCACAAAACTAGAGTCATTAAACGATGCATAATAATTAATAGAGTTGTGTTTTTAAGATTATGTGTTTTACGGGTTAGCCCGAATAATATTTTAGTCCACTACAAAACAGGTTAAATAGACAAATTATTTCGTTTGACAATTCTATCTATAATCATGAGTTATATACATATTATCAAATTAAAATAAAAGCAATTTTTCTTAAATTTCAAAATAATTTCTTTACAAAAAATACCCCACGCTATAATTAGCGCGAATTAAATCCTAGTTATAATATTATGTCACCAATCATCATTACTTTCTAAAGGACAATTTTTTATCTCACAATTTTTCTTGTTAATGATATATATGTTTTATGATAAATATTTTTGTAATTGCCCATACAGAGTAGTCTAGAAGTGAATTGGATAAAGAAAAGTTTTAAAGAATCGCTCTTTGCAGATAAGAAAGTAAAGCACAAATTAAAAAACAAAAAAGATTCTTCGACATGTTGTTCGTTTGCACGTAGACTTTCAAAGTAACTAAACCCAAATAATATAATTAAGCATAATCGTTGGAATCACTTATATTCATATTATTCATAGTATAATAGATCGCAAACGAAGAACAGAAACTGACACACACACATATATATATGTGGTCTTCAAATTTCTTAAATCTTTGAAGTAGATGCCGGGAAAGAATGGTATAAAACCACCCAAAAAATTACGTGGACCGATATCTTTGTATTCAATTTGTTTTCATCTCTCTTATAGTATAGCTTTTTGTCATTTAAGATCTCTAATGAAGAAAAATTTGGTCTTATTGGATTTAATAGGGATCAAGAGATCATGGAGATAAGTATATATCTATATATTAATTGAATCGTATGAGTGGTGCATATAGTTTAACGTGTTCATATGACTGTGGATTCAGACTTGATGTTAAATGTGTGTTTTTGTTTGCGACAGAGATTGATAATATCAAATATATCACCTCCTCCCATTGGTATCCTGGATGAACGAACGATGTTTTGATAACTGTATCAATTTCTCTAAATTAGTGAATCATATGGTCTGAGTTTGATCTATCTAATGCATATAATTTAGTTGCACATTGATGAAGCATGAAGATGGATCTCAAATGTATCTAAAAAACCCATGAATCTGAATAAAACGATTGTAAGATACACCAAATACAATACTTAAACTAAATATGCTTCTAAATTTCAAAAAAAATCTTTTTGATTTAGTGGTAAAATTATTAAAAATTTCAATCAAAATGTCACCAGTTCGAAACTTAAGAAGGGAAAAGGATGCACAAGGATAAGAAGATTTTGCAAGGATTAAGGACACTAAAGACAAATTAAAGAGGATTTGGCGTTGAGGATAGCAACGCCGACACTTTTTTCTAGGTTTAATTCTTTTTCGTATGATATATGTAGTTGGTGTATAGAATGATGCAAGAAAGCCGCTGCTTGATAAACAAGAGGTGGTTTACACTTGATTTAGAACTCTAAATATAGAGGATTTTCGCTGGTCTTTAAAATGAAGATCGTCCCAGTCAATCAAATATATTACATAATGATATACTACATTTTCTATTGAACTTTTAATCAATAATGTACCATTTCTAATTTTTAGAAAATCTATTAAAGTTTTCCTCGATTATATTTCTAATAATGCAACCGATATATCCGAAATTTCAAATTGATAGTTAAAATCCAGCATAAAATATTAAATTTAAATCAAATATTAAATAAATAAAAAATATTTTAATCATCCCTACCTGCCCGTATGGCGGACTAAACCCTAATATATATAAATGCTCTTCAAAATTCTTAAATCTTTGAAGAAGGTTGCTTGATTAAGCTTTGGGCTGACATTCTTCTGCACAAACTATGTCGCTATGTGTGCAGAATTTATCCTTTCCGAGGCAGCAATAACACTTAAAATTGTTAGGCGCGCAAGTTGCTGGAAAGCACGGTGATATATTTATCTTGCTTGCCTCAACACCCTCCATGTTTCTACCTATTATAAGAAGAAGAAAAAAATACTATGATATGATTGTTATTACAAATGGTAATGATGAAAATTGTTGAACACAACCCTAAAGGACATATGCATATGTACTTACATTCATGATGACCAAAGAGGGAAACGAGGATGATGCAAAGGATAGCAAAATTGGATAAAGACATTGTGATGATTAATTCTTGTCTCCAAAAAAAGAGAGTTTTTTTTTTTTGTCAACTAATTATATTAGATAGTAAAAGGGTGATACAAATAGGAGTTTCTAATATAAAGAGTTGAACGTATATATAGGAGTTTCTAATTAGTATTTGATAGATATTAGTCAAATATTGTAATTAATTTGATTGATATGATTAGATTTAGACTTGTCAATCAAGGGTAAATCCCTTTAATCAAGCGTCACTAGGTGAATATCCTTGCTACGAGCAGTATTTTTGTTGTTGTTAAAAATGTTGAACGTTTTTATTGTTATTTATGTTCTTTTTGGGTGTTTTTATGTAATTGGATAGCTTCGGTTAAAATTCATTTTACAACTCTTGAAAAAAGAAACTTCCAGGTTCATGATACAAATTTTTATTTGGTGATGATGTAATTAAATATTTTAAGCTAATCTAATACTCCATCTGTTCTAATATAAGTGATGTTTAAGGTTTTTGCACACAAATTAAAAATTTAATTTATTTTTATTTTTTCCATACTAAAAACATCATTTATTATCTATCTAAACACAATTCAACCAATAAGAAAATAATCTGCATAATACAAATGGTAAAAAACAATAAAAAGTTATTTAATTTTGTATTGAAAACTGAAAACATCACTTATTTGAGAACAAAAAAACATTCTTAAAACATCACTTATTTAAGAATGGAGGGAGTATATAACTTCAAGGTTTAATGAAAGAGTCTCTCGCTTCATCTTCATATGATTTAGTTCTTCATCTTCCCATGATTTTTTTCATGTTTCAAGGCTCATAATTTTTGTCTCTCCATCCCGTTAATCTTCATGGAAATGTGAAACTTAGGTCGAAATTAGATTTTGATTCCTCAACCGGGGTTCTCCTAAATTTTATGTTTTTTTTTTTGAATATTTCCTAAATTTTATGTTCATCCAGGTACTTAGGGTTTATCCATATCCATCGACGGTAACAGCATTTCAATATTCGGATGTGGAACGTTGATGATAGCAATAATGTGGCTCCTCAAACTCCATCCTCGCCCAAAGTTGATCCTTCTCAGGTAAATCAAAATGATTATGACAAAACCTAAAAACAGAGAGATTCAATCTGATTTCAAAATCTTTCGTTTAAAATCTCCAGCTTTCGATGATCGTACAGCTAACAGCAGCTCACACATTAGGAAACTTGTTAACAAACGTGAGCTTGGGAAGAGTAAACGTCTCTTTAACCGACACAATCAAAGCAATGGAGCCTTTCTTCACCATCTTGTTCTCTGTTCTCTTGCTCGGTGAGGTAAGCAAAACAGAGACACACACTGATCCTAAGTTTGAATCTTCAATCAGAGATTGAAAAAGTGTTTTCATTTGAATCTCTTTTTTACCAGAGACAAACTTGAATTACACAAAATTGTTTTATTAGCGAACATAACCTCGAATTTTTTTTACTTCTTACTGATGTCTCTATTGAGTGTCAATGGCCGAGTATGTGGATTATTTGTTCCTTGTTACCAATCGTCGCTGGATTTTCTTTAGCATCTTTCACAGAGGCTTCTTTTAATTGTTATGAACAATAAAGAAATTAAAAAAAATAGTTAATTCTTGATAAACTTTTAATTGATTTGATTTTATGTTTGCCGAATGAACTTGGATTGGTTTTGAAGATGCAGAGATTCCTGTTACAGAAACTGCAGAGATTCTTGTTACAGAAGCTGCAGAGATTCCTGTAACAACAATTCCTGTCATAAGCACAAAGTCACATAACATGTTACAGGAGTCTAAAAACTAAGAGAATGCTATTGTGAAGAGGAAAGCAAGCGTGGAGACTTGAAGCTGAGCTGGACAAGTTATTCCAAGATGAAGTTGAAGTCTACAATCAACGATCTAAAGATATCAAAGGAAAAAAAAGAAGACATCAAAGAAGAAAAGGAAAAAGAGAAAAAGAAAAGGAAATTGGTCTTTTCCTAGTTTGGGTAGAATTAGGAAAAGGGTCTGGACCTGTCATTATAAATATAGGTATGTTTACCTCTTTAGAAACTTATGCATTAGAGTGCTAAGAGTTTCTAAGGGAAAAAGGGGTTTAGGGTTTCTTGTATGAAAATCAAGAGAGAAGCTTTCAATACTTGTATGGTTTGAGAAGCTTGAGAGATATTATATTTTCTAGGAGATACTTGTAAGTTCTCTGGTTTGGTAGACTTGTAAGTTCTCTGGTTTGGTAGACTTGTAAGTTACCATTAAAAGATAATCTAATGAATCTGTTTTGAGGAATCTTTTGCAATGGCATCTAATGTAACAAACCAATCACGCAATGTTCCCAGTAAAAAATCCATAGTTGAAAAGGTAGAATAACTGACTAATGCATCCTCTCAAGAAACCAAGACTGTTTCAGTTGCTAATGTAACGAACCAATCACGCAATGTTCTACTATAATTTTGTTATTGAAATAGGAAGCTTTGGACAACATCAACCTTTTCTCGGTAATAACCATTATCTCCTTTGTCTTACCCGTTCATGTAGCAATCCTTATCGATGGGTTTGAACTTCTTGAAGTTGTATATAAGAAATTAGCGGCGGTGTGAGCCCATAATCGTGAAATTTCCGTTGAACAAAATAAACGAAAACCGTTGATGCGAAGTAGATCCAAATATCAGATCAGAGTGAAGGAAGTCATGGATAGCATCTGCGAAATTGGTCTTCAAGTTCCAGTTAAGCATATATCTCCCTCGCCCCATTGTCCAAATTGGTATTATATTTTCTCGATTAATATTCAACAAACGCAAAATCACATCTCAAAAAGAGAAATTGTAAAAGAATCTCTAAATATTTTGTGTCTGTGTTTTGTTCTGATAGATCGATGTTCATGTTCTTGAGGTTTATGGAGTCTACTATGGTGCTTTAGCAGGTGATAAGCTCAAATGTAATACCCTAAAGTACTAATAACTTTGTCGATTGTAGTATTTAGGGGTCGAATCCACATAGATTCAAGAGTCACACAATAGATTAAATAGGTTCGAATTAAGCTAAGTAAATCAATAAAACAGGAAGCAATAGAGTAATTAAGAGTTGTAAATTCAATGGAGGAACATAGGTTCAGGGTATTTCTCAGGAAATCAGAGAATGCATGTGAACCAATTAGTCAGAGTTCAGATTAAACGCGGTTCTTGAACTCAAATCACTAAACTATAACTAACCAACTGTCGTTGCGAGAATTATCTAAACCTAAATCTCATAATTCCAAATTTCTTTGAAAATTCTAAAGTCTAAACCAGCATTAAGTTCAAGTTTGATTTGTTCACAAAATAACTAAACCAAATCTCTTTGCAGATAGTTATTGGTTTAGTTATTTTGCTCACCCTAGGTTCTATCAGATTATCAATTGCACTGTCGTGCCTAATCGATTAACCTAAGATCTAAGTTCCAGGTGATCAATCTAAAATTAGCTTTAAGAACAACATATAGTGAAGAACTAATTCAGATTATGAAACCTAACCAACTAAATAACCTAACATTCAAAGAGATCCTTTATTGAGAACCCTAAACCTAACAGGAGATCTACTCAGACATGGAGATTGAAACAAACAACATGATTGAATAAATCTCTGAAATTAATAATAAAAGAGAAAGAAAACAAGGGTTCAAAATCTGCTCTCGGACGAACAAAGATTCAGACTTGTCTCCCTCAACCAAAAACCAAAGTAGAATAAAGCGTAGCCAAAACAAGTGGCTGAAAACCCTAATTTTAATGCTAAAACACGTTTTGGGGCTTCTTGTAATTATTAAAGTCTTCTGGGCCAAAGTGTAAAATCTTCTGACTTGTAAAAAGTCGCGATCCTTCTCTTCATGTGATCAGTATCGACCGACACCATTAGTGGTATCGATCGATACATTGCTTCTGTGTCGACTCTTCAGAGTGGTGTCAGTCGACACCAAGACCTCAAATCGACCTTTAGCTCCAAAATGCTCTAAAATGCTTCAATATTTCTGATTAAGCTCCAAACGTACCTAAACCTGTAAGGACTCAAAAAGACTCCAAAAATACTAGAAAGACTCTATAAATAAGACCTATATCATGGTTAAAAGCGGGTAAAAACCATGATATATCAACTCCCCCAGACTTAGCATTTGCTTGCCCTCAAACAAATAGAAAGCTAAACAAAATTAAATAAAGATGTTTGAAAAACACGGAGACTCACCTGTTCTTGAAACACTCCAATGACCTTTCTTCTTAGTGCTCCAGATATCACCTAACCAGTTCCAAATCTAACCACCATGTACTTTTTCGTAGACTTTCTTAGCTCCCCAGAATCCACACATAATTTCGCAGCATTGTCCAAAAAAGCCCTCATCGCTAGTTTCATCGCTGTAATCAATGCCAAGAACCTTCTAGACTCTTTTCCATGCGATATCATGACAAAAGAACCACCCAATTTTCACATTTTTTGGTATTGTTTCCTCTCCCTCAGACTTATTTCACAACATGTTCTCTTGCATATACATATTAAGGGTTGAGACGCGAATATTGATGATGTTTGCCACCGAATCCTCGGTTCTTTCCTCAAAATGTATCAAAGGTGTAAGCGAATAATGGTATCACAGGAAATTTTCCTAACCTCGCTTCCAACCTTTGTGTGATCATTTCTTTTCAAGTAGAATAATGGGATCGTTGGAAATTTTCCTAGCCCTCTACTGAGAAGAAAATCATTTCATCTTTTCATGCTTTTATTTATTAACTTATAACAGGGGAGAGGAATACCATTACTTTCTACACATGGGTTCCTTTGTCAGATATGAATGAGGAATCAAGCTCTGTGCACATTGACCACCGCGATGAAGTGCAAAGAATTAGCTCAAGCTTTAAAGGATTTTGTTGGAAACATGGGCATCATCTAATTAACTGGTCAGCCTTTGGATTTTTCATTAGTCCAATCCAGAACTGATTCTGTAACAATGGTCACTTAGAAGCGAAGTCAGAACAATAGATTCAAGAAAAATATCATAATGTCCAACAAGTTTTGACTCAATAAAACGACTTTTGACTAAAAAACGACTGACTCTAAGAAAAACAGACACACTGTCAGCAACTACCTCCCCCAGACTTAAACAACACTGTCCCCAGTGTTATCTAGTCTAGAGTCGGTAAAAGAGATTATAAGAACTGAGTGGAGGCGAGAAAATCGAAGAAGTTACCGGATTGGGGTATGAGTGTCGACCGACACACATCACTGGTATCGATCGATACCAGGCCTAGGTCGACACATGTGACTTCTTTTCATCGACAGTAACTCAATGTTTCTCTAGAATGTTACGTAGGACCCAAAAGTGAAATGGTTAACACTGTTAGATCACTCAAGCACAAGTTAGAAGCAACAAGATATCATAATCGCATAAATCTAACAAAGTTCAGAATCATAGGCTGCTGACAAAACAAACTCAAAAGGACAAAATAAAAGAAAAAGAAAGAAAAAGAAAATAAAAGAAAAGAAAAACCAGATAGAAGATGGAACTAATCCTCCTCAGAGTCATCGTCGACTCTAGCAGTGTGAGAGGGGCCTGCTTTTGATGGTGAACGTGGACGAGATGGTGCAATGCAACCGCACCGAGAAAGAGTGGAGATGGCGCTCCAGATGCTCTGGAAACTCTCAACCACATACCTCTGAAAGGCATCTGTCTCCATAGGAATCGCAGGTGGTGTAGGGAGAGAAGTCGCATAGGAGGATGGATCTCGAGCTCGTCGCGGCTGACCTCCAGCAAGGTCAGGGACTGGTGCGTCCTCAGCAGCAGCAGCAGGTGCTCTAGTGGAAGAGCCTCAGCGAAGGCGAGTAGGTGGTGCAACAGCCAACAGACGCGCATCAGGCTCAAAGCGCAGCTGATGGGGATCGTCACCAATGTCGGCCAGCCCGGTGTTAGGGAGCTGAACCAGAAATTCCCCATATGTGTTGAAGAAACACCAACGTCGCGCAGGCTTCAACCACCTAAGGTTCTGCAGATGTCTCTCATCCATGAGAGTGCGTGTGGTGACTATCGAGCAGCTCGCTGTACTAATCCTGAAGTACTGGAAGATAGGGGTGAGAAGATTACCAACTGTCTCTGTCTTCCGAGCTGCACCGTGACTGGCGCCCAAGAATGGTTTGGTCTTCAAAGAGACCAAATGATGTGCAAAGACATCCCCGAGGTTTACCTCTAGCTCAAGCTCAGGCCACTCGTAGTTCTCGACATCAATGATATCTCCAATAGCCATGGAGAACATAATAAGCTCAGACAGCCTCATCTTGTTAGGCTCCATCTTGCACAAGACGGTGTGGCTCAGAATCCGGACCAGGCATCGCAGAACCGGGTGGCGCACATCAATCTGAGTGGAAGTCTTGGAGTGATAGGCTCCATTCCCGAAATGCTCCCAGAAAGCATGTACGTCGTGGAACTGTGTAGGAAGAGCAACCCTCCTGAAGTCCCTCCGAAAACCATATATGTCGCAGAGATCTGGGAGTGGCAATCTGTACCTCACTCCTCGAATCAGAAAGGTCAGAGTACCGTCATGTGCATCCTTGAGAACCTCATCCCTATAGTGGACGCGAACTTTCGCCAGAAACTGACGTACCAAGTCGGGGAAGATATCATATTGATGTACATGCATAGTACCCAACCCAATCTTCCCAATCAAATGCCCGAGTTCCCTGTCAATATCCAAGCGACGCATGGTATGAGTGTCACCAAACCTAGTGGGCTGCACATCCACATTCGGCCACGCATTGTAGAACAGCGTGTCATAGTCATCCCAGGTCTCAGAGATAGTCATGTAGATGCAGTCCTCACTCTCTGCAACCTCCCTGGGAGTTGCATCCCAGTATCTCGCTGGAGGAATCATGACCTTCTCATCCCTCCTAGGCCAAGGAGGCCTAAATGTCACGTCCGGAGACGCATGCGAGGCAGGAGTTGAAGGAGGTGGTGAGGATGGTGGAACGTGTGGTGCAGAGATGTGGCGCAGGGAAGAGTGGGGAAGGATAACATTTTCCTGCGTTCCAGTAATCCTCACTTTGTAACGGTCATTGGCGAGGCAAGCTTTCACTATCCCCTTATGCCAAGCCACACCATCAAACACTTCGACGCGAGCCATCAAGTTGAACTGCGTCGGAACACTATCAGCAGGTGGGTGTGAACTCGAGGCATCATATGTTCGTGTTCTCTTGCGTGAAGACATCTGCAATCAAAGCCAAAGAACACAGCAAACACAGAATAAATCCCAAAATTCCATCAAACACAGCAAACACGACATAAGTCGCCGGGTATCGACCGACACCAAGTGGGTATCGATCGATACCAGGGCGATTCAGAAATCCACAATTTAAAATTCGCAATCAAGGCATATACAAGCATAAGGGGTGTCGAAATTTCTCTAGAACAACTTAGGTAAGGCAGATTTATCCATTAAATCAAGTTCTAAGAGTCAAAAATTCAAAAACCCAAACCTTGTGTCATGGATTGAAAAAGATGAATTTGTGTGTCATACATTGCAGATCGAGAGAATGGATGACAGAAATAGGAAGAGCACGAAAATCTAACAAGGTTAGGCTCTTGAATCACTCAAATCCGTGAAGAATTGAGGGATTTACGATTTTGAGAAGAGGGTTTTCGTGGGTGTCGATCGTGGAGGCTGATGAAGAAGAAAAGAAAACCCGAGGGTTTTAAAAGAGAACTTACATGTGTGTTGGGTATCGATCGATACAAGGACCATTGGTCGATGCAACGTCTGTTTCTCATGTTGTCTATCGATACCAGAATGGTATCGGTCGACACAGCCCCTTTTCATCTGATTCACTCAAAAACACAAGACACAAAACCAAAAACATGAAAAACAAAAGAACTTATATACAGACTTACCAGTGGGTTGCCTCCCACCAAGCGCTTGTTTTACGTCATTAGCTTTACTTTACGGATGACCAGGCGGTGGGTGCATCATCAAGAGGCACCAAGTGTCCTCTCGGAATCTCGGCTTTCGCCCAATAGTGTTTCACCCTTTGTCCATTGACAGTGAACTCTTCGCCTGATGTACTCAGTAGGACAACTACACCGTGTGGTCTGAATTCCTTGATTGTGAAAGGATCTGACCAACAAAAATGCAATTTTCCATGAAACAATTGTAAACGGGAGTTATACAGAAGTACCTGGTCATTGGGTTCAAAGTGTCTAGAGATGATCTTTTTGTCGTGATACGCCTTAGTCCTCTCCTTGTACAGCTTCGAGTTCTCATAGGTGTGGTGCCTAATCTCATCAACTCATTCAGTTGAACTAATCGCCTCTCAGCAGCAGACTTGATGTCGAAATTTATCATCTTTGTAGCCCATGCTGCCTTATGCTAGATTTCCACCGGAAGGTGACATGATTTCCCATAGAGTAAGTGAAACGGTGTAGTCCCAAGTGGTGTCTTGAAAGCAGTCCTATAGGCCCACAGTGCATCATCCAGCTTTGCAGACCAATCCTTCCGAGTAGTACCCACTGTCTTCTCCAGAATCTCCTTGATCTGCCTGTTGGAGACCTCAACCGGCCCAATAGTCTGAGGATGATAGGGAGTATCCACACGATGATTCACACCATGCTTCTTCAGCAGCTTTTTGAAAACCTTGTTAATGAAGTGAGTGCCACCATCACTTATAACAATTCGAGGTACTCCAAATCGAGGGAAAATGAAACTCTTGAACAGCTTAAGGACCACTGAAGAATCATTGGTTGGACTAACAATTTCTTCCACCCACTTAGACATATAGTCTACAGCAACCAAGATGTACCGATTCCCATATGATGAAGGAAAATGACCCATGAAATCGATGCCCCAACAATCGAAGACTTCAACCTCAAGGATGAAGTTTTGTGGCATCTCATGTCTCTTATTGATCTTCCCTCTCCAACAAACATCACACTGTGAGATGAAACATGAGCAAACATGGTAGGCCACCAGAAGCCTGCTTGAAGGACCTTGGACACTGTCTTGAAAGTAGCAAAGTGTCCAGCATACTCAGACCCATGACAATGAAATAGCACCTCATGTACCTAAGTTTCTGCAATACATCTCATGTACATCCCATCAGAGCAGTGTTTGTAAAGGAAATGTTCGTCCCAAAAGAATCTCTTTATCTCACGCAAAAATTTCTTCTTTTCGTATCCCTTGAGATGCTCTGGCTCGTCCTCTGCAGCAAGATAATTGGCGATGTCAGCATGCCACAGGCGATTAGCAACAGTCACAACAGCTAGATACCCTTCAGAAACACCAGCGTGATCCACAGACAAAACTGGTTCTGGTGTCGAAGGGTATCGACCGATACTGGGTGAGTGTTGATCGATACCGAAACTTGGAACTCGGGAAAATTGCAGTTTTTCGGCAGAAACACTTTGAAGCCCAATCTCGATGAAGTAGATGTGTTCTTCTGGTAGGAAATCATCAATAGGAACGTCATCATCGATCCGTATCCGCGAAAGATTGTCATCAACCTCATTCTCTATGCCATTTTTGTTCTTAACTTCAATGTCAAAGCCTTGGAGCAAAAGGACCCAACGACAAAGGCGAGATTTGAGATCCTTATTCTGCAGCAGATATTTGAGAGCAGCATGGTCTGTATGAACAATCACTTTGCTCCCAATCAGGTAGGACCGAAATTTCTCAAAGGAGAAAACGACTACAAGTAGTTCTTTCTCTGTGGTGTTGTAGTTACGCTGAGCGTCATCCAATGTCCTGCTGGCATAGTAGATAACATGAAGTTTCTTATCCTTTCTCTGACCCAGAACTGATCCAACAGCAAAATCACTAGCGTCGCATATAATCTCAAAAGGCAGAGTCCAATCTGGAGGTTGTACAATAGGAGCACTCACCAATGCATTCTTAACCTCCTCAAAGGCTGCAAGACAATCGGGGGTGAAGTCGAATTTGACCTCTTTGCATAATAGGGCGGTGAGTGGGCGGGCTAGTTTTGAGAAGTCCTTGATGAATCTTCTGAAAAACCCAGCATGACCAAGGAAGCTTCGAATGTCCTTTACAGAATTCGATGGTTGGAGGCTTGTCATGACTTGAATCTTGGCTTTGTCAACTTCTATCCCAGTCGCAGAAACCTTGTGCCCCAGAACGATGCCATCCTGAACCATAAAGTGATACTTTTCCCAATTAAGAACCAAGTGTTTCTCTTCACATCTCTGTAGCACCTTGCACAAGTTATCAAGACAGCTCTTGAATGATGATCCATACACTGAAAAATCATCCATGAACACCTCCATAAAATCCTCAATCATGTCTGTGAAGATAGACATCATGCACCTCTGAAAAGTGGTTGGAGCATTACATAATCCAAAGGGCATTCTTCTGTAAGCGAATGTGCTATAAGGTCATGTAAAGTTTGTCTTCCCTTGGTCCTCTGGATGTATCGGAATCTGAAAGAAACCTGAGTACCCATCGAGAAAACAATAGTATGAATGACTCGCCAACCTCTCCAACATCTGATCAATGAATGGTAATGGGAAGTGATCTTTCCTTGTGGCTGCATTCAACTTCCTGTAGTCAATACACATTCGATGCCCAGTGATTGTCGTCGTAGGGATAAGCTCGTCCTTCTCATTTTTCACCACATTTATCCCTCCTTTCTTAGGCATAACATGAACTTGACTGACCCAAAAGCTGTCCGAGATGGCATATATAATATTCCATGCTTGCAGGAGCTTCATCACCACCTTCTTAACCACTTCTTTCAAATTCGGGTTCAGCCTCCTCTGATGCTCAATTGAAGACTTTGACTCCTTCTCAAGATGAATCCTATGCATGCACAAGTTTGGGGAGATACTTGAAATATCATCAAGAGAATAGCCAAGAGCTTTGCGATACTTGCGCAGCTTGCTCAGCAGTAAGGTGATATCTGTGTTGTTTAAGGAAGCATTAATGATCACTGGATATGTGGAATTCGGACCAAGAAAAACATACCTTAAATTGGCTAGGAGTTGTTTGAGTTCGATCTTAGAAGCCTTCTCCTCACTTCAATCACTAAACACAACAGCTTTCGTAGAAGTTTCGACCCCTTCTTCGCAAGCTCGCAGGTGTGTCGACCGGTATCGATCGACACTGGGTGAGTATCGATCGATACTGCTCCTGTTGTGTCGAGCATCTTAGCATATCCAGCAGCAACATCACTCAAATACACCTCTGAATCAGTTGAACAGACCAATGCTCTCTCTAATGGATCCTCAGGATGCATCTCCAGAAATTACTCTTCAGCTATATCGCTGAAAGTATCAACAAAGTACGTCTGCCCATCGATGGTTGGTCTGTTCATCATCTTCTCCATGTTGAAAGTCATAACCAAATCACCAATGTTTAGGGTTATCTTCCCATTCCTGCAGTCTATCAAATCTCCAAATGTTGCTAAGAATAGCCTTCTCAGAATAAGAGGATCTTTGGGCTCTGAATCATACTCCAAGACAATGAAATCAGTCGGGATCAAGCAATTCCCAATCTTAATTAGAACATCTTCGAGCAATCCTTCGGGAAGTCGAACTGAGCGATCAACAAGAATCAGTGAGATCCTACTGGACTTGAAGTCTGTCATCCCCATCCACTGAGCAACTGAGTATGGCATGAAGTTCACACTTGAGCCAAGATCTCAAAGAGAACGCTCAAATCTTTATGTGAAGATCGTACAATCTAACACAAAACTCCCTGGGTCAAGTGGTTTCTTTGGGATCTTTTTAAGCAGAATCGCTCTGCACTCATGAGTGATCATCAAAAATCTTTCTTCAGGGTTCACGTTGCTTGATACCATCCTCTTAACATATCTCATAAAGGTTGGGGAAGTCTTGATGGCATCGACGAAAGAAAGCTCAACAATCAACTTATCCATTATCGCTTTGCATCTAGAGTCTTCCACCTCCTTATTGGTCTTCCCAATAGGCCTAGGGTAAGGTATCTTAGGTTTGTAAACCCTTTCTTCAATCAACTCAGGTGTCTTCTCAACCTCAGTTTGGGTGTCGATCGATACAGGATTGGTATCGGTCGACACTCGGGGCTTTGACACGTCTCGAGAAAGTATTTGGACGGGTGTCGATCGATACTCGGTGGTGTCGGTCGATACCCTGGGATTTTCTGAATCCTCATCGTCATCTTCCATAAGATCAACGAAATTTCCTGCAGTTAGGCTCTTTTTCACTCCTGGATTGACCTCTTCTCCATTCCTCAAGGTTATTGCATTAATATGTGCCCTTGGATCTTCTGTTTTCCCTGGAAGAAAACCATCTTGCCTCTTCACAGCACATGCAGTTTGGGCAATCCGAGTTTTCAGCTTCTTCTGATAAATACTGAGAGCCTCGATTTTTCCATTCAGGTCTGTGTACATAGCATCCATCTTCCCATTGAAATCCACTGTCATCTTCTGCTGTCTCTGAAGAAGCTGTTCAAGCATAGACTCAACCTTGCTCTCTAGGGTTTTAGCAGGTAGATGTTGATAAGAAGAATTCCCATAGGTGCGGGTGTAGCAACTGTTCTGAAATGGTTTCTGGACAAATTGATTAGTCCCAAAACCAGTTGGATTGCCTTCAGACTTGTACCCTCCTTGTTGAGCATTGTTGGTGAAGTTTCGGTTGTTGTTTTGGTGGTATTGATTTCTCTGACCTTGAAAACCAGAACCACCAATGTAGTTAACATCTTCCACTTCATCCTCATTGAAGGTCTCAACCTCATCAGCAAAATGAACAGCCTTCATCGTCTTTCCCATCAAGAGATTATGCACTGAATCCAATGTAGCTTGAACCTCAACAATCTGCGATCCATCCATTCTCTCAGTCTGCTTTCTTCGCTCAAAGTCTGCATTCTTGGTACTATTGCTAGAAGCCAAGTTCTCAATAAGCACATAAGCATCGTCAGGATATCTGGTGTTGAAGTTCCCATTACTCGCAGCATCTAAGGCCATCTGATACCTCCAGTCAATTCCTTTGAAGAAAATACCCAGCACCTGAACATTGGTGAACCCGTGATGTGGATAGTCCCTCTGATATGATCTGAATCTCACCCAAGCAGCCTTGAATGCCTCAGTCGCTCCTTGAGAAATTAGGAGATCCTATTCCTAAGCTCCTCAGACCTTGCATCATCATAGAAATTGTTCAAGAAGGCATTCTTAGTCTCCTCCCAGGTAGTCAGTGATCCAGGCGGCAACTGCTTAAGCCAATAAGCTGCATCTCCACCAAGAGAGTATGGAAAGAGCTTACAGAAGAGGAAATTATTGGACACTCCATTGTATTTGATGCTAGTGACCAAGTCCTCAAACTTCTCAATGTGATCCATGGGGTGTTCATGAGAAAGACCATGAAAAAGGTGCTGACCCACAAGAGTGAAGTATGCATGTTTCCGCTCAAAGTCATTCCTCTGAAAAGCAGGAGGGTGAATCGCTGAACGATTGGCATAAAACTGATCAGGCCTATTGTACTCACCAATCGTTCTACCACGATTAACCACATCATTCCCAACATTCACAACAACTACAGGGACAATGATGTTGATATCCCCATCAAGTCGTTGCCCTCTCTTATTGCACAAATGACCCTCTTGGTCTCTCAAGGCTCCAGCATCATCACGAGTCAATACCACTGGATTGCTCATCTCTGATGGCCCCTTTGTTTTCCTGTTTGTGCGTTCCAAGTTAGCTAGCTCCTTGTTGGAAATATTAACTAGCTGAGTGCTCTTGTTCCTCCTAGTTTCGCGAGTAGGCATACACCTGAAACACAAAAGACAAGGCACGTAAGTAACAAAAAAACGATGAGTATCGACCGACACCTTACTAGTGTCGATCGATACTAACAGACTTAGTCGAAATTCTTGACTAAAATCTAATGGCGAATTAAGAATCCCCGGGAATGGCGCCAAATTTGATAAACTCAAATGTAATACCCTAAAGTACTAACAGTTTTGTCGATTGTAGTATTTAGGGGTCGAATCCACAGAGACTCAAGAATCAAACAATATATTAAATAGGTTCGAATTAAGCTAAGTAAATCAATAAAACATGAAGCAATAGAGTAATTAAGAGTTGTAAATTCAATGGAGGAACATAGGTTCATGGTATTTCTCAGGAAATCAGAGAATGCAGGTAAACCAATTAGTCAGGGTTCAGATTAAGCGCGGTTCTTGGACTCAAATCACTAAACTATAACTAACCAACTATCGTTGCGAGAATTATCTAAACCTAAATCTCAGAATTCCAAATTTCTCTGCAAATTCTAAAGTCTAAACCAGCATTAAGTTCAAGTTTGATTTGTTCACAAAATAGCTAAACCAAATCTCTTTGCAGATAGTTATTTTGCTCACCCTATGTTCTATCAGATTATCAATTGCACAGTCGTGCCTAATCGATTAACCTAAGATCTAAGTTCCAGGTGATCAATCTAGAATTAGCTTTAAGAACAACATATGGTGAAGAACTAATTCAGATTATGAAACCTAACCAACTAAATAACCTAACATTCAAAGAGATCCTTTATTGAGAACCCTAAACCTAACAGGAGATCTACTCAGACATGGAGATTGAAACAAACAACATGATTGAATAAATCTCTGAAATTAATAATAAAAGAGAAAGAAAACAAGGGTTCAAAATCTGCTCTCGGACGAACAAAGATTCAGACTTGTCTCCCTCAACCAAAAACCAAAGTAGAATAAAGCGTAGCCAAAACAAGTGGCTGAAAACCCTAATTATAATGCTAAAACACGTTTTGGGGCTTCTTGTAATTATAAAAGTCTTCTGGGCCAAAGTGTAAAATCTTCAGATTTGTAAAAAGTTGTGATCCTTCTCTTCATGCGATCAGTATCGACCGACACCATTAGTGGTATCGATCGATACATTGCTTCTGTGTCGACTCTTCAGAGTGGTGTCGGTCGACACCAAGACCTCAAATCGACCATTAACTCCAAAATGCTCCAGAATGCTCCTAAATGCTCTAGAATGCTTCAATATTTCCAATAAGACATATATCATGGTTAAAAGCGGATAAAAACCATGATATATCAGCAGGCCCGGCTCTAGGGGTAGCGAGAGGGGCCTACGCCCAATTGTTTTTTTTAATTATTTAAGGAAAAAGCCCAAAAATTTTAAAAAATATACATATATTTAAGAAAAAAGCCCAAAAAAACAAAAAAAATTAAAAACAAATATATATATATATATATATATATATATATATATATATATATATATATTTGAGAAAAATGGCCCAAAAAAAGATTTTTTTTTTAATATACCATTTAAAAGCCCAAAACAATTTTTTGGCCTAAAGCTTAATTAAAATTAGAGACGGGCTTTAGCTTTTCAAATAAAACACTAAGGTATGTATTCATAGAAAAAAGCTTTTTGAAACTTGTAAATTAGGATTGAAGTATTTGTATTTGCTTACATTAAGCTTCTTTGGTTTCACAGACATTACCTTCGGTTGGACTAGAATTTGTCATTGATCCATAGAATTTGTATTCGGTTGGAGTATGTGTCTTTGTTTGTTAATAGGTTTTGTTAGTGTCTGTTCAATCTCGAGTGTATGAATGAAATTGACTATCTTTAAATTAATAAGCTTTGTACAATCTCTAAAATAACTTTTTGGTGTTAGCTTTTTATCATTTGGTGTTTACTGAAAAAATCTAAAACCAAGACACTACAAGAAAACAGACGTTTTTCGACGACAGTATCCGTCGGAAATGGCCTTTTAGGACAGAAAAACGCATGTCGGTTATAACTCGTCAGAAATTGATTTTGACGGATTGTTGTCGTCGGAAAGTGGTCAGCATATTTTCGACGGATTACCGACGGCCGTATTTCCGACGGATATTTGATCGGAACTACATGTCTGAAAGTTGTCGAATACCGAGGATATTTGTCGGAATATTCTGTCGGCAACCCGACGGACTATTTCCAGCAGTAATCTAACATTTTTTAAAAAAATATATATATTTTATAATAATTAATTAATTAAATCAAAATTTTTAATTAAAATAATTTATAAATATTAAAATTTCTTAATTAAAATTATAAATATTAAAATTTCTTAATTAAAATTATAATTAAAAAAAATTCAAAATTAAATATTTATAATTAAAAAGTGATATTAAAAAAAACAGGAAATTTAGTTCAGAAACATATCGGGGAAGGCCTTCTTCATGGTCGCCTGCAAATCGGTGAGCTCTTGACAGGTTGAGTTGTGAGCGGACTGCAACACATGGTGTGCGAACTGCAACACACCGACCTGCTCGTCACGGTCTTTCACCGTTTGACTGAGCCTCGCGATTTCTTCTTTGTAATCTGAAACATACCGAGGAACCGAGGAAGAAGATTCATGAGTCGGAAGTCCGCCTAACCCAGAGAATCGACCTTTGACTTGTCGAGTTTCCTAAGAAAGTTTATAAAAATTATTAATGAAATTACGGGAAAAAAATTAAAGAAAAGAAATCAAAACTTACAGTGAGAACAATCTCGTTGATCTCGTCCCGGGATAACTTGTTCGAGGGCGACGATTCGTCGAGAATGAGTTGCGACATCAAAACTTCACGGTCCAGCTTCTTCTTCTTGCTCTTCTCGACAACTTCCCGCATCCCCAAGTCCTGGATCACACCCGTTTTTTTGTTGGTGTGCCTCTTCTCGATGACTTTAAGGTAATCGGGAGCGGCACCAGATTCTTTCGCCTGTGAAATTTTGTTAAGTAAAATAATAATAAAAAACCGAAATTAGTAATTAAAAATTGAAATTAAACTTACCATTTCCATCGTCTCGCATTTGACGGTCTTTGCGCCCCCGTTGTGAATGTAGGGCCCCTTACCTCCTCGCTCGCTCTTTCGGTTCTTTGACTGTTTCTCGGAGACATTCTTCGTCGCATACTTACTCTAGTACTCGCAGAAGCCCTTCCAGACGTCGTCCTCAAGGTCATTTGGCTTGACTTTGTTATGCTTCCACTTCTGCTTCCACTCGTACATGTGGTTCGAGTACGAAAGAGCGGCATACCGATCGAAAGCTGTAATAACTTTCGTCGTATCCAAATGGTGCCACGTGAACTCTTGCTACATTATATATATATATATATATATATATATATATATAATGTTACTTTTCAAAATTAAAATCGACAAACTGAACTAAAAAAAGAAGAATAAACAAAAAATTACTTACCGCGAAAGTCTGATGCCACAAGTCCTTCTCGTCGCGAGGCATGGCCGAGTACTTATCTCGTACGGTTTGTCCAACATGTTGTGGAGCACCCGCAATATCACCTTTGTGATCTCAGGCGACAAGTAAAACCTGAAAACATTAAAAAAAAATTGAAATAAGTACGTTAAGATTAAAAATCTAAGAAAATGAAATAATAATATAAATGTCACTTACCAACTTCCGTCCTCTAACTTCGGGTTGAGACGGATGCAATGGTCCCGGTTGGGCAGTTGGACAATATCCTCGATCCTAATCCGGGTCCGAGCACCGGATTGCTGGGACTCCGGGACTTCAGTTCCCGAGCTCGATCCGCCAGGAAGCAGAACCCAAGAACGGCGTCCTTGGGAACCGCCCAAACGGAGAGAGTCCTCGTCATTCCCGCGGGAAAAACATAAAAAATGTTAGTACATTGAAAACTAGGGGGGGTGTGGGTTATTGGTTATTGCATTTTAATGAATTTGCAAATCCAAACCAAATCAAGTGTTATTGGTTCTATAATTTTGAAATCCAAATTCAAATCTTGTGTTATTGGTTCTATGATTTTAAAATCCACGTTAAAATCAAGTGTTATTCTTCTTTTTTTTTTGTTCAACTCTTTCTTCATTAGATTAAAATTCAAAGATACAAAGAGAGGGAATTAATCATCTTCTCAGAATAGTACGACATAAATTCAAAACAATAATACATAAAGCAGATAGATCGTCATCTTGAAAGATGGACAGCATATCTGACACAAAGCTCAAATGCGTCAATAACTTCACGGCAGAGCCGGAGAGTTTGAAATTCGTCGCAAGTGAATTCATCACAATTGACTTTGAGGGCGAACCTCTACCTCCGATATTCATAGAAACGAAATCGTATGTCTCTTCAGACCCCATGTAGGCCATTACATAAGAAGACAACTCGGTAAAAATGTTCATAGGGTTTCTCGGCACTAGGCACGAGAGGAAATTACCTCTCAAAGAGAAGAAAGTTGGCGGAGGAGGCGGTAGCTTTTTACGATAGCGGAATCGAATGAATGTAAGGTTGGCGGGGAAAAGCCATAAAATCATCGGGCCGGCTAACCGGACAAACGAAGGGCTAACTACCAAGATGGTCATATTGGGCCGGGCCCACAGTGAAGAGAAGCCGGAATTAGTACATGCTTGGACGAAAAAGCCTATGGTTTCTTTAACCGGAGAAACGCCAGACGGCAACGTCCTAAAAAATGTTGTTGGAAAGTCACTCCCGCTAAAGGAGTAAGGTGAGCAGAAAAGACCTTCAGGGTCGAATTTTTCCACAATTGGATGGTTGAAAGCACACGTTTTGTTGAACCAGAAATTTCTTCTATTTGGGCCTTCAACAAAATTATCCAGCCACCTATCCACATGGGCCAAGCCCAACTCTCCAAGTTGGTGACTAAGTTGCACCGAAACGGGTACGGGAACAGGAAACGGGGACGAAAACGGAGACGGGAAACGGCAAAGTCAAAATTTATAGATACGGGTACGGCATGGGTACTTCAATAAACATATAAAAAAAATACCCTTTAAATTATAAATATAAGTCTCAACATAAAAGACAAATTCGATTTAATATCTTAAATAACAAAAAAATAAATTAATTATTAAGAAATTCATTTTCAAAATCTGGGTCATCTAGTGAAAGGTTCGAAAACTCCAAGAACCCCGTATCTTGGTCTTTTCATTTTCATATTCATTAGTATTCCTTGATAGAAGACGTAGATTGTTGTGGATGAAAACTAAGTCTTGAGCACGACTTGGAGTCAACTTATTTCTTCTAAGTGAGTGAATGAATGAGTAAGTACTCCAATTGCGTTCAGCACAAGAAGAAGAACTAGGTTGTCCAAGAACCTTAAAAGCCAAAGTCTGGAGGTGAGGTGACACGCTCAATTTAATACCTTAAATAGTACTAAAGCAGTTGCTGCAGTAAATCAGGGGTCGAACACAAGAACTCAGTTATCACTCAATAGATTATATAGATCCGAAACAAGCTAAATCAGAAGATGTAATCGAAAACAAGATTGCAAGTAAAAGCGTTTGTAAATTCAGTTGGAGGAATATAGGCTCAGGGTATTTCTCAGGAAATCAATGAATGCAGCTAAATTAACTAACAGGATTCAGATTAAGCACGGTTCTAGAACTCAAATCACTAAAATATAATTAACCAACTCTCGTTGCGAAAACTATCTAAATCTAAATCCTAGGAATTCCAAATCTCTTTGCGAATCCTAAAGTCTAAATCAGCTTTAAAGTTTAGATTTGATATGTTCACAAATTAATTAAACCAAATCTCTTTGCGAATAATTAATTTGCTCACCTAGGTTCTATCAGGTAATTAATCGCACTCTCGTGCCTAATCAATTATCCTAAGATCTAAGTTCTAGGTGATCAATCTAGAATTAGCTTTGTGAACAACCTAAGGTGAAGAACTAATTTAGATAGTGAATCCTAACAGATAATCAACCTAGCATTCAAAGAAATCCCTATGAGAAAACCCTAAACCTAACATGTGATCTACTCAGACATGGAGATTGAAGACAACATGTTTGAATAAATCATCAATAAAATAATCAGAAAAGGTTTAGAGATCTGATCTCGGACGAAGGGAGATTCAGACTTGTCTCTCTAAAACCAGAGTAAAATAAACACAGAAAATAAAGCATAGCCTAAACAGATGGCTGAAAACCTAATTATATAGCCTAAACACGAATTGGGGTCTTCTTGCAAATATCAAAGTCTTCTGGGCACTTTTGCAATTCTTTAAGTCTTGGAAAAGTCGCGGCCCATGAATTCTCGATGAGTGTAGATCGATACCAGGGGGTATCGATCGATGCTTGTTGCTCAGATCGGGCACTTAGTCATCAGACTTCAGTTTCTCTCCAGAATGCTCCAGAAAGCTCCAATAATTCCAATTAAGCTCCAAACGTGCTATAACCTGCAAAAGACTCTAAAATACTACAAAACACTAGAAAAGACTCTATAAAAGGACTTATATCATGGCTTAAACAGGGTAAAAACCATGATATATCTACCCTGTTGGTGCATCATCCAAAGACATTATCTGCCCTGTTGGAATCTCGGCTTTCGCCCAATAGTGTTTCACTCTTTGTCCATTGACAGTGAATTCCTCGCCTTTGCGATTGATCAGCACTACAGCACCATGTGGTCTGACTTTTTTGATTGTGAAGGGACCTGACCAACATGAACGCAGTTTACCAGGAAACAATTGCAAACGAGAGTTATACAGAAGTACCTGGTCGTTTGGCTCGAAGTGTCTGGAGATGATCTTCTTATCATGATAAGCCTTGGTTCTCTCCTTGTACAGCTTCGAGTTCTCATAAGC
Source organism: Eutrema japonicum (assembly GCA_030161315.1). NCBI lineage: Eukaryota > Viridiplantae > Streptophyta > Magnoliopsida > Brassicales > Brassicaceae > Eutrema > Eutrema japonicum. The sequence continues at coordinate 42,549,594 of BSQW01000006.1, forward strand.
GTGGTGTCTGATCTCATCCAGCTCGTTTAGCTGAATCAATCTCCTCTCAGCAGCAGGCTTGATGTCGAAGTTCAGCATCTTTGTTGCCCATGCAGCCTTGTGCTCAATCTCCACTGGAAGATGACATGCTTTCCCATACAGCATCTGGAAATGTGTAGTACCCAGCGGTGTCTTGAAAGCAGTCATGTATGCCCATAGTGCATCATCCAGCTTTGTAGACCAATCCTTCCTAGAAGCATTCACTGTCTTCTCCAAAATCTCCTTGATCTGCCTGTTGGAGACTTCAACTTGCCCACTTGTCTGAGGGTGATATGGAGTAGCTACACGATGGTTCACACCATACTTCTTCAACAACCTCTCGAAAACCTTGTTGATAAAGTGAGAGCCACCATCACTTATCACAATTCAAGGTACTCCAAAGCGAGGAAAAATGATGGTCTTAAACAGCTTAAGAACCACTGCAGAGTCATTTTTCTCACTAGCTATCACTTCCACCCATTTGGACACATAGCCCACAGCAACCAGGATGTAATTCTTCTTGTGTGAAGATGGAAAGGGACCCATAAAGTCGATGCCCCAACAATCGAAAACTTCAACCTCAAGGATGAAATTTTGTGGCATCTCATGTCTCTTACTGATCTTCCCTCTCCTCTGACAAGCATCGCACTGTGAGACGAAAGCATGAGCATCCTTAAACATGGTAGGCAACCAGATGCCTGCTTGAAGAGCCTTGGATACTGTCTTGAAAGTGGCAAAGTGTCCAGCATAGTCTGATCCATGGCAATGAAACAAAACATCTGGAACCTCTGATTCAGCAACGCATCTCCTGTATATACCATCAGAACAATGCTTGTACAAATAAGGTTCATCCCAAAAGAATCTCCTTATGTCGCGCATGAACTTCTTCTTGTCAAACTTCTTGAGGTGTCTTGGCTCTGCATCTGCAGCGAGGTAATTGGCAATATCAGCATACCATGGACTATCAGAATCTGCTGCAGCGACGAGATGGTTTTCAGAAACACCAGAATGATCAACGATGAACACAGTTTCGGAATCGCCAGGGTATCGACCGATACCAGCAGGGTATCGATCGATACCGAAACCTGCAACTCGTGAAAATTGCTGATTCTCTGCGAGATTCATCTGAAACCCAGTTTCAATGAAGTAGATGGCTTCCTCAGGTAGTTGGTCATCAATAGGGACGTCTGCATCGATCCGCATCCGCGAGAGATGGTCAGCGACCCCATTCTCTATGTCTTTCTTGTCCTTAACCTCAATGTCAAATCCTTGTAGCAAAAGAACCCAACGACAAAGACAAGGCTTGAGATCCTTGTTATTCATCAGATATTTGAGAGCAGCATGATCAGTATGAACAACCACCTTGCTCCCAATCAAGTAAGATCGGAATTTCTCAAAGGAGAAGACAACAGCAAGTAGTTCCTTCTCTGTGGTGCTGTAATTCCTCTGAGCATCATCCAAAGTCCTGCTGGCATAGTAGATGACGTGCAGCTTCCTGTCTTTCCTCTGACCTAGAACCGACCCAACAGCAAAGACACTGGCATCGCACATGATCTCAAAAGGCAGAGTCCAATCAGGAGGTTGCACAACAGGAGCACTCACCAAAGCCTTTTTGATCTCCTCAAAGGCTGCAAGATAATCAGGTGTGAAATCAAATTTGATCTCCTTGCACACCAAAGCAGTGAGTGGGTGTGCTATCTTGGAGAAATCCTTGATAAACCTCTTGTAAAACCCAGCATGACCAAGGAAACTCCGAATATCCTTCACAGAAGTCGGTGGTTGGAGACTTGTCATGACCTGAATCTTGGCTTTGTCAACTTCGATCCCAGCTTCAGAGACCTTGTACTCAAGTACAATGCCATCTTGAACCATAAAATGACACTTTTCCCAATTAAGGACCAAGTGTTTCTCTTCACACCTCTGGAGCACCTTACACAAGTTAGCCAAACAGTCCTCGAATGATGATCCATATACTGAAAAATCATCCATGAACACCTCCATGAAATCCTCAATCATGTCTGTGAAGATAGACATCATGCACCTCTGAAAAGTGGCTGGAGCGTTGCACAATCCAAATGGCATTCTCCTGTATGCGAATGTGCCATAGGGACAGGTGAAGGTGGTCTTCCCTTGGTCATCTGGATGGATAGGAATCTGGAAGAAACCTGAATACCCATCAAGGAAGCAGTAGTAGGGATGGTTAGCTAATCTCTCCAGCATCTGGTCAATGAATGGCAATGGGAATTGATCTTTCCTTGTAGCTGCATTCAACTTCATGTAGTCAATGCACATTCGATGTCCAGTGATAGTCCTTGTAGGAATCATCTCATCCTTGTCATTCTTCACCACAGTTATCCCTCCTTTCTTAGGAACAACGTGCACTGGACTGACCCAAGAGCTATCTGACATGGCATAGATAACTCCTGCATCCAAGAGTTTCATGACCTCTTTCTTAACCACCTCCTTCAGGTTTGGATTCAGCCTCATTTGATGCTCGACTGAAGCCTTTGACTCGCCCTCAAGATGAATCCTATGCATGCACAGGTCCGGTGATATACCTGAAATATCATCAAGAGAATAGCCAAGAGCTTTGCGATACTGGCGCAGCTTGCTTAGCAGTAAGGTAACCTCTGCGTTGTTCAAAGAAGCATTGATGATTACTGGGAACGTGGAATTAGGACCAAGAAAACCATACCTCAGATTCGCAGGAAGTGGTTTGAGTTCCACTTTAGGAGCTTTCTCCTCGCTCCAATCTCCAAGCCCAGCAGCTTGCTTAGTTGTTTCGGCCAAGATTCTTTCTGGCCGCAGGGTATCGATCGATACCAGGTGGGTATCGATCGATACTGGCAGTGCTGAATCGAGCATCTTTCCGTATTCAGCAGCAACATCACTCGAATTAACTTCTGACTCAGCTGAACAGACCAGTGCTCTCTCCAATGGGTCCTCAGGATGCATCTCTAAGAAGTACTCCTCAGCAATATCACAGAAGGTATCAACGAAGAAAGTCTGTCCATCGATGGTTGGTCTCTTCATCAGCTTCTCCATGTTAAAAGTCATGACCAACTCACCAATGTTAAGAGATATCTTCCCATTCCTGCAATCAATCAGAGCACCAGCTGTTGCTAGGAATGGCCTTCCCAAGATGAGAGGATCTATGGGTTCCGAATCATACTCCAAGACAATGAAATCAGTTGGGATTAAACAATTCCCAATCATAATCGGAACATCCTCGAGCAATCCTTCTGGAAGTTTAACTGAACGATCAGCGAGTATCAGCGAGATTCTCGTAGAAGTGAAGTCTGTCATTCCCATTCTCTTAGCAACCGAGTATGGCATGAGGTTGACACTTGAGCCAAGGTCACAAAGAGAACGCTCAAACCTGTCAGTAGCGATTGTGCAATCCAAAACAAAGCTCCCTGGATCTGGTAGTTTCGTTGGGATCCTGTTGTTTAGGATTGCACTGCACTCATGAGTGATCATCAGACAATCGTCTTCAAGGTTCACATTGCTGGACACCATCTTCTTGACATATCTCCTGAAGACTGCAGAAGTTTTGATAGCATCGATGAAAGGAAGTTCAACAACCAGCTTGTCTAAAATTTCCTTGCATTTAGTGTCCTCTATCTCCTTCTTAGTCTTCCCAAGAGCTCTGGGATAGGGTACCCTCGGTATGTAGACCCTCTCTGGTACTGCTTTAGGCTTCTCCTTCACAACCTCAACTACTGCATCGTCTTCAGGTTCGGTATCGATCGATACAGGGGGGGTATCGATCGATACACGGGATTTTGAGTTTTCCCGTGTGAGAATTCTGATCGGTGTCGATCGATGCTGGGTAGTGTCGATCGATGCTCTGGCGATTTCAGTGTCTTCATCGTCAGACATCTCGAGATTTCCAGCTGTTTGGTCCACTGTTGCTCCTGAATTGACCTCCTTACCACTTCTCAAGGTAATGGCATTGATGTGTGCCCTTGGGTTCTCTCCTTTTCCAGGAAGAAAACCTTCTTGTCTTCTTGAACCTTCTGAAGTCTGAGCTACCTGAGTTTCCAGCTTCTTCTGACCAATACCGAGAGCATCGATCCTTCCACTCAGATCTTTGTACATGGCGTCTATCTTACCATTGAAGGTCACTGTGATCTGCTGATGTCCTTGAACGAGTGTTTCAAGCATGGCCTCAATCTTGTTCTCTGATGTCTTAGCAGTCACAGGCTCGTAAGAAGGACTTCCGTAGTTCCTGGTGTAACCACTGTTCTGGGCAGGTTTCTGGTTGAATCCTCCTTGCTGGAAGTTGTTGTTGAAGCTCCGATTGTTGTTGAATTGGTTCCTCTGTCCCTGAAAACCAGAACCACCAATGTAGTTGACATCTTCTGCTTCACTTTCATTGAAAACCTCAACATCTTCAGCAAAATGAACAGCCTTTGTTGTCTTTCCCAGCAGAAGATTGTGCATAGAATCCAGCTGAGCCTTAAACTCAGCGATCTGCACATCAGAGTATCCGTGATGTGGACAATCTCTCTGGTACGATCTGAATCTTGTCCAAGCAGCCTTGAACGCCTCAGTAGGTCCTTGAGAAAAAGTGGAGATTTTATTCCTCAGATCTTCAGATCGTCCATCATCGTAGAAATTAATCAGAAAGGCTCTCTTAGTGTCCTCCCAATTAGTTAGCGATCCAGGAGGTAGCTGCTTCAGCCAGTAAGTAGCTTCTCCACCTAGAGAGTAGGGGAAAAGCTTGCAGAAGAGATAATCGTAGGACACTCCATTGCTCTTGATGCTAGTGACCAAGTCCTCGAATTTCTCCACATGGTCCATTGGATGTTCATGAGGAAGACCATGAAAGAGATGATGTCCCACTAGAGTGTAGTAAGCAGGTTTCAGCTCAAAGTCGTTCCTCTCGAACGCAGGAGGACGAATCGCTGACCGATTTGCGAAAAACTGATATGGCCTGTTGTACTCACCAATCGTTCTTCCATGATTAACCACAGCATTGTTCACGTTCCCAGCGACATTCTCAGCGACAACAGGAACAGGTGGAATAACGATCCCCTCTCCATCCAGACGTTGTCCTTGCTCATTGCACAACCGACCCTGTTGGTCTCTGTAAGCTCCAGCTGCATCACGAACCAACCCCACTTGGTTGTTGTTCATCTTAGCTGATTTTTTTGCTTTCCTGTTTGTGCGTTCCACGTGTGCTAGCTGTTCCAGTGATAGATCAACTAGCGGAGTGCTCTTTTTGCTTCTGGTTTCAAGATTATGCATGCACCTGAAATCAGAAGTGAAGAGCGTAAGTTACTGAAATTTTACGACGGGTATCGACCGATACTCAAGGGTATCGATCGATACTCGGACGATTTAGACGAATTTCTTAGCTAAAATCTAATGGCGAATTGAGTCCCCGGCAACGGCGCCAAAATTGATATGCTCAATTTAATACCCTAAATAGTACTAAAGCAGTTGCTGCAGTAAATCAGGGGTCGAACACAAGAACTCAGTTATCACTCAATAGATTATATAGATCCGAAACAAGCTAAATCAGAAGATGTAATCGAAAACAAGATTGCAAGTAAAAGCGTTTGTAAATTCAGTTGGAGGAATATAGGCTCAGGGTATTTCTCAGGAAATCAATGAATGCAGCTAAATTAACTAACAGGATTCAGATTAAGCACGGTTCTAGAACTCAAATCACTAAAATATAATTAACCAACTCTCGTTGCGAAAACTATCTAAATCTAAATCCTAGGAATTCCAAATCTCTTTGCGAATCCTAAAGTCTAAATCAGCTTTAAAGTTCAGATTTGATATGTTCACAAATTAATTAAACCAAATCTCTTTGCGAATAATTAATTTGCTCACCTAGGTTCTATCAGGTAATTAATCGCACTCTCGTGCCTAATCAATTATCCTAAGATCTAAGTTCTAGGTGATCAATCTAGAATTAGCTTTGAGAACAACCTAAGGTGAAGAACTAATTTAGATAGTGAATCCTAACAGATAATCAACCTAGCATTCAAAGAAATCCCTATGAGAAAACCCTAAACCTAACATGTGATCTACTCAGACATGGAGATTGAAGACAACATGTTTGAATAAATCATCAATAAAATAATCAGAAAAGGTTTAGAGATCTGATCTCGGACGAAGGGAGATTCAGACTTGTCTCTCTAAAACCAGAGTAAAATAAACACAGAAAATAAAGCATAGCCTAAACAGATTTACCGTATAGAAACACATGCAGGAAATATACCGTATATTTCCATATACGTCGGAAATTTCCGACGGACTTTGATTTTTTCGAGACCGCGAGAAGATTGATCACCTAAATGAAAATTTTATGGAATCCGACGGATATTGCCGTCGGAAATATGTAGATTTAATCTGTGAACCGTCTTCTTTCTCCTTCAATTCTCTTTTTCTTTTGGAAAATTGTTCGTTAGCTACACAAACTTTATGAGAACGCATAACTACACATCCGAACTAAAACAATGTGTTGATAACTACATCATCTATTGATATAGTATAGACACACATCCGAACTAACATGAGTCATGTGCCCAACACCATGACCATCACTTTCTTTACTTTTCTGGTGTACTGGTCGATTGACTCCGACGTTGACCCGCGACTCATTATTATTTTTTTCTTCAACGAAAATACCTACTCCTCTGGTCAAATCTCAAATTCCTTCAAAACCATAGATTCTCTTCAAGAACTTGATCTTAGCAACAACAAATTCTCCGACTCTTTCTCTCTAGTCACAATCAACATCCTAAATCTCGTTCACATCGTTCTTCGGGTCAACAATTTTACAAGCTCGATTCCAGAAATCTCGATTGAAATCAAAATACACATCCGCCACTAGAGCTTGCCGTGGAGATCGAGATCCTTTAGATCTACATGGCCACGTTCTCTGCTTCATCTTCTCCGGCGAAGAAGATCACCATCGATTTCAAGAGAGGCAAGCGAAATGTTTCGCTTTCAAGGAGGGTCCAAAGCAAAAGTTTTAAGAAAGCTCCGATCAATTCTCACCGGAAATAGCTACCGCATCAGCACCATCACCACCAGTTCCACAATACATCTCAAACGGTTTCCCAAAGATCAGATCATTACTTATACGCAAAAAAAAAGAGTTAAGTGGTTTGCTCTCTAGACCCAAGCTCCGATTATGTCGTCTAAAACGAGCACGCTTCCTGTGAAACACACCGACGCTGTAGGAGCTACGGCGAAGCATGAATGTAGATGCGGTGGGTATGGTGGTGGTTAAGAGATGCATCGCCGATGGAAATCAAAGAAAATTGGAAGAAGAGGAGGACGAGTACATCTTTAGTTAAGAGATTTCAGATCGATTCGTCCAAGAAATTCGTGTAGATTTTAGGAAAGTTTAAACCATAAAGTTTATGGGACGGAGAGAAAGAGAAGAAGAGAGTTCGAGAGATGATTGTGAGTGATGGGAAGGGCTCATGGCGGTTCGCTTGGATTGGAATTTATTAATTCGCATATCACCCAAATTAGCAAACACTTTTGGGAATTTCGTAAACCCTAACCACCCACTATTTTGATGCTCATCAATACTCATAAATTAAATGAACGGAAGAATCGAATTCAATGAAATTGAGTGAACCTACCGAATCAAAATCCTATCTGTAAATCATAATTGACGAGGAAGAAGAAGCTGATGAGGTCATTTTTTTGTTTTTATGTTTTTATTTTTAAGTTTTTATTTAATTTGTGTCGGATTTAATGAGTTAATATGGGTCAGCGCCGGAGTCCGTCGACTAGTACACCGTAAAAGCAAAGAAAGTGATGGTCATGTTGTTGGGCACATGATTCATGTTAGTTCGGATGTGTATATATGCTATATCAATAGATGATGTAGTTATCAACACATTATTTTAGTTCAGATGTGTAGTCATGCATTCTCGTATAGTTCGTGTAGCTAACGAACAATTTTCCTATTCTTTTCTCTCTCTTCCCGATCGAGATCTTCCGTTTCTCTCTCTAATTTCAGGCAATTTCTTCCCAAATCTTCCACAAATCTCTTCTTTCTTTTTTTGAGCAACTACTGATTCATTCAAAGAAGGTATTACATAACCGCTAAAGCAGGGGAGAAGTTCCTGAGGGAGTTTTTTGCTATGGCATCAGCCCTCCTGTTTGCTAAACGAGGAATGAAAACAAAAGAGATAGACGAAAACATAGACATGAGAACTTTGATATCGAAGAGGAGTCCGTAGATCTACTTGATTGGTTCTTGCAACGAGATTACTCGGACTAGGTCATGAGCGTCAGATTTGAGGCAGAGATTGGCGAAGCCCTTCTTAGCGCATGATTAAGAGCTGCACGGATTACCAGAGCTTCTGCCATTAATTGGGAATTAACAAAAGGTTCTGCAGAATATCCATAGCTCAGCTCATATTGGTCAGGATCGGAGAAAATCCATCCTAGACCCGCTGTTTTTGCATCTTCTCGCCAGGCTGAATCAGAGTGATATATGACTTGCCACAAATCTCTTCAATCTTTCATTCTTCATCACCCAACATGGATCATGTGTAAGTTTTCTTGTCTTTTCATTTGTTTCATAAATTTTTTTTGTAATTTTTATTAGTTTGGAGAGATTTAGAATAGTTAGATTTAGATTGGCATTGAGATTGGAATTGTTAGATTTGAATTTTAGTATTTAGATATTCTTAGGGTTTTTATATTTTGTTAGTATTTAGAAAATTAGAATCGATTTTATAATGTTAATTAAAAACGTTTTTGTAGTTTTGTAATTTGTAATGTTAATATTATAATTTTATAAGTGAAATTATAATTGTATAGTTAGTTCTAAAACGTTTTTATAATTTTGTTAAGTATTTAGAAAATTATGTAAGTATTTATAAAACATTTTTAAATATTTAGAAAATTATAATTGAATATTTCAGAATTTTGTACTAATTAAAAATGTTTTTATAAATTTTTGAGTTTTATAAAAACGTTTTTAGAACGTTTATAAAATGTTTTTTGAAAACATATTACAAATTTTTAATTAGTAATAAATTTACATATTAAAATTTTGAAGTATTTTGAAAATTTTTGAAATTTTGAAGTATTTTGAAAATTTGAAATTTTTGAAGTATTTTGAAATTTTTATGAATTTTTTGGAAATTTTCTAGAATTTTGAAATTTTTTGAATTTTCGGAAATTTTTTGAATTTTTGGGATTTTTTAATTTTCGGGATTTTTTAATTTTTGGAAGTTTTAGAAGTTTTTGGTTTTTATTTCAAAAATTTGGAATTTTACAATTCAATTCCAAATTAATTAAAACCCATACAAAAATTAGACCCCCTTTTTGTTTGCTTTTTTCTTGGTGTTGGTTTTTTTTTTGACGCGTGGCTTTTCAAAATTACTAAACGCAAACACTAAGAGCATTCGCAATGGTGGAGACATCCATATAAAATATTTATTTATTTAATATTATTTAATTAAGAGCTCGATTAACGCCTTCTTCAAATATTAATATTATTAAAAACAAAATTTGGACAAATAAAAAAGCTACACTTATGCAAGGGTGTCTCAACATTTTTTGTTGAGTATCTCGTTTGAGACACCGTTCCTCATCTCTCTCCTCCTTTTTCATTTTTTCAATATTCTATTCTCTGAGACACCTATCGATTACAACCGATGCGGGTGAGGCATAATTATTAAAGTCACTAGTATTTGTATTAGTCACATAGACTCATATTAGGAAAAACGTAAACGAAGAACACGTATATATATAAATGGTCTTCAAAATTCTTAAATCTTTGAAGGAGGTTGCTTGATTAAGCTTTGTGCAGACATTGTTCAGAACAACTTTCGTCGTCAACTGTGCAGATTTTGACCCCTCTTTTTTCGCAGCAATAACAAGGAATCACGTTAGGGTCGCAAGTTGCTGGAAAGCACGGTGATATATTTATCTTGCTTGCCCCAAGACCTTCCATGTTTCTACCTATTATAAGAAAAAAGAAACTATGATATGATTGTGATTACAATGGTAATGATGAAAATTGATGAACAAAACCTGAAGAACATATGCATATGTACTTACATTCATGACGACCAAAGAGGGAAACGAGGATTATGCAAAAGATAGCAAAATTGGATATAGACATTGTGATGATTAATTCTTCTCTCAAAACAAAACAAAAATTTTACCTTTGTTATATGATTATCAAAACCCTACATATCTATATATATAAAGTTAGGTTTGCTCTATCCTCATTCCGCCACCTCAACGTCCACTTGGGCAACAAATATATTAAAAAAATATATTTAGGAACTATCTTGCCAATTTAATTATTATTACAATGTTTAAAAGTAACATCAATTCCTAAAATTGTTAATATCAAATAAATTGGAAACATATTCTCTATATATATAAAGTTAGGTTTGCTCTATCTTCCTTCCGCCACCTCAACGTCCACTTAGGCAACAAATATATTAAAAATATATATTTAGGAATTATCTTACAAATTTAATTATTATTACAATGTTTAAAAGTAACTCCAATTCCTAAAATTGTTAATATCAAATAAATTGGAAACATATTCTATATGATTTATTTTTAAATATATATATATAAAGTTAGGTTTGCTATATCCTCCTTCCGCCACCTCAACGTCCACTTAGGCCACAAATTAATTAAAATATATATATTTAGGAATTATCTTGCAAATTTAATTATTATTACAATGTTTAAAAGTAACCCCAATTCCAAAAATTGTTAATATCAAATAAATTGGAAACATATTCTCTATATATATAAAGTTATGTTTGCTCTATCCTCCTTCCGCCACCTCAACGTCCACTTAGGCAACAAATATATTAAAAAAATATTTAGGAATTATCTTGAAAATTTAATTATTATTACAATGTTTAAAAGTAACCCCAATTCCTAAAATTGTTAATATCAAATAAATTGGAAACATATTCTCTATATATATAAAGTTAGGTTTGCTCTATCCTCCTTCCGCCACCTCAACGTCCACTTAGGCAAAAAATATATTAAAAAAAAATAAATTTAGGAATTATCTTACAAATTTAATTATTATTACAATGTTTAAAAGTAACACCAAATCCTAAAATTGTTAATATCAAATAAATTGGAAACATATTCTATATGATTTTTTTTTAAACCAACATAATTTGAAACTATGGCAAAAACTAAAATTAACACATATATATAAAGTTAGGTTTGCTCTATCCTCCTTCCGCCACCTCAACGTCCACTTAGGCAACAAATATATTAAAAAATATATTTAGCAATTATCTTACAAATTTAATTATTATTACAATGTTTAAAAATAACCCCAATTCCTAAAATCGTTAATATCAAATAAATTAGAAACATATTCTATATGATTTTTTTTTAAAACCAACATAATTTGAAACTATGGCAAAAACTAAAATTAACACTTGTCCATATATCTATATATATAAAGTTATATAAAGTTAGGTTTGCTCTATCCTCATTCCGCCACCTCAACGTCCACTTAGGCAACAAATATATTAAAAAGTATATATTTAGGAATTATCTTACAAATTTAATTATTATTACAATGTTTAAAAGTAACCCCAATTCATAAAATTGTTAATATCAAATTAATTAGAAACATATTCTATATGATTTTTTTTTAAAACCAATATAATTTGAAACTATGGCAAAAACTAAAATTAACACATGTCCATATATCTATATATATATATATATATATATATATATATAAAGTTAGGTTTGCTCTATCCTCCTTCCGCCACCTCAACATCCACTTAATCAACAAATATATTAAAAAAATCTATTTGGGAATTATCTTACAAATTTAATTATTCTTACAATGTTTAAAAGTAACACCAATTACTAAAATTGTTAATATCAAATAAATTAGAAACATATTCTATATGATTTTTTTTTAAACCAATATAATTTGAAACTTTGTCAAAAACTAAAATTAACACATGTCCATATATCTATATATATAAAGTTAGTTTTGCTCTATCCTCCTTCCGCCACCTCAACGTCCACTTATGCAACAAATATATTAAAAAAAATATATTTAGGAATTATCTTACAAATTTAATTATTATTACAATGTTTAAAAGTAACTCCAATTCCTAAAATTGTTAATATCAAATAAATTAGAAACATATTTTCTATATATATAAAGTTAGGTTTGCTCTATCCTCCATCCGCCACCTCAACGTCCACTTAGGCAACAAATATATTAAAAAAATATATTTAGGAATTATCTTACAAATTTAATTATTATTACAATGTTTAAAAGTAACCCAAAATCCTAAAATTGTTAATATCAAATAAATTGGGAACATATTCTATATGATTTGTTTTTAAAAACCAACATAATTTGAAACTATGGCAAAAACTAAAATTAACACATGTCCATATATCTATATATATAAAGTTAGGTTTGCTCTATCCTCCTTCCGCCACCTCAACGTTCACTTAGACAACAAATATATTAAAAAAATATATTTAGCAATTATCTTACAAATTTAATTATTCTTAGAATGTTTAAAAGTAACCCCAATTCCTAAAATTGTTCATATCAAATAAATTAGAAACATATTCTATATGATTTTTTTTAAAACCAACTTAATTTGAAACTATGGCAAAAACAAAAATTAACACATGTCCATATATCTATATATATAAAGTTAGGTTTGCTCTATCCTCCTTCCGCCACCTCAACGTTCACTTAGACAACAAATATATTAAAAAAATATATTTAGCAATTATCTTACAAATTTAATTATTATTACAATGTTTACAAGTAACCCCAATTCCTAAAATCGTTAATATCAAATAAATTAGAGACATATTCTATATGATTTTTTTTTTAAACCAACATAATTTGAAACTATGGCAAAAACTAAAATTAACACATGTCCATATATCTATATATATAAAGTTATATAAAGTTAGGTTTGCTCTATCCTCATTCCGCCACCTCAACGTCCACTTAGGCAACAAATATATTAAAAAGTATATATTTAGGAATTATCTTACCAATTTAATTATTATTATAATGTTTAAAAGTAACCCCAATTCATAAAATTGTTAATATCAAATAAATTAGAAACATATTCTATATGATTTTTTTTTAAAACCAACATAATTTGAAACTATGACAAAAACTAAAATTAACACATGTCCATATATCTATATATATATATATATATATAAAGTTAGGTTTGCTCTATCCTCCTTCCGCCACCTCAACATCCACTTAGTCAACAAATATATTAAAAAAATATATTTGGGAATTATCTTACAAATTTAATTATTCTTACAATGTTTAAAAGTAACCCCAATTCCTAAAATTGTTAATATCAAATAAATTAGAAACATATTCTATATGATTTTTTTTTAAAACCAATATAATTTGAAACTATGGCAAAAACTAAAATTAACACATGTCCATATATCTATATATATATATATATATATATATATATATATATATATATATATATAAAGTTAGGTTTGCTCTATCCTCCTTCCGCCACCTCAACATCCACTTAATCAACAAATATATTAAAAAAATCTATTTGGGAATTATCTTACAAATTTAATTATTCTTACAATGTTTAAAAGTAACCCCAATTCCTAAAATTGTTAATATCAAATAAATTGGAAACATATTCTCTATATATATAAAGTTACGTTTGCTCTATCCTCCTTCCGCCACCTCAACGTCCACTTAGGCAACAAATATATTAAAAAAATATATTTAGGAATTATCTTACAAATTTAATTATTATTACAATGTTTAAAAGTAACTCCAATTCCTAAAATTGTTAATATCAAATAAATTGGAAACATATTCTATATGATTTTTTTTTAAATATATATATATAAAGTTAGGTTTTCTCTATCCTCCTTCCGCTACCTCAACGTCCACTTAGGCAACAAATATATTAAAATATATATTTGGGAATTATCTTGCAAATTTAATTATTATTACAATGTTTAAAAGTAACTCCACTTCCTAAAATTGTTAATATCAAATAAATTAGAAACATATTCTCTCTATATATAAAGTTATGTTTGCTCTATCCTCCATCCGCCACCTCAACGTCCACTTAGGCAACAAATATATTAAAAATTATATATTTAGGAATTATCTTACAAATTTAATTATTATTACAATGTTTAAAAGTAACCCCAAATCCTAAAATTGTTAATATCAAATAAATTGGAAACATATTCTATATGATTTGTTTTTAAAAACCAACATAATTTGAAACTATGGCAAAAACTAAAATTAACACATGTCCATATATCTATATATATAAAGTTAGGTTTGCTATATCCTCCTTCCGCCACCTCAACGTTCACTTAGGCAACAAATATATTAAAAAAAAATATTTAGCAATTATCTTACAAATTTAATTATTATTACAATGTTTAAAAGTAACCCCAATTCCTAAAATCGTTTATATCAAATAAATTAGAAACATATTCTATATGATTTTTTTTTAAAACCAACATAATTTGAAACTATGGCAAAAACTAAAATTAACAAATGTCCATATATCTATATATATAAAGTTAGGTTTGCTCTATTCTTCTTCCGCCACCTCAACGTCCACTTAGGCAACAAATATATTAAAATAATATATTTAGAAATTATCTTACAAATTTAATTATTATTACAATGTTTAAAAGTTATCCCAATTCCTAAAATTGTTAATATCAAATAAATTAGAAACATATTCTATATAATTTTTTTTTTAAACCAATATAATTTCAAACTATGGCAAAAACTAAAATTAACACATGTCCATTTATCTATATATATAAAGTTAGGTTTGCTCTATCCTCCTTCCGCCACCTCAACGTCCACTTAGGCAACAAATATATTAAAAAAAATATTTAGGAATTATCTTACAAATTTAATTATTCTTACAATGTTTAAAAGTAACCCCAATTCCTAAAATTGTTAATATCAAATAAATTAGAAACATATTCTATATTATTTTTTTTAAAACCAACTTAATTTGAAACTATGGCAAAAACTAAAATTAACACATGTCCATATATCTATATATATAAAGTTAGGTTTGCTCTATCCTCCTTCCGCCACCTCAACGTCCACTTAAGCAACAAATATATTAAAAAAAAATATTTATGAATTATCTTACAAATTTAATTATTATTACAATGTTTAAAAGTAACCCCAATTCCTAAAATTGTTAATATCAAATAAATTAGAAACATATTCTATATGATTTTTTTTAAAACCAACATAATTTGAAACTATGGCAAAAACTAAAATTAACACATGTCCATATATATATATAAAGTTAGGTTTGCTCTATCCTCCTTCCGCCACCTCAACGTCCACTTAGGCAAAAAATATATTAAAAACATATTTAGGAATTATCTTGAAAATTTAATTATTATTACAATGTTTAAAAGTAACCCCAATTCCTAAAATTGTTAATATCAAATAAATTGGAAACATATTCTCTATATATATAAAGTTAGGTTTGCTCTATCCTCCTTCCGCCACCTCAACGTCCACTTAGGCAAAAAATATATTAAAAAAAAAAATTTTTAGGAATTATCTTACAAATTTAATTATTATTACAATGTTTAAAAGTAACCCCAAATCCTAAAATTGTTAATATCAAATAAATTGGAAACATATTCTATATGATTTTTTTTTAAAACCAACATAATTTGAAACTATGGCAAAAACTAAAATTAACACATGTCCATATATCTATATATATAAAGTTAGGTTTGCTCTATCCTTCTTCCGCCACCTCAACGTCCACTTAGACAACAAATATATTAAAAAATATATTTAGGAATTATCTTACAAATTTAATTATTCTTACAATGTTTAAAAGTAACCAAAATTCCTAAAATTGTTAATATCAAATAAATTAGAAACATATTCTATATGATTTTTTTTTAAAACCAACTTAATTTGAAACTATGGCAAAAACTAAAATTAACACATGTCCATATATCTATATATATAAAGTTAGGTTTGCTCTATCCTCCTTCCGCCACCTCAACGTCCACTTAGGCAACAAATATATTAAAAAAAAAAAATTAGGAATTATCTTACAAATTTAATTATTATTACAATGTTTAAAAGTAACCCCAATTCCTAAAATTGTTAATATCAAATAAATTAGAAACATATTCTATATGATTTTTTTTTAAAACCAACATAATTTGAAACTATGGCAAAAACTAAAATTAACACATGTCCATATATCTATATATATAAAGTTTGGTTTGCTCTATCCTCCTTCCGCCACCTCAACGTCCACTTAGGCAACAAATATATTTAAAAAAATTTATTTAGGAATTATCTTACAAATTTAATTATTATTACAATATTTAAAATTAACCTCAATTCCTAAAATCGTTAATATCAAATAAATTAGAAACATATTCTATATGATTTTTTTTTTAAACCAACATAATTTGAAACTATGGCAAAAACTAAAATTAACACATGTCCATATATCTATATATATAAAGTTAGGTTTACTCTATCCTCCTTCCGCCACCTCAACGTCCACTTAGGCAACAAATATATTAAAAAATATATATTTAGGAATTATCTTACAAATTTAATTATTATTACAATGTTTAAAAGTAACCTCAATTCCTAAAATCGTTAATATCAAATAAATTAGAAACATATTCTATATGATTTTTTTTTAAAACCAACATAATTTGAAACTATGGCAAAAACTAAAATTAACACATGTCCATATATCAATCGATATAAAACACAAAATAAAACTTTAATATTAAACTATTGAACTATTCGACCAAAAAAAAAACTATTGAACTATAACAAGCAAAGTAACAAACAACAAAGATTTTTCATCTAATAGATTACACAAAATATAACCGATATAGAGGTACATAATAAACAAATATTTTGTTTGTCAACAGCCTAATTACCTAGAACGATACGGAAATCCAATTCGGTGGTACCGAGTTTACATAGTCAATATCCACTGGGTAGACGCGAGCATTTTTGCTAACTTGTCTGTCATTGTGTTGTTCGCGTGTGGGATGAGTGAGATTGAGAAAAAAGAAAACGCCTCCTTACTCTTCACGTATTCATCCAGGTGTAATGCAAAAGCCGGCCAATCCTCGGGTGTAGACACCATCTTCACCAACTCGGAGCAGTCAGTTGCAAAAGCTATTTCCGTCTTCTGGTTCTGGTTTGCTAGCAAACAATGCATGGCCCATATGAGTGCTTCCAATTCTGCGTGTATGGGGGATATGCTTCTTCGCAGATTTCTCGCTCCCATTATGGTTCCTTCGACTCCTTCCTGATAACAATACCAACCTATTCCGGGAAAACTATCGGTCGCCTTCCAAGATCCATCAACATTACATCGCCAACCGTCATATGTCGGAATTACCAGAGAAAGGGTAAAGTTTTGAATTATCACATCTGGGTCACTGTTCTGTGCCGCTTGCCAGGATATGGCCTCTGTTTCCGCCTGCTGTAGTATGTCTTATGGACATCTGTTCACATTCGAAAAAAACTTATCATTTCTCCCTTTCCAAATGTACCACGCAATCCATGGAAAATTGTTATCCGAATTATTTGGTGTAAGCCGCCAAAATAGATGATCAAAATTAGCAAAGACCGGTGACAATGGGAAAACACCCGGATGTGTTGGAATCTTTGAAAGTGCTCATGTTTATAATGACGGAGGACATTCGAAGAGGACATGATTGATTGTTTCATTTTCCGATCCACATCTTGCACATCGCGTATCACAGTTAATTCCTCTACTTCGCAAATTAGATGAGACCGCGAGACAGCCCGATATAGCTTGCCAAATAAAGTGACTTTATTACGGGGAGCATTTCAACTTCCAGGTGTGTGCTTGTAATTTTGTCACATCCGGATCAAAATAGTTTGTGGTGCCTATATTTGGTTCTGATTGTTCAATTTGATAACCCAACTTCACCGTATACCTCCCTGATGTTGTGTAATGCCATCCATTGGTGTATGGTTTGTATGTGCTACTTATATGCAGACCCCGAATAATTGTCACGTCTTCCGGATCAATAATCGCGTTCAATAACGGTGTATTCCACGTCTGGGTTACTGGGTCAATCAGGTGATTGACCATTAAATTCGGGTAATAATTGTACCATTTACATGTTGCTGACCTCGGCTGAGAAGATGGTAACCACGGGTCGTTCCATACTGATATAGAACAGCCTGATCCAACTCTTTTAATTAGCCCTTTGTTGACCAGAGATCTAGCTGAGATAATACTCCTTCATCCATAGTTTCTTCCATGCTATCCAATGCATTCCTTTTGAATCTCCGTTTGAGCTCCACCAGAACCGTGCCGCCGCACTAGTTAATTTTGCGGTAATGGACTTGGGTAACCTAAAGCACGACATAACGAAGGTTGGCATTGCTGATACCACGGATTTGATTAAAACCTCATTTCCCCCTTTTGATAGAAACCTTGATGTCCATCCGTTAATTCGATTTTGCTGCCTCTCTGCTACAAAGTTAAAGATCTTACTTTTGGCACCTCCGAGACTCTTCGGAAGGCCTAGATACGAGCCCATGCCACCGATGGTAGCAATTCCTAGTGTTTGTTGAACCTCATTTTGTACCATCACATTGACCGTATGACCGAATTGTAAAGAAGATTTACCAAAATTGATTTGCTACCCCGACACTGACTCGTATTGTTGTAGGATACGTAATATAGTTTCGCATTCCTGTTTGGTAGCCTTGCAGAAGAAAAGACTGTCATCAGCGAAGAGCAGGTGTGATACCGATGGGCTTGCTCTCGCGACTTTTAACCCCGTTAGTAATTTCTCTCTTTCTGCCTTTCGGATGTTTGCTATTAAGACCTTCGTACAAAGTATGAATAGATAAGGTGACAATGGGTCCCCTTGACGAAGCCCTCTTTTTGGAATTATCCGACCTTTGGGTTGTCCATTGATAAGCACTTTGTACTCTACTGATGTAATGCACCACATCATCCATGTAGTCCATTTTTCTGAAAAACCAAATTTCCTCGGAAGATGTTCAATAAAAGACCATTCCACCTGATCGTATGCTTTGCTCATATCCGTTTTAATCGCCATGAATTTACTCTTAATGACTTGTTAGTCCGGAGACCGTGGAACATCTCTTGAGCAATCATAATATTATCTGAAATTAATCTTCCTGCCACAAAGGCTGATTGAGTCTCCGAAATGAGGTTCGGGAGTAGTCGCTTTAACCTCTGACATCAAACCTTCGAAATAATTTTATATCCTACATTACAAAGACTTATAGGTCTTAAGTCCGTCATCCGGCTTGGTCTTTCCGTCTTCGGGATTAGACAAATATTTGTCATGTTCAGCTGGTGGTCAAAAGCACCCGTCTCTAAGAAACCGTTCACCAACTCTACTAAATCTGCCTTTACTATGTGCCAAGATCGTTGGAAAAAGAGTGATGTCATTCCGTCAGGGCCCGGGGCTTTAAACAAACATATTATAAAATAAAAATCAACAAACATGTATTTAGAAAATAAAAATACACCATTGCTTCTTCCCACCATTTCGACAATCACGTCACAACAATAATTTATCACTTTGGAAGAAAACAAAAACCCAATCATGAGAATTAAGAATCATTGGCGGTGACTTTAACATTGGCTTCTGGCTTAGCTGGTGGATCCGACAATCAACAAATTCCGTCAATTGATATGTGATTAGTTTCACAATCGATAGCAAAAATTTCTGATACTGCTGGCAAGATGATCCTCCGCTGATGGCGGGCATATCACCAACTTCTCAAATACTTTTTTTATTTGGGTTTTAGGACATCGCCTACTTCTAAGTTAGTCATATAGAGACTTAGGGATAGCTGATTCAAATTTGATCAATTGTTAATTATATTATTGGTGTAATGGGTTTACCCATTATCAATAGCCTTATGTGTTTGCTAAATTTTCATCTTTCTCTCCAGTTATATATGGAAATCGTTTTCAAAAAATAAAAGAAAAATAGACTTAAGAATCACAAACATATTGCACACAAAAATAGGATTAGAATCATACATGAAACACTCCAAAAATAATAACTTCACATGAAACAAAATAATAAAAAATATTATGCAACTTTAAAATGTAAATCTATTCCTTTTAAAAAACCCAACTAATTGCATAAAATTGATCACCAAAGAAAAAATAGATGTAAAAATGTGTACCATCCAATAAATAAAGACATATATGATCATAAATTAAATAAAAAACCAAAAAAATAAATACACAGATCTTAAGCTGACAGAAATAATTAAATTAACTATACGAAACCAAATAAAATAAAATATCATTAGATTAAAAAATTGTTTACCACGTTCGCGCATAGCGCGGATCACACTCTAGTTAACGTATATAGAGGAGTTTCTAATTAGTATTGCCTCTTTCATAGGGTAATATCTGTAATTAAAATTGTTTTGACTAATTTTATTTCTAAAAAACTGTAATTAACTTTCTTTTAAAGTGATTAAACTTGTTTTGACTAATATATTGCTTTTTGAAAGAAGAAAAAAACGTCATATAACAAAAAGCAATATACTTTCTCCAAATCAATCGACTTAATTACTTATTATTGCCGAAAACCATCAAATATTTGGAAACTTGTAAATTATTAGAGATTTGTAACAGTTGGTTGTAAATTTATAGCCGTTATAAGTTATGTAAAACATTCTCCTTTCGTTCTAATGTACAAATCGTGTTGCCTCATAAATCTCTCTTTATCAGATTAATGAAAATATAAACATCATATCATTTTGAGCTTCTAATCATACAACAACAACCAAAAAAGCTCTAAAATTTCAAATTTGAGCCTTGGAAAAAGCAATAAGGAGCAGACACACTCTATCTTCTGAACCTTTTGCCTCTTCGTCCACCATTGCCACCACCACCACTACAATTTGGGAGCCTTGACGTTTTCCGGCAACGGGAGGATATGATCGACGCACTTCTTGAAGCTGAAATCATCCGCGGTTTCATCGTCCCTCACCAGAAAGAAGCATCGGCTTTTCCACATCGGGTGGTTTCTGATCTGGAACGCTTTGATCCCTCCTCAATTAATCTTCTTCTTGGGCTCGGGAAGTCGGGATGACCCTTCTTGACCAAGAACAATATGTCAAACTGATACATATAATCGGAAATCGGAAGGGGTACACAAAGCTGAACATGAGAGGTTATGGATATGCAGATTAGATCACTTACTGATTTACAATATCAAAATCCAAGCCTCATCTTAAAAAAAGCAGAATGCAAGAATCAAGATCGTTCTCATTACCCAAACATATAAGCAAGAACTTTTCACTAACAACCATATACATTAAGCTTGAGCCGATTTGAATCGTCTAACCATAAAATAAACATATCATCCGTGAAGAACGTAAGACAGCTCCCAAGAGTTTCAGATCAATGGTGTCCATTCCCACAGTATCTCAATTCCACTAAAACAGGATTATAGTCATATTCCTAAGAGTAATCATCTTCTTAACCAAATCATACAATCGATTAACTACAAAAACGCAATGCGTATGAGCAAAAATGCAAACTTTAGAATCTAAGAACCAGAAGATGAAAAAAAACCCATATCCCTTTACCTTGTTGAGATCGAGATTATTCGGCCATAAATGCAACAAATTGTTGAAGTTATCGAACATCTCCACAGAGGAAACGAACTCCTTCGGGCGGGCCCAGATTGACCCGACCCGACCTGTTTACCACACCCTTCTTCTCCAACCTCTCCTTCTCTTCCCCCTTCTGCTTCTTATGGATACATCCGTTCTTCTGATTCGAGTCACATGTCTTCTTCCGGTTCTGGGTTAACCGTAGCAGAAGGTGAATCACCGATCTCTTCTTGCTCCGCCATTTCTAATCGTCTGAAGCTTTCGTTCTTCGATGGTTAGGGTTTAAGCCTTCGAGTGAGCGACGCCCAGAGAAACCGGTTAGCGACCTCGATTCTACATGATTTCGGTTTTATTCAAACCGAACCGGTTCGCTTCAATCATGCAAAGTAACATTTGAAGACGTTTTCTGTAATTATCTGTAAATTAATTTTGGAATCTTACAAAGTGTAGAAAGTCAAAATCAAAGTCAAACTAATTCGTTAGAATTTACAACTTATTCAAAAACTCCAACTCCGGTCCAATTTTCCGTTATTAAAGTCAAAGTCTATTCGAACAAAAAAAAAAAAGAGTCAAAGTCTATTTTGTTGAATGCAAATTAAATAATTTATTTTGTGTCAAATAAATTCTTTTTCTTCCGTTATATCACATAAGTTTATAATTTTTTTTAGTAAAAGGGTTTTTATTAATTAATGAAATTATAATTACAACATGAAACAATTACACTATAAGACACTTTATGACTTCTCTATTACATGAGAAGGCACTTTTAACTCTTAAGGCATTTTTAGTGCTGAATTTTACCTTCTTACCCTTCTGTAACTAAACCTTTTCACACCTATGCTTTTTTTTTCTCTTTCTCTCTTTTTTACTCTCTCGATTTAAATCATTTCTTATTTATTTTATATTTCTTTTTTTTTACTCATCTCTCTCACATCTCTCTCTTTTACCCCATTTGATTTATTTTCTATTTTTTATATTGTGAAAGATATAAAACAATTTATTTGGTAACAATGAATTATAATTTTTTTTCTCTACATTTTAAGATCTATTTTACTATAGTTTTGATTCGAAAAAAAAAACAAGAAATCTAAACATATGAAATCGAGATCGACATGGACATGAAACCGTGGACAATTGTGTATAGACAGATAAGAATCTCGTATTGTTAGTGTGGATGGTCATGTGTGGATAATACTTTACTGATGGTCATGTGTGGATGGTCACATGTGGATGATCATGTGTAGATATAGTTCTTGGTATTTACAAGTAGATTTCTTGTTTCACATCAAAACTATAGCAAAATGAATCTTAAAATGTTGGTAAAATAGAATTATCATATATTGTTTCCAAAAAATTGTTTTATGTCTTTCACATTATAAAAAAATAGAAAACAAATCAAGTGGGGTAATATTTTATGTTACTCTAATTTTTTATTTTCTAGTGTGGATGGTCATGTGTGGATGGTCATGTGTGGATGATCATGTGTAGATATAGTTCTTAATATTTACAAGTAGATTTCTTGTTTCACATCAAAACTATAGCAAAATGGATATTAAAATGTTGAAAAAATAGAATTATCATATATTGTTTCCAGAAAATTGTTTTATGTCTTTCACATTATAAAAAAAAATAGAAAACAAATCAAGTGGGGTAATAATTATTGTATTCTAATTTTTGATTTTCTAGTGTGGATGGTCATGTGTGGATAATACCTTACTGATGGTCATGTGTGGATGGTCATGTGTGGATGGTCATGTGTGGATGGTCATGTGTAGATGTAGTTCTTGATATTTACAAGTAGATTTCTTGTTTCACATCAAAACTATAGCAAAATGGATCTTAAAATGTTAGAAAAATAGAATTATCATATATTGTTTCCAGAAAATTGTTTTATGTCTTTCACATTATAAAAAAAAATAGAAAACAAATCAAGTGGAGTAATATTTATTTTACTCTAATTTTTTATTTTCTAGTGTGGATGGTCATGTGTGGATAATACTTTACTGATTGTCATGTGTGGATGGTCACATGTGGATGTCATGTGTAGATGTAGTTCTTGATATTTACAAGTAGATTTCTTGTTTCACATCAAAACTATAGCAAAATGGATCTTAAAATGTTGGAAAAATAGAATTATCATATAGTGTTTCAAGAAAATTATTTTATGTCTTTCACATTATAAAAAAAATAGAAAACAAATCAAGTGGGGTAAAAGAGAGATATGTGAGAGATATGATTTTTATTGGTTTAAGGTGAGATGTAAAAGAGAGAGATGTGAGAGAAAAGAGAGATAAAGAAAAAAGAAGCGTAAGAGAAAAAAGAGATGAGGAAAAAAGAAGGACAAAATTGGGTTTTCATACCCATGAAATGTACAAAAAGTGATTCAAGAGTTGAAAGTGCATTTTTGTAACAAAAAGTGGCAAAAGTGCCTTTTAGTGTAATTCACCCTTACAACATAGCTTAGATAATCAACCGTCGTTTAGAAATCCACGATCGAAACCAGGGCCCGAGGGAGCCATGTCCACCATTATGAGGACAGTTGCCACCAATCAAATTATTATTTTCCAGTCAAATTTTTTTTTTTTTTTTGTTAATTGTTTAGATTAAATATTCCACTAAAATATCAGTTTTTGCTCTTGGTCAATTTTTAATTTCTTATTTATCCTTTTAAAATTTTTTTTATTAAACCAACTAATAGTTCAAATGAAAGTTCTAACTTTATTAAATTGATTTCAACCCACAAATAATATAATACATTAAATAAAAAGGAGAAATACCCTAAAATAACACAAAATTTATTTATTTTGTTCCTAAAATAGCACAAATAATATAATACATATTCTGTTTAATAAATATTATATATTATGTTAACTTTTTAGTATATCAATATAATTGCTACATGAATAAATAAATAATAGTTTTTTACATAAATATTGTTAAGATTTTAGATTAATTTATTTGTACTTATTGTTTATATATAATTGTATCATTTTTTTTTTTTAGGTGTATACAAAAAATGATCCGAACCGAACCAAATTCAAAATCCGAAAAATGAACTTAATCGGACCAAAAACTAATTTCTAAGTCTAGATATGCTACTTATAGTAAGGCTTTGATCTGTCACTGATCCAAACAGAGCTTCGGTAAAACGGGAAAACCAAACTTATAATTGAAAATCGATGGGCGCCGAAGAAACACGAATAGGGCTTTGATTATCTGTAACTGCGACACCATTTTGCCGCATTGACGTAGATTTTTAAACCAATCGAACTAACCTAGTCTAGAACCAAACCGAACCATAGAAGCGTTAAACTGAACCAACAGCGAAAAGGTAAATTTTATCCTGACTTTGACTGCAACCACAGTGAGATCTACCTACACTGTATTGGCTTTCCAATCGTCAGATGTAGCACGGTGCATCAAACACCACAAAAAAACCGTCGGAAACCAATGAATTAAGAGGGTTTTCTGCAAATCAACCTTTCAAGTGGGTTTTTTTTTGTAACTCTACCCTCAACTTGCAAAAAATGCATGTCAACTTATCAAGTCTGAGTCAATCCGCTATATAACCCTCGTCTGTGTATATATTTTATAACCCGTATATAAGTTATCAAAATGACGTCGTTTTGGATGTTTTTTTAAAAACAATATAATGCAAAATCAGGATTCGAACTCATGACCATTATGCCGTATACACTTACCACATCTGCAATACCATTATGCCTAGATCATTTTTGTTTATATAACCAATATAAGTATAATTATATATATTACAACGATGTGTTTTGTTCTTTGAATATTTTTGTCTTTCTACTTCGTTTCATATGAATTATCTTTAAAATATATGTTTCCCGTCAAAACCGCGAAATCGTGTTTTCCTGCCAAAACCGCAAAATCGTGTTTTCACGTCAAAACCGTGAAATCACGCTTTTCTGCCAAAACCGCAAAATCACGTTTTTCCGCCAAAACCGCAAAATCACGTTTTCCATCAAAACCGCGAAACCGCGTTTAACCGTCAAAACCGTGAAATCGTGTTTTCTTGCTAAAACCGTGAAATCATATTTTCATGCAAAAACCGCATTTTCAGGTCAAAACCGCAAAATCAGGTTTTTCTGTCAAAAAACAGTGAAATCGCGTTCCCCCCCCCCCCCCCCCCCCCCCCAAATCGTGTTTTACTGCCAAAACCAAAAAATTACGTTTTTACGTTAAAACAGCCAAAATCGTGTTTTCGTGCCAAAACCACGAAATCGTGTTTTCCGGTCAGAACCGCAAAATCGCGTTTTCTTGTCAAAACCGCAACATCATGTTTTCTCGTCAAAACCGCAAAATCGCGTTTTCCCGCCAAAACTGCAAAATCACGTTTTCCCGTAAAAACCGCAAAATCGCGTTTTCACGCCAAATTGTGATTTTGCGGTTTTGGCAGGAAATCGCGTTTTCACGGTTTTTACAGGAAAACGTGATTTTGCGGTTTTTGCGGGAAACACGATTTTGTGGTTTTGAGGGGAAATCCTGATTTTGCGGTTTTGACGGAAAAACGCGGTTTCACGGTTTTGGCGTGAAAATATGATTTTGCGGTTTTGGCGGAAAACGCGATTTCGCAGTTTTGACAGAAAAACGTGGTTTTGCGGTTTTGGCAGGAAAACGCTGTTTCGCGGTTTTGGCAGGAAAACACGATTTTGCGATTTTGACAGGAAAATACGATTTTGCGATTTTGAGAGGAAAACGTGATTTTGCGGTTTTGGCGAGAAAACGCGATTTCACGGTTTTGGCGGGAAAACGCGATTTCACGGTTTTGACAGGAAAACACGATTTCGTGGTTTTAACGGGAAACATATATTTTAACGATAATTCATATGAAACGAAAAAGAAATACACAAATATTTAAAGGACAAAACACATCGTTGTAATATATATAAATATACTTATATTGGTTATAAAACATAAACGATCTTGGCATAATGGTATTGCAGATGTGGTAAGTGTATACGAGGTCATGAATTTGAATCTTGATTTTGCATTATCTGGTTTAAAAAAAACACAGTCAAAACGACTTCGTTTTGATAACTTATACACGGCTATATACGAATTGTAAAATATAACAGACGAGGGTTATACGTCGTTTTGATAACTTATACACGGCTATATACGGATTGTAAAATATAACAGACGAGGGTTATATAGCGGATTGACTCGGACTTAATAGGTTGACCTGTATTTTTTGCAAATCGAGGGTAAAGTTGCAAAAAAAACCATTCGAGTGTTTGATTTGCAGAAAACCCTTATAATTATATGGACCAATTAGTTAATTCCTATATCTGATTTCAGTAAGAAACTTTATTAAATACTAAGGATTAACCACGGTTTGTATTTCTGAATTAAATATAAAGATTTTTAGAAAAGAAAAATAAGAAATCTTTCTGTTTAAAATAGAATAGTTGATCTTTATTTTTCTTTATTTATGGTCGCAATAGAGCATCTGATAGTTTTATATATATATATATATATATATATATATATATATATATATATAAGTATCTGCATATATGCGGATTTGTAATTTAATATTTTATAATCCGTGAAATAAAAATCTAAAAACAAAAAAATAGAAATCAAAATTAGATCACCCGTGAAAATATATAATACATAAATTTAGAAATAAATTTTTCAATGAAATAAATATATACCTTATAGAAAATATTTGGTGAAACACATGCTGATGCAAGTTACTAACTTTGCAACATTTTGTTTTATATAATACGATATATTGTTTGAGAAATTAGAGATAGGATTTTTCAAAAATTCTACTTATGTGTCGTCATCATATCAATGCATTTAAAAACTAAATAAAGTTTGTAACAAATTTTGGTTTTGTAAACAGTAAATTGTTTACAACGTATGTGATTAGGCCTATATGTGCTTATAAATATATTTCAAATATTATTTCAAATCTTAATTATGTATGTGAAAATCCGTTTATCTAAAAAAAATATATATATACTAATATTTTATTTTATTTTTACATTAAAAGCTCCATATATTATTACGATAATTCGAGTAAGATGGCCATGGAGGCCATCCAGATCGGAATCAAAGAGTCTATATGAGAAAATACAATACATCGGGCTTGAACCCCTTTTGCAAGGGAATCGGCACTGATATTGAAAACACGAAGAAAAAAGTAAATATCAAAATAAACAAAAGTGGAACGTAAATGATTGAACTCATAAATTTCTGAGGTCATAGCAGGTCATTCTTTGACAAGATCAAGAGATTGCTGAATATTTCTTGTTATTGGTTTCAATGTGTTCGATTACATTATATAGTTAGCTTTAGCTTAACCCTCAAGTTTAGGATCCACACAGAAAGGAAATATTCTAGATTTCCTAAATATTCTCTTATACTCCCCCTCAAGATGGCAAGTGTAGATCCTGAACTCCCATCTTGCCAAGTAAATAAGAAAATTTAACTCGTCCAATTGCTTTAGTTAGTAAATCTGCGATCTGCTCAGTGGTACGAACATGAGCTGGTGCGAGTTCTCGTGCTTGAAATGCATCACGGATGATGTGACAATCATTCTCGATATGCATAGTCCGCTCATAGAACACTGGATTTCGCAGAATATGCAATGCAGCTTTGTTGTCGCAGTAAATGAAACTGGCTCAGAATGCTTGATATCAAACACGGGTAGAAGCTCCATGACCCATTGAATTTCAGAGTATGTATAAGACATGGCGCGATACTCTGCTTCAGCGGAAGATCGAGAGACGGTTTTTTGCTTTTTCGTTTTCCATGAGACATGAGAATCACCAATCATAACGACATAACCAGTAAGAGATCGCCGAGAGATGGGACAAGATGCCCAATCTGCATCACAATAAGCAGTAACATGAAGATCCGGTTTGGAGTCCAGAAATATACCTTGTCCTGGTGTACCCTTCAAATAGCGAACAACTCTGACACTGCATCTCAATGCTTCTGTCGTGGTGTAACCAGAAATTGCGCAAGCAAATGAACCGCATAGCTGAGATCCGGTCGTGTGATAGCCAGGTAAACCAGGCGGCCAACAAGCCGTCTGTAGCGAGACGGATCTTCGAAGTAGTCACCCTCCTCGCGAGCTAGCTTATGATTCTGTTCAATTGGTGTATCGTAAGGCTTAGACCCGGATAAACCACACTCAGAAAAATATCCAATGCATATTTTCTCTGAGAAACATAAATCCCCTCTTTGCTCCGGGAAATTTCCAATCCGAGAAAGTACTTCAAAACACCAAGATCCTTCATGGGGAAGCACTTACTCATATAAGCTTTAAACTTCGAGATAAGTGCAGAATCGCTTCCACCAATCACCAAATCGTCAACATAGACGAGGACATAGACACAAGAAGATCCTCGAGTATAATAGAAAAGAGAATAATCTTTCTTGTTTTGCACAAAGCCAAACTTCAGCAAAGATGCAGATAACTTAGCAAACCAGCAACGCGGTGCCTGTTTAAGTCCATAAGGAGACTTCTTCAACTTACAAACCTTGTGTTTATCTGCAGCGGAGAAGCCTGGTGGGAGCTTCATATACACTTCTTCTTCCAAATCACCATGAAGAAACGCATTATGGACGTCCATCTGATGTAATTCCCAATTTTTTGTTGCATCAATCTTTAAGAAGACACGAACAGTAGTCATTTTTATGACAGGTGCAAAAGTCTCATCATAGTCTATACCTTCTTCCTGGCAATTACCAAGAACAACCAACCGAGCTTTATACAGCTCCAATGAACCATAAGACTTTAGCTTAACCTTAAACACCCATTTGCTACCAATGGCATGTTTGTTTGGAGGTAAATCAACAACATCCCATGTGCGATTCAACTCTAGTGCATGAATCTCGTCGTTTGAAGCCAAACACCAATGTTCATGCTTCATTGCGTCTTGAAACGATGTTGGTTCTTGAAACGCACTCACAGCCCCCAAGAACATTTTCTGTGGACACGAAAAATGATCAAGGGATACAAAATTTGCAAACGGATAGAGACACTTACTTGAAGACATTTGAAAAGAGCATGAAGAAGGTGAGTCATGAGAGGGTTTATCATTTGCTTTAGTACCATAAGTCACAAAGTCTTTAAGGAGAACTGATGGCTTAGGCACACGGTGACCGCGTCCTAGCGGTTCAACGACATCTGCTGCTGCATCTTCAACAGCCGAAACAATTGGTTCTTCAATTTCAGTTGGATCCAGAGGGAAATTCAAGAGATCACTATCAGCAATTGGCGTGTGATCATCACGGGTTGGTGGAAGTTCTACTGTCTCTGTAGATTGTTGTATCCCGACTGGTGGTGAAGAAGAAAACTCCCCCTGAGTGTGACCATCCATGGTTATCGGAAAGTGATCCAAGTAAGGAAAAATTTCATCGTGAAAAATCACATTGCGAGATACAAATACTTTTTCTGTATGAAAGTCGAAAACTAACCATCCTTTCTTGCCAAATGGGTAACCCAAGAATATACACCGAGAACTACCATCTTCAATTTATCAGTTGATCTTCGGACTTTACGCGCATAACACAAGCATCCAAACGTACGAACCTCATCATAGGAAGAAACTTTGTTGAAAAGAAGTTCGTACGGTATTTTTCCATCAAGAAGTGGATACGGTGTTCTATTAATAAGAAAGGTTGCTGCTTGGACACTTTCTCCCCAGAACTTAGTTGGCAATTGAGCTTGAAACAACAAAGCACGGACGACATTAAGAATATGTCGATGTTTTCTCTCTGCTCGACCATTCTGCTGTGGAGTGGCGACACAAGATGTCTGATGAATAATACCATTTTCTGGAAAATACATTTTGAGGCAGGAAAACTCGGTTCCGTTATCCGTACGAATTGTCTTAACCCATTTTCCAAACTGTCTATCTATCCACACAAAGAAGTTCTTCAGGACAATGGATACAGATGACTTTTCGATGAGCAGATGAGTCCACAAGGCTCGAGAATAATCGTCTACTTTGGTCAAAAAATAGACGGAACCGCAAGTTGCTTTAGTTCTATACGGTCCCCAAATATCGCAATGTATTTATGAAAACAAATCATCTGCTTTATTGAAACTGTCTGGAAACGGAACACGAGTTTGTTTTGCTCGAAAGCAAACATCACAACAATATTCTAAAGCACTACTACCATGTCGAAAAACACCAATATCAGAAAGAGACGATAAAACTTTTGAAGAAGGATGACCCATCCTGCGATGCGAAAATTCCCGAGTATCAACTTTCACCACACGATTTACTTGAGGAATAATCGCACCAGCAAGATGATAAACCCCATCATGCTCTTCACCCGCTCTAATCAAAGTCTTCGAATCTTGGTCATGTATAACATAAAACCGTTTAGTAAACACCACTGCACTTGCTATATCTCGTAAAAGTTAAGCAACATAAATCAAAGTGACGGTGAGTTGCGGAGCATAGAAAACGCGACGAAGAATTAATTTTCCTCCAAGCGACAACGTGCCGTGTTGTGTGGCCCATGTCATCCCATCGTTTGGTTACTTGATAGGACATGGTTCAATTTTCTTCAAATCCATCAAAAGATTGATGTCACCAGTCATATGGTGAGATGCTCTAGAATCTAACAACCGGAAAGTTGCTC
The DNA here is from genome assembly GCA_030161315.1 of Eutrema japonicum. NCBI lineage: Eukaryota > Viridiplantae > Streptophyta > Magnoliopsida > Brassicales > Brassicaceae > Eutrema > Eutrema japonicum. The sequence goes on from BSQW01000006.1 coordinate 42,580,942, forward strand.
GGAAGACGATTTGCGAGATTCAACAAATTCAACAAGATTGTTCCATTGACTCGTGGTCAAGGGAGGAATGCCCTTTAATCCATTAGTAGTTGACGACTTCACGGCGTTGCTTGCTGTAATCTGAGAACCTCGTCCTCACGCTCCCCTTCCATGAGAGGATCGTCTGCCTCGCGAACTCGTGCAGCGACCTCCTCGAATTGCATATGAAGGATTTGAAGGTGTGTTTTCTTCATACCACTCGTGATATCCAATTATCTTAAAACACCCACTCTTCTCATGTCCAACTTTGCCACAATGGGTGCAGGCCAGCGACTGTCGAAAAACGCTATTCGCCGAAGCTGTTACATTGAGGCCAATAGCGGAGACTCGATCTTGTTCTTTAATGACTGCGTTTAGATGTCGTTATTCTTGTATGACTTGAGAATACACTCCATCGAGGTTCAGTTCGTGGATTCGAACAAGAAGATTAGACCTTGTTGTGCTAAATCGTTGACTAGACAAACCCATGAGGAACTGATGAATTTGTAGTTGTTCGTGCTTCTTATGATACTTCTTCAATGACGTGCACTTGGATTGTCCGCAACAGCATGAGAATCCGTTGTCAACATCTGCGATCGCATCCCATATAAGTTTTAGACGAGCAACATAGTCTTCTATGTTATCTCCGTCTTGTTTACATGATGTGAGATCAGCATGAAGTTGATGTTCCTTGGTTCCATCGCCAACTCCATAGCGATTTTTAATGCTAGACCACATATCGGAAGCGTTGTCTACAAGAGAGATTGAGGAGCGAAGTTTTGGGTCCACGCTTGCGTATATCCAACCGATGACCATCGAATTGACCATCAACCATCTCTATACATCATCTCCTTCTGCTGGTTTCTTTAGGGTTCCATCAAGAAATCCCAATTTTCTTTTTGTTCTCATTGCGTTGACGAAGAGTTTCGACCAACGCTCATAATTCACACCATTCAACAGAATTGGTGTCTGCACATGACTTGTGCTATCGGTGGTATTGAGGAAGTAAGGTGAGATAAGAGCTGAGGTAGCACCTCCGTCTGCGGTGACGATGGCGGCCATGATTTTCCTTGCACTGTTTTTTTTTTTTTTTAGGGTTTTTCTTTTTCAAGCAATATGTACAGGCCAAAAGGGAGGCTCTGATACCATGACAAGATCAAGAGATTGCTGAATATTTCTTGTTATTGATTTCAATGTGTTCAATTACATTATATAGTTAGCTTTAGCTTAACCCTCAAGTTTAGGATCAACACAGAAAGGAAATATTCTAGATTTCCTAAATATTCTCTCATATTCTTCTTCTTCATTGATCACCTTAACCATATGTAGGCAATCTAATTCAAAGTCATCCTTGGTACTCCTAGCAGCAAGACGGTCTTCATGGCCCATAATAAGGTATTAAATTCAGCATGAAGGGGGGGGGGGGATAAAGTTCTTTCCTTCACAAAGGCGCCAAAAGATATTTGTCCGTTCGCTAGCTCGATTACACAACCACCCCCAAATAGATCATCATCGGATGTCCATGAGGCATCAATTTGACAATGAGGTCTTGGTCTGCTTCTCTCAACACCTTGGGGCAACCCCGGTAGGTTGACGGTTTCTTCACCTATTTGCGAGACCACTTGTGCAACTTTCCAGTTTTCTTCTTCATGGATGGCAAGTTGAAGAGTATCAACGGGAGCAACATCCTTGCCATAAAGGCTTTATCATTCATAACCTTTCAAATATACCAAATTATCCACGGGAAAGCCTTTAAATGTTTTTCCATTATATCTATTTCCTTTGCACGCCAAAAGAGATAATCGAAATTCCACATCAACAAGGGGGAAAAGTGATTCTTTTTGGAGTTTTTGGTAAGATCCACATCAGCATTCGAATTTTCTTTGGTTCTTTTTGGAGTTTTTGGTAAGATCCACATCAGCATTCGAATTTTCTTCAAATCTTAATTATGTATGGACCAGTTTTTCTCAATCCCAAGAAATTGATGAGAAATGTTTGACAGAATGCCAATGAGAATGAGAAAAAAAGTTTGAAACAAGGTTTGCAAAGACAACGTCGTTTTCAATAATAACTCTCTGTCTAAACTTATGTTTGAAAAGTAGTCTTGCAATCTGATGGTCGAAAGTTTTGTTTTATGATTTGCGATGATTGTTCATATTTAATACATCTTCTCAGAGATAAATTATTCTCTTCTTAGCGTTTAAAAAAACGATAAAAATCAATCAATCCAAAAATTCAATTTTTTTTTCCATTGAAGTGCCCACAAAAATGATAAGTTTATAATTTTTTAACAAATTCAGAAAAACTACAGATAATAAATTTAAATATAAAATAATGATAAACAATTTTTTTGCTAATTCACTTTTTTTTTTATCACCGTAAATTTTGATTTTTTAAAAAAGATTAGATATATAAGTTATTATTCAGCTTTAGTGAGAATATTTTAGTAAATTAGTATTTTTAAAAAGTATAGTTTTCAAAAAAAATAAAAATAAAGGTGTATTTTTCAAATTAAAAAAGACAAATAGAGTTCTTTTTTAAACGTGTAAAGAAATATCATCTCTCTTTTCTTTGTAAACGTGAGACAAGACTTTAGTATATATATATGTCCTTTTCTTAATATAGTTCTATAACAATATTCAGATAGTTTTGTGTAGTTTCCTATCACTTGAGAAACACACAGATGGAAATCGTCTCAGAAAAAGCTCTGTTCTTGCCCTTTTGCTTCCTCTTATCATGTTTCTTTTGCTTTACCACGGCAAGATTCCGACGGAGATTTCCCCAAGCTGCCACGCTGCCTCCTGGACCTCCACGGTTACCGATCATAGGTAACATTCACCAAGTCGCGAGTAAACACCCGCACCGCTCATTCGCGGACCTCTCGAAAACATATGGACCATTCATGAGTCTAAAGCTTGGAAGTTTAAACACAGTGATCGTAACTTCACCACAAGCTGCAAGAGAGGTTCTAAGAACACACGACCAAATCTTGTCTGGCCGTAACTCCCCTAACTCGATTCGGTCCATCAATCACCACAAAGTTTCCGACGCCTGGATGGATCCGTCGGCTCATTGGAGGTATAATTTTTATATTATAAACGCAAACTAAATACCATATTATCAGTACCGGCTCAAGACTGTTTGGGGTCCTGTGGCAAAAAAAAAAAAAATTGGCCCAAAAACTTAAAAACAAATAAAAATTTGGGACATTTTTAGTAACAAAATAATTTTTTTTTTTTTACAAAATCGGAGCCCCTTTTTAGTTTACAAAAAAACATTATGAGCCATGGGGCGGTCGCACTGCTGGCACTTCTATCTAAGCCGGTCCTGGATATTATTTTTAGTTGTAGTATTTGCGTTTGTCTTTTTTAGATAAAAATATTTCCTTTATCTTTTTTATATGCACAACAATTACTAGATATATCTAAAACAAATTAATTTGTACTAGTGAAATTGCCATATCATAATTCAAATTCAAATTTTAGTAAGTTGCAAAGTTAAAAAGAGGGAAATTCCCATTAATAAAACCCTCATGTATTCGGCGGTTCCCAACTTAAACCTCCAACTTTTTGGATTCCCACTTTAAACTTTCAAGTTAATTATTTTTCCAAAACAAACTTTCAAATAGCATAAAATGTGCTCAATCAAAGGTTGACTAATGGTCAACGCCTATTTTATTTAAAAATAATAGTCTATTATATAAAGAATGAGTGAGTCTCACAAGGAGATGACACATCATCACTCTTCTCCATGACACATCAGCTTTCAAAATTAATAAAAAAATAAACATTTTAATTTTGACACATTTTCCAAAAAAATAAAAATCTGAAGTTTTTTTTGTTTGTTAACGGAACTTAAATTTCCGGATAGTCACAATATCTTTGAACTATTGTACAAATCCATTTTGTTGATCAATTAATATAACATTTCAACAAAAAAACATTAAATTAAATTAAATTTTCATAACATTTAAATTTAACTTACATAAGCTTTGTTTTAAAAAAAGAATTACATAAACTATATAGACGATAAAGTAAGATTTAATGATAATGACAGAGATAAGCAAGTTTAATTTGGCTGATAAATTAGATAGAGTGGATTGATCGGGTTATGATTGATGAATGTTTTTTGATAATTTTTTTGTGAGACTTCGAAAACTTATTAAAGTATAGTGGATTGGTAGGATATTATTTGTTCTAATTTGACCATAAAGCTAAAATTAAAGAAATGAAGACCGCATACAGAAAAATTAAGAACCGAAGACATAAGAATCAAATCGAAAAAATAACTTTAAAAAAAAAACACACGCACATAATAACGGGATTAGCAAAACCAATGAGTTGTGGTATAGTGGTGCGACCATTGAGAGGTGAATGATGTAAATGATTATGTTGAAAGCTATTTTATCCAGTTTCTCTTATAAAAAAATATATATATATATATATATATATATCTAAATGATTATGATGATTTTATTATTCTACTATTTTTGAAATAAATCTATCTATCCTTTAAATTATCCGTTACAATTACATGTATGGCCTGGCGGATTGATTTGTTCGTGTAAGTGCCAAAGCAATTGATGTATTTGGCTACGACAGATATTTATTGCGTTTGCGTACAAGTAATAATCAATTAAACGATAAACAACACGGGAGACAACAAAAAAACAAGAAATACGAGTCAACTAGCCAACAACTATTTTCAAATATTAACTAGTCGAATGTTTGATGGATCCAATAATGCGAGTTATAGACCGTATAGCATGCAAGAACGTCCATATTATATTATTATTCGAACCACTTTTGTTGTTGAGTGTGAACGCATATTACGATTTATTTCTGCTATATGCGTTATGCAATAATAATAATAATTATTATTATTACGATTTATTTCTGCTATATTCTCATTTCTATAAACCAATATACTTAAAATTAAACGTTATATCAACGACAAATTTGTGAAAAGACAAATACATTAATGATCATAGGGATTTGGGTAGGACTAAGCAACTTAATATTCAGAGAAAATAACAAACTTTCTTACCAAAATTCAATTCTATGTAACGGGAATGATTAAAATATGTTACTATTAACAAATATGTCAGACTATATATATATTTTAATAAAGAAATCTGCGTATACATGTAATAGAAATGATTAAAATTTGTTACTATTAACTAAGTTGGCACACCAAATATATATTTTAATAAAATAAATCCGCGTGTATACGCGGATATTCATCTAGTTTTAATTAATAAATTAATTTTTTTTTCAACAGAAAAAAAAAAATCAGTCGAGAACTCTATGGAGGATGTATTCAATCTAACATTTGGAGTGATTTGTATTAAAATCACAAATCCTATGTTATTCAAACATGAATTCAAAAAAGTCTTTTAAAATCTCATGTTATTGAATTAGTGATTTCTAAATGAACTTTCAAATCCACTGTTATTGGAAATATTTTAAGTAGTGGTTTTAAAGAGATTTTTAGTGATTTGAAGGTGTTTTGGTAGAGTTTCTTAGTTAAAAAAACAAAAATCTAAATCTCATGGTTTTAGATGAGATTTCAAAGTTATTTAAAAATAAATCATAACAACTTTCCTAAATCACTCAAATCATCTAAAACTCATTAAAACTCAAATCTCTCTAAATCTTCCTAAATATCATATTGAATGCATGTTCCGATCCGGGTCGGATTTTGTGGTGATTGCCGATTTTGTCGGTTCCTCTTGATCTCGATCGCTACGTTAGTGATTCGATGTTCGTCGGATCCTCAGAATCAACACAAAAAAAGCATTGAGATTCGCGAGTTAGAAGATTTTTTTGGTTTTTTTATGAAAAAATAATTAATTTTATAACTAACTTTTTTATTTTTTAAATAGAATAGGTTTTGACCGTTAGGCAACCCTTGATCGAGCACAGTTTATGCGATTTGAATGTTTGTTTTAGAAAAATAATTAACTTGAAGGTTTATAGTAGAACCCAAAAAGTTGGAGGTTTAAGGTTTTTTATGGGAATTTCCCCAAAAAAAACTATAGAAGAAAACCAAATTTTAGTTAGCAAAGGTATACGCAAAATGATTCTTTTGCATTTCGTGATTACTTTTCTTTAAATGTGTTTATACTGAAATCTTGTAAACATAATAATTAACCTGATAATTATTACCCAACAAAGACCGCTAAGACAGTAATCAATCGTTGTTATGTTTTGTTTCAGACTGTTGAGAAAACTATCGGTGACTCATCTGTTCTCCCCGCAGCGTATTGAAGCCACTAAGGCTCTGCGGATGAAGAAGGTGCAAGAGCTTGTGAGCTTCATGGGTGAAAGCAGCGAGAGAGACGAAGCTGTTGATATTTCTAGTGCATCTTTCATCACAACTCTTAATATCATATCGAACATTCTATTTTCCGTTGATCTCGGTAGCTACGGCTCGGAAAAATCAAATGGATTTCAGGAGTCAGTGATTGGAGGCATGGAAGCTGCTGGGAGCCCAGATCTTGCTAACTTCTTCCCGTTTCTTGGGTTTCTTGACCTGCAAGGTAATAGGAAGAAGATGAAGCACTGTACAGAGAGATTGTTTAAGGTTTTCCGAAGGTTCATCGATGCTAAAACCGCGGAAAAATCATTGCGTAAAAATCCAAAAGATGTCTCGAACAGCGATTTTGTGGATGCGCTTCTCGATCTCACCGTAGGGGATGAAGCAGAACTCGACAATAACGATATTGAACACCTTCTCTTGGTAAGTCCTAAAATCTTGAAAATTACCAAGACTTATATAAGATAACGAAATCATTGTCAATTAGTTTTGAGATAAATTTTATTAATCCTAGTATTTCAACATATCATAGTTGGATATGTCTAAAGTATATATGATTCGATTTTATATAAAGACATTTTTAAAGCTATGTTTTTGAGATGGAAATTGGAATAGCATAAATTTTAAATGTCGAGCTCTCTTATATGTGATTGCATGTCAGGATATGTTTATAGCAGGCACGGATACAACCTCCAATACCCTAGAGTGGGCAATGGCAGAGTTACTTAGTAACCCTAAAACGATGGCGAAAGCTCAGGCCGAAATGGAACGTGTGGTAGGACAAAACGGTGTCGTTCAAGAGTCTGATATAACAGAATTGCCATATCTACAAGCTGTTGTGAAAGAAACTTTCCGTTTGCATCCAACTGTTCCTCTTCTCCTCCCACGAAAAGCGGAAACCGATCTAGAAGTTTTTGGATTCCATGTGCCGAAAGACGCTCAGGTTTTGGTGAACGTGTGGGCTATAGGACGAGACCCGAACGTGTGGGAGAATCCAAACCGGTTCGAGCCAGAGAGGTTTTTAGGAAAAGAGATTGATGTGAAAGGTAGAGATTATGAGCTTACACCGTTTGGGGCCGGACGGAGAATTTGCCCGGGATTGCCTTTGGCTACGAAGATAGTGCCTCTTATGCTTGCTTCTCTTCTTCATTCCTTTGACTGGAGGCTTCCTAACGGCGTCGTTTCGGACATGGATGAGACCTTTGGTGTTACCTTGCACAAGACTAACCCGTTACATGCCACTCCCATCAAAAAAATGCGCCATTGAATTAACCATGAGGTGGCCAAGCTTTGAAGAAGTGAAGGTAATAACATATTGATATTGGGCCTTGGTTATGACTGTGGCTGAATAAAAAGCCCATAAATGAGCTCAAAACATTTACGATTTCTAGCCAATGTTTTAAGTAGGCCTGGGCAAATGGTTATTCGGTTCGGTTCGGTTATTTCGGTTTTCGGTTACGTTTGGTTATGTCTTTTACTATCCATTCGGTTAGTAACAGTTTTCGGTTCGGTTTTGGTTCGGTTACCATTCGGTTCGGTTCGGTATGGTTATCAAAATTAATAACCGTTTGGTAACCGAAATCTTTCGGTTATTTTCGGTTAACAGAATGGTTTCGGTTATTTTCGGTTATTTTCAAATATTTTCGGTTATTTTCGGTTATTTCGGTTAAATTTCAAAATATTTCGGTTAAATTTCGGAAATATTTCGGTTAGTTTCGGTTATTTCGGTTAGTTTCGGTTATTTCGGTTCGGTTATTTCGGTTAATTAAGGGAAATAAACAAATTTTTTTTTTTTTGATATCCATGGATACCCATTGGTTATCGGTTAATAACCATTCGGTTATCATAACCAATGGATATCAAAAATAAAAACCATTCGGTTATTGTGAAGTAACCATAACCTAACCGAACCATTAATTTCGGTTCGGTTCGGTTCGGTTTCATTCGGTTCGGTTATTATGCCCATGCCTAGTTTTAAGGGAAAACGATCTATTTCCCCCTGAGAAGTATCATATAATAACAAATCCCCTGGAGTTTGAGCCTAGTGCTATTTCCCCACATAATTAAAGTTCGAAACTTATTTCCCCACCGAATCAAAGTTTAAAACCTATTTGACCCCGAAATCAAATTTAATCGGTTTATTATCGGTTTTGAGCGGTTTCTAACGTAAACCATAAATCCGAAACCAAACCACTTAAACCGACACCAAACCGAATTAAAATCCGACTTGACTTAAAACATGACCTAAAACCCGATCTTCTTCGACCCAAAAAAAAATTCCGATCTTCTTAATTTTTTTTTTCTATTCTTAAAAAATTGCAATCTCATCTCTTAGGCCAAACTGAGCAAATCTGTTTTATTGTCACCTCTCGATAATCTGGGTTCGTTGCAAAGTCTGTAAACACATGTTTCACGAAAAATTAAACAAAAACAAATTTATTCAGTTTCTGGGTAAACTTTTGAATGTGCGAAACATAATATTCAATTTTTGGATTCTGCAGAAATTTAAAATCAACCCTCCCCAAATCAATTAATTTAGAGTTATGGGTTTCTCGGATGGATTAAATAAACTTCTCCTTCAACTCCATATGATTCGTTGATTTGCAATGATGGCCTTTTCGTCTCCAATTAATTCATAGTTATGGGCTTCGTCATCTTCTGCAATTGCCTCCATTTTTTAAGCTTCTTGCTGAAAACAGAAGCTGCTGACCAGAAACTCCTTCACACTGATGGCTTCTTCGTCTGAGAAACACCGTCACTTACAGCTGCCGCGGAGACAAAACTGAGCCGCGTCGAAGGTGAAACTGAGCCGCCGCGGTGAAATTGAAATCGGCATCGCTGAGACGCTCTTCTCTTCCTCCTCTTCCTCACGCTTTTGTACTTCGACTGCATCGACGAGTTTCTCTTCTCTAATTCCTCCTCCTTTGTCTGGATCTGCTGGGTAAAGTTGGATAAGTTGTAAACGGATTAAGGAAAAAAGAGAAATTAGATAGGGGAAGAAGAAGAAATGGTTAACCTTATAACCGGTTGTATTCAGGTTTAATTTTGGTTTATTTCAGTGTTTACGTGGTTAAAATTGGAATCGGGTTTAAGGGGTTGAAATTAGGTTAATTTTGGTTTTTGTTCGTATTAATTTGGTTAACAGTTAATTGGTATACAATAAACCAACTTAAACCGTGGTATGTGGGGAAATAGATTTCGAACTTTGATTTCGGGGGTAAATAAGTTTTAAACTTTGATTCGGTGGAGAAATAAGTTTCGAACTTTGATTAGGTGGGGAAATAGCACTAGACTCAAACTCTGGGGGCATATGTTATTATATGATACTTCTCATGGGGAAATAGATCGTTTTCCCATGTTTTAAACCATTGGAATAAAAGTTAGCATGATACTTTAATTTATTAATCGGTTTGAGTACAAAACTTGGCTCTTATATCAGCAAAGCGACTGTCATTCATACGAAAAAGTTCCATGTCTTCTTCCGGTTCTGGGTTAAACGGAGCAGAAACTGAATAAACAATCTCTTCTTGCTCTGTCATTTCTAATCGTCTGAAGCTTTCGTTCTTCGATGGTTAGTGTTTAAGCCCATCAGTGAGCGACGCCCAGAAAACCGGTTAGCGACCTCGATTTTACATGATTTCGGTTTTCTTCAAACCGAACCGGTTCTCTCCAAATCATGCAAAGTTGCAAACATTGGAAGACGTTTTCTGTAATTACTAATTAGTTATTGATTAATCAATCTTATATCTGGACATACAGCAGTCAAAATTTTGTAAATAATAAAAATAGAGGGGTTTTTGGCTTATTTTTAAAAAAAGAAAAACCAAAGGACTATCGAACAATAAACAAAAAGTTTGTTGCTCGAGAAGAACATACATAATTTCAGAACGTTTTGAACAAAGTTTTTGGGAAGTAAACTGGATTACTATTTCGATTTTCAAGATAGATTTACAAGAACAAGAACAAAAAAATACAAGTGTTTGAGTCTAGAGCTAAATTGTAGTTGAGAGTGGAGTAGAGAATTGGAATATGGTCATTTGCTCATTTTATTTGTTTTTGTTTTATACTTCGAGATCGTGTTTAACGTCTCCATTTAAAGCTGAGGCTCTAGCTGTTACGTTTAGACGACTTGACTCACCGGTTTGAACGAGTCTTTGGTCTCGACGGGGTTAACTAACGATTCTACATTTAACCCCCTTTAACTATAAATATTCATTCTGATGAACCTTTTAGCTCGGCATGTCATCTCATTTACTCATTTACTCATTTACTCATTTACTCATTTACTCATTTGACCTCACTTGACTTCTTTGACTTCCCTGAGTTTTTTTTATCACTTTTACCATAAGTTTACTACGTCCAAATCACTCAGTTGAGATTTTAACCCCCGCATTCACCTTATTCCACTTTAAGTATTTGTAAATTAATTTCCGAATTTGCGAAAGAGGAAAAGGTCAAAGTCAAACTAATTCGTAAGAAATCAGGGAACGTCTAGAATTTTCAACTTATTTAAAAATAACAACTTGGTCCAATTTGCCTAGTCTAGTCGATTATGTTGAAAGCGAATAAAATCTAATTTATTTTGTGTAAGTAAATTCTTTTTCAGCCGTTATCTCACATAAGTTTACAATTTATATGGATAAATAATTAATTAATTCCTGTATCTGATTTCGGTGAATATCTTTATTAAACATTTAAAATCTAAACCAGAACCCTTAAATAACAGTTTCAACCCAACGACTTCCGTCACCGTTTGGTTAAATTGACGAGAGATGATCTCACAAGCGCTTTTCTCAACTAAATAGTTTAACGGACGTTATCTTACCAAGCTCCGAAGCTCTGGTTCGTACATACCGAACCTCATTCAATGCCTGTACACGTATGAGATATTTTTTTTATTTATACACACGCGCTCCCATAATATAAAAGATTGGATTATGTTTATCTGATTTCTTGTTCAGACCGAACACGGAAACAAAACAAAGACGAATTTTTAGAGTTTCGTTTGAGCTTAAAGGTTCCAGATTTCGAAAGAGCTATTTTTGTTTTTTCTTTGTTCTTCCTTCGATTCCAGAATCGTTTCTAGGTAATGTTGATTTCCCTCGATTATTTTACTCTTCTATATGGTTATTATTGTTCAATTTTGTCTTCTGCGATTGGATTTTCCTATTTGTAGAATATTAGGGTTTCATTCTAGAGATCAAATCATATCTATCTCTCTTTGTTTGTTTCTAGAATTTGGGGCTTTTCCGATTTGTAATTTTTGCTGATTCCTGTGAATTTTTGAAGCATCACAAACCCCTTTTTTTCGTTTTTTCCTGTAACTGGAATTTTCAGTGATTTTTGGTTTTAAAGTATTGGAGCTTCTTGTTTCAGATCAGCAACATTCTAGCATTGGTGCTTAAGGATGGCCGATCATTTGAGTTTATGTACCGATCGTCTCATAACGGCTGAGAGCTTGAAGCCAGAAAAAGATTCTGACTCTTCTGGAGAAAGCTCCAGGCCTCAAGGCACCGACTTGGCTTCTTCATATGTGGATGAAACCGAGGAAGTTAGGGAGTACTATGCTGTTGCGGAAGAGGAACCATTTCTCCAATCTGTTGAGTGCCGTATATGCCAGGAGGAAGATACCACTAAGAACCTGGAGGCTCCTTGTGCTTGTAATGGTAGTTTGAAGGTAAAATTATATTACTTTTTTTCAGTCAAATTCATTTGTGTTTCATTGTTCTTTGTTTTTGATGGTATTGGTTTTGAAAATTTCTCATGACTTTTGCTTATCCAGTATGCCCACCGCAAGTGTGTTCAGCGTTGGTGTAATGAGAAAGGCGACATAACCTGCGAAATATGCCACCAGGTAATCAATCTCTTATACTCTGCTGCTATCTTTATGTCAATTTACCTATCTAATTTCATAGGTTTTAACTTTTGGATGATGCAATGAATCAGTAGTGACCCATTCCTCTATTAATACTGTTTGTATCTACGATGCCTTATCTCTCTCTGCTAAATGCTGTATCTTTATGTCAATATGTTGATCTAAGCACATAGCTTTTTAAGGCACTACAAATGCAAATTTTGTTTTACTCTTGGATGAAGAAATGAATCAACGATAATCCACATTTCCGTAATACTGCAGTAGTCACTATATTACATACCTCTCCTCGATTTGAGTTTTGGATTGTTTCTTTTTTTACTTATTGGGACTTTCTTATGTTAGCTTAGAATGGTTTGTCTTTTTATCGCTGCTCAATTGCTTATTAACTACAAGAGAATGGAGATTTCCACTTCTAAAAAGTTCTTGTTTTCTACCTTGATAAACAGCCTTATCAACCTGGTTATACAGCTCCTCCACCTCCTCCTTCTGATGAAACTATAATTCACATCGGGTAAGTTGTATGAATCTATCTTTCTGGCGCTTGACTGACTCGAACAAGAGATTGATATTCGTGTAGTAGATAATTTTATTTTAAACAAAGAGAAATATGACTTGATGAATTGTTGTACAAGTGGATTATCCATAACCATTTATAACAAACTGATATCTTCTAAATAATAACCATCAACTTAATAAAGTAATGACCTGTGTCTCTCGTCCATTTTCTTTAGTTTATACATTCAGTTACATCTTACTTCGCCATGGTATGATTCTAGTACGGTATGGAAGATTCAAGATGTACCATCTTTCGTACTTAATTTGGTGTGATAGATATTGATAACTAACATTCTGAAATGTGGTTTACTTATTGGTAACATCACTAGAAAGATAGTACTATTGAAAAGTCTTCATATCTATATAGATTTCCTTGCTTTTTTAATCTTGGATTGTTAGGTAGTTATCTTTTTTTGTGATTACCTCCTTTTTTTTGGAGCCTTGTTTCTCTCGACTTGTTTATGTTATTGAAAACGCATCCTGTAGTGATGATTGGGAGAACGGAGTCCCCTTGGACTTGAGCGACCCACGCATTCTGGCAATGGCTGCAGCAGAACGCCATTTCCTGGAAGCTGACTATGACGAGTATTCTGAGTCTAACTCAAGCGGAGCTGCCTTTTGTCGCTCTGCTGCTCTTATCGTAAGCTTACTGTTTCTCAATTATCTTGTTGAGAATATGATTTTGTACCATGTGAATTGGATGTTCTTTTCGTTTTAATAATATCTAGTTTCAACACTAAATGCTTGCATTCTCTACTTCTGTAATGGCAGCTAATGGCACTTTTACTGTTACGAGATGCGCTAAATCTCACAACTAACTCTGATGACGAGGATGATCCAACTGCCTTCTTCTCTGTATGAATATCTTTACTTACCCGACTTCTTCATACCGTCTCTGAATACACTGCTTTGTGTTTCTTGTTAATGTTTGATTAGATTTTTTTTTTAATTTTTGGTTTTGCTCTATTTGGTTTCAACTTTCAACAGCTTTTCCTTCTTCGCGCCGCCGGTTTTCTCCTCCCATGTTACATCATGGCATGGGCCATCGGTATACTACAACGCCGGAGGCAAAGACAGGTGTGAACACAAAAAATTCTCTTGCATAAACTCTGTTAATTTGTAAATGCTCAATCTAACAGACATTGGATCGCTTTTGTTTTTTTTGAATATCAGGAAGCAGCGGCTCTAGCTGCCGCAGAAGTTGCTTTCATGATACACGGTGGTGTGCCTCAACGCAGGGGACTGCACTTTGCTGTTGCACCCGAGCTGCCGATATCCAACCCAACACCAGTATGATCCTTCCCGGCAATGATTCTCCGGTAAGACTATAAGACAAAAACCCTGGGTTTGGTTGTAAGAACTCTCCATCTACTTATGCTTCTTCACATGTTATCCTCTTACGTTTGTGTTCTCCGAATCTGTTAATGTTACTTCTCTACTCCCAAATGTTGACACAGAGCTCTCACGGCATTATGTACAGTCTTATTGTTATTTTGATTATATTTCTTTCGTTTTGATTGATTTATGTTTATACAAAGATGTTTGGTATAAGTATAACCATGATTAGCTCCTTCAAAAACTTCCAGCTTATGGTTCGGTATGATCTTCGCAAACTCCTTTGCATCTCCCACAGACCTTATCATCCGATCCATGAACCGTCAAGACATTGCATTCTTTGTCAATCTTGAGACAAACTTGACGCATATGCCTCTCCATTAAGCTCTCCTCGGTAACACTGAACACGGATTTTCCCTCTTTCGCATCGATGAATCCATGTTGCTTAATTCTCTCGAGATAACCTTCTCCAAGGCGTATACCTTTTTGCAGATCATAACGTCCAGAGATATTGATCACATTGCGGATATTACCATCCCGATACTTGGAGGCGTAGAGGAGGACCACATACCTCCTCTACTGTGTCGGTGTTAGAGAAGTGTTGGATAAAGGAATGTCGATCATCGGCTTCGTATTTGTAGTTACCGTAATTGAAACTTCCTTCACTATCTCCACTACCAGAGAAATCAAAACGAAAAACGCTGATTCCTTCTTTCTCTATAGCAGCAGCCACATTCTTGAGGATTGTGTTGTTCTTGTCCGATTAAAATCCATGGCACAAGACCACGATTTCTCTTGAATCAGTTTCGTGAAGCAGACCAACGAGATTCTCGTATGTTCGGTATCACGACTGCTGTGCGCAAACTGCAAAATAAAAGGGAAAATAAAAATCAGCAGAGAAGGTACTGATTGATTCTGTTTTTGTCTTTATAAATCCTACGTACACGGCACATTCTTACGTACATGAACTTCCCTCAGACGAATTCATTCTCAACTTGTGATTTGGATCTCGAGGTTTGAGAATACTCTTCTTTCTCAAATCAATAGATTATCAAAGGTGTCTTTTAGAAAGAAAAAACAAAACAATCGTAACCTATTTATACCGAAAGCAGTAGGTCATAATCGACCCTAAATCTAATTGAAAAAGGATTCATAATCATCCTTAAGGAAGTTAAAGAAAAAAAGAAAAAAAAAACACATATAAAAGTAACCGATGGTGGAAACACTTAGTCTAGTGGTCAAAATGTTTAAAGACTTTTACACCTAATATGGGGTATGATTTCATAAAAGGCTAGTTTTTGCAGGTTTTACAGATTAATAGATGCAAAGCTTATCAAAAATTTCAAAGTGTTGTAGGTATAACCATTCATCGTGATCTTTTGTGTTGCGAGAAGAGTTGTCCATCACAAATGTGCTGCGAATAAAATTGTATGTCGTGTTGCATGAAGATTTGCATCGTAGAATCGTTTGTAGAGCTCTTCATCATTATCATAAGTGTTTCATGTAAGGGAATTCGATCGATTAATCATCATTTGTAATAGAATTATATCAATTATTTATAGGAGTGGCTCAAAAGTGGCAAAAAAAAATTGGGGCCCTGTTCAAATTTTTTTTTGGTAGGGCAAAAAAAAAGGGACTCTAAAAAAATATTTTGGTTCAAAAAAAAAAAAAAATTGGGTCCGGACAAATGCACCGGTTGCACCGCCTCAAAATCGCTCCTGATTATCTCTGGTGATGATGTAAAAACATAATAAAAAAGGAGAGTTTTGCAAATATTGACTCTTATTTGAAGTTGTCTTAGTTATTTATCACTTTCTTAAAGTATGTGCAAATATAACACTTTTTTTACTGTTTATATTAATTTTTGACGAGTTTACCCTGCTGACCGTGAGCTACGTGGACCGTGGCAGATAAATATGATTTATTATTATTATTATTATTATTATTATTATTATTTCGTTTTTCTTTTATTTTTTTGGAAAAACGATCTATTTCCCTACGAACTATGACCATATTCCTTCAGATCTCTACCGAACTATGCCCTCTGTATATCTTCCCACGAAAAAAAAGTTAAAGACCTAAATCCTCCCAAAAAAGAGTTCCAGACTTATATCCACACCAAATCAATTTTATCGGTTATTATTTACAAACCAAACGTAAACCGACCATATCTGATCCTAAACCGAACTAACCCAATTCCAACTAAAACCGACCCAACAAAAATGAACCCGACTTCTTCTTGATCCGATTTTTTTTCCAGCATCTCACGCTCTGTGACAATAAACGAGAGCATAAGAAATTGAGATTTGAGATTTTGGAGGTCGGGCCATTGACGGAGGTTTAGCCGGAGAAATTGGAGAAATTGATCTTCATGGTTATATATAATTAGCCACCAGGTTTAGCCGGAGAAATTGGAGAAATTGATCTTCATGGTTATATATAATTTCCCCTTTGAATTGGATTGGGATTTGCAGGCACACGTAGAGATTTTGATTGGCTCCACTGATTCCTTCTCCGTAGCGGAATGGCGGAAAGGAATCGCAGGGAGCTTCTTCAGGTGTTTCGCGTTGGTGGAGGTCGGCGTAGAGACGGTGGTCGATTGAGGATCCCGATCATTCTCAGGCAACGGTTCCATCGTAGACATCAGCGACATTTGTTAGAAAATAGAGAAATCTGAATACCTTAAATTTTTCAAGAGGATTAGTTGAATTTTCATATTTACATTCTAATTTCCTTTTGTTGATTTATCAATGATACTCTCATTCCTATTTTGATCCACCACGACGAAGGCAAATTTGATCATCAATTTATGTTGGGTCGTGGTTGTATCATATGTTGTGTTGAGCAATAGAGAAAACTCGTGTTTCTGGTTTTTGTAATCACTGGAAAATGCAATGAGAGCTACGTTTCATTTACCTCTCTCTCTCTATATATATGTATATATATCTCTCTCTCCTTCTCCGGCTTGGTTAAAACCCGTAAGGCCATAATCAATTCTTTTCCTTTCCTCATCAATCCTATTTCTTGACCAAGGGATCCACGTCAACTTTGAATGGCTTCTGTTAAGTCTCCTAGACCCTAAAGGCGTCGACTTTTCTTAGGAGAAGACCAAACAAACCGAGATTTGTAGCTGTTTCACGAAGAAGATGATGAACAGTAAAAACAGAGAGTAAAACAGAGTATGATGCAGAAGATAAAACAGGAGCACACCCAGAACTTTAACGAGTTCACGCCCGTTGATATGCTCAAATTAATACCCTAAAAGTACTGAAGCAGTAGTTATAGTATAGCTAGGGGTCGAACCACAAAGACTCATAAAGATGCACAATAGATTGTATAGTATCGAATTAAGCTAAGCCAAAAGAGGTAATTGAAAGCAGTGCAGAAATTAAACGAGTTGTAATTCAATTGGAGGAAATATAGGTCCATGGTTTTTCTCAGGAAATCAATGAATGCAGATAAAGTAACTAACATGATTCAGATTTAGCGCAGATTCTTGAACTCAAATCACTAAAGTATAATTAACCAACTGTCGTTGCGAGAATTATCTAAATCTAAATCCTAGGAATTCCAAATCTCTTTGCGAATCATAAAGTCTAAATCAGCTTTAAAGTTCAGGTTTGATATGTTCACAAATCAATTAAACCAAATCTCTTTGCGAATAATCAATTTGCTCACCATAGGTTCTATCAGGTAATTAATCGCACTGTCGTGCCTAATCAACTATCCTAAGATCTAAGTTCCAGATTCGAAAACCTAGAATTAGCTTTGAGAACAACCTATGGTGAAGAACTAATTCAGATGGTGAATCCTAAACAGATAATCAACATAACATTTAAAGAAATCCTTTATGAGAAAACCCTAAGCCTAAAGTGGATCTACTCAGACATGGAGAATAAAACAATCAACATAACTGAATAAATCATCAATAAAATAGAAAGAGTAACAAGAGGTTTTGAGATCTGATCTCGGACGAAGGGAGATTCAGACTTGTCTCTCTCAAACCAAAGTAAAATAAAGCAAAGAATAAAGCATAGCCATTAAAGTGGTTGAAAAACCTAATTATATAGCTAAAACACGTTCTGGGCCATCTTGTAAATATCAAAGTCTTCCGGGCCAATCCTGCGATCCTTCTGTTTCCTCGACAGGTATCAATCGATACTAGGCAGTATCGATATATACTCAGGTGATTTTGATGTCTCAGCTACACGGATCTCTGCTTCGCTCCAGAATGTTCCAGAAAGCTCCAATATCTCCAATTATGCTCCAAACGTGCTATAACCTGTAGAAGACTCTAAAATACTACGAAATAGCAGAAAGACTCTATAAAAAGGACTTATATCATGGCTTAAATAGGGTAAAAACCATGATATATCAACTCCCCAGACTTAGCATTTGCTTGCCCTCAAGCAAATAGAAGACTAAACCAGAGAAAACGTAGAGACTCACATGTTCATGAACCATCGCATAGATCATTTTCCCAAGCACTCAAATGTCACCTGACCAGCTTTTGATCTAACCACCATGTACTTCTCCGTAGACATTCGCAGCTTTTCCAGACTCCACACAAAATCCCACAGCTTTGTTCAAGTAAAACCCTCATCGCCAGTTTCATCGCTGCAGCCAATGTTTAAGAACATTCTAGATTCTTTACCAGACAATATCATGACAAGGAACCACCCTTTTTCACACTTTTTGTATCAATTTCTCTCCCCCAGACTTATTTCTTATTATGTTCCTTGCATTTACACATTAAGGTTCGAGACGCGAGTATTGATGGTGTTAGCCACCGAATCCCCGGTTCTTCCCTCAAAAGTAATCAAAGGTGTAGGCGAATAATGACATCATAGGAAAATCCTAACCTCGCTTCCAATCCTTTGTGTGATCATTCCCTCTTAAGTAGAATAATGGGATCGCTGGAAATTTTCCTAAACCTCTACTCAGAAGAAAATCATTTCAATCTTTTATGCTCTTATTTATCAACTTATAACAGGGGAGAGAGATACCATAACTCTAAACACATGGGTTCCTTTATCAGATATGAATGATGAACCAAGCTCTAAAAACACTAACCACATTGATGAAATGCAAAAATTTGGCTCAGGCTTCAGAAGAACTCTGCTGGAGACATGTATGTTTTCTAGTCAACTGGTCAGTCCTTGGATTTTTCATTAGTCGATCTAGAAATGATCCTGTAACACTGTGCACTCAAAAACAAAATCAAATCAATAGGTTCAAGCACATGATCATTATCTCCAACAAGTTTTGACTAAATAAAACAATTTTGACTCGATAAAACGACTGACTCTAAGAAAAACAAAAACAATGTCAGCAGACACCTCCTCCAGACTTGAACAACACTGTTCCCAGTGTTATCTAGCCTAGAGTCAATGAAAAAAAACAAAAGAACATAATAAAATTGGGAAAAACAAGAAGTTACCATGCTGGAACATCGAGTATCGATCGACACACAGTCTGGTATCGATCGATCCCAGGCTTAAATCGACATGATGAACATCTCTTCGCGATTGGTGTCAATCGATACCATTGGGGTATCGATCGACACTAGGCGATTTCGGATTTTTGCTCCTTGTTTATCCTGACACAAACACAAAAGGAAATATAAAAAATAATAATCAAAAGCAGACTCACCAGTGGGTTGCCTCCCACCAAGCGCTCGTTTAATGTCAATAGCTAGACTGTAACGCCTTTCAGGCTGGATAAGAGTGAGAGCTTGCATCAAAACAGGCTCCACAACTTGACATTGATATCTTCAGAGTTTTGCTCAATAAACCCTCCACAAACTCTTGCCCTTTTTCCTTCAGCTCCGAAGTAAGAAGTACTCTAGCCTTAGAAAATGGTTTCGAGGCTCTTTTGCACTTCACCTTGTACTCAATAGAGTCCCCATCACACTTCTGAGGGATTAAGGTCATATAAGCAACACTCTCGACTCTTTTGCTCTTCGCCTTCTTCTTTGTTGCCTTAGCCTTCTTGACAACTTCCGTGGGGATGTTGGGCGGTTCAACCAGAATGTCTATGACAGTTGGGTCGTCAGGAGGCTCTTCCAAAAGATCAACTACCAACGTCTCTCTTGTGACAACAGTGAAGCATGAGACATGTGTGGGAGCACCTCCAGAGGGAATGACATCATAGTAGACCCCTCCGTCAATGTAAGAGAAAGAGAGTCTCTTATTAGGTGTGTCTATGATCGTGCCAGTAGTAGCCATAAACGGTCATCCCAGGAGCAGAGAAACCTCAGATCCTTCGCTCATCTCCACAACCTGAAAATCAGTGGGCACCAGACAATCTCCTACTTTAACAGGCAAAACATGGATAGTACCGTATGGAGGTGAGGTGGAGGAGTTCGCAAACGTGAGAAGCATAGTAGGGGGTCTTATATCAGCCTTCAATCGTTCAGCAATTTCCCTTGATATCACATTGACGCTAGACCCTGAATCAACGAGAGATGCATCGAATTCAACTCCTGAGATGGAGCATGGAACTGCGAATTTCCCTAGGTCTTCCCTCTGCGTCAACTGCCTCAGCGGAGGTGGTGCACCTCTAGCCTTAATGAAGAGTGCCTTAATCTCTTCCTTAGTTTCTCTGCAATCTTTGAAGTGACTAAGCAGAGGCCAGCCCTCTAGAGTTTCTTCAAAAGTGAACGAGTGGGGAATCTTTCGTACCTTCTTCTCAAAGCCACGCAGCTGCTTTGGAGTGATAGGATCTCTGAGGTGTTTAGGAATAGGATTCTGCTTCTTGGGCCTGCGAACTCTTTCTGCAATCAACTCAGGTGTTTTCACAGTTTCTGGCTCGTTCTGCGAGGGGTATCGATCGACACCAGGTAGGGTATCGATCGATACTCTTGTTCTTGAATCGTCCCTGGCAGATTTATCATCATCAAAAGGATGCTTCACAACTGATTTATCCAACAAAACCTTGCATCTGGCGTCCTCCCATTCCTTCCTTGTCATAATATGAGGCATAGGATAAGGTATCTTGGGTATATACACTCGTTCTGCAACTACCTTAGGCACCACAGTCGAAATCTCAGGCATCTCCTCATAAATCGCCTCAGTATCGACCGACACCAATGGGGTATCGATCGATACGCATGATTTTGGATTCCATCGGACAGGTTGCTGGACTAGTATCGATCGATACTGGCTGGTATCGATCGATACTGGCTGGTATCGATCGATACTTGGGCGATTTCAGAATCCCAATCGTCATCTTCAACAACATTGTCGAAAATTCCTGCATCAAAAGCCTTTTCTACCACTGCAATGGCTCCCTTAACACATCTTATGGTGATTGCATTGACGTGTGCTCTTGGATTCTCAGTCTTTCCTGGAAGAAAGCCTTCTTGTCTCTTTACAGCTGCTGCTGTCTGAGCGACCTGAGTTTTCAACTTCCTCTGGCTAAGATTGATGGCTTCGATTTTTCCATTTAGATCGATGTACAGAGAGTCAAACTTCCCATTAAAACCCCCCTGCAATTTCTCTTGTCCCCGAAAATGTTGTTCCATCATGAGTTACATTTTATTCTCTGTGGATTTTGGAGGAATGGGTTGGTACGAAGAGTTCCCGTAATTTCGATTGTTGTTGTTGAAGTTTCGGTTATTGTTGTACCCAAATTGCTAACCCTGAAATCCAGAACCACCAACGTAGTTACAATCCTCCACTTCAGCTCCACCGATATCATCGACTCCATCAGCAAAGTGCATAGTCTTCTTCGACTTCCCAAGAAAAATATCCAGATTTGCTTGAACTTCAGCAATCTGAGACCCATCAATTCCTGCAGCTTGCTTCTTCCTCTCAAAATCAGCATTCTTGGTGCTATTGCTAGACGCCAAGTTCTCAATTAGCACAACCGCATCATCTGGATACCTGGTGTTGAAGTTCCCATTACTCGCAGTATCCAGAGCCATCTGGTACCTCCAATCGATCCCTCTACAGAAAGTACCCAGCAACTGAACCTGATTGAACCCATGGTGCGGATAATCTCTCTGATATGATTTGAAGCGAATCCAAGCAGCCTTGAGTCCCTCTGTTGGACCTTGAGAAAACTGGGAAATTTTGTTCCTGAGCTCTTCGGATCTCGCATCATCATAGAAATTGCACAAGAATGCATTCTTCGTCTCATCCCATGTAGTTAGCGAATCAGGAGCCGACTGCTTCAACCAATAAGCAGCATCCCCACCAAGAGAGTATGAGAAAAGTTTGCAGAATAGGAACTCATTGGGCACTCCATTGTACTTCATACCAGTGACCAAATCTTCGAACCTCTCGATATGATCCATGGGATGCTCATGAGGTAAATCATGGAAAGGACTCTGACTCACGAGAGCATAGTACGCAGGCTTCAGCTCGAAGTCGTTCCTCTGAAAAGTTGGGATGCGAATCGCAGATCGATTGGCATAGAACTGATCAGGTCTGTTGTGCTCGCCAAATGTCCTAACTCGATCACCTGCAGCATTCCCAACGTTGGCGCGCCCAGCTGGCACGACAATCTCAATAACAGCAGCAGGGACAACGATGTTTCCAGCTTCATCAAGTCGCTGCCCTCCCTCATTGCACACATGACCCTCTTGGTCTCTCAGAACTCCAGCTTCATCAGCTCTTAAAACCACTGGGTTGTTCATCCCTGATCTTTGCTTGGTCTTTCTATTTGTGCGTTCCACAAGTGCTAGCTGTTCCAATGACAGTTCAACTAGCTGAGTGCTCTTGTTGCTTCTGGTTTCACGAACGTACATACACCTGAAACCAAAGCACTAGACAAGGTACGTAAGTAACCAAAAAAATACGTTGAGTATCGATCGATACCAAGTGGTGTCGATCGGTATCAACAAAAGAAGACGACGAGTATCGACCGATACTAGGGAGTATCGATCGATACCGACGAACTTAGTCGAAATTCTCAAACTAAAATCTAATGGCGAATTGAGTCCCCAGCAACGGCGTCAAATTGGATATGCTCAAATTAATACCCTAAAAGTACTAAAGCAGTAGTTATAGTATAGCTAGGGGTCGAACCACAAAGACTCACAGAGATGCACAATAGATTGTATAGTATTGAATTAAGCTAAGCCAAGAGATGTAATTGAAAGCAGTGCAGAAATTAAACGAGTTGTAATTCAATTGGAGGAAATATAGGCCCAGGGTTTTTCTCAGGAAATCAATGAATGCAGATAAACTAACTAACATGATTCAGATTTAGCGCAGATTCTTGAACTCAAATCACTAAAGTATAATTAACCAACTGTCGTTGCGAGAATTATCTAAATATAAATCCTAGGAATTCCAAATCTCTTTGCGAATCATAAAGTCTAAATCAGCTTTAAAGTTCAGGTTTGATATGTTCACAAATCAATTAAACCAAATCTCTTTGCGAATAATCAATTTGATCACCCTAGGTTCTATCAGGTAATTAATCGCACTGTCGTGCCTAATCAACTATCCTAAGATCTAAGTTCCAGATTCGTCAACCTAGAATTCGCTTTGAGAACAACCTATGGTGAAGAACTAATTCAGATGGTGAATCCTAAACAGATAATCAACCTAGCATTCAAATAAATCCTTTATGAGAAAACCCTAAACCTAAAGTGGATCTACTCAGACATGGAGAATGAAACAATCAACATAACTGAATAA
Organism: Eutrema japonicum; assembly: GCA_030161315.1. NCBI lineage: Eukaryota > Viridiplantae > Streptophyta > Magnoliopsida > Brassicales > Brassicaceae > Eutrema > Eutrema japonicum. The sequence continues at coordinate 42,604,693 of BSQW01000006.1, forward strand.
ATCATCAATAAAATAGAAAGAGTAACAAGAGGTTTTGAGATCTGATCTCGGACGAAGGGAGATTCAGACTTGTCTCTCTCAAACCAAAGTAAAATAAAGCATAGCCATTAAAGTGGCTGAAAAACCTAATTATATAGCTAAAACACGTTCTGGGCCATCTTGTAAATATCAAAGTCTTCCGGGCCAATCCTGCAATTCTTCAACTCTTCAATAAGTCGTGATCCTTCTGTTTCCTCGATGGGTATCGATCGATACTAGGCAGTATCGATCGATACTCAGGTGATTTTGATGTCTCAGCTACACGGATCTCTGCTACACGCTCCAGGTGATTTTGATGTCTCAGCTACACGCTCCAGAATGTTCCAGAAGACTCCAATATCTCCAATTATGCTCCAAACGTGCTATAACCTGTAAAAGACTCTAAAATACTACGAAATAGCAGAAAGACTCTATAAAAGGACTTATATCATGGATTAAATAGGGTAAAAACCATGATATATCACCCGTTAATGAGGGTCGCTACGTCTCGCCGAGACTCTCCTCGGAATCCACTAGAACCAGTATAGTGATTACAACAAGAAGCTACAAGTGATCCGCCTAATACCCTTCACTATTACTTAGACTCACTCTGTACCACTTCCTGTGCTAGAGAAAACTCAGAACAAGCTTATACTTACTAGTTTTCTCTCCTCTCACTAAAACATGTATCTCTGGTTTCTTAGCTCTCTCTCTCTAAACCATAAGCACCTAATTTATAGTGTAACAAACTAGGGCTTCATGTGCCAACTCCAATCGCCCAAAAGTGCTTCTTAAAACGCTGAAGGTGCAGTCTTGTAGCAGCAACTGAAACAGCCAAACATGGCTTTCCTTTTTGGGCATAAGCAGACAGAATGTCCTCAAAGCAGAAAAGAAACGTTGCTTGGTTGTTTCTGCAACTTCCAGTTCCCTTTGCAGTGTGGTCCCAACAAGTAACTCAACTATGGTTTAGTCTACACCAACCATGGTTAGTCTTTAGCAAGTCTTGTAGACTTTTAAATCTGCTTGCTCAACACGTTATCACTCCACAAATCTTCACCTGATAACATGATGATCAAGCAATCAAACCGCACACAAAATAAGAGAGAGAATACCTGATTCTAGTTCCGGAATCCAGTGTCGGATCCCTGAGTTTATTATTCAGACTTGTCCTGTAGCAAGTTCAGTGCAGCCTGAAACTTGCTCATAGCCAATACCTTGGTGAAAATATCTGTTGCATTCTTCTCAGTCGATATCTTCAACACTTCCACCGTTCCATCCGCAATGATCTCTCGGATGTAATGGCACTTGACATCAATATGCTTCGTCATTTCATGATGCACATTGTTCTTTGAGAGTGCGATGGCACTCTGCGAATCACATAAGATCTCTACAGATTTCTGCTCATAACCAAACTCCTTCAACAGACCCTTCAGCCACACAGCTTCCTTTACAGCCTCTGTCAGAGACATGTATACAAACTCGGTGGTTGATAAAGCCACAACTCTCTGCAATCCAGACTTCCAGCTTATGGTGTTTCCACCAAGTGTGAACACCAATCCTGTGATTGATCTCCTCTTGTCAGGATCTGCAGCAAAGTTTGCATCATAGTAACCCACAATCTTAAAATCTGAGCTTCTCTTGTAACACAGCCTTGTGTTAAGTGTGCCTTTAATGTATCTTAGCACCCATTTAACTCCCAGCCAATGATCCTTGATAGGTTGGCTCATAAATCTGCTAATGATACCAACATGATAGGCTAAATCAGGACGTGTGCCAATCATAGCATACATGATGCTTCCCACAACATTTGAGTACGAGATTGACTTCATATACTTTTCATCTCTGACCAGCTTTTCTTCAGTTGCAGTACACATCTTCAAATGAGCTCCCAATGGTGTTACAGCATGCTTCGCTTCTGTCATGTTGTAAGTTTCCAGAATTCTGTTCAAGTACCCTTCCTGAGACAGCCACAGAGCACCAGAAGCTCTGTCTCTTGTGATCTCCATACCAAGAATCCTCTTGGCAGCGCCTAGATCCTTCATTTCAAACTTCAAACTAAGCTTTTTCTTCAGCTGAGCTATGGCTTCAATGTTCCTTGCCGCCACCAGCATGTCATCCACATAAATCAGGAGATACATCATAGAACCATCAAGCAACACCTTTGTGTATGCACAAATGTCATAATCACTTCTCACGAACCCGATATCAGTCATGTAGTTGTCAAACTTCTCATTCCACTGCCTAGGTGATTGCTTGAGTCCATACAGCGACTTGTTTAGAAGACATACCTCATTATCCTTGAACATTGACTCATATCCTTCAGGAGGTGTCATGTAGATCTTCTCTTTCAGTTCTCCATGTAGGAAAGCTGTTTTAACATCCAAATGCTCCAGCTCTAAGTCCTCTTGAGCTACAATCGAAAGTAGAATCCTTATAGAGACGTGCTTTACAACCGGAGCAAGGATCTCATGATAGTCTATGCCTTCCCTTTGAGCATACCCTTTAGCAACAAGCCTTGCTTTGAATCTTGGTTCTTCAACCTCAGGTATCCCAAGCTTATACTTGTAGATCCATCTACAACCAATGATTCTCTGATTCTCTGGCCTTGTAACAGTAGTCCAGGTGTTGTTCTTCATTTGAGAATCAATCTCTTCATTCATTGCAAGCTTCCACTTATCCCAATTTGTATCTCTTTTGGCCTCAGTGTAATTTGCAGGTTCTACTGCATCCCCATCTTCTGTAGTATAAAGAGCTTCAGCAAAGTAATCTTCATCATCAAACCTTCTTGGTGTCTTAATTTCTCTTCTGTTTCTGTCTCTCACCAGATGATAGCTCAATGGAGGATGACTTACATCAGCCTCTGCATCATCATCTGTACCATCCCTTGTAGGAGTGACCAGAATGGGACTTCCTGACATTCCTGTGTCTTGAGCAGTCTCCCTGTCTTCACCCGAGATGATGTCCCTTTCTGCTTCAAGATCTAAATCCAGATAAGATCCAGCTTGATCTTCATCTTCTGTTGAAATGCTGTCATTTCTCTGCATCAGATCTTTATACACTGCATTTTCTTGAAAGATGACATTTCTGCTCACTACACATTTCTTTTCATCAGTCAGTCACACCTTGTATCCCTTCACTCCACTAGGATAACCAATCAAGATCCCTTTCTTTGCTTTTGGATTTAACTTCCCGTCATCTGTGTGAACAAAAGTAACACAGCCAAATCTTCTGAGATAGCTGTACACAGGTGCTTTCCCAGACCACTTCTTGTCTGGTATCTCGAAGTTCAGAGCTAATAAAGGCGTCTTATTTATGAGAATTAATGCTGTGTGAGTTGCTTCCGCCCAAAACCTCTTAGGTAGACCAGAATCACTCAACATACTTCTCACTTTCTCCATGATCGTCCTGTTCATGCGTTCTGCAACACCGTTCTGCTGAGGCGTGTATGCACAGGTTCTGTGCCTTTGAATCCCTCTTGATTAACAAAAGCCATCAAATAACCTGTTACAGAACTCTAGACCATTGTCTGTTATGAGAGTCTTCACTTTCTTCTCGCTTTGATTCTCCACCAGACTGATCCATTCAACAAACTTATCAAAAGCTTCATCCTTGGTTTTTAGAAAATAAACACATACCTTTCTTGTGTGATCATCAATGAAATATATAAAGTATTGACACTTTCCAAGCGACATTGGAACTGAAGGTGCTCCCCACAAATCAGAATGAACATACTCCAACTTCTCCCTTGTATCATGCTGAGCTAAGTTGAAACCAATCCTTTTAGCTCTGCCATATATGCAGTCTTCACAGGTGTCAAAGACTGAAACTTTCTTCTTGTCGAGAAGACCTTTCTTAACCAGCATATTCATGTTTTTCTGACTCATGTGATACAATCTTCTGTGCCACAGAACTGTGTCATCCTGCCGTCTTACTACAGCAAGTGACTCATCTCTCACATGCTTCCAATGAAGTAGATACATTGTGTCATATCTTCTTCCTGTAAGTAGCACCTGATCTCCAGCCTTGATGCTTAGAACTCCACTTTCTGATTCAAACCTATAACCAACTTTCTCAAAAGTTCCCAAAGATAATAGGTTTCTGTCCATCTCAGGAATGTACCTCATGTGAGCAACACACTCAAACCATCTTCATTCTTGATCCTGATAGTTCCCACTCCTTTAACCTTAGACATTGTCTTGTTACCCATTCTGTCAGAACCCCCTGCATCTTCATCTAGCTCCTCAAACCATTCCCTTTTATAGGTCATGTGATAGCTACATCCTGTGTCCATGATCCATTCATCTTCGAGATGAATATCTTTTGAGGACAGAGCTTCAGACACATACAACCCAGCTGCTTCAGCTAAGTTCCCATTTCCTCCTGAGGACTCTCCTTTACTGCTTCCATAACTTGGCTTGTACTGAGCCTTGTTCTTGTTAGGACATGAAACCTTAAAATGGCCATCTTCACCACAGATCCAACACCCTCGTTTACTCTTGGATTTTGATCTCTTGGTCTTGTTTCCTTTGTCCCTTTGTTCGCTCCTTCCTCTGGTCTCATGTTTCTCCTTCACATAAAGACCTTCAGCTTGACCCTTTATACTCTTCCTTGCTGAGCCAAGTTCCAACTCTTTTGAGTAAATGGCTGCTACAACTTCATCAAGAGTTAATATAGCTTTTCCTGAGCTATATCTCAGAGTATCTTTCAACTGATCAAACACCTTAGGAAGCGACATCAGCAGAAGGATTGCTTGATCCTCATCCTCAATAATAATATCCATGTTCTCTAAATCTGCAACAATATGAAGGAACTCATCGATGTTACCTTCAACAAACAGATTCTCAGACATCTTGAAGCTGTAAAACTTCTGCTTCAGATAGATCCGGTTTGGAAGAGCTTTAGACATGTAAAGCTTGTCCAAAGCATTCAACATAGAAGCTGCAGTCTTCTCTTTCTTGACCTTCCTCAAAACCCTATCTGTGAGACTCAGAACTATTGCACTCCTTGCTTTCTTTTTCTTTTCCTCTAAAGCTTCAAGCTTTTCCATCTTTTCCTTATCTTTTTCACCCGTGTCTTCTCCTTTTTTTTGCTTTGAGGATTCTTCATCACTGATCTTAGTTTCCTTGAGAGCTATACTTAAACCCAGAATATCTAGTTGAGCTTCAAGCTTCTCTCTCCACATAGTGTAATCCCCACGTCCATCAAACTTTTCAACCTCTACTCTCGCCGAAGACATGATTCAAAGCTTGAGGTAACTCTACAGAATCACAAACCACGAACCAAAGCTCTGATACCACTCTGTTAAGTCTCCTAGACCCTAAAGGCGTCGACTTTCCTTAGGAGAAGACCAAACAAACCGACATCTGTAGCTGTTTCACGAAGAAGATGATGAACAGTAAAAACAGAGAGTAAAACAGAGTATGATGCAGAAGATAAAACATGAGCATACCCAGAACTTTAACGAGTTCACGCCCGTTAATGAGGGTCGCTACGTCTCGCCGAGACTCTCCTCGGAATCCACTAGAACCAGTATAGTGATTACAACAAGAAGCTACAAGTGATCCGTCTAATATCCTTCACTAGTACTTAGACTCACTCTGTACCACTTCATGTGCTAGAGAAAACTCAGAACAAGCTTATACTTACTAGTTTTATCTCCTCTCACTAAAACGTGTATCTCTGGTTTCTTAGCTCTCTCTCTCTAAACCATAAGCACCTAATTTATAGTGTAACAAACTAGGGCTTCATGTGCCAACTCCAATCGCCCAAAAGTGCTTCTTCAAACGCTGAAGGTGCAGTCTTGTAGCAGCAACTGAAACAGCCAAACAGGGCTTTCCTTTTTGGGCACAAGCAGACATAATGTCCTCAAAGCAGAAAAGAAACGTTGCTTGGTTGTTTTTGCAACTTCCATTTCCCTTTGCAGTGTGGTCCCAACAAGTAACTCAACTATGGTTTAGTCTACACCAACCATGGTTAGTCTTTAGCAAGTCTTGTAGACTTTCAAATATGCTTGCTCAGCACGTTATCACTCCACAGCTTCAAGGCATGAATCTCATCAAACATCCACGAAGAAGAAAGCACCAGGAAGAAGAAGAAGAAAAATAATAAAATTGAGGGAGAAACTGTGTGAATTAGATATATTTATAGATTTAGCTTATTGGGTTGTTGGCGGAGAAGATTAGGGGAAGAAGAAGAAGAAGAAATTGGGTTGGGTCATTTTTCCGGTCGGACCGTTTTTCGGGTCGGAATTAGTTGTAATCGGATCTTAATCCGGTTTAGGGTCGGTTTATATGGTTAACGATTGATTAGAAAACAGTAAACCAACTAAAACCAAGACCTATGGGGTTTGGGGTTTCGAACTTTTTTCCATGGGGATTTAAGCTTCGAACTTTTTTGTCGGGGGGAGGGGGGATTTAGGTCTTTATCTTTCTTTTTGTGAGGAGATATACAGAGGGCATAGTTCGGTGGATATCTGAATGGATATGGTCATAGTTTGTGGGGAAATAGATCGTTTACCCCATTTTTTTTTCAAATGAAAATTTTATTTTATTATTATATTTCATCGTAATTTTTTTTCCTCTATCTAATTATATTCATTTCTATAATATTATTTAAGAAGACATTTTTAAAAATGAACTTTGTTTTGTAAGTTATTACATGAAATGTCATTATAAATAACAAAGAATAATTGAAATAGGAAATGATATAATTGTCTTTTACAATTAGTGATAAGAATATAGAAATTATTTATTTTGCAGTAAAGATGTTATCTACTATATATTTTTAAATAATAATCAATCCATATATATTCAAAGAAAAAAAATATTCAAAATTTGGATATATTTTTCACTATATTTTATATCAAAATAAAAGTTGGACAAATATTTTACTAGTTTTATAGAAAGTTAGACACAAGAAAATTGATTTTTTTAAGAGTTCGTAAACTAACCACAAAACTAGAGTCATTAAATGATGCATAATATAGTTGTGTTTTCAAGATTATATTTTACGGGTTAGTCCATATAATATTTTAGTTCACTGCAAAACGGGTTAAATAGATAAAGTATTCTCTTTGACAACTCTATCTATAATCATGATTTGGACATATTATAAAATTTAAATAAAAGCAATTTTTTTAAAAAAATAAAACAATTTCTTAGAAACAAATTACCTCCGCGCTAATTACAAATATTTTTAGAAACTTACAAATAATTATATATTTTAGAAACTTACAAATAATTATAAAAATATAATGTATAATATTTTTTAAAAACACATGTGTGGACATCCATTTATCATGCTCAAACTGTCCATTATCGCACAACCCCAATGGGTTTCTTAGAGTTTTTTAATAATTAAAAATAATATAAAATATTAAATAGCTATGAGACTCATCAGAACCGTCTCCTAATTTAGAGACGTAAGAGACCGTCTCTTACGCTGACCCCACCATTTTAATACTCCATCTGTTCTGAATTAAGTGGTGTTTTAATAGTATGCACACAAATTAAGGAAACAATTAATTTTTGTCTTTTTCTATACTAAAACCTCATTTATTATTCATCTGAACCAATGAACAAATAGTCTATAAAATGTAATTGGTCAAAAATAATAAAAATCATTTAATTTTGCATTAGTAAGTGAGAACATCACTTAATTGTGAAAAAAAACTCTCTAAAACATCAGTTAATTCAGAACGGAAAGAGTACTAAACAAATAGCTAAGAGAGTCATTTGGAGTTGTGCGATAATGATGGCCTTAGTTGACCAAAAATCGAGCATTAAAGGCTTGATTGCTTTATCATTTATGTTGATTGATTTGTATTTATGTTAATTATTTAACTTATTCTTTTTGTAAAAACCTGTGAGACCTCTATATAAGCTCACTCATTTCATTTGTAAAACACAGACTTGAAAATGAATAGAAACGAAACTTATGTTTCCCTTTGAAGCTTCGTGCTTTGTCTCTCTTAACATTTGTGTGCGATTCTTTGTGTTCTTGAGTGTTTTGTTATTTCTTGTGTAAGATTCACATAAGTTTGAGCTTTGTACCGTATCAGAGACTCACCATCCCTCTGTGTCGTGCATTCATTCCGACATCACTCCATTGAAACCGATCCCACACGAGAGCAGCGATTGCCATCGTGTCCGATCTACCATCTTCGACCATCACTTGACAATAAGAGAGGGCGACCGCCTGCTTATAGTTCCACGTCTATCCACCATATAAGTACTCAGCACCGAGTCTTTTATCATCTAAGATTCATGGATTCATGCCCAAGCTGTCCATATACAAAGAAACTCACACTTCCCTTAGTTGACCAAAAATCGAGCATTTAGTGCCATATCAATCAAGTCTTTGATTGATTTATCATTTATGTTGATTGATTTGTATTTATGTTAATTATTTGACTTACCACCGAATCTTATATCAAAAATGAAGGAACTATGAAAGTCATGATGAATGTAGAGATCTTGCCGGTCATGCAAATCCAACTACTTCAAAACCTGTCGCCAATTGGTCGATTTCTTCATAAATCCTCAAGACTAGTATTTAATATGTTTTTTGGTCGTTTTAGACAATTGGCTACTTGACTTTCATGGCAAGAAGGATACATTAATGCTAGGTCTGTCAATTTGGCTCACAAACTGCGAGCCCCGCCCTGTTTAATCCGTCGCGGGGCGGATGCGGATAAAAAATAATTCAATTACAAAAAGTGGGTCTTGCGGGCCGAGTGCAGATATAAATTTTTTATTATGCGGGTTTCGCTGTTTACCTACAATTTTTTTTAATTTAATAATTAATATTTATTTAGTAAATATTATTGAAATATTATGTAATATATATATATAAATTAATTAATTATTTTGTTTATTTTTTTAAAAAATTGTGTATTTATGTTTTATCATATAATTTGTTTTTTTTGCTAACAAGCATATATAATTTGTTTTTTATTATTATTTAAATATTTGCGGGTTACATGCGGGTATCTACGAATTCAAACGAGGTGGATGCGGGTCTAGTATTTTATGCCTACAAATTTAGCGGGGCAAGTTGAAGCGGATCAAAAAAAATTTCAATCCGTGGGCTATTGACGTACAAGTTTAGCGGGGAAAATCAATGCGGGGCGGGGTTGACGAGCTTGACATGCCTAATTAATGCATTGTGTCGATTATGGAAAAATCTTTCAATTTTCTCAGTGGGCTATTAACGTACAAGTTTCATCATCACCAAAAGTTAGAGCCATTTTGCTAGTGCTTCGTCCTTTATATTCACTTTCCTGCAAACTATGAGAAGCATCTGAAGCTTTTAACCACACACAAAAAAAAAAATTTAAGCATGAGATTTTTTCTTTTACTTTCTTTGAATACTCTCTTGTTACTTGAAGGATATTGTTTTACCGATGAAACTGATAGGCAAGCGTTGCTCGAGTTCAAGTCTCAAGTTTCCGGAGGCAATAAAGTTGTCTTGTCCTCATGGAATAACTCATTCCCTCTCTGCCAATGGAAAGGGGTTACATGTGGACGCAAACACAAGAGAGTTGTTGGTCTAAATCTCGGAAGATTGCAATTAGGCGGGGTGATATCACCATATGTTGGTAATCTTTCGTTTCTCATATCACTCAATCTCTCTGAAAACTCTTTTGGTGGAACCATACCTCAAGAAATGGGAAACTTGTTTAGACTTCAGTACTTAAATATGAGCTTTAATTTTCTTGAGGGAAAGATTCCGGCCGGTATTTATAACTGCTCTAGATTGTTGGACCTTGATTTATATTCAAACCATGTTGGTCAAGGCTTTCCTTCAGAGCTAGAGTCATTGACAAAGCTTGTTAATTTACGTCTCGGTAAAAACAAGCTTAAAGGGAAGCTCCCTGCATGACATCCCTCAGAAGTTTTGACATTGAATATAACAATATTGAAGGAGGAATTCCAGATGATATGGCTAGACTGACTCAAATAGTGTATCTTGAGTTAGCAATGAACAATTTCTCAGGTGTTTTTCCTCCCGCTTTCTACAATATGTCTTCACTTGAGTTTTTAGGTATCCTTGCTAATCGATTCTCGGGTAGCCTGCGGCCTGATTTCGGTAACTTGCTGCCAAATCTTCGAGGGTTATCTATGGGAAGGAATCATTTCACAGGAGCCATCCCAACAACACTTCCCAACATCTCGAATCTTGAAAAGGTGGGAATCAGTCGCAACAGTCTGACAGGAAGTATTCCACCAAGCTTTGGAAAAATACGAAATTTGCAATACCTCTCTCTTCTTGGTAATTCTTTGGGAAGTCACTCTTTCGGAGATCTTGAATTTCTTGGTGCTTTAACTAACTGCACCCAACTAGAAACTTTATACGTTGGTGAAAATAGGCTTGGAGGTCACTTGCCTACCTCCATCGCGAATCTGACCACGAAACTCCAAAATTTATACCTTGGAATAAATTTCATCTCTGGAAGCATTCCTCATGAAATTGGGAATCTCATAAACCTACAAAGTTTTGGGTTAGGAGGAAATCGGTTAACAGGTCTTCTCCCAACTTCTATTGGCAAGCTTTTAGGATTAGAGGGATTAAGTCTCAGTTCAAATAGTTTGTCAGGAGAGATACCTTCTTCTATAGGCAACATCACTCGGTTAGTGTCACTGCATTTGGACAACAATAGTTTTGAGGGAATTGTTCCTTCCAGTCTCGGTAACTGTAGTAACCTACGATCGTTGAGGATTGGGTTTAATAAGTTGAATGGGACTATACCTCAAGAAATCATGAAAATCACATTCCTTGTTAACCTAAGCATGGAAAGTAATTCGTTGACTGGTTCTCTACCAAAAGACGTTGGACGACTACAAAATTTGGTTACACTGTCTGTTGCGCATAATCAATTATCGGGACAGCTCCCACATACATTGGGAAAATGTCTCTCGATGGAACAACTTTTTCTGCAAGGAAATTTTTTTGATGGGCACATTCCAGATATAAGTGGGTGGGTGGGTGTTAAAGAAGTTGATTTGTCGAGCAATAGTCTCTTCGGAAACATTCCTAGATATTTTGCAAACTTTTCTAAGTTGCAGTATCTCAATCTATCCATTAATAATTTTGAAGGGATGGTGCCAACAGAAGGGAATTTTCAGAATGCTACTAAATTTTCAGTATTTGGGAACAAAAATGTTTGTGGAGGCATCAGGGAATTGCATCTAAAGCCATGCCTTGTGCAAGCACCACCAATGGGGAGAAAGCATTCCTTTCTTTCCAAGAAAGTTTTGATCGGGGTAAGCATAGGCATAACTTTGGTTTTGCTATTTTTCGTAGCTTCAGTTTTTCTACTTTGGCTCAGAAAAAGGAAGAAGAACCAGCAGACCAATAATCCAGCTCCTTCTATATTGGAGGTCTTCCATGAGAAGATAAGTTATGCACATCTTCGAAACGCGACAGATGACTTCTCTTCAAGCAATCAGATTGGATCAGGCAGTTTTGGTACTGTGTTTAAAGCATTGCTTCCAGCGGAGAACAAAGTTGTTGCGGTCAAAGTTCTAAACATGCAGAGACGTGGAGCAATGAAGAGCTTTATGGCAGAATGTGAATCATTGAAGGCCATAAGGCATCGTAATCTTGTGAAACTATTGACAGCTTGCTCGAGTATTGATTTCCAAGGAAACGGATTCAGAGCTCTCATTTATGAGTTCATGTCCAATGGAAGCCTAGATATGTGGTTGCACCCAGAGGAAGTCAAAGATATTAGTAGGTCCCCAAGAACCTTGGACCTTCTTGAAAGGCTCAACATTGCCATAGACGTGGCTTCTGTTTTGGACTATCTTCATGTTCATTGTCATGAACCTATCGCTCATTGCGATCTTAAGCCAAGCAACATCCTCCTAGACGATGATTTGACTGCCCATGTTAGCGACTTTGGTCTAGCTCGACTTCTCCTCAAATTCGACAAAGAGTCCTTCCTCAACCAACTCAGCTCGGCCGGCGTCAGAGGAACCATTGGCTATGCCGCACCAGGTAAAAATATCACACATCTGTTATGTTTGAGTGAACAAAAATTAGTATATTCTTTTATTACTCCAATTTTGTTTATGTGAATTATGGTGCAGAATATGGAATGGGAGGACAACCATCAGTACACGGTGATGTGTACAGCTTTGGGGTTCTCCTTTTGGAAATGTTCACTGGGAAACGACCAACGAATGAGTTATTTGGGGGAAATTTTACACTACACAGTTACACCAAGTCGGCGTTGCCAGAAAGAGTATTGGACATTGCAGACAAATCGATTCTTCACAACGGTCTCAGAGTCGGTTTCCCTGTTGCTGAGTGCTTGACACTGGTTTTGGATGTGGGACTAAGGTGTTCTGAAGAATACCCGACAAACCGGTTGGCAGCAAGTGATGCCACAAAGGAGTTAATCTCAATCAGAGAGAGGTTTTCTTAAAGCCAGAAGAACAACAAGACGTTAAAGTGTTCTCTACAAACTTTGCAACCCACTTAAAAGGCTTAAACCTGAGGCCGATATAGTATTGTCTTTCATAATCAGTTGTGTTTATGTTTTCTTTTTCTCAGTGACCAAGATGGTACGTGTTGCTTAAAACTTCCTGTGTTTGTTTTATCTTTTAGTTTGCCGTTATACAAAAAAAATCTTGATAAGCTCTCAAGTTCTGTTATTTTGTTTTCCTGAAAAAATAGTGATGTATGAGCTGAATCAAGGTCTGAGCTGAAATTGTGTTTGTCTGTGATGGAGTGGTTTTTATTGTGTTGCTATGTTAAAAGCTCCAACCTTGTTTTACTGTATTTTTGTGGATGATCTGTCGTTAACGTTAAAGCAACTTGTGAAATCTCTATGCTTGGATAAATATTTGATTGAGGAATTTGGTTATCTGTGTGCTGTCATCAAGTCATGTTGTTTTGGTGCTTCTGAACAATGTCATGTCTCTATATTAAGAATGAGAGCCACAAAATCGTTAACAACTCTGAGCTCTTCGTGCTATACTTGTCATATCCGCACAGTAGGTGATAAATATGTTTTGCTTATGGTATACATTTAGACCTGGCAATGTTTCATTGTTACGAGTAGAACAGATTCACAATTGATGATGAATTGGCTCTGTAGATCTTGGATTATATAAGCTTAATCAAACAAACAAGACAATGTACCGCTTTTGTTTCTATTAAATCAGAGAAGCGGCTGCTCTAGCTCTAGCGGCCGCAGAAGTTGCTTAAAGAAAAATAAGACTAGTTCTTCTTCTTCACGATGATTGTCTTTATGAACTCCATAACTGTTGAAACCAATTGACTTTGATGTTTGGTATAACCATGATCAGCTCCTTCCACAATCTCCAGCTTGTGATTCGGTATGATCTTTGCAAACTCCTTGGCATCTTCCACGGGTATTACCTCGTCATCCGATCCATGAACCGTCAAGACCCTGCCATTACATCGATCATGGCTTGTTTATATCCCAAGCATGCGATGTGAATAAGAGAGAAACTCAGCGAATCTAACCTGCATTCTTTGTCAATCTTGAGGCAAGCTTCATGCATATCAGTGTTCAACCTTTCCATTAAGCTCTCCTCAGTAACCCGGTACCCTGATTTGCCTGTAAAGCACCAGCACTTATGATAGAGACACTAGAGCGCTGATCTGAGACAATGCAGGAAAACCGAAGAGCAATGACAATACCATCTTTAGCATCCATGAATCCCTGCTGCTTAATTCTTTCCAAGAAATCTTCCCCAAGACGCTCTACTATGCCTTTTTTCAGGTCATAACGTCCTGAGAGATTGATTACATTGCGGATATCGTGATACTTTGACGCATAGAGGAGGACCACATCACCTCCTATGCATTTAAAAAGTTTAGCGGTCAAAACATCTCTTGCAAATGTCGGATTGACCTCTGCTCGAGGCAGAAGATGGAACGAACGGTCCTAGTTTACCTTTACTGTGCCCGAGAATAATAGGAACCACACGGTTCATGTTAGAGAAGTACTGGATAACGGAATGTAGATCATCAGCTTCATGGTTATAGTTACCATAATAGAAACTGCCTTCACTCTCTCTGCAACAGCACAAGTAAGCGCCGCCAAAGCCCGAAAAAATAAAATCAAAATCCATATTCTCTCATTCACCGATGAAGATCAATGATTAACGCAAGCAAGAGAGACATACCCATTCCCAGAGAAATCAAAACGGAAAGCGCTGATCCCTTCTTTCTCTATAGCAGCAGCCACATTATTCATGATTTGGTTATTCTGCATAAATTCATTTGCCAAAGACAAGTTAACTCATAAGTTATGTTCCAAAACACGAATTGTTAATTACAACAAGTTTCTACATCATGTCAGAGAATTGCCTATGAATCACCACAAGAACTGAGAAAAACAAAAACAAAAAAGGTTGAAGATTTACGCTTTTGAATCACTGATTCCAATCCCAGGTTCATATTTCGATTAAGTGTAAGTGAGAATAAAGACAAAAATCAATAATCAAACGAATCAGCTATCTCACTAACCTTGTTGGATCGAAATCCATGGCACAAGACAACAATTTCTGTTGAACCAGTTTCGTGAAGCAGACCAAACAGCTTCTCGTTGTGGCTGTTCGGAATCTCGATCTTCTGCTGTGCGCAAGCTGAAACAACAAAGTATCCAGCAGTCAGAATCTTACGAAAATCGCGGAGTGGAATCGATCTAGGAACACCATTGTTACGATACCTGAAGCTTTCTCAGACGAATCCATTCTCAACTTGTTGCAGGAGATTTGATTGTTCTTAATGGGAAGGCGAACGTTGGAGAAAGAAGATAATCTGGGAAAAGGGGAGATTTTGTAATTTAGAGAAACCCGAGGTTCAAAATGGAAGTTATGCAACATGGTTTAGGAACGGTGGAACTGAGGATGGATATCTAACAAAATAAAGTTTGGTCTTGTTCTTTTGTTCATTCAGCAACTGCGTCTAAATGCAGATATAAGATGCACTTTATTTTTATCAAAATAAGAATTGTATCTGGATGTAAAAACTGGATGCATAATGAAATGCATCCAAAATAATTAGATATTTTGGACGCACTTGAAACAAGAGTTTGGATGCACTAAAGTGCATCCAAAATTACAAAAGTCTAAAATACCCTCGTTTACAATCAAAACTTAAAATATTTATATTTTATTATTTTTAAGAAAAAAAAAATTATGCCAATACTGTAAAATAGCGGTTTCCCGGCAATACCGCAAAATAGCGGTTTCCCGGCAATACCGCAAAATAGCGGTTTCCCGCCAAAACCGCAAAAACGGTTTCCCACCAAAACCGTAAAATAGCGATTTCCTGCCAAAACCGCAAAAAGCGGTTTCTCGCCAAAATCGCAAAATAGCAGTTTCTTGCCAAAACCGCAAAATAGCGGTTTTCCGCCAAAAACGCAAAAAGCGGTTTCCCGGCAAAACTGCAAAATAGCGGTTTTCCGCCAAAACCGCAAATTAGCGGTTTCCTGTCCCGCTATTTGCGGTTTCCCGCCAAAACCGCAAATTAGCGGTTTCTTGCCAAAACCGCAAAATAGCGGTTTCCCGTCTAAACACAAAAATGGTTTCCCGCCTAAACGCAAAAAAGCGGTTTTCCGCCAAAACCGTAAAAGAACGGTTTCCCTCCAAAACCGTAAAAATTAGTTTCCCGCCAAAACCGCAAAATAGCGGTTTCCCGGCAATACCGCAAAATAGCGGTTTCCCGGCAATACCGCAAAATAGCGGTTTCCCGCCAAAACTGCAAAATAGCGGTTTCCCGCCAAAACCGCAAAAATCGGTTTCCCGCCAAAACCGCAAAAAACGGTTTCCCGTTAAAACAAAACATAACATAGCCAAAAAGAGTACATGCCAAGATGATTCTGCGGCATCTTTGCAATCCGAAAATCTCTCGTCCCATGTGATCATTATGACTCCACCTTAGACCACTAACAAGGCCATGATCGATCCAGGAAGCATCGATCTGATATGTCGGGATTCGAGGGGACAAAGAGGAGACTCTCGATTCATCTTGTCCTGGTGAACCTTCTATCTCTTTTTCGCATTCATGTTGGTTTGCGATCCTCTTACTTTCCGCTTCCACAGTAGCAAGCTGGAAAGTATCCTCCGGAGAAATTTTTTTCTCGTTGAATACTTTGTCGTTCCATGCTTTACATATGTACATGCTTTACATATGTACATGCTTTACATATGTACCATATGATCCAAGGATATATGTATTTTTGAGGGTCAATAAGACCTACTTCTTTAGTTCGCCAAAAATAGGAAATCCATATTTCGGTAAAGAGATGTACTCGGGAAGAAAACCGGAAAGGACGGATAGTCCGAAATAGCTCAAACTTGTAAAGCTAGAAGGCATTCAAAAAGAAGATGGTGGAACTCAGGCCTCAACCTCTGATCATTCTTCATTCAGTCGCCCTCTTTAAAAACATGATTTTCCCATTTTGTTCTTCAATCGGTTTTGAATTTTGAATCAATTTTTTTTTTTTGACAGATTTATCTTACAGTAGTAAAACATGTAAAATGTACAAACAGAGCATTCAGGTTCTGTATTCTTTTATAGGACTACAAGTGGTTTAATTATGAGACTACTGATCTAACTGAAATTAGCTAGACAGCCTTATGTATGAACGGTGAATGTTAATGTTAAAGCAGCTTGTGACATCAGTGTGCTTCAAAATTGGCTTGGTCTATGAAATGTTTGTACATTACTTTATTATATCTTAGTGAAAGATATTTCACGTTTTCTTCTATTAGGAACGATTAAGACATTCTGAATTAGACTATAATTATGCTACTTGTAATTGGGTTTGTTGAAAACTATGTAGAAGCAAGTTGGTATATCTCTAAACCATAGATGTCATGGCCACTGCTAACAGTAATACATTGATTAACATTTGTGTCAGTGAAGCTATGGCAGCACTTTTGTTGTTACTTCACTACGCCTGGTACAAACAAAGATGGAAGAGTGTCATGGCTATCGATGAAAAGAGAAGTTATGATGAGATCTACAATACAACCGGTGGCTTCTCTTCCAGCAATTTGATTGGCTCAGGTAACTTTGGTGTTGTGTTTAAAGTTTATTGGGTCTATTATGGCATGGGCGGTTCTTGGCAAGTGCAAGAGAAGCAAATGCTCATGGTCTACATATTTTTTAAAAAATTAAAGGCTTAAAAGATTTAAATTTCACATATCTCTATAATATTATTTAAGAAAACATTTTTAAAAATGAACTTTGTTTTGTAAGTTATTACATGAAATGTCATTACAAATAAGAAAAGATAATTAAAATAAGAAATGATATAATTGTCTTTTAAAATTATTGATGAGAATATGGAAAATATTTATTTTCCATTAAAAATGTTATTTATTATTTAGTTTCTTAATTATTATGATATTATTAAATAATAATCAATTCATACATATTCAAATAAAATATATTCGAGATATTGCAATATTTTTCACTATGATTCTTATATTTTATTTGAATATATATCAAAACAAAAGTTTTAAAAAATATTTTACTAATTTTATTAAGAGTTAGACACGAGAAAATTGATTTGTTAAGAGTTTGTGCACTGACCACAAAAACCATAGTCATTAATCGGTGCATATTCGAGTTATGTTTTCAAGATTATATGTTTTGCGGGTTAGCACGAATAATATTTTAGTTCATTGCAAAATAGGTTAAGTAGATATGTTAATCCGGGTTGACAGTTCTATATATAATCATTAGTTAAACATATTATAAAATTCAGATAAATTTATTTTATAAGTTCTATATAGCTAGCGTGGGTTGAATCTTAGTATGGAAATTAGAAATTAGATTAAAGGGCCAATTTCAAGAAATTTGAGAGCCTATGCTGAATTTTTTTTTTTTAGTATTAAGCAAGAGCCAAAATTTTATAATTAGGCCAAAGACTCTAAATTTATTGAGCCGCCCCTGGCCTCTATCATAAACTACTGGTGTGTTTTCAGAAAAAGATGATTGCTTTGTGATGGTGGTAATATTCAAGGTTTGTGTTTAAAGCTGGTTAGAAGAGTCCACAAAGCTAAGAAAGAAAACTCCTAGCTCAGAGAGCACTGAGTTAATTGTTCCATCATGGGAAAAATAATGCAGCCACCACATGGTGTGTATGGAAACGTCAAAAAGACTAATGATTTTGTTTGTCTTTTTAGACGGTTGACTAATTGACTTAGATAGCAAGAGTCCATGCCATTTTTGGAGCTTTCTCTACGCGGTTGTGAGCCAAGTAATTTATCCCTGTTTCTCTTCAAGTTGCAGTAACACCACAAGGTAAATGCATCTTCCATTTGCTTCGTCCTTTATATTCAATTTCTGGCAAAATATGAGAAACACCCAAATATTTTAACAATAAAAAAAAAGAAAAGAAGAATTTAAATGAGAAGCATGATTCTGTTTATTTTACTTTCTTTCAATGCTCTCATGTTACTTGAAGCATATGGCTTTACCGATGAAACTGATCGGCAAGCGTTGTTCGAGTTCAAGTCTCAAGTTTCTGAAGACAAAAGAGTAGTCTTGTCCTCATGGAATAACTCGTTCCCTCTCTGCAACTGGAATGGGGTTACATGTGGATGCAAACACAAGAGAGTTACTGGTCTTAACCTTGGAGGATTGCAATTAGGTGGAGTGATATCACCATTTATTGGTAATCTTTCGTTTCTCATATCACTCAATCTCTCTGGTAACTCTTTCGGTGGAACCATACCTCAAGAAGTGGGAAACTTGTTTAGACTCGAATACTTGATTATGAGTTTTAACTTTCTCGGAGGAGGGATTCCAGTCAATCTATTTAATTGTTCTAGATTGTTGGACCTTGAGTTAGATTCAAATCATCTTGGAGGAAGTGTTCCTTCAGAACTAGGGTCATTAACAAGGCTTCTTTATTTATATCTTGGTCAAAACAACCTAAAGGGGGAGCTCCCTGCATCTCTAGGAAACTTGACATCACTCATGCAACTTAGCTTTACCAGTAACAAAATACAAGGAAAAATTCCGGATGATATAGCTAGACTGACTCAAATGGTTTTTCTTTCATTATCGGTGAACAATTTCTCGGGCGTTTTTCCTCTCTCCATTTACAATTTGTCCTCACTTGAGATGTTAAACATCTTTGGTAATGGCTTTTCGGGTAGCTTGAGGCCTGATTTTGCTACTTTGCTACCTAACCTTGAAGAGCTATATATGGGGAATAATCATTTCACAGGAGTCATTCCAACAACACTTTCCAATATCTCTAATCTTGAAATGTTGGCAATCGAGTATAACAGTCTTACAGGAAGTATTCCTCCGAGCTTTGGGAAATTACAAAATTTGGAAACCTTATTACTTCATGGTAATTCTTTGGGAAATAACTTCTTTGGAGATCTTGATTTTCTTGATGCCTTGTCCAACTGCACCCAATTACTTATCTTAAGTGTGGGTCTCAATAGGCTTGGGGGTGACTTGCCTATCTCCATTGCCAATTTGTCCACAAGCCTTACCGAGTTAAAGCTTCAAACCAATCTCATTTCTGGAAGCATTCCTCATGACATTGGGAATCTCATAGGCTTGCAAAAACTTGAGTTGTTTGATAATATGTTGACAGGACCACTCCCAACCTCTGTTGGGAAGGTTTTAGAATTGGGTTATTTAGGTCTGGATTCAAATAGATTGTCAGGAAGGATACCATCTTCTATAGGCAACATCACTCAGTTAGAAACACTTTATTTGTCCAACAATAGTTTTGAAGGACCCATTCCTCAGAGTCTTGGAAATTGTAGTCGCCTACTATATTTATATATTGGATCTAATAAGTTGAATGGAACTATACCTCGGGAAATTATGCAAATCCCATCCCTTGTTCACATAATCATGGAAGGCAATTCTTTGACCGGCTCTTTACCAAACGATGTTGGAAGATTACAAAATCTTGTTGTGCTATCACTTGGAAATACTAACTTATCAGGACAACTTCCACAAACCTTGGGAAAATGCCTCTCGATGGAAGAACTTTATCTGCAAGAAAATTCTTTTTATGGAACCATTCCAGATATCAGAGGATTGGTGGGTGTTAGTAGAGTTGATTTTTCGAAAAATAATCTCACAGGAAGTATACCTGAATATCTTGGAAAATTCTCCAAGTTGGAGTATCTCAATCTATCCATCAACAATTTTGAGGGAATGGTGCCAACAGAAGGGAAATTTCAGAACTCTACTATACTTTTGGTATTTGGAAACAATAATCTTTGTGGGGGCATCAAGGAACTGAAACTAAAGCCATGCATTGCACAATCACCACCAATGAAGACAAACCATTCCTCTGTTTTGAAGAAAGTTTTGATCGGGGTTAGCGTGGGCATAACTTTGCTTTTGCTTTTGTTCATAGCTTTTGTTTCTTTACGTCGGTTCAGAAAAAGAAAGAAGAGGCAGGAGACCAACAACACAACTCCTTCTACTTTGGAGGTCTTCCATGAGAAGATAAGTTATGCAGATCTTCGAAACGCGACATATGACTTCTCTTCAAGCAATCAGATTGGATCAGGCAGTTTTGGTACTGTGTTTAAAGCATTGCTTCCAGCGGAGAACAAAGTTGTTGCGGTCAAAGTTCTAAACATGCAAAGACGTGGAGCAATGAAGAGCTTTATGGCCGAATGTGAATCTTTGAAGGACATAAGGCATCGTAATCTTGTGAAACTATTGACGGCTTGCTCGAGTATTGATTTCCATGGAAACGAATTTAGAGCTCTCATCTATGAGTTTATGCCTAATGGAAGCCTAGATATGTGGTTGCACCAAGAGGAAGTCGAAGAGATTCGTAGGCCTTCAAGAACTTTGACACTTCTTGAAAGGCTTAACATAGCGATAGACGTGGCTTCTGTTTTGGACTATCTTCATTTTAATTGCCATGAACCTATAGCTCATTGCGATCTTAAGACAAGCAACGTACTTCTAGATGATGATCTAACTGCCCATGTTAGTGACTTTGGTCTTTCTCGACTCCTCCTCAAATTCGACCAAGAGTCTTTCCTAAATCAACTCAGCTCTGCCGGTGTCAGAGGGACCATTGGCTATGCCGCACCAGGTAAAACTATCACATCTTTGTTGTTGAGCACCGAAGAGACTTAATTAGTGTATTCTTTTTCTTATTACACTTTTGTGTTTGTGGATTATGGCGCAGAATATGGAATGGGAGGACAACCATCAATACAAGGTGATGTGTATAGCTTTGGGGTTCTCATTTTGGAAATATTCACTGGGAAAAGACCAACCAATGACTTATTTGGAGGAAACTTTACCCTACACAACTACACCAAGTCTGCATTGTCTGAGCGAGTATTGGACATTGCAGACAAATCGATTCTTCACAGCGATCTCCTAGTCGGTTTCCCTCTTGCTGAGTGCTTGACACTGGTTTTGGAAGTGGGACTTAGGTGTTGTGAAGAATCTCCTATGAACCGGTTGGAAATGAGTGAAGTTGTAAAAGAATTAAACTCAATCAAGGAGACGTTTTTCAAAACCAGAAGGACAGCTAGACGTTAAGTGTTTATGCATTCCCCTAAGGCTCAGTCTGAGGCCTATATCATATAGTCTTAATTAATAATGTGTGGTATTGTTTTTCTCTATGTATACGTACCTATGTTTGCAGAAGCTATATTTATTTGCAGACAAAAGATGAATGTTGTGTTACCAGTTTTATAATTGATAGTCCTCCATTTTTTGCTTCTAGTTCCCAAGTTTGTTTAGAATTTCTCAGCTTCTAAGTTTTATAATCCAAAGTTTTTGTTTACTTTTCTTTCAGCTTTGTTTATGTTTTTTTTCTTCTTAAATCTTGGGCGATCAAGGTAAGTTTTTTGTTTTTACTAATTTTACTGTGCTATGAGGAGGTTCTGTTATTTGATTTTTCTCGGGCCATAAGTGATTGTGGGTTATTCTTCTAGTAATTGTACGGTTACATGTCAAAGTATGTTGTTATGGTGCTTATGAACAAATGGCACTTGTTGATTCTCGTTTCACAAATACAATTTCAGATTGAGAACCGGTTTGGTTCGGCACAGCTTCAAGGAAATCGACAATGTAAAAGGAACCGAGTATTTGAAGTTTGTTTTTAAGATTGTAGTAACAGATCGAGCTGTGACAGAGTAACGACTCTTCTTCGTTTAACTTGATTGTGAGAGATCGAAGCTATGTCCTATGTGTTCGTGAACTAGTGATATGATCCTGGATGAGCAGCTCGAATCAGGGCTTGGAGCATTGCTTGAACCAGTTGGAAAGCTCGAAGAAAGATCTCGATCGGTTGCTAACCAATCCAAATGTTACTCAAAGATAGGCGCTAAGGCCAAAAGATTCAAAATGGTCTTAGGGAGGTTGTATCATCAAGGGTACTTGGGTCAAGACGTAGAAGATGCATTCAAACCTCACCGGTATTGAAATCAGGCCCAGGTAGATCGACCATTGGCTCAAGTGATTTATTTGTGCTCTTTTCCTTCGTTTCTGTTTTGTCCCAATGGGTTTTCCGAAGCAAGGTTTTTAACGAGGCAAATATTTCACTTCCAATAAAATATAATGTGTTGATCTAAGCCCATGAAGCCCACGAAAATCACAAGTCAATGTCCAACAAAATTCAACAAAAATATCAAGAATCCAAATGGGCATTTTCACATGGAAGGACAAGGGGCATTCAAACTTGTGTTATATTTTTTAGTCAAGTCTTTGTTCAAATTTTGTGTTTAATTTTTCTGTAATTTTTGAGGTTGTTTATTGCTGTGCATGCAACACCTCTTGTTTCTCTTTAAAACCCTCTTGTAACTCATTATCGAAATTCATCTATTCTTTTGAATAAAAATCTCTTTCTCTCTAGATCAAATCTCGATTGTGAGTCATATCAATCGCAAACCTTTGTCGAATTTGGTGAGTCATATCCAAACGAGACAAAGTGGAATATCAAGGGCCTTCCGCAACCCTTGTGAGACCGTTCGATCCACATCCCTTGAAGCAATCCGTCGTTTGCAAGGCTTATCCCGTCTTACCCAAACCGTAGAGTGTGCGATCTAGGGGATTCGTAACAAGTGGTATCAGAGCACCACTCCACAATCTGGATAATTTCATTCCATCTCTCACTTGTTCTTATTTCATTTCGTTTTTATTTTTGTCCGTTCATCTTGAGTTTTTGTTCATCGTAATTTAATCATCGTTTTAATTTTTGTTTTGCATCCATTCGTCTTCTTTGTGTGTCGCATATGTTCTTCATTTTTAATTTTAATTTTGTTCATCTTAGATTATTTTTTAAGTTGGTGTAGTTGTCGTTGCATCATATTTAATCAAAAAAAAAAAAAAAAAAAGGGTTCATATAGTGTTCATCATTTTGTCTCTTAAAATTCTGTTTAGATCTATTTGTCAGTGTGTGTTTGCATCATTTTAATCTCTTTATATTCATTTTAGATCGAGTCAGTTTGTTGATCTTCTTTTGTTTCGATCATTATATATTTTTGCATCCATCAACATAAGTTTTTGTCTAAAATAATTTTTACAAAAAAAAAAAAAAAATGTTCGTATCCAAATAAAATTATTTTGTAAGGACTTGTTGCTGGTGATTTGTTTGTGATTTTTTTTACAGATACAAAATGTCGGAAGAAGAAACGGTGAGTTCTCGGTCGAGACGTGAGCGTGAAGCGGCAATGGTTCAAAAGGTCGATGCTATCACCGAGCTATTGCATGAGATGCGTGACCGTATGGCTGCATTAGAGGTCCGCACGCCCGAAAGGCAACAAGGCGGTGAGCGAAGAGCCGAAGGCTTTAGATTAGATCAAAGCGTTGCCCGAGGTAGTTGTCATGCACCGGCGAGAGACCGACATGCCCGACAAAGGCGATACGAAGAAAACGATAATCCGTTCTATGACCGTGGGTTTTCTTCCGATGAAAATCAACCAAGGCACCCATCGGCCAGAAGAAGGAATGATAGTGACCTTGGAGGAATGAAGCTACGGATTCCACCGTTCCACGGGAAGAACGATCCGGACGCTTTCCTCGAGTGGGAAAAGAAAGTAGAGTTGGTCTTTGATTGCCAAAACTTCTCCACTCGAAAGAAAATGAGATTGGCGGCTACTGAATTTTGTGACTATGCCATTGATTGGTGGGATCAGCTTGTAACGAACCGGAGGCGCAACCGTGAGAATCCCGTTGAGACGTGGGAAGAAATGATCTACTTGATGCGACAACGTTTTGTTCCAACTCACTACCACCGAGAGCTTCATAAACGTTTGAGAGCTTTGTCCCAAGGGAATAGAGGCGTGGAAGACTACTTCCAAAAAATGGAAAAGCTAATGCTTAAGGGAGATGTAGACGAGACAAGAGATGCCACCATGGCACGATTTTTGGTTGGCATGAACCGTGAACTTCAAGACCGCATGGAAATGCAATCCTATGCAACCATAGAGGAGATGTTGCATAAGGCGATCATGGTTGAAAAACAAATCAAGAGAAGAAGTGTCCCTTCCCGACCTTCTCATGGAACCGGTATTGTAGATATGCTCAAATTAATACCCTAACAGTACTAAAGCAGTACTTGTAATATAGCTCGGGGTCGAACCAAAAAGACTCACAGAGATGCACAATAGATTGTATAGTATCGAATTAAGCTAAGCCAAGAGATGTAATTGAAAGCAGTGCAGAAATTAAAAGAGTTGTAATTCAATTGGGAAAATATAGGTTCAGGGTATTTCTCAGGAAATCAATGAATGCATATAAGCTAACTAATCAGGATTCAGATTTAGCGTAGTTCTTGAACTCAAATCACTAAGATATAATTAACCAACTGTCGTTGTGAAAAATATCTAAATCTAAATCCTAGAATTCCAAATCTCTTTGCGAATCCTAAAGTCTAAATCAGCTTTAATATCAGGTTTGATATGTTCACAAATCAATTAAACCAAATCTCTTTGCGAATAATCAATTTGCTCACCTAGGTTCTATCAGGTAATTAATCGCACTGTCGTGCCTAATCAATTATCCTAAGATCTAAGTTCCAGATTCGTCAACCTAGAATTAGCTTTGAGAACAACCTAAGGCGAATAACTAATTCAGATGGTGAATCCTAAACAGATAATCAACCTAGCATTCAAAGAAATCCTTATGAGAAAACCCCAAAGCTAAAGTGGATATACTCAGACATGGAGAATGAAACAATCAACATAACTGAATAAATCATCAATAGAAAATAAGAGTAACAAGAGGTTTTGAGATCTGATCTCGGACGAAGGGAGATTCAGACTTGTCTCTCTCAAACCAAAGTAAATTAATCAAAGTATAAAAAGTATAGCCTACAAAGTGGCTGTAAAATCCCTATAAATAACCTAAATCACGAGTTGGGGTCTTCTTGTAATTATTAAAGACTTCTGGGCACTTTTGCAATTCTTCAAGTCTTGGAAAACTCGTGGGTCGTGTTAGCCTCGAAGAGTATCGATCGATACCCGTGTTAGCCTCGAAGAGTATCGATCGATACCAGGGGGTATCGATCGATGCTTGTCGTGAAATCAGGTACTCAGCAACACGACTTCAGCTTCTGCTCCAAACTGTTCCAAAAAGCTCCAATAATTCCAATAATGCTCCAAACGTGCTATAACCTGTAAAAGACTCTAAAATACTATAAAACACTAGAAAGACTCTATAAAAATGACTTATATCATGGTCTAAACAGGGTAAAAACCATGATATATCAACTCCCCCAGACTTAGCCTTTGCTTCCCCTCAAGCAAATAGAAGACTAAACCAGAGAAAGAGGTTTGAAAACGTAGAGACTCACCTGTTCATGAACCATCGAAAAGACTCTCTTTCCAAGTACCCAAATTTCACCTAATCAGCTTTTGATCTAACCACCATGTACTTCTCCGTAGACATTCGCAGCTTTTCCAGACTCCACACATTATCTCGCAACATAGTTCAAATAAAACCCTCATCACCAGTTACATCGTTGTAGCCACTGTTCAAGAACCTTCTAGATTCTTTACCATACGATATCATGACAAGGAACCACCATTTTTCACACTTTTTGGTATTAATTTCTCTCCCCCAGACTTATTTCTTAATATGTTCTTTCTTTTCTTTTCAGCTTTGCATATACACATCAAGGTATGAGACGCGAGTATTGATGGTGTTTGCCACCGAATCTCCGGTTCTTCCCTCTCATTGTATCAAAGGATGTAGGCAAAAAATGGCATCATAGGAAAATCCTAGCCTCGCTTCCAATCCTCTGTGTGATCATCCACTCTTGAGTAGAATAATGGGATCGCTGGAAATTTTCCTAGCCCTCTACTCAGAAGAAAATCATCTCATATTTTATGCTCTTATTTATTAACTTATAACAGGGGAGAGAGATACCATAACTCTAAACACATGGGTTCCTTTATCAGATATGAATGATGAATCAAGTTCTAAAAACACTAACCACATTGATGAAGTGTAAAAATTTGGCTCAGGCTTCAGAAGAACTCTGCTGGAGACATGGATGTTTTCTAGTCAACTGGTCAGACTTTGGATTTTTCATTAGTCGATCTAGAACTGATCCTGTAACACTGTGCACTCAAAAACAAAATCAAATCAATAGGTTCAAGCACAGGCTCATTATTTCCAACAAGTTTTGACTCAATAAAACAATTTTGACTCGATAAAACGAATGACTCTAAGGAAAACAAAAACAATGTCAGCAGACACCTCCCTCAGACTTGAACAACACTGTCCCCAGTGTTATCTAGCCTAGAGTCAGTGAAAGAAAACAAAAGAACAAAATAAAATTGGGAAAAACAAGAGGTTACCTTGCTGGAACATCGAGTATCGATCGACACACAGCCTGGTATCGATCGATACCAGGCTTAAATCGACATGAACCTTTCTCAATCGCGTAGGGTATCGATCGATACTGAAGGGTATCGATCGACACTCAGGCGATTTCGAGTGTGCTCCTTGTTTATCCTGACACAAACACAAAATGGACGAAAATAAAAAGAAAAACGACTAAAAAACAGACTCACCAGTGGGTTGCCTCCCACCAAGCGCTCGTTTAACGTCAATAGCTTGACTGTAACGCCCTCCAGGCTGGATAAGAGTGAGAGCTTGCACCGAAACAGGCTCCACAACTTGACATTGCTAGCTTCAGATTTTTGCTCAACATGCCTTCCACAAACTCCTGTCCTTTCTCTTTCAGCTCCGAAGTAAGAAGAATTCTAGCCTTAGAGAATGGCTTCGAAGCTCCTTTGCACTTCACCTTGTACTCAATCGAATCTCCATCATAGTTCTAAGGGATCAAAGTGACATGGGGATTCTCAACTCTTATGCGCTTGGCCTTCTTCTTCTTTGTTGCCTTAGCCTTCTTGACAACTTCCTTGGGTATGCTGGGCGGTTCAGCTGAAATGTCTGCGACAGTAGGCACGTCAGGAGGTTCTTCCAAAAGATCAACTGCTAATGTCTCTCCTGTGACATCTTCAATGCAATAGACACGTCCGAGAGTTCCTCTAGGGATGGCTTTGTAGTACACCTCCTTGTCAATGTATGAGAATGAGATGTGCTTGCTGGGTGTGTCCATAATCGCACCAACTGTAGCCATGAACGGTCTTCCGAGAATCAACTGCGTACGAGATTTTGCATTCATCTCCACAACCTGAAAATCAGTAGGAACCAGACAATCTCCTATTCTGATCATCAAATCAGCGATTGCCCCATATGGAAGAGATGTGGAATCGTTCGCGAACGTGATAGATGTCTTTGGAGGTTGAATATCAGCTCCCAATCTCTCTGCAATTGCCCTGGACATGACATTGACGCAGGCTCCTAAGTCAACGAGAGACTCTTTGAATTCAACTCTAGAGATGGAGCATGGAACTAAGAAGATCCTTGGGTCTTCCCTCTTAGTCAACTGTCTCAGTGGAGGTGTACCTCTGGCCTTAATGAAGAGTGCCTTGATCTCTTCCTTAGTTTCTCTGCAATCTTTGAAGTGACTTAGCAGAGGCCAGTCCTATAGAGCTTCTTCAAATGTGAACGAGTGGGGAATCCTTCGTACCCTCTTCTCAAAGCCACGCAGCTACTTTGGAGTGATAGGATCTCTGGGGTTTTGAGGAATAGGATTCAGCTTCTTGGGCTTGCGAACTCTTTCTGCAATCAGCTCAGGTGTTTTCACAATTTCTGGCTCGTTCTGCGAGGGGTATCGATCAACACCAGGTAGGGTATCGATCGATACTCTTGTTCTTGAATCGTCCCTGGCAGATACATCATCACCAAAAGGAGTTTCCACAACCGATTTATCCGACAAAGCCTTGCATCTGGCATCCTCCCATTCATTCCTTGTCATAATACGAAGCATAGGATAGGGTATCCTGGGTATATAGACTCGTTCTGCTACTACTTGAGGCGCCACAGTCGAAATCTCATGTGTCTCCTCAGAAATCGCCTCAGTATCGACCGATACCAATGGGGTATCGATCGATACATGGGTTTTGGAAGTATCCCATTTCAGAATTATAACTGGCATCGATCGACACTTGGGGGTATCGATCGATGCCTTGGCGATTTTAGGATCCTCATCGAAATTTTCTGCACTTGAGGAGATCGCATTGACGTGTGCTCTTGGATTTTCAGTTCTCCCTGGAAGAAAACCTTCCTGCCTCTTTACAGCTGCTGCTGTTTGAGCAACCTGAGTTTCTAGCTTCCTCTGGGAGAGACTGATGGCTTCGATTTTCCCATTCAGATCCATGTACAGCGAGTCAAACTTCCCATTGAAATCCCCCTGCAACTTCTCTTGTCCTCGAAGAAGTTGTTCCATCATGAGTTCCATCTTATTGTCTGTGGACTTTGGAGAGATGGGCTGGTACGAAGAGTTCCCGTAATTTCGAGTGTTGTTACTGAAGTTTCGGTTGTTGTTGTACCCAAATTGCTGACCCTGAAATCCAGAACCACTAACGTAGTTACAGTCTTCCATTTCATCTCCACCGATATTATTGACTCCTTCAGCAAAGTGCACAGTCTTCTTCGACTTCCCAAGCAAAATATCCAGCTTCTCTTGAACTTCAGCAATCTAAGACCCATCAATCCCTGCAGCTTGCTTCTTCCTCTCGAAATCAGCATTCTTGGTGCTATTGCTAGACGCCAAGTTCTCAATCAGCACGACTGCATCATCTGGATACCTGGTGTTGAAGTTCCCATTACTCTCAGTATCTAAAGTCATCTGGTACCTCCAATCGATCCCTCTGTAGAAGGTGCCCAGCAGCTGAACCTGATTGAACCCATGGTGCGGACAATCTCTCTGATATGATTTGAAGCGAATCCAAGCAGCCTTGAGTCCCTCTGTTTGACCTTGGGAAAATTGAGAAATTTTGTTCCTGAGCTCTTCGGATCTCGCGTCATCATAGAAATTGCACAAGAATGCATTCTTCGTCTCATCCCATGTAGTTAGTGAACCAGGAGCTAACTGCTTCAGCCAATAAGCAGCATCTCCACCAAGAGAGTATGGGAAAAGTTTGCAGAATAGGAACTCATTGGGCACTCCATTGTACTTCATACCAGTGACCAAATCCTCGAACCTCTCGATATTATCCATGGGATGCTCATGAGGTAGGCCATGGAAAGGACTCTGACTCACGAGAGCATAGTACGCAGGCTTCAGCTCGAAGTCGTTCCTCTGAAAAAGTTGGGATGCGAATCGCAGATCGATTGGCATAGAACTGATCAGGTTTGTTGTGCTCGCCAAGTGTCCTAGCTCGATCACTTGTAGCATTCCCAACGTTGGCGCGCCCAGCTGGCGCGAAAATCTCAATAACAGCAGCAGGGACAACGACGTTTCCAGTTTCCATTTTCATCAAGTCGCTGTCCTCTCTCATTACACAGTTGACCCTCTTGGTCTCTCAGAACTCCAGCTGCATCAGATCTTAATATCACAGGGTTGTTCATCTCTGATGTTTGCTTTGCCTTCCTGTTTGCACGTTCCAAATTCACACCTGAAACACACTAGGTAAGACACGTTAGTAACCAAAAAAATACGTTGAGTATCGATCGATATCAAGTGGTGTCGATCGATATCAACAAAGAAATCGCCTTATTATCGACCGATACTAGTGAGTATCGATCGATACCGACGAACTTAGTCGATATTCTCAAAGTAAAATCTAATGGCGAATTGAGTCCCCGGTGATAGTTTCATAATTTAGTCCATTTTAGTATACATTTTAGTTAGCATTTTGTGACTTTTTGCATTCATTTCATTGTTTTTGGTCTAGTTTGCATCCATTTTAGAGTTAGTGAGTCTTAGGTTAGTTTTTGCATATGTTTGTGTGCTATGGAGTCTTTTAGGAACCATTTGGAGCTTATGGAATCATTTTGGAGCTTAGAGCAAGATCATGGGGCAAAATAAACCCAAACAATCAAGAAAAATGCAGAAGCCATCCGATGTGCTCTAAAGATTGGGTCAGAAGAAGCTCTTGCGCTCAGATTAAGCTTTGGAACACTTGATAAAGTTTGTAGGTAATTGAGTCATCTTTCCAACGGACGTTGTTTCATCAAGTTCTGAGCTGTATTGCGGAAGTTATCACCATTTCACTGAGCATACGTCCGTCTGGCGCGCGAATGAGCTACATGGAGCTCACAGCGGCGTACCGCAGCGGTCTACAGTGACCGCTGCGGATCCTCCCGACGAAAAAAAACCGAGATTCACAGCGGGCATGCAGCGGTCAACTCCACACCGCTGTGGGACCCTCCAGAGCAAAAATGTAGAAACCGTCCGAAGTGCTTCAAAGATCGACTCATATGAACAGTTTCCATTCGGATTTAGCTTCGGCGGTCTTCATGAAAGTTGTAGCTATGTGAGTTAGCCTTCCAATGGAACCGGTTTCAAGTCATTCCGATCTGGGGTTAGAGAGATACGACAACTTTAGTAAGCGCATGTCCGCCTGGCCTGCAAACGGAGCAAAACCGGAAATCCACAGCGGCCAGCTGCACCGGGCAACTGTAGACCGCTGCAACCTACGACCTGCTTTGATATTTAGGCCAAAAACCTTGTTGTTTGAGGAGATATCTCATTTTAACTTCTAAAAAACACTCTTCTTAGAGAGAGTTTGGAGTTTTTAAGAGATTCTTGGTGTTTTTATGAAAGTTCTTGTTTGTTTTCATCTATCTATCTATTTCTAATCATCTAACCATGAATCTAAACACCTCCTACACAAGATTTGTTGAGATTATCATGGTTTGTGAGTAGTTTCTTTAGAACTTTGGGTATGGTAGATTAAGATGTTTTCTTGCTAAATCATGATGCTTACGACTTAGTTTATGAAGAATCCTTACTTGTTAGGTGTGATTAATGCTAGATTAGCCTTGACAAAGTTGATTTAGAACTTAAGGAATTTCATGCCCGGAAGGTGTTCGATGAAATTCCTCAACCAAACTTAGCAAGTGTTTTACATTCCTAGCCTATGGAAATAGATGTCTAGGGTGTTTAATGGCTATTTAGACTTGAGATTAATGCTTGTTGATCATTTAATTGCAAATGGAAGTTTGTTCTCAGTTAAGTGATTAGTGAAGTGATTATTTTCATGGAAGTGGATTAGTCTAAATTAGTGATCTAAGGCCTAAGGATTAGCATTGTTTGAGTATCATGGTTTAGCTAGAGAATGTCCAAGTCGATTACCATTACCCGAAGTTCGTTTGCTTATTCTTGTTTAAATCGTTTTCGTTACGTTTTAGTTCAAAACTTGTTAGTCTTTTAATTACCTTTGTTATATGCTTGGTTATTTATTATCTTGTCTTTAAATTGATTAGGATCATTAGAAAACCTTTATTTGATTAGCTTAGATTAAGAAGTGTCTCGTATTCTCTGTGTGTTGTTCTCGTGCCTCCTTGTGGATTCGATCCCTAAGTGCTACAATGACATACCATTAGATTGTGGTATTGTGCACAATGGGTTAATTGTGCGAACCGTAAAAAGTTCACTATCAATTTGGCGCCGTTGCCGGGGAGGTTTAGCAATAGCCATAGGGATTAGGACTCTTTTTGAGACTAAGTTTTATTTTTCTTTGTTTACTAATCTTTCCACCTTGTTTGCTCTTCTCTCTATAGGTGCATGAACTTTCAAAGGCGAGGTATGAATATGAATCTAGCACCACCGGTTAGAGATGCAAATGAGAACCGAGAAGAGGTTGCTCAAAGGATTAGAGCACCGAGGTTGATTGGAGCGGGTGATGCTCCCAACGCCCATGGAAATCGCGCCGGTATACATCCACCACCGGTGGAGAGTAATAATTTTGAGATCAAGGCGAGTCTCATTTCCATGGTGCAAGGAAACAAGTTCCACGGTTTACCGGTGGAGGATCCCTTAGACCACTTGGATCAATTCGATCGAATTTGTGGAATGGTCAAGATCAATGGAGTCTCGGAAGATGGGTTCAAGCTTCGATTGTTTCCATGCTCTCTTGGAGACAAAGCCCACCAATGGGAAAAGAACCTACCTCAAGGATCCATCACTTCTTGGGATCAATGTAAGAAAGCCTTTCTTGCCAAGTTCTTCTCTACTACAAGAACATCAAGGTTAAGAAACGAGATCTCGAGCTTCACTCAAAAAGGGAATGAGAGCTTTTGTGAAGCGTGGGAACGATTCAAAGGCTACACAATGCAATGCCCACACCATGGCTTCTCCGAAGAATCGCTCTTAAGCACTCTATACCGAGGAGTTTTGCCCAAGTTTAGGATGCTCCTTGATACCGCAAGCAATGGCAACTTCTTGGGAAAAGAAGTTGATGATGGGATGGAGCTTGTTGAGAATCTTGCCCAAAGCAATGGGAATTATGGTGAGGATTATGATATAGCTTTGAGAGGAAGTGGAGAGTATGAGGAACGAACAAGAAGAGAGATGAAAGCCCTAAATGAGAAGTTAGACAAGGTCTTGGAAGCCACACAAAGGCGAGTGAACTATGTAAGGGATTGCAAAGGTTACCAAGAGGAAGTTCACTTTGTGGGAAACCAAGACGGTTACAACAAAGACTTCAACTCCAACTTCCCGCAACAAGGGTTTATTCCTAGAAACCAATTCCAAGAAAACCAAGGTGGTTACCCAAGCAAACCATATTTTGCACCTCAACTTCAACAAGAGCAAGGAAGCAACTCGACACAACAAGATGTCGAAATGAAGGGTATGCTTCAACAACTCTTGACGGGGCAAGCTCTTGGAGCAAATGAGTTGAATAAGAAGATGACCGAGATTCACAATAAGGTGGATTGCTCATACAACGATCTCAACGCAAAATTTGAAGATCTATCCTCTAGAATCAAACGCTTGGATCAACAACACACTCAAGGAGGTTCCCATTCTAGTAGACCCATGGAGAAATTAAAGGGCAAAATCGATGCAAACCCAATGGAGTATTGCAATGTTCTCCTCTCAAGTGACGAGATTGAAGAAGCTATACGAGAGATCAAGAGAGTTCTCCATGAATCCAAAGATGAAGTCGTAGTGGTTGCTAGCAACGAAGTAGTTGAGAAAAAAGATGTGGAGGCCAAGACAATTGTGAGGAAAGAGACTTCTTGCATTGAACCTCCTCAACGTGAGCCCAAATCGATTCCCAAACTTGGAAATCCGGGTAAATTTGTCATCTCTTGCTCCCTTGGTGATTTGAATGTTGATGATGCCATGTGTGATTCGGGATCAAGTGTGAATGTGATGTCACTTGAATTGGTGAAGAGTCTTGAAATCAAGAGCATGAAGCACCACCCATCACACATCACTTTTGGAGATTCTTCTTCTAAGCAACCACTTGGCATTGTTGAAGATTATCCTCTCAAGATCGGAAATTGTCTCATTCCAACCGATTTCATAGTTATGAAGATGAAGCAAACCAGCAAACTCCCGCTCCTCCTTGGAACTCCATTCCTCAATACCACCGGTGCAAGCATGGACTTCCAAAACAAGAAGGTCGTTCTCAAGAACGTGAATGACAAAGTCTTCTATTCCATGAAGCCCTCTTCCACCAAGCTTTGTGGCACCATTGTTTGTAAGGATGATGAAGTGGAAGTTAAAAAGGTTGAGTATGTGGGAAGTTGTGAGAAGATGAATTTGGTTTCACCCCCAAAAGCTTGTAAAAAGAAGAAAGATTCTCATGAAGAGAAAGCTTTGGGTTATGGTAATGTTGAAGAAGCCTTAGCGCTGGATGGTGTTTGCTTGGAATCTCTTTTCCATACCTCTATGGAAAATGAGGTTGAGAGTATAAAGGTTCAAAAGAAGGGTAAGGGCACTAAGGCCAAAAAGAAGAAACCCAATGATACCCACCCTCCCACCCTTGTCAAAGGCGTGACGAGCAAGCCTAATGAGGTTAGATCAATTTTTCCCAAACTCGCCACTATGACCTTGACACCGTGGAGATATGAAGATGGTGTGGTTGAGTACAAGATCAAGTGTAAGGGAAGGTTAAAACCTTTTGCCATGGTTAGAGCAATCATCACACCCGAGCTCAAAGAAAAAGGTCCAACGGGAATTCAAGAGATCATGAGCAAGGTTCTCACACTCAAGCTCGAAGACCCGCCATGGAGTTCCACTACTCCTTCTCTCCAAGCCTAAAACGGTTTGAAACGTCAAGCGTAGCGACGTAAAACAAGCGCTCTTGGGAGGCATTCCCATGACTATCTTTGTATATATTTTCGTTCTTTCTTGTTCCTTTTGATGTTTTTGTTTGATGTTTATAGTTTTCTTGGGTCCAAGGTCGTGGTACTTAACGCATGAATGGGTAGAGCTACAGCACGTCACACTCCTCTCCAATCCAAAGGTATGATCCAAACTCCATTTCATTGTACATACTTTTGCATATTTTTACCTTCTCTTTGATTTGTGTTGCACCGAGACGTTGCAATTCAAGTTCGGGGGAAGAATTTGTGTCTTTTGATATTGTGTTTTGTGATCTTATTTTTCTTTTTGCATATTTGAGTCTCATTCATTCATATAAGTGCATATAAAAACCATTAAAAAAAAATATTTAGTTGCATTTTGCATGTTTAAGATTGAGTCTAGATGCATATAGGTTTGCATTCACTTGCATTGGGAGAATTATCCATGTAGAATATAAACTTAAGAGCTTGAATTAATGCCCTCGTTAGGAGTTCTTTGATGCATTTGAGCGATCACGAAGTTAAGGATGATCCATGCTTTGATCTTGCGGTTTGAATGTTTTTGTCTTGGTTGAAGCATGCTTTGAATTGAATCTAACTCTATCTACATGAACTTTAATCTTGACTTGAAATTATCATGCTTGTACATTGAAAAGTTGAACTCATGGATGTCATATACATATTTGAGCTATCTTACCCCTTTTTACCACTCTCTTGTTAGCTCAAATAGCTGATTCCCATATTTGGAACGGTTAACCACACCCTTAACTAAGCCTTTCCTTCAAGCCTTCATCTCTTGTGTGTGTCGTGAGGCCTAATTTTGAATGAACTTAGCAAAAAGTGTTGAGTTTGGAACGACAAGGAGTTGATAGATAGGTTGGTGATTTGGGTGTTGATGTAAAGAAAAGAAAGTGTGGAGAAAGGAAAAGATTGAGAAAAAGGATCGGGGAAAGTAAAAAGTTTGGATTGGTTGGCATGAAAATGTGAAATAGCTCTAGGTGTTGAAAGTATAAGTCTCTATGTGTGTAAAAGAAAGAAAGAGCCAAAAAGAAAAAAAAATATATATGGCTAATGCATCTAAATGATGATTGAGAGACTAGTTATGAAAATGAAAAAGAGCTAAAAGAAAAAGATGAAGAGTCAATCCATTTGTTGAAAGAGAAGAAGAAAAGAAATGTGGTCTAAGAAGGCAAAATGCCTTGTGATATGGGTAGTTTAGGAATGGATCTTGATGGGTTTAGAAATAGGAGTGAAGTTCATATTGGGGCATTGGGTAGACGGATGTCATCCTTGTACGCATCAATTGTTCTTTACTCTTAGCATTTTGCCAAAGTTCATTCTTTCGTGAGAGATCTCATTGCATTGGAATACCCACATGATTGAGATCATTTTTATCTCAAAACCTTTTCCCTAAGCCAAATGAGTTCACTTGATTTTTATTAAGCATGATTCACCATTGTACTTAATGAATGTTAAAGAGTTAGAGGATATGATTACTTGTAGATGCTAAGGCTTAGACCAATTCGTATAGCGACGAGTATGGCTAAATCTTTTGAATTAGAGGTTGTTTGTGCATCACATAACTACTCTCAAGGGCATTGAATTAAATTCTTTTGTTAATATTCTCGGATATGATCTCTCGCATTCCAACCTCTTCTTCGACTTGTTCTTGTTTGTTTGCTTGCGGACAAGCAAAAGGCAAGTTCGGGGGAGTTGATAGTTTCATAATTTAGTCCATTTTAGTATACATTTTAGTTAGCATTTTGTGACTTTTTGCATTCATTTCATTGTTTTTGGTCTAGTTTGCATCCATTTTAGAATTAGTGAGTCTTAGGTTAGTTTTTGCATATGTTTATGTGCTATGGAGTCTTTTAGGAACCATTTGGAGCTTATGGAATCATTTTGGAGCTTAGAGCAAGATCATGGGGCAAAATAAACCCAAACAATCAAGAAAAATGCAGAAGCCATCCGATGTGCTCTAAAGATTGGGTCAGAAGAAGCTCTTGCGCTCAGATTAAGCTTTGGAACACTTGATAAAGTTTGTAGGTAATTGAGTCATCTTTCCAACGGACGTTGTTTCATCAAGTTCTGAGCTGTATTGCGGAAGTTATCACCATTTCACTGAGCATACGTCCGTCTGGCGCGCGAATGAGCTACATGGAGCTCACAGCGGCGTACCGCAGCGGTCTACAGTGACCGCTGCGGATCCTCCCGACGAAAAAAAACCGAGATTCACAGCGGGCATGCAGCGGTCAACTCCACACCGCTGTGGGACCCTCCAGAGCAAAAATGTAGAAACCGTCCGAAGTGCTTCAAAGATCGACTCATATGAACAGTTTCCATTCGGATTTAGCTTCGGCGGTCTTCATGAAAGTTGTAGCTATGTGAGTTAGCCTTCCAATGGAACCGGTTTCAAGTCATTCCGATCTGGGGTTAGAGAGATACGACAACTTTAGTAAGCGCATGTCCGCCTGGCCTGCAAACGGAGCAAAACCGGAAATCCACAGCGGCCAGCTGCACCGGGCAACTGTAGACCGCTGCAACCTACGACCTGCTTTGATATTTAGGCCAAAAACCTTGTTGTTTGAGGAGATATCTCATTTTAACTTCTAAAAAACACTCTTCTTAGAGAGAGTTTGGAGTTTTTAAGAGATTCTTGGTGTTTTTATGAAAGTTCTTGTTTGTTTTCATCTATCTATCTATTTCTAATCATCTAACCATGAATCTAAACACCTCCTACACAAGATTTGTTGAGATTATCATGGTTTGTGAGTAGTTTCTTTAGAACTTTGGGTATGGTAGATTAAGATGTTTTCTTGCTAAATCATGATGCTTACGACTTAGTTTATGAAGAATCCTTACTTGTTAGGTGTGATTAATGCTAGATTAGCCTTGACAAAGTTGATTTAGAACTTAAGGAATTTCATGCCCGGAAGGTGTTCGATGAAATTCCTCAACCAAACTTAGCAAGTGTTTTACATTCCTAGCCTATGGAAATAGATGTCTAGGGTGTTTAATGGCTATTTAGACTTGAGATTAATGCTTGTTGATCATTTAATTGCAAATGGAAGTTTGTTCTCAGTTAAGTGATTAGTGAAGTGATTATTTTCATGGAAGTGGATTAGTCTAAATTAGTGATCTAAGGCCTAAGGATTAGCATTGTTTGAGTATCATGGTTTAGCTAGAGAATGTCCAAGTCGATTACCATTACCCGAAGTTCGTTTGCTTATTCTTGTTTAAATCGTTTTCGTTACGTTTTAGTTCAAAACTTGTTAGTCTTTTAATTACCTTTGTTATATGCTTGGTTATTTATTATCTTGTCTTTAAATTGATTAGGATCATTAGAAAACCTTTATTTGATTAGCTTAGATTAAGAAGTGTCTCGTATTCTCTGTGTGTTGTTCTCGTGCCTCCTTGTGGATTCGATCCCTAAGTGCTACAATGACATACCATTAGATTGTGGTATTGTGCACAATGGGTTAATTGTGCGAACCGTAAAAAGTTCACTATCACCCGGCAACGACGTCAAATTTGATATGCTCAAATTAATACCCTAACAGTACTAAAGCAGTAGTTGTAATATAGCTAGGGGTCGAACCACAAAGACTCACAGAGATGCACAATAGATTGTATAGTATCGAATTAAGCTAAGTCAAGAGATGTAATTGAAAGCAGTGCAGAAATTAAAAGAGTTGTAATTCAATTGGGAAAATATAGGTTCATGGTATTTCTTAGGAAATAAATGAATGCAGATAAACTAACTAATCATGATTCAGATTTAGCGCAGTTTTTGAACTCAAATCACTAAGATATAATTAACCAACTGTCGTTGCGAAAACTATCTAAATCTAAATCCTAGAATTCCAAATCTCTTTGCGAATCCTAAAGTCTAAATCAGCTTTAATATCAGGTTTGATATGTTCACAAATCAATTAAACCAAATCTCTTTGCGAATAATCAATTTGCTCACCTAGGTTCTATCAGGTAATTAATCGCACTGTCGTGCCTAATCAATTATCCTAAGATCTAAGTTCCAGATTCGTCAACCTAGAATTAGCTTTGAGAACAACCTAAGGCGAAGAACTAATTCAGATGGTGAATCCTAAACAGATAATCAACCTTGCATTCAAAGAAATCCTTATGAGAAAACCCCAAACCTAAAGTGGATATACTCAGACATGGAGAATGAAACAATCAACATAACTGAATAAATCATCAATAGAAAATAAGAGTAACAAGAGGTTTTGAGATCTGATCTCGGACGAAGGGAGATTCAGACTTGTCTCTCTCAAACCAAAGTAAATTAATCAAAGTATAAAAAGCATAGCCTACAAAGTGGCTGTAAAATCCCTATAAATAACCTAAATCACGAGTTGGGATCTTCTTGTAATTATTAAAGACTTATGGGCACTTTTGCAATTCTTCAAGTCTTGGAAAACTCGCGGGTCGTGTTAGCCTCGAAGAGTATCGATCGATACCAGGGGGTATCGATCGATGCTTGTCGTGAAATCAGGTACTCAGCACACTACAAGAAATAACAGTTTTTGCGACCACTTTTTGTGACTCTTTTTTTGGTCGCAAAAAAATGGGACAAAAGTGTGACCACTTTGCGACCACTGGTATTGCAGTGGCAAAAGAGTCCCAAATTACCGACTAAAAAAATTGGTCAGAAAAGAGTCGCTTATTTGCGACTGTTTAAGGACTTGCAAAAGTAGTCCCAAATTTGTGACTGATTTGCTTCGGTTTAGCAACTCCCCTCAATTGTTTTTAAATAAACATCAAATAATATCAAAAAAAATATAAACTCTAAATTCTAAACCCTAAACCATCAAATAATATACAAAAATTCAAATAATAATAAAAAAAATTCAAACTTACTATTTTAAAAAATATAATCATTTATAAATCCTAAATTCTAAACTCTAAACCTCTAACCCTTAATCATAAACTCTAAATCTTAAATTGTAAAATATATATTACACATAAACATAAATAATATACAAAAATATTAAATTGTAAACTAGATCTTACACATAAACATCAAATAATATACAAAATATTCAACACTTACAATTTTTTTTAAATATAATCATTTAAGGGTTTAGGGTAACATGTACACTAATTTGTAAACCCTAAATTAAATCATAAACTATAAATCTTAAATCATAAACATCTAACTCTTAATCATAAACTCTATATCTTAATTAAATCATAAACCTCTAACCCTTAATCATAAACCCTAAACCTCTAACCCTTAACCCTAAACCTCTAACCCTTAATCATAAATTTGATCTAAATCTTAAATTGTAAACAAAATTTTACACATAAACATCAAATAATATACAAAAAAATTCAACACTTACAATTTTTTTTAATATATGATCATTTTATAAATCCTTAATTCTAAACCCTAAACCTCTAACCCTTAATCATAAACTCTAAATCTTAAATTTTAAAGTAGATCTTACACATAAACATTAAAAATATATATATATATATAACACTCACAAAAATTTCAATCTCATCATAACATCTACTAAGTGTTACATGTGTTTTATAAGAAATGATTTTGAAAGATAAAAATTATCTCAAAATTTATTTATTTTTAAGTTTTAACATATTTTTGAACTGCTATATACACAAAATCATTGTAAAATCATATTTAAACTTTCTAGGTTCTTAAAGTTTAGGGTTTAGGGTAAACAAATTTTATTGTCACAAAAAAGTCCCAAATTAGCGACCGTTTAGCAACCCCAGTCGATTTTTAATAGTAGTAACAAAAGAGTCCCAAATTTGCGACTAAGTTGCGACCAAATGACAAAAATAATGAAAGCTTCTCATTGGCTAGTTTCTTGTGACGAGGATCGAGATCCTCCACCGTTGATTGGTTTAATCCAACGGTGGAAGATTTAAACTGTTTTAATTGATTTTTTTTCTTTTTTTCTAATTGATTTTTTTTTTCTCTCCCTTTCCACGATTCTCTTCTTCTCTTTCTTCTTCTTCTTCTTCCTTCTCTTCAACATATCAATTGCTCGATCTCACTTTTTTTTTTTTTTTTTTGCAGATCCAGCCGCCGGCGAGGCTTCTACTTCTCCAGCCGCCGGCGAGGCTTCTTCTTCTCCAGCCGCCGGCGAGGCTTCTACTTCTCCAGCCGCCGGCGAGGCTTCTTCTTCTCCAACCGCCGGCGAGGCTTCTTCTCCTCCGGCTCCTTCCTCCTCTTCTTCTTCTGTCGGTGGCGGCGAGATCTGATTTTGACTATTTGTCCCTGAATGATACGACTCAATAAGCCCTGATGGAATCTCTGAGCCATCGCCGGGTTCGCGTTTGAATCGCCATCGACGACGGGCTTAGCTCCTCCGCCGGTGCCTCCGCCACCTGGGAAGAAGGGTATTCGCGGGGGAAATTCGGATCAGCGTTTAGAGAGAGGAAATCGAACGATGGAGACCATTAGGGTTTTGATGTCAGATCGAAAATCGCCGGAGGAAGCAAGACCGTCGCCGGATTCGTAGACGTCGGCGTCGATATTAATGAATTATTTTTTTTATTTTATTTTTATTTTTTGTAATTAATTAAATAAATAAATAAAAATATTTTTTTTTTGAATTTTGTTTTTGTTTTTGGTTTTTTTTTTAATTATTTTTTTACAAATAGTCACAAATCAGTCTATAAATTAGGACTGATATTATAGTCACATATCAGTCTCAAATTTGTGACTGTTTTGCGACCACTTTATTTAGCGACCAAATATTTGCGACCACTTTTTTTGGTCCCAAAATGGTCGCAAATGAGTCATTTGCGACCATTTTGTGACTCTTTTAGTGGTCGCAAAAACTGTGTTTTCTTGTAGTGGCAACACGACTTCAGCTTATGCTCCAAACTGTTCCAAAAAGCTCCAATAATTCCAATAATGCTCCAAACGTGCTATAACCTGTAAAAGACTCTAAAATACTACAAAACACTAGATAAACTCTATAAAAAGGACTTATATCATGGTCTAAACAGGGTAAAAACCATGATATATCAATTGTTCCTAAGCCGAGTTATCAAGGAGAAGAGAAGTCAAATTTCAAGACCACAACCGAGCCTAAACCAGCCGCACCTACTCAAGGATACAAAGGAAGGTATGAAACCTCTACTTCTACTTCTCGTGATGTGAGATGTTTCAAGTGTCAAGGTAAAGGACACTATGCAAAGGAATGTCCGAACCAAAGGATTATGGTTCTCTTGGACAATGGAGATATTGAAGAAGAAAAAGAAACGGTTTTTTATGAGTATCTAGAGGAGCATGAAGAAGTTGTCGAGGTAGGAGAGCTCTTAGTAATTCAACGGGCTTTGAACATGCACATCAAAACCGACGAGCATGAACAACCGAAGAATTTGTTTCACTCTCGATGCCAAGTCCAAGGAAAGGTATGTAGTCTCATCATAGATGGAGGAAGCTGCACCAACGTGGCAAGTGAAACAATGGTCAAGAAGCTTGACATGACCGTGAAGGAGCATCCGAAGCCGTATAGTCTTCAATGGCTAAATAATGAGGAGATGAAGGTGAAAAATCAAATCTCGGTTCCTATAACCATTGGCACGTATCAAGATGAGGTGATGTGTGACGTGTTGCCCATGGAAGCAAGCCACATCCTTCTAGGAAGACCATGGCAATTCGATCGACGGGTTCTTCATGACGGGTTCAATAATCGGTATTCGTTTAACTACGAAGGAAAGAAGATCACGTTAGTTCCCATGTCACCAAGCGAAATTTATCAAGATAAAATTCTCCTCAAGCAAAAAGGTAAAGAGGCTGTAAGTGTTTCTTCTAACTCTTCTGATGAAGCGGAAGCTTCTATGGATAGAACTAGATCCGTTGATTCTAAGAATACCCGGAAACTAGGGTTTGTGAATACTCTTCACAGTGGTTTATCAAAACCTCTTTAAAATCTCTTTATTAATCAAATCATAAAGTGAATACAATAGAATGCCTAAACAGCTTATTTATAATAAATCATAAAACCCTAAAATCTAGAATAATCTTAATTAATTAA
Organism: Eutrema japonicum; assembly: GCA_030161315.1. NCBI lineage: Eukaryota > Viridiplantae > Streptophyta > Magnoliopsida > Brassicales > Brassicaceae > Eutrema > Eutrema japonicum. Next base: position 42,647,373 of record BSQW01000006.1, read on the forward strand.
ATAAAAGATAATAATGAAGATATTTTGAAATATTCCAAATATCTCGCTGCATCAGTCTCGCCAGCCAAAAAAGATTCGTCCTCGAATCTTGAATTCTTCGCTGCATCAGGTCCCGTCGGCCAAGAAAGATTCGCCCTCGAATCTTTAACAACATTCTTAACATCATATAGATCTTCTTAAATTCATTAGTTTGAATATGCACAAGATCTCGCACGTATTCTGTCAGAAAATCTCTCCACCCGGATTTTGCACGAACCCAATACTGCAGAGATATTCCATAAGCCTGATTCTGCATAATTTTCGCACGAAACGGATTATGCAGAGTTTTTCCAGAAACCTGATTCTGCACAATTTTCGCACGAAACGGATTCTGCACGAAATCGGCATCAGAGTCAATCTGATTGCACACGGATTTTGCACGCCTCAGATTTTCTTCAAAGACAAAATCGATAACGAGGACATCGTTTTCATAGGTGTCGTAGATCGGATCGCCATAGATCTCTTTGTAGATCTCATGGTATTCTCTCTCGACAAAAGGACTTTCGTCCTCGGAAGTATAGATACTGTCACTCACCATGACATCCAGAATCGGTCTCTGTTTAAGAAATCAAAGAACGCAGCTCTGATACCAAATGATGAAGCGGAAGCTTCTATGGATAGAACTAGATCCGTTGATTCTAAGAATACCCGGAGACTAGGGTTTGTGAATACTTTTCACAATGGTTTATCAAAACCTCTTTAAAATCTCTTTATTAATCAAATCATAAACTGAATACAATAGAAGGCCTAAACAGCTTATTTATAATAAATCATAAAACCCTAAAATCTAGAATAATCTTAATTAATTAAATAAAAGATAATAATGAAGATATTTGGAAATATTCCAAATATCTCGCTGCATCATCTTCCAAGAAAAATAAAAAGTGTCTTTTGATTGATTTTTCGAAAGCTCCTTCGAGCTTGACTAACCGCGCACCGGGATTACAAAATCCGAGTGGGAACTCATTTCTTTTGCAGGAAAATCAGGCTGTGATCCAAGGTGATGATCCAAAGAAGTCCACATCCAATCAAGAAGGAGAAAATCCGCTCAAAAGATCCCCAGCAAAAAACGATCAAACAACCCTTTTGGCCCGAATACAAAACGTGCAATTATTTGGAGCGATTGAGGGACGAGCTAAATCAAAGAATTTCCACTGAGGGAAACCATTTTCATCGACCAACTGGACGTTTGGAAGATATTGGTCGAGGCGGAATTCATGTAGCATACACCGATCTTCATCCGCCTTTGCAAACCATCACAACGGTCGAAACGGAGCAAGTCGAACGAAAGACTCGACCAAACGATCAAATCTCTACTGGGTCAGGTAAGTTTCATAAACCAAACACTTATTTTAAGACTAATGGTCGTGGTGTTTTCTTGTTTGGTCACGCAGATTTCAAGTTGCTTCACAACACCCAACTCGGACCCGAGGAGAATCAAAACACCCGAGGCAAAACGGTGAAAGATGTCCGACCTATTTCGGCGAGTTCTAAAGAGCATCAACCACTACCAACAGCATCACAGACCAACTCCAACACATCCAAGACCCGTCCCCAAGGTGAGCATAATCCGACGTTGAACTTCAAATTTACTAACTTAGCTCGTTTCCATGTAGGTTCTTCGGATTTGAGGTCAAACCCTTTTGAAGAGAGGGGGGATGATATGATCCTGGATGAGCAGCTCGAACCAGGGCTTGAAGCATTGCTTGAACCAGTTGGAAAGCTCGAAGAAAGATCTCGATCGGTTGCTAGCCAATCCAAATGTTACTCAAAGATAGGCGCTAAGGCCAAAAGATTCAAAATGGTCTTAGGGAGGTTGTATCGTCAAGGGTACTTGGGTCAGGACGTGGAAGATGCATTCAAACCTCATCAGTATTGAAATCAGGCCCAGGTAGATCGACCATTGGCTCAAGTGATTTATTTGTGCTCTTTTTCTTCGTTTCGGTTTTGTCCCAATGGGTTTTCCGAAGCAAGGTTTTTAACGAGGCAAATATTTCACTTCCAATAAAATCCAATGTGTTGATCTAAGCCCATGAAGCCCACGAAAATCACAAGTCAAAGTCCAACAAAATTCAACAAAAATATCAAGAATCCAAAGGGGCATTTTCGCATGGAAGGACAAGGGGCATTCAAACTTGTGTTTTAATTTTTAGTCAAGTCTTTGTTCAAACTTTGTGTTTAATTTTTCTGTAATTTTCGAGGTTGTTTATTGATGTGCATGCAACACCTCTTGTTTCTCTTTAAAACCCTCTTGTAACTCATTATCGAAATTCATCTAGTCTTTTGAATAAAAATCTATTTCTCTCTAGCTAGATCAAATCTCGATTGTGAGTCATATCAATCGAAAACTTTTGTCAAATTTGGTGAGTCATATCCAAACGAGACAAAGTGGAATCAAGGGCCTTCCGCAACCTTTGTGAGACCGTTCGATCCACATCCCTTGAAGCGATCCGTCGTTTGCAAGGCTTATCCTGTTTTACCCAAACCGTAGAGTGTGCGATTTAGGAGATTCGTAATAGCTAGTGAGGGTCATGGCCGAGCCGCCGAGATGAGGTTACTCATACCGAGAACTTGAATCACAAAACTCGTCGACAATTTGTAAGACTGGTTGAGACTGAGAAATGTGTATTTGTTCCCGAATGTATCAACCTGAAAACGTCACAATTACATCATAGATTACTGAAATGTGTTATAGATGGCATATAAGTGTTTGTGGCATCATAAAAGTGATCAAAGGCGTTACCAAAAAAAAAAATTGTCAAATATTAATTGGATCTTGTTGAATAAAAAAAAAATCAGTAGTCCCTCTCTTGGTATTAGTAATTCCTTAAATACTTAGAGCATTAGTCTTTTTGCAATTCAATTTGCATGGTGTGGGCAACTCGAAATTGATAGCTTTTAAAACTTCATCGACGAATTTTCCAACTTTCTCATAACTATTTGCAACAATTAACCTTATTTTTTTGTGTGCAACGTAATGGGCGTTTTTTTTTGGTAAAAAATGTTAAGACAACGTAATGGGCTTGAACACAATATATGATCTGAATTAAAAGGTAAAAGCATTGTTTCGTGCAAGTATTTCTTGAGCTTGGCCCATGTCTCAATTTTAGGTTTTCTTGTCCGAACCTCAAAGCCTTAAGTTATCCCCACCTCGTGGTTGCTCGTCCTTGGAAACGATTGGCAATTAGTCGAAGACGAAAGTGGAATGAAAGGAATGATCCATGAATATTTTAAGCTCTACATGTTTGGATTCTAAGACTCCGATTGGTAACATTGTGTAATTGTGGAATAAGAAAAATATAATTAAGTTGCGGAATGAAATATACAGACTGCGTTTTTGTATTTTACATTTTCATTCCGCATATTTTTTTTATTGATAAAATACTAGTGGAATCACATTTAAAAACGCAATTCCACCATTCCACAGCTCACTAATCAGAGCCTAATAGTTCTTCCATCTTATCTAACTAGTCAATGAGTTCTTCTGCTTGTAGACGTGCCATGGAACTCATGTATATCCATTTTAAAAGTTGGATTCTCAACGATTGTCATTGTCTCCATCTGGTTCGAATACAGTATTGTCGCTTTGTCTAGCAAACGGATTTTGATCTTTACCGGAATCTCATCATTGTCTCAACCGATCTATTTGGCCACTCAAAAAAAAAAAAAAAAAATTTGGTAAGTTTTTGAGTTCGAGCATCGGCGATGGAAATGGAACTAATTTAACATCTTATGGTCTCCGCCGGAAAAAAAAATTATAAATCTCTGAAACTTTTTGGTTAAAAAAACAAGTCAACGAGTTGGGTGTGAGACAGTGTGAAATTAAAAATCTATAAGGTGGCTAAGGTAAAGCATCTTGACTTGGCTCATGCATGCTCGTTGTGCTTCACAGGCACAAGTCAAACACTCACATTTTTCTTCTGCATTTAATTCACTACTTTCTTTCTTTTTTGCTTCTCTTTTTAATTAGCTTTATCATACTCCACATATATATATAAATATATATATTTGTTTTCTGAGAAAATATCATACTCCCATATATTAGTTTCACATTTCCAATGGACCACTAGATTTTGCCTCTATATTATAAACACATCAGATATATAACTATATATGAATCTGATCTGTGGGTGCATTAATGTGTAGACGTGTATATATGTGATGCAAAGTTCTTCTTGATTTTTTTTTTTTAACACAAGATATAAGACTCCTTATTTTTCTTGAAACGTCTTTATTATTTATCTTTGTATTTTTCCACAATCGTCATTTCTCCTTTTGTTTTCAAGTTACTTAATATATTTTATATAAGGATATCGCTTATCTTTTGTGTGGTAAGTACTATATGTTATGAAGAAATACATTTTTTATTTAAATGAAATAACGCTAATAACTTGGAGTAAAAAAACAGTTTTGAATCTTTTGATATTTTGCCAAGAAAAAAGATAAATACAAATAAAATGATTATAACAATATATAATTGCTCAATAGGCGCCATGCATGCATCTATATAATTAATAATGAGGAAAAATGTGTGCTGTCTACTTATTGAAATTTATGGAAACATAAAATCTGAAACCTAACCATATCAACGCTAATTAAAGTGAAATGAATTTGTAACCAAATGAGCCACAATATAAATCCACGTGTTACATTAATAAAGATGATGTACACTTTTGAGTTTCTACTACATGATAGAAGATATCATCTCCACGTCGACAAAGAGAGGGAAAAAAAGAAGAAGATGACTTTTCCACACAAGAAAAAAAAAGAAGATAAAATCGTGTTAAAGTTATTAAAGACTCCAAAATCCCTAATTACTGCAATATGAAACATAATTAAGGATTACAAGTTACAACAAAACTAAAGAGTACTTAATTATACAATTTGTTTATAGCAAGCAAATCGTCAAACTTTTTCTTCTTTCTAGAGCAACACTTCTTGGCTCTCCAATAACATGTTGTTATTAATGATCATGTCGTTGCTTTGCTCATCAAAGAGCCATTTCTCAAACAAAGAAAGAGACCCTTGTGTAATTAGACCATCAATGTCATGGTCTATTAGCTTAGGCTTGTCCTCAGCTTCATCCAAGGAGTTGAAGCTGAATAAAGACTGATCAAACCCTTCTCCGCCTCCTTCAGTTATGCTAGGGCTAGAAGCCGCCGTGGTAATAACCATCCCGGTGGGTGCAACCGGTGAGGGCACCTCGGTCTTTGGTGTGTCTTTCATGAAGTTTTGAAGCAACCGAGCGATGTTCTCAGCGCTTGAAGCATAGACACCAGATGGGTGTGGATTAGTGTTGCTTGTGGGGGTGGTGGTTGTTGAGGATGAAGAAGATGATGGACCATAAGGTCCATAACCAAGATCGGTTATATAGAAACTAGTAGGATTTTGTGGTTTGTCAAGAGACAATGCATCACAAAGAGCTTGCTTAGCCATGTTGATATCTGTCTGAAGCCTTCTTTCCCATTGACCTTTGTTGGAGCTGCCGCTTTGATGTGAAGTAGTTTTTTTGTTTGATGAAGAGAAGTCTTTATTATCAAGTCCATTATTGATAGTACTTTCACAAGAATCATTCATCTTCTTGAGCTTTTTCTTCAAATGTGTGTTCCAATAGTTCTTTATATCATTGTCTGTCCTTTCTGGAAGGTATGATGCAATAGCTGCCCACCTTCATATTTATTTGATCCCCAAGTTATTAAAAGTTCATAAACCTTATCTTCTAAAAGAAATTGCATACTTTTATAGATCATGTGCATGTGAATATGTATGTTACCTGTTGCCCAAAAGGGCTTGAAGATGGAGAATAATCTTCTCTTCATGTTCGGTGAAATTTCCACGCTTAATCCCAGGTCGAAGATAATTAGTCCACCTCAATCTACAGCTTTTGCTACATCTCCTCAGACCTAAATCACCACAACAATCAAAAGTACTTTCATTAAATTAAAAGGGTAATTAATTTGATATGTATGGACAAAAAAGCCGGTGTGACAAAATCGGGCATTTACTACAATTTTTCTTTTTCTTTAATGATCATACCAACCAAATTGAAGCCAGAACAAAAGAATCACAAACCCAAGAAAAAACAAAAAAAAAAAACATTAAAGGGTGCTTCTTAAGAGTATGGATTATAAAATTGAAACTAAAACATTATTTTTATCAAAAAAATATATATATAATATTGAGTTAGAAGAAGAAACCTGTGTGAGTAGGCACAGATCTCCAGTTTCCAGGACCATGTTCTTGAATGTAAGAAACCAAAATGATGTCTTCCTCTGGTGTCCATGGCCCTTTCTTCACTCCAATCTTGTCACAGCACGGTGGTCTTCCCATCACACTCTCCTATATATATTTCTCTGCGTTTAGACGAAGAATGTAATACTTTGTGGTATGAGCAGTTAGAAGGGCCTTGACGATGAGCAGATAGATTTATAGATGAAGAAAAAGTTAATCCTTTGAAGGGTTTTTTTTTTTGCTTTGGAAGCTTAGGAACTTGTAGGGTTAATAGTACTTAAGACAAAGTGGTACAAGTGGGTAGATGGTTTTGTCCGAGGATGTGGAGAGAGAGAGAGCTCGCCTATGTTTATAGAGAGAGATAAGAGCAAAGCTGATGAGTAAGTAAATTAGTGAATAATAATAGAGTTAAAAGTAATGATGAAGAGTGGGGTTTTGCTTTCAAAGAGTCAACATGGACGGCAAAATGCATTTACTCTCTTGCTCTCCAAAGTCAGCCCTCTCTCTCTCTCTCTCTCTTTCTATCTCTCTATCTCCAACCATTACTCCTTGCTTTCTCTCTCTAATTAGCCTTCAATTTTCTCTCTAATTAGTCCTTAATTTCATGTTATCGCTAAAATAACCCTTAATTTGTCTTTTCATTTGAACATATGTTCAATCTGATTGGGTTTAGACTTCAAAACCTCTGATCCCATTAATGGTTCCACACTTCCACATGAGAGTGAAATGTATATAATTTATATTGATGTAAAAACCTTCTAATTCGTTATTCGGGTTTTTTTGTTGTTCTGAAATGAACATTTTAAAAGGACACTTGTAATGTGTGAGAAGTCAGATTTCAGTCAACTCACGACTTGGACCAATAGTTGGGCTTAGTACAAGTCTTAGTGTCAAGTTGGGTACAAGTAAGTTTATAGGGTTTTTTTGTTATAAATACAAGTGTTTAACAATAGGAATACATAATCCAGACTCCAGGGATTCCGAGCGCCTTAGAGGCGGCTCGTAAAGCTAGAGAGAGAATAGGAGTTTCTCTGGGGAATCTAGTTATGTTCTTTGTTCTTTCTTGTTTGTTGGGTGTGAGAGAGATCTATATTGTGAACCACATCGGAGGTGTTTTCCGATTGATTCTTTATAGTGGATGTTGTGGATCCAGGATCCATCCCAGACGTAGCGGTTAGAGACCGTGAACTGGGTGAACAATTCTCGTGTTCGTTAATTTGTGTATCAAAGATAGATTGGGACAAAGAGGATTAAAGTTTAAATCCTAACAAGTGGTATAAGAGCGTCAGGCTCTTCAATTCACAGTTTTGACGGGAACATCGAGATCTCACGGAAGGAAGAACGGTTAAAGAATTGGTGAATCAATTTTTTCTAAGTCAGATTAAAATAATAAAACTAATCTGAGAGAGAATATGATTTTGGAAGTTCACGGAGGCTAGGGTTTCGTGGCTGAAATCGGAGGTTGAGCGGTGGTTCTCAGGACGGAAGGAATCGCAAGGAGGTGCAGAGATCTCACCGGAAATCGCATATGTTTTGTTGTCGAGGAGGTGACAACAAACGAGAAGGGTCGCGAAGGTTTTGTGAAGCACCGGATCGAGAGGTGAGGGTGGTTCTGATCGACGGCGGAGCAATCACCGGAAATTGCAGAGGAGAATCGGCGACGGCGACGGTACCAGAGAACGCCGAGATTCAGGCCGACGGTGCTTTGGCTCGGTTTGGTGACGGTGTTGAAGTAGAAGAAGCTTTGGGAAAGGAGCTTCTCATGTTAGGGTTCGTCGGGGATTGGGCGAGTGACGCCGCACTAGAAAAGCGTCGAGTCGCAGGAGGATTTCGGCGGGAATAATCGCCGGTGGAGTTATCGCCGGAGGAGACGGCGGCGACAACAGGGCAGAGGCGGCGCCGAGGAAGAAGAAGACCGTGGGAAGAGCAGCTAGGGTTTCTTCCAGCTGGGCCTGATTTGGGCCGAAAAAAAGAAAGAACAAAAAAAAGGATTGGGCCGAAAACAAGAGAAGAAAAAAGGAGAGAGCCCAGGCGCTGAATAAAAAAAAATTGGGCCAAGATTGTGCAGGGCCCAAATTCGAATTAATGAAGGTTTTGGACAAAATCTGTTGGGCCAAGATTGTGTACAAGGCCCGAGTCCGAATTTAAAAGGGATTTTGGAAGAAAATTCAGTTAGGTCAGGGATTAAAACAAGCCCAGTTTTAATCAAAGGGAAATAGTCTAAAATTGCATAAGGGAATATGCAAAGAGAATAGACAGGAGTTCAAGGGACATAATATCACAGAGGAGACAGAAAAGTGCAACAAATTAGAGATTGGTTTAAGGTGGAGTTATCTCTGGTATCTGATGGGTTGTTGGTTCAGATTAAAATCAGGGAATCAGAATTGCATCGTCAATCTTAAGGGTCAAACCGTGGAATCACAAGGTACAATTTGTGATGTTTTGATTGGTTGTTTCTGGTTGCTCAGGGTCTGCAAAATTCAGGGAATTGAAGTCTTGGGAGAACACAAGAGATGGTGTTCAGGGTTCAAAATTTGCCGTTGGAAGAGAATTCATGGGACTGAGGGACGCCTTAGAAGTTTGAATTGTCTGTGTGTTATTGGCTATTTGAGGATTAAGAAAAGTTTTCTGGATTTAGTTCAAGGAGAGTTGCAGATGAGTAGGAAACAAGATCAAGGAATCTGTTGGGGTCAAAGACAGATTGGTATGGTTAAGGTTTGAGGAGTTTTGGTTTGCAGGGTTAGTCTCAAGTTGGTGGATAGAGGTCCAGGAGCAGATGGAGATGTCTACAGGTTCAAGCATAATCAGGTTTCAACTGGGGTTAGAAGGAAAGCTTTAGAGCTTTCTTGCTTGATGGTGGTGAAGACATCTGGATATCAGTTGCAGGTTTTAGCAATTGAAGAGGGATCCAAGAAAGGATCAGAATGCAGATGGCAAAAGATGCATTGGGAAAGGAGAACAAGCAGAGTTCTGGTATATCTATTTGCATCTTAGAGAAGTCTGGTGGATGAATCTTTTGCAGGGTTGACTTGCAGGGAGCTCAAGTGAAGATTCATGTTGATTTCTAAGGGAAAGGATGCTAGTGTCAAGGATAGGTGGATTTGCATACAGGTGATGTGATACAGGGTATGTTTACAGCAAGGAAGCTGCTTCAAGGGTTCTAGAGATGAAGTGCTAAGGGCTGTAACATGGTGTCTCGGGCATTTCACAAGGTTGTGGATGTGAGACAGGTTTACCAAACAGTTCGAGTCTGTTGGTTGGATGGTTCTGCTGATGCAGAAGGGATTTGAATAGAAGGTTGAACAAAGGTATTTGTATCGAGAGTCTTCTTAGCCAGGTGGAGTTAGGAGGAGGGTTCTGCAGTCAATAGCAGCGGTGCAAAGTGATGTTCAAAAAGGTGTTCATGTTCAGTGGTGTCTTGGTAAGTCAGAGACGGTTTCAGGGAAATGAAGCATAAATGACTTAGAGGTTTTCTGCAGTTGATTCAAGAAGAATTGGTTTGTCAGCAAGGTTCTGTAAAGCATAATGCATGACCATGGTTGTGTCGAAAGTCTGAACAGCAGTATGGTTGGATGACGTGTTCTGTTAGGAGTAACAGCGGTACAACAGAAGTTCAAGGCATATATGTTTAAACAGAGAGTGTTGAATCAAGGATTGTTTCAGGTCTGAAGCATGTATGCTTCAGGGTTAGCTGCTTACAGTTCAAAGAGTATTTGATTAAGCTCAGTGTACAGGAGAAGAATCAAAGAACACCAAAGTGAAGCATGTTGCAGAAGGACATGTATACATGAAGATCAAAGTGCCAAGTCTAGAGCCAAGAGTCAAAGGTTCAAAGGGAAATTCACAAGGAGATTTCAAGCTGGGATCAAGGTGGAGATTCTAGAAGAAGCAAGCAGGAAGAAAGACAAAGGAACAAAGATTTGTGGAAGAGTCGAGAGCTGTCTGAATCTGAAGGTGGAGATTGTGAGAAGTCAGACTTCAGTCAACTCACGACTTGGGCCAACAGTTGGGCTTAGTACAAGTCTTAGTGTCAAGTTGGGCCCAAGTAAGTTTATAGGGTTTCTTTGTTATAAATACAAGTGTTTAACAATAGGAATACCTAATCCAGACTCCAGGGATTCTGAGCGCCTTAGAGGCGGCTCATAAAGCTAGAGAGAGAATAGGAGTTTCTCTGGGGAATCTAGTTATGTTCTTTGTTCTTTCTTGTTTGTTGGGTGTGAGAGAGATTTATATTGTGAACCACATCGGAGGTGTTTTCCGATTGATTCTTTATAGTGGATGTTGTGGATCCAGAATCCACCCCAGACGTAGCGGTTAGAGACCGTGAACTGGGTGAACAATTCTCGTGTTCATTAATTTATGTATCGAAGATAAATTGGGACAAAGAAGATTAAAGTTTAAATTCTAACATAATGCGAAGTTTTAATTGTTTCCACATGCATGCATATATATGTGGCATGATTAAAATGTCATTTCTACACAAAATGATCAACTGGCATGACCGGAATTTAATTTAATTATATATCTCTCTAGAGCTCTAGCTATTGTATGAGTTATGCAGTGACCAAATTGGTATATAATATCATATGAAAATTCTATATATTATTATCTCAAATCATAGAAAATGCTAAACTACAAACTAGTAAACATCTAAATTAAACAAACAAAAATCGTTGAATTTAGATTGGTCAGTGTTGATTTGCTAGAAACATACTGAGCTAAAATCAAACTGGATTTTTTTTTGTTTCAATTCCGTCCAATTCTCATGAACCAAACAAACAACTATAAATAGCAGCAAACCAAATTAAAGCCAAACCACCCACCCACTCTTAGTATTAATCAAATATGGACACCAAAAACACCAAATAAGGACCAAACTGTATAATTAAAAAAAAATGAATTGATGAGAATTTAGTATAACATGTAAAAATGTTAGTGCCAGTGGTGTGAACTTTTTGTAGGTATTGAATTGAACGGTAGATAAAAGATCATTGTAACACATAACCCCCACATTCCCAATAAAGAAAATGGCTACACATATAGATCTTTTTGTGATGTTGGACTTGTTTGGTCATATTTGGATCGGTAGATTTTTTGAAAATATAATACGGATTGTTTTTTTTTACCACTGGTTTAAAAATCACTTTGAGGAATTCAAAAAAATTACAAGAAACTATTGGGATATATTGGGTCTTTATGTTGGATTGTATATTCTGCTGTGAACGGCAAGTGTATTGTCTAAGGATTTAGGGTTTCTTAACCTTGCATATATATGCATGTATCGCCGTTTGATATAGACAGACAATTACATTCTCTATTTCTACATGGTCTTCTCTGTTCTCATTGTGGCAAAACAGGGCATGAAAAACCCTTCTGTTGGCAATTGACGGGATTTCCAGAGTAGGTGGTTGAGCGCAACAATCGCACCGGTGGCAGAGGAGCAAGCAGAGGTCGTGGTTCAAACATGACCTCTTCTGGTCGTGGTCGTGGTCATGCCGTAGCAGCTCATGCTACTGCTCCAAACGTATCACCGTTCTCTGATTTTACACCGGAACAGTGGCGCGCTATTGGGCTGATGGCACAAGAAAAATCTGGTGGGAATCCTGACAAGCTTTCCGGTAAGAAACATGGTGATGTTGTGATTGATACCGGAGCATCACATCACATGACTGGGAATTTTTCTCTTCTTGTTGATGTTACGGACACAACACCATGCTCTGTTAGTTTTGCTGACGGTAGTAGCACGCTTTCCACAAGCTCGGGCGTGTTACCACTCACCGAACATATATCTCTATATAATGTTTTATATGTTCCAAATTTAAATTGCTCTTTGATCTCGGTGTCAAAGCTTCTAAAGCAAATGAAAATTGCTTCGCTTTGTTTACAGATACTCTATGTGTTTTACAGGACCGTTTTTCGAGGACCATGATTGGAGCCGGTGAAGAGCGTGATGGGGTTTATTATCTTACTGATGTCGCAACTGCAAGGGTCAACAAAGTCGATGCTTATTCTGATCAGATTCTGTGGCACAAGCGTTTGGGACATCCTGCTTTTTCTGCAATTTCTTCTTTACCCGTTTTTGCTGGTGTTTTGCATTCTGCTAGTCCAAGTCCTTGTGACGTGTGTTTTCGGGCTAAGCAAACAAGAGAAATTTTTTATGATAGTATTAATAAAACAAAGGAATGTTTTGAATTAATACACGTTGATGTTTGGGGTCCATATCGAGTGTCTTCATCTTGTGGTGCTGTTTATTTCTTGACAATAGTGGACGATTTCTCCAGATCAGTTTGGACGCATCTTCTTCTTGAAAAATCTGAAGTGCGGTCTGTTTTGCAGAATTTTTGTGCTTACTCCGAAAAACAATATGGAAAAGCTGTGAAAATGGTGCGAAGCGACAATGGTACTGAATTTATGTGCCTAACATCGTATTTCAAGAGTAACGGAATCGTTCACCAAACATCATGCGTCGGGACACCTCAACAAAATGGTAGGGTAGAGAGAAAACACTGGCACATATTAAACGTTGCTCGGTCTCTGCTTTTCCAATCGGGATTACCTGTCAAGTTTTGGGGAGAAGCAATTCTTACGGCGGCTTATGTTATTAATCCCACTCCAACAAAATTGCATCAAGGTCGCTCGCCCTTTGAAGTTTTAACTGGAGAATACCATATTATGATAAGCTCAAAGTCTTTGGCTCTTCTTGCTATACTCATTTCAAGGCTCGGGATAAGGACAAATTCGGACCACGTAGTAGACAGTGTGTGTTCGTTGGTTACCCATTTGAGAAGAAAGGGTGGCGTGTTTATGATATTGAGAACGATGAGTTTATAGTTTCTCGAGATGTGATCTTTCAAGAGGACGTGTTCCCATTTCTCTCTATAAAGGTTTCTACTTCTCCGCTTTTTACGTCTGATGTCGTTCTAGATGAAGATTGGATTATGTATCCCGCGATTGCGGATAAGGGAAGCTCCATCGATTCCGCTGCAATGGTTGATGATGATAATCAGATTTCTGTGGATACTAATGATCAGATTTTTGTGGATGACGGTAATGATTCACATGTGCACGTCTCCTCTCCGATTGAGACTCCACAACCACAGCTCATGACGGATGAAGTGTCACTTGGCCGAGGACATAGGGAGCGTGTCCCCTCGGTCAAATTGAAGGATTTTATGGTTTACAATGTCCACAGTAATGATAATAACCCTCACGCTCCCACCGTTTCCACTCATGCGTCTCCATCTATGGTTCCAGGTAACACACCGTATCCTCTCACTCATTACATTTCGGATGATTTATTCTCACCAGGACATCGAGTTTTTCTAGCAGCCGTCACTGCAGGTGTTGAACCGCGTAATTTTCGAGAGGCTATGAAAGACAAAGTATGGCGATATGCTACAAATAATGAGGTTGATGCCTTATAAAAATTACATACTTGGAGTGTAGTCGATTTACCTCCAGGAAAAGAAGTTATCGGGAATCAATGGGTGTTCAAAATCAAATACAAAGCTGATGGCACAATTGAGAGGTATAAGGCTCGTTTGGTTGCTCTTGGCAATCGAAAAGTTGAGGGATCAGATTATACAGAAACATTTGCACATGTTGTCAAAATGTCTACCGTTCGTAATCTGTTGGCTATTGTTTCGGCTAAAGATTGGGAGGTGCATCAAATGGACGTGCATAACGCATTTCTCCACGGTGATCTCGAGGAGGAGGTTTATATGAAGTTACCTGTTGGTTTTCGCTCAGCTGAGCCAAATTAAGTATGTCGGCTACACAAATCTTTATCCGGACTAAAGCAGGCTCCTCGTTGTTGGTTTGCAAAGTTGTCCAAGGCTTTGTTGGATTTTGGCTTTGTGCAATCTTATGGAGATTATTCTCTTTTCACTCTCACTAAAGGCGATATGGAATTGCGAGTTCTAGTCTATGTTGATGACTTGGTTATTTGCGGAAATAACTTGCCGATTCTTACTAGCTTCAAGGAGTATTTAGGCCGTTGTTTTCACATGAAAGATCTCAGCAAGCTAAAGTATTTCTTGGGCTTGTTTCTTGGTGGTTCCCCAGTTTCATGGAAAACAAAGAAGCAAGATACTGTCTCTCGTTCTTCCGCAGAATTTGAGTATCGGTCGATGAATGATGTATTATCCGAGATTCTATGGACGCGACAAATTCTCAAGGATCTTGGATTTCTCCAAGACAAGGCTACTCGGTTGTTTTGTGATAATCAGTTTGCACTACATATTGCGAAGAATCCCGTTTTTCATGAGCGAACGAAGCACATTGAAGTTGATTGTCATAAAGTTCGCGATGCTTTACATGATGGTGTTATCTCTACGGCTCATGTTGGTACGGAAGATCAACTTGCCGATATATTAACCAAAGCACTTGGGCGTGTTCCGTTTGATCGTCTAGTGTTCAAGTTGGACATTGTTAATCTCTATGCTCCAACTTGAAGGAGAGTATTGGGCTATATTGGGCATTTATGTTGGGTTATATATTTTGCCATGAACGGCAAATGTATTGTCTAAGGATTTAGGGTTTCTTAACCTTGCATATATATGCATGTTTCGCCGTTTGACATAGACAGACAATTACATTCTCTATTTCTACATAAACGAAAGGAATGTTGCGAGTCATCGTCGTTGTGTATTGCGCTTTTGAATTGGATAGGAAATAATACGATACTTATCTAAATACTACAGAATATAAAATAGAAAATAAAAGGGCAATTCTACAAAATAGCACCAAAAAACTAAAAGTTCAAACATTTAGCACACAAGGTTGAAAGTCACAAATCTAGCATTCATTAAAAGGGAAATAGACTAAACTACCCTCACTTATATTTTACTATCAATCGAGGAAAAAAAAGTTTGCCGGAATCGTGGCTAATCTCGAAGTGTCATCGCCGACGATCCTCTGATTCGCCGGAATCGTTGACATCAGAGATTTAGTATCGCATGAAGCTTTTCGTTGCCGAACGGTAAGCTTTTACTCGTTTATTCTCATCGATTGATTTTCAAATCTTCATTCAAATTCGATTTTTCGGTGTGTTTGGTCTTGGTGTATGTGAGCTTGCTGTGATTTCTGGTATCAGGGGCGAAGCTTCAGTCGAACCTGGTGTTGGGAGGTTTGTCTAAATCCGGTCGGGTCGAGGAAGCCCGCCAGTTGTTTGATAGAATGCCAGAGATGGATGAGTTTACTTGGAACACTATGACCGTTGCTTACTCTGGTTCAAGGCGACTGGCTCATGCAAAAAAACTTTTTCTTAGAAACCCAGTGAATAATACAATCTCCTGGAATGCTCTTATCTCTGGTATTGCAAGTATGTAAGTGAAGATGAAGCTTTCGCTTTGTTTTGGGAAATGCAGTTTGATGGAAGAAACCCTAACGAGTACACTTTGGGTAATGTTCTTAGGATGTGTGCTTCGCTTGGTTTACTTCTGAGAGGTGAACAGATTCATGGGCGTACAATAAAAACCGGGTTTGATTTGGATGTTAATGTGGTTAATGGACTTCTCGCTATATATGCACAATGCAAAAGCATCTCTGAAGCTGAATACCTCTTTGGGACAATGCTAGGTGAGAGAAATAATGTCACATGGATTTCGATGCTCCCTGTGTACTCTAAAAATGGTTTTGCTTACAAGGCAATCGAGTGTTTTAGGGATATGAACAGAGAAGAAAATCAATCGAATCAATTTACTTTTCCTAGAGTTTTAACTGCCTGTGTTGCGGTTTCTGCTCGCGGGATAGGAGTTCCAGCACGAGCTATTGAATTTGTTTATAGTTGGAAGAGCCATAGTTTGAAGTGTTTCGTATTGGGAATCTTAGAGATATGGATGTATATCATTAGAAGCTTTGGTAGATACTTTAGATTGGTTGGTAATCCACTAACATCTTACCTTTGCATCATAAACGTTATTTTTCATGATTTCCACAAGTAGCAGTCTTCTTAATTCAAGATGAGCTTTAGGTAGTGTTTTGGTTGTTGGTTTACTCAAGAAGAAGTTGACTTCCTTGGTATCTTTCCTTTTCTCCAAGCTTTTTTTTTGGTTATTGCAGTAAATTTATCTTTTGCGTGTGGATTTTTTTTTTTTTTTTGTGTCAAGGGATCTCAAGAGGAAGAACAGGAGCAGCTTCCAGGGCTATGTAATGGTTCAGGAGAAGAGAATACTTCCTCATCTGAAAAGGAGGATGTGCTACCTAGACTTTTGTTTCGTCTGGAAGGGCTTGAACTAGACCGCTCTTTGACTGTATGCCAGACAATTCTCTTGTACAAACTAAAATTAGAAAATGAAACTACGAACGGTTCAAAGCTGAGTGGACCCCACAACATCACTTATGAAAGGGCTCCACCACTTGCAGATTCTCATGAAAATCTGTTTCCTCTCGGATCTATGGAAAATGATGAGTATTACCCGTTTTTATCCTACTTGTTTGCTCATAGACTTACTTTGCGCCTCAAAGGGACAAGTCCTCCTGCATATGACATATTGTTTCTGATTAAGAATCTGGAGGGCACGAAGAACGGAGATGACCCAACACATTTTCATATTTCAATGTTTTATGAATTTAGACAAATGTTGAAATGATCTTTTCTGGAAATGCAACGTATTTAGGAACCATTTAGGAACATATATAACGTATTTAGGAAAGTCTTCCGAAATCAACAAGAAACAGAAAAAGTATGATTTCACATAAGTCATGCAAAGACAAACTATAAAAGGCTATATTACATATTGATTTTCATGCGTAAATCCGAACATGTGTTGTTGTTTGCCTATACAAAGAAAGAAATATACAAATGTTGAAATGATCCTTTCTGGAAATGCAACGCATTTAGGAACATATATAACGTATTTATCTTTTGTTCATTTAGGAAGTTTTTCCAAACATATTGATTTTTATGCGTAAATGAAGTATCAGAACAGATGTGTTGTTGTTTTGTCTACACAAAAAAATAAAGAAAGATTCAAATGATAAAAACTAATCCTTTCTTGAAAATGAAACGTATTTAGGAACATATATAACATATTTCGGAAAGACTTCCTAAATAAACAAATGATGAAAACTGATCCTTTCTTGAAAATGAATCGTATTTAGGAACATATATAACGTATTTAGGAAAGCTTTCCTAAATGATGAAAACTGATCATTTCTTGAAAATGAATCGTATTTAGGAACATATATAACGTATTTAGGAAAGCTTTCCTAAATGATGAAAAATGATGAAAACTGATACTTTCTTGAAAATGAAACGTATTTAGGAACATATATAACATATTTCGGAAAGGCTTCCTAAATGAACAAATGATGAAAACTGATCCTTTCTTGAAAATGAATCGTATTTAGGAACATATATAACGTATTTAGGAAAGCTTTCCTAAATGATGAAAAATGATGAAAACTGATACTTTCTTGAAAATGAAACGTATTTAGGAACATATATAACATATTTCGGAAAGACTTCCTAAATGAACAAATGATGAAAACTGATCCTTTCTTGAAAATGAATCGTATTTAGGAACATATATAACGTATTTAGGAAAGCTTTCCTAAATGATGAAAAATGATGAAAACTGATACTTTCTTGAAAATGAAACGTATTTAGGAACATATATAACATATTTCGGAAAGATTTCCTAAATGAACAAATGATGAAAACTGATCCTTTCTTGAAAATGAATCGTATTTAGGAACATATATAACGTATTTCGAAAAGACTTCCTAAATGATGAAAAATGATCCTTTCTGGAAATGAAACGTATTTAGTAACCATTTAGGAACATGTATAACGTATTTAGGAAAGTCTTCCTAAATGATAAAAAATGATACTTTATGGAAATGAAACGTATTTAGGAACATATATAACGTATTTAGGAAAGCTTTCCTAAATGATTCCTAAATGATGAAAAATGATGAAAACTGATCCTTTCTTGAAAATGAAACGTATTTACGAACATATATAACATATTTCGGAAAGACTTCCTAAATGAACAAATGATGAAAACTGATCCTTTCTTGAAAATGAATCGTATTTAGGAACATATATAACGTATTTAGGAAAGCTTTCCTAAATGATGAAAAATGATGAAAACTGATCCTTTCTTGAAAATGAAACGTATTTAGGAACATATATAACATATTTCGGAAAGACTTCCTAAACGAACAAATGATGAAAACTGATCCTTTCTTGAAAATGAATCGTATTTAGGAACATATATAACGTATTTAGGAAAGCTTTCCTAAATGATGAAAAATGATGAAAACTGATACTTTCTTGAAAATGAAACGTATTTACGAACATATATAACATATTTCGGAAAGACTTCCTAAATGAACAAATGATGAAAACTGATCCTTTCTTGAAAATGAATCGTATTTAAGAACATATATAACATATTTCGGAAAGACTTCCTAAATGAACAAATGATGAAAACTGATCCTTTCTTGAAAATGAATCGTATTTAGGAACATATATAACGTATTTAGGAAAGCTTTCCTAAATGATGAAAAATGATGAAAACTGATCATTTCTTGAAAATGAATCGTATTTAGGAACATATATAACGTATTTAGGAAAGCTTTCCTAAATGATGAAAAATGATGAAAACTGATCCTTTCTTGAAAATGAAACGTATTTAGGAACATATATAACGTATTTCGGAAAGACTTCCTAAATGAACAAATGATGAAAACTGATCCTTTCTTGAAAATGAAACGTATTTAGGAACATATATAACGTATTTCGGAAAGTCTTCTGAAATGAACAAAAACATAAAACGATATTTCCTGTTGATTTTCATGCGTAAATGAAGAATCATGTGTTGTTGTTTTGTCTACACAAAGAAACAAAGAAAGATTCAAATGATGAAAACTGATCATTTCTTGAAAATGAAACGTATTAAGGAACATATATAACGTATTTCAGAAAGTCTTCTGAAATGAACAAAAACAGAAAACGATATTTCTTGTTGATTTCCATGCGTAAATGAAGCATCAGAACATATGTGTTGTTGTTTTGTCTACACAAAGAAATAAAGAAATATTCAAATGATGAAAACTGATACTTTCTTGAAAATGAAACGTATTTAGGAACATATATAACGTATTTCTGAAAGTCTTCCTAAATGAACAAGAAACAGAAAACTATAAAAGACTATATTAAATGTTGATTTTCATGCGTAAATGAAGCATCATAACATGTGTTGTTGTTTGCCTACATAAAGAAAGAAAGATACAAATGATAAAAAATGATCCTTTCTGGAAATGAAACGTATTTAGGAACCATTTAGGAACATATATAATGTATTTAGGAAAGCCTTCCTAAACGTATTTAGAAAGAAAGATACAAATGATGAAAAATGATCATTTCCTTGAAATGAAACGTATATATGAACCATTTCGGAAACTATATAACTAATTTAGGAAAGCTTTCGTAAATGAACAAGAAACATGAAAAACTGTAAAAGACTATATTAACTGTTGATTTTCATGCGTAAATGAAACATTAGAACATATGTTGCTGTTTGGCTACGCAAAGAAAGAAAGATACAAATGACGAAAAATGATCATTTCCTTGAAATGAAACGTGTATAGGAACCATTTAGGAACATATATAACTAATTTAAGAAAGCATTCGTAAATGAACAAGAAACAAGAAACAAGAAAAACTCTAAAAGACTATATTAACTGTTGATTTTCATGCGTAATTGAAGCATCAGAACATGTGCTTTTGTTTGCCTACACAAAGAAAGAAAGATACAAATGATGAAAAATGATCATTTCCTTGAAATGAAACGTATTTAGGAACCATTTAGGAACTTATATAACTAATTTAGGAAAGTCTTCGTAAATGAACAAGAAACAAGAAAAACTCTAAAAGACTATATTAACTGTTTATTATCATATATAGGAACTATTTAGGAACATATATAACTAATTTAAGAAAACATTCGTAAATGAACAAGAAACAAGAAACAAGAAAAACTCTAAAAGACTATATTAACTGTTGATTTTCATGCGTAATTGAAGCATCAGAACATGTGCTTTTGTTTGCCTACACAAAGAAACAAAGATACAAATGATGAAAAATGATCATTTCCTTGAAATGAAACGTATTTAGGAACCATTTAGGAACTTATATAACTAATTTAGGAAAGTCTTCGTAAATGAACAAGAAACAAGAAAAACTCTAAAAGACTATATTAACTGTTTATTATCATGCATAAATGAAGCATCATAACATGTGTTGTTGTTTGGCTACGTAAAGAAAGAAAGATACAAATGGTTCCTAAAAATGAAACGTATTTAGGAACTATTTAGGAACTTATATAACTAATTTAGGAAAGCATTCGTAAATGAACAAGAAACATGAAAAACTATAAAAGACTATATTAACTGTTGATTTTCATGCGTAAATGAAACATCAAAACATGTGTTGTTGTTTGCCTACACAAAGAAAGAAATATACAAATGATTAAAAATGATCATTTCCTTGAAATGAAACGTATTTAGGAACCATTTAGGAACTTATATAACTAATTTAGGAAAGCATTCGTAAATGAACAAGAAACAAGAAAAACTCTAAAAGACTATATTAACTGTTCATTTTCATGCGTAAATGAAGCATCAGAACATGTGCTTTTGTTTGCCTACACAAAGAAATAAAGATACAAATGATGAGAAATGATCATTTCCTTGAAATGAAACGTATATATGAACCATTTAGGAATATATATAACTAATTTAAGAAATCTATGCAACACACAATTTCATGCCCAAATCTTAAAATCGTATCCAAGGCAACCATCATCAGTCGAAAGCATAAAGTATAACCAAAATTTGCATAGCAAAATAACAAAGGAGCAAATTTTTGATAATCCACTCAACGTAGGAAAGACTTTTAAGGGTCTAAAAGCATCGAACTCATTTCCAAAAAGCTTAAAACCTTTACTAAAGTCCATCACCAGCAGTGGCATAAACTTTGTGCTTTAGTGTTCAATTCTCAATTCTCTCTTAATCGCAAATTACCATCAAGGTAGCTTTCTGATTTCCGATATGGGTTTTCTTCGATTAGCATTTTTTTATTGGGGTTTGTATTATTTCTACGTCTGCGTTGTTAAGCTTCGATCTTTGATTTACTTCCAAACCAGATATGGGATCAATTTCTTTGATCGGATATTGTTCGTGTTTGTGGGATCGGGCTTTAGTATATCGAATCGATTTTTTTGCTGTTTATTTTTCCAATTGATCATATATTTTTTTCTTCTGAAATTCAGATTCAAATCTTCGTTAAGACTCTCACCGGAAAGACAATCACCCTCGAGGTGGAAAGCTCTGACACAATCGACAACGTTAAAGCAAAGATCATGGATAAGGAGGGAATCCCACCGGATCAGCAGAGGCTTATCTTCGCCGGAAAGCAGCTGGAAGACGGGCAACGAACTCAGTAACGCCGTCACCGTTAGAATCAGCCTTCGTCATCATTTTCGTCAACTCACGGTAAGTCAACGGATATCCCATCTTAGCCATTGACCCAGCAAGTTCCGCAGCCGTGATATGACCGTTACCGTCACGATGGAACGGAAAACCTCCATGAGCTGCTCCTGGTTAATGAGAACCTCCTCGTTGAGATCCGGCAGAATCGCGACTACGAGCTTGTCAAATTCGACGGATCCGTTACCGTTACGGTCGATTTGATTGAGGAGGAGAGAGATCTGATCGCCGTGAGGTTTGATCCCGAGGGAACAGAGGAGAGCGGCGAGCTCGAGCTGTGTGAGGCTTCCGTCTCCGTCGAAGCGAGCGAAGATGTTGTCTTTGGTTTCGCAGACGAGGAAGAAGGAAGAGAGAATTTTGGAAAAAAAATTAATTTTTTAATTGGATGTGGGATGAATACTTCTTTAATTGGATTTGAGAATCTTATCATGGGTAAAATAGTCTTTTATCTCTTTAATGAATGCTAAAAATGAGGCTTTTTTATTAAGGTGCTAGTTTGATGAAAAAATTTTCAAAAAGTGCTATTTTGATCAATTTCTCAAAATAAAATACCGAAATACAATAGATATAAATTTCAATGGGCCGTAGAAACTTAATTGAACAAAATAGGTTGAAACCCCATACGCCACGTCTTTTTTGTATACGCAACCCATATCCCGAGGATGATGGTATTAAAAGTTTACTTTGACTAAAATCGCACATAGACACACCTATCAATATTTACGTTGTTGGCAGGGGCGAATCTAGTAAGAGAGGTATGGGTGCACTTGCCCCCATTAGGTTTTTAAAAAATTGTAATTTTGTTTAGTAAATTTGGAATAATCTAAGAAATTGAATACAAATTCCTTTTATTGCCCCTATAATGCTCCCAGTCAAATATATGGCTAGATTCACCCCTGGTTGTTGGTATATTTTATCAACCTGATAAGAACTCAATAGAAAAAATGTTTTTGTCTGGTGCTTGAGATTAAGATTTATGATTTATGATTTATGATTTTAGGTTTTATTTGATATTATCGACTAGAGATTAATATCCACGTTATTTAAAGGTTTTATTTAATAGAAACATATTATAGTCAATTTCTCGTTTGACCATTGTTCTGAAAGAAGAGAACTAAGAATTACTTTTATTTAAATTTTTTGTTGGTGTTTTTCCTGTATTGTTTCATATTTTAAAGATTTTTTGAGTTAGGTTAAATTTTTTTTTGTTTTTGTTAAAAGGTATTATATTGATATTGCGGATGGAAGTGTTACAAGATGATCAAAATATAAACATAAGAACAACAATAAAATTATGAGAAAGCACATAGAGCAGATTAATGAAAAACGTTTTTCGATAAGGATACTAAAAGGAAGCTTCAGAAGATGAATATGTAACCTGGAAGCCTCGACGAATCTTAAAAAATAGAGGAATCCACATTTACTCCAAGAAAGAACAGCGGCTATAGAATTACAATGTCGGAAACTATCACCCTCAACAGACCGAAGATCGACTTAGCCTAAACAACCCAATCAGTCCGACAAGAGATCAAATCCAGAATCCCACACAATCCTCCAAACCCAAATTTGAGCAAATCCATGACCACATCATAGAACCAAAACATGAGTCCACTAATCATTCTAACATCAATTCCTATTGGTTAAGAAAGAAAATTTTATCTAAAATTTGTTCCTGTATTTCAACAAACATTTTGACAAAACAAAATCTAAAATCTAGATTCTGAATTATCAAATCAAAACTAGCATTAAAATCATCTTAAATGAATAATTATATAAGGATCTAACCTTAAACATCATAATACAATCATTAATACATCATTATCTACCAAACTCTTAATCTAAAAAATAGACTACTCACTCATGTTTTGAAAGCAAGTAAATAACAAAGATCAGATAAAGACATGATTAATTAAAAATAAACGATAATAATGACAAAAAATATTTAATCAAGATTACTGAAAATATCAGAATGATAAATACTTTAAAACATTACAAAAAATAGTTTTTGTCCAAATCTAACAAGCCAAATTTAAAATTCAGAAAATAACACAAATAATTATATAATAATTTATGTTTACCCAAAATAAATTCAAAATAAAATTAAAACATTATGTTTAGATTTCTTATTTTTTATTTAGGGTTTAGTTTTGCTCCATTAAAAAGGATTTTTGTTCATTTTAAGACTAAATTTGTGTTATTAATGGCAATTTAAACTAGTGATGCTAAATTTGGAACAAAAATTTTAAAGGATGATATTTAGACAATCACCCTATTGAAATCTTTATGAACAAAGCAGAAAAGGGGTTTTATATCTTTTGGTCATAACCTAGAAAGAAAAACTAATTAGGTTAAAAGTATCTACAATTTGTTTAGAAACAAAAAGGTTTGGATTGTGTCAATCCGGTTTTAGGTATGGGCAAAATACTCGGAATCGAAAAATTGAACCGAAATCGAACCGAATTAGAAGGTACCGAAACGAACCAAATATTTATATATACCCGAACGGTTCCTCTTATAAAATATTACGGGTATCCGAACCGAACCAGAACCGAAACCCGCACGGGTACCCGAAATATACTAAACACAATTATATATCTAAAAATATTATGTATTAGTTTTGAATTAACTAAAATACTCAAAATTATAATTATAAATCGAATATATTAGTTATGTTTGGACCAAAATAACCAAAATACTCGAAATATTTTTCGCAAAATACACGCACAAAAGATTTAAAAACTCTAAACACAACCAAAAGACCTAGAAATGTCTAGAAACAAAGGTGAAACAAATAAAAAATAACACTGAAAATGATAAATGGAATATATATCTCAAAACATAACTCGATTAAACTCATTTTTATTTACTTTTGATCGTCTTGTTATTGTTTTTGTTTATTTATTTTTTAAACATTGATTTATGCTGATTGAAAAAAAAACCTAAATTTATCTTATGTGCTATAAAATTTAAATACTAAAGACTCTAGGATACTCAGTGATCTTAAATTTAATGAAGACAAAACTATAAATAGGATATATATCATTGATTACAGAATTGATGCGCAATATGTTTATGCGGCTATGAAAAAGGTATGATGGCGAGAACACATACCGCAAAGACTTTAAAATTTGTTAGAATAGCTCTCTCTTAAAAAAATTGGCCCTCTAGGTGATTAATCGGCTGTTTAGGCGCTAGGCAGCGATCCATCGTCCTAATTTGTGTCTAGGCAGAGAAGAAAATCGGTCAACAGATTTTTTCCCGACTTCAACGCTTTTTAAAAAAATCGGCGATTAATCATTGATTATTTTTATTTAATTTATATTAAAAATTAATATATAATTTTAAATATTGAGTTTTTATTAGATTTGATCTATTTCAATTTTATAATTATATGAAAATTAAATAAAATAATATTAATATATAATATATTAGTATTATTAATACATATTTCTCCACATTATAATGCATATCTAACATCATATATTAATTTTTAATATAAATTAAATACAATAATATTAAAAATTAATCACTGATTAATTGCTTATTTTTGGGTTAGGCGCTAGGTGAAACCCGATTGCCCGACTAGCGCCTAGCAATTTTTTGAACATTGGAATAGCTTAATATCATTATTCGTTATATTTAAAGCTGTATATGTTATTTAGTACCTTTAAATTTTATTAAAACTATGAGAGAATCTGCGCTTCGCGCGGATCTTGTTTTATTTTGTGTTATAAATAAATATGTTTTTATATTTTTAGTTCAACTATCAATTTTTCTTACGTTGTCTTTTATAATTTTTTTTGATGATCCTAGTAATCTCTTACATCCATTGTTTTTTTTTGAGTTTCTTCATCCAAATCATGATCTAGCGATAATTTTTAACTTTCTCAAATTATCATTTTCAAATTTTGTTTTCACATATCTTTCATTGATTCCATCTCCTTACCTTTGCCTAAACTTTTTTATATTTATTTGTTGCCATATATATTCTTTTTCTTTTCTCTTTTGTCATTTTTTCTCTCTATCAAACTTGATAGCTTGTTATCTTTTCGATTGTTTATTGAATGTTCTTTTGTATGTCGTGGTTTTTTAGTTTTTATTTTTTGCTCTTCGGTTGTTTAAAACTTTCTTAACATCTTTTATACATTTTTTCTCTTCACTTGCATTGAGATTAAACTATCTTTGTTAGTTTGAAAATGACCATTAAATCACACAAAAATATAATAAGAAGACGAACTTAAAATCTCGAATTATTTGATATTTATACGTTTATGATTTTAAAAAAAAAAAATTTGAATATCATTTATGTTATGCTTATGATTTAATGTTTTTAACATATTTAAATTCAAATTAAATAATTTATATATGAATTAATAGTTGGGACAAATGTTAATTTGTTATTTGTTGTCAAATGCTGAGATGTCAATCCCTGGAGAGCTCCCTTCAACTATTATGTATTATTAGATTAGATTATGTATCTAATATATTTAAATGTTAATTATGTATCTAATATATTTAAATTAAATAATTTATATATGCATTAATAGTTGGGACATATATTTAAATTCAACTATTGATCAAAGAATAAAAAAGAATGTTAGATACATAAATTAACTTCAAATATTTTTCTCATTTCATAAATAGATACGTTTTTATACATTTTATGAAATTATTCAAATTTATCAATGTCTCTATTGTAAATGAAATTAGTTAAAAATTTATGATATAAACTCAAAATATATTTGTTTTGTTAAAATGGTAAACTATATATCTTGGGAAATTCATTATATCATTAAACTAGATAATTTTTATATAGTTTAGATCGTCTTATCATTGTTTTTTATTTTATTTTTTAAACATTAATTTATGCAGATTGGAAAAACCTAAATTTATTTATGTTTTTCAACAAAATAAAATCATTAAATTATGAAACATAACATTTTCTTAAAAGAGAGAAAAACTGTAAAAATATTTTTTTTGTGAAACATAAGTCGTATATGTTAGTTTAAAAAATATGTACAGTAATTTTTTTTAAAATTCTTTAGTTTGATGGCCAAAGTACATAAAATTATAGAGTTACGAAAATTAAACCATCCATAGTTTTCATTAATTATAGTTATAAATATGAAAATATCACTGATATTATTTTGACTAAATTGTCAAGACTCAATTAATACTGTATAATATAATACTACTTTTCTGCATCTTTAAGGGCTAGCTAGCTAGGGTTTCGTTTGTTTGTTTCGATCAAAATTGAAAGTACTCCGATGTTTCCTACAGTTTCTAACTTTCTAGAATATATATATATATATATATATATATTTACGACTGAGTATAAGTTAACGACTTTGGTCGTCTTTTGACTTTTGGATCTCGACGTGCTTTGGATCATATCTTAATTTATACGATATCCAATTAAATAGTTCGTAGATTAAAACCTAGGCTAAATATTTTACCCCCCAAACGGTTAATTGGGAATGGGAGACACGTGTTAATTTCTGCAGAAAATTATACAACCTGCAGTAAATAATAATCAAGTAAGAGTAATTGGACCCATCATTAAATGATGTGCATGATAGAATGATATTATAACCATAGGTCTCGGTGTAATCCAGCTGATGTAATTGTCACGGAACATAAGCTAATAACGTTCAAGCTTATGCGGTAAATTGGGTAGAGACTTAATTAGAGTTTGACAAATTTAATAGGAGTATATTAGAAACGAAGTCGCGACAAAAATTTAAACCTATAGATTATAGTACATAATTTGTCGAATTATATCAACCAAAATACAAAATCCTAACAAAACAATTTGTAATAAAAACCAAGGGCCGACTATAAATTGAATGGTGTGAGAAATGAGAATACACATACAAAACGGTTAAGACGTTATGTGAACTGGCGGTCAAGATCTTCTTAAAACGATCGACATGTACGTATAAATTACAACGAAACTTCAGTTTCACGAGCAATCATATAAAAGTCCATGTTGTCAAAATCAATTAAGAAACATATATTGGTTTTTATTAAGGAAAATTTAGATATATATGTATTTGTCCAATCCAGCTTGATCTCTCTATTGATTTGAGATAGTTTTTAAGTCAAAATCATTAAACGGAAGTTATTTAATTATGATATTTTACCTTGATCGCCTAAAGCTAGTTGATACTTAATACATATAAATTATAACTAGAGATTTTAAATTCCGGGTTATACTTCGCAAAACCTATTAATTGTAGACTTGAAATTGTGATTGGAGACTTGGCAAACACTTTCTTCCGGAATCTAGTGAGCTGTTTCTTCTAGTCCACTTGCTAATGAAAATTTATTTTTGGCCTTACATGTTAAAAAGTTAACTTATTGTAAAATATTTGCATATTGTTACAGATATTATAAACTACTCAATTCGTTGGCACTGACGCGGTATGTTTACATTTTTCACTTACGTCTATCCATAAAACCTTAAAATGGGTTCATTGACATCAAAAGAACAAAGGAAAAAAAAATGGGTTCATAAATAAATAAAAAGGCGTGTCTCGTGAAAAAAGAGAGTGTGATTCGTCCTAGCCCTGGGCGTTCGGATGTCCATTCGGATTCGGTTCGGTTTATTCGGTTGTTCGGTTATTCGGGTGTAGAGGTTTAGGGTCCATTCAAATATTATTGATGTTCGGTTCGGGTTCGGTTCGGATGTGTTCGGATTCGGTTCGGTTTCCTAACTGTATGTAAAATCCGATTGTAACCGAAATATCAATGGATTCGGTTTCGGTTCGGTTTTTTCCAACCGAAGTACCTGAACATCCGAAGTAATACATAGCAAGTTCATCAAATCTGATAATAAAAAGAGAGTACTAATTCATGATTTCAAGTCCAAACAACCTCAAAGATCATAACCTAAAGAGATAGAACAAAAAAAGAGAAGGAAGATCCAAAACAAATGTAAACCAAGATCCAAACAATGAAACAAAATCTTTTCAAAAGAGATATAACATAAAAAAAAAGAATCAATATCCAAACTATGATAGAAAACAAAGTCTGTGACATAAAAGAAGGCTTAATCTTCAGAATAAGAGAGAACCAAGAGGCAAGAACCTTCATAATCAGACATGTGGATGTGATATCAAACAAGGGTTACAACAAAGCTTATTGAAAGCAAGACAGAATTAAGACAATTGAAACAATGTAAAAACGAATGACAAGGAAGAAAAATAAATACCTTGAAGCCGAGACAAAAGCAAAGTCATTTAGTCTTCATCATGAGTTAATCTTTCAAATTCTGCAAACAAAAAAAATAAAACAGATTATTAAACAAGTTAAACATCTACTAAGGAATTAAATTAGCATATAATACAAGATAAGAAAATGTACCTTGCTGAAGCTTATCTTCATACTCAACTTCATCAATTATTTGTTGATTTGTAAGCACCTTTGATTTAAATTGAATGTCTTGTTTCATCCATTGCTCTGTACACATAAGAACTTCAATCATATAGTGATTTAGACAACTCCTATATGGGTCAATGATTCTACCACTAGTGCTAAATGCATTCTCAGATGCAACAGAAGAGACTTGCATTGCAAGAACATCACGAGCAACCTCAGATAAAACTGGATACTTGCCACTGTTGAGTCTCCAAAACGAGAGTACATCGTACTCTATTCCAGGCATCAATATAGGATTCTCAACATTATCCTTCAGATATATATCCAACTCATCTCTTGTGTCTCGAACTCCTATCTGATGTAGCAACTCATCGTATTGACAATTAATATTTCTATAACCCAAGTCTGGTTCCACCACTTCCATTCTTTCTCCACCTTGATCTTGAGTACAATGAGTAGGCTGAGATGACTGACCTTGAGACTGACCTTGAGATTGATTTTGAGACTGACCTTGAGACTGGCTTTGAGACTGTTGGAACTGAGAATCTCTCATGTATCTGCCACTGTACTCTTCAAACAAACTTTTAAGAAGATCATTGACATTATTATACATGTACTTACTGTCTGGAGTATCTTTCCCATACAGCTCATCAAAACACATCTTAGCGTACTGATATATCATGGTTTTTACCCTATTTAGGCCATGATATAAGTCCTTTTATAGAGTCTTTTCTTGTGTTTTGGAGTCTTTTAGAGTCTTTCACAGGTTATAGCACGTCTGGAGCTTAATTGGAATTATTGGAGCTTTTCTGGAGCATTCTGGAGCGAGACTGAAGTCTGATGACTAAGAGCCCGATCTGAGCACCGAGCATCGATCGATACCCCCTGGTATCGATCGACACTCATCGAGATTTCATGGGCCGCGACTAATTATGAAGTCTTGGAGAATTGCAAAAGCACCCAGAAGACTTTGATAATTACAAGAAGACCCCAAATCGTGATTTAGGTTATAAATAGGATTTTACAGCCATTGTTTAGACCATGCTTTTATTTTTCTGTGTTTTGATTTTACTTTGGTTTTAGAGAGACAAGTCTGAATCTCCCTTCGTCCGAGATCAGATCTCTAAACCCTTCTTTCTATTCTATTGATGATTTATTCAAACATGTTGATTGTTTCATTCTCCATGTCTGAGTAGATCCACCTTAGGTTTAGGGTTTTCTCATAAGGTTTTCTTTGAATGCTAGGTTAAATATCTTTTAGGATTCACCATCTGAATTATAGTTCTTCGCTTAGGTTGTGTTCATAGCTTGTTCTAGATTAGCTACCTAGAATATAAATCTTAGGATAATTGATTAGGTACGAGAGTGCAATTAATTACCTGATAGAACCTAGGTGAGCAAATTGATTATTCGCAAAGAGATTTGGTTTAATTGATTTGTGAACATATCAAACCTGTTGTTAAAGCTGATTTAGACTTTAGGATTCGCAAAGAGATTTGGAATTCCTAGGATTTAGATTTAGATAGTTTTCGCAACGAGAGTTGGTTAGCTATATTTTAGTGATTTGAGTTCAAGAACTGCGCTAAATCTGAATCCTGTTAGTTAGTTAGTCTGCATTCACTGATTTCCTGAGAAAAACCCTGAGCCTATATTTCCCAATTGATTTACATCTCGTTTAATTTCTGCACTGTTTTTAATTACATCTATCTGGCTTAGCGTAATTCGACACTTCATAATTTATTGTGTGATCTCTGTGAGTCTTTGTGGTTCGACCCCTACACTTACTACAACAACTGCTTTAGTATCTTAGGGTATTAAATTGAGCATATCAATTTTGGCGCCGTTGTCGGGGACTCAATTTCGCCATTAGATTTTAGTTTAGAATTTCGACTAAGTTCGTCGGTATCGATCGATACTCACTAGTATCGGTCGATACTCCGGCGACTTCTTTTTTGGTATCGATCGACACCACTTGGTATCGATCGATACTCAACGTATTTTTCTGGTTACTTACGTGCTTTGCCTAGTGTTTTCCTTGCAGGTGTATGCCTGTTCGTGAAACCAGGAGCAACAAGAGCACTCAGCTAGTTGGACTATCACTGGAACAGCTAGCGCTTGTGGAACGCACAAACAGAAAGACCAAGCAAACATCAGGGATGAACAACCCAGTGGTTTTAAGAGCTGATGAAGCTGGAATTCTGAGAGACCAAGAGGGTCATGTGTGTAATGAGAGAGGGCAACGACTTGATGAAGCTGGAAACATCGTTGTCCCTGCTCCTGTTATTGAGATTGTTGTGCCAGCTGGGCGCGGCAACGTTGGCAATGCTGCAGGTGTTCGAGCTCAGACAATTGGTGAGTACAACAGGCCAGAGCAGTTTTTCGCCAATCGGTCAGCGATTCGTCCTCCTGCTTATGAGAGGAATGACTTCGAGCTGAAACCTGCTTACTACACTCTAGTAGGACAGCATCTCTTCCATGGTCTTCCTCATGAACATCCAATGGACCATGTAGAGAAATTCGAGGACTTGGTCACTAGCATCAAGAGCAATGGAGTGTCCTACGACTATCTCTTCTGCAAGCTCTTCCCCTACTCTCTGGGTGGAGAAGCTACTTACTGGCTGAGGCAGCTATCTCCTGGATCACTAACTAATTGGGAGGACACCAAGAGAGCCTTCCTGATTAACTTCTATGATGACGGGCGATCTGAAGATCTGAGAAATAAGATATCCACTTTTTCTCAAGGACCTACTGAGGCGTTCAAGGCTGCTTGGACAAGATTCAGATCGTATCAGAGAGATTGTCCACATCATGGATACTCTGATGTGCAGCTGCTGGGTATCTTCTTCAGAGGAGTAGATTGGAGATATCAGATGGGTCTGGACTCTTCGAGCAATGGTAATTTCAACACCAGATATCCTGAGGATGCTATTGTGTTGATTGAGAACTTTGCATCTAGTAGTAGCACCAAGAGCGCAGACTTCGAGCGCAAGAAGCTGGCTGGTAACATGGATGGGTCACAGATCGCTGAAGTGAAAGCTCAGCTGGATTCTATGCACAGTCTTCTGCTGGGAAGGACAACAAAGGCCGTCCACTTTGCTACTGAGAATGAGGTGGAAGATGTTAACTACATAGGTGGTTCTGGTTTTCAGGGTCAGCGATTCGGATACAACTCCAATCGAAACTTCACCAACAATGCTAAGCAAGGAGGGTACCAATCCCCACCACCCAAAGCTCCTGAGAGTAAGATTGAGGCTATGCTTGAACACCTGGTTCAAGGGCAGGAGAAGATGACAGCCACCTTCAATGGTAAGATGGACACCATGTACACCGATTTGAGTGGAAGGATCGAGGCACTAAATACGAGTCACAGGATGCTGGAAACTCAAGTAGCTCAGACTGCAGCAAATTCCAAGGGAAAATCGGTTCATGCACACGTCAATGCGATCTCCTCAAGTGCAGAGAATTACGAAGAGGATTCTGAAATCGCCAGAGCATCGATCGATACCCCCAGGTGTCGATCGATGCCGGTTACAATTCTGAAACGGGACACTTCCAAAACCCGTGTATCGATCGATACCCCACTGGTATCGGTCGATACCAAGGCAATTTCTGAGGAGACACATGATATTTCGACCAAGGAGCCTCAAGTAGCAGCAGCACGGTTCAGTATCGCCCAATTTTGGGAAGACTATGAAACGAAGTGTCAGGCAGCGATAGCTAAGGAACGAGCTGAGAAAAGAGCTCGCAAGCCCAAGAAGGAGAATCCTGTACCTAAACACCTCAGAGATCCCATCTCTCCAAAGCAGCTGCGTGGCTTTGAGAAGATGGTAAGAAGGATTTCCCCTGATTCAACCTTTGAAGAAGCCCTAGAGTGCCGTCCTCTGCTAAGTCACTTCAAGGGTTGCAGAGAAACTGAGGAAGAGATTAAGGCACTCTTCATTAAGGCTAGAGGTCCACCTCCACTGAGACAGTTGACCCCAAGGGAGGATCCAGGGAAATTTGTAGTTCCATGCTCTATCTCTGGAGTTGAGTTCAAAGAGTCTCTTGTCGACTCAGGGGCTAGTGTCAATGTCATCTCAAGGGCAATTGCAGAGCGGTTAGGAGCTGATATTCGATCACCAGAGGCATCTATCACATTCGCGAACAACTCCACCTCGCTTCCACACGGTACTATCCATGGTTTGCTGGTCAAAGTAGGAGACTGTCTAGTTCCTACTAATTTTCAGGTTGTAGAGATGGGTGCAATATCTCGTATGCCTATCCTTTTGGGACGACCGTTCATGGCTACTGCAGGCGCGATCATAGACACACCTAATAAGAGAATCTCTTTCTCTTACATTGACAGAGGGGTCTATTATGGTGTCATTCCCCCTAGGAGTGCTCCCACACATGTGTCTAGCATCGAGGTTGTCACAGGAGAGTCGCTA
The DNA here is from genome assembly GCA_030161315.1 of Eutrema japonicum. Taxonomy (NCBI): domain Eukaryota; kingdom Viridiplantae; phylum Streptophyta; class Magnoliopsida; order Brassicales; family Brassicaceae; genus Eutrema; species Eutrema japonicum. The sequence continues at coordinate 42,680,948 of BSQW01000006.1, forward strand.
GCGATTGATATTTTGGAAGAGCCTCCTGATGAGCCTACTGTCGCAGATGTTCCAGGTGAACCGCCCAGCACCCCCAAAGAAGTTGCCAAGAAAACTAAGGCAACAAAGAAGAAGGCCAAGAGCAACAAAGTTGAGAATCCCCATGTCACTTTGATACCTCAGAAGTGTAATGGAGATTCGATTGAGTACAAGGTCAAATGCAAAGGAGCCTTGAAGCCATTCTCTAAGGCAAGAGTCCTTCTTACTTCTGAGCTGAAAGAGAAAGGGCAGGAGTTTGTGGACAGCATGCTAAGCAGAACTTTGAAGCTAGTAATGTCAAGTGATGGAGCCTGTTTTGGTGCAAGCTCTCACTCTTATCCAGCCTGAAGGGCGTTACAGTCAAGCTATTGACGTTAAACGAGCGCTTGGTGGGAGGCAACCCACTTGTGAGTCTGTTTTTGATTCGTTTTTATTTTTATTTTCGTTTGTTTTGAGTCTGTGTCAGGATGAACAAGGAGCAACTCGAAATCGCCTAAGCATCGATCGATACCCCTATGGTATCGATCGACACCAATCGCGGATGAAAATTCACAAAGTCGATCTAAGCCTGGTATCGATCGATACCATGCTGTGTGTCGATCGACACTCGCTATTCCAGGAAGGTAATTTCTTTTTTCTCTTCATTCTATCCTTTTCTTTTGTTTCTTTTACCTACTCTAGGCTAGATAACACTGAGGACAGTGTTGTTCAAGTCTGGGGGAGGTGTCTGCTGACATTGTTTTCGTTTTTCTTAGAGTCAGTCGTTTTATCGAGTCAAAACTGTTTTATTGAGTCAAAATTTGTTGGAGATTATGATCTTGTGCTTGAACCTATTGATGTGATTTTGTTTTTGAGTGCACAGTGTTACAGGATCAGTTCTAGATCGACTAATGAAAAATCCAAAGGCTGACCAGTTGACTAGAAAACATCCATGTCTCCAGCAGAGTTCTTCTGAAGCCTGAGCCAAATTTTTGCACTTCATCAATGTGGTTAGTGTTCATAGAGCTTGATTCATCATTCATATCTGATAAAGGAACCCGTGTGTTTAGAATTATGGTATCTCTCTCCCCTGAAATAAGTTGATAGATTAAGAGCATAAAAGATTGAAATGATTTTCTTCTGAGTAGAGGGTTAGGAAAATTTCCAGCGATCCCATTATTCTACTTAAGAGGGGATGATCACACAAAGGATTGGAAGCGAGGCTAGGATTTTCCTATGATGCCATTATTCGCCTACATCCTTTGATACATAGAGAGGGAAGAACCGGGGATTTGGTGGCAAACACCATCAATACTCGCGTCTCCTACCTTGATATGTATATGCTAAGCTGAAAATAAAAAAAAATAATAAGGATATAATAAGAAATAAGTCTGGAGGAGAGAAATTGATACAAAAAAGTGTGAAAAATGGTGGTTCCTTTGTCAAGATATTGTCTGGTAAAGAGTCTAGAAGGTTCTTAAATATTAGCTGCAGAGATGAAACTGGCGATGAGGGCTTTACTTGAACAATGCTGTGGGATTTTGTGTGGAGTCTGGAAAAGCTGCAAATGTCTACGGAGAAGTACATGGTGGTTAGATCGAAAGCTGATCAGGTGACATTTGGGTACTTGGGAAAAGGGTCTTTTCGATGGTTCAGGAACAGGTGAGTCTCTACGTTTTCAAACCTCTTTTTCTGGTTTAGTCTTCTATTTGCTTGAGGGCAATCAAAAGGCTAAGTCTGGGGGAGTTGATATATCATGGTTTTTACCCTATTTAGGCTATGATATAAGTCCTTTTATAGAGTCTTTTCTTGTGTTTTGGAGTCTTTTAGAGTCTTTCACAGGTTATAGCACGTCTGGAGCTTAATTGGAATTATTGGAGCTTTTCTGGAGCATTCTGGAGCGAGACTGAAGTCTGATGACTAAGAGCCCGATCTGAGCACCGAGCATCGATCGATACCCCCTGGTATCGATCGACACTCATCGAGATTTCATGGGCCGCGACTAATTATGAAGTCTTGGAGAATTGCAAAAGCACCCAGAAGACTTTGATAATTACAAGAAGACCCCAAATCGTGATTTAGGTTATAAATAGGATTTTACAGCCATTGTTTAGACCATGCTTTTATTTTTCTGTGTTTTGATTTTACTTTGGTTTTAGAGAGACAAGTCTGAATCTCCCTTCGTCCGAGATCAGATCTCTAAACCCTTCTTTCTATTCTATTGATGATTTATTCAAACATGTTGATTGTTTCATTCTCCATGTCTGAGTAGATCCACCTTAGGTTTAGGGTTTTCTCATAAGGTTTTCTTTGAATGCTAGGTTAAATATCTTTTAGGATTCACCATCTGAATTATAGTTCTTCGCTTAGGTTGTGTTCATAGCTTGTTCTAGATTAGCTACCTAGAATATAAATCTTAGGATAATTGATTAGGTACGAGAGTGCAATTAATTACCTGATAGAACCTAGGTGAGCAAATTGATTATTCGCAAAGAGATTTGGTTTAATTGATTTGTGAACATATCAAACCTGTTGTTAAAGCTGATTTAGACTTTAGGATTCGCAAAGAGATTTGGAATTCCTAGGATTTAGATTTAGATAGTTTTCGCAACGAGAGTTGGTTAGCTATATTTTAGTGATTTGAGTTCAAGAACTGCGCTAAATCTGAATCCTGTTAGTTAGTTAGTCTGCATTCACTGATTTCCTGAGAAAAACCCTGAGCCTATATTTCCCAATTGATTTACATCTCGTTTAATTTCTGCACTGTTTTTAATTACATCTATCTGGCTTAGCGTAATTCGACACTTCATAATTTATTGTGTGATCTCTGTGAGTCTTTGTGGTTCGACCCCTACACTTACTACAACAACTGCTTTAGTATCTTAGGGTATTAAATTGAGCATATCACGTACCGCATCTTCTTCCTAGGATCAAACACAGTCGCCACTATCAACATCTTATTGATGTTCTTCATACCGTCACAATACTTATCAAGTTTACTCAACATTTCATCTGCCTTTACATTCAACTGAGGCTCTAAACTGTTACTCAGATCTTTCAAATTGGTGGCTATGGTCACTATCTGACCATAACACTTGTGTGAATTCAAAGAAGAAGAAGCTGAGACTACCAATGTTGCGTTATAGAAGATGATAAGGAACTTGGCTAACCTTTCAACTTTTGTCCAATCAGACCATTGTGGAGGCCCAATCCTTTTAGTTCCATTGTTAAACTCCAAGAAGTGGTCATTGTAGAGCTTGTCTTCTGTCTCCATCTTAGCAAATGCTGCCTTAAACTTAAGTGCCTTTGTTATCATCAAATAGGTTGAATTCCATCTAGTTTTTACATCCAATGGCAAACTTCCTCTTGTCATTTTAGCAGAATCAACCCTCTGTTCAAATGAATTTAACCTATTTGTGTTGGATCTAACATACAAGACACCATTACGGATGGCTTCTACACTCTCAGTTATGTCATCTAATCCTTCCTTCGCAATCAAGTTAATAATATGAGCACAACATCTCATATGCATAAAGTCGCCATCTAACACAAAGGAATCAGAAGATACTAAAGAGAAAGAAGTATGAAACTTCCTCAAAGCAGAACAATTGGCAGTTGCATTGTCCACAGTCACACAAAAAACCTTTTCTATTCCCCACTCAGCTAAGCAATCTAGAAGCACATTTGATATTGTCTGACCTTTGTGATCCGAGACGAATTTGAAGCCTATGATCAGCTTCTTTAATCGCCAATATGCATCAATATAATGTGCAGTGATGACCATATAACTAGCACCTGCGGATATGAAGATTGTACAAATGAGATTAGATATGAAAATGAACTTATTATGTATAAATAAGAACAATTACCTGTTGTAGAAGCCACCCAAATGTCAGTTGTAAGTGATACTTTTTGCTTATTAGTTAAAAATCATTCCTTCAAAGCTGCTTTCCTTTTTACGTACATTGAAACAATGTCTCTTGTTGCTGTCCTTCTTGAATGAGGCTTGTACATGTTTATCTTGCAGTCAAAACAAATAAAATAGAATCAAAACCCAAATAAATAGACAAATAAGAGTTTAATCAAAGAAACCAACCTTGTTGCAGAAGTTTTTCCAAGCAACACTTTCAATGAAAGCCAATGGCAACTCCCCTAGCACAAGCATCTCATTTGATGCTTCCCTAAAAACCTCCTTAGTCACTTTTGCATCCTTCAGACCTCCTTCTTCATTAATTATTGGTTGAATATTGGCTTCACCCTCTACCCATGCCTTGTATTGCTTGCAGATTAGAAGATGAGTTATAAGGTTTGAAGTCCCTGACTTTGGATTACATGAGTATTCATGCTTGCAGTAGTTGCAGATACACTTGTTACGATTCTGTGATCTTCTTGTGTAATGCGACCATACGTTGGACCTTGTTGGAAGGAACTTCTTTTTAGGCTGAGATGTTGCTCCACTTGCATCAGGATCTGAAGTTACTTTCCGTTTCCCTCGATCATCTTGTTGTTGATTGTCATTTTGATTGTTATTTTGGTTTGAAGGTGATTCATCCATCTGAAAACAATAAACAACAGAGGCATATTGAAAGCATTGCTAAGACCTCCAAGCAATGAACGTCATGCTCATAAAAAACAAATGATCTTGTGGATGAATAAAAACAAATCATATCGAAACAACAAAACCATAAAAAGAAGAAGAGATTTTCAGCAAAAGCGACTTAAGTGATATGAACGAAAAAGGCATATGATTTAGGAACCAAGCAAACCCCATGAATTACAAATTTAACAAACCCCAGTGAAGATCAAAATGCAATGTGGGTGATGAAAGTAAGCCTTTTTATATTCTCAAAGATGTAATTTTTGTTGGGCAGCAAAATTCAACAGAGTGTAGAAGATTTAATCTCATTTCAAAACCTACGCTTCCTAATAATCTATGTTGCATAAGAGAACTGAGCTTTACAAATGAAGGCGTAAGAGATGAATAAGTTACCTCTGGAAGCTAAACACGCACTAAACAATTTCATTGAAATCCAAGTGGCGTGAGAGACTCGACGAATGTAAACGCAAAATCCGAACATATACAATACGCAAATATCAAAATCGGAATCCCTAAAATTAGCTCGAACAAATCAATAGGTAAAGAGAGATGAAGCAACGAAGTCATACCTGAGATCGATTTCTAGAAATCTCAGAAGGAGGAGAAGGAAAGCTCGAAGAAGATACATGATCCAGATTGATTTGGGAAAGGAAAAGGGAAAATCGAATCAATCGATGAAGAAGCTAAATCGACAGTGTATATGAAGAAGCTAAATCGACAGACGACAGTAATCGACAGTTGGTTATAATCGATGGTTCGGTTATTGTTCGGTTATATGGTTTTAACCGAACCGAACCCACACCCGAAATAACCTGAGATCAAAACCCGATCGGTTATATCACTACAACCGAAGTAGTATATGGTTCGGTTTATTCGGTTCGGGTTCGGGTATGGACTTCGGTTATGGACATTAAGCCCACCCCTAATTCGTCCTATGAAAATGTATGTAGATGAATACCGCTAACATTAATACTCAGTTAATTAGAATGTAAAACTCACTCGAGAAATATTAGATGTGATAATCGACATTGGAGACGAGAAGATACTTTGAATGATATATGATAGGTATTAATTTATTCATTGCTAATTAGTTTGAAGTTGCAAACACACAAACTTAGCATAATATTAAAATGTGAATACACAATGTAATCGAACTCGATCTGAACGGGCCAGTCAATTTATCTTTACAATTTACCCGAACCGAACTCGATCTGAACGAACACTACAAGAATGCATTCGATTTCCGACGGGCATATCGGTCGGAAAACGGTCGGAAAACGTCTTTCCGGACGAATTTCCGACCAATTTGGCCCTTCGAAACTATCGCGTCGGAAATCAGAACTGGTCGGAAATTGGTCGGGAATTCTCCGACCAGTGCATTCCCGACCTAATACCGACACTAAATATCGTCGGGTAATACCCGACGATTTACCGACAAAAGTCTGATGCACCCATTCCCGACCAAATACCAACCAGACTAATTTTCGACCAAATTCCGACCATAATAGTACCCGACGATTTACCGACAATTGTTCGATGACCTCATTTCCGACCAAATTCCGACCTTTCTAAATTCTGACCAAATTCCGACCATAATAATACCCGACGATTTACCGACAAATGTCCGATGACCTCATTTCCGACCAAATTCTGACCTTTCTAATTTCCGACTACATTCCGACCAAATATATTATTTTGAAATTATTTTGAAAATAATGAATATTGATTAATTAATTTAATTGAAATTAAATTTATTCGAAAATGAAAATTTATATTAAACATTAAAATATTTGAAAATAAAATAATTTTGAAATAAGAGAAAGTGTTTTTAAAACATTAAACATTAACATTATTAAACATTTGCCCATCCGGATCCGGATCCTGTTCCCGGGTAATCCGGGAACTTCGCTCTCATCCAAGACGACATGATAACGATATCTAACCTCGCCTCCGAAAGCTCATCTTGCGTGGCACCTAACAAGCCAATTAGTTTGAAGTTGCAAACACATAATATTAGAATGTGAATACACAATGTAATAAACCAAACCGAAATCGATCTGAACTGAACGGACCAGTCTGTTTGAAGTTGCAAACACATAAACTTAACATAATATCCATTATTCGATAAGTTAACTTTTTTAACATACCGCATCATCATTTAATTTCAATTTCTCATGTCGACCTCGTAGAGAGATTGGCCACGTGAACTGTAATTTGTTGAATTATAAAATTGCTTAGTTATATAAGGCGTTATAACTTGTATAAGTAAGAAGATGGAATGATGACAAAAAAAAAAAGTAAGAAGATGGAATTGAACCAAAATGAATCAACGGAAATTTTCACCTAAATTGGATAATTTTCCAAACCAAATGAATTTCGAATTAAAACCATAATACTATTAGGTAGGTTTGGGCATTCAGATATCGGTTCGGGTTTGATTCGGTTCTTTCGGGTTTCGGGTAATTCGGTATTAGAGGTTTAGGATCCGTTCGTGTATTTTCTTTTTTTTTATCGGATTCGGTTCGGTTTTGCCCGGGTTCGGGTTGATTTTGGGTACCCAAAATTTATCTCAAATACTTGATAAAAACTAAATAAATGGTTTAATTTAAATAAAATTTGGTTAAATTTTGCAAAAATTGTTTAATTTTGACAAATATAATTAAAGATTTTTGGATATTTCGAATATTTTAGTTATTTTGGTCTAAATATAATTAATATATTCGTTTTATAATTATAATTATGGGTATTTGGTTATTTCAAGTCTAAATATACATAATATTATATATATATATATATATATATAATTATATTTCATATATTTTGGATACCTATTCGAGTTTCGGTTTGGTCTGGTTCGGATATCTACAATATTTTATAAGAGGAACCATTAGGGTATTTATGAAAATTCGGTTCGGTACCTACTAATTCGGTTCGGTTCCGGTTCAGTTTTCCGATTCCTGATATTTTGCCCATGCCTAATACTAAGGGACCGCCAATTAAACCCAAAATTATTGACAAGTTTAATGAAAATATATCAAATATACTGAGATACATTTTTAGAGGAATAACAATAGAGTATTTATTGGAGATATTTTGGGGAGCAAGACGTATATCTTACAAATTAAATGTTGTGGGCCATAAGAGCCCGGTTATGAAGTAAAGCCTGTAAACCTAACCGAATAATATTCTCATAGATATTTTATTGTGATAAGGATGAAGATTTACGTTATTTAGTGGTATCAATATGTCAATATTAAACATTATATATATGCGTATTATGATATTGTATCAAATGAACAACTCAATAATAATATGATTTTATGATATTATATCAAATGAACAACTCAATAATAATATATCATAATCTATAGAGCACGTGATTCTTGTGGATTGAAGTTAAGGCTTCTGCCATAGAAACCTTGTGATTCCGAGATGATCATGGTGACGATATCCATCAGAGAAGACGACGAGGGAGAATCTGGAGACGATCTGGATGATGACAACTTGAAGCAAAGGAGTTTGTCTCCACGTCAAGTTTTTAATAAGTTAATGGGTTTTTGGTTTTTTTTCTTGGTTTGGTTTGGTTTTGTTTTGAGTTAAAGTTTTGGTTTAAATCTTTATTTATGGTTTGTTTAGCATACGGATCATTGACGGATATTTGAGGAATTATTAAGTTAAAGGGGTTTTGGGGTTTTCACAATTTGGTTATTATTTTTAATTTTTCAGATCTATTCTTAACTTTAAAATTTCCCATGGTTTATATGTTTTAATTTCTTATATTCGGAGGAGTTGGTTATGGTTTTAAGGATTTTTATTTGGAACGCTTATGTTTTTATGTCATTTTTAGTCTGATTTATGGACTGTTCGAGACAAGGACAATTATTTGTGGAGTTACATGAGTTTATATCTACATTATGTTATTATTCCCTTTTTCAAGACCGAATATGAGTTAAAGTTTCATCCCTATTTTCAAGATTGAAGTTTATACCCGAAGGAGTCAGTTTGACATGTTTTGTCCGTCCTCGACAAGTGTCCACGACAAAGTTATTTAGCTTTGTGATTGCGGATTTTGTGTTTCACGTTCCACTTTTGTCGTGCGGGGGAGTATTGGAGATATCTTGGGGAGCAAGACGTGTATTTTGCAAATCAAGTGTTGTTGGCCATAAGAGTCTGATTATGAAGTGAATCCTGTGAATCCAACCGAAAAATATTCTCATAGATATCATATTGTGATAAAGATTATGAAGATTTACATTATTTAGTGTTATCAATTTGTACATGTTAAACACTATATATATGCGTCTTATAATATTGTATCAAATGAACAACTCAATAATAATATATCATATTCTATAAGATTTGACAATATTATTGAAAATATGATTGTTCTCGTAAAAAAAAAAAATCATATAGCTAGTTATCCATATTTTTGTAACATTAAAATATGTATCGATATTATTATAATACTATGATTTAATCCGCGCTACAGCGCGGGGCAAAGTTTTTTATTTTGAATTAAGTGATATTTTTTTTAAGTTTTTTCAATTTGTTATAAACGTTACATGATTAAAGTATATTGCGTTTTTTGCAGAATGAAAATATGATTTGGGCAGTTATAGATTTTATTAGTTTTATATTAATTGAAAATAATTTTTTTATTAATTTATTATGTGAATTTGATTATTTTAAGCTATAACTTGTGAAAGTGAAATGTTGTTAAAATATATCTACATTAATTTTATATAAATGTGTTATTTATTTTAAATTAGAAGTTATGAAAATGAAATGTTGTTCCAATTTTATTAACATCTCTAAAGATGGTAGTGAGACCTTAGAGATCAAATGTTCATTATTTTTTCTTAAAAATTCACCAAATGTCTCTAATGTACTTTATATTAGCTTTGCGCATACCTTTTTATATAATATATATATTAATTTTACCGTGCAAAATAAGAGATAAGAGAAAAAAAAATATTATCGATAATTAAAAAAAATAGTTCCCATAAAATTTGAGATGACAGAAGTGCTGCGTTATGATGGAGATGTAATGCTTTGTTTTTTTTTTTTTTATGTTTTTTTAGCATTTGTGCTATGGTCTTTAGATTTGTGTTTTTGCCCGTTTATTGAGCCCATGTAGATGTTTCAGGCCTTATGGCATATCTTTCCTTTGCTCTTTTGAGCTTTTAATAGTAATCTATTCAGCAAAAAAAAAATTGGGAAAGCGAAGTGCCCAGAGAAAATATATTTGTTTTCCAAATCCTATAGCTTTATAAGTAGGTTTCTAAATCTATTAAATTTCGATTACATATTTCTTTGATTATCAATATTATTTTACTTATTGAAAATGAAATGGGTATTTTTTTTTCCGGAACCGGATCCTATCAATTAGGGGCTCATATTCGATGAAATAGTCTTTACATTGAACATTTCTAAACATCAACTTAATAATATTATATTCAAAACAAAGTTCATTTAATCCGCGCTAGCTATATACGCGAGATAATTTTTTCTTAAAAATTGTTTTAAAATTTAAGAAAAAAATAAATTTATCTGAATTTTATAATATGTGTAACTAAATATTATATATAGAATTGTCAAACCGGACTAACATATCTACTTAACCCGTTTTGCAATGAACTAAAATATTATTCAGACTAACCCGCAAAAACATATAATCTTTAAAACATAACTCTAATAAGCACCGTTTAATGATTATGGGTTTTGTGGTCAATTTACAAACTCTTAAAAAATCAATTTTCTCGTGTGTAACTCTTATAAAATACGTCAAAAAACTCTTTATAAAATTAGTAAAATATTTTTCAAACTTTTGTTTTGATATAAATTCAAATAAAATATAATAATCACAGTGAAAAATATTGTAAGATCTCGAATATTTTTTTTTTGAATTTGTATGGATTGGTTATTATTTAATAATATCATAATAATTAAGAAACTAAATAGTAACTAACTTCTTTAATGATAAATATTTTTCATATCCTCATCAATAATTTTAAAATATAATTATATCATTTCCTATTTCAATTATCTTTTCTTATTTGTAATAACATAATATATAATAACTTACAAAACAAAGTTCATTTTAATAGTTTTTTTTTTTTGTGGAAGCCTCCTTAGTCCAGTGGTTGATCAAAAAGTTCATTAATGATTCTACACCAGGAAGTCTAGGTTTTGATTCCCAAATAATGCAATTTCTACGGATTAATGGAGGCAAGCTTACAAGAAATCTTCAGCAGCGTGGTGCAAGCAGAGCCGTTCATCATGGTCGTAGATCCTTGTGGAACGAAGATAATTGTCCATAGTTGAATTGTCTTGTAATAATTTTCATAATTTCTTCGTAAGTGTTAAAAAAACTTATAATAATATTATAGAGATGTTTAATTTTTTTGTCATAAAATATTTGATACTCTATTGTAAATCAGCGAAAACGTTCTATTCCTTATAATTGTTTTTTGTAGTGCTTGAAATACTTTAGTTTCGATGTAGTTGTTTTCGTATAGAAAATATTATTTCGATTATTTTCAAATTGTTTGGTCGCTCTATTGTTGATTTTGTTGAGTCCAAATAGTATATTTGTGTAGGAAGTATGGTTACACCAATTTAAACAAATAAATTTTCTTTGACAAAAAAAAGTATGGTCACACCAAAAAATTATGAAAAAGGGTTATCTGATGTTTTGCAACCAATCAAATATTATTGTTAGTAGCACTCATCTCTTAATTGAGTTTCGGTCACCAAGTTTGCTTCCAAATTCTTTAAACTTTGTGATGTCTTCATGTTTTCTTCAAGTGACACGACTTCCACGTTCTCCACTTCTTTTTCCTCATAGGAAGTTGTTGCACTTTCTTGAAAAGAATTCCATGTGATTGAAAAACTTTTGTGCACCATTTGTATCTCTATAATCTTCTTCCCCATAGGATCCAAGATTATGCATCGCTTGTTCACAAATAAGACGCACTATCCATTAGATATGATTTGTGGAACACTTAGCAGATTCTTCTACAATCCCGGAACCAAAAATACATCTGTTATTCCTAGTTTTCATGTGCTTATCAAGACAGTAACGTCTCCTTTCCCAGCCGTCATTATGACTTCTCCGTTTCCAACTTTTATTGGAACATTGATGCTTCTATCAAGTCTTGTGAAGTGTTTTTCTTCTTTCTTCATGTGATTAGTGCAGCCACTATCCACCAACCATTCATCTTCTTTTATGGTTTTCGGTGATTCTTCACTTGCACTAAAAAGCATGTGAACTCCAACATCTTCATCTTCAAGACAATCTCTGCTCGTTCGTACTTCTTCGAACGACACTCTCTCGATAAATATACAACTTCTCCAAAGTTGTAACATTCTTTTTTGTTCCTTGAACCTTTTTGCCAATCAGCCGTGCTTTGTTTCTTCCAATAGTCGGCTTCCATGTGGTTGTTTTTCTTACAAACGCCACACCACTTTTTGCTATCTTCTGTTTTAAAAACAGAACTCCCTCCTCTTGGTCGGACATTGAATGCAGATTCATACGTGTTCTCGTTCCATGAAGAGACACAGTTTTCATGTGCATGAAGAGTTCCTATTAACTCTGTCATGGACAGTGTGGTCAAATCCTTTGTTTGTTCCATCACCGCCACTATACTATCGAATCTTGTCGGGAGAGAGATGAGAATTTTCTGGACAATTTGGTAGTCTGTCTTCTCCTCACCATGAAGGCATGAACCATTAATTGATTTCCCAAACCAATTAATTTTTGTGTGAAAACCTTGATGTTATCACTTTCGTTCATCTTCAAGTTTTCGTACTCTCTTCTCAACGATTGAAGCTTTATCAATCGTACTTGTGGAGTTCCTTGAAATTCAGATTGCAACGCATCCCAAGCACCCTTCGAAGTAACTGCTAACACACCGGCATTTACCCGGCGTGTGGATTTTACCCTTTACAAGGCCGCAAGTGTACAACACACGCAGTAGTATTTAGGGATCGAATCCACGGGGAGACGTTGTTCAATTTCTAACGAGTTCTAACTTATGTCTAGATGTGAAATATATTTTTATCTTTTTGTCCTTGAAACCAAGCTGCAGCATTAAAGATGGAAAGAAGATAATGGAAGATTTAAAGTCCATGTATAAGATTTCAACATCGTTCCACTCAGTTGAAGTTTGCTACTAATATTATACTCCCTCTGTTTTACAAAGGGTGTCAATGTCATTTTGACATATTTCACACATATTAAGAAAATTATTAAAAGTTTTATATTACCATTTATTAATACTAGGTGAGTCCCCGCGCTAACGCGCATATATTTTTATTTACAAGTTTTTGGTGCTTTTTTTTTTAAAGATGTATTTTTAGCTTATTTAGTTTAGCACATATTATTTTTTCTCTCTAAATTTGTTTAGTTGTTGTGGAAATGATTGTGTAATATTTAATTAAGTGGTAAGCATACATTGGGTTATCAGTCTCATGTCGTAATGAAGAATATGAAAGACTCAGTCGCATTTAGAGTTTTTGAACATCTAAGAGCACGAAATATCAGTCGTTCTCGTTTTATTTTTCAAGTTTTCTCCGACGTTGCATTCGATGATGCCTCCACTACTTGTGCTCCCATCGTCGCCATGTCCAGTCACGAACCGGTAAAATTTCCGCTGGTAAGCATACATTGGGTTATCAGTCTCATGTTATAATGAAGAATATGAAAGTCTCGGTCGCATTAAGGGTTTTTGAACATTTAAGAGCACGGAATATCAGTCGTTCTCTTTTTATTTCCCAAATTTTATCCGACGTTGCATTCAGTGACGCCATCACTACTTGTGCTCCCATCGTCGCCTTGTCCAGTCGCGATCCGGTAAAATTTCCGCTCTCCTAGTATGTATAAAATGTTGTTCTATCAATTTGAGAATCTAAATAGGTCTTACAAAGATTCGTGTTGAAGGCTGTCTCTTTCACAATGTAGAGAGATGAAATAAAAATGTATTCATATGATGCTGAGTCGTTTTGGCTTGCATGCCATTTTTATTCATAGATAGATTCTAAAAACGACACGATTGTCTAAGAGTCGCCGTTAATCGGATTGATTCGTCTCTGCAATTAAGCACCGCCTCCTCGAGCTTCGAAGTCGCTCCCTCTCAGTCCATCGATAGTCGATCGATGCGGCGTTCTCGTTTTATTTCCCAAGTTTTCTCCGACGTTGCATTCGGTGACGCCTCCACTACTTGTGCTCCCATCGTCGCCATGTCCAGTCACGATTTACCACTCTCCATTCTCTTTCTCTCTCTCTCTCTCTCCCTCTCTCTCTCTCTCTCTCCTCGTGGCCGATCTCTCTCTCCCCCTCTTGTCGGCTCTCTCTTTTTCTCCCTTCCTCGCGTTGGCTCTCTCCCTCTCCCTCTCGTCAGACCTCTTTCCCTCTCCCTCACGCCGGTTCTATGTCCCTTTCACTCTCGCCGGAACACACACACTCTCTCTCTCTCTCTCTCTCTCTCTCTCTCTCTCTCTCTCTCTCTCTCTCTCTCTCTCTCTCTCTCTCTCTCTCTCTCTCTTTGTCGCCGTTCTGTCCCTCTCACGTTCGTTGAATTCGTTCAAAGAGGGTTTCGAAATCGGAATGTCGTAGAATTAACTTGAGCAGACAAGGGGAAAACTGGATCAGTCGGGGTAGAATTGTCCATGAGCTAGTCTTCAATCTCCGACAATACTTTAGCGTCACTTCTTCTTGATTGTTGTTGTTGTTGCTGGTTCGTCGGAGGATTAGGAGTCTCAGACGGCACTGCACTTCTCTGCGCATTACCAGAATACAATTTTCTATCGTAAAATTCATTGAGTGGATATTTATATTTGTTTTCTTTATATGTATTAAATGTTATAAGTTAATTTTATCTTTTCGTTTTTCGTATATACATTTTAGATATATGAATATCATGAATTTAGACTTGTTTTAGTTATTTGTTTTTACTTTAAAATACAATGAATTTGGCAAGAATTGTGTTAAAAGCGTAAATAAGTTAGAAGGTGTGACAATGAATTTGGCAAAAAAATATTTCAAGTAAGTTGAAAAAGTTTTTATATATTTTTAAATTAGATAGAAGGTGGTACAATAGAAGTTGAAATTTTTTTAAAATTTTTAATGTTTTTTTAATTTTGAATTTATTGAAAAAAAATAAAAACAAAAAAATAATATTTTGATCAATAAGAAGGGACAAGTGTAACCCTGGAAAGACCATTCACAAGGTAGATTTTCGTTGCCGTCTTCATATAAATGCGTATAAAGTTGAATTTTCAATTTTGTGGAGCAAAACAAAGACAGCACTCACATCACAATTCTATTTTTTTGGGTCACTTTATGGGTCGGATAAACAGAGTTTCAATTATTTTGCCGAGTTCATACTAATAGGTTTTTAAGTTTTTGGTATTTTTTCTTAATTTCTTTGTTTCGTGATTTTTAATTAGTTTTCACATTGCTTCTTGTACAAATGTAATTTCAGCATGCGACTGCATACATACTACTGCTACATAGTTTTCACACTCGCCTTTTTAAAAAAAATTGGGAGTTCCCAATTGAAATTTACCAATCTCCATGTAAATATAAATACTATATCCACAATAACTAACTAGTTGGAGGATTCGAACTTCATCTACACTCACAAAGCAAACCACCAATCACAAGGCAATTTTTAGTAGTGAGTGATATATATAATTAAATGTTAACAATAAATAAACAAAATTATCCTTATACATATGCGTATGTATATTTAAGTATACTCTACATCATAATAAGTGTCATTAAAAAAAATTGATATGAAATATCGTTTTTTTTTTAACGCAGTAGTTTAACTCAAATACGATTTTGTCTTTATTAGTCCAGCTTTTTAGTTAGAGAGAAATATATAGTTTACAAAAAAAAAGTTATGGAGAAATATATAAATAATTGCAATAATAGACTTCAATAATATAAAAATTAGGTGAGCATTCTAAGACCTTTTTAAACAGGGTTTGGCCTAATGCAATTACGTTTTACCTCTTACTTTTTTTGTAGGCAACTTTAACTTCCGATCAAATGAGTTTGTTAAGCTCCGATAATTTCATTGAATTTCGACAAAATCCATTATTTGAATTTTCACCTTCTTCCATAGTCGACACAACAAAATACTATAATCCTTCGACGACGGCATACATTTCAAATACGGGATTACTCTGCTCGAATTTGGAAACGGCGTATGAAATCAAGAAGGATTCGGCGATGGAAAGCCATGGATATGACTTTATAAATTCACCCTAATATATAAAGTCTTTCTTGACAAATGATCTTGTATTAATAAAAATTATAATATAAAATTTAACGTTTTCTTATTTATTTAAAAAATTCTAAAACGACATCATATTTAAAACAATGATATATACTTTATCTTTACATGTATGATGAATTTAATGAATAGCCTTGGTTGACCATTTATTTAAATATCCAGCTGTGGATACAATTAAATTAAGTAACTATGAAAGAGAAAAATAAATTAAACCAAAAATATCCACCAAAAAAATTAAGTATCTTTACATCTAAGCCACCATTTTTTTTTTAAACCAAAATATTTTGAGTCCAGGTTCATAATCTTTTTGAATCTGGAAGCAAAACACGACTAATTAGTTTTTTTTTTGTCACCAATGTTCGAATTATGAACCTTGAAAAATCTACTCTTTGGATGGCTAACAAATATGCCGTTTAAGCCGTTTAATACAATAATACTGGTCGGCGACGATAATACGGGTGAGCGACAATAATACTGATGGGGAAGATAAAATACTGGCGGACGACGATAACATCGGTTAGTGGGTTCTTGAGTACGAATAATTTTAATTGAATTTCTATAATTTTATGAGTTAGTGGCTATTTTTTACTATTGTATTAATTATATATAGTTTTATTTGCCACAAATCATATTAGTCATAGAACCGTCGCAATAAATATTTTTATTGTACACTTGCAACAGTTTTTCAATAAAATCCATATAAAATCGTTATAAAAATGTGTGACAATATTTTTTGCTTCACAATTAACATTTATTTTTAAAAATATTTTTTAGCTTAATATTTTGCTCCCGATGAAAATCGTTTCTGGATCAGTCACTGGATTCGAACATGTCCTGTTATAGAATCATAAAAACATAGAAGATTGTTTGCACCTTCTGTTTTATCAAATTTATTTCGTTTAATTTTTAAAAAAAATTATTCACAAATTCATTAGCTTCTTTTTCCGTTTCCACTCATGTAAATATCCGAGTAATACATCTAACATTTTAAACAAATAGATATAATAATACTAATAAGATAATTCTTTAAAATGACATAATTTTAAGTTTTTTTCCAAACATAGCATTATTAATTTAAATTATCAATAATACCACACATTTAATATTAAAATGATTCAAAATTCTTTTAATTTCATTTATAATACATTTAGAATAAACAAATATTTTCACACAATAATTTGTATTATTTTTTAAAAAAATTCATCTTAATGCGATAGGTTTAGAACAAACACTAATTTTTGTGCTATTTAGAGATATTTCTTTAATATAATAATTAGAATAAGATAAACTCAATTGCCACGTCAAAAATAAATAAACAATTGTCACGTAAACATCGATGTCGAAGCGTAGAGGCGTGTACGGTCAGGATTCAACCACATAAACTCTCTCCGGATATAGAAAGCGACGATCTCGGACAAGACATTGGCAACGAATACCAATCAAGCTTTCTTTATGTTTAGGTCCCACTTGAAAAAGCAATATTTTATCGTTTAGCTCGTAAGTGGTCCCCACTTCAGTTGCAACGTGTCGTTATCTGATTACTTGGACTATTATATTATTACGATCTCTTCCATCGTGACCTTTGAAACGTGTCGACGTGAAAAAGAAGATTACAACAAGATCTCGTTCTTTCCATATGAACTTTGGATATTGCCAAAGTTGATATGAACACCTTAAAAGTTTATTAATCACAAGATATATATTTATATTACAAGAGTTTAGATTAACTATTCTACGGAATAAGGAAATATAAGATATTTAGAAGATATCTTAACATAATATCGAAGATATTTTAATACATCTCTTAAATTGGAGTGTGGAGATCACAAACGTCCAACTTGCGAAGTAAATATGTGAATTGTTGTCGTCCCAATGCTTTGGTGAGAAGGTCAGCAAGTTGCTCTGTTGTGCTAACATGTGAAGTGGCTATAGTTCCCGAAACAATCTCATCGCATATAAAATGACAATCATTTTCAATATATTTGATGCATTCATGAAAGACTGGATTTGCTGCGATATGAAGAGCTGACTTGCTATCACAGATGAGCTTCATCAGATTCGTATGAGAAATCCCAAAATAATGAAGAAGTTCCTTGATCCACAAGAGTTCTTGAGTTGCCAAAGCCATGAATCGATATTCTGCCTCTGCATAGGAACGAACTACTTTGTCTTGTTTCTTTGTCTTCCATGAAACCGGTGAATCACCAAGATGTATAACGTAGCTACTAAAAGAACGACTAGTGAGAGGACAAGAGGCCCAATCAGAGTAACAATAAGCAGTTACGCGAAGATCACAGCTTGAGGATAGTAAGATGCCCTGACCCAGACATCCCTTAAGGTAGCGAACAATACGTATAGCCGCGTCCCAATACACTTGTCTTGGAGCTTGCATAAACTGAGCGAGAATATGGATCGCGTAGCTGAGTTGTGGGCGTGTTAACGCAAGATAAACCAACCGACCAATGAGTCTTCTATACTTGGAAGCAAGATGATGATTTTGCTCAATTGGTGTATCAACTGGACGTGCACCCGTAAGACCACATTCGGAGATTATGTCAAGGCAATATTTGCGTTGTGAGAGATAGATGCCATCCGGACAACAAGCGACTTCAAGTCCCAAAAAATATTTTAAGGGGCTCAAATCCTTCATCCGGAAACAGGTATGAAGATAATCCTTAAAATGCGAGATCACAGCGGAATCGTTACCAAGAATAACCAAATCATCGACATATACCAGGATATATATGTAAAACTGTGGAGCCACGAACGCGAGTAAAAAGCGAGTAATCCTTACGACATTGAATGAAACCGTAGCCGAGTAATGCTTTAGAAAGCTTCGAAAACCAGCAACGTGGCGCTTGTTTGAGACCGTATAATGACTTATGAAGTTTGCAAACAAGAGATGAATCAGACAGTTGAAAACACGGCGGTGGTTTCATGTAAATTTCTTCATCTAAGTCACCGTGGAGGAATGCATTGTGGACATCCATTTGGTGAATCTCCCAGTTCTTAGCCGATGCTACTCCAAGTAAAATTTGAATGGTATTCATCTTGACCACGGGAGCAAAAGTTTCATCGTAGTCTATTATTTCTTCTTGAAAATTTCCCATAATAACCAAACGAGCTTTATATCGTTCAATGGATCCATCCGCGTTATACTTGATGCGAAAAACCCATTTGAAAGCAAGGGCTTTTTTTCCCGGAGGGAGCTTAGCCAAAGACCACGTTT
Organism: Eutrema japonicum; assembly: GCA_030161315.1. Classification (NCBI taxonomy): domain Eukaryota; kingdom Viridiplantae; phylum Streptophyta; class Magnoliopsida; order Brassicales; family Brassicaceae; genus Eutrema; species Eutrema japonicum. Next base: position 42,700,074 of record BSQW01000006.1, read on the forward strand.
CGTTTTCGTCAAGAGCATCGATCTCAAAACCCATTGCCTTTCGCCATACTTCAAATTGGACAGCGTCTTTAAAGTGAACAGGTTCCATGTTAAGCGTTATATCGGCCAGGAAAGTTGTATAACTGCCAGAGAAACGTTCACAATTGACATAATTAGCGATATGATAAGAACACGTACTAGAAGATACCAAATTGGAGTTGATGTCGAGAACAAGGTTTATTTCGCAACTGGCCGAGTAGGTGACGTATGGATGAAGCCGTGTGGAGTGTTTCTTTTCTCTCATGCCATGACCCAATTCTTCAACTATAGGAGCAGCTAGAGAGGAATGGTAAAAGAATCTGATGGTTCTGGAGGAGAAAAATCAACCACGAGAGTAAAAGAATCTGATGGTTCCTCGGAATGTGAAAGAAAATCCTCAAGAACGAGAGGTTGCGGTGGGGATGGAGTAGAGACATTGACGTTTTCCGACACATTGGAATTATAAGGGAAAGAGGTCTCTTGAAAAATGACATCGCGAGATACGAAAATAAAGCCCGTGTCAAGATTAAGAACCTTCCAACCCTTTTGACCTTGGGGATATCCGAGAAAAACGCAACGCTTGCTTCGTGCATCAAATTTATATGTTCTTGTTACTTGGCGTTTTGCATAACAAAGGCTCCCAAATATGCGAAGACTAGAGTAATGTGGAGACACATCATAGAGGATCTCATAAGGAGATTTGCCATTGAGAAGAGGAGTAGGCGTGCGATTGATGAGGTATGCAGCGGTGAGAATGCTTTCACCCCAAAACTTTGTAGGTAAATTGCTTTGAAAGAGAAGAACTCTGGCCATATTCAGGATGTGCCGATGTTTACGTTCGGCTCTACCGTTTTGTTGTGGTGTCCCAACACAAGAGGTTTGGTGGAGGATGCCGTTAGCAGCAAAATAAGATTTTATGCAGGTGAACTCGGTGCCGTTGTCACTGCGAACGGTGTGAACTTTCTTTCCAAACTGACGTTCCGTCATTGCAAAGAAATTCTTGAGAACTGAAGACACTTCACTCTTTGCAAGTAACAAGTGAGTCCATACAGCCCGTGAATGGTCGTCAACGATGGTAAAAAAATAATATGCACCACACGATGAAGGAATGCTATAAGGTCCCCACACGTCGCAATGAATTAGAGAAAAACACTCAGTTGCTTTATTATTACTATTGGTGAAAGAATCGCGAGTTTGTTTTGTCCGAATGCAAACATCACAAAGCTCTGTTAAATCAAACTTCTTAACATCAAAACCGTCTAAATTAGATAAGAACATAGATAGAACTTTCTTGATGGGATGTCCCAAACGTTGATGCCAAAAAACCGCATATGCCATTGACGAATTCTTGTGTGCTTTTGCTTGAACAACCACGCGAAAGTGGTAAACCCCATTCTCGACTTCACCTACTCCAATCGGCATCTTCGAAGAACGGTCATGTATAACGCAAAATTTGTCAGTGAATAGAGCAAAGCATGAATGTTCTCTTAGGAGACGAGCTAATGATATAAGTGTGCAAAATAAATCCGGCACATAAAACACATGAGTAAGAATCATATCGCCGCTGAGATGAAGTGATACTTCTTTGGTGGCAAAGGAGTGTTTTCCATTTGGTAAAACAACAATGCAACGAGAGATATCATTAAGATTAGTGAGGAGGTCTGCATCTCCCGAGTCTAAGAGAAAGTCGACATTACCAGAGAGTTTTTCGGACGAAGATGAACTTTCGAGTTTGAGTAAGTTCACTATCGCGAACAAAGTTTCTTTGCTGACACCAGGTAGATTCGGGAACTCTGGAGCTGAACTCGGAGTAGCCTGAGCATTATTAGCACGAGGCGGAGCTGAGCGTCCTTTACCGCGACCGCCTCTGCCACGACCACGTCCTCTTCCTTCGTTAGATGACTCGAACCAGCCCTCGGGATATCCGTGTTTCATAAAACAGGTATCAACTGTGTGATTCGTGCGACCACAATGTGTACACAACAGGTTATTTCGACCTCGCCCAAAAGAATTAATTGCGTTCATGCCAGATTGGACAGCAAAGTTAACTGCATTGATGCATCCATCCTTGGTGCGAGAAACGGTGAGATGTCGTTCTTCCGCAACAAGCTCCGAATAAATTTGATCTAAGCCGAGGTCTTTTTCACGCGTGAGACGTCCTAACAGATTTGTGCGAGTAGTTCCAAATCGTGAAACATCCAAGCCCATGAGAAATTGATGTATTCTTTCATGGTCACGCCTTTTGTTGTGAGACAAATGGATTGCACAATCAAGTTTGTTGCAGCAACAACCAAGGATGGGCTCGTAGTCATCAAGATCATCCCACATGACCTTGAGCTTGCCGAAGTAAGTCGCAACATCTTGTCCTTCTTGGCGACACGCCACGAGATCAGATTTTAGCTGGCTAACACGCGGCGCGTTACCGGCTGAGAATCGAGTTTTCAAACTATCCCACATAACTTGAGCGTTATCAACTACGAAGATAGCACTATGAATTTTGGGTTCAATACTTGCGTATAACTACCCAATTAGCATGGAGTAGACGGTAACCCAGCTATTGTACTCTTTGGAGCTAGCCGATGGTTTGGAGGTAGTTCCGTTGATGAAACCAAGTTTTTGCTTGGCTCGGAGATTGTTTCTGGCGAGTTTTGCCCATCGTTCGTAGTTGTCACCATTCAACAGGATTGGAGTTAGAACGTGATGAGGATGATCCGATGGATGGAGATAGTAAGGTGATGAAGAGATCTCATCTTTGCTTGCAGGAGAATTTTGAGATTCAGTGAGAGACGTCATGATTTGCGAAGATCGAAAATTTAGTGGAGTTTAGATCGATTAGGGTTTGGTTCTGATACCATGCCAAAGTTGATATGAACACCTTGAGGGTTTATTAATCACAAGAAAAATATTTATATTACAAGAGTTTAGGTTAACTATTATACGGAATAAGGAAATACAAGATATTTGGAAAATATCATAACATAATATTGAAGATATTCTAATAGATATGTATGTGCATATGCATGGTGTCTGTGTACATTGCATATTTTGATTCTCACATTTGTTTTAGTAGCGAAATTGCAAATTATTGGTCGTTTTATTCATATTGTATAGGACCATAATGGCATGATGTTGACACGTGTTGTATAGTTCTTCGACGTGACATATGATCCCAGAGGGTTTGACCTCTTTGCACTTACCATGAGCTCGAGGTCTGTAATTCAATTTTCATTTGATTTGTTCACATTGTGTTGATATCGTTTATTTCTCGATCGACATCTTCAAGGAATTAAATTGTAGGTTTGTGTCGGTATTATTTTCTGAGCTTATTCGGTGATGATCAATGATAACTCATTTATCATGTATCATGTATCATGTATCATGCATCGTTGTCAAAAAGAAAGAAAGATTTTTTCGTTTCCCGCTTCATAAAAGCTATGCCAACTTTATTTGTTAATGATTTAAAAGAGGACGGTACTTGTAAAATTTGTATAACTTGCTTCCATGATTATATATTTTTTTAATCAAATAAATTAAACGGTGGAAAATTTTTCTTTTAAGAAATTATTAAATTGTATATTAATTATATATATTATTGTCGTCTATATAACTCACACGTGCACATTATCGAGTTTGAATCTGTATAGGAACATGGTGGCGGTACTATTACAAAACACTAAACTACGAGCACCGATCGTATATCAATAATATCAAATGTGTTTATGAGGTAAATTTTTGTAGGGTAGAGTATATTATAAAAATTATAAATCATATGATTATAGGAGTGTGAATTGGGCATATTCGTGGTAGGGATAGTTTTTAGTTCAATCCAAAAACATTCAAGCTAAAAATGCTAAACTCAACATAGTGTAGAGTAGGGTGGACGACACATAGCGACTGTCCTAGATTTTTAGTGATGTTTGTGATCCGTTCCGTTCCAATCCATCCGAATCAACACTTTTTCGATTCGTATCCGCTTCATGATAAACTCGCATGTCCAAGTATCCAAAATCCAAATTTTTAATCGGATATCTGATATTTAAATTTAAAATCTATAATATTAAAACAGCATATCATTTTATGTCCAAAAATATATTAGTATATATAATTTTAGAAGTTATCTGGATTAATTATACTAGTTGCCAAACAAATCCTTTTTAAAAAATAATTCACATGCATCTTTATTGTTAGATATAGACATTCTAATTAATTATAATATCTATAAATAATATTTAATCTCTATTTTATTGATTAAATTATCTAAAATATAATAACATTAGCACCGATCGTTTGCACCGATCCAGAGTCGATCGGTGCAAACGATCCCAGGACCAGTTTGATCCAGACCCGACGTGTCTGAAAGACCTGGCTGGACGAAGGTTCTCCAATCCTAATTAGCCTCGATGGTCTTCACAAAAGTTGTAGCACACTGAGTTAGTTGTCCACACCTTATAACTACAACAAATAAGGTGTGTTGTATCATTTATTATATTTATTTATATCATTTTTTTATTAATGCAAATTTGTTTGCATCATTTATAAAACTGACTCTGGAAGTGGTGACTCTAATGTTTTGTATCACTTTTAAAGATTGATGTAACTACTTTCATCATTTATAGTAATTGATGTTAATTTTTATCGCTTGTGATAAATGATTTTAACATTTGCTTAAATCAAAATAAATGATGTTAATATTTGTTTCGTTTATGACAATTGATTTCAAATATTTATACCAGTTATATTAATTGATGTAATAATACAAATAACTAAAATGAAAAGTGTGATAAAAATATTAGTTTTGAAAGATCATTTTTTTATAAATGTAAATACTTTTTAAAATGGCCCCAACTGTATTTACTAATTAAAACTAATATGTACCAAGAATAATTGAGTGTCGAATGACATCAATTTGATTTAAGTACATATCAAACATATTTTGGAATGATGAGTTTGTTTTATAGAGGAGTATTTTATCCTCTCTGATTTTTGTTTCCGATGTGGGACAAACAGGTTTTGAAGATATTAAATAAAATATATTAATTGTTTTATCAGATTTTTGTTAGTATCACTTTTTAATTGGTACAAAATTTGTATCGCTTTATATAATTGATGCTAAAAATAATCAGTACATGCATCATTTATTTAACTGAGGTGAATTTTTATTTTGTATCAATTTTTGTTATGTGATATATTTTAAGATATATTAGCATCAGTTTTACTTAAATGATGTCAAATAAACCAGTAATAACATCAATTATATTAATTGATGTTAAACAACAAAAATTGTATCACTTGTTAATAAATAATTCTAATTAGTATCAATTATTGAACTGATACATTTTAATTGATGCTATCCACACTTTTTTTTGGTAGTGAATCCATTATTGTAAAAATTAAATGTAAATTTTATGTTTGTATGTGGTTGTCTTGTTACTTAAAAGAAAATATTTTAATCCGAATTTGAAAATTTAAGTGACTTCTAAAATTAAAAATTTATGTTTGGTTTAATATGTTTATTTAATTGAACCATACTTAGACCAAATGATATAAATCTTATTATTAAAAACATTTTAACTTGATAAAATTTCAAATATTCAAAATTAGTAAATATTTATATTATATGGTAATATGGTGGTGCTGGTTAGGGTTATGTTTTTACAATTGCGGTCCTTTGAGGGTTGGTTTATCAAAACATGCAAGGTAACATGCTCATTCGAGGCAAATTAAAAGGACGAGTTAGCCCCTTTTAACACTTATAAATATATAATTGTCAAATTTGATTTTTATAAAACAATAAAACAATTGGTTGTATGATAATCTAAATTCACATAATGAAAAAGTTTACAATTAAAATTACATCGAAATATACTTAACTAACTCATAGTCATATTTTACTAATATCCACCATATGATAACATCATATAACTTTTATAACAACTAGGTGAGTACCCGCGCATACGCGCGGGATTTTTCTTCTAAAATATTTATTTTGTGCTTAGTGTTTTAACCTTTTTGTATTTGAATTGATTTTCATAGAAAATATCTACTTTGCTTATTTTGGATATCATATTGTAAACTTGTAATATGATAAGCGTTTTATAGTTTTCATAATATTCATATTTTAGGACTATAAAGAATTATCAATGATTTTTCTATCCATCTAAGTGGTTGTTCTTGAAATGTATTTCAAACTTTTACGTTTTGTAGTCACATATGATTCTCATATGTTTTACGCCAAGTCCATCGATTGTTCTCTTAACCATCTTCTACCAGGCTATAAATTATTCAAGCCAATAGAAAGTCAATGTCAAATAATGTAAAGTTCTTATTTTTTTGGAGGGAGAACACACAAAATTTTCACTAAACTCTCTCTTTTCAATCACTTTTTATCTTAGAGAAACGTCAATGGGAAATTCAGTTAGTTTCTAAGCAAATTTACAAAAATCCAACCTCGATCAAAGCATAAGACCGTGATTCCCGCAAAAGATGAGCGTCTTGGTAGATATTGTTACCTGGATCGGAAGAAGCAAAATGACTAGGGTTTTGATGATTCTTGTGTCATTATCTAGAGAGAAAGAGAGTCTTACCCAATCGACAACTCTAAAGAGGCTGACAAAAACAGAGCTCAGAAAATAAAATTAAAGAACAGTGAGGGATTGGAAATTGAAACCGTATATATCACAGAAAATTAGAAATTGGCAACCGTCCTATGAGGTTTAGAAAGTTAGATGCGGGTCATAAAGCCATTAAAAATTTACTGCAATTTAAAGTTACCTGATAATTTTCTCAACTTGGTTTCCGAGAGATAGTCCTACATTGTCCTCGTCATACCACATCACAAGACTGAGCAGAGATTATTTCCCGATTGTTTCCATAAATTTACGTGAATCTTGACTCTGACCGCCCGGGTGGATGGTGAGAGGACTTTGTGACGTAGGAGTCGAACCCGTGCTTCTACCCATGTAAAGATATGGAACACCTTCAGAAGCATTGTCAAAATCTGGGAAAGGTCCATGTCCTTTATTCATGGGGCTGCTCGAGGAACCACTACATGACTTGCATTGTTCATAAGCACCATAGAATTTAAAAGCTCTATCTTTAATCTGCACAACATAACGAAAAACGTATTTAGAACGCAATAATGTTGAATACAACAACATTTCACAGACATTATAGGTAGTTGCAGGCCGTTAGACATGACCAAAAGCGTTAAGAGAGGTATAATTTTAGCCCATTGAAGTTGAAAGGCGGTCTATGATCATTTTTAAAAGAACATCAATAAAGCTATGAGATCTAACATTAGTAAAATCTGTCTGTAAGTTTACTCTCCTAAGATTCTAACTGATTCATACAGACAAGGTAAGATTCCAAGAATGTTTTGACCTTATGCTCACCTTGGTCTTTATGGCAGCTTGAAGAACGGTGCATTGAGGAGCTTGCTGGAAAGCTCCAGCAGCATGGACTACAATATCAACATCTGGAATCACAATATTCACGGTGAATACTCACAAATAAAGTTATAAAGCGATAGGAAAACCCCATATACAAACCCTAGAGTTGCCTAAATTCATTAGCATGCCAATTTGTCCAGTGAGGAGTTGGTTCATGTAACACGATTTTTTACATATGTTGAAATTGTTGGAACTAATTTTTTGTCAAAGTTTGAGGGCTTGATAAAATTGTGTTAATGTGAAAAGAAATGAGTTAAGCTCATTCGAATGAAATGTATTCATTGGCTGAGAAATGTTTTCTCGTGTATTTATTTTGGAATAGTTGTGTCATTGATTTAAATGATTAACAACATGAGAGAAGAAAAGATCACACGCGCGAAGCTCGCGTCTTGGGCCTTGTTGGGCTCGTGGACTTTTGCAGGTATCGATCGATACCCGACGGGCCGACTTAAAAATCGCAACCGCTAGAATATTCTGAGGAATATTCCATATCTGTCTGGGAAAAACCCTAGCATCTCTCCTATATATACTGGCCGATTTTCACCTTAAAAATCATCCTCTGAAACACTAAAAACACATTCTAAAAGTTCTAGCAAAGTTCCTGCAATTTCCTACTGCTTAGAGTAAGTTTATATTCGAGAGTATCGTAGTTATAATGTTCGACAGATCTGATATCAAGTGTAGATGATACATATAAACTTTGGTTGTATCTTGGGACTCATGGATCTATTATAACCCGTCGCACTACGGGAGATTCTTTGAGTTAAGGAAAGAGATTCATCTCGCCTCCTCATATTTATTTATGCTTTAATCGTTTTATGAATCGTCTGTTCTTTACTGTTTATTTATATAATCGTGATTAAATCTTATCCTGTCTATTGTGCAAATTTTATGGTCCTACAATCTTAACTCAAAGAAGATCCGATTTTGTTTTATTACTTCAATCGGATCTTTAATCACGAGTAAATAAACGTTTTCAAACAGTTTTTTAAAACGATTCTTCTACTGCTGATGATACTCAAACGTTATCAAAAAGTTTTTAGCAACTTGAAACGTGAAGTAGAGGCAATCTCTGTCTATTTTTAAGAAGATGTTCATCTGCTAGTGATACTCAAACGTTATCAAAAAACTGTTTATCAACTTGAAACGTGTAGTAGAAGCAGTACTGCTTTAAACATCTTCTATAACCGTCTTTAATTGCGATTATTGAACGGTATAATCAACGAACACATCATGTGATTCTTGATAGGTCTGATTGCGATCGGAACCATGTAAGAATCGATCGATACTTTGTGGTATCGATCGATACTATACAAAATTTGTATCGATCGACACTGAGGTGCATTGATCGATACTATGCAAAAGTTGTATCGATTGCACTGAGGTGCATAGATCGATACTTTGCATCAAGTGGTATCGATCGACACCGAGGTGTATCGATCGATACTGTGCATCGACCAAGTTGGGTCAATGTTGATCGATACTGTGTAAAATTAACATGTATCGATCGACACTGTGGTGCATCGATCGATCCTGTGCAAAATTCACTTGCATCGATCGACACCTAGGGTGCATCGATCGACACTATATGTGCATCGATCGACACCCGTTGAGCATCGATCGACACCGAGGTGTATCGATCGATCATATGCGAAACTCACGTGCATCGATCAACACCAAAGGGTGTATCGATCGACACTGAGTGCATCGATCGACACCATATGGGTGTATCGATAAACATGGTGTGTGTATCGATCGATACCAGGGAGTATCGATCGACACCAATGTGATTTAGTTCGATATCAGTATTTGAATTGCGATTCTTAACTTTATATATCGTTACTAATTGAAAGTTATGTTTTTTTGTCTTCACAGAATGACAACCGAAGTTGAAAACAACTATCAAGTGGTGGAAGAGACGACTGCGAATCTGATTGAGACGGTCAAAGTTCCATCTGGGAATCATGTCGCTCCTCCAAGCAAGTTTGATGGACAGCATTCAAGATGTGGAAGAAGAAGATGTTTTTCTATCTGACTACGCTGAATTTGCAGAAATACACCAGTGAGGTGAAACCTGTTCTCCCAGAAGATAACACTGATCCGCGTGCGCTTGCGAGTGTACACGCCTGGGAACATGCTGACTTCTTGTGCAAGGACTATATTCAGAATAGCCTTTCAGACTCTCTGTTTGGGGTGTACGAAAACGCTAAAACTTCCAAGGATCTGTGGGATTCCTTAGACAAGAAGTACCACATTGAAGATTCTGGTACTCAGAAATTCACTGTGGCAAAATTCGAGCAGTACAGGATGGTGGATTCAAGACCACTAATGGAACAAGTCGATGAGGTGCAGATGCTCCTACACGACATCCATGCTGAGGGAATGCGGCTGTGTGAAACCTATCAAGGTTGCTGCATCATTGAGAAGCTTCCTCCTGGTTGGACAGACTTCAAGAACTACCTCAGGCTGAAGAAAAAGAAGATGAGCCTTGAAGATTTGATTGTTAAGCTCCGCGTAGAGTCTATGAATCGGGAACAACAAATTGGCGTAGGTGTAAAGATTCGCGAACACAACGCGAACATGGTTGAACACCAAAACACCAATCAAAGCAAGTGGCAGAACAAAGGACGCCTAAACAAAGGCAAAGGAAAGATGCCACCAAAGAACTTCAAGAAGTTCAAGAACAAGAGCAGTTAGAATGGTCAGATTTCTCAAAGGTTCTCTGGAATTTGTAACTTCTGTGGAAAGCAAGGACATAAATCCTTCGAGTGTCGCAACAAGAAAGCTCAAGTGAACTTGGCAGAAGCTGACATATGTGATGTGGTCACTGAGGCCAATGTTGCAGAAAGCCATCCAAATACTTGGTGGTTTGATACTGGTGCAACCAGACACATCTGTATGGATCGAGAGATGTTCTCGACATACACAAAGAACAGGAATGGTGAAAAACTCTTAATGGGTAATTCCGCCTCGTCGACAATTGATGGTCACGAGAAGGTTGTTCTGAAGCTCACCTCTGGACAGGAACTGGTTCTCACGAACGTCGTCCATGTACCAGACATGCGCAAGAATCTGATCTCTGGATCGCTCATAAGCAAGCATGGATTCTCTGTGAAGCTGGAAGGTGATAAGCTGATCCTAACAAAAAATGGGACGTATTTGGGTAAAGGGTTTGTTTGTGATAATATGTTTAAGATGTCTGTTGAGGCAGTAATCGGTAAGGATAATGTAACCGAGGCTTCCACCTCGAAGAACCCTAAGATTAATGATAAGAAACCAATTACTTATCTCGTTGAGTCTTTTAATATTTGGCATGAACGATTAGGACATGTTAATTTCAAGTCTATGAGTAGATTGATGAGCATGAATATGATTCTTAAATGCAAAATAAGCAAAGACAAATGTGAAGTTTGTATCCAAGCTAAACTCACTAAAACGCCATAACCCAGCGTTCAAAGAACAACCGAACCTCTAGGTTTAATTCACACAGATTTATGTGATTTAAAATATATTCAAACCAGAGGTGGCAAGAAATATTTCGTGACATTAATAGACGATTGCACGAGATATTGTTACATCTTTCTACTGCGGAGTAAAGATGAAGCCTTGGAAAAATTTAAAGAATATAAGTTGGAAGTTGAAAACCAACTCGGCAAGACCATAAAAATGTCAGAAGTGATAGAGGAGGTGAATATAATGAACCATTTGAGGCGTTCTGTAGAGCACATGGCATTATTCATCAAACAACTGCTCCCTACTCACCTGAATCCAACGGAGTTGCTGAAAGAAAAAACAGAATTCTCAAGGAAATGATGAATGCAATGTTGCAGGAATCTGGGTTAGCCCAGAACATGTGGGGGGAAGCTCTGCTTACCTCAAATTATATCATGAACAAAATTCCACACAAAATCACAGGAAAAACTCCTTATGAACTTTGGAAAGGTAATGTACCTTCTTATAAATATCTGAAAGTGTGGGGGTGCCTGGCAAAAGTTGCAGTACCACTTCCGAAAAAGGTCACCATCGGACCTAAAACGGTAGATTGCATTTTCATCGGATACGCGCACAACAGTAGTGCCTATCGTTTTCTGGTACATAAATCAGATATACCAAACATTCATGTAAAAACAATAATGGAGTCAAGGAATGCATCATTCTTCGAAAATGTGTTTCCGTGCAAGGATAGAGGAAATCATAAACGAACTCGTGACGAACGAGATGCTAGCAATGAGGCAAGCACTTCTGGCACTTCTACAAACGAAGATGCAGAAGAAGAAGAAGTTGAACCTAGACGAAGCAAGAGAGCTCGTAAGGAAAAGATATTTGGCTCTGAGTTCATATTGGCATTCCTCGCGGAAAGTGGTCCAAGAACTTTCATGGAAGCAATGTCTACACCCGATGCACCTTCCTGGAAGGAAGCATCTAACAGTGAAATCAACTCAATTATGCAAAATCATACTTATGAGTTGGTAGATCTACCTCAAGGTTGCAAACCTCTTGGGTGTAAATGGGTCTTCACCACAAAGCTAAAAATTGATGGCTCTATAGACAAGTATAAGGCCAGACTTGTGGTACAAGGATTTCGTCAAAAAGAAGGATTATACTTTTTTGACACTTATTCTCCAGTGACGAGAATAACTTCGATTCGCATGCTGATTGGAATCGCAGCTTTAAGAAACCTTGAAATACATCAGATGGATGTCAAAACTGCTTTCCTAAACGGAGATTTAAAGGAAGAGATTTATATGAATCAACCTGAGGGTTATGTTGCTCCCGGACAAGAGAAGAAAGTCTGCAGACTTGTCAAATCGCTATATGGACTCAATGCAAGCTCCGAAGCAATGGCATGAAAAGTTTGACAGTGTAATGATGTCAAATGGCTTTCACATCAATGAATGTGATAAGTTCATCTATATAAAAAGTACTTCACAAGGTTATGTGTTGTTGTGTTTGTACGTAGATGACATGCTAATCATGGGTAGCAACAAAGATATTATCATACAAACGAAGACCATGCTAAGTGGAAAGTTTGATATGAAGGACATGGGATTAACGGATGTAATTTTAGGGGTTAAGATTATTCGAAATTCAAAAGGAATAATGATATATCATGGTTTTTACCCTGTTTAGACCATGATATAAGTCCTTTTTATAGAGTCTTTCTAGTGTTTTGTAGTATTTTAGAGTCTTTTACAGGTTATAGCACATTTGGAGCATAATTGGAGTTATTGGAGCTTTCTGGAACAGTTTGGAACAAGTCTGAAGTTCGTGTCGCTGAGCATCTGATTTTACGTCAAGCATCGATCGATACCCCCTGGTATCGATCGATACCCATCGCAGCAAGACACGACCCGCGAGCTTTCCAAGACTTGAAGAATTACAAAAGTGCCAAGAAGTCTTTAATAATTACAAGAAGCCACAATTCGTGTTTTGGGTTATAAATAGGGATTTCTACAGCCATTTTTAGGCTAAGCTTTATTTTCTATACTTTGGTTTTAGAGAGACAAGTCTGAATCTCCCTTCGTCCGAGATCAGATCTCAAAACCTTTCTGATTATTTTATTGATGATTTATTCAGTTATGTTGATTGTTTCATTCACCATGTCTGAGTAAATCCACTTTAGGTTTAGGGTTTTCTCATAAGGGCTTTCTCTGAATGCTAGGTTGATTATCTGTTTAGGATTCACCATCTGAATTAGTTCTTCGTCTTAGGTTGTGTTCAAAGCTAATTCTAGGTTGACGAATCTGGAACTTAGATCTTAGGATAATTGATTAGGCACGACAGTGCGATTAATTACCTGATAGAACCTTAGGTGAGCAAATTGATTATTCGCAAAGAGATTTGGTTTAATTGATTTGTGAACATATCAAACCTGAACTTTAAAGCTGATTTAGACTTTATGATTCGCAAAGAGATTTGGAATTCCTAGGATTTAGATTTAGATAGTTTTCGCAACGAGAGTTGGTTAGCTATACTTTAGTGATTTGAGTTCAAGAACCGTGCGTAATCTGAATCCTGTTAGTTAATTTAGCTGCATTCATTGATTTCCTGAGAAAAACCCTGAGCCTATATTTTCCCAATTAAATTACAACTCTTTTAATTTATGCACTGCTTTCAATTACATCTGTTTGGCTTAGCTTAATTCGATACTATACAATCTATTGTGCATCTCTGTGAGTCTTTGTGGTTCGACCCCTAGCTATATTACAACTACTGCTTTAGTACTGTTAGGGTATTAATTTGAGCATATCAAATAACTATATCTCAAGATCATTACGCTACAAAAATCCTAGAGAGGTTTAAGACCTACTCCAATGGGACTGCAAAAACTCCGCTTGATCCTCAACTTCACTTAACAAAGAATTCAGGTGACGCAGTGTTACAAGTGGAGTATGCAAGAGTCATCGGGAGTCTAATGTACTTAACGAATTGTACTATACCCGATTTAGCGCACTCGGTAAACGTACTAAGTCGTTACACGAGTAATCCAGGTCATACTCATTGGAGAGCCATAACTAGGGTATTAAATTATCTAAGATACACCAAAAGTTATGGGCTGCACTTCGGTAAAGAACCAGCAGTGATGGAAGGGTACGGTGATGCCAATTGGATTTCAGATTCAAGAAACTCCAAATCCACGAGTGGATATGTCTTTACTCTTGCTGGTGCAGCAATATCCTGGAAATCTTCCAAACAAACACTCATGACCAGATCAACCATGGAATCAGAGTTTATAGCTTTAGACAAAGCTGCTGAAGAAGCAGAATGGCTTCGAAACTTTCTGGAAGATATCCCGATGTGGGAAAAACCAGTGCCAACTCTACGAGTACACTGTGATAGTCAGTCGGCTATCTCTCGGGCACTGAGTAATCTATATAATGGCAAGTCTCGTCACATAAGAAGACGACATAAGACCATTAGACAATTGATCTCAACTGGTGTAATAATGATAGATTACATCAAGTCGGCTGATAACCTAGCGGATCCGTTTACCAAAGGTTTGCCGCGATATCAAATTGTAAAATCATCAAAAGGAATGGGTTTAAAGCCTATTGAAAAAGATGACGTTTGACATATACCCCACCTATGTGACTGGAGATCCCAAGATCTAGGTTCAAAGGGAAACAAAATTGAACTGATTCTAATTTGAGCACTGTGAGACTATGTCTCTGCCCAATTCCTAGGATGATAAAACAGTGCTACATGTGGATAGTAAGGATAAGCATTGGCTTTTAATGATTGTATTGCTGTGTAGATAGTGGAGTGTGACAGGACACTTCTGAAAACAAGCTAATAAAAGATCACCTAGTGAAGTGTGAAATGAGGGCCGTTTCTAGGAGAATGAAAGAGAAGGCTATATTCTCCAAATTCACTCACGAATACCAGGAATGTTCAAGGCCAAAATGAACACAATAGAGAACAAAGTTCTACGAGAAAATGTCTCTGTGCGATACATGTTGTCTAAGTTTACACTAAAATCTGGGTGGTTCAAGACATCATGTTCACCTCCTGGCCGAGTAAACTCGACAGATATTAAATATGATTGGTTCAAAGCTGGAAAACGCTACCTCTCAGATACAGTTACATTTTCGTATACTCTCGAAAGTTTGTCTACGTCTAAATGAGTCTAGTCAAGTATGTCTAGTAAAGTCTAGTCTGTACAATTTTCTTATGTTTAGAGTCATTTCTATTCATGTGGGGGATTGTTGGAACTAATTTTTTGTCAAAGCTTGAGGGCTTGATAAAATTGTGTTAATGTGAAAAGAAATGAGTTAAACTCATTCGAATGAAATGTTTTCATTGGCTGAGAAATATTTTCTCGTGTATATATTTTGAAATAGTTGTGTCATTGATTTAAATGATTAACAACATGGGAGACGAAAAGACCACACGCGCGAAGCTCGCGTCTTGGGCCTTGTTGGGCTCGTGGACTTTTGCAGGTATCGATCGATACCCGACGGGCCGACTTAAAAATCGCAACCGCTAGAATATTCTGAGGAATATATCATATCTTTCTGGAAAAAACTCTAGCCTCTCTCCTATATATACTGACCGATTTTCACCTTAAAAATCATCCTCTTAAACACTAAAAACACATTCTAAAAGTTCTAGCAAAGTTCCTGCAATTCCCTACTGCTTAGAGTAAGTTTCTATTCGAGAGTATCGTAGTTATAATGTTCGACAGATCTGATATCAAGTGTAGATGATACAGATAAATTTTGGTTATATTATGGGACTCATGGATCTATTATAACCTGTCGCACTACTGGAGATTCTTTGAGTTAAGGAAAGAGATTTATCTCGCCTCCTCAGATTTATTTATACTTTAATCGTTTTATGAATCGTTTGTTCCTTACTGTTTATTTATATAATCGTGATTAAATCTTATCCTGTCTATTGTGCGAATTTTATGGTACTACAGAAATGTAAGATACAGTCGAAACAATTAGGATTTTGAAAAGGCTACTACAACAAGGTATATAGCCATGCAATACCTTGATCTGAGGAACCGTAAATCTCAGTTCAGGACGATCAGCAAGTCGAGTCAAGTCATAATCCATGTACTCAAAGACCATGTAGATTTCACCATTGTATTTGTTAATTATTATCTAAGATTGGAGCAAAGCCACAGGCTTTAATTAGGCAAGAGTAAAGAGTTTTAATAGATCCATCCTAGTCGTATCTAAGTTCTACAGAAAATAATTAGATGTTGAATAGGTTGCACTAACCTGGCTTTCCTTGATCGTCCTTATCTCGACCTATGAAAGACAAAAAAGCCACAAACCTTCAAGCCTCTTTAACGGAACTTCTAAAGTAATTTCAAGATTAGACATATGTTCCTTATTACCTGGCAAAGTCACAATCTCTTATTTAACATTTAACCAAAAAAAAGTCACAATCTCTTTCACATGGATGCATTTTCATGATGAAGCTTCTTCATAATTTTAATCTCCCATCGGTGTATCGTAAATTTGAAGCAAAGAGTGATAAGGAAATTATAAATCATATTGGATTCACAAAGTTTGCAACTTTTCTAAGCTAATAGTCAAATGTAGCTTACCCCTTCTCTTTCATTGTCCATAAAGATCTTTTTCAGTGCCACGATTTCACAAGTTTGATTTCTTTAGCCATGTAAACTTACCTGCAAAATCAAAGTGAAACATATGAATCTGAAAACCCCAGCTACTATGTTCCAGAAAAAGATTCACACTTATTTATCTGATCCAAAAAAAAAAGGGAAAAATATATATAGACAGAGCTAGCTTGAAAAATACATGTATATGCCATATCAAGCAAATGATAATCATACAAATCCGATTTCTTCAAGTTTTGAGAACCAATTCTTAATAAATCTAAGAATCCCAATTCACTCAATCAACAAAACAATATAATTCACGACGAACGAAACTCCACAAACCAAATCAAAGAACAAAACCCAGAGAAAAGAGACAGCGATTGAGAGGAAGAAGAAGTAGAAAACCCGTAATTTCTTTTGCCAACATGTTCTAGCTTCACGAAGCAATCGACACTACGAGATCCGATTTGAGGATCGACTTTCATATGATCCTTGAAGCAGAAAGGGCATAAATGGAGCGGACATTAAATACATTTGTGGCAGTCGAAACGATTGGAACTTGGAATGAGTAAACGATCGGAGATGACAGTAGCAGGAACGGCTCGTCTGAGAAGATGAACAGATGCAAAAAAAAAAAAAAAATTTGGTAAGTGCCACGGGTCACTCTCTCCAGCGCTGACATGGCAGTCAGCTGGAGAGAGTTGGCCAACTTTTATATATTAGATTTACGTTTTTGTTAGATAGCAAACGTTGCTATCATTTAAGGTTACATAAATCACATAATCATAAAAAATTTCATTAAAATTCAAGTCAAAACCATTTTCTTTAGTTTTTGCTCAATATAAATTTCATAAAATAATGTATAAAAATTATTACTCTGCATACAGCGCGGATTAGAATCTAGATTTCGCATAACACATGTTAGAAATATGGTATAAACTTATATATGTATATCGGAATGGAGTGGATATTCGTCTTTTAAAATTATAGAATTTGTGATTTATTTTGTTTTTAACGGATACTGACTTTTAATATTTACTTTGCTTCTTAGAGTTACGGATATCCAGATCGAATTGAAACGGATAACATATTGAAACGAATCTAACGTATATTTTGTCTAGCACTAGTGTGTAGATGTTATGTTTTTTGTCATATAAAAATATTAAACCAAGAAAAACATTTGATCCATACCGTACTGGCTCCCTCCATACAAATTCATAAACGGATAAAATTTTCGAATTTATATTTCGTTAAAAAATATGATTTTGTGATAATGGTTTATCAAATAGGCTTAACGTTGTTTTTGATCGAATTAACTTCAATGAGACGACCATAATGACATTGTTGAATTAGAGATATAGTATTTGGTGTTCATTTGTAGAGTCATTAATCTCTATGCAGTTAAGAAATCAGACACTATATATACACACGACTACACACATGTGTTTGTAGTGCACATACATGCATTTGTGTTGTTGTTAAAGAGCATATACAAACACAATAAAGAGCATATACATGAACTTTATATATATCCACTGGTTAATGAACCAATAAATACGAATTTTGAATTAAAACCAATATAGACCAAATCTGATCTTAAACCAAACTAAAACCCAATTCTAACGGCGAACTAAAACCCAATTCCAACTAAACCCGACCCACCCACCCGAGTTCTTCTTCACCCGTTTTTCTTTTTCCGACACTGGAATCTCCAATTAATACCACCTTGTAGAGGAAATCGTAATCATCGTAAGCTCTATATGCGAATTCTCCGATTCTTATTACAAAAATTCCAAAAAATGCAGATCAAACATACAAAAATGAAGAGAAAAAAACAATAACATAGTTAGATAAAAGAAACTAACTGAAAACAATAACATATAAACCCATTTTTACAGGAAATTTGGGCCGAACTAGATAAAATGGGCCTATTTTTTTTATCCTCATATTTTGATTAAAGGAGCCAACTTTCGAGGAGACCAAAAGCGCCGGGAATTTGGAGAAGAAGATGGGAACGGCGGTGGGGCAATGGCTAGAGGAAGCGCTGGTTGATCTCTGTCGGAAACCAGAGTCCGGTTTGAATTTCGATCGTGATGTCATCTCCGGTCTTGTCTCCTATTGCGATCTTGCTCAGCCTGTCGATGCGAAGGAGTATCTCGACGTAATCCTTCTCCTCCTCATCTTCTGCTGAAACTTTGAATCACCAATTCTCGTTTGATGCTTGTGTGCTTCGGATTCGCTAATTTGGTCATTGATTTTGGGCAATGGATCGGGGTAGTGGTGTAACCTGATTTCAATTGAATTGTGGGTTTTTAGAATTAAGCTCTCTGAATCATTGAAGAACGGATTAGGTTGTTTAATATAGTTTTCCGGGAATAGGGTTTTAGTACGAATCAGAGAAGAACAGTTTATGAATTGTTCGTACATATATTACTGATCGTCATCAAAATGACCATTCATCTGTTACTAAAGATTAGATGAGCTTGTCACCAGAAACTTTTACTTCTGATGAATAACATTTTTGATATCGTACTAGCTTCACATGTCTTGAACACCATTCTTGAAATAATTTTACCATGCATCCATTATTGAATAGAATATTACCTAGCTTTTCTTAGCGCAAACATTTAGTATTAAAATAGGAATGTATTATTACTTGAGGCTTGAGGAGAGTTGTGCATCGCCAAAGTCTGACTGAGAAAATAAGTTATCTAGTCCCAGAGTAAGTAGGACTGATTGATGCATCTATCCAGAATATTATCGGGAAAGAAGGCAAAAGCATCATTGCAGAATACCTACAGCGAAGAGGATACAAAGATCCATCGAGCCATGTAGCAAAAAGTTCACGTCCAGAACTGCAGGTGTATGTTAAGCCAAAAGTGGATAATGGTGCGGCTATTGGGATCAAGAAATCGTTTAAAACACCAAAAGAGGGAACATCTTCTAATCAGCAAGCTGGAACTGCGAAAGTAACACCTCCCGCCCATCAAGTCAATCCCAAGAAGAAGAAGGGTGGAAAAGTCATTTCTCTAGCAGAGGCAGCTAAAGGATCAATAGTGTTTCAGCAAGGAAAACCGTGTGCATGCCAAGCTCGTAGACACAAATTAGTGAGCAACTGCTTGTCTTGTGGGAAAATTGTGTGTGAACAAGAAGGAGAAGGGCCTTGCAGTTTCTGTGGAGCACTTGTGCTAAAAGAAGGCAGTACATATGCTGGGCTAGAAGAAGGGTTTACTCCACTATCTGATGCTGATGTAGCAGCTGAAGCTTATGCGAAAAGGCTTGTAGAGTATGATAGAAACTCGGCCGCACGCACAACGGTTGTTGATGACCAGAGTGATTACTATGAAAGTGAGGGTAGTACTTGGCTTTCTGGAGAGGTATATATAGTCTCCATTGGTAAAGGACACTCGTTTGTTTGTTTTCCCCTGTTCATTGACCTCGTATTTTTTGGTTTTGTTCTCAGGAAAAAGAGCTTTTGAGGAAGAAGCGAGAGGAGATTGAAGAAGCTGAACGAGCGAAAAAGAGCAAAGTGGTTATGACATTTGATTTACTCGGCCGCAAGGTAACTCTCCAGAGTCCCCTGTTTTCTGCTCGTTTGAAACTAGGAAGTGTCGTTACATAAAGATAAGTCAGAGAAAGCCTAGCAATAGCATTTCTATTATCTTTTCTTTTTTCGACGAAACACATGCATTAATTAAACTAATTGTGAAGTTACATAATCCTTGATTCTTTGAATCGCCATTAAAAGGGCTTTACTCTCTGCTTCCAACGGAGAAGACGCTTCACCTAATACATGTCTATGATCTTTATCCAGCTTTTGTAAATTGCTAGATCCATATATCATTTCTGTTTATAGAAACGATTCATTCGAAGTAGTGATGATGATTCATGATTTTGTGACACAGGTACTGTTAAACGAAGATGATATCTCAGAGCTAGAATCAGGGAACAGGATTTTAGGACCACCCGAGACTAAAAACGTAAGCAGGATAAAACTGAACCCAACAGCAAAACTCATTCCAATTTTCTTAGATCCGGGACCAACCGAGAAGAAGCCAAACAGCAGCTCGTCCAAGAAAAACCGGAACGGGTTGTGTCTAGAGATCACAGGAAGGGTTCAACATGACAGGAGTGAACTGAAGTACTTACAAGCCGATCCATCATCAGTAATCGATGGGCTTCATGTAGAAGATGGTGCTGAATGTTCCTTAGATTACGACTGATAATTTTTCTTCAAGCCATTGGAGAATTGAACCATACAGGCAAATGTATTAGACTCACTCGCTCATTTATGTTTAGCTTCTCTTTACATTTTTGTTTATGGTAAATAGAAGACCCGGTTTCCGGTTTATCAAACCGGATACTTTTTTCTTCAGTTTAAAAGTCAACAATTTTTCGTTTGTTGAGTCCACGTCGGATTAAAAATGGTAAAGAATCACGTGTTCGGAAGTTTGTGTTTCTCATGGGCTTACGTGGCGCGATGTAATTGGATATCGTTAAATTCTCTCGGTTTTATTAAGATAAGATTATTCGTCTCCACGTGTAACGTGTTCCCAGCTATCAAATCCTTTTCGGTTTTATTAAGATAAGATTATGCATTTTTTTTTTTTTTTTTTTGTTTTGAATTCGAATCTGTTCGAATATAATGAAAGTAAGTTTATTACTTTGATCATAAAATACTTTGTAAAAATCAATCTACAATAATTTTTGTTTTGAGTTATATGAATAAACAGATTGTGGCAATATAAAGAAGTTTAATTTGTGCCGACAACAAATAAAAAGAAGAAGAGGAGTTTAATAGTGCATAGACAATTTCTTCATCACTGAGATTATATTTTTATTTTATAGGACTACCCTAAAAGTAAAAAACTTTGCAAATTCGAGCCCTGTTTGATTGAATCCACCAAAGATGGTGAAATATAAAAAATAATATCGAGGCTGTATAATAATGATTAAGACAATAAATAATCATCCACACTTGATAAGTAAGAGCATGTCCATTGGTGAGGTTCTAAAAATGGGTATCTAAAATTTTTAGAACCTCACATTTTAGAATCCCAATATTTTGTGTGTTAATTTTTAGAATCTCTATCTAAAAGTTCTAATTTTAGAACCCCTCTCTCTTCTTTTAGAACCTCTCCAATATTTATCAATTATATATCATTATAATTTTTTAGAACTCTTATATTTAGATCTCTTTGTTGAACATGCTCTAAGTAGTAATGCATAAAAAAAGCAAAACATTGATATGATGATGCGACACAAGTCCCTTTGCTATCCACACCTTTTCCCCCTCCAAAAATCCCTTTTATTTCTAAATTAAAAAGAAGATTTATGACGTCACACACCCATGACTTCTTATAATGGAAAAGATTCCATCTGCCCCCTACCAGAAAATCGGAAAAAACTAGCTCATTTATATATACACACACATATACATACTTTACATATTGTTTTCATTTGTGAAACCATCCAATATTATGATTTTGTTCTGTTTTGGGATTGGTGGAAACCACAAAACAATTAATTGGTAAAAATTGCAGTATTTTGTAAAATTATTTTGTTTTCCATCGTTAAGCGGATTTGCAACCGAAATTAACATTTAAGTGATAAAGTAAAATTCAAATAATTGGTTCATTCGAAACTATTGATTGTATAAAATTTTTATTTAAGGTTCATTTTCTGTTTTATAAACGTTTTAGAATTGAAATCTCTGAAAAAATGGAAAATATCATGGAAATGGGATTTCTAAAATTTTCAGTTGGGAAACGTGATGAAAATATTTGATTTTATTTGAAAACATAATTTATTTGATTTTGAGAATTTTCGGAAATCCGACTCTAGTTTGTCGTAATTTTTTTTGTTATCAAACTTAATTAGTTTTCAAAGATTAGTCTTCACGTGTAAGTTTGAAGATTTTTCTCTCGGCTAACTAGAATTGGATGTAGTTTCTTTGGAGATGGTGAAAATAAGAATGAAATAAACATAGAAAAAACATAATTTATTTTATTTGATTCTATGCAACCTAAATTCTTTCTAAATTATTCTAAGTGTAGACAGAAAAAGTTGTATTTGTCCATATATTTAGCTCAAGCATCATACAAATATAAACGGAGATCATATATATACTAATTGTTAATCAAATTTCAATACATATGTTCTTGAGACTTAAAAAAAAACGCATTACAACTCACAGTATAGTTACTTGTATAAATGAATTGCATACAGATATGTTGATGCTGGAAATTAAAAGAAGAAAGAAGAGAAAAACAAAACAAAAAACAGAAAAAGAAGAGAAATTAAAGGTGTAAGATTTGGACAAAAGATGCCACCGGAGCCTCTGGCGAAAATGTTAGATGGTAAGATGTCTATGTCAATAGCCACATTTATGTGCAAACGATACCGCAAACGCCATGTGGTCTCTTTAAACGCAACACTTTGTATCAATACAAACCAAACCACCAGCTGTACCAATCGCTGTATGCATGCCGCAACTGCGTTTCTACCAAAACTCCATCAAAATGTACTGCTTAATTTACCACTACATGACTAATTACTGTTGCATTAACAAATCATCACTATGAATTTTTTGTTTACTCTTTAACCTATATGTTTTGTTAACTCGAATCTAATCTCACACTTTATAGATTGTTTTTGTTATACATAATGTCGTATTCGAGTTATCGAATACAAATTTGGGTACGATTTTTCAGTCACAAATGTAACGATTTCCTAAGTATATATTGATATGAGTTTTGGTTCGAAAGTTTTTTTGTTAACTTGATTCAAAAAGTTTTGGTTATAGAAAACTAATATATACATTGGCTTATTTGAGGTAAATTAATTTACCATTATACATTAATTGGAAGTGTACCACCAAAATACAAAGTATTATATGAACTGGTGAGTAATACATTCATGTGTTTACTTTTTTTAGTGCGTTTGAGAAGAGGGAAAATTTATAAGGTTAGAGACAAGTGGGTCCGAAAAATTGGAGAAAGTTGTGTAATTTATCTGTAAAAGCTTGCTGGTTACAACCTCACACTTTAAGCCTTTTAACAAAACTTTTATAATAAATTTATAAATCCTTCACTACTTAATTTTAATTTCTAAACCATTGGATCAATACTGAATAATTTCCTCCTCTCTAAATATATTATATATTTTTTCGATCCTCAAAAAAAATTGGCGCTTACAAAAAAAAAATTATTATATTTTGGCTAATTACATGTAAGGAATACAATTCTAAATTATACTAAGATATTCGTAAGGCAGCGGATAAACATCTGACACCTAGATATATACACGGGTGTTTAATAAAAATTCAACCAATAATAAAAGATATTGCATATACAAATGATAATAAAATATTAAATAAATTTAAATTTTACATAAAAATTTAGAAAAATCAAATAAAATAAAACAAATAAATTAAAACATCCAAAACATCCAAAGAGAACGGAAGGAATATATTTCAGTTAACTACTCTCTAGCTGATATGATATTTTCAAATTGACATAAAACTAGTTGAGCATCTATATTGTCTATGTAGACTTCCCGTAATTTATAATGTGGTATATGATCTTAAAAATGTTTTACTTGAAGCATTTAAATCTAATATTATAATTTTTGAAATATCTTTTATATAAATTACATAAATCACTAGAGAATATTACATCACTGCATATAAATTGTTCGTATAGGATTTTAGATGTGTTTTTCTCAAACTGCAAACTCAAAATATTGAGTTTATAACAAGTCATTTTTTGTGCTAAACATCAGAATTTCATTAAATAATGAGAATGTTTATAACAAGTTACAAAACTAGCTTAACCGGAGAATTTTTCTTTCTAAAAAATAATATAAAAAAATAGGAAGAACCTATACAAATTAAACTGAGTAGGGGGATAAGACCTATTTATAGGTGAATCAAATCTGCATCAGATCACCGAAATATTTGCGTTTTCTTTTTGCAATAATTACATCACAAATAAGACAATCGATTACTATGAAAATTGCTTGTGGCGAAAAAGAGATCATGTATAATATATTCCTCTCAGTGCATATTCCATAGATAATAGGTATGTTTGTTTGATTGTCGCAGGAGGTTACGGTCAAATTGTGTTCGTTTACCAGACGCAGCCTGCTACGATCAAACGCAACGGCTGCACGCTGCGATCCGCGTTCGAAATTTCTTGACGCTGAAAATATTTAACGTTGTGTCTGGAACTATTGCGATCAGTCGCATCGACTAGACACGCAACTGCCAAACGAACAACAACAACTACGTCTAACCGCAGCGCTGACAAACGAACATACCCAATATGGCTTTGAGAAATCAACATGCGCGATTTAATCGTTTGAGTGTTGTACTTGCATCCGAACCAATGAAAAGAAGGCAGTCCATATGTGAAAGATAAAAGCCTCTTAATAGCAAAATCCCAAATTTACTCGCTTACTTCACAACTGAGAACAAATATGGTACTCCCTACGGCTTCGTACGTAGGTCTTGTATATGAGATCAATTGTTTGAGTCATCGGAGAATTCACGTTTTGAGAGACCCTTACTCCTTATAACTCTTGGTGGGAGGAAACCTACATGGAAGGTTGATCCACATGCTTGTCAATGTATTCGTCGTATAATAAACTGATTCGTTTTTGGACGTTACAACTGTTTGATTAACTTAATAAAACAATATATTGTGACAACCAAAACGAAGAAACTGGAGGAAAAAAAAGAAGATAAACACATAAAAGCTAAATAAATTGCTTGGGAAGAATTATGGAATATGAATTATAACATCGTTCTATGTTGACAAGAATTGAAGATCAACAAAAAAAAAACTGTGGGGTAAATTTAAAAGAAGCAAATCATGGGGACATGACCGCATGAGCTATGTATGTTCTAAACTGGGTAATGGGGTTAAAGATGGAATGACATTAGTCAGTCACATTCCCAAATATGCCACTAGCTAATAATAAATTGACGTAAGAATTATATAGAATCAGTTTTCAATTGATCTTAATATTTCTCTTTTTAATACGCATGAAAGATAGATATGTTAGAAAGGAAAAAAGGTAATGATTATTGAATAAAATTATTGAATAAAATGTAGACATGTTCTTACAATCTTCTTCTTTTTATCTTGTTTTATTTGTTATCTCCAAAATAATATTAAAATATCTAAAAAACAGCAAAGTACGTCAGTGAATCTTTTCTCTAAAATCAGACATCACGAAACTCACATTAACTTGAGCACACAAAAATCTTCGAAAAATATTCTGCCAATGTTTCCAGAACTTCCACTTATTCATTCATTCATTATTTGCATGGGATTTATTTTCCAGACCCACACGAAAAATTTGCCCACAACAATTTTTACTACATTAGATAAATACTACACACATATTTTCATGAAATATCATCGGATTTATCTGTTAGTATTAATAATTTGGTTAAGAAATTAAAAATATATGTTTAAGGATGGGAGTATTTTTTTATCATGAAATGCAAAGAGTTGTTATATTTGATGATTTTTTATAGGGATTTTTAAAAAGAAATCTATTTTACCCCAACGATTTAGTTGATATAATAATAATTGTACCTAAAATTTAAACAAGAAAACGTTAGTTTGTTTTTACTTATCAAATATAAAAATACCATTATGTGTAACATTATGCGGACAAATTCATATTTCTTGTAAACAAAATGAAAAAGGTGAAATAAATAAGCTTGCGAGAAAAACTAAGCTAAAACACATGAGATATACGTTAGGAACTTAGACGATGACCCACCTCTCATGATACATTTAGTTAACGAAACATGCCCAGCCTGTTTTGTACAATACGCTAAGATATGTTACATCAAAGAGACCAATCAATTTTTTTGGTATTAAAGTAAACTGTTTCACAAAAATGAAACATAATTTATTTCAAATCCAAATCCTCAATTGTATTTTCTTGCCTGTATATCGTCCTACTTGTCTATCCAATTAAAACAAACACGTAACAATAACAAAATTTTGAGTAACAAAATTTTAAATTTAAGATAGTTTGTACGTTAGCGAGGAGAATAACAAATTGTGTAATTATTTGGTTAATCCTATAGCTATTTTAATCTATCCCGGAATTTGGGTGTGTATATCTAATTTATTAAAATAGAGTGTTATTTTGTGTCCAAACAGAAAAAATTAAAAATAAATATATTCTTATTTTGGATAACTTTTAAACTTTAAATTTTTATGGATAACTATTCCCTGTTTCCAAACAGTTAAATTTTGTTCAATTAAAAACTCCTTTAATTAATCTGATTCAATTAAAAATTAATTAATTTAATTAATAGCATTATATATATATTAATTTTAATTCGTAATTATAAAAATTCAGACTATGCCATAAATTAAATTAAATATTTAAAATTATAAATAAAATCGATTATTTCAAAAATATGTAAATTAAATATTTCAAAAAATAATTTAAATTTTTATTATTATTTTGTTACGAAAATAGTATTAGTTATTTTGAATTTTTGAATTTCGATTATGCCAAATAATTTAATAATCAAAGTTTTTTGAATGATACAGATTCAAAATTAACAATTTTCATTGAAAGATAATATTAAATTTTAAATTTAATGTAGATTTAAAGATAATATTAATATTAAATTCTTCTCATTAATTTAAACTTCCACAATACAAACAGAGGGAATTAAGCATCCTCTTTCGCTAAAATAGGCCAAATGAAAGACATTAAAGATAAAAATTGATAAAAAGTGACAGCGAATTTGAGACTAAGCTCAAATGCGTCGATAGCGGATTCACGGCAAAGCCGGAATGCTTGAAATTAGTCACCTTAAGTTGTGACGTTGAAACTGAAACTCTACCTCCGGAAATCGTCGAAACAATCCAGCTCTTCTGGTCCCGTGCAGACTGCTACGCAAGAAGACAAGTCGGTAAAGCTCTTCATGAGGTTTCTCGGCAAGAAGCTCGAGAATAAAACACCTCTCAGAGAGACGGTTGGGGGATGCAACTTTTGATGAAAAGCTGCACGGATTGACACCACAGGCGAAGACGCCTTGGATCTACTCAGAAAACCCTAGGTTTGGCATATGAAATTTGTGAGGGTTTCATGGAAGGGTATGGACACCACAAGCAAAAATGCATTGGATTTACTCATAATACCCTCTTGCCATTCTTTGGCTTCACGAAGGATGAACAGATCGGGATTTCTCCTGAGAGAGGCCACGCCGGAACACGAGCTTGGACTCATCACATGGACGGTGATGCTTGGAGCAGACGGACGGAGGAGAGTATTGGTTTTATGGGAACTCGCCAGAGAAGAAGCTCTCAACTTCGAATCTGGATTTAGAGAAGGTGGAGTAAAACAGTGGAATAAAGTGAGCGGTGGCAGTGGACATATCAGATCCAGAGGATCTGGAGGATCCGGCGGGAGAGGGATCTATCGCGGCAGTTGGGTGAACCCCCTTTGGCGGTGAGGGAAGGATCTGAGTAATTTCCGAGACAGATTCTGGGATAAAAAGGAAGGTACAAGGCACTTCGACACATGTTCCATTATCATGGAGGATTGACAGAAGATTTCAGCTTAGAGTAGCCGGAAAGAGCTCGCCGGCGTCGAAGCTTCGACCAGCGGAAGAGAAATGGTACTTCGGGTGAGTTTGGAATGACCTGAAGTGAGACGAGAGCAGAGTCGTCTAGATGGAGATGTCGTCGGAAGGGAAACGACGGTCGGGGAAACTCATCTGCAGCGGCGGTGCGGCTCCTTGGTCTTCGCGCCTGGGAGGTTTTAAAGCTAGGGCGAACTTAAATTTATTTTAATTTATATTTAAAAATAATTCTAAAAATTCAAATTTTAATTTAGATTAGTTTGGATTTCCTTAAATATATGTTAGATTAATTATCAAAAATCACAAAACCAGTTGTTTCCTTACAAAAATAATAAACCGGATATTAATTTAGATTTAATTTAAATAATATTCTCATAATGACGGACATGTTAAACGATATGTTATTGTATATTTTTATCATAATCAATCAGCCTAAAATTTTAAATATTTGAAATTAGTAATTATTTATATTATACGGTGATATGAACGGGCGAGTTAGAATTATGTTTTTATAATCGCGGTCATTCTCGGATTAATATGAATGGACGGGTTAGAATTATATTTTTATAATCACGGTCATATTTAATACTAGAAAAACTTAAATTTACAAAAATAAACTATATCTAAACACAAAAATAAATCTTTGTCACTTATTAGAAAAATTATATTTATAAAACAAATTATATCTAAATACAAAAAAAAATTACAAAATTTGGTAAAAAAAAAAAAAAAAAATTCCCATGCAGACGCACGGGGTAGAATCTAGTATATTATTATCAGAGACAGATCGTGTTTGGGATAAATATATTTCATCTTAAGTGGAAGAATTATATGTTGGTATGTGTTGTTTATGTTTTTTTGTAGGTATAACCCCTTGAGTCAAATTGGGCTTTGCTCCCCAGGCTTTTGCATTAGGCTTTGAAACCTACGGAACCAAGAAATCCGGCTAAGGCCACCTGCCTCCGGGCTCTCTGTATCTGACAGTGCAGGCCATGCTATCAAGCACAGGGAGACCTGGGATTGAGGGAGACCGGGGACTGAGTGGCCAGGAGGAGTGATTATTCTTTCCTTACCTCGTCCAAAAATCAGTAATATGGAGAGGTTGATGTCGGGAAAGGGTAATCCACACAGCAACTGGGAGCAGGGAGCACGCCGGACCAGACAGTCTCGACAACCTGATCTCTGATTTAGGTGTTTTCACTAAGTCAATTAATAACTAAAGTGCACACTACTGCAATCATAACAGTATATCGATGTAGTACTTTAGGATCGAATCCACATAGACCAAGTGTAACGCTACGAGAATGCAGAAGAAAAATAAAGTTAAGACGAATGAGAATGTTTTATGGTTTTATGAATGAACTAAAATTAAGAATACGGATAAAACGATGTAAGTTTGATAGAGGGAAACGCTAGGTCTTTGGGTAATTCGCAGGAAATCAAGAATCATAAATCGAATTAAACAGGGAAATCATTAAGCACGTTCTAGAACTCAAATCATTATTTTATAATCAACCTACTGTCGTAGTATTAATTACTATGTCTAATAACGGGGAATTGCTCATTTTATTCCTCAACTATTTGCAATTGACACAAATAATCCTCAAAAATCGTGGTTGCAAAACAATTTCTCAACTCATCGTTGACAACGCAAAATCGAGATTCAAAAAGTCAAACGCTAATTACTAAATGGATACATGTCCACTAAATCGGTTGTAACTCTTTCAATACAACTCTTAATGAGGTGAACCCACTACCATTGGAAAGCTAACTCAATTTACTATAACTTTGATGAATATATACAAAGCTAAATCCAAAGGGAAGGCTTTCGTACGCGTAGATAATCTAGATACATATTTTTGATGCAATATCTACTTGTATGGAAGCCTTCCCTTTGAATTTACCTTTGCAGATGTTCATCAAAGTTATAGACAATTGAGTTATATTTCCAATAGTAGTGGTTTTAACTCATTCGGGGTTGTATTGAAGGAGTTACAACTATTAAATGGATATATGTCCACTAAATCAGCTGTAACTACTTCAATACAACCCCGAATGAGTTGGAACCACTACCATTTGAAATATAACTCAATTTACTATAATTTTGATGAAGAGCTTCAAAGCTAAATTCAAAGGGAATGCTTCCATACAAGTAGATCTTTCATCAAGAATATGTGTCTAGAAGATCTACGCGTACGAAAGCCTTCCCTTTCGATTTAGCTTTGTATATATTCATAAAAGTCATAGTAAATTGAGTTAGCTTTCCAATGGTAGTGGGTTCACCTCATTCGGAGTTGTATTGGAGGAGTTACAACCGATTTAGTGGACATATATCCATTTTATAATTAGCGTTTGATTTTTTGAATCCCGATTTTGCGTGGTCAACGATGAGTTGAGAAATTGTTTTGCAACCACGATTGTTGAGGATTATTTGTGCCAATTGCAAATAGTTGATGAATAAAATGAGTAATTTCCCGTCTAATAACCTAAGATTCTAAACTGTCGTTTGAATTCAGGAAACTAAACATGCTTTAAGATCGCGTTTGATATGTTCACAAAACGCCTTAACATCAGCTTTCGTTGGTTAATGACGTTTTGCTCATCTATGTTCTTTCAGGCTTTTAAACAAACTGTTTTGATGCGTTAAAAAACCTAGGATCAGAAACTAGGTAGCTAATCAAGTTTCAGCACTAAGAACAACAATAGATGAAGAACTAGAAGATAGATCCCTATTCTAACCAATCTGATTCAACAATTCATGAAGTTCCCTTGAAACCCTAGAACCTAACTATGAGATTACTCAGACTTAGAATCAGAGAAACCACAAAGAGATGAAGAAGAAATCCTAATCCAATAGAAATAATAAATTAGGTTCAAATTTCTTCTCAAAAGCCTGTAGAGTCAGAGATTCATCTCCCCAAAGAAAGATATGTAAAAGTCTGTAGAAAAATAAAGCTTAGCCTTAGAAAGTGGCTTAAAATAAGTATAAATAGGTATTGGGTCGAATTGGGTCGAGTTGGGGTGATTCCAAGGCAAAATAGGAAGTTAAAAACTGCCTTTTTTATCAGAAAAGTGGATCGATCGATCCCATGGGGGATCGATCGATCTGCTTGATTCGGTCGATCGGGAAAGTGTTTGCAAGGCTGGACAAATCGATCCAAGGGTGGATCGATCGATCCAGCTCCCCTCTCTGCGCTTGCTTCTTCTGCTCGCCAGACTAGACTGTCTTCACAAAAACTGGCATAATTTTTGATCGCACCGTTGGAATAGCCTCAAACCACTTCCAAATGAAATCTAATTCATTTCTATATCTTGTATCAAAATTTGAGCTCGATCCATCGGTGGGAAGTTCTTCAACGAATGCCGAACTTCTGACGCCTATGCATGATTTTGCATCTCTATATGCTCATTTTCACCCAAAACGGCTCATTTTCTCCCAAGGTCACCTAAAACCTGAAAAGACTCGATAAAGGACTAAAAACTCTAAAAATAAACTTTGACTCTATAAAAGACACAAAACGAAGGTTAGAAACCGGTAAAAACACGGTTTATCAACTCCCTCAGACTTAATCTTTTGCTTGCCCTCAAGCAAACAGAAAACCAAGAACAAGGAAGAGGTTTGAAAAACACGGAGACTCACATTTTCTTTAGAACATTGCAATGACCATCCAGCTTAGTAATCCACATATTGACAAACCATCTCCAGATCGAACTACCATGTACTTATTTGCGGGCATCGCAACTTTCCCAGATTCAACACATAGTCTCGCAGAATAGATCAATCGCCATCATTTCTGGGTCTCACCGAAAGATCATAGTGCCAAGAACCTTCTAGACTCTTTCCATTTCGATATCATGACAAGCCAACCTTACACTTTCTGGTATTTTTCCTCTCCCCCAGACTTATTCATTTTATTCTTCTTCTCGAAGGAATAGGTGAATAGTGGCATCACGGGAAATTTTCCTAGCCTCACCTATAACCTGAGCTTCCAAGACAAATAATGGCATCACAGGAAATTTTCTTAGCCTTGTCATTGGTTTTTTTTTTCTTTTTATAGGGCCAAAGTTCATGAAACGTGAGTACTAATGGTTTTTGCCACCGAATCCCCGGTTCACTTCCACGCTATTTATCTTTTCTGCATCGAAGAATTATTTATAGAACAGGGAGAGGAGAACCATACTTTCACACATGTTGCTTTTGTCAGATACGAATGAGGAGTCAAACTCTGAAGACACTAATCACAATGGTGAGGTAAAAGGAAGAGCTCAGAATTTAGCTCAGTCTATTTGAAATGCTTTGGAAACATGGATGCCTCTGATTAACTGGCCAGCCTTTGGATTTTTCATTAGTCTGATCTAAAGCTAATTCTGCAACAATGGTCACTTAGATGAAAGTCAGAACAGTAAATCCAAGAAAATGATCATAGTCTCCAACAAATTTTAACTCAATAAAACGACTCAAGAAAAACACCAAAATGACTCAAGAAAGAAAACAACGTTAGTAACGACAGATACCCTCCCCCAGACATACTTCACACCGTCTCGGTGTAAAAATAAACCAAGAGTAAGGTAAAACAGACTCAAAGAAAGAAAAGAAAAATAAAGAAAAGAAAACTTACCAGTGGGTTGCCTCCCACCAAGCGCTTGTTTAAAGTCGTTAGCTTGACTTCGGTCTCAGATGTTAATCATGAGAATCAAAAGGTTGGGCCAATGCACCTTTGATCATTCTCCTGTTAGGACAATAAACAAAATGCGTAACATGGCACACAACTATCTAGGGCAAAGAGACAAAACTCACATCAAGGGATGTTACTACGAATGTAGCATATATCTTTGAATTTTCTTTGATGATGAGATGCTCATGAGGATCATGAGGATCAAATGCATTTGATGGAAAAATAAAGTCAACTTATGGTTTAAACGAGTTAATCACAAAATAGTCAACTTCATCTCCATCAATCATGTAAACACACAATATCCTCTTTCCTAGAATCCATCTCAACCTTAGGGTTCTCTATCTCATTCAAGATCTTATCTACATCAAGCACATCCCCTAGGTAAGATTTTTCAAGAAGATATCTAGATTCCTCAGGCATTGAAAACTTAAACTCGAGATCCTGAACATTCAAAGCAGATAGATAATTAATATCAAAACACACTTTATGGTAATCTCTAGCAAGTTTTTCTACTCTTAAGGAACCTAGCCTTTGAGACTCACATATCAAATCATAGCATTCATCAATGAGCACATGAGAGTGCAAACTAGTTGATACATCTTCAATGCAAGGCAAATGACTATCCTCATAATCATAGATTTCATAGATTGAGTCAAAAATACCTTCTAGTTGGCATGGTGGAACCCAATAAATTACCTCTTTAAGTGCATGAGCTACCATTATCTCAGACATTGTGAGTTCCCTTCTTTCAAGTGATGCCTGATGTGACATGAGATTCAACCAGATCATACCTGCTAGGTCACTCCTTTTCATCATTGGATTCTCTTCATGATGCTTATCCAACTCCACTTTTTGTTCTGGTGTGAGTACACTTTTATCAAATGGTGGCTCCACGTATGGTTCATCTTGAATGTATTCATCAAATGTGGCATCCTCTTTTTGTGGCCAATCATTGTAGTCCATGGACATCAACTATAAGAAACAAAAAAAGAATAAAATAAAAATTTAGTAAAAGCTAGTGTCTTAATTTGAACTCTCGTCCAAGACTCGTAGGCAACGTTTTTGATCCCCGGCAACGGCGCCAAATTGATTTAGGTGTTTTCACTAAGTCAATTAATAACTAAAGTGCACATTACTGCAATCATAAAAGTATATCGATGTAGTACTTTAGGATTGAATCCACAGAGACCAAGTGTAACGCTATGAGAATGCAGAAGGAAAGTAAAGCTAAGACGAATGAGAATGTTTTGTGGTTTTATGAATGAACTAAAATTAAGAGTGCGGATAAAACGATGTAAGTTTGATGGAGGAAAACGCTAGGTCTTTGGGTAATTCGCAGAAAATCAAGAATCATAAATCATAGAATTAAACAAGGAAATTATTAAGCACGTTCTAGAACTCAAATCACTATTTTATAATCAAACTACTGTCGTAGTATTAATTACTATGCCTAATAACCTAAGATTCTAAACTGTCGTTTGAATTCAGGAAACTAAACATGCTTTAAGATCGAGTTTGATATGTTCACAAAACGCCTTAACATCAGCTTTCGTTGGTTAATGACGTTTTGCTCATCTATGTTCTTTCAGGCTTTTAAACAAACAATTTTGATGCGTTAAACAACCTAAGATCAGAAACTATGTAGCTAATCAAGTTCCATCACTAAGAACAACAATAGATGAAGAACTAGAAGATAGATCCCTATTCTAACCAATCTGATTCAACGATTCATGAAGTTCCCTTGAAACCCTAGAACTTAACTATGAGATTACTCATACATAGAATCAGAGAACCCATAAAGAGATGAAGAAGAAATCATAATCCAATAGAAATAATAAATTAGGGATCAGAAATCTTCTCTAAAGCCTGTGGAGTCAGAGATTCGTCTTCCCAAAGATAGAGATGTAAAAGTCCGTAGAAAAATAAATCTTAGCCTTAGAAAGTGGCTTAAAATAAGTATAAATAGGTCTTGAGTCGAATTGGGTCGAGTTGGAGTGATTCCAAGGCAAAATAGGAAGTTAAAAACTGCCTTTTTGGTTAGAAAAGTGGATTGATCCATCCCAGGGGGGATCGATCGATCTGCTTGATTTGGTCAATCTGGAAAGTGTTCGCAAGGCTGAATCGATCGATCCAGCTCCCCTCTCTGCGCCTGCCTCTTCTGCTCGCCAGACTGAACTGTCTTCACGAAAACTGGCATAACTTTTGATCGCACCGTTGGAGTAGCCTCAAACCACTTCCAAATGAAAGCTAATTCATTTCTCT
The DNA here is from genome assembly GCA_030161315.1 of Eutrema japonicum. Classification (NCBI taxonomy): domain Eukaryota; kingdom Viridiplantae; phylum Streptophyta; class Magnoliopsida; order Brassicales; family Brassicaceae; genus Eutrema; species Eutrema japonicum. The sequence goes on from BSQW01000006.1 coordinate 42,735,177, forward strand.
ATAGTGTATCAAAAGTAGAGCGCAATCCATCGATGGGAAGTTCTTCAATGAATGTCAAACTTCTGACGCCTCTGCATGATTCTGCATCTCCATATGCTCATTTTCACCCAAAACGGCTCATTTTCTCTCAAAGTCAGCTAAAACCTGAAAAAACTCGATAAAAGACTAAAATACTCTAAAAACAAACTTTGACTCGATAAAAGACACAAAAAGAAGGTTAGAAATCGGTAAAAATACGGTTTATCAATCCCATGTATCAAGGGATTCTAGCCAGGTACGTAATCCGTTTAGGCGAGAATAATTATTTCAATATTTGTATTTTTCCTCCAATCGACAACCAGAATATGTTCAAACTTATACCCATGCTTCTGGCAACCTACGTGTCATGCAATTAATGCCCTCGGTTTACACATGTTAGGTGAAAGTGACAACACTCTGAGCATAGGGAAGAGTAACGATATGGGAGATGTCCATACCGCACCTAATCCTCTGCTTCCAAGGCCGTACACTGAGAGAGATAGCGACGCAGCAAGGCGTGGTCGAGTAGCAAGCGCAGCAAGACTTGGTCGAGTAGTAGGCGTAAACTTCCAAAGAAAGTATGTGAGAAGTTGGACGCATTCTGGGTACAAGACTCATTCACTGGATCTGATATCCGATCCAACAACCCAACAACCCGACAGTCCATGATTCGACCCGACATACTAACTCGGGTCATGTAAAACTCTATGAATATCACCCATTCTACAACGAGAATGGGGTTCACACTCGTCTCATACTTTCGTATAGATTGTTGTGAGATATGTGTGCTTGCGACTTCTACAGACTTAGCTTACCTTCTTTCCGAGACTCTCAGTCTTACTTCAGACCATTTTCCGGTTACCTTAACAGCTGCTCCTAAGTCGTGGAGATCTCTCTCCCAAACTCTTATTTTTTTCTTTTTTACCTCAAATAGCCCACCTTTCAAAGTTCATCACGGATCCATCCTTTCTTAATGACCCAATAGACATATTCTTTCATCTGTTTTCCGATTATCTTTTTTTTTCTCCGATTCACCATTTCGTGATCTTTATTTATATGTTTTCTGACTTAGGCGTCAGAGAACCATCAAAAAATACCATTTCATCGTGTTTTTTAAACTTTCACGTATTTATCTATTTTGTAAGATACTTGCCCTCGAGAAAACAAAAAAATCCCCTAAAAATATCATAGCAAACAGATCATATCCGCCAAAAGAGCATCCCGAAATATTTTAGTTTCTTCATTATAATGCAAGTACGTATTGGACTATTATTATTATTGTTTTTTTTGTTTTTTGTTAAAGTACGTTTTGGACTATTGGGGGCGTAATTTCTTATATAGAGTAATAATTATAATTTACACGACACATGGTAAGTACGTAATATTTATATAATTTAGACCGACCACTTTGTGTTTCTGCCATTTTAAATTTATGTATATATATGAACAATCCATTTGATTCCGTCCTAGGTGGGAGTAGCCTTCAATCTACAATAATTAATTAATAGTACAAACCAATTGATTAGTGAATTAGTTAAGTAATAAACTAAAGGAAGTAATTATGCAAGGTTGAGCCCTAGCTAGTGCCTGATTTTGTTTTAAAAAAAACTCTAACCAATGAATTAATTCAAGAGACCATTAAACGAAAGCAAGTACCATCATCATATATAATCATTCATAGTTATCAAATTTTTTTTTATAAATAATAGAAAAATAAGAGAGGGAATCCCAAAGCTATCATAATCCACATTTACTCTACCATACTTTGAATTCATTATGTCACCTTTTTATATTTATGGTGGGGTTAAAATCTCAATCAGATAAATTGGGTCTAGTAAACCTATGATAAAAAGGTTCAGTGAAGTCAAAGAAATCCAACAAGGTCAAATGAATAAACGAGGTGACAGACCGAGCTGAAAGACCCATCGGAGTGAACATCTACAATCAAAGGAGATTAAATGCAGAATCGTTAATCAACCCCGTCGAGACCAAAGACTCGTTCAAACCAGTTAGTTAAGTCGCCTAAACGTAACGACCGGAACCTCAGACTAAAATATCATTCATGGCGAATCAGGTGTAGTAAACAGAGACGTTAAACACGATCTCGGAGTATAAAACAAAGACAAGTGCAAAGAGCCAAGGACCGGATGTCAACTCTCTACACCACTCTCAACTATAATTTAGCTCTAGACTCAAACACTTGTTCTTTCTTTGTTCTTGTTCTTGTAAATATCTCCTGAGAATCGGAATACTAATCCAATTTACTTTCCAAAAACATTGTCCAAAACGCTATTGAATCTTGTTTGTTCTCATCGAGCAACTAACTCTCTGTTTATTGCTCGATAGTCCATCGGTTCTTCTTTTTTAAAAAAGATAATCCAAAGAACCCCTCTATTTTTATTATTTACAAATTTTGACCGTTGTATTTCCAGTTAAAACATTCATATATGTTGTAAAAATAATTTTACGAAAATATACTTTATGGCGCTATATTGTAAAATAAATATGTAAAATACGTCAAAAGAGTTTTTAATAGAGTAATTGCAATTTTTAGTAACCAATAATTCTAAAATTAACTGACAAAAGATTGGAAATGTTGCTAGACTTTGCGGTTTTATAAACTATCTCTTTTGTTTATCAGGATTAAAATACTTAAGGTATATAAGTTTTTTTTTTTTTGACTAAAAAGATATATAAGCTTACGATATTAAAAACATAAGTGTTTCCCTTTAAGAATTAGGGTTTACTGATTATGGTGTATGTTTAAGGTTTATAGTATAGATTTTAGAATTTAGGGTTTAGAGTTTAGAGTTTGAGATTTAATTTTCCGGATATCGACTTATCTAGTTATCGTGATAACAATTTTATGTTATGATGATAACTCTCCCCTTTATGATTTATTTAGTTATCAGGATTATATACTTATCATTCTTTTTAAAATATATGAATTTCAGGTTATTTATATTATCGTGATAACATTCTTCACTAATATAAATAAGCTTCGTATATATTTTTATTTCATGTGTATTTATGTTATCGTGATACCACCCTTCACTAATATAGATAAGCGTTATCATATGTTTTTATTTTACCGATTAGGGTTTAGGATTTTGTGTTTTAAGTTTAAAATTTATGGTTTAGAATTTAGGATTTAGTTGAACTTTTCTGTTATCGACTTATCTAGCTATCCAAATTATCTAGTTATCACGTTTTTAAAATATATGAATTTCATGTGTTTTTAAAAACTCCCTCTCTCCTTTTAGGCTAATCCAATTTATGTCTTTTAAATAAACTATTCCGTTTATCGTGATAACATAATTCATTTGTTATAATTTTTTGTAATGTTGTTCCCATTGTTATAAACAGTTTGGGATAACATATTTGCCATGGCCTACTCTGTGGACAACTCACCTACAATAATAACAATATATTGGGTTTTCAATATTACAGATATCTCACATATATTTTAGCATTTAATATTTGGGTAATTGCAACATCTACTATTAAATAACAACATAATTAATTCATTAATAACATGCAACATCAACTATTCACAAAAAAAAATCTAACATATTCCTAATTTTCTAACTAATTTCATTTGCATCTTTCTTTCTCATGAGCTATTTATTCACGACAGAGAAAAAAAGAGGGGAAGAAGAAAAAAAAATAAGAAAAAAATAAGAAGCGACGGTGGCTACGACGGTGACGACAGTGACGATGGCGAAGATAATAAAATTATCCACTAGATTATCAGTATACTTTTGTTATGATAACATAGTTAGATAACCAATAACACACATATATAGTTTCTATGATATGATAACCGGGTTATCACGATAATTTTTATATTTTCATGTTTCACATATTTCTATGAAATGATAACTGGATTAACATGATAATTTATCATATGATAACTGGTTTAGCATGACAATTTCATAAAAATTAACATGATAACTGGTTTAACATGAAATGTTAACAATACTATTACTAACTATATGTTAATGATGCTAACAATGAGTTAATTATGCTTACAATGATAATTGGGTTAACATGACAATGTTAACTATGTTAACAATATGTTTTTTTGGTGATGAACAGTGGTCGTCGAGTTTTGATGAAAAGTAATTACGCCCGTTGATGAACAATATCGCCGGATTCTTCTGTCAGAAAATGAGTTTTCAAATCAATAACATTTCTGTAATTATTCAAAAAAACAAATGATATTTTGGGTTTAATCATTTTTTTCTCTTTCCTACTTACTTAATTTATAAATTATTATTACTACTTACCTAACTTATCAATCAACCGTTCATATTCACTTAAATCACCCTTAATATTTTGACATGGCATTAAATACTCGGTTAAGCTTAAACGCGTTGGTATAGGAGTAAAATAGTCGGAATTTTTGTTGGTTAATGAGAGAGAACTAGATTCCTAATAATCAAGTCAACCATTAATATTTACCTCGTTCACTCTTTTTACTATATATGTAAAACTAAACTATACCATTTCTTCGAATAATAATACCACATATGAGGGTTGATATAGGTAACAGGTCTAACAAGGACTTGAACAAACACTACAAAAAAACATGCATTTTGTAACGATTTTTTGCGACGATTTTATTTCGTTGCAAATTGCAATCGTTTTTCCGACGACTTTACGACGATTCTTAAAGACGTCGTAAAATCGTCGCAAAATTGGGACGAAAATTTTCGTTGTAAAATCATCGCTAATTAGCGACGATTACCGACGACATTACGACGATTATCAAAATCGTCGTAAAATCGTTGTAACTTAGCGACGATTTACCGAGGTTTATATAAAACGTTGTAATATCGTCGTAAAATTACCCACGAATTAGCAATGATTATTATAATTTGAACTTTACATCGATTTCCCAACGATTAATCAGTTAGGTGAGCACGTTTTAAGTTCACAGTGTTCGGTTAGGTAAACATGTTTAATGTCGTTGTAAAGTCGATGTAAACATTTTTAGATTTGTTGTAAAATCGATGTGAAATCGATGTAAAATCGTAGGCAATTCGATGGTAATGAAAATAAAAATCTATATATAGTGGCCAACTTCATAATAAAAATTTCATATTCAAAAATATTTACTTCTTTCTGACCAACAAAAAATGTCAATATACGAAATTAGAAGATGGATGTATAATCGTCTTGATTCAGAGGGATCGCTAACAAAGGAGTTCAGTGATGGGGTGGAGGGATTCATGCATCAGGCAGGAAGTATACATAATACGATTATCAGTGGTAAGATGTACTGTCCTTGTGCCAGATGCTTGAATAGGAAATTTATCATTATCTCAAAGGTGTGGTCGCATATATTAAATAGATGGTTTATGCCGCATTACTATATATGGTATTATCATGGAGAGGATCATGGGGGAAATGCAGTTAGTAGTAGTAGCAATTATCAAGCATCGAATTTTGATGATTCAAATAATTTTAATCAATTTGATGATCATGCGGAGCAGCATGGTGAAGATAATGATAGGATTCATGACATGGTTACGGATGCATTTCATGAAACCGTAAGTACATTTGCACATGATCATCATGATGAGGAACCCAATCTAGATGCAAATTTTTTTTATGATATGCTAGATGCTGCAAATCAGCCACTCTACGATGGATGTTGAGAAGGACATTCTAAATTGTCGTTGGCGGCTAGGATGATGACTATTAAAACTGATCATAACTTGGCTGAGGTTTGCATGGATGATTGGGCTGATTTGATTAAAGAGTATTTGCCAGAGGACAATTTAGCTGCTGAAACTTACTATGAGATACAGAAGCTGGTTTATAGTCTTGGGTTGCCTTCTGAGATGATAGATGTCTGTGTTGACAATTGCATGCTTTTTTGGAAAGATGAGGGAATGTCGATTTTGCCATAAGCCAAGATATAAGCCGCAAGGTACTGGTCGGAGTAAGGTACCGTTCCAGCGGATGTGGTACTTTCCTATAACTGATAGATTAAAAAGAATGTATCAGTCTGAGAGGACAGCTGCATCGATGAGATGGCATGCAGATCATTTGCAAACAGATGAGGAGGTTACTCATCCTTCAGATGCAAAAGCGTGGAAACACTTTAAGACGGCACATCCAGACTTTGCTAGAGAGAAACGTAATGTGTATCTTGGTCTTTGCACAGATGAATTTAGTCCATTTGGTATGTCTGGTAGGCAATATTCTTTATGGCTAGTAATCCTAACGCCTTACAACCTTCCCCCAGATATGTGCATGCAAAGGGAATTTTTATTCTTGAGTATTTTAGTACCAGGTCCGAAGCATCCGAAGCGTTCCCTTGATGTGTTTTTGCAGCCTCTGATACAGGAATTGGAGCAGTTGTGGTATACCGGGGTTCGGACATATGATTTTGCAAGGAAAAAATTTTTTACAATGCGTGCGGTGCTTATGTGGACAATAAGCGACTTCCCTGCGTATGGGATGTTATCAGGTTGGACTACGCATGGGCGATTGTCTTGTCCATATTGTCTCAATCGGACAGATGCGTTTCAATTGAAACATGGTCGGAAAACAAGTTGGTTTGATTGTCACCGCCGATTTCTACCGATTCATCATGCATATCGAAGAAAAAAGCGGTTGGTTAGAAAGAACAAAACTGTTCGTGTTCCTCATCCTGTTTATATTTCCGGGGAAGATCTAAAAGCAGAAATTGATCATTATGGTGCATTGGAAACAGTCAATCGTGGTGAAAATTGGCACACTCCAGCTAATATGCCGGATGGATATGGGGAGCATCACAATTGGCATAAGAAAAGCATATTCTGGAAGCTTCCGTATTGGAAGGATAATTTGCTTAGACACAATTTGGATGTCATGCACATTGAGAAAAACTTTTTTGATAACATCATGCATACATTGTTAAACGTGCGTGGAAGGACTAAAGACAGCGGTAAGTCAAGGTTAGACTTGCCTGATCTTTGTTGTCGGAATGAGTTACATATTACAAGCAATGGGAAAGCACCTGTCCCCATATTTCGAGTGGGTGCGGAAGAAAAGTCAGCTTTGTTCAAATGGGCGACATCTGATGTGAAGTTCCCGGACGGGTACGTATCTAATTTAGCTAAATGTGTTGAGAATGGCCAAAAGTTTTCCGGGATGAAGAGTCATGACTGTCACGTCTTTATGCAACGACTACTTCCTTTTGCATTTGCTGAACTTCTACCATGAAATGTACACGAAGCAATTGCAGGTATATAAATTTAAACTAATCACATATTAATTGCGAATTTAAGATTTTATATAATTAATATATATATATATATATATATATATATATATGAAATGGAAAATTAACATTATTACCTTATATATCATGTGATTGTTATTGTAGGCATTGGAGGGTTTTTTCGGGATCTTTGTACCCGTACTTTGTCAGAAGATGTTATTGCACAACTTGATGCTAGTATTCCTATTTTGTTGTGCAACATGGAGAAAATATTTCCCCCAGCCTTTTTTGATGTTATGGAACATCTACCTATTCATCTACCTCACGAAGCAGAATTTGGGGGACCTGTGCAGTATCGATGGATGTACCCATTCGAGCGATTCATGGGACATTTGAAGCGAAAGGCTAAAAATCTAGCCAAAGTTGAAGGCTCAATAGTAGCAGGAAGTTTAGCAGAAGAAACTTCTCACTTCACGGGGTACTATTTTGGCTCGAAGGTTCGCACACGGAAAAGGGCAGCACGGCGATATGATGATGGAGGTGTAGGCCGAACATATGCTAATGAAGGTGTCTCAGATATCTTTTCTTCAATCGGTCGATTATGTGAAAGAGTGAAGTCAGTTTGGTTTGCCAATGAAAAAGACCATCATAGTGCACAAACGTATATCCTCTTAAATTGCGAAGAAGTTAGTCAATTTGAGAAGTAAGTGTATAAACATACGTCTTATATATATAGCTAAATTATATATATGCTAGTTTTATACCAATTACAAATACTTTTGTATGCAGTGAATTTGTTAGACAAGTCCGAGAAGTCATTGAAGGAATCTCAGACGATGAAATCAACAAGCGTAAAGATCAACATTTTTCCCCGTGGTTGAAGACGCAAGTACGTAAAATTTTAATTAAGTGATCTGATTAATTACTAACTTGGACAATTAACCTAATACATATTTTGATTACTTTTTTAATTAAATTAATTAATGATATATAGGTCGAGTATGGGGATACCGCATATCCACTCTGGTTCCATGAGTTAATAAAAGGCCCCATATCGAAGATAACGAGTGCACCCATGTATTGCACACGCGGATATATATTTCATACATTCAAATACGGAAATCAAAGAGCTACTGCCAACTACGGGGTATGTGTGCGGGCGAAATAGATTTTTATGGAGTGTTGCAAGACATAATTGAAGTTGAGTACCCTGGTTGCTTAGGTTTGAAATGCGTTCTGTTCAAATGCGACTGGTTCGATCCAACAGTTGATCGAGGCGTCCGTAAAAACAAATTCGGGGCAGTAGATGTCAACCAATCACGACGTTACAATAAGTATGAGCCATTTATCCTAGCATCACAAGCAGAACAAGTCAGCTTTGTTCCATATCCGCGAGTTCGCACCACCCGTATCTCATGGTTATCAGTTATAAAAGTTTCTCCGAGGGGTCGAATTGTGGGGGTTGATGAGGAACTACCAATGCAGCAAGATCATTGCTCTGATATGCCATAACTAAATGAGAGCAATGAAGACATCCTTTTGATAGATCCTCAAAACAGGCAAGTTGAATATCTCCCAGACGATACAGAGGAAGAAGATGAGGAAGATGAGTTCGAAGAAAGTGATGAACCAGATGATCAAGAAACGGATGTGTACTACTCTTCGTCCGAAAATGAATCAGAGTGACCGCGCTAGCTAATAATTATTGTGAATTTAATATATTAATATAATATTGTGATCTAGTAATTATTGTGAAATTTAAGTGATATGATTTCTATGAAATCCCCTAAACCCCAAACTAAATTTCATCTCCGATCCCCATTCATTTTCCGCCGTAGGTGCGGCGATTTATAAATTATGAGACATATGTGTCTATGTGTCATGTAATTTATTAATTGCCTCAACAACGGCGGGAAATGAGTGGTGATCGGAAATGGGATTTAGTTTGGGGTTTAGGGGATTTCAAAGGAATCGTCGCTAAGTCGTCGCTAATTGTGATTGTCACAAATTCGTTGCAAAATATGCGAAGATTTAGCAACGGATTAAGACTAATCGTGGCTAAATCGTCGCAAAATAAGAATGTTACAAAATCGATGCAAATTTGCGACGATTTGGCCACTATTCGTTCTTAAACCCTAAACCCTAAACCCTTTGCCCTAAACCCTAACCCCTAACATATTACCATCTCATTGTATTATGCATCTTTCAATGAAATTGATCGTGACTTTAGAGAATTGTCCGGAAATGAAAACTCGGTCAATCACAGTAATATCCACAAACTGAATCATTGTATTAATAATCTAACATGTACGCAAACTCTCTGTTTTACTTATTTTTCAATCTCGATGAATTTATTGATAATTTCATGAATTTGGATTTACAGTAAACATGTCAAGTTGTTTCTGGAATGTTGCAATCGACGTTACAATTTTGTACCTATACCCTAAACCCTAAAACAGATTTTACCAATATCCTCACTAATTTGTTGCAAAATGCGCGACGATTTAGCAACGAATTAAGACTAATCGTGGCTAAATCGTCGCAAAATAAGAATGTTACAAAATCGATGCAAATTTGCGACGATTTAGCCACGATTCGTTCATAAACCCTAAACCCTAAACCCTTTGCCCTAAACCCTAACCCCTAACATATTACCATCTCATTGTATTATGCATCTTTCAATGAATTTCAATGAAATTGATCGTGACTTTAGAGAATTGTCCGGAAATGAAAACTCGGTCAATCACAGTAATATCCACAAACTGAATCATTGTATTAATAATCTAACATGTACGCAAACTCTCTGTTTTACTTATTTTTCAATCTCGATGAATTTATTGATAATTTCATGAATTTGGATTTACAGTAAACATGTCAAATTGTTTCTGGAATGTTGCAATCGACGTTACAATTTTGTACATATACCCTAAACCCTAAAACAGATTTTACAAATATCCTCACTAATTCGTTGCAAAATAAAATGTTACAAAATCGATGCAAATTGGCGACGATTTAGCAACGAATTGATACTAACCGTGGCTAAATCGTCGCAAACTATGAATGTCACAAAATCGATGCAAATTTGCGACGATTTAGCAACGAATTGAGACTAATCGTGGCTAAATCGTTGCAAACTATGAATGTCACAAAATCGATGAAAATTTGCGACGATTTAGCAACGAATTGTCATAACATTTACCGCGTGTCGGTCAATTAAACTCCCGCGTGTATGAATGTCACAAAATCGTTGCAAAGTTAGCGACGAATTAGCTACGGTTTGATTGCCTCGATATAGCGATGACAACTAATCTTATATATACACGCTCAGAATTCCTTCATTCTTACAAACAAATAAAAAAAACTGATCATAACTTCCTTGCGAATTCCTTGCTTGCGAAAAAAGGTTAAATTTTTTTTTAATGTTTTTAATTAATTAGTATAGATAAAAATGAAACAATTTAGGTCGGTAGAAACGGAATCAAATTAGAAAAAATAGCAGGCTGCCCGGATGTTTATAGATAGTAATTTTTTTTCATTTTTATGCAGATGGGCCAGCGTCGTGCACATTACGCTCAGTTTTTGAGAGATATTGGTGATGCTTCGGGTACCGGGTTGCCCGTGTCTTCTGAGGCTACAGAGACGGATTTCGTCCCGGTGACGCAAACACAGAGTGCTCCGCCGCCTCCACAACCACCTCAGATTCCGCAACCTGGAGGCCATGCCCCGGCCCCATATGCACACATGACGGTTCTTGATTTGCTTGCACAGCCGGGGCATCATAGGCTTAAAAGATTAGATCCGGATCATACTGACGGGTCGGAATGGTAATATATATAAATATATATCTTTTACATTTATTATTACATATTTATATTTATTTCTAACAATTCAAAAATTTACAATTTTTTGTTTCAGGTTTGGAGTTGAATCCAAAGTTGGACGCACCGTTTCCGACATCATCAAGTCCTATTTTATCGAGCCTCATACCAATTTTACCCAGCTTCCTCCACACGTCAAGGAGACATGGTTCAAGATGTTTGCGGTACGTATGGAAAAAATATTTTTTCTCCCATAATTATTTTAATTATATTTAAATATATACTTAATTTAATTTTATAAAATATGTAATTATTTTTGTTTCTCATGCAGCAAAAATGTCACTGGGATCTTTCGATTCATGGCGAGGTTGAAACTTTATTTCTCAAGAGGGTGAAGTTTCGTATCCAAGGCGTGGTTGGAGAGTGGAAGAAAGCATGGAAGATTTCTGGGGATTTAGCAAACCCCCTGCACATGGATAAAGCCGTTTGGGACGGCTTGGTGCGGTATTGGATGGATCCGAAGTCCATCATAACTGCTGAGAAGTGTTCGGCTTCCCGTAAAACCGTTGATTCGGACGGGAAACTCAAGGCTCTGCCTCATACAGTTGGACAAACACCTTTTGCGGGTGTTCGTCTACAGATGGTAATTAAATTTATTTAAATTAATTAATTTATTTAATTTACTTCGTCAATAACATAGTTTTTTTCTTTAGGCCGCCGAAGACGGAGGTGTACTCCCTCCGATGACCAAGGTTTTTGAGCGGACGCACCGGAAGAAGGATGGTTCCTTTGTTTCCGAGACTGTCGAGCACATCTTCAATGAGGTGACTTCCAAAGTCACCGAACGAGAGACACATATCTCTCAACAGCTATCTCCAGGTGGTTCGTCGGTCATGTCTGGAGGGTTGACCACACCCGATATTGACCGGATCTTCGAGCAGGTATATAGAATAGTTAGTACTTATTAATTTTTAGTTTTTGATTTTTTAAAAATTTCTAATTGTAAATTTAAATATAGGTTGCCCCTAAGAGAAAGGGGAAGGTTGTCGGGATGGGATCTATTCGAGATGTCTCGGCTGCTTCTTCATATGCTCCGCGACGACGATCGCCAGAAGATGATCCAGTCGTGTTACGTCCAACGATTACGAGTCTTCAGGAGCGGGTTGAGACCGAGGCTACTCGGTCTCAGGCATATCAGGCGAAGATTGCGAGTCTTCAGCAGCGGGTTGAACTGGATGCTACGCAGAATGACGAACTCTTTGACATCTTGGCAACAGGGAACCCGACAATGCAGGCCATGCTACGGGAAAAGCGAAGACTCCGAGCAGAGGCAGATGCAGCGGCAGCGGCAGAGCAGAGGCAGCAGCAGGCCCATCCGGTTCGTCGAGACGTCCCGAAGACGATGTAAATCTCGACGATTACGATATAGTTATTTAGATTTAGGATTTCGAATTCTAATTTTGGTTTTTTTTTTTTTGTAACAGATTATAATATTTTTTTTTCTAATAAAATATTATTTTTAAAATTTTCATTTTATAATTTTGAAATTAATAAAATTTTATAAATAATAATAAAAATCATATATACAATCGTCGTTAATTCGATGGTAAATAATAATCCTCGTTGTTTCGTTGCTAAATTAATCGTCATAAAATCGTGGCTAATTTACAACGATTATACGACGATTTATTAGCAATGATGTTGCGACGATTATTTAGCAACGATTTTATGACGATTGATTAGCAACGAATTAACGACGACAATTTTTTTCCATCGAATTAACAATGAAATATTTCCCATCGAATTTCCATCGTTTTTACGACGTATTTATATTCGTCGTAATTTCAATGTAATATTTACGACGATTTAGCGACGATAATTTACCGACGATTTAGCGACGAATTTTTGTCCCTCGTACTTTCCCGACGAATTTACGACGATTTGTGGTTTGCGACGATCAGTTAACGACGATCTCTTTTTCGTCGCAAATTCGATTCAAACCCTCTTTTGCAACGATTTTACAACGATATCGTTCGTTGCAAAAAGGGTGTTTTCTTGTAGTGAAATATGTTATTTGGATTAAAGTAAAATAAAAACATATTGTATATACATAGATATCTTAAACTAGTAATTGTGTATAAGATTTACTGCGCTGTAATTTACAGAAACTGTGTATGAAAACTAACAGAATTTATAACCATATAGAACTACAATTAATTCTGACATAAATATATTGTCGGATATATTTTCATCTGCAATTATTAGAGTTTTAGTTTAAATAATTTTAAAGATTAAAAAGAGTACGTAGTATTTTAGTTTGAAAATTCAAAAAATTATTAGGTTTATTTAATTAATATATAAAAATCGAGTTGCTAGTTAATATTTTATAACCATATAGAACTACAATTAATTCTGACATAAATATATTGTCGGATATATTTTCATCTGCAATTATTAGAGTTTTAGTTTAAATAATTTTAAAGATTAAAAAGAGTACGTAGTATTTTAGTTTGAAAATTCAAAAAATTATTAGGTTTATTTAATTAATATATAAAAATCGAGTTGCTAGTTAATATTTTGCTTGCTAAAATGTTATTATGTTTTCATTTTATTCCTATTTTTTTTGTTTTAACTAAGGTCTTGAATGTTACATGCGTTTCTTCCAAACGCTATGTGTTTTACAAAACATGTCACCATTCATTGTTCAAACGCAGTGTGTTTATCAGTTTTTGTTTTTTAATTAAAAAAAAAAATTGGGTGCATTTTAGAAACAGAAATAAAACATGAAACGCACGTACTGTTGTAAAAGAATCAAAATAGATGTGGTTTTTTTTTCTATCAACGGTTATGTGTGGTTTACAGTTGACTTATGTATATATGTATCATATAATATTTCATTTTATATAGTTATTTTAATTCAAAAAAAATAAGAATATTTGGATTATAGCTTTAAGAATTATTATTGTCTTTATCTAGCTGATGTTATTAACTTTACGATACACGCTAATAATCTTTTAGTTTTATAATTTTACATATATATATATATATATATATATATATATATATTTATGTTTAAAAGCTCAGAAAATTTTGAAATAAATCATATATGTTAACTTTATCAAATAACAAAATTCTATTTGAAAAAAAAAATAAACAATGAGTTCGATTCTCGTTGGTAGGGATAATTTATTAATAATGTAAAATGTCAAGTGTATAATTTTTTCATTAATCCATTTTAATTTGTAAAATATTTATCTAAAATATTTATCCCAAATAATGGACAATATTGTATATATGTTACGGAAAAATCAACGTACTCGATAATATTATATGATTTTACTTGGTTTTTGTGGATGTAGTTTTTTTATCAATAAATATATTATTTTAAAATGCCAAACAAATTTATTAAAATTTTAATAATAATTTAGTTATGGTTCGTAATTAATTTATGAAAAATACTTGATCCTTAATAAATGAATAATTTTAATTTATAATCATATTAATATCATTAATCTATTTTATTTATAAAATATTTATCTTTTTTTTTTACTGCAAATCATATCTTTATTAATTTGATGTAATGAAATCTGAATACAATGTTTTTGTTAACCAACTTGGTGGATAAATACAATCGGAGAAAAAAAATATTGTTTGGAGGTCCATTACGAGCTAGTAAATGAGCAGCCATATTACCATCTCGTTTGACTTGGGTAAAATATATTCTTGAAAATTTGTTTTTCCATTCTTATATATCATCTATGAGATTGAGAACAGTAATTTCTTTATCTTCTACTTGCATATTCTTAATCAAACTCTCATTGTCTCCTTCAAATATTATTGAGTCATATCCTCTTGCCCATACACTTTGCATTGAGCTCAGCAAAGTCTTACCTTCTGCTTCAAGACTTGATATAGCCGTCCCTAAATTGGCCGAACGTTATGGAAGATTTCTGGGGATTTAGCAAACCCCCTGCACATGGATAAAGCCGTTTGGGACGGCTTGGTGCGGTATTGGATGGATCCGAAGTCCATCATAACTGCTGAGAAGTGTTCGGCTTCCCGTAAAACCGTTGATTCGGACGGGAAACTCAAGGCTCTGCCTCATACAGTTGGACAAACACCTTTTGCGGGTGTTCGTCTACAGATGGTAATTAAATTTATTTAAATTAATTAATTTATTTAATTTACTTCGTCAATAACATAGTTTTTTTCTTTAGGCCGCCGAAGACGGAGGTGTACTCCCTCCGATGACCAAGGTTTTTGAGCGGACGCACCGGAAGAAGGATGGTTCCTTTGTTTCCGAGACTGTCGAGCACATCTTCAATGAGGTGACTTCCAAAGTCACCGAACGAGAGACACATATCTCTCAACAGCTATCTCCAGGTGGTTCGTCGGTCATGTCTGGAGGGTTGACCACACCCGATATTGACCGGATCTTCGAGCAGGTATATAGAATAGTTAGTACTTATTAATTTTTAGTTTTTGATTTTTTAAAAATTTCTAATTGTAAATTTAAATATAGGTTGCCCCTAAGAGAAAGGGGAAGGTTGTCGGGATGGGATCTATTCGAGATGTCTCGGCTGCTTCTTCATATGCTCCGCGACGACGATCGCCAGAAGATGATCCAGTCGTGTTACGTCCAACGATTACGAGTCTTCAGGAGCGGGTTGAGACCGAGGCTACTCGGTCTCAGGCATATCAGGCGAAGATTGCGAGTCTTCAGCAGCGGGTTGAACTGGATGCTACGCAGAATGACGAACTCTTTGACATCTTGGCAACAGGGAACCCGACAATGCAGGCCATGCTACGGGAAAAGCGAAGACTCCGAGCAGAGGCAGATGCAGCGGCAGCGGCAGAGCAGAGGCAGCAGCAGGCCCATCCGGTTCGTCGAGACGTCCCGAAGACGATGTAAATCTCGACGATTACGATATAGTTATTTAGATTTAGGATTTCGAATTCTAATTTTGGTTTTTTTTTTTTTGTAACAGATTATAATATTTTTTTTTCTAATAAAATATTATTTTTAAAATTTTCATTTTATAATTTTGAAATTAATAAAATTTTATAAATAATAATAAAAATCATATATACAATCGTCGTTAATTCGATGGTAAATAATAATCCTCGTTGTTTCGTTGCTAAATTAATCGTCATAAAATCGTGGCTAATTTACAACGATTATACGACGATTTATTAGCAATGATGTTGCGACGATTATTTAGCAACGATTTTATGACGATTGATTAGCAACGAATTAACGACGACAATTTTTTTCCATCGAATTAACAATGAAATATTTCCCATCGAATTTCCATCGTTTTTACGACGTATTTATATTCGTCGTAATTTCAATGTAATATTTACGACGATTTAGCGACGATAATTTACCGACGATTTAGCGACGAATTTTTGTCCCTCGTACTTTCCCGACGAATTTACGACGATTTGTGGTTTGCGACGATCAGTTAACGACGATCTCTTTTTCGTCGCAAATTCGATTCAAACCCTCTTTTGCAACGATTTTACAACGATATCGTTCGTTGCAAAAAGGGTGTTTTCTTGTAGTGAAATATGTTATTTGGATTAAAGTAAAATAAAAACATATTGTATATACATAGATATCTTAAACTAGTAATTGTGTATAAGATTTACTGCGCTGTAATTTACAGAAACTGTGTATGAAAACTAACAGAATTTATAACCATATAGAACTACAATTAATTCTGACATAAATATATTGTCGGATATATTTTCATCTGCAATTATTAGAGTTTTAGTTTAAATAATTTTAAAGATTAAAAAGAGTACGTAGTATTTTAGTTTGAAAATTCAAAAAATTATTAGGTTTATTTAATTAATATATAAAAATCGAGTTGCTAGTTAATATTTTATAACCATATAGAACTACAATTAATTCTGACATAAATATATTGTCGGATATATTTTCATCTGCAATTATTAGAGTTTTAGTTTAAATAATTTTAAAGATTAAAAAGAGTACGTAGTATTTTAGTTTGAAAATTCAAAAAATTATTAGGTTTATTTAATTAATATATAAAAATCGAGTTGCTAGTTAATATTTTGCTTGCTAAAATGTTATTATGTTTTCATTTTATTCCTATTTTTTTTGTTTTAACTAAGGTCTTGAATGTTACATGCGTTTCTTCCAAACGCTATGTGTTTTACAAAACATGTCACCATTCATTGTTCAAACGCAGTGTGTTTATCAGTTTTTGTTTTTTAATTAAAAAAAAAAATTGGGTGCATTTTAGAAACAGAAATAAAACATGAAACGCACGTACTGTTGTAAAAGAATCAAAATAGATGTGGTTTTTTTTTCTATCAACGGTTATGTGTGGTTTACAGTTGACTTATGTATATATGTATCATATAATATTTCATTTTATATAGTTATTTTAATTCAAAAAAAATAAGAATATTTGGATTATAGCTTTAAGAATTATTATTGTCTTTATCTAGCTGATGTTATTAACTTTACGATACACGCTAATAATCTTTTAGTTTTATAATTTTACATATATATATATATATATATATATATATATATATTTATGTTTAAAAGCTCAGAAAATTTTGAAATAAATCATATATGTTAACTTTATCAAATAACAAAATTCTATTTGAAAAAAAAAATAAACAATGAGTTCGATTCTCGTTGGTAGGGATAATTTATTAATAATGTAAAATGTCAAGTGTATAATTTTTTCATTAATCCATTTTAATTTGTAAAATATTTATCTAAAATATTTATCCCAAATAATGGACAATATTGTATATATGTTACGGAAAAATCAACGTACTCGATAATATTATATGATTTTACTTGGTTTTTGTGGATGTAGTTTTTTTATCAATAAATATATTATTTTAAAATGCCAAACAAATTTATTAAAATTTTAATAATAATTTAGTTATGGTTCGTAATTAATTTATGAAAAATACTTGATCCTTAATAAATGAATAATTTTAATTTATAATCATATTAATATCATTAATCTATTTTATTTATAAAATATTTATCTTTTTTTTTTACTGCAAATCATATCTTTATTAATTTGATGTAATGAAATCTGAATACAATGTTTTTGTTAACCAACTTGGTGGATAAATACAATCGGAGAAAAAAAATATTGTTTGGAGGTCCATTACGAGCTAGTAAATGAGCAGCCATATTACCATCTCGTTTGACTTGGGTAAAATATATTCTTGAAAATTTGTTTTTCCATTCTTATATATCATCTATGAGATTGAGAACAGTAATTTCTTTATCTTCTACTTGCATATTCTTAATCAAACTCTCATTGTCTCCTTCAAATATTATTGAGTCATATCCTCTTGCCCATACACTTTGCATTGAGCTCAGCAAAGTCTTACCTTCTGCTTCAAGACTTGATATAGCCGTCCCTAAATTGGCCGAACCCCAGAATTGAGCAACTCCTTGGTCATTCCTTACAATCCACCCACCCATAACTCTTCTTGTAACCGGGTCAAAAGCTGCATCATAGTTACATTTCAAAGTATGTCCCTCAGGTCGTTTTTATTTCGAAACAATTGGAGATTTGTTAAATTTTTTGGTTATTTCTTTCTCATATGCTGCCTTTATACATTCATCAACATCAGCTATGGAGAACGCTACATCTTTTTTTGGTTTAATTCTTTTTTTGTTAAAGATTAAAGTATTTCGTGCTTTCCAAATTCTCCACATTATCCACCATGGAAGCAGTTTCTGATGTTTACTTAGTCCTTGTGATCCTTGTAAATCCAAAATATATCGAATATTTTCTTCAATATCTTGAGAAGGATTAAATAAACAAGAAAAATGTAAGGAAGACAATCTCCAAGTAGTTATCGAGATTGGACAAGTAAACATCATATGATTAATTGTTTCGGGTTCAGTGCAACATCTCTGACAAGTTTGATCCATAATAACTCATCTTGTGCATAGACGTGTTGCTGTCCCAATGGATTTTGTTAAAATACGCCAAATGAAATGTTTTATCTTCGGCATAATTTGTAGCTTCCAAACTCTATTTTTCAACAAAGGATCTCCATTCGAAGGTGGTTGTTGAATTTAAGGGTTATTAAGATGTCTCGAGAACCAGTAACCTGAAGCAACCGTATAATTTCTATTTTTGGTGTAGTTCCATTTTATTCTATCTCGAGAAGGCCGTCTAGCCAAATACAAAGTATTGACAATCTCTCTGTCCTCATCGTTTAGAATAAGTCGAAGCCTGTCATCATTCCAACATTGAGATGACCCCTGATTTGTGATTATTTCATCAACAGTACTTTGGTTCAAAAGTTCTTGTGTTTCTACCGGTCTTGGTGGATCGGATGGTATCCAATTATCTTGAAAAATCCTTGTATCATTTCTATCACCAATAATGTACCTTGAACCTTTTTTTAGAAGAGAAATCCCTTCTAATAATGAACTTCATCCAAAAGATTGGTAAGGACGTTCTTTTGCTTTAAAAAGATGATGATCTTTAAAATACCTAGCTTTATATAGCCGAGAAAATAAACAGTTGGGTTGAGTAAGTAATCTCCATGCCTGTTTTCCCAAAAGCGCATCATTGAATTTAGCCAAGTCTCTGAATCCCATTCCTCCTTCACCTTTAGTAAAATATTTATCTAAAATATATATTCCGTACTGTTTTTTTACATTTTCACCATTAACATATTTGGACTGCACCACATGTTTTTTTTACCATCCATATATATCATATACCGTTTGTTCTGCAGTAGCCATACTTGTTCTACATGATGCGTTTCTTCCAATCGCATTGCACTAAAACCGTATTATATTTCTTAAACCGCTTATCCCGCATCGTTTAAACTGCGGTCACCATTCGAAGACCAAATGTAAAACTCTCTATTTAAAAACACAATCGAGCTTTTGAGAAATTTGCCATCTGATTTTTTTTTAAAAAAGAGAATAATATTTAGTAAAATTATAGTAATAATTAAAATAATGAATAATTGTAATTCCGGCAAAAGTAGCAGGGGAAGAATGATTACGTGAATGAAGTGGGACCCAACGTTTTGAAAAATATATTTCTAATTAGTTTTTGACCAAATGGGGTTTTAAGAGGAGTGTGGGACCCATCACCTTCCCGTCGACCTCTCTCCATTGTCTTTATGGAATGAATGATAGAGGACACCTCACGTGGACTCTGCAGCCACAACGACTCTCTCCAACCATATCTTCATTTTACTATTATTATTATTACAAGAATTAACCCTTATTTTTAGCTTTTTTCTTAATTTCTTCTTATATATACATATATATACTATATATTAAAGACGACCATGTACAAATTCATCATATTTATTAACGCAACGTTCAGATTTTTTCCTTTTTTAACTAGTCGTGAAAAATCATTTTCATTGTACGGTGAATATTGTAGTCCATTTTTACGGATATTTATTTATTTATTTATTTATTATAATTGAGCGAGAGATGAAGCATATATAAAAAAGCAATGAACAGTTTTTTTGTTTGAAAACAAAAAACAAAAGAGAAAATGCAATGAGAGTTTTTATTTTATTTTCTTTTAAGTTATTTATTTATTTAAAATAATGTTTTTGTAAAGCTCACCCATATAATTCTCACTCATGATCTTTGTTTCTTTAAGCTTTTCTTCCCATTCCCATTCACTCTCTCTCTTTCTCTTATCCTCTCCTTCTCACTCAATTCCTTCCAACATCTTTTCTATTTTTTTCCTCTTGTCAAAAAAGAAAAATCACATATAAATAAAACCAAAACCCTAATTTTTAAATATAAAATAGTTCCCAACTTATATATGCAAAAACCAGCGTCTACTGTCTTAAATGTCATAATGGACGGTGGAGACAGCGTCGGAGGAGGAGGAGGAGGAGGAGGAGGAGACGATCACCACCGTCACCTCCACCACCATCACCGCCCTACTTTCCCTTTCCAGCTCCTCGGAAAACGAGACCCCGACGATCAACAACAACAACAACCTTCCCCCTCCTCCTCCTCCTCTCTCTTCTCCCTCCATCAACACCAACAATTATCCCAATCGCAATCGCAATCGCAACTGCAGCCGCAAACAACAACAACGCAGAAAGAGTTACAGATAACGCAAGAGGAATCTGCGGTAGTAGCCGCAGCTAAAAAGCCGCCGTTGAAACGAGCGTCGACGAAAGACAGACACACGAAAGTAGACGGAAGAGGGAGGAGGATAAGGATGCCTGCGTTATGCGCAGCTAGGGTTTTCCAGCTTACGAGAGAGCTCGGCCATAAATCCGACGGAGAAACCATCGAGTGGCTTCTCCAACAAGCCGAGCCTTCCGTTATCGCCGCCACCGGAACCGGAACGATCCCAGCGAACTTCACTTCTCTAAACATCTCTCTCCGTTCTTCAGGCTCCTCCATGTCTCTCCCTTCTCATTTCCGTAACGCAGCTTCCACTTTTAGCCCTAACAACATCTTCTCTCCATCGTTACTTCAACAACAAAGAAATGGGTTTCACCATCAGCCTCACCATCATCATCATCATCTACAGGGACGTGCAACGACGTCGTCTCTGTTTCCTGGACTCGATAACTTCACTCCAACGACCTCGTTTTTGAACTTCCATAATCCGACCAAGCAAGAAGGAGATCAAGATTCGGAAGAGTTAAACTCAGAGAAGAAACGAAGACTCCAAACGACGCCGGATTTGCATCAACACCAACATGATCAAATCGGTGGCTATACTCTTCAATCTAGCAACAGTGGATCTACCGCTACAACCGCGCAAATACCTGGAAATTTCTGGATGGTTGCGGCGGCGGCGGCGGCTGGTGGTGGTGGTGGTGGTAATAATAACCAAACAGGAGGAGGTTCTGTTGGTAGCGGTGGAGAGCCTGTTTGGACGTTTCCTTCGATTAATACAGCGGCTGCTGCGTTATACAGAAGTAGCGTTTCGGGCGTTCCAGGCGGCGCGGTTTCGAGCGGTTTACATTTCATGAATTTCGCTGCGCCAATGGCATTTCTTACTGGACAACAGCTAGCAACCAGTAGTAATCATGAGATCAACGAAGATAGTAATGAAGGAGGGAGAAGTGAAGGTGGTGATCATCATAACACACAGAGACATCATCATCATCATCAACATCATCATCAACAACAACAACAACAGCATAATATTCTCTCCGGTTTAAATCAGTACGGACGGCAAGTTTCCGGCGAATCTCAGGCTAGTGATTCACTTGGAGGCGATGAGGAGGATCCGCAAGATTAGACTCTAAACCATTTATTCGTGGACTCTCGCCGCCGGCGGCGACTGTGTAATACTTTTGTTTCGCCGTTTTAAAATTTTTCTGTAGTAATTTTTCGCCGTTTCGCCGTTTTAAAAATGTCATGATTTCGAGAAATTAATTTTATCGAGGAACGAGATGGGCCTCTCTCTTGTCTTGGCCCACCAATCTCTTTCTCACTTGGCCTTTTAAAGTTGTTGTTTCGAAGCGAGAATAGGAAACACCAAAGTGTCTCGTTTGTTTTACATGGTCGAACGAAAACGATACAGAAAACATAGAAAAATCTCGATTGATCTTATATGCTAGGATATCAAATGTCTTTTTTAGTATTTGCTTCATTTTATATTTCTTTCTTTGTCGTTTATCCCCACTGAAAAAATGGATTTGATTTTGTATATGATGTTCAAATATTCAAATCAAGACTAATTTAGTTTATATAACTTTATATATATACAATAAAGGATTTATTGTACCATAACATTTTACTCTCTTTTTTTGAAGAAAACTTATATATGAAAACAATTTTTTTTTAATCGAATAATGTTAAATTTCATGGGTTTTCAACTCAAAACTAATTGGCAATGACTAGATTGGTCTAAATCCCTTATATATTATTCAAGGTCCCTCACAATTTTTGATGTATAATATTTCTCACACACTTTCTAAAGATTAAAGTCTATGGACCAATAATCTCTATTTAATCCATAATATACCTCCTCAAAATAATGGCTTTTCTAATTATTAATCTCGACATATCATCAATCTCGGATCTATGCAATTGGGCCACTTTTCTGAGCCGGATTACAGTAGTGTGTGTTTGGATTCTGGTACCATATTAAGTTTTATGAATTTATAACTCAAAATCAATTGATAATAAATAAATTGATCAAAATCTCTTATATCTCTATAATATTATTTAAGAAGACATTTTTAAAAATGAACTTTGTTTTGTAAGTTATTACATGAAATGCCATTACAAATAATAAAGAATAATTGAAATAGGAAAGGATATAATATTCTTTTAAAATTATTGATTAGAATATGGAAAATATTTATTTTGCATTAAAGATGTTATTTATTATTTAATTTCTTAATTATTTTTAATACTATGTGTTTTAAAATAATAATCAATTCATATATATTCAAAGAAAAAAAAAATCTATTCAAAATCTTGCTATATGTTTCACTATAAATTATTATATATTATTTGAATATATATCAAAACAAAAATTAAAAAATATTTTAATAATTTTTAAAAAAGTCAGACACAAGAAAACTATGTTTTTAAAAAGTTCGTAAACTAACCACAAAAACTAGAATCATTTAACGGTGCATATTAGAGTTATGTTTTCAAGATTATAAGTTTTTGCGGGTTAACTCGAATAATATTTTAATTCACTGCAAAACGGGTTAAATAGATAAATTATTACAAATTGACAGTTATATATATATTTATTAATATAATCATTAGTTAGCTATATTGTAAAATTCATATAAAATAATTTTCTTAAATTTCAAAATAATTTGTTTTTAAAAAATTACTCCGCGCTATAATTAGCGCGGATTAAATCCTAATATTATTTAATGTCCCTCTCAACTTGCGATGTGAAATATTTTTCACATATTTTTAGAAATTAAGATCCATGGTCCAATAATTTCTACTTAATTTCTAATAAACAATTTTTTTGTGAATTGTAAATATATTATATTTAGAACGTAATTTTCTCTAGAAGATATATCCTCCACTGTTTAAAATCCTATTCGCATGGGTACTCTAAAGAGGGAGACAACCAAAAAAATAAATACTAAATGTTAATTAGTATTATTGCAGACTATATAATATATAAATAATAAAGAAATATTTATACAAATTCAATAAGTAGAGAAA
Organism: Eutrema japonicum; assembly: GCA_030161315.1. Taxonomy (NCBI): domain Eukaryota; kingdom Viridiplantae; phylum Streptophyta; class Magnoliopsida; order Brassicales; family Brassicaceae; genus Eutrema; species Eutrema japonicum. The sequence goes on from BSQW01000006.1 coordinate 42,759,403, forward strand.
GAGAGAGATTGATTGTGGTGGTGACATGAGGACTGTAGTGTTGTAAGGAATGTGGGACCCAAAACGTTATCAGGTGCAGTGATTGTCTTGTCGACCCCACTCCATCTGTTTATCTCTCCGTAACCAACGTTCATTTTTTTATTTTATTTTTTTGGTCTCTGACACAAATTCTTTCTCTTTTCTAATTATAACAGTAGAAACTTCAACATTATTTGTTTTGTATATATATATATATATATATTTATAATTTCTTGCATTGTAATTTCGCGTTTTATATTCGTAAATGGATTATCGGATTATACAGATTAGTCAGATACGAATTGAGTTCAATAGTTTATTTTCTCTCTTATATTTAGTATTTTTACTTATCTTTTGTTTAGTTTTATATATATTTTATAATAATTACTGGATTTAGATGTTTAATTATATAAAACTACTAGATTATACGCGTGTAAAAGACAAAATATTTAGATTATAAAATTGATAACCGTATAATTATGATCCGTATTATTAAATTCTAAATTAAAATTCCCTTAAGCTATCCAAAAATTATGTTGTAATTCACAATTAAAAACATTCAAATTTTATATAAGCATACAAAATTTTACAATTCAAGTTGTTATTCTTATAACTTTATATGTTATGAATTTATAATTTTTTATTATTAAAAATTTCTATTTTAAAGTTTCTATTTATTTCTCCTACTTACTTTTTTCTATTTCATTAGTTTATATTAAAAACAAAAAATTTTATCCTTTTTGTTATTTTATTTTTTTAAATAATTAATAACTAACAATATGAAAGTTTATTACTCCATCCGTTTCACAAAGATTGTCGTTTTAAGGTTTTATTTTTGTTTCATAAAGAGTGTCGTTTTACATTTTCAATGAAAAATTTTGAATAAAATTCTAATTTTAATCTTGCTGTTTTAATGTATTAAATGGAGAGAGAAAAATTGTTTAGTCTATTAATTATGAGTAATATATAACTTTTAATAATTTTCTTAATATGTGTGAAATGTGTCAAAATGATATTCTTTATGAAACAGAGGGAGTATTACATTGATACATGTCACGATCTTAATTAATAATGACACATGTCACGATATGGTGAATTATAATTATTTTATGTGTCATACTCACGTTCAACGATTTAACTTTATGTAATAAGATGTTGTTCCCAAAAAAAAAAAAAATTAAAATAATTCTTAAACCATATGATTAATTTTTGGTGATGGTGGTGACGATAACACCGACTGTGAATAGTGTCATCGACTCTGGAGGAACACTGTGACCAGATTATATTGTCGGAAAAATGTTTTCATGTCAATGGCATTTTGTGTAATTATCTAAAATGTTAAAAATATTTTTGGGTTAATTGTTTTCCTCTTTCCTAATACATAATTTTAAGTTATCCATAACTAAAAATGAATTAACTGATTATTGAAAGCTATTTATTAAATTCACCCTTTAATTTAACGTAACTAGTCAATTGGTGTTTTTATACAGATTAATCAGCTACGAATTGATAGTTCGTTACGGTCAATAGTTTCTTTTTTTCCCTTATATTTAGTTTTTATTTAGTTTTTCACAAATATAAAAATTTATGTTTTAATAATTGTTTTTTTGTAGTAATTATGGGATTTAGATGTTTAATTATATAAAGTCATGTTGTTCCAATTTTTTTATATAAATTTTAAAATAATTGTTATAAACGAAATTATTAAATTCCGAACCATTTTGTTAAATTTTTTGAACCATATGATAAAACTATATATATATATATATCTTGTTGGAGGATCGTATATCCTCTACTTGTTGCAGAAATAAAATTGTATCGTATCATATATTTGTGTATATTTGTCTAATTTGATAAAGCCAATTGTGGATACTAGATAAATTAGTTAGATCGTTTTCTTGTTTTATATAAATACTTGCATAAAGGCTTCTCTTGCTTTGTATAAATACTTACCTAAAGTTTTCATATTGAATACACAGAAATTCTAGCTCCTAATTGTTTTACATGGTATCAAAGCCATTAAAAACAAAGCTCTAAAAAAACTTAACGATGGTTTTGGTTGAGAAAACAGAGATGAAAGGAGTATATGCAACATACCAGCTTACAGTGGCTGCGAGTTCAGTTTAATAGGGACAACTTTGATAAATGGGCTCAAGTAGTGACAACATAGCTACGAGTCAAGAAAAAATTCGGATTCATTGACATAAGTGTGACAGATCCAGCGAAAGATGCATCAGAGCATGAAGATTTGATCTCTGCAAAATCGATGGTGACTTTGTGGATTTTGAACACGGTGGAGCCAAAGGTGAGGAGAACTTTGGCAAATAAAGAAGATCCGCTGAAGCTGTGGAAGGAGATCATAGATCGATTATTTGAGGGTAATGGACCGAGAATCCAAGAGATCAAGGCGGAATTGGCGTTCTGCCGACAAAGAAACATGCGCGTAATTAACTATTACGGAAAGTTGCAGGTCTTGTGGGAGGATTTGCTGAACTATGAGACGACGTTGGAATGTAAGTGCAGTGGATGTACCCGAAATCTGAACAAGGGTCTCAATAAGAAACGTAAAGAGGATCAAATTCATCAGTTCCTTTTCGGACTTGATGATGCGATCTATGGAAGGGTTCATACTTTGATTATTAGTACAAATCCGCTGCCCAATCTCAACCAGGTTTACTCAAAAGTGAAATCAGTTGAGAGGATCAATACAGTGATGCGTGGAAGAGAACATCAGACCTTGCATATGGCTTTCGTGGCACAACGTGGTAGAATGTAGAATGTAAATGATGATAAATCCAAACTCATGTGCACGGTTTGCAAGAAAACAGGCCACGTTGCGGAGACGTGCTATGAAGTTATCGGATTCCTTTGAGTGGTGGGAAGATAAATCACGGCGTGGAGGACGCGGTGGGGGACGTGGAGTTGGTATATGACATGGTGGAATACTTCGAGCTCACGATGTAGTGGCTCAAACCACATCTGAAACCAGTGTTGAAGCAAAACGAAGAGGATACACAGGCCTGAACAATGAACAATGGAGCACATTGATCAAGATTCTGGAGGAAAAACAAGGAACCACACCTCGTTTGAGTAGTGAGTCTTTTTCTCATGATGAGTTCTTGATATAGGGGCATCAAATCACATGACCGGTTATGGTGACATGTTGTTTGATCGAAAGTATATGTTGTCGTGTGTCATTGGTGTTCCAAATGGAAAACAAAGCTTGTCTCGAGTGAAAGGGACAATGGTTTTTGATGATGATTTTTCTCTTAAGAATGTGCTGTTTGTTCCGGAATTAAGATGAAATTTGATATCAGTTTCTAAACTTGTTACAGATCTAGATTTAGTGTTGCAAATCGCAAACAAGGGTTATGTGATCTAGGATTGTATAACAAGGAACATGAGTGGAGCGGGGGAGCTTAGAGATGGATTGTACTTCTTTCGTCGCTTAACAAGTTTTAGAGCTTTGCATTTGAATAAAGACGGAGCCGAGGAGGTGTGGCATCAATTACTCGGACATCCGTCAAATTGTGTTTTTGATTTACTCCCTATTGTTGGTAGTAGGAGTAGGTATTTTTCAGTTTGTGATACTTGCTTGTAATCCAAACATTGTCGAGAAGTATTTCATTCAAGTGATAATAAAAGCGACGAAATTTTTGATATGATTCATTGCGACTTATGGAGACCATATCGAAGTCCAACACTGTGCAACTCGTTTTATTTCTTGACAATTGTGGATGATCACTCAAGAGGAGTTTGGGTATTTCTACTCCGCGATAAAACTCAAGTACGACAAACGATGAGAAATTTTGTGGCAATGGCTCAAAGGCAGTTCGGGAAAAACTTAAAAATTGTGAGAAGTGCCATGGAACATAATTCACTTGTCTCACATCAGAGTTTAGAGAACAAGGAATACGTCATCATATGTCTTGTGTTAGAACGCCACAACAAAATGGCAGGGTGGAGAGAAAACACAGACACATCTTGAACGTAGCTCGAACGTTGTAGTTTCAATCCTCTTTGCCAGTCAAATTCGGGGGACAAAGTATTTTAACAGCGATATATTTGATCAATAGAACTCCAACACGATTACTAAAGGGAAAACGCCTTACAAGTTTATATATGGAGCTCCTCCGTCGTATGATAATCTGAGAGTGTTTCGATGTCTAGAATTTGCACACAACCAAAGCATAAGAGGAGATAAGTTTGACTTCCGCAGCAGGTGATGCTTGTTTGTAGGTTATCCATTTGATAGGAAATGATGGAGCTTGTTTGATTTGGAAACAGAGGAGATTTTTTGTATCTCGGGATGTGGTTTTTGTGGAAGAAGTGTTTCCTCTTCAACATGAATTGCTTGCACGATAAAGTGATTTCAATCTGAATCTTGGTGACTTTGGTCTTCTCGTTGATGAACTTGCAATTTCACCAGAACGAGTGAATGGGGGAGCTGTTGACGATGATAATCAACTAGATAATAAGCGAAGGCAAAGTGATATTGTCGAAGATACGACAAGAGAACTAGTCTGTGATGGTAGTGGTGGTAATGAGACTACAACGCCAGAGAATCAGTGTCATGTTGAGACACAACTTACAGTCGATGTTGAAGCAGAAAATTCTTCTGAAAATCTAGGTCGTGGAATGCGACCAAAACAAATTCAAATTTTTTTGAAGGATTTTGTTTTGAACACAGTTTTTGAAACTGATGGTGTCGATGGAGAAATCAAAATTGCATTTGCAGAGAGCATGGGTGAGACAAGCTTTCACCCGATCTCCCATTACCTTGATAGCAAGCGTTTCTCACCTGCTCATAGAGTGTTTATGGCTGCGACGACTACAGAAAAAGAACATGTATTTTTCAGGGACGCCGTGACTCACAAAATTTGGCGTGATGCGATGCAGAATATGGTCGGAGCTATGAAGCTGAATAAAACTTATGATGTTGTTGAACTTTCAGCGGGAAAGACGACCATCATGTATAAATGGGTATATAAAATCAAGTATCGAGAAAATGGAATAGTTGAACGATACAAAGCTTGATAAGTTGTACTTGGTAATAAACTAATCGAAGGAGTTAATTATTCAGAAACGTTTGCACCTGTAATAAAGATGTCAATGATTCGATTATTTCTAGAAGTCGTTGTAGCTAAGAAATGGGAGTTACATCAAATGGATGTCCATAACCCATTCTTCCATGGAGACTTGGAAGAGGAAGTGTATATGCAATTGCCTCCTGGATTTCGTGCATGGGATAAGAAGTTTGTTTGTCGTCTTAAAAAATTATTGTATGGGCTGAAGCAAGCCCCGTGGTGTTGGTTTGCAAAGCTGCCCACTGCATTGATTGATTACGACTTCAAGCAGTCATATTCTGATTACTCTTTGTTTAGTCGACGAAAAGAAGGTTCCGAAATATACATTCTTGTTTATGTTGATGATTTGGTTATAGGAGGAAATGATTCTAGAACTATCTCAGAATTCAAGGAATACTTGAGCAAATGTTTTCGAATGAAAGATTTGGGTTCGTTAAAGTACTTTTTGGGAATCGAGGTTGCCATAAATCTTGAATGTATTTTTCTTTGTCAAAGAAAGTACACTCTCGACATCATAAGTGAAGCTGGGTGTCTTGGAGCAAAACATGTTGCATTTCCGATGGAACAACAACATAAGCATTGTAGAAAACACATTTTCTTGAAGAACCAGAGAGATACCGTCACTTGGTTTGAAGATTAATATACTTGCTGGCTACTCGATGATATATCATGGTTTTTACCCTGTTTAGGCCATGATATAAGTCCTTTTTATAGAGTCTTTATAGTATTTTGGAGTCTTTTTAGAGTCTTTTACAGGTCATAGCACGTTTGGAGGATTATTGGAAGTATTGGAGCTTTCTGGAGCAGTTTGTAGCAGAGCTAAAGATCGTGTCGCTGAGAACCTGAATTCACGTCGAGCATCGATCGATACCCCTTAGTATCGATCGACACTCAGCGCAGCAAGACACGACCCGCGAGTTTTCCAAGACTTAAGGAATTGCAAAAGCGCCAAGAAGTCTTTAATAATTACAAGAAGACCCCAGATCGTGTTTTAGGTTATAAATAGGATTTTACAGCCATTGTTTAGGCTATGCCTCTGAATGCCTCTTTATGCCTCTTTATGCTTTATTTTATAGTTTGATTTTACTTTGGTTTTAGAGAGACAAGTCTGAATCTCCCTTCGTCCGAGATCAGATCTCTAAACCCTTCTTTCTATTCTATTGATGATTTATTCAAACATGTCTTTTGATTCAATTGCCATGTCTGAGTAGATCCACTTTAGGTTTAGGGTTTTCTCATAAAGGATTTCTTTGAATGCTAGGTTAATTATCTGTTTAGGATTCACCATCTGAATTAGTTCTTCACCTTAGGTTGTGTTCATAGCTAATTCTAGGTTGACGAATCTGGAACTTAGATCTTAGGATAATTGATTAGGCACGAGAGTGCGATTAATTACCTGATAGAACCTAGGTGAGCAAATTGATTATTCGCAAAGAGATTTGGTTTAATTGATTTGTGAACATATCAAACCTGATATTAAAGCTGATTTAGAATTTAGGATTCGCAAAGAGATTTGGAATTCCTAGGATTTAGATTTAGATAGTTTTCGCAACGAGAGTTGGTTAGCTATATTTTAGTGATTTGAGTTCAAGAACTGCGCTAAATCTGAATCCTGTTAGTTAGTTAGTCTGCATTCACTGATTTCCTGAGAAAAACCCTGAGCCTATATTTCTCAATTGATTTACAACTCCTTTAATTTCTGCACTGCTTTTAATTACAACTGTTTGGCTTAGCGTAATTCGACACTATAGAATCTATTGTGCGTTTCTGTGAGTCTTCTGTGGTTCGACCCCTAGCTATACTATTACAACTGCTTTAGTACTTTAGGGTATTAAATTGAGCATATCAATTTTGGCGCCGTTGCCGGGGACTCAATTCGCCATTAGATTTTAGTTTAGAATTTCGACTAAGTTCGTCGGTATCGATCGATACTCTGTAGTATCGGTCGATATTCGTCGTCTTCTTTTGTTGGTATCGATCGACACCACTTGGTATCGATCGATACTCAACGTATTTTTCTGGTTACTTACGTGCTTTGCCTAGTGTTTTGTTTGCAGGTGTATGCCTGTTCGTGAAACCAGAAGCAACAAGAGCACACAGCTAGTTGAACTGTCATTGGAACAGCTAGCGTTTGTGGAACGCACAAACAGAAAGACCAAGCAAACATCAGGGATGAACAACCCAGTGGTTTTAAGAGCTGATGAAGCTGGAATTCTGAGAGACCAAGAGGGTCACGTGTGTAATGAGAGAGGGCAGCGACTTGATGAAGCTGGTAACATCGTTGTCCCTGCTGCGGTTGTTGAGATTATCGCGCCAGCTGGGCGCGCCAACGCAGGGAATGCTGTGGTTAATCGTGGAAGAACGATTGGTGAGTACAACAGGCCAGAGCAGTTTTTCGCCAATCGGTCAGCGATTCGTCCTCCTGCTTATGAGAGGAATGACTTCGAGCTGAAACCTGCTTACTACACTCTAGTAGGACAACATCTCTTCCATGGTTTTCCTCATGAACATCCAATGGACCATGTAGAGAAGTTCGAGGACTTGGTCACTAGCATCAAGAGCAATGGAGTGTCCTACGACTATCTCTTCTGCAAGCTCTTCCCCTACTCTCTGGGTGGAGAAGCTACTTACTGGCTGAGGCAGCTATCTCCTGGATCGCTAACTAATTGGGAGGACACCAAGAGAGCCTTCCTGATTAACTTCTACGATGATGGAAGATCTGAAGATCTGAGAAATAAAATCTCCCAATTTTCTCAAGGACCTACTGAGGCGTTCAAGGCTGCTTGGACAAGATTCAGATCGTATCAGAGAGATTGTCCACATCATGGATACTCTGATGTGCAACTGCTGGGTATCTTTTTCAGAAGAGTGGATTGGAGATATCAGATGGGTCTGGACTCTTCGAGCAATGGTAATTTCAACACCAGATATCCTGAGGATGCTATTGTGTTGATTGAGAACTTTGCATCTAGTAGTAGCACCAAGAGCGCAGACTTCGAGCGCAAGAAGCTGGCTGGTAACATGGATGGGTCACAGATCGCTGAAGTGAAGGCTCAGCTGGATTCTATGCACAGTCTTCTGCTGGGAAAGACAACAAAGGCCGTCCACTTCGCTGCTGAGAATGAAGTGGAAGATGTTAACTACATTGGTGGTTCTGGTTTTCAGGGTCAGCGATTCGGATACAACTCCAATCGAAACTTCACCAACAATGCTCAGCAAGGAGGGTACCAATCCCCACCACCCAAAGCTCCTGAGAGTAAGATTGAGGCTATGCTTGAACACCTGGTTCAAGGGCAGGAGAAGATGACAGCCACCTTCAATGGTAAGATGGACACCATGTACACCGATTTGAGTGGAAGGATCGAGGCACTAAATACGAGCCACAGGATGCTGGAGACGCAAGTAGCTCAGACTGCAGCAAATTCCAAGGGAAAGGCGGTTCAATCACACAATGCACACGTCAATGCCATCAGCTTACGTGCAGAAAATCTCGAAGCCATTCCTGAAATCGCACAAGCATCGATCGATACTCCCCAGTATCGATCGATACCAGCCCAGACGTCTGCTAGAATGGATTCAATCACCCATGCATCGATCGATACCCCATTGGTATCGGTCGATACTAAGGTGATTTCTGAGGAGACAACAGAGAGTTCTACTGTGGTGCCTAAGGTCGTTGCAGAACGAGTGTATGTCACCAGGATGCCTTATCCTATGATTCCTAAGCTGACAAGGGAGGAATGGGAGATTGCTAAACTACAGTATATGCTGGATAACCCGAACGTGGAGCTTCTTTCTGATGAAGATGTACTTGTCAGGAATGATTCAAATCGCATGGAATCGATCGATACCCTACCTGGTGTCGATCGATACCCCTCTCAGAACGGACCAGAAGTTATGAAAACACCTGAGGTGATCGGAGAAAGAGTTCGCAATTCACTACAACCGCGGAAATTGACACAGAGGGAAGACCCAGGGAAATTCGCTGTTCCATGCTCCATCTCAGGAGTTAATTTCAAAAAGTCTCTTGTCGACTCAGGGGCTAGTGTCAATGTCATCTCAAGGGCAATTGCAGAGCGGTTAGGAGCTGATATTCGATCACCAGAGGCATCTATCACATTCGCGAACAACTCCACCTCGCTTCCACACGGTACTATCCATGGTTTGCTGGTCAAAGTAGGAGACTGTCTAGTTCCTACTAATTTTCAGGTTGTAGAGATGGGTGCAATATCTCGTATGCCTATCCTTTTGGGACGACCGTTCATGGCTACTGCAGGCGCGATCATAGACACACCTAATAAGAGAATCTCTTTCTCTTACATTGACAGAGGGGTCTATTATGGTGTCATTCCCCCTAGGAGTGCTCCCACACATGTGTCTAGCATCGAGGTTGTCACAGGAGAGTCGCTAGCGATTGATATTTTGGAAGAACCTCCTGATGAGCCTACTGTCGCAGATGTTCCAGCTGAACCGCCCAACATCCCCAAGAAGAAGGCCAAGGCAACAACAAAGCAGAAGAAGGCCAAGAGCAAGAAGGTCGAGAATCCCCATGTCACCTTGATACCTCGTAAGTGCAATGGAGATTCGATTGAATATAAGGTCAAATGCAAAGGAGCCTTGAAACCATTCTCCAAGGCCAGAGTCCTTCTCACTTCTGAGCTGAAAGAGAAAGGGCAGGAGTTTGTGGACAGCATGCTAAGCAGAACGCTGAAGCTAGTAATGTCAAGTGATGGAGCCTGTTTTGATGCAAGCTCTCATTCTTATCCAGCCTGAAGGGCGTTACAGTCAAGCTATTGACGTTAAACGAGCGCTTGGTGGGAGGCAACCCACTGGTGAGTATGTTTTTGATTCGTTTTTATTTTTATTTTCGTTTGTTTTGAGTCTGTGTCAGGATGAACAAGGTGCAACTCGAAATCGCCTAAGCATCGATCGATACCCCTATGGTATCGATCGACACCAATCGCGGATGAAAATTCACAAAGTCGATCTAAGCATGGTATCGATCGATACCATGCCGTGTGTCGATCGACACCGACTGTTCCAGAACGGTAATTTCTTGTTTCTCTTCGTTCTATCCTTTTTCTTTGTTTCTTTCACTGGCTCTAGGCTAGATAACACTGAGGACAGTGTTGTTCAAGTCTGGGGGAGGTGTCTGCTGACATTGTTTTCGTTTTTCTTAGAGTCAGTCGTTTTATCGAGTCAAAACTGTTTTATTGAGTCAAAATTTGTTGGAGATGATGATCCTGTGCTTGAACCTATTGATTTGATTTTGTTTTTGAGTGCACAGTGTTACAGGATCAGTTCTAGATCGACTAATGAAAAATCCAAAGGCTGATCAGTTGACTAGAAAACATCCATGTCTCCAGCAGAGTTCTTCTGAAGCCTGAGCCAAATTTTTGCACTTCATCAATGTGGTTAGTATTTAAAGAGCTTGATTCATCATTCATATCTGATAAAGGAACCAATGTGTCTAGAATTATGGTATCTCTCTCCCCTGTTATAAGTTGATAGATAAGAGCATAAAAGATTGAAATGATTTTCTTCTGAGTAGAGGGTTAGGAAAATTTCCAGCGATCCCATTATTCAACTTAAGAGGGGATGATCACACAAAGGATTGGAAGCGAGGCTAGGATTTTTCTATGATGCCATTATTCGCCTACATCCTTTGATACATTGAGAGGGAAGAACCGGGGATTTGGTGGCAAACACCATCAGTACTCGCGTCTCATACCTTGATATGTATATGCAAAGCTGAAAAGAAAAGAAAAAAAAAAATAATAATAATAAGAAGATAATAAGAAATAAGTCTGGGGGAGAGAAATTGATACAAAAAGTGTGAAAAAGGGTGGTTCCTTTGTCATGATATTGTCTGGTAAAGAGTCTAGAAGGTTCTTGAATATTAGCTGCAGAGATGAAACTGGCGATGAAGGTTTTACTTGAACAATGCTGTGGGATAATGTGTGGAGTCTGGAAAAGCTACGAATGTCTACGGAGAAGTACATGGTGGTTAGATCGAAAGCTGATCAGGTGACATTTGGGTACTTGGGAAAAGAGTCTTTTCGATGGTTCAGGAACAGGTGAGTCTCCGCGTTTTCAAACCTCTTTCTCTGTTTAGTCTTCTATTTGCTTGAGGGCAAGCAAAGGCTAAGTCTGGGGGAGTTGATATATCATGGTTTTTACCCTGTTTAGGCCATGATATAAGTCCTTTTTATAGAGTCTTTATAGTATTTTGGAGTCTTTTTAGAGTCTTTTACAGGTCATAGCACGTTTGGAGGATTATTGGAAGTATTGGAGCTTTCTGGAGCAGTTTGTAGCAGAGCTAAAGATCGTGTCGCTGAGAACCTGAATTCACGTCGAGCATCGATCGATACCCCTTAGTATCGATCGACACTCAGCGCAGCAAGACACGACCCGCGAGTTTTCCAAGACTTGAGGAATTGCAAAAGCGCCCAGAAGTCTTTAATAATTACAAGAAGACCCCAGATCGTGTTTTAGGTTATAAATAGGATTTTACAGCCATTGTTTAGGCTATGCCTCTGAATGCCTCTTTATGCCTCTTTATGCTTTATTTTATAGTTTGATTTTACTTTGGTTTTAGAGAGACAAGTCTGAATCTCCCTTCGTCCGAGATCAGATCTCTAAACCCTTCTTTCTATTCTATTGATGATTTATTCAAACATGTCTTTTGATTCAATTGCCATGTCTGAGTAGATCCACTTTAGGTTTAGGGTTTTCTCATAAAGGATTTCTTTGAATGCTAGGTTAATTATCTGTTTAGGATTCACCATCTGAATTAGTTCTTCACCTTAGGTTGTGTTCATAGCTAATTCTAGGTTGACGAATCTGGAACTTAGATCTTAGGATAATTGATTAGGCACGAGAGTGCGATTAATTACCTGATAGAACCTAGGTGAGCAAATTGATTATTCGCAAAGAGATTTGGTTTAATTGATTTGTGAACATATCAAACCTGATATTAAAGCTGATTTAGAATTTAGGATTTGCAAAGAGATTTGGAATTCCTAGGATTTAGATTTAGATAGTTTTCGCAACGAGAGTTGGTTAGCTATATTTTAGTGATTTGAGTTCAAGAACTGCGCTAAATCTGAATCATGTTAGTTAGTTAGTCTGCATTCACTGATTTCCTGAGAAAAACCCTGAGCCTATATTTCTCAATTGATTTACAACTCCTTTAATTTCTGCACTGCTTTTAATTACAACTGTTTGGCTTAGCGTAATTCGACACTATAGAATCTATTGTGCGTTTCTGTGAGTCTTCTGTGGTTCGACCCCTAGCTATACTATTACAACTGCTTTAGTACTTTAGGGTATTAAATTGAACATATCACTCGACCAAATCTTACTTATGTTGTTCACGTCCTTGCTCAATTTATGCAAGAGCCGAGGATGGGACAATGGGAGAGTGTGTTGCGTGTTGCGTGTTACTATTTGAAGAAAACTCCGGGACAAATGATATTATTGAAATCTGGTTGTGATCTCACATTGCGAGGTTGGTGCAAGCTGACTGGGCTGGATGTCGATTGACTAGATGTACCGTAGGGGCTTGGTTTGTTACGCTTGGGAACTCACCAATCTCGTAGAGAACTAAGAAGCAAAATGTGGTATCTCAGTCTTCGGCGGAATCCGAGTATCGTAGTATGGCTCTCGCTGTTGGCGAGCTACAATGGTTGCGTGATGTTCTTATTGACTTGGGAATTGTTCAAACGCATCCCATGGAATTACATTGTGACAATCAAGTAGCTTTGCATATCGCACAAAATCATGTGTTTCATGAAAGAACAAAACATATTGAACGTGATTAACACACAGTTCAAGATGCTATTTAAGATGGGACGATCGTTACAAAGAAGGTGCATATAAAAGAGCAACTTGCCGACGTGTTCACCAAAGCTTTGGGTCGGTGAGATTTTGAATCACTTGTTGTCAAGTTGGGCATTTACAATTCATATGCACCAACTTGAGGGGGAGGGTGTTGGAGGATCGTATATCCTCTACTTGTTGAGAGAAGTAAAATCTTATCATATCATATATTTTTATATATTCGCCTATTTCGATAAAGGCAATTGTGGATATTAGGTAAAATAGTTAGATCATTTTTTTGCTCTGTATAAAATACTTGCCTAAGGGCTTTATATTGAATACACATAAATTCCAGTCTCTAATTGGTTTACCTATCTTCTTATTATATAAAATTGAATGTTTCAAAGTTGATAATTCACATAATCGTGATATTTGTCAAATTAATCGATCATATTTTGACACGTAAAAAATATGTAATCATATTTTGTAGACATAATATTAACATTAAAATGAAAATTTATTATTCATTCTTTTTTTTGTCATCATTTTGGACCACAACATGCCGGTCTAATAGCCAAATACCCTCACACATGGAGGGCAGATGGAGACGAACTCTACACCGGTAAGATGGGAGCAGAGGTGTAGCAACCACTGGCCGACTTACACATTCTTTATTCATTCATAATTCTAAAATATAAAGTTATTAAACAAAATTCTAAAAGCCAAAATTAATTTTAAAAAGAAAAATTAAGAAATTTTTATAACTGATTCCTTATTCTAAAAAGTAAAGTTAATAAACAAAAAGAATATAAAAATTAAATATTTGGAATATGTGATAAATTTAATTAAAATTAAATAATAGAACAAAAAATATGAGAATCAAAATAAATATATAATTATTAAGTTTTTTTATTTCTATTCACGGATGGTCTAATTTGGTTATCCATTTTTCGTATAGTTTTTTCATAGGTTATAAAATATTAAAATATAAACCCGCATGTTTAGGGGATTTTTCGTCTTCTCGGTGGCAAGGTTAATACAAAACGAGAAACGACGTCAATGCCCGGAAAACAAGATGATGTGTGTTTTCCGAAAGCTATCAGACGCCCAAGTCAGAAAACGTTACAGAAAGACCACGTGGTGGTAAATCGGAGAACGAAAAGAGTGAGGAATGGTGCCGATTGGGTCCGAAGAAAATGATGGATCCACAATGGACTTTGAGCGGTGGGCTTTTTGAGGTAAAAGAGAAGAAAACAAAAGTTTTGTGGAAAAACTCTACGATATAGGAATAATCGTGAAAATGACCAGAGAATGGTCGAAAAAAGGACTTAGAGTCCCGGAACGAACTGAGAGCTAAGTGTTTAGAAGCCTTCAGCACGATATATCTCAATAGACGATAAAAAAATATGAGAAAATCGTGATTCTCTTTCTCGTTGGAGAAAGGAAAGTATTTATAGAGTTTTACCTGACCCGGATTAGTATACCGGGTCAGATCTTTAGTTGTCGGATTATTGGGTCAGATTTTGGATCTGTTAAATGGGTCGCGTACCTAGCATTTGTCTGGCTTCTCACCTACTTTTCTTGGCTGTATGCGCCAACTGCTAGACCAAACCCTTCCACGTCGTTATTTCTCTCAGTGTACGACTTGGAAGCATGGATATGGATTTGAATATATTCTTATTGTATATTGGAGGGAAAACTACTCAGATTGAAATGTTTATTTCCGCCTAAGTGATTTACATACCTGACCCGAGTCCCTGGATACCAAGGATCGGGCTGTCGGGGTTGCCTAATCTCCGAGTACCTTGTTCCCAATAATCAGTGAAAATTATTTTTTCTATGTCTCACGAAATCCAGATCACTAGTATCTCTGCGAGGCTGAGAAGAATGAGTTATACTCCTCCTAGCTACTCAGTCCATAATCTTCTCGCATCTGACAGTATAGCCTACATTGCCAAATACGGAAAGCCCATGGGGCGATGGTCAATATCGAATCTCTTGGTGTCATGGATACAATCCAATTCAACACAATTAATCAAATGGTGTTTTTAAGAACAGAGATTCAAACAATTAAAAATTAAAAATAGTATTTGTTGGGGTAAGTTTTAGAGCACATGGGTCTAGATTCGAATGCCATCGTACGGAAACGTAAAAAAGTTGGTCCCCCGTAGAAAAATTACATTAAAGTAGCAATGTACGATTAAAAGTGTCAACCTTCAACTAGTCACGGGGTCAAATAAAATCCATGTGTCTGAATTTTTATTATTTTAAATATACACATTTAAAACCAATATATAAATGCTCTTACTAGTAAGTATATATATTATTGTTTTTTTTTACATAAGACGCAATGATAATAAATTCAGGCCTTGATCCGTGAAGATTTATTTTTAAAGGTGAGTATTATTTTAACATTTGATGTCATGAATCCCAGATTTGAGCCGAGGATTCCTAAAATGCCATGAAAATATTTGGCTACCATGGATTTTGTATCACTATATTCACAGTAAAAAAAAAAAAGATTATAAGAAAGTAGATTGTATAATCGGTTACGTGACTGAATTAACTACACTAGATGCAAATTTGATCAATAGAGATCGCATCCTATATATGAACAACTTATATTAGTTAATACTTTGATATTCGTTGTAGGACCCGACATTTCCCATACAAAATATCACAAGACAGACTAATAATACATATATCAATAAAATTCATATAGAAAAAGAAAAGAAAAAAAATCAATATCATGACAATTTCTATGAACTCCTAAACATATACAATCATCAACACAATAACTCTCTTTGGTCGGACTCTCTTTGGTCGGACTTATGAATCGTCGTGCTCTCTTTGGTTGGACTAGTCCAACTCAGCTCTCTTTCATAAGTAGTTATGAATCGGAGTGTGTAAATCAGAGTCTTTTGTGGAATGAAAAGACTTTTTTTTCCGCGTTTGCTTTCATGTTGAGATTCAGCTACTCGCCTACAACAAACATATTATTCTTTTGATTAGCTTCTCTAAAAAATTATATTTTCGATTTCGCGTGCTGAGTTGTAATCGGTTATCCCACACACAATATCGAAATCATGATTTCCACGTTACACATAATCGGTTATCCCACAATATCATACAAGTACAACTTCCACGGGGAATCTTTGAGTTTAGCTTTCTCTCAACGCTCAATAGTTCACTGACCTACTTGTCCACAAGAATGTTAACTTGTTCAACTTTATCAACAACTGGTTTTGCAGCTGTAAGGGGGGCAAGTCACATCTCCCCCAGGCCATTCACTTTTCTTGAAAACAAACCCGATTCAATAACACAAACCATGTAAGACACCTTTTTGTCCCATTCATCTCAACCATCCTCGTGTTCTTCTTCATCTTTCTTTCATTAAGGAAGTGATGAATTCTCTACTTCAAGGATTTCGCTCAAAGTAAGTGATGAATTCCTTGGCAAACCTACTCCTACAATATCTAACTTTCATCTTCGCCTACTAGCTGTAACGATCAACCAGGCCAAGGATTGCGTGGAATGCTACAAGCTGTAGAGCAAGTGTGAGTCCTCGTAAGTTGAAAGTCTGTTGCATCAACTGCTGCCTCAATGTACCAACATGGTCTTCACATTTTCCAGCTATTATCTTTCCAGGAGGCATTGAACGGATTGTCTATAGGAAAGATTCTCTTCCCCAAGGGAACTGTAAGAAACTTTCTACATTGTCAACCATCCTAACATACTTTGGAGTTGGAACGTGCGTCTGCTTTGATGCTATCAAAACACAATCAACAAGTAGGATCAAGGCCAACCTAAGTTTCCTGCCACTGTCCATGTCTGGATTTCCTTTAAGCATAACTGAAATATTTGCACAAGTTGTTTTCCTATTTGTTCCAATTAGTTTCTTCTAGTACTCATCCGGCTCAGAATCGTATGCAACATCTAACTTTGGGTCATATCCATCATCAAACTCCCCCACAAGACAATCCAATTACTATTCCCAACTCCAACAAAGAAAACTCCCTGAAATATACACAAAACTCTCAATCACTCAATAAGAAAACTTAATCAATTACCAGCCATAGTCAGGGTTTTGCAAACCGTGAGGTAACCTACGAAGCCGGCTACTATGCTCAAACAGAATCTTTCCTAGACGAACACCCTAACGGTCAATACTTATTTCAGCCACAAATCCCCAAAGCTCCGATCGACAAATCCGACAGTTAGCAGTTTCACTCCCTTATAAAGGGCGACACCATTTCAGTAAGGGTGAAATCGGTTTTCCAAATTATGAACAGTTGTAAAAGTTACCAATTACAACAACAATGTGACTTATAAAGTGTAAGATTGAGTTTCAAAAGTTATCTATACCGTAAATCACTCATAAACTAATTAATAAGTACGGAATTTGAAAACTTCTAAAAAGTTTTCTGATAAAAGTTCGAAAACAAAACTTCTACTTTCTTCAACTTGTTCATCTGGAGTCTAGACTTTCGTGGGGAGTTTTTGGCAAAGTCATGACCGAGAATTCCAAGCTTTGCGCATTTTCTGAGAAAGATACAAAGTTGCATTAATAGCTCCAGCAGCCAAGAAACCAGACACAGCTTGTCTTGCGCTTGAAACCATTACCCTTCGCTTCATTACCTTCTCCATACATTTCACTGCTTCTTCTCTTGAACCTATACAAACTTCTCCCGATACTCTACCTATACATATACATACCAGTTCAGCCATCAATAATCATCCCTCGATTTCTTTTTATAGGATCCACATGTACCTAGAGAGAGAGAGATCAGAGTTGATACCGGTCTCACTCAACATTTTCTTTTCCCCAAGTAACTTCCCCATTTGGCTTTTTACTGACGCGGGTAGAGAAGAGACCAGAGAGCGTGATGCTGAAAGGCTAGAGTCCTGTCCACAAGTTGGTAAGGATCAATATCAGAACAATGACTCAAAGAATCTCACGATTGAGCCAACCATATATATATCCATGGAGCTATATAAACTGTGTCTACCTGAACTAATTTAGCTTGACTAGCTTCAGCAGATGAGAATCTCAGCAAGTTTTTGGTCTCGCACTCTTCAAGAAAAGGCTTATACATTGACTGGAAAAGATCAAATTGTCCCTTCACAATCTTGTTCACCTAAAAGGAAAGGGATCGAACTTATGGATCAGAAATCTCTTCACTCGAAAAAAGTAAGCAATTTATATGTTCTGATAACAATTTTCGCTATGTGATGTACTCAAGAAGAGGACTGGGTTCTCTCACCTTATTAGTGTCCTCTGCAAACAACATGCGCAAGTCACCCATGTAAGAAAGGCTGCATACTTTGGCATACAGATCTTCCTGCGTAAGAGTTTTGTGAGTTGTAGTGTACAGTCTCATGAAACTTCAAAATTTATGAGGAGAAACCCAACCTTGGTGAATTTTGATGGCAAGAGAAGAAGGGCTGCAGATACTGCGGCTCTCTTATTAACCGAATTCACATCTTCTATGTCCAGATTATCAACAAGCAGATGAACCTGCAACCAAAGGAAATTCCCTAAAACATCTCACGATCCACGGTTATCAGTAAGAAGACCAAGCAACTGACATACCGGTTTTTGTAAACGGCCACTCAAGTAGAATCTGTCCCAATCCAGTATGTCCTGTACTAGGTCATGCATCCGAACAACCCCATACTTTAGCTTCTGCAAAGAGCTTCACAAAGAAAGTAAATCATGCAAGAAAAATGGCTTAAAATTACATACAATATGATCAACCTGAGCAGAATGAAACATATGAAATATAGAAATACAAGCTTGGATTAACAAAACTAGATTGTTAATTATGTTTTAAACAATCCTACAGATTTTTGAAAAGTTCTTACCCTGTCGTTCCAATTGACGAATGGATTGAAGTGAACTCCAACTCCTACTTTATCTGCAACTTTCGTAATCTGTTCTACGAAAGAATAAGTGTGTGTTTAGTGTTTAATTAAGCCGTATAAACAATGCAAGAGTATGTGATATCTAGAGAACTATACCAGCCTGGCTCCACCAAGGTGAACCATCCATGAAGCATAGTGATCTGAATTCATTTTCAGATTCTAGATCACACAATGAGAAAAGATAATTAGGATCCATGGGCTTACAAATCTCCTAATCCAACGATTATAAAGAAAGTTTGTCATCACTCTTGAGAGACTCACCTCAGAGTGCCATTGCATGGGATCAGAGACTCCAAGGATATAGTCCACCATTTTAGACTGCAAGAGCAAAGACTCACATCAGAAACAGGAATGCTCATCACACAGAGTTCCAAGAGAAGATAATACCTTATCTTGGTTATTTGGGTGCAACGTCGAACCATAAACACAACAGAAATCCACAGGGGGGAGAACATTTAAGAAGCTTGCAAGCTCATCTCTTGGAGTAGTTTCCATTCAGACAATAGGGCCCTCGTAATAAATGAAATGCGTCTAACTACTTTCTGTTTCGCCCGAGAACTTACTGGCTCAGGAAAGCAAGAACCATCACATCATCAAAAAAAAAAAAAGTCAGACTTTGACTAATGAATCTTCTACCATTAGTTCTAGAGATCGACTTCATATGAAATTATCATGATCATAGAATAAAATCACATAATTAACCATAATGTTCTGAACCTAATTTCTTAGTGCATATGACTGCTCCCCAAAATTCATCAAAACATGAACCTCCAAATACAGTTGCGATTATGCATAATCAATACACATATTTTTTAAAAGTTCATAGAGGCAAATGATCGAACAAGTGGTGTACACAGTCATATATAATTAAAAGAAATCCAGAAAAAATCACATCAAAAGCAGATTTGATCGATTATAAATATCGAGAGATAACATGTACACAGATTAGAGATGAGAGATAGAAATCAGAATTTTCGGAAGGAGAGAAATTGGGAAGATAGAGATTATCGTGAACAAGAGTAGTAGCTTGTAAACTAACTTACCAGTTACCACGTATCAATGAGCTCGAACTCGTCTTAACGACGGCTCCGGCGGCGAAGTACAAAACGGCAGCGATTCTGAGAAATCTGATTTCGATTTTGTCAGAATTTTAGGGTTCAGTTTGAATCAAATGCTGAGATGACCTTTTTAAAGAACTGAATTCTCATATGGTGTCCATTATAAAAACTAATTTTTTACTGAATTTCTATTAAGCCGAAAATGTATTAAAAGACTAGTTAGTGTCTAAAAAACTTTGTTAATTAAGAATCCAACCGGCCATATTCAGATTTAAATCCGCCATATCCATATTCCATCCACGATTTTGTATCAAATTGTACACCAGATCCACGATTATCGGGTCGAATTTGCTAAAATTAGGTAAAACCCCAAATTAAAACTTAAAATTGTCGATCTACTTGTGTCAATTCGAAAGTTATTCCCTTCTATTTGGTACGCAAAGGTAGTATTAACACAGTGGTATTGTTTTCTGCAGATTCGAAATCTCAACTCTAAATCAGGTTCGTCCTTCTTATTCTTATGAGTTTCATTCTACTTTTTTGGGTTGTAGAATATAATTATATTTTGTTTAGAAGGGAATTTGAATTTTGTGTAGAATGAAATTCAATTTATGTGTAGTTGTGTAGAATGGAATTCGATTTTTGTGTATAGTTGGATTTCGAATGCTAATGGATTGTGTTAATAACTTCGTAGAACTTGTGTTATGGTTGTTCTCAAAGAAATTGAGACTCATCCGGTACCAAAAATGTATGAAAACTCGTCCCCAGAACCGTCGCGAGAGAATGCTGAGGTTAATCAGTTAATGTTGTGGCAGCAACCAACGTATACCGAGGAGAAAGACCAGCCATTGCAACCACATGAGAGGATGTTCTTTGGTACTAATTAGTATAACAAGTTAATTAAATTGGGAACAAGTTGTTTTATCCACAAAGCAGTGGAGAAATTGGAGTCTATAGGACTTAAACCTGACGAGCTGAGGTGCTTTATCCACAATTCATTACATCGTACTAATTTTCAGAATTAGTATATGCGGACCATAAATGTTCAATTAATGCATTTCAGAATATAATATGAGTTTCCTGGTCCTTGATTTGCCTGTATCAAGTCAAGAAATTTTGAAATCGAGCATCATCATCATCCGCCAACTCAATTTATGCGGCTAGACTTCGGTTCGTTCTTCAATTGTTGTGCAATCTGCGGATTAATTCAGATAATTATACAAGTTTTTAATTGGACTTTGATATGTATTTTAAATCTTAATCAATTTGCACATTAATTTAAATACTTTGTGCAAATTAATATTTCATATGTATTATAATTACAATTTCATATTATTATAAATGAAAAAGTACAAAATATTAATAGTATAATTAATTTTTGGTTACAAATATAATCAATTAATAAACAACAAATTAATCATATTATTTAATAAAAAATAAATTAATATTTGATGTTATAAACAGTGTCACACTACGCTGTTCATAAAACACCAAAAACAAAGTTATGCCGTTGAATACAACGTCCCATTGGAACAAGAGGCACGCCAAATATAAAGTTTTGTCGTTTGCTTGGAGTTGCCCTTACAAAAACATATACTAAAATACGTGTTACGAATATACTAATGTAGTACATAAAATTGACATGAAATCCTTTCTATTTTTACCTCTCAGATAATTCTTTTAAAAATACAACCAAATCAAAATTTATTAATCCGAATCCGAATTCAAATCTGAACCAAACTTTTTATATATATAATATATAAAACCCAAACGGCCTAATTTTTTTTAAAAAACCAAATTATTCGAACAGAACTTAAATTATATGAAATCGAACCAAATTAACCAATATTCAGTAAACATTATTACAATTAATTTGATATATAAAAAATATCTCAATCTTGGTCACCCCGCACGCAAACAACACAAAGGCAGATAAACTAGCAAGAAGTGCTCGTGTCTACCCAGTGGATATTACTTTTGTAAATTTGGTACTACCGATTTGGATTTCTGAACCGTTCTAGGTATCTATGCTGTTGACAAAAAAAAATATATATATATAAAAAAATATGTTGACAAAACCTAGACCAGCTCAATCAAACGAATTATCGAACCAATGTATTGTTGATGATCTCATTATAAATCAAGGGTCAACACGAAATTGGAATAATGAGAGGTTAAGGCATCTCCTAACAGAGGAATTCATTATATCTGGCTAGACATCCTAAGAGTGACAGAATAAGATGGAATTACACAAAAAATGAAAATTATACGGTGACTTCGGGTTACTGGTTTTCAAGACATTATATCAATACTGAAATTCTACCTTTGCCGCCTTATGGTGATCCGATGTTGAAGAATAGAGTATGGAATCTTTAGATTCTGCCAAAGATAAAACATTATATTTGGTGTGTTTTAACTAATTCCATTGGAACAACAACACGGTTAAACTCGAGAGGAGTTAATATGGACCAAACTTGCCAAAGATGTTTTCTTGAACCAGAAACAATAAATCATATGCTTTTCACTTGTCCAATTTCAATGAGCACTTGGAGAATCTCGGGATTGCCATTCCCTTGTCTATTTAATCCCTCCGAAAATGTGGAAGAGAATATTCGGTATATAATGGATATTCAGGATGCTCAAGGTTTATGTACTAACCAAAAACTTATTCCATGGTGGATAATGTGGAGAATTTGGAAATCAAGGAACAATCTCATCTTTAATAGACAAAGAATTAAACCGAATAAGGATGTTAATTACTCTAAAGCTGATGTCGAGGAATGGATTAATGCCACAATGGGTGATAAAGAAAGGAAGCGCCCAAAAATTACTACGAATTGGATACGACCATAAGAAAATACTTTAAAATGCAATTACGATGCTGCTTTTAACCGAACAATAAGTATGGCTGTGGGAGGATGGATAGTAAGAAATAATCAAGGAGTAGCTCAATACTGGGATTCAATAAATTTAGGAACAGTTATATCAAGTTTGGAAGCAGAAGGTAAGGCTTTATTGAGCGCAATACAAAATGTGTGGATTCAAGGATTTACTTCAATTATATTCGAGGGGGACAATGAACGACTAGTCAAGATTATGCAAGGGCTAAAAAGGACATCTCCATTCTTAATTTAACCGATGATATTGAAGATTGGAAAAAGAATTTCACTAATTTAAATTTTACACATGTAAAACGAGATGGTAATAAGGCTGCACATCTTTTAGCTCATAATGGACCTCCAAACAATTTATATTTTTCTGATTGTATTTATCCACCAAATTAGTTAACAAAAATATTGTATTCCGATTTTCTTTCATCAAAGTAATAAAGTATGATTTGCAGTAAAAAAAATATATATAAAAAATATGTTTAAATATACTATCTAGTAAATTAATTAATTATGTTTACTTTTTGTACACTACCAAACCGAAACAAAATTTCTTTTTTTACTATGCCATTAAAAATCACTAATCCGAAGCTTCAATATATATATATATATACTATTACTATCTAGTTTTGTTTTGTTTTTACAGTAAATAATCAACACGAGTTTGTGGGAGGCACACGCCAGCCGCCGCGGAAGACGGACGTCATCAACTCTCGACGGACCATTTTCATGCCTTTGTTAGACCATCCTCACTAGCTAGGGAATGTGGGTGTTTTTCTATACAGTAGGAAGGCAAATGAGGAAGGCAAATAAAAAAAGCAAGGAGGAAGGCAAATTTTCCCTTCATGTGAAATTAGGTTATGGGTCCCACATCCTTCTGATGTGGTGACCTATGATTGGTTACTTTTTTTTTTTTTTTTAAATGCTATTTTGTTTTAATAATTAATCAAAAATTAAAATTAAAATCACACCATTATTTTTTATTTCTTAACATCTATAAATAGAGACTATGTTTATTTCATTTGGACACCAAAAAAAATCTAAAGTTTTAACACTCTCATTACATTTTTTCTCCTACATTTTCATTCTCTTTCGTGTTTTTTTTTCTTTCAGTTTTCAACATCCTTATGGATCCTTCTCGTAATCACAATTTCCTACCAAATTATGGTTTTCCAAACCCTCAAAATCCAAACATACAACCACCAAATCCAAATACACAATTCCCAGAAAATCTTATAAATTCGGGAATGCATCCAAATTTTCAAATGCCATATATGATGCCACCAAATGAGTATATTATTTTTTATTTATTAATTAACTCTAATTAAAAAAACAATTATATATTAGTTATAAAATATAATTTGTGTGATTATAAATATATTAATCGTAATAGTATTTATAAAATGTATAACATATATAAAATAATTAAGATAAAATAAAATGAGTTATATATATGATGGAGTGATGTGGAGGAAAGAGAAAATGAGGTGGAGGAAAGAGAAAACGATTTGCCTTCCTACTGTGGAGTTGGGTGTGAATTGTTGGAAAGGAATGATGTGGAAGGAGAATAAAATGATGTGGAAAGAATATTGGAAGGGAAATTTACCTTCCTACTGGAGATGGTCTTATCCATTATGTGGACCCCACACACCTATTCGTTAAAAAACTTAAAAGTCAAAACCGGCTATAAATGTTTTTTTTTCTTATTGGAAAAAGAGAGGTAAGAAGTTTGTACAATCAAATTGAACTTAGACCATCAGCATTGCACAATAAAATAATAAAAAAATTGAAAAATTAAGGAGAGAGAGACAAAATGAGACATATATCTCATAGGTGGCAAGCTTTGATTGGGTGATTTTTTTTTTACACTTTATTAATTTTTTTTTTGAGACATTGTCTCTCTCTTACAGTTGCTGATGCTCTTATAGTTTTTTACTCTAGGATATTTTTTCGAGTGAATTTAATGAATAACCCTTGACTATTTAATTAAGTATTTAGGAATGAGAAAAAACAATTAAACCAAAAATATTTTCAATATTTTAAATAATTACACAAAATATCATTGATTTAAAAACTTATTTCCGACGATATAAACCAGCAATATTGTTCATCAAACGTCCACCGACACTTTTTATCCAAAGTCACTGACACTATTCACCACCGGAAAATGTAAAACCGTATGTGATTTTAGTGGATAACCATTTAATTAACATACTAATTAATATGGCTATCGCAATAAGTTTATGATTATCCGATAAATATAAAATATTAACGCGTTAACAATAATATATTATATTTGTAATATTCTATAACTAATACGAATAACTATAGAATGTTGACGTGCTAACAGTAAATATTATATGCATATAACGTGCTAACAATAATATCTTATACATGTAACGTGCTAATAATAATATATTATATTTGTAACTTCAAATGATTGCTCCACATCAGTGATTACAACATTATGCCACTCTAAACCTAGAAAACTCATAATTCAAATCAAATGGCAACATGAATGTAAGAAATTCTTTAATTTTCCCACTAATTTTGAATAACTTATTGTGAGAAAAAGGAAAAAGACACTAACTTTTTGTTCCGGAGCTGAAGAACGGCTAATCGGGGATGTATTCCGAATTTTTCTCGGGCAATACATCACCGAACCTCGAAGATGGAGTCCAAGCAGGTTAACCCAATTTAATGTATTCAATCATTTTCGGCCGAGGTCTCTTCTTCATCTTCGTCGACATCTTGAGAGTTAGGAAGATCAAAGCCTAAAAATGAATTTAAAAAAAAAAAAAAAAAAATTGATGGTCGTTAAAAAAAAACAGCGGATTTTGCGGATGATAAAATTGTTCACTAAACAAACTTTCCCAATAATAAGCTTTTTACCTGAATAAAAACCACTCCACTCGATTAATTTAAGATAGAATGACGTGTAAATAATCAATGAGCTTAGTGGCACGCGACGTAATAGAAGACGACAAAAGTGGAAAAGCGAAAGGCACATGTCGAGCTCACGTGTCCCATTTACACGCACCACTTCCTCTGTGCTCTCCACGCGCCTCCACACGCCCTCCCTCTCTTATTTTTATTTCCTTCAATTTCTCAGATTCTCGTTGCTTCTTTTGTTTTTTCCCTCTTACTCTTACTCTTACTCGATCATCAACAACTTCCGACGAGATTTCACCGGAGTGTTGAAGGAAATATCTTCTCGCGAGGTAGATTTCTGACTTGTTTGCTTTTTCGATCTAAAGCTTTCGTTTTTGAACAAGTTAGCCGTAATTTTCACTGTTTTTGATTTGACAAAGAATATGGTGATAAAGTTAGAATCTTTTGAGGAATCAAAATCACACGACAACCATTAGATTTCTTAAAAGTCCCAAAGTTTCTTAGTGGGTTTGTGTTTTTGAATCAAACATCTTTCTCTTAGGTGACTTTGACAGAGAATCTCGTTCTTAGTACTAAAGCAAGAAGATGGGGTCGAAAACTCCTTCCACATCGAATGCTACTGTAGATGAAAGGTGAGAATTTTCGGAGATAGAAAATGGATTTTCAGTAAGATTTTTTTTTTTGTTTGTATAAAATTGTTCATATGCAACAAACAGGTCTAGAAAAGGTAAAGTACCTAAAAGGGTTAACAAGGCTGTTCGAGAGAGGCTTAAACGCGAGCATTTGAATGAGCTTTTCATCGAATTAGCCGATACACTTGGTAAATTTCGCATCTTTCAATCCAAGATTGTTTCCATAGATTTGAATGGAAAAATTGCTTGTGTTAGTGAAATTAGACGAGGCTGGTCAAATTTTGAATAGGATGGTGTTACCGTTTGTGATATCTCTCACCAGGAAAGTTTTCTCTTTTCTTAGAACTGAATCAGCAGAACAGTGGGAAAGCCTCCATACTTTGCGAAGCTACTCGGTTCTTGAAGGACGTGTTTGGTCAGATTGAGTCCCTTAGGAAGGAGCACACTTCTCTCCTCTCTGAATCTAACTACGTATGCCACTTTCCCTATAGTAAACCTTGATCGCTTGAAACAATGTCTCTTTAAGATGTTTGTCTCAATGGATTAACAGTCTTTGTGATGGAAACTGTGGGGTGTGTAGGTAACCACAGAGAAGAATGAGCTGAAAGAAGAAACATCAGTGCTTGAGACTGAGATCTCGAGGCTACAAAACGAGATAGAAGCAAGAGTGAATCAATCGAAACCCGCCTTTAACACCTCTCCTGCACCTGAGTACCATCATCACTATCAACAACACCCCGAGCTTGCATCTCAGTTTTCAGGAATTCCCATTTACCAAGGTGCCGTCGACTTTCAACAATCTGCTGCAACTCCTCCTGGTGCCACAGTTCTTGTCCTTCCATTGCAACCCCCCGATCTCCAGACACAAGATACTTCAGACCTGACAGGGCGTGTGCAGACACAAGCGCCAATGATGTATAGTAGCTCAAATGTGAGCAAGCCGTGTCCAAGGTATGCTAGCGCGGGTGACTCGTGGCCTTCTCGGCTACTTGGAGAGCGTCTGAAAGCCAGTGAATGAGTCTTGGGCGGCTCCACAAGGAGTAGCAGCGTGAGTTAACCGGAAACAGAGTCAGGGCAACTTGTGAAGGACCCTGGTTTTGTATTTAGCATCTTCTAGTGTCCTTGTGGTTTGGCCTTAGCCATTTCTTGTTTTGTGATGGTTGTTCATAGGATCAGAAAGTTATGGCCCTTATGGGTCGTTTGAGAAAAATAAGGAAATTAGCTCTAACCTTTGTCATTTTCGTCCATTTGTCATAAATTACTAAAACAACACAACACTTGAACAAAAAAAAAAGTTTAAATTAAAAAAAAAAAAATGAAGATATTGGGTGTAAAGAAAACCGGTATAATAATAACCGGTTCTGGTTTGGATCGGTTAAGGCGGGTAAAGAAAATGGTATTTTGGTAAAAGACACAAAAACCAAAAACAGAGAGAGCATCATCATCTTATCTGCTATCGAGTGGGTAAGAAGAATCAGAAAAACAAAAATGGCGAATTCACTATGCTTCTTCGCTTCTCCTCCTACCTTTTGCCTCCAATCTCCCAGCAAAAATCCTAAACCTACTCACTTCTTCTTAATCAGTGATAATAAGAACTCGTCGTTGGCTCAGAAGAGACAAGTGTTTCAGACTTCGAAATCCAAAAGTTATGAGATTCAGGTTAGATTATTATTTTCACAAACTCTGTTCCTCTCTATCAAATTTTTCCTTACTTCCAATTACCATTTCATAACTAAAAGCCTCATCTTTTGGAATCTAAACAATAGGCCACAAACGGTGCTCAGACCACTAAAGTTAACAGCATACTTTGTCAAAATTGTGAAGGGAATGGTAAGTTCTTATAATCTCTTTAGCTTCTACAACTGAATTGGTTTGGTTGAATTTGACTGTGATAAAAAAAAATGTCTTGAAAAGGTGCTGTGGCATGTTCTCAATGCAAAGGAGGTGGTGTGAATTTGATTGATCATTTTAATGGGCAGTTTAAAGCTGGTGGGCTCTGTTGGCTTTGCAGGTTTGCAATATCTTTCCTCTTTTTTTCTTCTTCTTCTTCTTCTTCCTTATCCGAAACAAACAAACTCATTTTTTTTTTTAATTTCTTGTGGGCAGAGGTAAGAAGGAGGTGTTGTGTGGGGACTGCAATGGAGCTGGTTTCCTTGGTGGTTTCTTGAGCACCTTCGATGAGTAAAATAGAGAAAGCTTCTTCAAAAATGGGATCTTTTGCTGTTATCATTCAAAAACACTCCTTATAAACCTTACAAGAAGTAGTCTTTCTCTCTATAAATGCTCTTCTAAACCAACATGTATTACTTTTTGCATCTTTTATTGTATTGTTGTTTCTTAAATGCTCTCACATTTCAATATTTATGTTATTCCCCTCAATCATTTTTCTTCTACGAATTGATGGCTTGAAATAATGATTTATCACTTAGATTTTTGTTTGGAGACTTAGGGATGGGCATTCGGGTCTTTCGGATAGAAGGGTTTTGGATCCAAATAGAAACCGAAATGGTTTTGGTTTGGTTCCGATTCGGTTCTTCTCGGTTCCGGGTCGGTTCGGGTCTGAGATTCAAGAATCGAAAAAAAACCGAAAAAATTCGGATCTTAATCGGTTCGGGTATTTAGGACCCGAAAACTCGAAAATTTATCCGAAAATCTGAAAATTTATCCGAAAACCCAAAAATATACACGAAACCCCAAAAATATATCCGAAAAACCGAAAATATATCCGAAAACCCCCAAAAATATATCCGAAAAACCGAAAAAATACACCCAAAATCCCGGAAAACTAAAGAAAATATATATGGGTTCGGTTCTCGGGTACCCGATCGGTTCTCGGTTCTGGGTCGGTTCGGTTCCGGATCTTTCGGGTAGAAGGGTTTTGGACCCATTTAAGAACCGATAGGGTTTCGGTTCGGGTTCGATTAAGGTATTTCGGGTCAGTTCCGGTTCGGGTTTTCGGATCCGGGTAAAATGCTCAGGCCTATTTGGAGTGGTGTATCAATACATCTCTGTAGGTATTTGCTATTACAATACCTTGTATGATATATAGGCCTACCAATCTTAGTGTCTGTTTTTTTTTTTCTTGGTCCATATGTGTTAATCATTCAGATTCTTGGAAGAATCTCATAAGAATCGTTGTGCATTCGAAACAGATACCAGTTTCATGATCCCAATTTGGGCATACGCCAAACTAATCCGTACATGTTGGTTGGTCTTAACGGGTTTCAGTGCAGCTGATTCACAATTTGTTTATCCTTAGATTCTTATCTTGAATCATGTTAAGTGTTAAGATTTGGACTAAAACAATTAATCGTGTTAACATTTTCCTAATTTGTTTCTACTTTCTAACAAGGAAGAGTATGGGCTGATGATGTTCAATTTAAGGCCCATACAATTTAATGAGGCCCAGTACAACCAGTTTTCAATTCAAAACGCTCATTTTTATAACGGTCGCTAAACATTAGGGGGTTATTTAGTAGCGCTTTTGCTAATGGTTCTCATAACTATTGCTTTTTTCTTCTTCTTTGGAACGTTTCAGAGTTTTTTTTTCTCAGAGGTCATCATCACCGCAAGGTTTTGTTTATTTAATATCTTCTTTTAAACTTGTTAAGAGTTTTTGTTGATTGTGTATGTCACGACTCTATTTTGATTCGGCATTTTTTTCTGTTCGTGATTGTGTTTTTTTCTTTCTTTCTCGGATTGCAAAAGCGCTTTTGTTGTTCGTTGTGTTCTTGCATCTTAGGGTTTTTAATTTCGAACTTGTATTTCTATTTTAGAAAAAAATACCTTTTGTTATTGTTTTGAGATTAGGGTTTCTGTTTATTTCATGTTTTGCGAATCAAAAGCCCTCTTTTTCAGATTTTGCCTCTGTCGTTTTGTTGCAGATTACGGTTTGAATGTTTTTTCAGATTCTTGATTATTTGTATTTCGTAAATCAAAAACCCTCTTCGGTTTTAGGGGTTTTGATTTTCGTTTTCTTAGTTTCAGAGTTTCGAATTTTGCATTTCGATTTCTGTTTTCAATTCCGTTTGTTTTTAAGGCGTATGTTATCTTTCAAACCCAAAAGAAAGGGACACGACATCATTATGATTGTTGTTTGTCCGGTTTCTAACTTGGGGAAAAATTTTCCCTTATCATAATTACGATGTTGCCTAACACTAGCTAATTCAATAATCTGCTTAAAGAGATCTTGTTGGGATTGCAAGATAAAATTCAATAATCTGCTTCTTGATGGATCCTTTTAATAAGGTTTGTTCGATGGTGTTCTGAGATTTGCAAATTCAATTCAATTGTCTTGCTTAAAAGTCTCATCTTTTTGGGCAACATGATAAACGTTCAATGTTCTGCATACTGATGAGAGAATAGTCTTTTAATAAAAGCTTCTTGAATGATGTGTCCTGAGATTGGGGAATCGATATAAATATCTGTCTAAACTGTATATCTTGCTGGACTGGATGATAAGAACACATCCAACATGTCCCAAGATTCCTGAAATTCAATCTTCTGCTTAGAGATCCGCTTTTGAAAAGCTTATGTCCCAAGTTAGAGAAGTTCAAGTTTCTGCCCACATACTCTATATCTTGTTGAGCTGGAACGACATGATTGATATATTATTCAATCTTCTGCTTAAATCCACCTCTGAAAAAATCTTTTATAATCATGTCCCAAGATAATTGTCTGTTTGGGAAATTCAAATGTCTGCTTATACTCTGTATATTGCTGTGCTAAAACAGCATGATAAATATTCTAAATATTCTGCAATTGTCTGCACTCTGCACTCTGCACTGATGGGAGAAACAACAACCTGTTAATACGGCTTCCCGAATTATGTCATCTGTCTAAATTGTATAGCTTGCTGGCCTGGGACAGTATGATGTCCTAAGATTAGCAATTTCAAGTTTCTGCATAAAGCTATAGATCTTGTTGGGGAGACAATATGATACAACATTCAACGATGTCCCAAAGTTTCTACATAAACGATAGATCTTGTTGGGTTGAGAGAGCATAATAAACCTTTCTACATTTCTGCATATTGATGGAGGATAAATGTTCTTAAATCAAATAATGTCTGCTTGGGTTATTCAATATTTTGCTTAAACCCCTATATCTTGTTGGAATGAGACAATATTCAATATTCAATGTTCTGCATAATGATGAAGGATAAATGTCTTTGAAGAAAATATTCATTCATCTGCATTCATGGGAGAAAAGGCTTCTTGAATGATGTCCCAAAATTTGAGAATCGATTCAACTATCCATCGAAACTGGAGATCTTGTTGCATGATAGAACATTCAACTATGTCCCAATATTTCTGAAATTCAATCTTCTGCTTAGATACACAATTAAAAAGTCTTATCTAGTTATGTCCCATGATTGGGAAATTTAAGTTTCTGCCAATACTCTATATCAATGCTCTGCTCAAACTCTATTTACAACATGATATAATACTAATCATATTCTGCATATCGGTGGGGATTGGAAAATTCAATAATAATCTGCTTAAAGATATTCAATTCTGATTGGAATAAACTCTTCTGCATCTTGTAGAGCAAGGATGTTATAATAGATATCGAGTATTCAATACTCTGCATTTATCTGGTTTGGGACTTTATGAATAAAGTAGTCAAACCCATGCATAGTACAAGAATGACATCTTCGTGAAAGTATGTATGTATTTCGATCTCCAACTAGATTTGTACTCGTCTGTTGTTATCTTATGTTACACATCAAACCAGCACAGTGTTTAGATTTTGACATTAGTCTAGAAGCAATGGTAAGTTCATTTTTTATTTTGTTTATGTATACATCTTACACTAGATCAATCTCTACTTGCTTCATTGTGTTCTAACCACTTCTTTAAGTGACTCATTTTTTAACAGGAAAAATTGAGGTATTGCAGAAATATAGCTTTTGATCAGGTAAATGTCCCTTCCTATTTTTACGATAAGTTGTGATTTACATAAGAGATTGAGTTTGATTGACTACTCCTTTTGATCAGGTAAAGTCTTACAACTGAGTATACACGTTTCTGGTCTTCTTCGAAACCAAAGGTATTGCCTATAAACAATGTTCAGAAACGTTCCTCTTTAGAAAAGCAAAGCCTCTGGTTTCTTTCTAAGGGTAAGAAAACCTTAATTAAGCTAACACATCTTTAACGCTAACACTAATTTACAAACATTAGCACGAACATGAACACACACACACACACACAGTGGACGCAAACAGAACAATTGTGTTCACTCGACATTGTGATAAAAGGGTTCAACTGCAAATCGAAACGTTATAAGACGACGGAATGTCTTATGATGATTTAGAAGTTAGATAGAAGTCCTATAAGGTTTTAAATAGGGCGTTCTTGTAGTTGTAATTAGAACGGTTAACGGTAAACCGAAGAAATACTGCTCCGAGAAATATAGATTTGGGGTTTCCCAAATTTATATGATTAGGACCCTTCGATAATCATCTTTAGAGCATCATGTTTGTGCCTAAACCAAGGTCCTTACATTATTTCCGGGTTTTTGGGAAATGATTGTATTTACCATATGAATTTCATAAACATTCAGTCCCGAAAAATCTAGACTAGCTTCATATTTAATTATGAAAGCTATGATCTAAAATTTTCTTGAGTCTCGAAAACGCAGGTTTCGTAAAACGCCTAAAGACCATTACCAAATATTGCTTCTAAGTTAATCAGCAGCCTCTTAGCCACCCATGGACACCAGAAATCCACTGTGAGGTCGCTGGAAAGTAGAATTTTCCGGTGGAACTCCGCTAAGTGTTCATAAGTCCAAAATCACCCTTTTCACTTCTTTTGATCGCCTCTTCTTTTTATGGTGAGGACTCTTCAGTATTGTCTTGAGCGTCCCAAGTTGGAGCACAGGCTTTGCATGTGCTTCAAATCTCTTCCAAACTTTTCTTACTTGATCTTCAAGGTAAGATTTAAGCTTTAAAGCTTGTTTACAATCCTTGTGATTATCTATATCATGCATACCTTAAGGAATAAGGATGATGTTCTTAAAATTTGCCCTTAAAAATGAGTTTTAGAACTCACGGCCACCATGAACCGCTGTTGACCAGCGTTTACCAAACTTTCCAGCAATGTTTCGGTCATGTTCTTCATTTTCCGATAAGTTTGTGATCCATGTTCATGCATAGAGGCGTCGGTTAAAGTTAATCTGATTTTGATCATTTTCCAAATTTTGACCATGTTCTTTGGTTTGGTGAAATCAAACTGGAAGTCAATGGCGGTTTAAGTAAATCGGGCTAAGTTGACGATATTGACTTTATTAAACCGTTTTGATTTAGGGTCCTAATTAAGTCAAACAGTTTAATTTCTTGGTTAAATTGATTTTAATTTGGTTTACGTTTGTTTGGTATAAAAAACCGTTTAATCTGATTTAATTAATTCTTAAATCGGATTTGTTTTCAAAATTCTTTTTTTTAACACTGAACAAATTATGAGAACTATTACAAAGACAATTCTACAACTGACAACACTACCCGCTCCACTACGATCCATGATGAACGGTTCCACTTGCACCACGCTGAAGATTTCCTTCTAAGCTTGCCTCCATTAATCTGCAGAAATTGCGTCCTATGGGAATCGAAACCCGGACCTCCTTGTGTAGAAGCATTAATGAACCTTTTAGTCAACCACTGAATTTGTTTTCAAAATTCAATTTGGTTTATTCGTTTTTTTTATTTAATTCAATTTGACTTTGGTTAAGGTTGGATTTAGGGTTCCACTTTGGTCAAAATTAGTTTGGTTCGGTTTAATGTAAACTATTTAATTAAATAGTTTAATTTGATTTGATTTACTTAAGTTGGTTTATTTATCAGTGTTTAACTAACAAAATTATTAGATAATGATTGAGTTTTATTTAACTTCATTTAACTAACCTCGGGTTAATTATCTATGATTTAAGTAATTAAATATTAAATTTGGTTTAATTTAAACCGATTTGGATTCAGTTTTGATTAATTTCAAAGTTTTGATTATTGGTTTATTTAACTTCAGTTGTTGACTAAAAAAGTTAACTCTAAACGTCAAATTGTTAATTCTTGTATTTCTTAAATTTTAGTTCCAGGCCTAAACCAATTGATTTGAGTTTCGAGTAATGATTGATCTTAACTCGATTGATCTCAATTTATGTCAATTGATCTGGGTTTAAGTGTATTTATGAATCAAAGAGATTCATCAGGTTTGGCTCAATGTGGATCGGTTTAAGGTCAATCCTACTAGAGTTAAGTTCGGTTTAGATTGACGGGGAATTAACTAAAAACCAATCGAGTATGATACGATATGAGATCGGATAAACTAGGGTGGGTTCGTAACGGATATTCTGGATTTTTATGATATATGTGATTCACTCCATCCGGAACCATAATTTTCCGATCAATCCGAGCAATTAACCGGATATCCGTTAAAATCTGAATATTCGGCCGGATATCCGATCTGCTCCGTTAAAAAAAATAATAACTACAAAAAACTAAAATATATAAAATATTTAAAAGTAAACAAATATTCATATAAAAATTATTTTCTTCTTAATTTGTAAAATTTTAATATTTGCTTAGCATCATAAAGTTATCCAATTTTTTCGGATCAAATCGAAATGGATAACGGATTGAAGCAAATTGTACGGGTATTTTGGCCAACACCAGGATCGATAAACAATGAAATTATGTATTAATACGAATGTCGGTTGATTGTGATTAATTAGGTACATGTTAAGACGTGTCATAGGATTACCTTATCTCTTAAATGAATCTATTGGGAAATCGATGAGATCGACCATATCGAGAAAAATGGAAAACATGAAGAATATGGTTATTTACCAATATCTTAGTTTAAGAAATTTACCTTTATCTCTAAATATATTATTTACATTTATGTTTATCTTAATTTAGGAAATATAGATTACTTCTACCGCTATATAAGTTTATGCATCTTGTAACATGATTCTTATAAGAGTCTAATAATAATTCTTCCTAAACATTTTTGTGTTCTTACTCTCATCAATTTATCATGGTATCAGAGACTAGATCCAATTCATATAGGTTAGGTTTATTTTAATTATATAAAAAAAAATATGTGTTTTTCTTTCCGAGAGATTCTGTTTTTTTTATTTTCCTTCTTCTTTGATTCATACGTTTCTTCTTTAACTCAAAAAAAAAAAATGAGACGTGATTGCTTTGTTGATTCGAGCAGTGATTGCTCACAATTGATTTTGTCAACACTAGCAAAATTGCTAGTTTCTTGAAGAACAAGACATTAAATTATGAGCATGAACTTTTGATTGGTTCGTTCATGTTTGGTGGTGATGATGATGTTATCTCGTGGTCGCGAGTTTGACATATTCCTTGAATTTGACTTCTCGTATTATGAGTTGTTTTTCGATCTCGCAATCGCGAGCTACTACGGTGTTTATGATGGATTTTCCATCGAACCAATTTGACCCTACGATCGGGTATAAACGTCGTTGCCTAACGGCTGGGTGTTGTAGCCGATTTGACCCTTCGACCGGGTATAAACGTCGTTGATGAGCCAACGGCTGGGTGTTATAGCCGATTTGACCCGACGGCCGGGTATAAAGCCGCTATCTGACCCGACAGCCGGGTATAACGCCGATATTTTGAAGATTTGTCCATACTCATACGTGTTACCACGTTTGAGCTTGCGGGAGGGTATTGGGAGATCGATGAGATCGACCATATCGAGAAAAATGGAAAACATGAAGAATGGAAAACATGAAGAATATGGATATTTACCAATATCTTAGTTTAGGAAATTTACCTTTATCTCTAAATATATTATTTACATTTATGTTTATCTTAATTTAGGAAATATAGATTACTTCTACCGCTGTATAAGTTTATGCATAAGAGTCTAATAATAATTCTTCCTAAACACTTTTGTGTTCTTACTCTCATCAATTTATCAGAATCGTTAACCATGAGTGTGTCGCATGTATATTTAAACGGTTATATGATGCTTAATGTGTACATGAATGATCATGTTGTATTGATGTGAACATTGCTTATAAGAAAGTAGTGTAACTTGCATCTTAACTAAGGTCATTCGTATAGAATTGTTAAGTATCAACTCTTATTTGGAAAACAAGTAATGCAATTCATTTGCGCATTCCTTGTCGTTTAGTATCTCTTGATGTACAAGAGAAAATAGTCTGTTTGCGTGCTTAGGATTAAGTCACAAGTTCATAAACCGAGTCAAATGAGGGTCTTCAAAAAGGGACTGAAGATCAACCGTAGGAGTAAAGTAAAGGTTATTTTATGCGCTCGTATCTCAGGTAAGTGTGATATGTAAGAAACAAAAGTTTATAGAACTAGTAATCCATTATTTGGTGGTGATTAAGGGTGTGTTTAGAGAATCAAAATCATAAGAAGTATAGTCCTAGCCGTAAACGATATATGGATACTATTACTACGCGAAGTAATGTAGATATGACAAATATAAGGATTCAGAAGATGATGCAATATTGTTGTAAATAATGGCAACGGGAAACGATGAAATGAGGCATAAAGATGAGGGTGAACAATTCGCGAAAGTTTTGGCTACCAAAACATAGATGCCCAGTGGAAGAAGGTCTTAGATTATGCTTATGATATGGAGCATTAGTCATGGAGGGAGTATTTCAACGATTAAGGTAAATGTTTTTAGTCCCTTCGGAGACATCCGATAAAATTGGAATGATACAGAGAAAATTAGCATGGTTCTACGCAAGGATGACATGCACAAATCGAGAAACAGTTCAAATTTTTAGGTTTAAAAAAGGGTAAATGTTTTTTAAGTACACAATCCGATATGGAATGTTCGGTATTGGAAAAGCAAGAGCCATTGCTAAAAGCAACATAATCCGATGTTCGGTATTGGAAATACAATACAAGAACCATTGCTAAAAGCAATATGTTTTTACCAAACGTGGGTTTCAGAATTGCATCGAGCTGATGATAGCTTGCTTCAAAGTGAAATCAATTCTAAAGAAGAAAAATGACGGACCTAACAATATGTTAGTGAGTAAGGTTTTTCGCAGAAAAATTTGCTTCGTTTGTTATATTGTATAATGTTCTTGTAAACTTGATGTGATATCAATAAAGTAAGTTTGGCGTTTAAAAAAAATATTCTGATATGTTTTTGGGGTTTTGGCATGTAAAATCAATTATTTGAAGTTTTTAAATTTTTTTTAGCACTTTTTGAACTTACTTAGGAAAAAACACTTATTTAACTATTCATGACAATTTCACCCATTTACAGTACGATGTGTACATGTGGACGGTACACGAGTATATAGAGGAATATGTATTTCGTCATTTATTCGGTAAAAGACAAAAAAAATGTTAACATTGTAAAGAAAGTTGAAATAAGTGACAATCTGTGCAATTATGTCTTGATTTATTTTTCATCAGTATTATTGTGGATTTAAATGTAAACCGGTACGTGATTTGATTAAACTGAAATAAAATTGCACCTGAAAAATTGAATAAAAAAAAAAAAAACATTTTGTCGAAAAATGAATCCAGAAGCTCTATGAAGAAGAAGAAAAAGAGAAGAATGAAAACAAGTGTAAATAACAGATAAACGCATCTGAGACCAACAAAAGGAGAATCAAACAGACATTTTCTCTTATCTCTTGTCGTCGTCGTCGCTGGGTCACAATCTGGTTTTTTCTTTTCTCTCGCTCTCCTTTTCAAATCCAACCTAACGATCTCTCTGTGTGATTCTCGTGAAAGTCAAGCGAGAAACCTAGACGAGGAAACTCAGGAAGGGAGGGGATTGTTGTAATCTCAACATCTGTTTGTTGCGTAATTTTCAATTGGATTTGATTTGTTCCAAGAAAAAAAGATTTTCTGAATTGTGGCGTGCAGGACAAGGAACTAGGTGCGTTTCTCTATGATCTTTGACAATTGATCATCGATTGCCGTCATTGTATTTCGGATTGATAAACGAGATTGTTGATCCCATATCTCTGCTTGGAAAAATGATGAACGTCCATAGGAGAAGCAAACACATCCTGATGAAGATTTTCGATTCGAATGCTTAGATAAACGAAAAAACAAACCTTTCGTCGAAAAAAGAAAAGGGTGTTTTACTTTATTATATGGGGCGAGCATTGGAATCATCTGGTGCTCTATTTCAAGTTTGGTGTTGTGAATCAAAGTATCTAAACTTGGAATGGCTTCTTTCCAGAGAAGTGTTCCCACGGAGAGGGAGAACGAGCAGGTTTGCTCTATCGAGTCGAGTCTCTGTGTAACGTTTTCTCAAGTGTGATTCGATGGTTTATCTACTAAATTTTTGATGCAGGCGATAGCAATTCTGAAGAAAGGAGCGTATCTGTTGAAATACGGCCGGCGTGGGAAACCTAAATTCTACCCTTTTCGGCTCTCAAGTGTAACAACGATTCATGACCTTTTGATCTCTTTTACAAATGCCCCAAAAATTCATTACTGGTTTTTCATCAAATGTTTATGCAGGATGAAATTTATTTGTTATGGTACTGTGGGAAAAAGGAGAAACGTCTTAAACTGAGTTCTGTGACAAGGATCATACCTGGACAGCGAACTGTAAGTTGTAAATGTATGAATCATTTCTCTGGCATTGCTGCAGGATTCTGAATGTTATTGTAACAACTTTTCCAGGCAGTTTTTCGACGATACCCTCAACCCACAAAGGAATATCAATCTTTTTCTCTTATATATGGCGACCGGTCTCTTGATTTGGTTAGTGACTTTAGCTCTCGGTGTTGTTCCCTGACAATTATTATTCCTACAGAGTAATAAGCATTTACTGAAACCTTGTGTGGATAGGTATGCAAGGACAAGGACGAAGCCGAGTTCTGGATTACTACCCTTCGAGCTCTTCTCTCACGAAACAGCTCTTCTGCGTTGGTACTTCACTCAAGAAGCCGTAGTTTTGCTCCTGACTATAAAGAACAAACTAGTTCGAGCAAGGACTCCAAGTCCAACAACAGATCCGTCAGCAGTGATACAAGCTGCGAGGTTTTTGTTTCTTTCTTCAAGAGAGGACCATAGAGTTGTTTCCTACTTAATATCCTATCTCATCTGGCCCTTTTGCAGGAACATGCAAAAAAGGCCTCAGGGTCTCACTGCAATAACACTCCACATAGACTGGGGAAAGTTTTCTCAGAGGTTTTGTCACAAACTGCAGTACTAAGAGCACTCTCTTTGGACGAACTGGTCCATAAACCTCATAACTCGTCTCTAGAGAATTTAGAGAATCGACCTACTAATCACTCCCCTGCTGTTGATACAAGTAAATATAGTGTTTCCAGCGCAGTGAGCTCATCTAGTCACGGATCTACTTTTGAGGACTTGAAGTCTCTCTGTGATGTCTTTGTTTGGGGAGAAAGTATAGGAGATGGGTTATTAGGAGGTGGTATGCACAAAAGTGAAAGCAGTTCTTCTCTAACGACTGAATCCTTTTTGCCCAAAGTCCTGAAATCACATGTGGCACTTGATGCACAGAGCATATCTTGCGGCACCAATTATGCTGTGTTGGTCACAAAGCAGGGACAGATGTACAGCTGGGGAGAAGAATCTGGTGGCAGGTTAGGACATGGAGTTTGTTCCTACGTTCCACAGCCGAAACTCATCGATGAATTTGATGGATCATCGGTGGAGATAGCTGATTGCGGGGAATTTCATACTTGTGCTGTAACAGCCTCAGGGGATTTATACGCATGGGGCGATGGAGCTCACAATGTTGGTCTCCTTGGACTTGGTAGTGAAGCTAGCCATTGGAAACCTGTACGGATACTCGGTCAGATGGAGGGTATAAATGTAAAAACCATCTCTTGCGGGCCTTGGCATACAGCTTTTGTGACATCAGAAGGTAAGCTATTTACATATGGTGATGGTACTTTCGGTGCGCTCGGACACGGTGATCGTATAAGCACAAGCGTACCGAGAGAAGTCGAGGCACTAAGCGGCTGCAGAACAATAAGGACAGCTTGTGGCGTTTGGCATTCAGCTGCTGTTGCCAGTGTTTTCTGCGAGGCCACGTCATCGGGAAAGCTCTTTACTTGGGGTGATGGAGAGGATAGGAAACTCGGACATGGTGATAAAGAGTCTAGACTAATCCCATCTTGTGTAACTGAGCTGGATACGACAAACTTTCAACAAGTAGCTTGTGGCCAGAGCATTACTGTTGCTCTCTCTGCGTCTGGACAAGTTTATGCAATGGGAATTGCTGATCCCAGTCACGACAATGTCGCTAGAGCTCCTTCTTGCATTGAGGGAGTCCTAGGAAAGAGTTTTGTCCAAGAAGTGGCTTGTGGGTTTCACCATATAGCGGTTTTGAACTCGAAAGCTGAGGTATACACTTGGGGCAAAGGATCAAACGGACAGCTCGGGCACGGAGATACTGAGCACAGACGTATGCCGACTCTTGTGAGAGCTTTAAAAGGTAAACAAGTGAGGAAAGTGGTGTGTGGTTCTAATTACACAGCAACCATTTGTCTTCACAAACCAATTTCAGGTACCGATAGTTCTAGGTGCTCTGGTTGTCGCCATCCTTTTAACTACATGAGGAAGCTCCACAACTGTTACAACTGTGGGATTGTCTTCTGTAATTCATGCACTAGCAAGAAGTCCGTAGCAGCAGCCATGGCTCCGAAGACAAACAGGCCTTACCGTGTGTGTGATGACTGCTATATCAAACTCGAAGGAGTTAGAGAATCTTTAGGAACTCCTGCGAACAGTGCTAGATTTTCTAACGCAAGTCTACCATCTAGCAGTAACGAGATGGAAGAAATTGGCATAACACCGCAGCGTCAGCTTCTTAGGGTGGATTCATTTGATTTCTTCAGGCAATCCAAGATGCCGGATCTTAAAACAATTGGTGAAACCTCAGGAGCAAGCTCTTCATCAAATCCCTCAGGTACTTTTAACCTGAAAGGGATACGGAGACTCTCCAGGCTTACCTCTTTTGATTCGGTTAATCAAGAAGGCAAACAACGTGCCAAGCATTGCGCTTCAAAATCAGACACCTCCTCTCTTATAAGACACTCGGTGACTTGTGGTCTCCCGTTTTCACGTAGAGGTTCTGTTGAGTTGTTTCCTTTGTCGATAAAATCAAGCCCGGTTGAATCTGTTGCGACTACTTCGGACTTCACCACCGACATTACAGATACGGAGTTGCTGCAAGAAGGGACAAAGAAATCGAATCAGTGCCTGAAGCAGGAAATATCAGTACTCAAAGCACAGGTTAGTCCAATTACTTAAACCATGTCGAATCAAATGTAGTATTTAGGGAATTTCTCTGTAGATTGTGGATGAAGACATGTATAAAAAAACCTTTTACTACTCAGGTGGAAGAGCTTACCCGAAAAACAAAACAACTAGAAGCCGAACTGGGAACGACTTCGAAGAAGCTTGAAGTTGCGGTGTTAATGGCGAGTGATGATGCAGAGAAGATCAAAACTTTAGAGGAGATAATCAGGTCCCTAACTCTGCAGGTACACACATTGACACTTTTGTCTGAAATCATTAGCTAGTCCTACTTTGAAATATGTTCTCGAGCTATAGTAATGGAGAATTCAATGCTTCTTCTTCTTCATCCAGTTGATGGACGCGACCAAGAAAGATGTAGACAAGACAAGGAGACGCCGACGATCGTTTTGATTTTGAATACTTAACTAGAGAGAACAACCTCTAATA
Organism: Eutrema japonicum; assembly: GCA_030161315.1. Classification (NCBI taxonomy): domain Eukaryota; kingdom Viridiplantae; phylum Streptophyta; class Magnoliopsida; order Brassicales; family Brassicaceae; genus Eutrema; species Eutrema japonicum. The sequence continues at coordinate 42,801,421 of BSQW01000006.1, forward strand.
TGATCAAAGTAAAGAAAGGGGATGGAAACTGAAATAGATTGAGAATTCTGGGGTTGAATGTAAGTAAAATACGACAAGTTTGATACAGCCCTCTTATCAAATTACATACCAAGTATAAATCAATATATATAGTCATTAATTACAGAGCAAGAACAGAAAGTGAGTATAAAGACATTCAAAACACACTTGTGAATTCGAAATTGACAAAACACTGAAACAGAGAAGAAGAAGAAGAAGAAGAAGAAGAAGAAGAAAAGTTCCAACTTTTTGATTTTGTTGTGTTTTGGTTTTAGTGAAAAATCAACAGAAGCTTCTTCATTTGACTAACAATGGCCAAGCTAATGCTCATCATCTGATTCGCCGCCACCATCTCTTTCTTGATCTCGTTTCCCACCGTCGTTCCCATCTCCTCAAGCCCATCGGAGCAAGTCTCACCGTCAGTCATGGCGGCGCTAATCCACGTCTTGACATCCCCGACGACCTCCTTCGTCAACCAATCCCCTCCCTTCTTCTTCCTCGTCTTTATCTCCGATATCGACTCGTTCAGTTGACTCAGCGCGTCGGTGTATAGCTTCACGCAGTCACCGACCGCCGCTTCCTCGGGCATATCGTTGATTGACCGGAAAGACATGGAGAGGCTTGATACCTTTTTAGAAGCGACTCGAATAGATAGCTCGAGGATTGATTCAGGATTCGATTCGTTGAGAGAAGAAGATAAAGCGTCGAGGCAAGTCTCTGGGTAACGAGTCACGGCACAGACTTCCTTGAGAGACTCGGAGGAGACGGGAGGATGGTTTGAAGGACGAGTGAAGGCTCCGGCGGTTAAAGCGACGACGGCGAGGATCAAGAGGAGAGATACGACGGAGACGGTGACGATTAGGGTTTTACGGGAAGATGGTTTGGGGAGTGGAGATTGAATCTGGTTTTCTTGGTCGGATACTTTGCCGTATCCTTTCAAGTTGTTGATCGACTCCATTGAACACAACAAATTTTCTGGAAGAAGATGAGTCTCTCTGATTTGGGATTGGGAGAGAGAAGTCAACGAGAGAAACTTTGAACGAAGGAATGTGACTTTTGTAAAGCACCAACGTATCTCTATCTTCCACGTCTTCTCTCTCTCTCTCTCCCAAAGTTTCAAATTTTTTGACCTTCTTTACCTTACTGATTCAAGATTTTATAGGGCAAAAAAAAGAAGCTTGACACTTTGGTTTCAGAAGATCTTCTTTGGAACAATATAATGAGATCCTGCTAGTGCTTTAACCCTAATAAATTTTGACATTTGGTTGCTCATGTTCTTGTAATCCTCCTTTTTATTGTTGTTTTCACCTTTTAGTGGTGTTTAGTTTCCGGGAATGTATCTTTGCTCCGCCGGCTTTTGGCTCCGGGAGTTGTCTTTGAACTCGCCGGTTTTGTTTCCGGAAGAATTTAATCTCTTGCTGGCTTTGTGTAACACTAGGCTTATCCTTTCGATAAAAACTACTAGATGAAAGAAAAAAAAAAAAAAAAAGACACTTTTTAAGATTCTCTCACTCTGGCTCAAAGTAAATTTTTTTTTTTAAAACAAGATGAAAGAAAACATTTTGAATAGTAAGGACTAGCAACTGGACCTGATAGTTCTAGAGTTTTGGTTTCAAATCGTAAGAAAGCTAAGTTTCAATGTTCTCAAACTAAAAGCTTTCTAATAGAAGCTCATTCATCTTCAAGTTTTCAGCAAGTTCCCTTTAACAAATGAGACTTTGAAGAGAAGGCCAAGGCCAGCCATTTGTTCGCAAAAATTGATCCGGCAATTTCTTCTACTTAGGATTGTTAATAGTCAGAGCTTAGGCTTGAGTCTTTCCTTCTTCTTGTTGTTCTCCGTTTTCTTCTTGTTCTTCTTCTTCAGCTTCAACTCCTACGGACTGGTTTAAGTACTCTTGAGCGTCTTCTAGTGCAGACTCATTTGCATCGGTTGCATACAGTATCTTCTTCACTGCTCCCACTATCTGCGTTCCACGGAAGCATATATCACATTCAAACGCGATAATCTTTGCAAAAGTTGAGTTCAGATGAAGAGAAAAACTAAATGTGCTCGCTGATGAAATCGGATGAGTTCATTGGTAAGATCTCTTTTATTTTCTTCTTGGTGTAAGAATGATATGATATTACTTGTAACAGAAAGGGAACAAAAAAATTCTGGTTCTGTGTTAGTGCACTGCGATTTGGATGAAAACCGTTTTTGGAGCAGAGAATTGAAGATGGTGGGTATCACTTACCGGAATATCTTCAAGTTCCGGAGTTTGGCAAAGTATCTCTACATCCCGAAGCTTGGAGAAGTAAAAATCTCTTTCTTTTCCCAAGAGATCAACAGAAAGCTTAAGATCTGTAACCTGTATTGCAGAAGAGGTAATTGAAGTTTCAGTTACTCATGAACACAGAAAAGAAAAAGGGTTAATTATATGATATATCTGACAAATGATGAAAGTTTCATCCATAAGAGCATAGGCAAAAAACTAAGAACGAAGTTTATATCAAGAGCGATAGGATCTGTGGCAGTATACCTCTTTCGACAAAGCCTGCACGACCTCAGCTGCTTTTGCTGGCTTAGGCCCTGAGAATTATGTTTCAAACGATGTTTAGAAAGATACATAAACGAATTATAAAATTTTGGATAAAGAATCTGGTTTTTTTCAGGCAGACCTGAGGCTTTGCTAAGAACAACCGAACTGGAATTTGCTGGAGGATGATTATTGTTTGTTTGCAGTGACTTTGAAATCTTACTAGATCCCTTGACACTCCTCTCTTTACCACCTTTTGATCTTCGTTCCACGGGATTATAGTTTCTATAAGAAACCTTTAGTTTTACAACATGGGAGACTATGGAAGGGTAACATTGCCAAAAATCAGACAGGTGAAACCACATACTCATTCATAATGCCACCGTTTATGGAATCACAGAAACGTTTCAGCCATTGCAGGAACTCCAAGTTATCCAGTGGTCGGCCTTTGACAAGCCTGTTAATTTCCAATGGCTGAGGTTTTTTTCTCCGCAGGACAACAAGGTGAGTGAAATATATACCATTCAGAGATATTACAGGAACGCGACAAATCGAGATATGCTTAATTTACCTTTGTAATCTTCAGCTTGTTGAACACATCTTGCAGGACCTTGTAGTTTTGTATCATCTCGTACTCATTCTTTGCATCAAAATTAACCTTGCAGAGGAGGATTTAACATATTACGCCACTAAGAAACGGACGAAACGTGCGAATGATAAAGAACAAAAGTAAAATCACCTTGTGCATTGGCACAACTCCTGGAAATGTCATATCAAGCATCTGACATTGCACAGCACCAGATGCAGCCTAACAAAAAAACCAGAAAACACAAACTGTCATTAGAGAACTAGTAGAACTCTTTAGATCCCCGTCTGTTTAGAACTAAACTAAGCACATTTCCTCATGAGAGGATTACTCATGACTCTATCAACTTTTAACACTCAAAGCAATTAAACAATCATATACATTACCAAAGCCTAAAACCCTTGGTCTCATATTGTCTAAACATCATCTCACACTCACAAGACTCATCATAACTTAGCCCCAAATCTCATACAATTGTTTCCAATAATCTATCGAAAACTTGTTTTTGAGACTAATCAAACAAGAATCTGCAATTATCTCTAAGTTCTAAACCCTAATCCCCCAACTATCCAGCAAATGAACCAAATCAACACTACCAACCATAAACAACGAAAAAACCATTGCCCAAATCAATGTCCTTGTCCAGTGAGGTTACGAACATAATAAAACCATTGGAAGAAATGGACAAGCATTTGAAATTCTGATCTCAGATGAGTTACCAAAAAGAACCATAGGAGGATTAGAGAAAGCTCACATGCAGATTCCAACAACATACCTCTTCGACGCGAGAGAGATTGAGCTGAAGGCGATCGTTGATCCAAGTAAGGAGCTCGTTTCTTCCGACGAAGTAAGCACTATCCATTATTCCGATGTTCGTTGCCATTTGAGTTTGATTGTCTCTCTAAACCCTTTCTCTTTTGCTCTTGGAAAAACCAGATGAAACGAGAGCGATAGAAATTGTGGGTATTGATGGAAAATCAGTAGAATTCGTAAAGAAGCCTCCTTTAAAGTCGAGTTCGATCTGCTTTTGGTTTTGCTTGTGAGGAAGAGAAACTGAAGCAGAGAAAAGTTCGGAGAGAGAGAGAAAGATAGAGAGACTGAGAAATGTGAACCAGTATTTTTTTTCATTTTATTAATAACTTGGAATAAAATAACCATACATATGTCAAATAAATTATCTATTTGTTTCTTTTCTATAACAGTTATCAATGGCCACTCGACCTCTTATCTCTCTGCAACTACTTTCATCTTCTTTGTTAAACCCAACTCCAAAGTTTCTCTTTTTCCCCAATTTCTCCACAACAAAACCCGAACTTAGTAGACATCACCACAAAACAAACAAATGCTCACGGACAAGTGTTCATTGCTCGTCTAATCTCATCATCGATAGTGGTGGATTCGTCGATACACAAACCTTCATTGTCACCATCAGTCTCGTCGTTGCCATTGCCCTCTCTCTCTCCCTCGGCTTCAAGGTGAAATCATAAGCAAAACCCATACCCATATTTTCTCACTAAATCATTTTCCTTGTTTAATTCTTCCAGGGAGACACCGTTACATGTGAGAGATGTGGTGGAAACGGTGAATCTCTCTATATTCTTCATGAACTGTATTTTTATTAATATGTAAATGATTAGACTTTAGTCACAATCTAAGAGGATCAATCATAATCTATGAGGTTCTGGTATTAATAACCAATTGATGATTCAAGGCAATAAAGAAGAATTATGATTAAAGTTTACTTTTATGCATTTGTTCTATTGGAAGTAAGTAAGGTTTACTTCATTTCAAGAGAGTTTTTAAACTACTTGAGATTAGTATCTTATAAGTGTTCTCCTTTTTCTTTTTGTGGGTTTGCGCAAAAAGGTGGAACGAAATGTATTTTCTGTCAAGAAGGTAAGATGAAGGTGACATCTGGCACTGTTAACTGCAAAGTCTGCAAAGGTTCAGGTACTATTACTAACTAAATCATTCCTTTTGTGTTTAATAGTTTCTTACTTTCTTGAATTGGGTCTTCTTCTGTTCAATGTAGGTTTGATTTTCTGCAAGAAATGTGGAGGTTCCGGATATTCTCGCCGTTTATAATTGATCATATAAATCCTTACTATTGCAATGAAATTGTTTTCCACATTAGTCTTTTTGGACTATATGATCACATTTCTAACTTGTTTATAGTCATATAACGATAGTGTGGAACATTCCTTGTTTAAAATGCTTTCCTCAATTTTTTTTTCATTTCAAATACAAGCAAGTGACAGATACCCGAAAAAAGGTTTCCTAAAACCAATTCTAACACTCAAGTTGATTTTGGACTGGACTATTTGACTGAGTTGTTAATGTTATGAATATAGTTTTACCACCTGCTAAACTTCTGCTTGCAATGAGTAGTGGTATATATGTATAAACTAACACACAGTTTACGTGATTAACATCACACCATCTTCTTTTTTCACCGGAACAATGTACTTGACAACGGAATCCGGAACCGTCCGTTTAGATCTCCATTGGCCCATTAAGAATATCCGACCCGACTAATAACAACCCAAACCATTTGAACCAGTTCAGATCTGACCCAATTATAAACTAAACAAACCAATCCACCTAAACCTACCTGACCCAATTGTTAAAAGGAAAAAATTTGGGTCTAAACTACTTCACGAAGAACACAAAATCGAAATCTAGCACATACCATCAGAGTTTCGTCGACATTGAAACATGTTTCGATTTTACTTGAACCAAATTCGTAAATCCTTAGCTAGATAGAGATATGAGAAGATGATAAAGATATGCATATAGGTTGTCTGATGAAATGAATAACCGAGTATAATATTTGTTGTTAGATGGATTTAAACTCGAGATCATCTAGTAACAATATGAGCATATCTTTGGGTCGTTGAAAAATGTGTGAATGTTGATTGCCCGCAAAGATTTTCACGTCTTGGACAGATAGAAATCCGGTCGAAGGTTCTTCGGTATGAATTGTATTTTGAAACTTTCTGTGATTGTAACTTATTCTTTTGAAGTGTCTTTAGGATCAGTATTGAAACTTTCATCACAGAAAGACAGTTTAGTTTCAGAATAAGTGTCTTTCAGTCACATGAAAGTTTCAATATAGTTTCAACCAGGGCTTGTTAGTAAGATTTCATTTAAAAATCCAGCTTGAGTTTTATAAATAAATGAAATGATCTCGCCTGTCCGTATTTGTGCCCATCTAACCAAACACATATATGAATGTACCTTTCTAGTCCGAGTCTCCTAGGATATATCAATCAATGAGATGTGGATTTTCTGAAACCGGTCGAACTAAGAGAACACTCTACTCTTAGCTACCTTCTTGGCTTCGGCTTCACTCAAATATCGAACTCCGTTATCACGTAACCACTTCTCGCCTCTGCTCAGACCGTCCTTCACTTGCTTCTCTTTCATCTTCAGCAGCGTTAGCCCCTCGCTTACTTTAGGGAAGAAACCTTCGGGTCTAACGCACCACGCCCTGAAAACCCCATATAGAACCTCCATGTCCTCTTTAAACCTTTCAACTCCGTCATTAGAAAACTTCACACTCGCCATCAAGATGCTGTTGAAGAACAACCTGTCTATCTCTGAGGCTAGACTCCTCCACATAGCTGTAAAGTCTGCTTTGTTTAGATTTTCTTCTATTGTCGATGTTTTTCCTTGCAGGTAGTCTAGAGCCCCAACTAGTGCCCTCGACACCGTCCATTCTTTGTCTCTTTTCTCCTGCCATTGCTTTCTGTTTTTTATGTACTCTCGAGTTCTGGCATCAAAGCCTCTCAAGACCACCACTGACAACTTGTTAATCCACTCTAGCCGGAACTTCTCCAACTTCTCAAATTCTTCTCCGAAAATACCTTCAGAAGGTTCTGTAAAGTTCTCCAGTCCTGGAACTTCCTGTGGATTGTCCTGTCCGGTTCCCATTTCGAGGAAGAAGACATCCTCACACCATTCTTCCAAGACTGATTCAATGTAGTGAGCAGCATTGATCGAGTTTGAGACCTTGATTAGATCGTTATTTTCGGTTAAAGCAGTTAGTCCTTCGGCTTCTTGGCACCTGAGAAGGAGGCTATCCAAGAACTTCTGGATTGTTGGTGACGCTGCCAGTCTCAGGAACCTTGCCCTTAAATAAATGGCCGGCACTGATTTGGATCGTTCAATTATTGATGACAAGTGTTGCAGAAAGATGCTGGAAACAATTGGTGGTCTGTAAACGTTGGAGGTAGAGATGAGTTCGTCTTGGACCTTCACTGTCCAATTTCTGTCGTTATCAATCTCCGCCTTGAATTTGACGAGCCTATCATCTAGCTCTATCTCTGCCCATATATCGAGCCAATCAGGCCTGTCACAGAAAACTGAGAGAGAGGAAATTCTCAAAAGATTCCCGTCTTCTTGAAGCGAAAGTATTCCTGATTGCGATACCAGAGACTGAACTCGCTTATCAAAAGAGATCATCAGGTCAATGAGATGGAGCCACGAAACCTTGGCCTCAGAACGAAGATCAGTTTCTTTTACTTCGTTTAGCTGACCAACATATATAGGGAATATCTCTTTCACCAAGTACAAAGACAACGAGCTTACCATAGCGGAAACCCACTCTTCTCGGCAACTGTATCCAGCTAGTTTAGCTTCATCAACAAGCGGTTGTAATAACTCATCCATGGAGTCCACGTAGTCCCTTGTGATTTTATATACAAGGGCAAAAATGAATTCAGGCTTTTCGCTCCACTTTGTAAAATGTCGCTGAGATGCAACTGTCAGAGGGTTGACCAGCTCTTCAATAGCCCAGAGTGGCTGGTGGAAAGGAACATTTTCTCCCTTGTGGCTCCCAAGCTGCCGCGACTTTCTTTGCAACTGCAACCCCTGCAGGCTACACAGGGCATGAAAATTTCCACAGTATTGGCTTTTGAGGTTCCCTTCCATATTGAAAAGCGGATTTTGGACATTGTCTGACTTTGAATCAAGGCTTGGTGAAGTTAGGGTTGAAAGCTGAGGTGGCCATCCAAGAGAAGTAAGCAATGTTCTGTAATCAGCAATTGCTTGAGGTCGCAGCATGGCTAAAGCTCTATCTACTCTGTGATCAACTGCAGAAACAAGACGTGCCCACCGAGGATGTCTCCTTGCCACTAAACTCAGTATCTCTTCTGTCTTTTTAAGTGTTTTGATAGCATGTAGACGCACTTCCTGAGGTCAGTAAAATTTAAAACATTGGTCCGCACATATGGTCTAATGTTATATACAGCACGCTCTAGCTGAAGACAGTGTGCTTACTTGAAAACTGCTTGACCGAGATGATATCAAGTTTTTGTTCAAAGAAGACATCACTGCATCCTCGATATCACCCACCAGAGTGTCAAGTTTTAGTGCAGTCTCTGAAACATAGAGAAACATCTTGAAAGATTGAAAGTGACTAAAAGGAAAATAATGAACACCACAGTGACCAAACTAAGAAGGAAGATTGCAAACTCCAAATTTGGGTGATATAAACTATCTAATCTCGATCAATCAACCCATCAAAAACACCAATTCATAAACTATTCCTCGAATTTCCAGCCATAAACACCAAATGAAGCAAACTTACCAGCATAAGCCCTCACAGACTCAACTTGTGCTACCTCCTTTGCCAGTGATGGAAGCTCCTCCCCAGCTACAAGCTCCGTCTTCGTCTCCTCCTCCTTCCCACCATCTGAATGAATAAGACAGACAAAGATTCTCAAATTTTAACAAACTTCACAAATTTTGCCAGCATTGCAACAATCTCGAATTTTCATCTTTCACCACAACATTTCACGATAATAATCTGCATTTCGCTGTATCTCCAGACGAATCCAATAAACTCATGATGTAATCAGACGAACCTGATGGGGAGCGCGGAACGCAGGTAGAAGAAGAGAGATCAGCCAGCTTGGCATTAAGTCCGTCAAATAAACCGCCGACGCGACCCGAAAACGAAGCGTAAGCAGCAAGACCGGACTCGAGCTGGCGATTCAGCCCGGCCAATCTCTGATCCAATTCGGAAATCTCAGCCCGTAGCTCGGAAACCAGACCCGGAGACTGGGAGAGATCCGTGGCGTCTCTGAAACTGTCATCGAGGAAGCTAAAGAGCGAAGCGGAGAAGCTCGAGACCTGAGGAAGTGGTTTGATAGCGTCCATTCGCGGTTCGTCGTCGCCTCAATTTCATTGAGATCAATCAGAAATTCGTTAGAAGAGGATACTGAGTCAGTCAATAACTCGGAGTGTTAACGAGTTGAGTCGGGTTACTCAAATTAATGGGCCTTAGTTGGCCCATCTTGATTTCTTCTGTAGAATAGTCCATCCATCTATCTAAGAACAGAGGATCCAAGTCAATTGTTTTCTCTTTTTCTCTTCAATAAACCGGTTTATTGGTTGATAAAAAATTTTGTTTCTCTTTTTTTGTTTTTTATAATTAGGGAGTGATTCGAGCTTTTAACACCTGACTAATCCTTTTAGGGTGAGTATAACCGATGAGTAGCTCACTCACTAGATTTTTTAATGAATCTAAAACATGACACTATTTCAACTGGCCAAATGAAAGTGGTTAGATAATTCCACGTTTGGGCGAAATCGATCATTAACCTAGATCTGTAATTCCTCCACATTTGGGAGCATTAGTCCACCACTTGGTTTCTTTTTTTGTTTTTTTACTCAAACATAATTTGTTTTTTTTGTCATCATTTTGGGCCACAACAGCCCGGCCCAATAGCCAAATATTCTCACATATGAAGGGCAGGTGGAGCCGAACTCGACACCGGTAAGATAGCAGCAGAGGTGTGGCAACCACTGACCCACTTGTTCCTTCTTACTCAAAGATAAATTTATTTCCCCATGAAAGATACATTTTCAAACTCCGGTAATCGAATGGACCGTAACCATATCGGAATACAAAAACATAGCTTCGATGAGCTATTCTATGTATATGATGCAGCTCTATTACATTCACGAGGGTTAAATCGTGAAGAAAAAATCATCATGTTGTATATACGTGTGGTTATAGTTCCATTGTGGGTATGTGCGTGTGTTTTATTTTTTCTCCTTATTAGTGTTTGTATATAACAATGGATTTCTCTTAATTATGTTGTTAACTTATGTTGAAATATTATTCTTTTTTTTCATGTGTTTATATGTTGTATGTGACTACTGTGTGATTTTAATTACAATTTTATATTTATTTTTATTTAACACCATTTCAAATCTCTCATAAGTTAGATATTTAGTTGAACGTATAATATTACATTTTGTTCCGGAATATATAGTTCATACTGAGGCCAATTATAACCTCATCAGCCGGTCTACATATTAACCAAACAAACCACTTACATTTTATCATAAATTATTTAAGTACATGTACATATTTGAGAGTTTAAAATTATATATTTATGTACGTATAGTTTTATGTTGTTTAGAGTTACACCATCTAATAGGGAATCTTTTCTAATGTTTGGACATTTATGGTAATAGATATTTTTGCTCAAGTATTGCTTTTTCGTGAAACACCGCTGACAAAAGATATGTGATTTTTTCTTTGTTCCCCACCTCCGAAGAATATATCCTCTCTAAGCTGCTAAAAATCCAACCAATCCCACTCCCATATTTCTGGCGAATACTTATCTCAAAATTAGTTCATCAAACGGAGCCAAAATCCTATTATCAAGTGGTACTCCTCATCTAAAATCTCGGTATGCATTTTTCAATTAATGCATCCAACATTACAACCGTTTTTCAATTCAAAACTAAAGTTTGCGTATTTATATTGTTTGTAACTCGTAATTGACAAATAAAAAGAAGGATTTCGAGAACTCTGTTTAAAGTGTTTGTGGTTGTTTCCTCCAATAATATGTCAATTGTTTTATTTTTCAGCTTATGACAGAGTATGAAATTATAAGGTAGTGAGTAGATATTATTTTACGGTGAGTGAAGATATAATTGCCTTAAAGTAATCAATTTGGAGTTGGAATTATTTGAAAATGAAAAAAAAACCTCACAACAGTGAAGCAATGAGAACATGGAAAGTTTGAAATATGCATAAACAACTTTGTCTAAGGGTGTATAATAGTATACTACCCTAGACACTTTAAACTGGAAAAATTCAAATAACATGTCTTCCAACTATGTTCTCTTGTCACTTTGTGAAGTTACATCACGAAGACAAATTTTACCATTTGCTTAAAGTAGAAACACTTTGCGCATGTGTTATCCAGGTCGTTGAGATGACAGAGATTGGTAGGTTTCATCTTTCACATTGATCTGAAATAGCATCTTTTTCTTAACACTCTTATTCCATGAAATGAAGTTTTAATGTTTTTCTAACATGTGTCCACCATGGTTGTGTCTTCAGCCCATTTGAGTTTGTTCAAATATGTTTTCCCTTCTTCAGTCTCCCTTTTTCACAATAAGATAATTGCGTAGAGGTAGATTGCTTCTTTGTGCCCCGCATCAACTGTAACACTTAAATGGTGGAGTCCAGTAATGGAGTCGTTTTCATGAAAGTATTCAACAATACTTTTGATATAGTGAGCTTCTTGGTTGTTGTTTGCTAAACATTTCTCCATCAGTTCCTCGTATTTCTTTGATGTTAATGGTTTGTTGACCATTGGTGTGAGACTGAGCCTTTTGTAGACGCATTTATTATCGGCTGAAGCAACATTTTCCTTCCATGATAGAATAAAATTATGAAAATTCACTGTTGAGATAGCACTATTGTTCAAGGTTGGTGTTAGCCAAAGCTTGGAGGTGGTCTAGTTTGCGGAGCATGAATTTCTCCCTTCTAATTGTAGGTCTGACGTCTGATACCTTGACTATTGTTGTCACTAGTAGAAAACATATGAAAAAGGGTATTTCGTAGAGGTTTATGCATCGTCTCACTTTGAACCCCCCAACGTTGAAGATGAGACCTTTTCGTAAGACATGACGGTATTGGCTTGCACGAGCGGCTGGTATGAAGCCATGTATAACTGAGTTTTGCGAAGAAAAATGGGAAATGGTTAGTAGTGAATATCAATTTGATACGAGATGCATGAATATATGAAATAAGTTTGAGAAATATGGAACCTTCTCATCGAGCAGGAGAAGGACGATCCCCATGAATTCCCCATCTTTTTTTTAATGTTCTTAGCATCCTATAAGCGGAGAAGCCGACCAACAATTTGTTGAGATGAACGACCTAAACGTAAATCGTCGAATGTGACATAGTTAGCAACATCAGGGATTACAACAACATCAATTGCAGCCATTTTTAAGATGGTAGTAAACATGAATTGAGGTATTTTTTCAGGATGAGGTAGTAGAGTAGTGGTTTTGGTCGTGAAGAATAGCGTATTTATATTGCAAGACTGGGAGATTGTGGTAACGTCTAAAATCAAAGTGTTTAAGGATGTTGGGAAGGCTAATGGTGTTGGAGATGGATCGTTTAAGTTAATGATGTACTAAATTACCTTTATTTTGTAGAACAACCGACATTATGCCTTTGTTGGTGAGGTAAGATTTAGGGTTGCAGTGTATGGTGGAGGCGAGGAATGAGGAGAATAGCAAACTTGGCTGTATTTTTGTGTTTATTGCGGTTTTGAGTAAATAATAGTTGGACCAATTGTAGCGTGTGTGGACTTTTAAAATAGACATTGCGTACATATTAGGAGAAATTTACATATGTGGAGTCCATTAATAAAAAATTATAGTAATGACGTAGATAATTTAGATTGAGAGAAAACTCTCACTAGTAGATTGTTGTTTAAAGGATTGAACTACTCTTTGGGTAGAATAATTATAATAGTGATACACGTTTTTTCTTTACTTATAGGGTTATACTAATTAACTAGTGATCGGGCACGCGCCTGGCGCGGACTAATATGCTTGATTAACTTATTATTTCAAATAATTGTTTTTATCTATATTCATCATGTGTTTTATACATGATATTTTTTTTTAGATTTTCAATTTTTTTTTCATAAATATATATTTATCTTAAATAGAGTAACTTTCTCCCTAATTTCTTTTATGTATTAATTACCTTTTTATTACATATTAATGTTTTGATAATTTGTTGTATGTATTTTTGATATGTTTTAAAAGCTTTACGTTCGCGTGTTGATTCCTTATTATCCGATGCTATATTTTGTTTTAGGGGTTATAAAAAACCTAAGAGAGAAGAGGAGATACCTTGAAGGTTTGGAGTTTAGGTTAATAAAAGTGATCTATATATATAGCAAAACATATAGGGTTTTAGAATTTTTTTAAAAAACGTTAAAGTAACCGCTTTTCCTTTTTTCTTGTTTTGCAAAAAATTGGCTAAAAACCCTAACGTTTACGGTTTAGTATACTATAAACCGTCCTTAACCTTTGCGGTTTTGTATAATAATAACTATAAAATCGAAAATTGGTACAATTTAAATGGATCGTACACATCATCAAAGGTAGACGAATAAGAATACAACACATAAGCCATCGATTTTCAAAAAATGATATAAACGTCATTCTGCAGCCGAAACTCGCTGTGAGCGCAACACGTAAGCAAATCACTACACAAATAAGTATATAGATTATACGAAAAACGTGGATGAGTTTCATTCATTGGCCACTAATCAAAATTGTCATTTGGGTCAATGATTAACATCTAGTGGATCTTCAATAGGTAAGTAAGTAACCCACGTGAGAATTATTTAGATAACACTAGTCGTAACGTCACTCACGGTTTCAATTTCTGGTAACAAAAACAATTCAAGTTTCAACGGACGATCGGGCGGTAAAGGGTAATTAAGTAATTCCAAGTTCCAAACCGTGTAAGGGCAATTTCGTCTTATTACCAATACGTAGCTAAAAACGACAGGCCTTGCACTATTCACAAAACAGCTTGCGCCGCAGAGACAAAACCCCAACTAGTGGCTTCGGCCTTCTCGCGCACAGTCATACTAATATTTAACTATTTCTTAATTTTTGGTTGATAAAATTGATAAATTTTTCTTAATGTCGACAAGATTAGTAGAAGGATTGCGTGAATAAAAAGGTTAAACACTTAGAATTTTCAAGATTCTATTCATTAATGTATTTATTGTAAATTAGAACGTGTAGGATTTCACATTTACAAGTTCGTGTTTTTGTTAATTAATTATAAGTGGGATTAATATAAGTTCGTGCGAATGTGGATACTTCTCCTTCACGGAAAAGGAAATGACAAAAAACTCCAATTTTAGAAAATATAAATATTTTAAAAGAAAACAGACAAACAAAACCAAAACAGGAAAGACTTTGAAAACAAAAAAAAGAACACAGAGTAAGAAATAGAGAAATTGATCAAAATGGCACTTTTTGAAAACTTTCTCACCAAACTAGCACCCTAATAAAAAAGCCCCATTTTTAGCATTTATTAAAGAGGCAAAAGACAACTTTGCCCATAGGATTTGAGATATTTAACCTTGTAAGTTTTAGAAATTTCTTTGACTGTATTCAATTTCCAGAAATTCATCGCTGGCGATTGATCTGGTTATCTGTGAAGATTGTGCCGTCGTCATCGCCGGAATTATCAGCCGTCGTCACAGCTCAATATCGCAGGTTCCTTTTTGACTATTTCATCTTTCTCAGTTTCGTATTTTATGGTTTCGATTCTCGGTTTCGATTTTATGGTTTCGATTCTCGGTTTCGTTTTGTATAATGCTTATGCGAAATCGAATTGTAATCAATCGATTTGGCGGAATTAGTGAATCTGAAAGTTAAGTGTGTGAATTCTCTGTGTTTTGATGGAGTTCAGGCGTGGAATTCATTGTTGGTACGCTTAGGAAGGTGATATATTGCGCTTGTGAAATATGGTTGAGATTTATTGTGTCTGTGGAGAGTGGAGAACAAACGAAAATCTTCAGTGTGAATTTGTATTGGATACAAAACGAGGATCAACAATGTTTGAGTTTGATGAAAATCTCAATTACAATGATTTGTTTGAGATGGTTGTTGAAGACTTTGAGATTGACTGCTCAATTAGTAATGCTGCACTTAGCTATGGACTCCCATTGAAGATGAGGTTTATGGCAGAGAAATCTCCTCCTGTGTTTGTTAAAAACGACCGCCAACTAAGAAGTTTCATCAACAACATAAAAGGAAATCCAGAACTGATTCCTTTGTATGTAACGGTTAGTAAATATTTTTAGCTTCGTTATTTCTTAGCTTCGTTATAAATATTCGCTTCATACTTTATTGTTCAGTTACTTTTTAATCTAATGTTTTCTTCTAATCTAATGTTTTCTTCTCCAGGTGACTGATATATGCAACATTCTTCCTTACGGGAATTCTCATGTGAGTGCTTCATTATACTTTTTCTGTTTCTTGTTCATTTCGGAATATTTCGGAAGACTTTCAGAAATACTTTATTTTTGTTCCTAAATGGTTCTTTATGCGTTTCATTTCCAAGAAATGATCATTTTTCATCATTTGTATCTTTCTTTGTGTAGCAAAACAACAACACATGTTCGAATACTTCATTTACGCATGGAAATCAACAGGTAATATAGTACTTTTCATAAATCATCTCTGCATGATACCTTTTCCTGTTTCTTGTTCATTTAAATTCAGATTCCTCTCTGCATGATACCTTTTTCTGATACATTCAGATTCAGGTGACTGATATATGCAACATTCTTCCTTACGGGAATTCTCATGTGAGTGCTTCATTATACTTTTTCTGTTTCTTGTTCATTTCGGAAGATTTCGGAAGACTTTCAGAAATACGTTATATTTGTTCCTAAATGGTTCTTTTATACGTTTGTATCTTTCTTTGTGTAGCAAAACAACAACACATGTTCGAATGCTTCATTTACGCATGGATACCAAGAGGTAATATAGTACTTTCATAATTCCTCTCTACACGAAACCTTTTATCTGTTTCTTGTTCATTTAAGAAGACTTTCATAAATACGTTATATCAAATTTCTCTCTTTATTTGTGTAGGAACTTCATAGATCAAATGGAAGTGGCAATTCAACATCTGATGCAAACAAAAGCACATGTTCAACTGCTGATATTTTGCGTCATGCTCCAGATATTTCTCCTCCTAGTATATGTATATCACATTCCACCCGAGGTTCTGATGATTTATACGTGAACAGACATTTTAAGAACAAAGATGAGCTAATGCTTCACATGAGAAAATGGGCATTAGAGTGGAAGTTTGAGTTCAGGTCTCTCTGGTCAAACAAGACAAGGGCGATATTAGGTTGTGTTGATGGCAATTGCAGCTGGAGGATGCGTGCATCAAAGCTTCCTTCTTCTGATTACTTTGTGGTGAAGAGGTATAATCATAAACATACATGTGATACGACACACAGACATGCCAACCATAGGCAAGCCTCTGCCAAAGTTCTTGGCACTTTACTCTGTAGCAACTATGGAGAAAAGAAATATGGACTCAAACCAAAACAAATTATGGAGCAAGTCAGAATTGACCATGGCGTACACATTGACTACAAACAAGCTTGGAAAGTGAAAGAGTACGCCCAGAATTTGATAAGAGGGACTCCTGAGGATAGCTATTACAACCTCTCAAAATGGTTGTTTCAGGTTAATGAGAAAAACCCTGGATCAAAGGTTTATGTTGAGTTGGATGATAATGGAAAATTCAAATACTCCTTTGTTGCATTTGGTCAATCGATAAGAGGTTTTGAGCTTATGAGAAGAGTGATTGCTGTAGATGGTACTTTCCTCAAGGGAAAGTTTAAGGGAACGTTGCTTGGAGCTAGTGCACAAGACGGTAACTTTTCGTTATACCCTCTAGCATTTGGGATAGTTGACTCAGAAAACGAACACGCGTGGATTTGGTTTTTTAGAGGGCTCAAGAGTGTGATCCCAGATGCGTCTGATTTGGTGTTTGTTTCAGATAGAGCTCCAGCCATTGCAAAAGCACTTTCAATGATTTATCCACTTGCACATCACGGTATTTGTCGAATTCATCTCTTGAGGAATATTAAACCAAAGTTTGGAAAAACTGGATTGTTGCCACTAGTAGAAGCTGCAGCTGATGCTTATACTCGTCATGAGTTTTGTGGAATCTTCAGTGACATAAGAAGAAGAAGCCCAAAATTAGCTGATTATTTAGAAGGTTCTGATTTTGCAAAGTGGGCTCGATCTTATGCACCTGCGAACCGGTACAATATTATGACAACCAACATTGCAGAGTCGCTGAATTCGATGTTGAACTTGCCTCGCGAGTTGCCTATAATTTCTCTCCTTGAGACCATTAGGTTAACTCTTACAACGTGGTTTCATGAACGTCGGGAAAAAGCTTCTAAACACAAAAATCTTGTCACACCACGTGTAGTGAAGGAGATGATAGCAAGGTATGATGCTGCAATGAAACTTGATGTTTTCCAAGTGGACCGATATGAGTTTGAGGTCAAGGACGAAACCCGGAAGTACATTGTTCACCTGGAAAACAAGCAGTGCACTTGCTACGTTTTTGACATTGACAGGATTCCTTGTATTCATGCTATTGCTGCTGCTAAGCACACAAAAAAGGATGAGAACAAGTACGTTGATGATATGTACTTAACGGAAACATGGGCTAAAGCATATGCTGAGAGCATACATCCGTGTGGAGATTTAACGACCTGTGTTTTTCCAGATTCTGTATCTGAATATTTATGTGCACCACCTACTACTAAGCCAAGCAGCGGGAGACCTCCGAAAATGAGAAAGAGATCAGCGGGAGAGTTTGGTGTACCCGGTTCAAAGTCTCAA
The DNA here is from genome assembly GCA_030161315.1 of Eutrema japonicum. Classification (NCBI taxonomy): domain Eukaryota; kingdom Viridiplantae; phylum Streptophyta; class Magnoliopsida; order Brassicales; family Brassicaceae; genus Eutrema; species Eutrema japonicum. The sequence continues at coordinate 42,819,283 of BSQW01000006.1, forward strand.
GGACACAAGTGCAGCAGATGTTGCAGAGGAGGGCACAACAAGAGTACCTGCAAAGTACCTATATGATAGACTTATTACATTTCAAAGTGATTTTATGAAACTTTCCAAAGCTTATCAAACGATTTAGTATACTTTACATACTTTTTTAGAAGACTTTACCCATGGAAGTCAACAGGAAATATCATTTTTTTTATATTGTTTTCTGTTTTTGTTCACTTCGGAAGACTTTCCGAAAAACGTTATTTATGTTCCTAAATACGTTTTATTTTAAAGAAAGGATCAGTTTTCATCATTTGAATCTTTCTTTATTTCAGTTGAAGCTTTGTTTGCAGCAACACACTTAAAACTCGAACCATCTCTGCACAAATAACAAAGTTATATATCATACTAAATACGTTTCATTCACACGAAAGAATCAGTTTTCATCATTTGTTCATTTCGGAAATATTTCCGAAATACGTTATATATCTTCCGAAATGGGCAGTTTTCAGCATTTGTTCATTTCGGAAGTATTTCTGAAATAAGTTATATATCTTCCGAAATACGTTATATATCTTCCGATATGGGCAGTTTTCATCATTTGTTCATTTCGGAAGTATTTCTGAAATAAGTTATATATCTTCCGAAATAAGTTATATATCTTCCGATATGGGCAGTTTTCATCATTTGTTCATTTCAGAAGTTTTTCTGAAATACGTTATATATCTTCCGAAATAAGTTATATATCTTCCGAAATACGCTATATATTTCCAAGAAAGGATCAGTTTTCATCATTTATTCATTTCCGAAGTATTTCTGAAATAAGTTATATATCTTCCTAAATACGTTTCAATAAAGAATCATTTTGAATCATTTGTTATTGAATACTTCATTTTAAAGAAGGGATCAGTTTTCATCATTTGAATCTTTCTTTATTTCAGTTAAAGCTTTGTTTGCAGCAACACACATAAGAACTCGAATCATCTCTGCACAAATAACAAAGTTATATATCATCCTAAATACGTTTCATTCACACGAAAGAATCAGTTTTCATCATCTGTTCATTTCGGAAGTATTTCTGAAATTAGTTATATATGTTCCGAAAGGGTCAGTATTCATCATTTGTTCATTTCGGAAGTATTTCTGAAATACGTTATATATCTTCCGAAATACGTTATATATCTTCCGAAAGGATCAGTTTTCATCATTTATTCATTTCGGAAGTATTTCCGAAATATGTTATATATCTTCCGAAATACGTTATATATCTTCTGAAATACTTTATTTCATTGTGTAGACAAAACAACAACACATTTGTTCTGATGCTTCATTTACGCACGGAAATCAACAGGAAATATCGTTATATTTGTTGCTAAATGCGTATCATTTTCAAGAAATGATCAGTATTCATCATTTGTTCATTTCAGAAGTCAAGATAACAAAGATGCAGATTGCATAAAACTACAATATTACGAGTACTAAGTTAACAATAGAAATTCAAACATAACATAACAAAGTTACAAAGATAGTAGTGGTCCGGACATAAAATAAAAGATGACCAAACATAACATGTAATCATAAAGTAGTTTGAAACTAAAAGAAATGTTCATAACATGACATCATAAAATAAAAGATAGTTATAGATTTGAAGATAATAAAATCGATCATTCTTCCATCTCTTTTGAACATGCTCTCGCTATTGATTCGTATGCCTCCTTATCTTCTCTGTAGAGTTTAGCGATTTCTTCCACAAAATGATCATCATCGCTTATCATCGGTTCCGCCAACATCTCGTGAATCTTCGTGAGAACCTGATTTCACAAAATTTAAAACACTAAACGATAGCATTCTCATTGTATTTCAAAATTAAACGAGATCACACGTCTATAACTTATGAATCACACATATGAGACGTGTGATCTCGCTTAAGTGTCGATTAAATGAGTCTATATCAACATCGACGAGATCACACGTCTATAACACTTAACAACAGATTGAATTGATTTTGAAGTATTTTAGGTAGATGAACCACAATTACAACCTTTTTAAGAGTCGATTAAATGAGTCTATATCAACATCTTCTATCAAGTTTTTATTTTAACTAGACGTATTTTTTTGATTTGAGCATCGAAAAGTCATGGAAAAAATGTTCTTATATCATATAATAATAGCTTTGATCCACTATTTAATAGTTTGTCGACCATAAAAGAGTGAACTTTTTTTGTTGAAATAGTGAATAAAAATGACAAATGACAAACTTAAAAACAATTTTGAAGACAGGACTATTCTTCAGTTTCTAACTAGTAGTACTAGTTTTTAGCCCAAATAAACCAAACGAATCCAAAAACTTATGAATCACACATATTTCAAATTTCAAGTAATGGGACTCAAAATTCTTACGTGATAGAGGGTATAAGAGGGACTATAGTGATCTCGCTTCAGAATCTTGTGAAAGATATTTCCTTGGTCGCTGATATTAGGGTGAAACATTTTGGTTTTGAAAAACATCTGTAAAACCATATATAAGTAAATCAAACGTTTTAGGATTCTTTGTTAAATATATAAAAATTACATACCTTTGGCGGACTGAAAGGATAATCTGGAGGGTAATGAATTGTCATCTTGAAGGCTCCTCCCTCATACGGAGTGTTTAGAGGTCCCATGAGAGTTGCTTCCCAGTGAAATTCGTTGTCACCCACCGGTCCTATATGGAGAGTTGAACAAAACAACATAAGCGACAGATGACACAGAGAAAGGACGAGTGTTTTAAATAGATACCCGCGCTGAAGAGTGTTGAACGTTTTTTCTGGATTTCGTTGTAATCCCTGGTAATCGCCTTTGACGCCATTGTTAAGAAAAGGAGGATTATTAAGAGGGTATTTTGGAACAAAAGAGCAAGACACAGATAAAGAGGAGTCTTAATGTTTTATAGCCGAGTTAGATGTCTCATTTTCGTCAAGCAGTTAATTACGAGAATATTGAAAAGCCACAATCTTCTGAATCGTCACGTCATTAAGGAGGAATATTGACCACTTTTCGGTACGTTGCCAATTTTGAGATGACAACTTGACTCATTGCAGAGCTCCCACTATCCTTGAGATTTGTGTAATTTCCTTCAAATTATATTTTTAACTTTTTCTCTTTAATTTTCTTCATTTCAATAGTTAGAAGAACGTACACAAGTAATTCAAAATAAAAAGACAGGTTGCATTTGGTCAATGTCCTAGAAAATGTACACAACTTATTTCGGAAGTATTTCCGAAATACGTTATATATCTTCCGAAATAAGTTATATATCTTCCGAAATACGTTATATATTTCCAAGAAAGAATCAGTTTTCATCATTTATTCATTTCGGAAATATTTCTGAAATATGTTATTTATGTTCTGAAAGGGTCAGTATTCATCATTTGGAAATGAAAGAGGAAAATATACACTCAACAGTTTAGAACTGGAATCATCTCTGCACAAATAACAAAGTTATATATCTTCCTAAATACGTTTCATTTCCAAGAAAGAATCAGTTTTCATCATTTGTTCATTTCGGAAGTATTTCCGAAATAAGTTATTTATGTTCCGAAATAAGTTACAAGATGATCCTTTCATTACCAAGGTTTGTACTTTCATTTTCAAGAAAGGAACATTTCATTTCTTTCCTAGATACGTTATATAATATGCAGCCACAATTACAAAATGTATCGTAATTACAAAATGATAGCGTAAGAAGCTTTCATAACACTGACATTTCAGGAAACATTCTTAACATATTAACCACCAGCAATTTCTTCAAAGAGATCGCACGCCAACTTGCTTCTTATGTCGTGTGCATTTGCATCAGCAATATTGGACATGTCTTTAATCCCCATTGAATGGCATTCAAGCATCTTCAACACGAAAAGAGCACAGTTCCTCATCCATAAGGTCCTAGGGATATCTTTTCCTTTTAGTTCTTCAAGCTCATAAGGAACTCGATCCTCATCCATAACAGCTTTATTTGCAGCAGCACACATAAGAACTGGCAGCATCTCTGCACAAATAACAAAATTATATATCTTCCTAAATAAGTTTTATTTTCTAGAAAGGGTCAGTTTTCATCATTTGTTCATTTCGGAAGTATTTCCGAAATAAGTTATTTATGTTCCGAAATAAGTTATATATGTTCTGAAAGGCTCAGTATTCATCATTTATTCATTTCGGAAGTATTTCCGAAATACGTTATATATGTTCCGAAATACGTTTCAATAAATGATCATTTTGAATCATTTGTTAATTTAGGAAAATGAATTGATATAAAGTAGAGTTATACCTGCAAATTGTGTCACATGATCAAGAACAATATCCGTTTCCTCGGTCGGATGCCCACACATTGCTATCGTGACTTTGCGCTTCTTCAGATTTATTGCCATCCCTATCCAATGGCTGCTCTTGAAAGTCATGCCATAGATAACATCAACATCGGTTCCCCATATTTTATTTGGATGCATATTCCCACTCGGGACTAGAACAATATCGTCTGTAAAGCCATGATTTTTTTGATCCTTTTTAGCTTTTTTGAAGCTTTCATAGCTTGATGACAGTATCTCAAAGAATTCTTGGTTGATGAATGTAGCTCTTGGGAGATGGTTGTTGTGGAAGTATGCAGCATAGTTATTATTTCTCTTTGCCAACATTGATAGTGTTGCTGAAATGTGCTGATACAGGCATTTTGATATTTTAGGAAAGAGTCAAACGCATTTACGAATGCCTTCGTAAAACCAGTTTTTAAAGTAATTACCTCATCTGTCATAGGAATTTCCGGATTCTCTAGTCTAGTAAACCATGATGTTGATACAGACTTTCCATCAATCATGATTCTGCATTTATTAGTTGAAACCAGTTAGTAACACCTAAGAATTTCTTATTATCGATGTATAAGTTTTAAAGATGTACCAACCTTTGTCCTTTCTTGTTCTTCCAATCAAAAAATCTTGTAATCTTTTTCATATCAGGTGTGAGGAAAGGATCTAATACTGGATTTACCACCGGAGTTATCTTTAACGCCGGGTTTTTTGGAGCACGGTACGGAGTCTTGCTAGCGTTAGATACTTTGACTTCGCGAGCTGTCCGTCTTAAGAAAACGTTCTCAGGCTGATTTAAAGTTTCTTTCTTCAACCTTTTCTTAGCATTTTCCACAGCGTCATCCTCTTTCTTGGATTCAGCTTGTTTTCTTTTTGTAACACCAGCATTCTTCTTTGATGCTTCCACCTCATGTGCCTTATCACATTTCTGGTAGATAAGAACCTGTGGTTGCCAGCGTCCTTTCTCACACTTAGAAATTACTTCATTCCAGCCATTGATCACCTGAAGATATTACATTAAATGAGTGGGAATAGTGTATATGACTTCAAAGTCAAAAGTGTATTTCAAATAGTCTTATTACCTTCACATTTTTGTCATCGTACATGACCCACTGATCGCGTAACCCATGGCCATGTCTATATGCAAAGCATTGATAATGCTTTCCATAATAACAAACCTGGATTTGCAGAGAAATAGCAAAAAGATCAATGTCCAGACGGAAAACACAAATTAAGTTTGAAAACATGTAGTTAATTAAATTACAACACGTACCATGGAAGCTAAGCTATATGTGGTTTTAGACTCCAGACCCCGGTACATGATGCTGATGTCAATCTCGGGTTTCAATACTGCAAGATTAGCTGCTATGACTTCTACAGCCTCTTTGATATCTTGCCAACCTAAAACTGGCAGCCACAATATAAATAGAGCGTTAAGACATATATTTAGCAGTGATCTAAAATAGGTTTCCTATCATCAGACTCCTAAAAAAAAGAGTTTTACCTATAGTAAAAACATGTGGGGGAGTACTGAGAAATTTGTGTACATGGTTGCGTTTCCCACAACCACCAGCTTCAGTATCACAGGACAGTGGATCGTCTGTATCCACAAGATCCAGAAGTTCTTCGAACGATTTCTTAGCGTGTTTAACCTATTAATAATAAAGTGGTGCAAAACCACAGTTAATTACCCAATAAAATAAGTGAAAATCAAGTCTATTGAACACTCATATGACACCTTCATGGTCTGCAGGGCAATAGTGTTGATGTAATGGAAAAGGGAAGTGAACTTAAAACGCCTGGACTTCAGCTCACATCTGTCGCAAATCATTTGCTGTAAAATATCCATTCCAAATAGAGAATGGATAATACATGTGCGGGTGGCACAGTCCCATGAACCCGTACAGTTGCTCTCCAAAGATGTTGGTTCAGACACGCTTGAGCTCGGAGCAAATGAGTCATGAAAGCATTTGAAAATGAAATCCATTACTTCTGAAGCATCGTTCATCTGAGTGTGTCCACCAAATGACATTTATCAAGTTTAGAAGCTTACTCTACTCTATATTAGGATAAACATTTAAAATCGGAAATTAATTCTTTTTACCTCATCCAAGAAAGTTGGCCTCAAACTACGCAAAGCAATCTTGAGAGATGAAGGATCCACTGGTTCTTTTTGTGTTTTGCTCGAACCAGCATCTAAAGCAGTGAAAATTCCATGCAATGAGCAGACAACACAAGGATCTCCCACGTGGAGGTGGTCTATTGTTGAAATCCGCAAGAACTCAGCTTGAAACATCTCCAGATTCCATAGAGACTTATATACCAAAAAAAAAAAAATTTAGCATTCAGCAAATAGAAATCTTTTAAACTGGATACTATAGACATTGATAACCAATCGGGTTATGATATGAAGGCTACCTGTATGATAACATTCAAAAAGCAATTGTATTGACCAGCTTCATTCTGATGACCTGTGCCTAATATGGTATTAACAGGCTCTGATGGATTCTGTATTGGAACCACATGCTCTTCTTCAATCTGCAAACACGTAACGGTTTTAGGAACCTTTCATACACGTTTACGAAGTCTTTACTAAATTGTTTTAAAATACATGTTTAAAATCCCATGAACAAATGCGCGAAACATGAGCAAGGTAAAAATAAAAAAATCATACGCATATTTGTGCAAGTCATACAATTTAAGGTCATTTGAACAATAAATTCGGTTTAAGTTTTTACCTGTTGTTGGTCATCATTCACTTCTTTGATGGCGTTGAAGATAATTCCATCAGCCATGTTCGTCTGTTCTGGCTGCCATGATGGAGTTTGGGTTTTTCCATCAGGACAAGAGAAAAAACAATCCTCTAACGAAGTTCGATCCTTTGATGGACTCAACAAAGAGGACTGTATCGGAGAAAACACAGGCTCTGAACCAGCCTACAGACACACAACCGTCTTAGGATACTTTCATACACCTTCATGTAGACTTTTCTAAATGTTCAAAATATATTTCAAAAACACAGAAATATTTCCGAAATAAGTTATATATGTTCCGAAATAAGTTATATATGTTCCGAAAGGGTCAGTATTCATCATTTATTCATTTCGGAAATGTTTCCGAAATAAGTTATATATCTTCCGAAATAAGTTATATATGTTCTGAAAGGGTCAGTATTCATCATTTATTCATTTCTGAAGTATTTCCGAAATAAGTTATATATCTTCCTAAATACGTTGCAATATAGAAACCTTACATCAACATGTAAATCATCCTGTGTTTGGGTTAACTCAACTGTTTGGGTTACGCCATCGGCACGAATTTCATCTGTTGGTGTTTCCTAAAGATTTTAAGAAAATACACAAATTGTAACAAGATAGGTTTTTAGATGTTTTAAAATTCTATTTTTGCAAAACCAGAAATTGTACCTCAACAATCGAATCGTTTGTTTGATTTATATCATGTGTTTGGTCATAAGGATTTAACTCAACAGGTGAATCACCATGTGTATGGGTCAATTCCTCCATTTCAGTATGTAGGATAGTTGGCGAATTTGTAGATGGATAGATATCACCATCTTTGTCTTGATGCTACAAAAAAAAAAACAAAAAAAACAAAAAAACTCTAAGTTTTAAGAAGTCTTTCCTAAATTCTAAGAAGGAGAGTTTGAAAGGAAACGAAATCCTGAGAAATTTACCTGCTCATTCGTATTGTGCCCAGGCTGGCTACAGATATTGATCTGATCCAAACCATCTGTTTGCGAGCTTACGTTTACTTTACGATTCAGATCCCCTTCATCATTTGTTTTTTCTTGATGTGAAGGAGCATTCTCTTTTATTCCCAGAATTTCCTCTATTTTAGTCAAGCGACTATTGATCTTATTGAAACCTTCTTCAACTGTCTTGCAGAGATTATTTAACTTTGACATGAGACACTCTCCAGAATCAGATGATGGTCCAGCTGTCTCAGTGTCTGGAAATCGATAAGATGTCATGTTCACTTGATCCATCGCATCAACAAAATCCAGAGTTCCTCTCTTCCAATCTTTAGAGGACATCCTGTAGCCCTTCTTGACAGCATTAACCAATGTATATAAATCCTCATCATCACTGTCTTCCAACGAGACATTGTCCTCTGGATCTTCTGGTATTGGAGGTAAAATGCAGTGGACCTTCAGCTGCACAACAGAGAATCAAATATGAATCCCAAATTGAGAAATGCAGTGAGAAATCCAGTGAGGTGAACAAGCTAAAATACGAAACTAAATCAAATAAAATAAAGAACTTACATCTCGAACGTTTTCAACGCTCGTAACTTGAACAATCTTTGGATTTGATGTATAAACGTATTTCTCACAGAGGAAAGGGGACATCAGCCCTTCACTTCTTACTGTGCTGAAGGCAGTCTGCAATGAAGGCACAGATTCCAGAATCCACATGTGGAAAGCATACGGGAATCCATGTATATCATACCAGTTCTTGTTCAAATATGAAGGTACACGCTTATTGATCTGGTCCAGTAGTATATAAAAAGCGTCTCGACCCCACGGATAATTCATCAGAACACTTCTATTCTGTGCTCTGTCGATTAATTGTTGGGGGAACTTGTACGCCCTGTATTGTTGAAGTAGGAGGCTCTCAATCAAAATCAACATAGCAAGAGAGAACCTCTCCTCAACTGAATCCACGTCAGTTCTACGCAGCACGTCAATGAGCTGTTTTGTTGTATGCCCATTTTGAAAATTTCCCCAGTTATAGTCACACTGTTCTTCTTCTTCTTCTTCTGGATTCCACTCAACACACTTCAAGCCTGTCACCATATGAAACTCCCTTATTGAGAATCTCATAGGTTGTGCTCCGAAGTGGAACCACAACTCCTTCTTTTTCTTTGTGATTAAAGATCTTGTCAATATCACGTGGAGAAGTTTCCCCGACATGTGCTGTTTCCTTGAACAGAATCTCAGAATCGGTCCCAAGAATGTTTGCGTTATCCTCTGGAACAGTACATCCCCGATAATTTCTTTGACTATATTGATGTTCTTGATTTGTGCAAACTGGTTTATATCAGGCCCTTGAATCTGATTTGGCTCACTATTTATGGCAAATTGAAGCTTAGGCAGCGTGATATTCTGACTGTACGAACTCATTGTGCGTTCACCTGTTAAAACAAAAAAAATAGACATTCCTCGTAAAACATTCCTATAACAATCAACAAACTTTTCAGATGAATTAACACAGGAAACTTCAGAATGTCTTCCGAAATTGAGAAAGAAACGAAATTATAGGTTTAGCTGCGAAAAACCCAACGATATGATACAAATCTCCCACACCTCCAATGATATGATATGAAATCCCGAATGATATGATACGAAATACCCCCAATGATATGATACAAATATCTACCTTGATGTTTGGGCAATGAGAAAATTCGATTCCGTCAAAGTCCGACAAAAGATAATCCCAATGATATGAAACGAAATGTTTCATAAATATGCTGTTTACAATCTACCTTGATGATGTTTGGGCTAAGAGAAACTTCGAGAAAAGAGATACTTCGATTCCGTCAAAGCTCCGGTAAATCGATTTTTGGGATATGAGAAGATTTGAGATAAGACGAAAGAATATCGAGCAATGATATCTCCGTTTATTAATCTTTCGGTGAGGATGAAGAATTTCGTCGGAGGAAGTGTTTTTTGTGATGAAGAATCGGGAGTTAGGGATTTTGGGGTTTTTCAAGGGACACAAGGCTTTTCAATACTCCCGTTGTCATTCGCGCTTTAATTGATCATTTACGAAGGCTTTCCTAAATTAGTTATATAGTTTCCGAAATGGTTCTTATATACGTTTCATTTTAAGGGATTGACAATTTTTCTAGTCTTTTCTAGAGCTTTTCCTGTTTCTTGTTCATTTACGAAAGCTTTCGTAAATTAGTTATATAGTTTCCGAAATTGTTCATATATATGTTTCATTTCCAAGGAAGTGATCATTTTTCATCATTTTTATCTTTCGTTTTTTGCGTAGCATAACAAAAACACATGTTCTGACAATCTTATGCTCCATTTTACGGATGATAATCAACAGTTAATATAGTCTTTTTTTAGAGCTTTTATAGAGCTTCTTGTTAATTTACGAAACACATGAATAAAGAGTGAAATCATACTTTTCCTGTTTCTTGTTAATTTACGAAAGATTTCATAAATTAGTTATATAGTTTCCGAAATTGTTCCTAAATACGTTTCATTTCCAAGGAAGTGATCATTTTTCATCAGTTTGCGGAGCCAAATAAAAACACATTAATTAAGACTGAAATCATACTTTTCTGTTTCTTGTTCATTTTTCAACATTTGCGGAGCCAAACAAAAACACATGAATAAAGAGTGAAATAATACTTTTCCTGTTTCTTGTTCATTTACGAAAGCTTTCGTAAATTAGTTATATAGTTTCCGAAATTGTTCCTATATACGTTTCATTTCCAAGGAAGGTATCATTTTTCATCATTTTTTATCTTTCTTTCTTTGCGTAAAGGCTGATTTTCCGAAATGTTTCATAAATATGCTGTTTACAATCTTGTTCATTTTTAAGGAAACGTTCTGACAGGTGTAGAATCTGGGATTATATCACCACCCAACTCTTCAAAGAGATCACACGCCAGATTGCTTCTTATGTCATCAGAAGTATCATCAGTAAGCTTTGACATGTCTGTAATCCCCATTGAATGGCATTCAATCATCTTCAACACGAAAAGAGCACAATTCTCCGCACAATTGGTCTTAGGGATACTATTCCCTTCTAGTTTGTCAACTTTGTAAGCAGCTCGTTCATTGTCAGTAATTGCTTTGTTTGTAGCAATGCACATTAGAACGGGTATCATCTCTGCACCATTTAAAAACGTTTTTCAGGAACTTTTAAGATATTAAAATTTATCAACTAACAAATGATTAACAAGCCTAAATACCCACCTGCAAAATGTTGCACATGAGTAAAGACTGAATCAGCTTGCTCTGTTGGATGTCCACAACTGATTCTAGTGATTGTTTGCTTCTTCACATTGATTACCATTCCAATCCAATGACTGCTCTTCTTCTCAAAGGTAAGTCCGTAGATGACTTCAACATCTGTCCCCCAGGCTTTATTTGGATGTTTTTTCCCATTTACGACTTCAACTAAGCCTCCCAAAAATTTGCGACCCGTCTCACGTTCTAAGAATCTTTCGTAGCTGCATGACAGCGCGTTGAAGAACCATAATTCGATGAATGCAGCTCGAGGGAGATGGTGTTTATGGAAGTATGTTTCATAATTCTGCCTTCTCAAATCAAACAATGATAATGTCGCATCTATTTGCTGCATAAACGTTGAACATCACAATCATTTTAAGAACGCTTTCTTAAACACAAAACAAGCAAACAATTTTGTGTTTACTAACTAACATCACAATCACTAACTAATGATCACCTGTTCGCTCAGAGACACTGTTGGATTTTCTAAAAAAGTAAACCATGATGGAAGTACAGGACGGCCATCGATTTTGACTCTGCATAAACTAAATGAAACAAGTTAGGGGAGTAACAAGTTTTTAAGATTCGAAACAAATGGAAAGGTGAAATAAATACTAACCTTTCTCCCCTTTTTCTCAGCCAATCATCCATCCTTTTAAATTTATTGATGTCAGGAGTTAGAAATGGATCTATTACCGGATGTACTGGAGGCGTTACACATAACAACGGGTTGTTTGGTGATTGATACGGAGATCTTTTCTTTTTCCGAACATTTCGCAATAGAAACGCAAGGTTATCTATTGGCAAATCATCATACTTTTGTAAAAGATTAGGACTCGCTGCCGCCTTTCTTTTCTTAGCTCGAACCAAGAGGTCATCATCTTTTTTAGTTTCATCTACTTTTATTTTCTGATGAGTTACAAGAACATTCTTGTTTGTTGTCCGAGTATTCTTCTGTTTTTTGGTTTCAGCTTTTTTCCTTTGTTTAGGAGCAACACTAGCCTTCTTCTTTGATGCTTCCACCTTTTCTTCCTTCTCATTCGACCAACATAAAAAAAGTTAATTAATAGCATACCACAATTCATGGTTAATGACGATTCAAGAATGCCCCAAGCAACTTATTTTAAATGTTTTATGAAACGTTTTGAAGAAACAATACCTGTACTTCTACTTGAGAAACCCAGGCACCATTCACCCACTCCTTGTAAATCTGGAGTTCTTGAAGCTGAAAATCTCTGACTTGTTCGTCAGAGAAAATTTCAACACCGTATATTCTGTAGGTCATTATTTTAACCACTGTGGCTTTCCACCAGCCGCCTTTAAAAAAGACGTAGACGTAGTCCAATAGTTCTGGACCCTTCCAACTTCCTTCGATATCCGGCAATGGAGGACGAATCTGTTCCTTCCTGACACTCTCCATGATTTTTTTCAGTTTCGTTTTTTGATCCACAAAAAGTTTTGAGTACTCCACAGTATATATATCAACACCCTCGTTTGTTGATTTCTCTGTTACGGTTGCTGGAAACCATCCGCCATCTTTAGATTTTACCTCCACAGCAGCACCCACTTGTATGTGAGTCTCAGAATGTGTATTAAAAAAGGATTTGTTCTGAGCCAATGGATCTGCATCAGACTACAAAAACAAAACAGTTTTTATGAACATTACAATCATATGTGTTAAGGAAAATTCGACCATTTGCGTTTAATATACAACCTAGAAATCTTACATCAACAGTTGAATCTCCTTGTCGGGTTGAATCATGTGTCTGGCTCACCTTCTGTGTTTGTGTTTCCTAAAATTTGTAAAATCATAAATTGAGTTTCAGTGAGATCCATCTTTTGGGTAACAGAATTTTTTGAACAATATTCTGAATAATTGATCAGACAATTTTACCCATCCCTTATGAACCAATATATCCTCAATGTTTAATTGGAAGATTTCTAGTGTATGCTTAATGAGGACAGAGACTTTTCCATTCTTAATAATCGTATTTACAGATCCTCTACGCCAGCAGCCTCTGTGACATACAAGAACTTCTTGATTTATAGATAAATCTTCCAAACTTACATGATGACCCCGATAATCATTTGGATATGGTGGTGTATCCAAAGACGATCCGATCTGAGTCAGATCTTCTGCAATAGGCTGGATATACATTTCATACAGGGTTTAGGAAGACTTTTTTTACCTAAATGTTTAAAATTCAAGTAATAAAAACAAAGTTATATATCTTCCTAAATACGTTTCATTCCCAAGAAAGAATCAGTTTTCATCATTTGTTCATTTCGGAAGTATTTCTGAAATTAGTTATATATGTTCCGAAAGGGTCAGTATTCATCATTTGTTCATTTCGGAAGTATTTCTGAAATACGTTATATATCTTCCGAAATATGTTATATATCTTCCGAAATACGTTTCATTCCCAAGAAAGGATCAGTTTTCATCATTTATTCATTTCGGAAGTATTTCCGAAATATGTTATATATCTTCCGAAATACGTTTCATTCCCAAGAAAGGGTCAGTATTCATCATTTGTTCATTTCGGAAGTATTTCCGAAATACGTTATATATCTTCCGAAATACGTTTCATTCCCAAGAAAGGATCAGTTTTCATCATTTATTTATTTCGGAAGTATTTCCGAAATACGTTATATATCTTCCGAAATACGTTTCATTCCCAAGAAAGGATCAGTTTTCATCATTTATTCATTTCGGAAGTATTTCAGAGAGTTTGAAACGAAACGAAAACTTCAGAACATTACCTGGTCATTCGTATTGTCCCCAGGCTGGCTACAGATATTTATCTGATCCAAACCATCTGTTTGTGAGAAATTGCCTTCATCATTTGTTTTTTCTTGACGTGTAGTAGGATTCTCGTTTATTCCCAGAACTTCCTCTATTGTTGTCAAGCGACTATTGATCATACTGAACCCATCTTCAAATGTCTGGAAGAGCTTGGCCAGCTTCGATACGAAAGACTCTTTTGAATCAGATAGTCCATCTCTATTCGCGTTCATTGTGTTCCAACAAGATAGAGTCTTCCAGTCAAAGCCAATTAGATGTTTTGATGAACTAACAGGTTGTTGCTTGATTGTTCTTTAATGAAGGTTAACAATCCTGCAAGACATTTGGGTCTAATCAATAAAAACCAGTTTCGAAACCAATATTAGACTAAATCAAAACAAGTGATTTAAGAACACAAAACCATCCATGAGTTTCTTCTTACTCTTTTATGATTCAAAACATCCTGAAACATCACGAAACCCCAAATTGTTGACATCCCCAAACAATTGTTGACATCCCAAAACCCCAAATTTCTAATCGAATCTAATTTTGAATCGATTAGAAATCAGACACTTAACATGCGATTAGGAAACAAAATCGAAGCTAGACAAAGATGAACGAAATCTATAAATCGAGTTTGGGCTAGTTATCGTAATGCGAGTTACAGTAACTGGTCGAGTAAGGTCTCGAGGAAGAGGATTTTAGATTTTTGATCGAAGAAGATAAAATACCTCGATTTTGGGCTATGAGAAGCTTCGAGATCAGAGAATGGCGTCGGGAAAGCTTCGAGATCAGAGAATGGAGTCGGGAAAGCTTCGAGATCAGGGAATGATAACTCCGGGAACAATTTGTCGGCGAGATGAAGATGAGAAAGTTTTTCCGACGATATGAAGAATTGTGTCGCGAATAATCAAATCTGTGTTCAAGGTTAAATGAGTCTTTTTCCTTTAATGAATGCTAATTTTGTGACTTTCACCCTTGGGTGCTAAATTATTGAACATTAAGTTTTTTGGTGCTATTTTGTAGAATTGCCCTAAGAAAAAACTATTCATATATAAATATAAGATATGTCAGTCTCTCTACAGTTGAAATCCAAAGCATTTCTGCTCTCTGATCTCAAAAGCTAAAGAATTATAATTTTCTTGTTCTTTTTGTTTCTCAGCAATGGATTATACAAAAACCGAAGAAGCTCCGGTTAACCGTCTCCAGGAGCTAAACCGTTATAAAGAAGAAGAAGAAGGATCCACAATATCATCGGAAAGTGGGAGCAATGAGGAGTTTTCCGACTGTGATCATCAACCGTCGTCGTCGATTGCGAACGAGCTCGAGCTAATGGAGTTACCTAAAGACGATAAAGCCTACGAGCTAATCTATCGCCATTGCCAATCTAATCTGACTCCTCAGTTTCAGATCGTATCGATTCTCAGGAACGGATTTGGGAGCCCATTGGGCCAAGCTAAACTTAAAGCCTTTCGGATATACACAGAGTCCGTGGCGGAGAAAAACGGTGGTTGCGGTGGAAGCAAAGCCGCGGCTGAAGCGGCGAGAGTGAAATACGGTTGGTGCGGCGTGGAGAAGGAAGAGTTAAAAGAGATTCTAATGTACGGATTTAGCCAGCAGAAGCTTATTAGGAACAACGATGGCTTCTTATTACATCTCTCACCGGACAATGCTCCTCTTCAATGGTAACAACAACAAAGCACTTTTACATTTTCTCTTGTGTTTTTTTTTGGGTTTCTAATCTTCATTTTGGTCTCTTTTGTATAGTCTGAAGGATTCTTCATCGCCTGGTGATGAAGACGAGACTAGATTCTTGCTGCTTTCAAGTGTTATATTGGGGAAGTCTGAGATTGTTTGTCCTCAGGGCTCGATCAAAAGATCATGTCCGAGTTCTCCAGAGTTCGATTCAGGTGTTGACAGTTTAACAACTCCAAGAAAATATGTTATTTGGAGCACACATATGAACACTCATGTTTTTCCTGAGTTTGTTGTTTGCATCAAAGCAGCTCCATCAATCTTGAGAACAAGTAAGCAAAAAACATTCTCTTCTTTGATTCATTCAACAGTTTGTTCAGTGGCTAATTTGGTATGTTTTTTGATGCAGAGAACCCGAAATCGCCTTGGGTTTCGTTTCCGATATTGATCAAATCCATATCAAAGTTTCTAAATCCGTCCCAAACCCGTCTCATTCAAAAACACTACAAAGAACTGCAAGTAAGTGCACTTTGAGAATTTTTATAGATTCTTAACTCTCTGTTTCCATCCTCATCATAATAACATTCTTGTTGTTGCTTCCTTCGCAACTCACAGGACAGGAGAATCTCGCGATCTGAGTTGATTCAACGACTGAGAGGTATAACCGGAGATAGATTACTGCTTCACATCATCAAATCGTTTGGACAGAAGGTACGTTGTATTCTAGACACTTGAATTCAACACAAACTTTGGTTTTGTTTTTCAGACACAATTTACCACAATGTTGGTTTTTCGGTTATGGTTCAGGCACCGGAAGGTTCAAGACCGATAACTGTAGCGTCACAGCTTGGCTAAACCTTTGTATATGCATACATACAGAGAAGTAGCTCAAAGTTGATTACATCAGAATTTGCTGTTTCACATATTGTTGTTTAATGTAGATACCCTTCTGGACCAAGGCATTTAGTGTAATAGTTTGTGCTAATACCGTACATAAATGTAAATACGTTTCTGTAAATTAAATAGACAACAATACCTTCTAACTCTTAATTCCTATCTCCTTGACTAGCCTTGTGGAACTGAAACATAGTCACAAATCATACTATGAAATGAACATTGCAGTATAAATATTTGTTTTTTAATCACAATCTTTCGTCTAATTTACATCATAATTACGTAAAAACAATTTAAATAAACACGCCTGTGATTTGTTTTTTCGTATGAAGTACAACAAAGAACCAGAAAATAACCTGTAGATCAGCCGAGTCCGCCGGTAAGTTAAGAACTGTGTGTGTGTTAGATTTCATTTCACAATGAAGAACGTCGGAAAGAAGTGGAACCGCTTCTAGTAAACCTAACAAAATCAGGATCAATCACAATTCCTTGAACTTGTTGTCTCCGTCCTCTCCGTCCCAACAAGCTTACTCCGCCATGTCCTGGTGCCACCGGATCTGTCGCAGGAACAATTTCAGGAACTGGCATCTCCAAGGAATGTCCTGAGATGCACAATGATCCTGACTCGTCTTGTTGCCAATACACTTCCACCATGATTCCCCGAGGATTCTCTGCAGTTTCGGTTCCTGGTATCCCAACAAATCTTGCCCCAACCGGTATCTGTACATTGGATTGGATCAGCTCCAGCGTTATAAGTCTCTATCTATAGATACGAAGGTATGAGATGTAAGTTATTTACCTCGACGGATGAGCCAGATGTTAAGTCGAGAGTGACCATTGTTCCATCAACAGCAGCGCTTTCGAGTTCTGCTTTTCTTGCTATGTTCAAGAAGACTTCTTCAAGAGTCGCGAGACCAAGTTGGATGTCTGAGATTCCAAATTCGGTTTCTCTGTCTTGGAGCTCAGCGAAAAAGCCCTGTTCCATTGTTAAGGAAAGCAAAGAAGTTTTGAAATCACTTACGCTTAGTTCCCCGGTAGGTAGTAAACTCTATATATGATAAGTTGTGTAAATGCTTACAGTCAAAAGATTCTCTTTGTCGTGCGGTATAACAAAAGTCATGAAGGCTTTGTTTTCTTCTATTGGTTTGACACTGAGATGCTGCAAGAAAATATCACAGCTTCAGTTAATCACATTGTAATTTAGAAATTTCTACCGGCTGCTAAAGCAGACTCACATCTCTAAAGAATTTCTTTACTGGCTCGCGTAAATCTGCAGCACCAGTTTCACCATTGTGGTTATTGCCGTTGTTTTCTTGGTTGTTGCTTTCAACGAAGCTAATGTTAGCAATAAAACCTGTGCCAAAGCGGGACTTCAACCTGATCGAGGTTCCAATGCACCGAAGCCTACCCTTAGCCATTATCCCTATTCGATCACTCAAAATATCAGCTTCCTCCATTGAATGCGTCGTTAATATAATGGCGCGACCTTTCTTGGTTTCTTGTATAATATCCCACACGTGTCTTCTCGTGATCGGGTCCATGCCTGTAGTCTGCAATCCATGTATGAATGCATGCATGTGAAAAGGAAACGGTAGATAAACAAACATCAATGGAATAAATTACATATATTCAGATAGGAAAGAAGACAGTAACAAACCGGTTCGTCCAGGAAGACTAGCTTGGGATCACCAATGAGTGAAACTGCAACACTGAGTCGGCGTTTCATTCCTCCACTGTAACTTCCTGCCCTGATTTTCCCTGCTTCTGTCAATTTTACCTCTGCCAGTGACTTCTCAACCATCTGTATGACAGGAAAGAAGCATTTTAAGTAACAAAAGATGCAAATTATTCTTGATTTGAAGTTGAAATTAGATACCATCTATTTTTTAGCGGAAACTCTTAAAGAAAACAACCAACTCATCTCTACCATTTGGCTAACATACCGAATTGATCGATGCAGTTGGCAACCCTTTGATACTAGCAAAGAGGCGGAGGTGTTCTTCACCAGATAAAGCATCCCAAAGTATATCAAACTGGGGAAAGAATGGGAATGTGATAAATCATTTCAAGCATAACAAATCGCTGTAATTAAGGCAACTGCCAGAAGCAGATAGCAACAAGAAGGCCCACCTGAGGACAAACTCCTATCATTTTACGGATGTTGGACATACCAACAGAGCTTCTTATAGAATTTCCATAAATTAGTGCTGTTTAAGCCCATAAGAGAGATTTTAGTATGGTGAAATGCTTAAGACACTAGCTTCTACGAAACAAAAACAAGAAAAAAGTGCAAGCTTCTAACCATCACCACCAGTAACTGGATTTATGCCTGTCAAACAATTGATAGTAGTTGTTTTCCCTGCGCCATTGGGCCCAAGAAGACAGAATAGTTGATCTTTGGCAATATTCATCCACAACCCCTGATTATATTCAAAGAATTTAGTTAAGTAATAATTGAAAACGTATCATGGGAGAACCCACTAGGAGAAATAATCGTTAAAATTTCAACCAAGTCCTAGTTACATCTTTGGCAAAGAACCAACCTAGGAAGATCAGTTTTTCACTCTTTTTTTCTTAGAAGCAATACCTTCAGAGCGTGATAAGGGGCAGTTTTCTTGCATTTGCAGCATCCAAACTTCGTCGTCCCAGGATAAGTCTTTGCAAGACCACGTATTTGAACTGCAATGTTCGGATCAGCTAAGCCCTCCATTGAATGTTGTTTAACTAAAGTTTCTTCTTCAAGGACATCCTCGTCATCTGGGGTAATATGATCCACAAGTGGGACTGAACCAGTACAGCTACAAATTCCACCTTCTGCTCAGAGTAGAAACGGTTAATTAGGATAACTTTTTAAACACTAAAACTACTAAACACAGATACAAGACTGAGGAGAAAGTACCTTCCCCTCGGTTGCCACCTTTACCGGTCCAGTAACCAGGTTTTAGGAAGTAAAAGATAGATTTTCTTACACCGGACGCATTTGGAACAATATTGTCAAAGTAGAGAGCCATAACAAACCACAAAAAGAATGTCCCAAGAAGCCACAAGTAGATATCATTCTGCCAAAACCAAATAAGTAATGATCAGAGAACAATTGGACACAGTTATTATATGGAATTTATTGTGAGTTGACATACAATTGTAATCACACAATCAGTGTCATCGTTGGGTCCACATTCTGCTCTCTTACTCCAACTAATTCCAGGATCTTGAGGAGTTGAAGTTGCATCAGCAAGCAGCTTTAGACCCTGAGAAAAGGTATTGGGTGGGAACAGTGACCAGAGCGCCCTGATCGTGTGAGAATAATTCTTGGCAAAAGGAAACCCAGTCGATGTTGCAAGCTGCAGTAAGATTTATGATTAGTAACAATTCATGATTCGAAGTAACAATTTCAGCTATTTGTTTTGCATGAGAATGGCACCTGTGTTATAAAGCCAACCAGAAACACAAAGAAGCCGACAGTTGTTGCTGAAGATGACATGCTGATAAAAGCTGATAGCATGAATGCTAGTCCAATCTAGCAGCACAAATAATAGAGATATAAGAAGAAAGCAGAAAACATAAATCCTTCAATAGGAATTCGACGTTAGTCTTAGGGAGGCAGTTTTACCATATTAAACTGGAAAAGCATGAAAAGTAGGAAGACAACAGGGAAGCTGTTCTTCAAGAAAAAGTCGAACTGGAACATCATTCCAAAGAGAACTATCAAGAGCGCCGAGAGAGCAGTAAGAATCCCTTCCCATGTAAGCCATGACAACCAATAAGCAGTGTCAAAAACACCCATCATCGTCATTGCCTGTTGAAAAAAACAAAAAAGAAAAACACACAATCAACGTACTATATATATACAGTGGTAACAACAGCCTATACAGGAACAATATAATACCTGGCGAAGTTTAAGCTCTTTCTCAGTGATCAAAGAACTGATTTGAAGAACAAAACCAAACATGGCGACAGCAAGGAAGAAAGTCGGACCTATTGTGTCCAACGCAACAACAGCTTCAATAGTCGGGTGCGGAAATTCCTTAAATCCGACAACCCAGTTAAACTTTGGATCTGCAAAACGCATAACAAATTCAAATGTCAGAGCGAGCTTAACACTTGTTGCCACTTGCCAGAAGGCACAAAAAGATTCCAGCAAAACATATGCATACCTCCTATTAAGGATCTGGCGATTTCACGCTCAGCAGCAATTTGAAGGGGTATCTGGAACTTAAACGTGGGATCTTCAAACCTCCCCCGATTCATCTCTGGAGTTGAATTTGTTTGAATACCATAGCTGATAACTGTAGCATTTCTTTCCACAAAGTGCAGGGCTCCTGGAGTTTTCAAGGGGTTCGCCATGAGCCACGCATCTACCTCATCAGGAGTCCCGAATGGTTGAACCTGAATAGCAAAGACGGTTCTTTGAATCTTTATAACCATTTCAGTTTCTTTGTGGGTTAATTCTCAAACACTTGGTCTTAAATATCTAAAAAAACATCGCTTTAAATCTCTCACGAGGAATGCTTAATTACGCAATTTGACTAGATTCAAACACTAATTAGAGGCAGACACCATACCTTCTCCTCCGGAATCGATCTCCCCGGATTGTTGGCCCTAATCGCGTCAACAATGGCTCTCGCACGCGGGCTGACGTTTCCGCTCCAGACGAAGTCGAAACACGGAAGATTGACGAAGAACTTATCCTCACAAGGAGGAATCGGCGGCGAGACGAGCGCCGTGGGATCCGTGACAGTCTTGAGCGCCGTGGAGGAAGCGAAGCTCTTCTCCATAGCCTCCTGGATACAGAAGATGAGGAGGATGAAGAAGAAGGAAGCGAAGAGCTGAAGGAACGTGGCTCGCTTGCTCCGCCATGAGAGAAGAAGGTTTTTCCGGAAAAGCGCCGTGTACTGCTGCCAGAGAAGAGGCAAACCTCTCTGCAACGTCATGGCCGCCGTTTCTCTGGGGCCCTCTTTTCGAATTTTTCCTACTGTGTGTTGTTGATCCGATTTTTAAGGGAGACGAAAGTGGGATCAATTGCTGTAAAGCCAATATTTATTTAAATTTATTCCCATATGCCATTTTTTTGTATTTTTAATAAATAATTAATTTTAAAACAAAATTGAAGGAAAAACTGAAAATTCCAAATCAAAACTAGAAAATTACAGATTCAACCACTTGGATCCGATGAAAAACCCACACAGACCCAATAATCCAGACCCAAACCCAAATTCAGTTAATTTAAATTTGAAAAAAAAAAAAAAACCAAAAAAACCTCCCACTTCCTTCCCCGCGAGACCATTGGTCTTCCCTTTCCCTGAAGTCCGACCTTCCGCCACGAAATCCGACAAGAGCTTAGCCATCTGCTCATTCCTCGAGTTCTGGTCTTCGATTTCGTCTGCAGATTTCGTCGATTGGCAAGAAATCCCGAGCCCTCCCTCAAAAATCCCGAGCCCTCCCTCAAAAATCCCGAGCCCTCCCTCAAAAATCCCGAGCCCTCCCTCAAAAATCCCGAGCCCTCCCTAATAAATCCCGAGCCCTCCCTCAGACCCACGCGATTCTTCATATTCTTCCTCTCAGACTTCGCAATAGGTAACGGAATCAAAGCTAGTTTCGATGCCTTAGTTTTCGATTTTCGATGAGCGCCATTATGCCTAACTTCTCTCCTTTCGGTTTTGATATGAAATTGTTCTCGAATTGGTTTGGATTATTCACAAATGGTATGTGGATGTGTTGTCTAACTTATATCTAGTTTTGGTTGTTTTAGGAATTACCTATAAGCAATTATAGAAGGAGAAGCAATGGATTGTCATGAAACCAATCCGAAAGTGACGGTTAATGAAGGAGAAGAAGAAGAAGTTACTAAAGAGCAATTAGTTGAAGAAAACGTGGATGGAAGGAGAGTAGAGGAAGAAAACGTGGATGAAAGGGAAGAAACAGTTGCTGACGACGAAGAAAACGTTGCTGAAAACGTTGAAGAAAACATTGCTATCGCAGGGGAAGACAATGTTGTGAAAGAAGAAGAGGAAAAAGAGGTAACTGGAACATCTTAGGTTTGAAATTGTGATGTATGGACATCTCTGGCTAACTGGAACATTTTAGGTTTGAAACTGTGATGTAGGGACAAATGTGTCTAACTGGAACATCTTAGGTTTGAAACAGTGATGTTAGGACAACTCTGGCTAACTGGAACATCGAAACTGTGATGTAGGGACAACTCTGCCTAACTGGAACATCTTAGGTATGAAATTGTGATGTAGGGACATCTATGGCTAACTGGAACATCTTAGTTCAACAGTGATGTAGGGACAACTCTGGCTAACTGGAACATCTGAGTTCAACTGTGGATAAGTGATAGTAATAAGTGTTATTTTTATTTGCAGGACTACGATAGTGATGCTGATGAAGATGATGATGATGAGAGCCAACCACTGCCGCCGGAGAAGATGTTTTTTGGTCCAAGCGAGTACAGCAAGACTTGCAAGGTCGGAAGTAGGTGTAAGCTGAAATCGACGGTGGAGTACATTGAGGATGGTCTTGATGAAGAGTTGGAATGGTTTCGAAATCATTCTCAATTCAAGCATCTGTTCCACATGCCTAAGGAAGCAAACCACATGCTTCAAGGCATGTGGATGCTTCTCCTTCGGACAGCATCTACGGAGAAGGAGAGAGAAGCCTGGTTTGTGGTGAACGGAGTGCCTATCAGGTACTCTTTGAGAGAGCACACCCTCCTTACTGGATTGGACTGCCACGATTACCCCGACAACTATAAGGCGTTGGGGGATTTGGAGTTTGCTGAGCGGATGTTTGGTAAGGACCTGAAGGTAACAATCAAAGATGTGGAGGAGAAGCTTGAGGAACTTAAGAAGAAGACCGAATGAGTGAAGAAGAAGACCTCAGCAGTGAGGAAGACCTTGGGAGACAGGTTGAAGCTCACTATCTTGTATTTCTTATGCAAGGTAGTGAAAGCCAAGTCTAAGGTTGATGGTAACATAGATTCGTGGCTGCTGAGTGTTGTTGATGATGTCCACGCTTGTGAGACATTTCCTTGGGGTCGGTTTACATTCGACGAAACCATGAAAGAGATCCGACACTTTGTGAAAAGCTTCAAAGGCGTCGTGAAACCAAAACAGCAAGCGGCGTTTGGTGGCTTTGTTCTTCCTCTCGAGGTTAATATTTAAGAGTAATTTATGATTTTAAATATTAGTTTAAAGATTTTAACACTGAGATAATATAACGATATGTGTAGATTATGGCATATGAGGCGATTCCAAATCTTGGAAGAAGATTTCGGGAATCTGTACCCGCAGAGCAAGAATGTCCAAGGTGTTGTAAAAGTAAATTCTCAGAAAGTTTAATGAAAGGTCATCCTTTGGATGACATCAATGAAGCGGTCGGACTTGGAGAAAGCGATGGATGGGAAACTGAGAGAGCTTGAGAATTTTGTCTCAACACATCGAGAGAGTTGATCTTATGAGACTCCATCCTATCAGCCAACTCGACCAATCATCGAGGAGACAAGTGAGTGTGGAGCTTATGAGACTCCATATGCAGCTGGTGTGGTTCTTTTCAGTGGAGTCCCTGACCCATCTCCACCAATCATCGAGGATATAAGTCAGTTTTTTTGGTTTGCGATTTTGGGTTTGGTGATTTCCTTGTTGTGTTTAACTTTGTTTATTTTTTTATGCAGCTGAGGTAGAGGCTCATAAAGAGAAGAAAGGAAAAGGAAAGAAAGACAATAAGAAGAGGAAGGCAAAGGATCCCAGTGTCACTCCAATACCAACCGGAGTGAAGAGAAGAAGGGGAGAGTCTGACTATCTAAGGCCACCGTGGGTTGATGAGAAGAAGCCTGCGAAGAAGCCTGCGAAGAAGACTGGGAAGAAGTAGGGGTTTGTAGTAGTTTGGTTCTTTGGTTATGAACTATTTGGGCGGAAACACACTACTTATCGTTTTTATGTATTTCAGTTTTTGGAACAACTGGTTTATATAGGTTCAACTTATTTAAGTTCCTTCGGAACAACTGGTTTATATAGGTACAACTGAATTGAGTTTTTTGGAACAACTGGTTTATATAGGTTCAACTTATTTAAGTTCCTTCGGAACAACTGGTTTATATAGGTACAACTGAATTGAGTTTTTTGGAACAACTGGTTTATATAGGTTCAACTTATTTAAGTTCCTTCGGAACAACTGGTTTATATAGGTACAACTGAATTGAGTTTTTTGGAACAACTGGTTTATATAGGTTCAACTTATTTAAGTTCCTTCGGAACAACTGGTTTATATAGGTTCAACTTAAACATAAACATAAACATAAGGCCACAGAAACATTAACATAAACATAAACATAAACATAAGATTCGTAATACAAAAGGACATTCAGCCGCATAAACTAAAGTCACTTCCTTCTCCCCGAAAGTTTCTCCCTCAGCATATGGATCTCGTGGTCCTTCTTGGCTAAGCTTTCCTTGATCTCATCAATTTCTTGACGCATTTGGGCAACGACCATACGCATCTCACAATGGAGTTTGAAAGCACTGTGAGATGAAGCTCTCTGCTCATCTAGTCGGAGCTCTACTCTTGTAAACTGCTCTTGGATTGCATGATCCCACCACTGAAAAGGTGGTCTCCACCATAACAAAGGCCTCCACCACCACTCGTTGTTCAATGGTAGTATCTTCTTCCTTCATCCCCCGGAGTTTTTGCCACGTCGACTCTCACTTGTTTACCGCACCAACACTTTGAAGGAATACCGAAATTAGCGTCTTCTCTTGCGTAGAGATCCTCATAACTTTCTTCTGAGGAATCAGTCTCTCTTGCACTTATTGGCATTGTCACTGTAATGGGAAAAACAACAATCATATATCCAAAAACAATAATGTGTCACTGTAAATAGTTATACAGAAATCGAAACCAATAAACATGTACCCAGAAATCCCATACACCCAGAAATCGAAACCAGCACCCAGAAATCCCATATTATTTAACGAATCAGTCAAGCATATAACGAAATCCCATATACCCATATACCCAGAAATCGAAACCAGTAAACATATACCCAAAAATCTCATATACCCAGAAATCGCGAATTTAAGAATCGAAAATCACGAAAACGAACTCACAAAATCGAGAAATCGAACTCGAACTAGCAAAATTGAAATACCATAAACTTACCTTTGTCGATTGTTGAACTCCACCTTCCAAATCAAGAAATTTCAGAACTTTTCCCCTTTTCTCAAACCCTAGAAATCGCTCGCCCTCCTCTCTCCTCTCTCACTCTCTCTCACTTTAAAAGGAAGAATATCGGCCTATCGGAAAATGAGAGTGAGCGTATGTCGACAAAAAGAAAAAGGACAAAAAGGCGGTATATTGATTAAAAAAAAATAAAAAATTGAACCAATTTGGGAAAAGAAGGGAGGAGGGAAGTTCCGAAAAAAATGTACATAGTTTTCCCCTAGATATACAGTTGTTCACCAAACATCATAGTTGTGCTTTTGGCGATATTTGCGTATTTTAAGTTGGACCTTAATATAAATGATTATGTTGTAGTTGTCCACGTGACTTCCCACATTTATGTACCATTTATGAGGTTTTCATAAGACAATTTGCACGAAATCGAATTTTTCAACTCTTTTCCATCGTAAGAGGAGAGTATTAACAAAGTATTCCTTATACTATAAGGAGTATTTGATGTGAGAACAAGCATATGTATTAGGAAAATGTTTAATTCGTTTTTATTGATTATAAATCGTTTCTTAAGGTATTACGAATCCTTTTAAAACTTAATTTACCATTTTTATTATTAGTTGGATATTATATTAATAATTATGATTGTATAATTATTTTGTTCGTAGTTGTACTAGTTGAACCCGGTTGTACAAATCCGAGTACAGACATGTTCTTATCTGTACTTAGTTTAACCTAGTTGTACAAATTCGAGAACTGCTGAACAGACATGTTCTTATTTGTACTTAGTTAAACCTGATTGTACAAATCCGATGCCATATAACAATATACATGTTCTTAGTAGTACTTAGTTAAATCTGGTTGTCAAGATCCGAGAAATACAGCAACATACATGTTCTTAGTTGTACTTAGTAACAGACATGTTCTTAGTTAAATTCGAGAATTACAAAGAAGAAAATATGTTTACTCATCAGGACTTTCGAGCTGCAACCACCTCTCCAAGTTAATGCCAGGGACAGACTTGTTTCTCCTCTTCCGGCTACCTTCTCCGGTAGATGGAAACCGCGTTTCCTGATTTCTTCCAGATCGTTTGGTGTATTGCGGCGGTAATGCGAACAATTCTTCTATTTCAGCAGGAACCATCCAGTTAGAGTCATGCGGGACGACATAAATCGTTCTGTAATATGCCAACGCCCATGTATCAATCAAGTAATATTGAGAACAGAGATCATAGATTTGGATATTCACGGTTCTCCCATCCTTCCTCATTAGGTTTCTCGTTGCGGCTATTGCGTGGACACACGGATACTTGTCTATATCAAAACATCTGCAAGAACAACTTTTCATTTTCAGGTCCACCAAATAACTCTTCCCATCGCGTCCAATAACGTTGTATTCAAGCTGGAAGCCGTTTAGCTCAGTCACCACTAATTTCGATGCAATTGCACATCGTGTGTGCAGCTCGTTCTCCACAAAAGGCACCACTATCTTGTGGTCCGATGCAGCACCAGCTTCTTTCCTATGTTTGTTAAACCATTCAGAAATTTTTTCAAGAATCGCATCAATCATAGGTAATAGAGAGTACTTCCTTGCTTCCCTAAACACACTGTTCATTGACTCTGCGGAATTGCTGGTGTCTATGTTGTACTTGTCTCCTGGGAATTTGCACCTTGCCCATTTATCCGGCTCTATGCTCTTATCGAGATATTCGGCGACTTTAGGATACCTACTCCTAAAATCAGCATACTCTCGGTTGAAATCACTCTCCGTATAAATATGAGCACAATCCCTGAATTTCATCGCGACATGATCCTTGTGTTGTTTCTTCACCTTTCCTCTCACGTTTTGAGACAAATGCCAGATACAATGTCCATGATGTGCGCTCGGGTACACTTCAAAGACTGCCTTGATGATTCTTGCATGTCTGTCGCTTATAAAAACCATTCCAGGAACATCTGGTATAACTGTTTTCAGCATTTTGAAAAACCAGGTCCAGCTACCATCTTTCTCACTATCAATTACACCAAACTCAATGGGGTAATGGTGATGATTGGGATCCTGAGCTGTTGCGAAAACCAACATACCACCATATACAGACTTAAGAAAAGTTGCATCTACAACTATCACTTTCCTCATAGCCCTAAACCCTTCAATGCTAGCTCCTAAAGCAATGAATAGGTACTTGAACCTTTTCTCTGCATCCAATTCCACAGCTGTTACTGATCCAGGATTCACCTTCTCTAACATGTACAGATAGGAATACAACATCTTATAGCTTTTTTCAGGACTCCCTCGCACATCACTTACATGTTGTTTTTTTCCTCTCCAGGCCGTAGCGTAAGACAAATGCAAACTGAGTCTTCCTTGAACAATACTCATGAGATTTTTAGGACTCGGGGTGTCTAATAGACCTGGATAGTCTTCATGCAAAAGAGCTGCTACCATTCCTGGTGTGCCTTTCTGTTTACAACTGCTTGTGCTCGCAACAGCCCGAGAGCAACTATGCATCTTTCTATGTACTCTGACACTAAACGATATAGCGTATACGGAATTTATTGAAACCCATTCATGCTCTTCTGTATAGTACCCTCCATAGTCAAAATGAACGTTTGTGTGCCTCTTCCTCATCGCCTCTTGGAAACAAGATAAAAAAACACAAATTACGAATTACACAATTTGTCATAGTTATTCCATTTGTTCCAGTTGTCCTAATATCTCTCAGTTATATACCATTTGAACCAGTTGTCCTACTATCTCTCAGTTATACCATATGTTCCAGTTGTCATAAGTCTGCAGATTTCCAGATTTGGGATCTATTCTAAATCGGGGTTTCCTCTAGATTTACCACCATTCAACAGCTAAATTCGATAAATAACCTATGGAAATAGCTATTCTTACCATTAAACATGATTACAAACCAAATTGAACCAAATGTGCTACCAAAACAACCAAATTTCTTTTCAAATCCCTAAATCTAAAAAATCTCCAAATCCCCTAACAATGAACTCACCAAATCCGATGGACAAAGTAGAAGAAACCGACGACAACAAGAACGACGAACTCGCCGGAGGGGACGGCGGATGTAATGACCTCGGTTTCAGCAACAATGGCGTCTCGGGGAGGAGGAGGGAAGGTGACGGAAGGTGACGGGAGGGGATGGTGAGTCGCGGGGTCTCGGGCTCTGTTTTTTTTTTCGTTTTTTTTTTTTTTAACAAATATCATTAAGGGTAATTTTGGCATTACACATGCTTGATGGCATGTAGAATGGTACATGACATGGCATAATTTTTTTTAAACAAAAGTGGCATATGAGAATGGCGCTCACGAAAGTGTTTATATCTCTGCCCCTGGAGTTTGAAAATATTTACGAATTAGCCACTCATATCAGATTTGCCTTGGGAAACGTGTGATATTAATTGCAAATAATATTTACTCTTGTGGGCTTTAAACTGCCAGCAATTGTTCATATTAAATTATTGCCTTTTGTTTTTTTTCTGAGTGATTTACGGTATAGATAACTTGTGAATCTCACAATCTTAAGTCACATTGTTGCAACTGTTCATAATTTGGAAAACTGATTTTACCCTTACTAAAATGGTATCGTCGTTTATGATGGAGTGAAACTGCGGTTGTAAAAACAGATGGTCATTACTAGAGACTGTAAAAACCATAACTGCCGGATTTGTCGATCGGAGATTTGGGTGTTTGTCAAAATGTGATTTACACTTTGTTTTTACAAAAATGATATATCGTGTAATTGGTAAGTCAAAATGTGATTTACACTGTAATTTTTTCTTTTTTTTAGTAAATTTCTTATTTTCTATGTTTTTACATACTATTAAAGTGTTTATATATTAAAAAAATTAGTAGATTACTATATCTTTCATACATATAATTAAATATTGTAGGAACAATTGATATAGTAATCTATGTAATAGTCCAACAGGCCCCTGTTCAAAGTTTTCTGAATCATTAATTTGAAGGTCAACGAATGTGTCGATATATTTAATTTCCTTTTATGTCAGCATCGTGACAACATCAAAACTGTCTTCAAATTTGACTCATATATTTGTAAATAAGAAATAACGGAATAGTTGAATCAAAAAATAATTAAATCAAGAAAACTTGTTAACGATTAAATAAAAAATCGAGTGGTCAAACTTTTGAATAACAAAAGGCCACTATTTAGTAGATAAATAAAAATCGAATGGGGTAAATAATTTTTTATTTTTTTTGTATAACAGTTAGCGTGTGAATTGCTATGAAAAACATATGAGATGGAGTATGGAGACGTAATCAATGAATTAATTTTTGTCACGTTGATGGATTTGGTCATACATACCGTTTCGATTCGATGTATGTATTTTTGAAAATACTAACATATATCGAGAACATTGCAGTTATTAAGAAAATTATTAAAAAAAATTGTAAGTAAACAATTAGCATCATCAGTCACGTCATCGGATTTATTTTTAATTATTCCACGAAATCTTCACCTTTTGTAATTAAATTTATTCAAAGAAAGAACACTTTGAGTCTTTGACAAGTTGATATAAAACTAAAATTATATTTATAAAAAAAAGAATAGTAAACCAAACCCGCGCTAGTCGTTGGTCTATTACTAAAACGGAAATTCCAACTATATCATATATTATATTCTTTAATTTTGTTTTTGTCGGACCATGCTTTACTTATTGTCCAAGTAATTGGTAGAGTTTTTGAAAAGCGAGTATAGTAACAACTATATAAATTAATAAAATATTATAATTATGATATTATTAATTTAAAGAAAATTTGTTTTAAATCTATAATTATCTAAAATATTTGTTTTTAGAGTAAGAAAAATATTTTCTTTAATATAACTCTATATTTTTTTTATTAAATTAAACGGATTTGGCTTTGGTATATTTTTCTATGTTTATTAAAACATTGAGTTTTTGGTTATAAGTTTTTCAACAAGATAACACCAACAAATTTTGAAACAATAAAAAATTTAAAAATGAACTTCATTTTGAAAAAGAAAAAAAACAAGCAACACTATAATCATGCTTTAGTAAATTGTTTTAGTTATGTACTTATGTTTATACAATTACAAAGAAGTTATTAAATTCACATCCCACAGGTTGACTAATCGACAGAGTCGTGGATCACTCGTTCTCCGTATTTATATTGAAGTTCCCATGTTGTTTTCTTTCTTTTTTTTTTTTTTTAAAGGGTTTCATTAATTTAAAAGATGAACAGTACAACATAGCAAAAGAAAAGAAAAAAATATTAGAGAAAAAGGGATTAAGGATTAACTTAATATACGGATAGTTTTTAAAACTAAAAACAGAAAGATGGGAAGGATTGACGACCACGGCCTCGACGACCACGGCCACGACCACAACCAATCCTGATCAAAGGTTAGATTTGATATCCACGACCACCACGGCCTCGAATTTTACGGCCTTGAGACCATTGCAATTCTTTCAACTTTTGAGAAGGTTTTAAGTGCCTACCTCCTCGGGATTTTTGATGATTTGCAGAACCATCAAACATAAAAACCCCATTTTTATCGAAAAGATCCCCGCTCATAACCGGGAGGAGAGGAGTAGACTTACCATCACGAGGAAGAGAGACATTGGACGGAGTTTTCTCCCTTATGATGGGAGAGAAAGAAGTTGTCTCATATGCTTTAGAAGCAATGGCTATAACGTCATCATCAATTTGAGCGGAACATGGGGAAGAGACCCGATCAGGGGTACCTGCATCCTTTAAATTTTGAACATTTGTAGTATCAGCTATAGGTAAACCTCCGATACGATGGTTGCAGTAGTGGTATTGGTGTCGCTATTGACTTGAAGAGTGAGATTGACCTCTTGAGGTATCGATGTCATCGGAACAACAACATTAATAGAGGATTGCGTTTCTGGGAGAACCTTTGAAACGAAGGTAGCAATAGGGGTAGTGTCCCTAATGAGTTGAAGAGTGAGGCTGTCCTCTTGAGGATCAAATGTCAACGGAACATTACCACTATTTGTCTCATGTACTTCCGAAGAGGGCGCACAATTGAGCATCATACAATTAGAGTCACGATGACCAATAATACGACAAAGAGGACAGATCGGAGGAAGATGGAGATAAGTCGCCTCTAGCGTGATAATATCACCTTCATCTGTCTCCACTTCAATAAGTTTGGACAAAGGCTTGGAGAGGTCAACTCTGACTTGAACTTCTCCTGAAAAGAAACCATTTAGATTTCTTACGGCAACTGGATGACCTAGAGCACCACCAATATGAAATAAACCAGGCTCTGTAATCAAATCGCATGGAACATTGTTGAATCTAACCCAAATTGGAATAGCTTCCAACCTAGGTTTTGAGTAGGAGAATTTGTGCGACCATTTTTGGGCAATGAACGCATCACCCCCAATATGCCATAGCTGAACTTCAAGTATCTTCTGTTTCATGACCTCCGATTGAATTCAAGCGACAATAGTTCCAGAGGAGTTAGATAAAACCTCAATTTTTTTACCTTTTCCCCAATGGTAAGATAAGTAAGCGTGGATTTTTCCCATGGAAGGAGTTTTGTCTAGGAAAGTGAGAGCTACAAACATACGATGACGAGCAGCTCCTTCCTTGAAGATAGCAGTAGGAATATGGACTCTCGGAATGCCGGAGTTAGAGAAACTAGGAAAGGTGACCCGCTGAATAGGCGCCTTTACTTTTGCTGCCCAGGAGGGGGTGGACGGCAGAGAAACCGAAGAGAATTCTCAGAATGAAGTGGCTGTTACCGGAGCTGAATTTGAGTTCACCGGAACAGGATATGAAGGTAGACGAGCAACGGAATGGGAACCTCCGAAAGACCCAGTGGCAACACCGGTAGAGATTGTGTTAGGACTCCTAGACCCTAAAGGCGTCGACTTTCCTTAGGAGAAGACCAAACAAACCGAGATCTGTAGCTGTTTCACGAAGAATACGATGAACAGTAAAAACAGATAGTAAAACAGAGTATGATGCAGAAGATAAAACAGGAGCACACACAGAACTTTAACGAGTTCACGCCCGTTAATGAGGGTCGTTACGTCTCGCCGAGACTCTCCTCGGAATCCACTAGAACCAGTATAGTGATTACAACAAGAAGCTACAAGTGATCCGCCTAATACCCTTCACTAGTACTTAGACTCACTCTGTACCACTTCCTGTGCTAGAGAAAACTCAGAACAAGTTTATACTTACTAATTTTCTCTCCTCTCACTAAAACGTTCTCTGGTTTCTTAGCTCTCTCCCTCTAAACCATAAGCACCTAATTTATAATGTAACAAACTAGGGCTTCATGTGCCAAATCCAATCGCCCAAAAGTGCTTCTTCAAACGCTGAAGGTGCAGTCTTGTAGCAGCAACTGAAACAGCCAAACATGGCTTTCCTTTTTGGGCACAAGCAGACAGAATGTCCTTAAAGCAGAAAAGAAACGTTGGTTTGTTGTTTCTGCAACTTCCAGTTCCCTTTGCAGTGTGGTCTCAACAAGTAACTCAACTATGGTTTAGTCTACACCAGCCATGGTTAGTCTTTAGCAAGTCTTGTAGACTTTCAAATCTGCTTGCTCAGCACGTTATCACTCCACAAATCTTCACATGATAACATGATGATCAAGCAATCAAACCGAACACAAAATAAGAGAGAGAGTACCTGATTCTAGTTTCGGATTCCAGTTTCGGATCCCTGAGTTTATTACTCAGACTTGACCTGTATCAAGTTCAGTGCAGCCTGAAACTTGCTCACAGCCAATACCTTGGTGAAAATATCTGCTGGATTCTTCTCAGTCGATATATTCAACACTTCCACCGTTCCATCCGCAATGATCTCTCGGATGTAATGGCACTTGACATCAATGTGCTTCGTCCTTTCATGATGCACATTGTTCTTTGAGAGTGCGATGGAACTCTGCGAATCACAGAAGATCTCTACAGATTTCTGCTCATAACCAAACTCCTTCAACAGACCCTTCAGCCACACAGCTTCCTTTACAGCCTCTGTCAGAGACATGTATTCAGACTCGGTGGTTGATAAAGCCACAACTCTCTGCAATCCAGACTTCCAGCTTATGGTGTTTCCACCAAGTGTAAACACCAATCCTGTGATTGATCTCCTCTTGCCAGGATCTGCAGCAAAGTCTGCATCACAGTAACCCACAATCTTAAAATCTGAGCTTCTCATGTAACACAGCCTTGTGTTAAGTGTGCCTTTAATGTATCTTAGCACCCATTTAACTCCCAGCCAATGATCCTTGATAGGTTGGCTTATAAATCTGCTAATGATACCAACAGGATAGGCAAAATCAGGATGTGTGCCAATCATAGCATACATGATGCTTCCCACAGCATTTGAGTACGGGATTGACTTCATATACTCTTCATCTCTGACCAGCTTTTCTTCAGTTGCAGCACACATCTTCAAATGAGCTCCCAATGGTGTTACAGCATGCTTCGCTTCTGTCATGTTGTAAGTTTCCAGAATTCTGTTCAAGTACCCTTCCTGAGACAGCCACAAAGCACCAGAAGCTCTGTCTCTTGTGATCTCCATACCAATAATCCTCTTAGCAGCGCCTAGATCCTTAATTTCAAACTTCAAACTGAGCTCTTTCTTCAGCTGAGCTATGGCTTCAATGTTCCTTGCCGCCACCAGCATATCATCCACATAAATAAGGAGATACATCATAGAACCATCAAGCAACACCTTTGTGTATGCACAACTGTCATAATCACTTCTCACGAACCCGATATCAGTCATGTAGTTGTCAAACTTCTAATTCCACTGCCTAGGTGATTGCTTGAGTCCATACAACGACTTGTTTAGAAGACATACCTCATTATCCTTGAACATTGACTCATATCCTTCAGGAGGTGTCATGTAGATCTTCTCTTTCAGTTCTCCATGTAGGAAAGCTGTTTTAACATCCAACTGCTCCAGCTCTAAGTCCTCTTGAGCTACAATCGAAAGCAGAATCCTTATAGAGAAATGCTTTACAACCGGAGCAAAGATCTCATGATAGTCTATGTCTTCCCTTTGAGCATACCCTTTAGCAACAAGCCTTGCTTTGAATCTTGGTTCTTCAATCTCAGGTATCCCAAGCTTATACTTGTAGATCCATCTACATCCAATGATTCTCTGATTCTCTGATTCTCTGGCCTTGTAACAGTAGTCCAGGTGTTGTTCTTCATTTTAGAATCAATCTCTTCATTCATTGCAAGCTTCCACTTATCCCAATTTGTATCTTTTTTGCCTCACTGTAATTTGCAGGTTCTACTGCATCCCCATCTTCTGTAGTATAAAGAGCTTCAGCAAAGTAATCTTCATCATCAAACCTTCTTGGTGCCTTGATTTCTCTTCTGTTTCTGTCTCTCACCAGATGATAGTTCAAAGGAGGGTGACTTACAGCAGCCTCTGCATCATCATCTGTACCATCCCTTGTAGGAGTGACCAGAATGGGACTTCCTGACATTCATGTGTCTTGAGCAGTCTCCCTGTCTTCACCCGAGATGATGTCCCTTTCTGCTTCAAGATCTAAATCTAGATAAGATCCAGATTGATCTTCATCTTCTGTTGAAATGCTTTCATTTCTCTGCATCAGATCTTTATACACTGTATTTTCTTGAAAGATGACATTTCTGCTCACTACACATTTCTTTTCATCAGTCAGCCACACCTTGTATCCCTTCACTCCACTAGGATAACCAATCAAGACCCCTTTCTTTGCTCTTGGATTTAACTTCCCGTCATCTGTGTGAACAAAAGTAACACAGCCAAATCTTCTGAGATAGATGTACAAAGGTGCTTTCCCATACCACTTCTTGTCTGGTATCTCGAAGTTCAGAGCTGATGAGGGCGTCTTATTTATGAGAATTTCTGATGTGTGAGTTGCCTCCGCCCAAAACCTCTTAGGTAGACCAGAATCACTCAGCATACTTCTCACTTTCTCAATGATCGTCCTGTTCATGCGTTCTACAACACCGTTATGCTGAGGCGTGTATGCACATGTTCTATGCCTTTGAATCCCTCTTGATTCACAAAAGCCATCAAACAACCTGTTACAGAACTCTAGACCATTGTATGTTCTGAGAGTCTTTACTTTCTTCTCGCTTTGATTCTCCACCAGACTGATCCATTCAACAAACTTATCAAAAGCTTCATCCTTGGTTTTCAGAAAATAAACCCATACCTTTCTTGTGTGATCATCAATGAAAGATATAAGGTATTGACATTTTCCAAGCGACATTGGAACTGAAGGTGCTCCCCACAAATCAGAATGAACATACTCCAACTTCTCCCTTGTATCATGCTGAGCTAAGTTGAAACCAATCCTTTTAGCTCTGCCATATATGCAGTCTTCACAGGTGTCAAAGACTGAAACTTTCTTCTTGTCGAGAAGACCTTTATTCACCAGCATATTCATGTTTTTCTGACTCATGTGACAGTCTTCTGTGCCACAGAACTGTGTCATCCTGCCGTCTTACAACATCAAGTGACTCATCTCTCACAGGCTTCCAATGAAGTAGATACAATGTGTCATATCTTCTTCCTGTAAGTAGAACCTGATCTCCAGCCTTGATGCTTAGAACTCCATTTTCTGATTCAAACCTGTAACCAGCTTTCTCAAAAATTCCCAAAGATAAGAGGTTTCTCAAAAATTCCCAAAGATAAGAGCAACACACTCAAACCATCTTCATTCTTGATCCTGATAGTTCCCACTCCTTTAACCTTTGACAATGTCTTGTTACCCATTATGACAGAACCCCCTGCATCTTCATCTAGCTCCTCAAACCATTCCCTTTTATAGGTCATGTGATAGCTACATCCTGTGTCCATGATCCATTCATCTTCGAGATGAATATCTGTTGAGGACAGAGCTTCAGATACATACAACCCAGCTGCTTCAGCTAAGTTCCCATTTCCTCCCGAGGACTCTCCTTTACTGCTTCCATAACTTGGCTTGTACTGAGCCTTGTTCTTGTTCGGACATGAAACCTTAAAATGGCCATCTTCACCACAGATCCAACACCCTCATTTACTCTTGGATTTTGATCTCTTGGTCTTGTTTCCTTTGTCCCTTTGTTCGCTGCTTCCTCTGGTCTCATGTTTCTCCTTCACATAAAGACCTTCAGCTTGACCCTTTATACTCTTCCTTGCTGAGCCAAGTTCCAACTCTTTTGAGTAAATGGCTGCTACAACTTCATCAAGAGTTAATATAGCTTTTCCTGAGCTATATCCCAGAGTATCTTTCAACTGATCAAACACCTTAGGAAGCGACATCAGCAGAAGGATTGCTTGATCCTCATCCTCAATAATAATATCCATGTTCTCTAAATCTGCAATAATATGAAGGAACTCATCGATGTTACCTTCAACAGACAGATTCTCAGACATCTTGAAGCTGTAAAACTTCTGCTTCAGATAGATCCGGTTTGGAAGAGCTTTAGACATGTACAGCTTGTCCAAAGCATTCAACATAGAAGCTGCAGTCTTCTCTTTCTTGACCTTCCTCAAACCCTATCTGTGAGACTCAGAACTATTGCACTCCTTGCTTTCTTTTTCTTTTCCTCTAAAGCTTCAAGCTTTTCCATCTTTTCCTTATCTTCTTCACCCGTGCCTTCTCCTTCTTTCTGTTTTGAGGATTCTTCATCACTAACCTTAGTTTCCTTGAGAGCTATACTCAAACCCAGAATATCCAGTTGAGCTTCGAGCTTCTCTCTCCACATAGTGTAATCCCCACGTCCATCAAACTTCTCAACCTCTACTCTCGCCGAATACATGATTCAAAGCTTGAGGTAACTCTACAGAACCACAAACCACGAACCAAAGCTCTGATACCACTCTGTTAGGACTCCTAGACCCTAAAGGCGTCGACTTTCCTTAGGAGAAGACCAAACAAACCGAGATTTGTAGCTGTTTCACGAAGAAGACGATGAACAGTAAAAACAGATAGTAAAACAGAGTATGATGCAGAAGATAAAACAGGAGCACACACAGAACTTTAACGAGTTCACGCCCGTTAATGAGGGTCGCTACGTCTCGCCGAGACTCTCCTCGGAATCCATTAGAACCAGTATAGTGATTACAACAAGAAGCTACAAGTGATCCGCCTAATACCCTTCACTAGTACTTAGACTCACTATGTACCACTTCCTGTGCTAGAGAAAACTCAGAACAAGTTTATACTTACTGATTTTCTCTCCTCTCACTAAAACGTTCTCTGGTTTCTTTGCTCTCTCCCTCTAAACCATAAGCACCTAATTTATAGTGTAACAAACTAGGGCTTCATGTGCCAACTCCAATCGCCCAAAAATGCTTCTTCAAACGCTGAAGGTGCAGTCTTGTAGCAGCAACTGAAACAGCCAAACATGGCTTTCCTTTTTGGGCACAAGCAGACATAATGTCCTTAAAGCAGAAAAGAAACGTTGGTTGGTTGTTTCTGCAACTTCCAGTTCCCTTTGCAGTGTGGTCCCAACAAGTAACTCAACTATGGTTTAGTCTACACAAACCATGGTTAGTCTTTAGCAAGTCTTGTAGACTTTCAAATCTGCTTGCTCAGCACGTTATCACTCCACAGATTGCATCCTTTCCATTGCCAACAATGGGCAAGGAAGGTAAAGAGGCCGTAATTGGATGAGATACGGGAGTAGCCGGAGTCGGAGCGTGAACCGGAGCCTCCGACATGGGAGTGTCAGAGAGAGAGGAGGAGGCGGAGGTGGCCACGTCAGAGGCGGAGGGGATGGTTCCCGAGAGAGGAGGAGGAGAGACCACGGCAGCCGGGGCTGGCGGATCTCGGAGACACGGGGTTGAGAGATCTATGGCTGGCAGAGGATGAGCGATGGATCCCGACTGGTGAGGAGGAGAGGAGATGGATGCGGCAGCTAACGGAGCTAGATCTGGCGAAACATGGGATGGCGGATCTGGGGGAATCGGTGGTGGAGAAGGAGGCGACAGCGGAGAGGGACTCACCGAGCTGATCGCTGAGAGTACTCTTGTTTTCTTTTTTTCGCTATAGGAGTAGTACAAATATTTGTTTTGAGAAAAAATATATATAGTACAATTTTATCTTAGTTTGTATATATAATGATTAAATCCATCAAAATTAACATTATATTTGTAGATGAAACTGAAGTGTTACAACTGTTTTTAAAAACTAAAAGTACATTCGGTAAATATACAAATCATGATGGTAAATGAATAATGAATGTGTTAAAATTGATTGAAAAAAAAACTCAAACTACAACCACATCCGATTATAGTAGCAAATGCCGAAAAAGTATATGAAAAAACTTCGGATACAATACAACACATATGATTTTATTGATATTTTGAAAAGAAAATTTTGTTTATCAATAGTTAACAGAACTTTATATTACGAGTCAATTGAATTTTTAAAACGTGTTTCAGCCTATTTTGCTTATTATGACGAAATGCTTCATTGTCATTCTTGATTATCACTACCAATTGCAATCTCTTTAAAAAAATGCATGGAGGCTTAGGAATATAGTAGTTAATTAAGTCCGATTATTAATGACTTGTTCAAAAAAAGTCAATGACCCAAACAATAATTAAACTTGGCGATTAAAGTACTTAGCGATGGTTTAAAACAGAAGAACAAAGAGGAAGGGAAGCTACCAAAGCGTCATCAATGGCGGATTCTGGTCCAGCCAGCTTCTTGACTCGGGCCAATGCCATACTTAGAAAAAACTTAGCCTATCAGGTTCGGCGTTTTCGTTTCTCCTAGTAAAATCCATAATTACATATATGAGTTTTTGTTGCACCATGTGAGCATATTGTGCTTTGCGGTTTTTATGAGAATTTGTAACGTTTTTCGAAATCTCCTGCGTCGTAAACCATTGACTTCCGGAGAATTTCTTTGCAGAAACGGAACATATGGAGCAATGTTCGGCTCATCATGATCCCTTTCTACCTCTGCATAGTTCTCGTGTGTATTCAAGCTCTGTTCGATTCACAGGTCAATCACTCAGTTTATAATCAATGTGGTTGTAAATGCATTGACAAAACCGGTGGCGAAAAATGCGAAATGATCTGCGGTTTAGAGTATTCGACTCGGGATCAAGGAGTGTTTTGTGCCATCCCAAATCCACAACCATGGCCTCCTTTGATGCTAATTCCTCGTCCTCTGTATCGTGCTTTTGACGCTAATTACACTGACGCCTCGTGCAGACGAAGAAACAATTGCCCTGTAACTATACTTCTCACTGGGAATAATCAATCCCTTGGAGCAAGTATGCATCTTCTTCTTCTTCTTCAGGCATATTATTCTACATAAGTTTTCACTGGATCTAATTGTTAATGTTTTCTCCAGCTTTGTCTGGAAATCTTCTGAGGACGTCTTTTACAATGAACTCCTTTGACATCTTGTCTAGTTTAGCGAATAACGTGTTGGTAAGTTCTCTGTTCTGTTTTTGTTTACAATCTCTCTGTTCTGTTTAAGTTTACAATCTCTCTTCTCTGTCTTAGCTTCTTTGTTTTTGTTTAACTTTTGAGCTCATGTTTCAGGCTACAACATATAAAGGAAGTGCCACCAATTACCTTGATGCAGGGATTGTCTCAGATCTTAGCATATACAACATCCAACCTCGGTGCCCTCCAAACTCTAAGTTTCCTTTCTCAGTCGGACAACCACCTCTCAATTTTACGAAAGAGATGAGATGCCTTGAAGGATTGAATCTTTGGAGAAATAACTCCAGAGATGTCAATAATGATATTTTCAAAGGTTATCAGAAAGGAAATTCTGATGGAACGATACGTGAGATCGCTGCAGGTTTGCTTGACTTCTCTGTCATTTTTATCTCTATTGCTTAGTATGCAGTCATGAGATTTCTGAACGTCTCTGTTTTGTTTTGTTTTATACTTTTGGTTTCCTTAAGCATACGATATCTTGGACACAAATAGCACTAACTTCAATGTGAATATCTGGTATAACGCAACGTACAAAGATGACTCAGGAAATAGGCCTATAAAGTTGGTCCGAGTTCCCCGCTTAGTCAGTATGGTAAGAAACGTACTAAGTGATGCACTCAAGAACATATCCTTGCAGTTTCTTGATTGAACAGATTCTCAGTCTCTGTAACAACTGCAGGTGTCAAATGCTTATCTTCAGTATTTGCGAGGCCCCGGGACAAGTATATTGTTTGAGTTTGTCAAAGAAATGCCTAAACACGAAACTAAACTTCGTCTAGACGTCGCATCTCTGATTGGTCCAATTTTCTTTACATGGGTTATTCTTCTTTTGCTACCTGTAAGTTGGCTTACAATAGACTGCTTTTAGGCTTTTACAAACACTCATTCCACATCTGTAAATCTTGGAAGCAATTCGCCTAAGAGATGGGGAATTTGTATGCAGGTGATCTTGAACTCATTGGTGTATGAGAAGCAGCAGCGTCTACGAATTATAATGAAAATGCACGGCCTAGGAGATGGTCCGTATTGGATGATTTCCTACGCCTATTTTCTCGCCATATCAACATTATACGTTATATGCTTGATGATATTTGGGTCAGCAATAGGTATTTGTATCTTTTGCCATATCTTATGTTAAGTTTATTTTGTCTCTCTGGTGGGTTATTATAGCAGTTAGTTCCTTGCAGGACTCAAGTTCTTTCGGCTCAATGACTACAGCCTCCAGTTCATTTTTTATTTTCTCTACATAAATCTGCAAATCTCCATTGCCTTTTTAATTTCTTCAGCATTTTCAAAAGTTGAGACAGCATCAGGTACTACTAAAGTCACACTTTTCTTTCCAAATTTGCTCAGGAGCATGTTGGTGCTAAAAAGGAACACTTTCTGTTTTTATGGCCAAATTTTAGTTGCTGCTTACATATACGTATTTGGATCTGGGCTATTGGGCTTGTTTCTCTTTCAGTTCTTGATCGAAGAATTATCCTTTCCCAGTAAGTTATCAAGATCAACTTGAAGAACAAACATCCAATTCTCACAATGGTAATATATTCTTTACTTCTTTTCTTTTCCAGGAAGCTGGATTTTTGTCTTGGAGCTGTATCCAGGCTTCTCTTTATTCCGCGGGTTGTATGAGTTATCGCAGTATGCTTTTCATGGGAACTTGAGTGGGAAGGATGGGATGAAGTGGAAAGATTTCAGAGATAGTGGAATGGATGAAGTTTTCTACATCATAATCGTTGAGTGGTTTATCTCACTGATTGTAGCATACTATATTGATAAGATATCTTCATCCGGAAAAGACCCTTTGTTTTTCTTGAAATACGCTTTCAATAAATCTCCTTCTCCACAAAGGCCTAGCTTACAAAAACAGGTCTCTGCATTTTCCGTAGAAATGGAGAAACTAGATGTCATTCAAGAGGTATTGCAAAAAGCATTTTTACAACACATTTCAAGTTCTGTGGACCTCTAGCTGTTCTGATTAGAACTTTGGTCCAACCAGAGTGAAAAAGTTGAGAAGTGGATTCGTGAGCAGAACTCAAGCCATGCGATTGTGTGTGACAAACTGAAGAAGGTGTATCCAGGAAGAGATGGAAACCCGCCAAAAATGGCAGTTCGAGGGTTATCTCTCGCTGTGCCTTCAGGAGAATGCTTCGGCATGTTAGGTCCCAATGGTGCCGGAAAGACATCATTCATCAACATGGTCAGTACTCGACATTGTGATTTCAACTAAGCTTAGCTTCTCATTGAAAAA
The DNA here is from genome assembly GCA_030161315.1 of Eutrema japonicum. Taxonomy (NCBI): domain Eukaryota; kingdom Viridiplantae; phylum Streptophyta; class Magnoliopsida; order Brassicales; family Brassicaceae; genus Eutrema; species Eutrema japonicum. The sequence continues at coordinate 42,861,819 of BSQW01000006.1, forward strand.
AAAAACTCTGTCTAGCATACACGTGAATAATAAAGGTTAGAATTTGTATCTTTCTGGCCAGATGACTGGTCTTGTGAAACCAACATCAGGGTCAGCGTTTGTTCACGGTTTGAACATATGCACGGATATGGACAGAGTATACACAAGCATGGGTGTATGCCCACAACACGAGTAATTAATTACATTCTTGAAAACATTTGATTGTATTCAACTACACAGAAGATCATTCTCGTATTGACAATTGTTTATATCATTCTCTTATTCTCTGTTGTGTACCAGCTTGCTCTGGGAAACGCTGACAGGAAGGGAACATCTGCTATTTTATGGGAGACTTAAGAATCTCAAAGGCTCTGATCTCAACCAAGTATGTTACCAATATACTACTTCACTAGCTTTTGTATTACTCCTGAAGTGCCAAAACATCATCAATTCATGCATATTAGGCAGTAGAAGAGTCTCTTAAGAGTGTGAACCTATTTCACGGAGGAGTTGCTGATAAACCTGCTGGAAAATACAGCGGAGGTATGAAAAGACGACTAAGTGTAGCAATTTCACTTATTGGGAGTCCTAAGGTACACGGCATTGTCTCCTCATAAACTTTTTTGCATGTGATTTAGTGAGCTGAAGTTTACAAGGTTTGATAAATCCATTGTTTCATAGAATTAATGTTTATTTTTTAAAAGGTGGTTTATATGGATGAGCCAAGCACAGGACTTGATCCAGCTTCAAGAATGAACCTATGGACGGTCATCAAACGAGCAAAAAGACATACTGCGATAATCCTCACGACTCATTCAATGGAAGAAGCAGAGTTTCTCTGTGACCAATTGGGGATTTTTGTAGATGGAAGGTTACAATGCATAGGGAACCCAAAAGAGCTAAAGGGAAGGTATGGTGGATCTTATGTGTTGACTATGACAACAGCATCAGAACATGAGAAAGACGTGGAGATGTTGGTTCAAAATGTTTCTCCAAACGCCAAGAAGATATATCACATCGCAGGGACACAGAAATTCGAGATCCCAAAAGAGGAAGTTCGGATCTCAGAAGTGTTTCAGGCGGTGGAGAAGGCGAAAAGCAGCTTCAAAGTGTTTGCTTGGGGACTTGCGGACACAACTCTTGAAGATGTCTTCATTAAGGTTGCTAGAACTGCTCAGGCCTTTAATGTCTTCTCTTGAAATCTTCTTAAGATTGGTCATGTAGAGAGGTTTGGAAATACTCATGTATATTATTGGAAATTTGGCTATGCAAGTTTGTGACTTTCTCTAAGGTTTTTGTAACTTGTTCTCTCCCATATATATGACCAAAGAAATTTGACTGTGTGATCTCTCCTAACGTGCCGTGGCTCGTGGCTCGTGGCTCGTGGCTCGTGGCTCGTGGCTCGTGGCTCGTGGCTCGTGGCATCACTCCATATTAAATGGTTTATCGTGATAACATAACACGTTTCCCCATGCATGATCTTATCACATGGAGGTTGAATGCAACTTCTTGCGAATAAATGAAGTTGTTGGTTCGTTGAAATAAATTATAAAGGGACAAAAACCTTAGACCATCTCCAATGGTAAATATGGGTTCTTACCAATATTTTATTTATAAATTTTATTTAAGAATTCCACAACTTCATTAATTTGTTTTTTTTTCTCTAATGGTAGAACCTCTGATGAAGTTCTTAATAAAAAAAAAATTCTGAAAATTATTTTATTTTAAGAAGAGTTTATTTTCTTGCATAAAACATAAAATATATTGCATTGAATGAAATTTGAAACATACATGAAAAATTTGAAACAACTTCTTTAAAGTTAAATTTAAGAAGAAGTTTTTTTAAAAAATGTTAATTTTTTTTTTAAAGTTAAAGTTAAAAAAAAGTAAAACAAAAAAAAAATCCGGCGAACTATATATCGACACGTGACTAAGAACCCCACCTAAGAACCAGCTCTTAAAGTTCTTATTTAAGAACCAATTCTTAATTTTTCTATTTAATTTTAATTTTTTGCATTAAAAACCCCACCTAAGAATCCCTAAGAACCTCTATTGGAGATGCTCTTCCACGACTTAATTCACAATGGAAATTAAAGCGTGCCATATGGATGTAATCATTATAGGTAAACTCACCAAGTTTGGTGAAATCAAGACTCAATGTAAAGCAAAAGAACAAGAAACCGAAGATTACCGTAGCTTTCATCGATGACAGATCTTGTTCGGGTATTACGCGATACTTATGGGTATCAATGAATAGTATCCAATGAGTATTTTGGTAATTTCGGTTCGATTCCAGTTCGAATATTTCAGTTCGATTCCGGTTCGGTTATTTCGGTTCTGGTTATTTTGCCCAACCTTAACAAAAACCTTACACGACTTAATTCACAATGGAAATTAAAGCGTGCCATATATATGGATGCAATCATTATAGGTAAACTCACCAAACTAAGTAGTCCCCTCCTAGTAGTTCTCCAGCGTTCAAATTTGGTGAAATCAAGACTCAATGTAAAGCAAAAGAACAAGAAACCGAAGATTACCGTAGCTTTTATCGATGGCGGATCTTGTTCCCGCCAGTTTCTTGACGCATGCTAACTGTAACACCCGCGTTCCGCAAATCTGCCAAACGAGAGAAATGGGTTAAGGCAGGAAGGACCTTTGGTTGAGAAAAAGTAAGAAGGAACGAAGTTTAGATGGAAATTCAGTCAGTTTGGGTGATTTCCGAGCTGAGAGAGTTTTTACCAAGCTGGGGAAGTTTTTATCGAGCTAAAATCAGCTGGGCGGATTTTTCGGAAAACTAGCCAGCTAAAATCAGCTGTCTGAGTTCCCCGGGGAGTTTTAGCCAGCTAAAATAGACTGGCCGAGTCTTTCGGACTGAACTAGTCAGCTCGATGAAGTTCATGTCGGGATCAGTCCAGATCGATGATAAGTTAGCTGAGGGAAACAGTTATCGGACAGAAAGCACGCGGGACAGTTGTTAGCCGATTAAATAGAAATCCTGGGGAGTTGCAGACGGTTTTAGCCGACCAAAATAACCGTGTGGGCAGTTTTTAGCTGAAAGGGTGCAAATGTGTTAAAGGGACGGTTTGAAACGCTTTCTCTTCGATGGAACCGATTGGCTGTCCATTAAAGGGGTTTTTCGCCTCATTTTTGCGCAAGGAAGAACTGGGAAAGATCGAGAGAAATTCTGGGAAAATTCTGAGGGAAACTATTGAGGAAAATTCTGAGGGAAACAATTGCCGGGGAAAAATTCGATTCATCCGAGGGGGAAATCCAATATTTCCGAGGAGAAGATTTTCCCAGGGGAATCCGATACATACTGAGGGAAATTTTCATCGAGGGAAATCCGATACTGCCGAGGGACGATTCATCCGAGGGGGAAGATACGATATTGCCGAGAGAAGGATTTTCCCGGGGGGAAAATCCGATACGATCTAAAGGAAGATTTCCCGGGGGGAAATTCGAAACATTCCGAGGGAAAAATCAAAGGTGAGTGCGTGACCGTGGCTTTTAGTCTGAGTCGTTTCATGCTTAGATTATATTCTGTTTACTTGATGAATACGATTGCTTATCATATTCATGTTCTGTTGGCTAACCGTGGGATTGATTTATCTTGTCGGCAATCTAGACTGAGATTAACCGAAAGCATAGATAATCACTCGGCTAGATTCTGTTCTGATAAGCATATCTGTCTGTTTAATTTATGCTTGTTGCGATTGCTTGACTTGGCTCGGTGAGACGGGATGACCGCTCTCACTAGGAAATTCTGTTGCTTATGCCTCCTTTTTGGATGCAGATTCTGAGTGTACCCGTGATGGTACATATGATGCTTGATCGTTCGCGAGACAACAGGCTGGAAGGGGAAGGATGGTTTATCGTTTGGGTAAAAATGACTAGTAAAAATGTAATAACTTATTAGCGAACTTTCATTTTGTACTAGAACCTCGATTATTAATTCAATAATTCTGTTTAACTTCATTTATGTTCGATAAAAAGGCTTGTCAACTGAACCAAACGCGAATAAGTTAAGCAAAATGTTAAAAACTAACAGGCCGGAATTTGACTAAGTGCTGGCTAAAAATATGAATCCGGGTTAGGGTTTTACAAGTTGGTATCAGAGCGCGGTCGGTTCTAGGACAGAGTCTAGCATAAGTGGGTTAGTGGGTACATCCATCCTTCCAACGCCTTGTCTCGCGGTAAGTCTGTTTTCTGTTGTGAGAATCTAAGTTAGTTTGCCGACTAATTTAGTAAGATCTGTCATTATCATTGCAGATGGCAAGAGGTAACCGCAAAAGGCGAGTTGAGGATGAGAACACCGGGGAGAATTCTGGAATCAATGCGGCAAGGAATGTCGCGGAGGGAATTGGGGAGAATCCCGTTGGTGGGAATCTGAACGATGCGGAAAATGCTGGGAATGCCGAGCATCGTAACGCTGCTCCCGTGGGCCTGGAAGCGGTGTTGGGTTTGCTGACCCAAGTGCTGGCGAGATTGCCGGTTGTTGCGGCTATTCCTGTGGCACCACCGCCAGCCGTGCAGCCTGTGATTCCACCAGTTGTGGAAGTTGAGGACGGGAACTTAGTTCTGAGGGTTCCATCTTACCTGAAGATGATGGAACACATGCAGAAGCTGGGGACAAAATTTTTCTCCGGCGGAACCAAGCCCATTGAGCCGGATGGCTGGTTAGATCGCTTGGAGAGAAACTTTGCGTCAATTCGTTGCCCATAACAATACAAGAGGGACCTTGCCGTTCACTACCTGGAAGGTAACACGCACACTTGGTGGCGAGGTGTATCTGAGCAACCAGCGAACAGATTGGGTTCGTGGTACGGTTTTTGTGATCTGTTCCGGGCTAAGTACTTTCCACCGGAAGCTCATGATCGCTTAGAGGGAGCTTTTATTGATCTGCGTCAAGTGACAAAGACGGTGAGGGAGTACGAAGCTTAATTTAACAGTCTCAAGAAGTATGCTGGCCGTGATATGATGAGCGAGAGGAGGCAAGTCCAAAGGTTCATGCGTGGCCTAAGGATTGATCTCCGTAAGACCTGTCAGATTCGAGACTATGAGACCTTTGCGGAGTTGGTGGAAAAAGCAGCCCAGTTGGAGTCTACTTCAGCTGAGGAAGCTAGGCTAGCTAGTAATACTGCTGGGCATAAGAGGAATGTCCCTTCGGGAAAGCCACCTGCGAGTCGCGACGTAGGGACAATCAATGCGAAAGGTGGTTCTAACTCTAGCTGGCCTGCGTCTGGCGCATGTCTCCGTTGTGGGAGTATGGACCACAAGGTCCGTGACTGTCCGGAGGAAGATCGTAGAGGGAAAACTCAAGGGAACAATTCTGGACGAGGAGTTTGTTATCAGTGTGGTGAGGCCGGGCACATCAGGCCAAATTGTCCACAGCAGACGCAGTTGGTGCAGCAATCTGGGAAGCGGCCAAGTGAGGGGCTGCCATTGCCACCGCCACCTAAGAGGCAGGCTGTGATGCCGCGACTCTATGCGATGGCTGAGGATAGTGGGGACGACCCAAGCTGCTATGGCCCAATCACCGGTAAGACCTATCACTTGCCTTAATAAATTTTCTGTGTGAAATTTTGTTGTGTGTTGCGTTAGTCTTACCATTCTAGATGAATGTGTAGGAACCCTTGCCTTGGGAGGTGTGACAACCCATGTTCTGTTTGATTCCGGAGCAATAAATTACTTCGTGAATCCGGATATTATTGGGAAGGGTGATTTTCTCAAGGAACCGGGGGAAAACCTTGGCTTGGTCCAGGCAGCTGGCGGACAAGTCATGCGTGCCCTCGGGAAAGTGCGAAATATTTCAGTGATGATCGGTTCGGTGAACTTGCCAGCTGATCTAGTAATCTGCGAGGTGAAGTCTTATGATGTGATCCTTGGGATGGATTGGCTCGGGAGATACAATGCACACTTAGACTGTCATCGTGGGAGAGTTCGGTTTGAGACTGAGAAGAGAATTTTGGAGTATCAAGGAATAAGACCGACTTCAGGCTGATCAGATGATTGAGAAGGGGTGTGAGGCATATCTGGCCACAATCACCACCGCCGAAGTTGGGCCGGATGCGGAGTTGAGCAACATTCCGGTAGTAAAAGAGTTTGAGGATGTATTTGAGGCGTTGCTTGGTTTACCACCATCACGTTCTGATCCGTTCACTATTGAGCTCGAGCCTGGAGCAACTCCAATTTTTAAGGCTCCTTATCGGATGGCACTGGCTGAGATGGCGGAGCTAAAAAAACAGTTGGATGAGCTGATGGATAAAGGGTTTGTGAGACCAAGCAGTTCACCGTGGGGCGCACCGGTGTTGTTTGTTAAGAAGAAGGATGGGAGTTTCCGGCTTTGTATCGACTACCGCGGATTGAACAGAGTTACGGTGAAGAACAAGTACCCTCTTCCGAGGATAGATGAGTTGCTGGACCAGCTCCGAGGTGCTACTTGTTTCTCTAAGATCGATTTGGCTTCAGGTTACCATCAGATTCCGATAGACGAATCGGATGTAAGAAAGACTGCCTTTAGGACAATGTATAGTCACTTTGAGTTCGTAGTCATGCCTTTTGGACTGACGAACGCACCTGCGGCTTTCATGAAGCTCATGAACAACGTCTTCAGAGACTGTCTGGACGAGTTCGTAATCATCTTCATAGATGACATTCTGGTCTACTCAAAGAACCGAGAGGATCATGTGGAACACCTCAGGACGGTGATGAATAGACTGAGGGAGCATAAGTTGTATGCTAAACTTAGCAAATGCAGCTTATGGCAAAAGGAGATCAGATTTTTGGGGCATGTGGTCTCGGATAAGGGAGTATATGTAGATCCAGAAAAGATCAAGGTAATCGCGGAGTCGCCTAGACCTAATAATGCCTCGGAGATAAGGAACTTCCTTGGTTTAGCCGGGTATTACCGACGTTTTGTTAAAGGCTTTGCGAGCATGGCTCAGCCAATGACTAGGCTAACTGGGAAGGACGTGAAGTATGTGTGGTCGGCGGACTGCGAGAAGAGTTTCTCTAAGCTAAAGAAAATGCTTACGAGTACACCCGTGTTGGCTTTACCTGAGCCTGATCAGCCGTATGTGGTGTACACAGATGCATCACGGATGGGTTTGGGATGCGTCCTGATGCAACAAGGGAAGGTAATAGCTTACGCTTCAAGGCAGTTGAGGAAGCATGAGTTGAATTATCCTACCCACAATTTGGAGATGGCTGCGGTTGTGTTCGCGTTAAAGATTTGGCGATCGTACCTATACGGTGGGAAAGTGCAAATTTTTACGGATCACAAGAGTTTGAAGTACATATTCACCCAGTCTGAGCTGAATATGAGGCAGCGTAGATGGATGGAGCTAGTGGCCGATTATGACCTGGATATCGCCTACCATCCGGGGAAGGCCAATCTAGTGGCGGATGCTCTAAGTCGGAAAAGAGTCGCTGCGTCCGCTGAGAAAGATATTACGGGATTATTTGGCATGGTTGGGACCTTGCGTCTTGCAGCCTTGACTGATGAGGTAGAACCGTTGGGCTTAGGTACAGCAGATCAAGCGGATTTGTTAAGTCGAGTACGGTTGGCTCAAGAGAAAGATGAGAGTCTCATGAAGTTGGCGAAGAATGATAATACGGGATATCAGACTTCAAACAATGGGATGATTCTGGTTAGTGGTAGAGTGTGTGTTCCGAATGACAAGGCACTAAGGGAAGAAATTCTTAAGGAAGTTCACCATTCTAAGTTTGCGATTCACCCAGGATCGACTAAGATGTATCGGGACTTGAAGCGATACTATCATTGGGTGGGAATGAAGCGAAATGTGGCTAGATGGGTCGCCTGATGTCAGACTTGTCAGATGGTGAAGATTGAGCATCAGGTTCCGAGTGGGCTGTTGCAAAGCCTACATATTCCCGAATGGAAATGGGACATGATCATAATGGATTTTGTGACCGGTTTGCCAAAGTGTGGCAACATGGACTCGATTTGGGTCATAGTCGATAGACTAACGAAGTTTGCTCATTTCCTTGCAATTAACAAACAGGACAAGGCTGAGGGGTTTGCAAAGTTTTATGTGGAGCAGATCGTTAAGTTGCATGGAGTGCCGGCGAGTATAGTTTCTGATCGAGACTCGCGGTTTGCATCAGTTTTCTGGAAAGCACTTCAGAAGCGTTTTGGGACGAGGGTTCATATGAGTACATCGTATCACCTGCAAACAGATGGACAGTCCGAGAGAACAATCAGAACACTCGAAGATTTGCTACGGGCTTGTGTTATGGATTGGGGCGGGAGATGGAAGGATTACTTGCCCTTGGCTGAGTTTTCCTACAATAATAGCTACCACGCTAGTATTGGGATGTCTCCTTATGAAGCGTTGTATGGACGGCCTTGTCGTACACCGCTATGTTGGACCCAAGTGGGGGAGCGGAGTATCTATGGCCGAAATTTCGTGGAGGAAACAACTGAAAGAATCCGAGTGTTGAAGCTTAGGATGAAAGAAGCTCAAAACCGGCAAAAGAGTTATGCTGATAAACGCCGGAAGGAATTAGAATTCCAAGTGGGGGATCTAGTTTACGTCAAGATGGTTATCAACAAGGGTAAAGATCGAGCTGCGTTATCCGGGAAGTTGAAACCAAGGTACATGGGTCCTTATAAGATTCTGGAAAGGATTGGTGCAGTGGCTTATAAGTTGGAGTTGCCACCAATATTGGAAGCATTCCATAACGTCTTCCACGTATCCTTGCTAAGGAAATGCGTAACTCATGGGGAAAGAATTACCGCAGATCCACCACCGGACTTGCAAGAAAACTGGACTCTTGAGGGAAGACCGGTTTGGATCGTGGGAAAAAGAATGAAACAAGCGGGCCGAAAGAAAATCAAAATGATCCAAGTTGTATGGGATTGTGAAGGAGAAGAAGACACAACCTGGGAACCAGAAGAACAGATGAAAGGAAAATTTCCTAAGTGGTTTGAGAAGCAACCAAAGTTAACAGAAAAGCCAAAGAAGAAGAAGAAAGATTCGAGGACGAATCTAGTCATAAGTGGGGGAGAGTTGTAACACCCGCGTTCCGCAAATCTGCCAAACGAGAGAAATGGGTTAAGGCAGGAAGGACCTTTAGTTGAGAAAAAGTAAGAAGGATCGAAGTTTAGCTAGAAATTCAGTCAGTTTGGGTGATTTCCGAGCTGAGGGAGTTTTTACCAAGCTGGGGAAGTTTTTATCGAGCTAAAATCAGCTGGGCGGATTTTTCGGAAAACTAGCCAGCTGAAATCAGCTGTCTAAGTTCCCCGGGGAGTTTTAGCCAGCTAAAATAGACTGGCCGAGTCTTTCGGACTGAACTGGTCAGCTCGATGAAGTTCATGTCGGGATCAGTCCAGATCGATGATCAGTTAGCTGAGGGAAACAGTTATCGGACAGAAAGCACGCGGGACAGTTGTTAGCCGATTAAATAGAAACCGTGGGGAGTTGCAGACGGTTTTAGCCTACCAAAATAACCGTGTGGGCAGTTTTTTAGCCGAAAGGGTGCAAATGTGTTAAAGGGGCGGTTTGAAACGATTTCTCTTCGATGGAACCGATTGGCTGTCCATTAAAGGGGCTTTTCGCCTCATTTTTGCGCAAGGAAGAACTGGGAAAGATCGAGAGAAATTCTGGGAAAATTCTGAGGGAAACTATTGAGGAAAATTCTGAGGGAAACAATCGCCGGGGAAAAATTCGATTCATCCGAGGGGGAAATCCGATATTTCCGAGGAGAAGATTTTCCCGGGGGAATCCGATACATACTGAGGGAAAGTTTCATCGAGGGAGATCCGATACTGCCGAGGGACGATTCATCCGAGGGGGAAGATCCAATATTGTCGAGAGAAAGATTTTCCCGGGGCAAAAATCCGATACGATCTAAAGGAAGATTTCCCGGGGGGAAATTCGAATCATTCCGAGGGAAAAATCAAAAGTGAGTGCGCGACCGTGGCTTTTAGTCTGGGTCGTTTCATGCTTAGATTATATTCTGTTTACTTGATGAATACGATTGCTTATCATATTCATGTTCTGTTGGCTAACCGTGGGATTGATCTATCTTGTCGGCAATCTAGACTGAGATTAACCGAAAGCATAGATAATCACTCAGCTAGATTCTGTTCTGATAAGCATATCTGTCTGTTTAATTTATGCTTGTTGCGATTGCTTGACTTGGCTCGGTGAGACGGGATGACCGCTCTCACTAGGCAATTCTGTTGCTTATGCCTCCTTTTTGGTTGCAGATTCTGAGTGTACCCGTGATGGTACATATGATGCTTGATCGTTCGCGAGATAACACGCTGGAAGGGGAAGGATGGTTTATCGTTTGGGTAAAAAGGACTAGTAAAAATGTAATAACTTATTAGCGAACTTTCATTTTGTACTAGAACCTCGATTATTAATTCAATAATTCTGTTTAACTTCACTTATGTTCGATAAAAAGGCTTGTCAACTGAACCAAACGCCAATAAATTAAGAAAAATGTTAAAAACTAACCGGCCGGAATTTGACTAAGTGTTGGCTAAAAATATGAATCCGGGTTAGAGTTTTACACTAACGCCCTGTCCAGAAAAAACTTAGCCTATCAGGTATGATTGAAATCGCAGTAGAAAGATTCTAAGTTGATGATACATGTGTCGATGATATACTAAGTTGCAAGTATGTAACTATATATCTTAATCTTGGAACAAACTTTTCTGCTGAATGAGTTGTATATACTACATATGTGCATGTGTGTGGTGTAGAAACGAAACATCTGGAGCAACGTTCGGCTCATCGTGATCCCTTTGTACCTCTGCGTGCTTCTAGTGAGCATTCAAGCTCTGTTCAATACACATGTCAATAACTCTGCTGATAATCGATGTGGTTGTCGATGCATAGACAACAAAAATGGAGATGGTAAATGCGAAAAAAGAGTTGCGGTTTAGAATATTCATCTCAGAAACAAGCATTGTTTTGTCCCTTCCCCAACCCTCCACCACTGCCTCCTTTGTTACATATTCCACGTCCCAAAACTCCTTCTGATTACTCGTGCAGACGACGAACCGGATCTTGTCATGTAACTATACTTGTTACTGGGAATAACCCTTCCCTTGGACCAAGTCAGTAGTATATGCCTCTTAATTTTGTTTTCCACATTGTTTCCTATGGGAACAAACTAATCTTTTTTCTTTCTCCAGCTTTAGCTAGGAATCTGCTTACTACTTCTTTCACCGCGAACTCCTCTGAACTCTGGTTGCGTAATCTAGCCATTAATGTTTTGGTAAGTTCTTCTCTGCATGAATTCTGGTTGTTTCCATTATCATCAAGTCTCATTTCTCTCTGGACTTATCATGAATTCAACAATTATTCAGGGTACAACATCAGAGCCAGACTTCACTAATTATTTTGAACTAGGGATTTACTTACATCTTCCCATCTTCAACATCCAACCTCGGTGCACTCCAAGAACCGAATTTTCATTCTCTTTTGGACAATATCCTCTCAAGTTTCAGAAAGGTATATTAAGATGTCAATGACTATGTTTGAGATGGATATGTATGTTTTAACTTCAATTTTTTTTAATTTATATCCATGTAAGTTTATATGCATTCCATGTTCCAAGTCTGTGTTACTTAACTTATGTCCAAGTAGAGGTGAGATGCGTTCAAGGATTGAGTCTCTGGCGGAATAACTCCATAGACGTCAATCATGAGATCTTAAAAGGATATCAGAAAGGAAATCATGATGAGATTATCAATGAGGTCGCTGCAGGTTATTATTCCATTTCTCTATCAGTCAATTTAGAGAACGTATACACTTGGTTTGTCTCTATGTTTACATATGCAATTTCTCACTCTTTCTCTATAAATTTTATTTGTTTATTTCATTAGCATATGCAATCTTTTGGACACTGATAGGAACAACTTCAATGTGACCATCTTGTATAATTCTACATACAAGACGAAGTTACTAGAAAGGCGTGTAAAGCTTGTCCGAGTTTCTCGCTCAGTCAATATAGTAAGAAACCAAGTGTTTTATGCAAGACATCTTCAAATTTTTTTTTTATACAAGTCCCTTGATCAAACCCATCCTTAGACTCTGCAAAAAAATAAAATTACAGGTTTCAAATGCTTACCTTCAGTATTTGCAAGGGCCAGGGACAAAGATGTTATTCGAGTTTGTCAAAGAAATGCCTAAACTAGAAACTTGGCTTCGTGTGGACATTGCATCTTCCATTGGCCCCATTTTCTTCACATGGGTTATTCTTCTTATGTTCCCTGTAAGTTCATTTTGAGTAGACTACTTCAGGCTCTTACTAACCTATCATGGGATTTCAATATTTACTGGCTTTTTTACATGCAGGTGATCTTGAACTCATAGGTGTATGAGAAGCAGCAGCGTCTACGAATTATAATGAAAATGCACGGCCTAGGAGATGGTCCATATTGGATGATTTCCTACGCCTATTTCCTCGCCATATCCACGTTATACGTTATATGCTTGATGGTATTTGGGTCAGCAATAGGTACTGAATCATTGCCATATCTATTATAGAACAAGTTTTCTCCCATGGAATTATTATAGCAGCTATAGTTACTTGCAGGACTTAATTTCTTCCGGCTTAATGACTACAGCTTCCAGTTCATTTTCTATTTTCTCTACATAAATCTGCAAATCATCATTGCCTTTCTAGTTTCCACAGCATTTTCAAAAGTTAAGACAGCATCAGGTACTAAATTCACACTTTTTAAAAAATTTGCTCATGAACATATGTTTGTGTTAGTTAAAAGAAACATTTTTTTGTTTTATGCACAAAATTTTCGTTGCTGCTTACATATACGTCTTTGGATCTGGGCTCTTGGGGGCGTTTCTCTTCCAGTTTCTGATGGAAGATTCATCGTTTCCCAGTAAGCCATCAAGAACAACTTGAAGAACATATATTCTCAAAACTGACCACAATGATAATATATAGGGTGAATTACTATAGTAACTTTTATTTATAGTATTATTATTAGTTTGACATATATTTATTTTTATTATTAGACTAATCTAATTTTTTTCATATTACCCAGCGTGTTCTTATGGTCTTTGTTGAGAAAATAATAATTATAAAACTGTCATTACTATTCATTTGCCACGTAGGTAGAAGTTGATTGAACAAGTCTACCGTTCTTTGACGGTAGATTTGTTTGATGTTGGTCAACTCAAATTTTGGTCCGTAGATTTATTTGATGGATGATAGATTTGTTTGAAAGTTGGTAGATTTATAAAATTTTGGTAGACTTATTTTGGTAAACTTATTTTTACGACGCGGTATATATATTTATTTTTGGTAGATATATTGTCAATTATGGTAGATTTGTTTATGAGTTGGTAGACTTTACGACCAACCCATTGACTAACGGTAAATGTTCGACTTTTTGGTAGATTTATCGACAATGGTGGTAGATTTATATTACAAAACGGTAGACTTATTTATTGTGGTGGTAGATTTAATCAGAATGAATTGTTTTTTCCTTACGGTAGATTTGTTGCTTTGACGGTAGATTTTTATTGGGTTGGTAAATTTATATATAATAGCGGTAGATTTAAAACTGTGTTAAATCTTGGTTACTTCGTTTTGTAACGGTGGTAGATTTAATATTAGTGACGGTAGATTTAAAAACATTTGGTAGATTTGTTTGTTATGGTGGTAGATATAAAAACGTCTAACATCTCATTAACTATGGTGGTAGATTTAATATTAATGACGGTAGATTTAAAATTATTTGGTAGGTTTATTTGTAATGGCGGTAGATTTAGTAATTGTTTTGGTATTTACTCAGATAACCTTCAGTTTGTAGACTTATTTGTAGTGTTATGGTAGACTTTTTTTTACGGTAGATTTATAGACATTTTTTGGTGGTAGACATTTGACTTTTTTCAAAATGAAAAATGACGTTTTTGCCCTACACTAAATCTCAGATTTACGAAAGAACCAGGCGCCCAAATATGCTAAGTATGAGAAATTTTTAGTGTTTGATGGTAGATTTATTGTAATGATGGTAGATTTATTTTGTTAAATAATTTTTTTTATGGGGTTAACGTTTCATTTCATCTTAAATCACAAGTTTAAAATAGTGTCAATGAATATGTAGTTGTCAATGGATAAACCACAAGATTGTAGACAAAATAATTTGAAATTCTATTTTTATTCATTGGCATATTTATTTCAAATTTTATTAAATCATTGGACTAAGAATACTACTACACAAAGATATAATTAAAGTAAGGGAGTAAAGCCAAATCAGTTTAATATATCACACCTACAAACTTCAACAAAAAATATCTAATATATTAAAACAGAGTTACTTTTTGTGTCCAAACAGATTTTACTCTATTCATATCCTGGATAACTTTTAAACTTTAGATTTTTGTGAATAACTATCCCTGTTTCCAAACAAATTGATTTTATTCAATTAAAAATTTATTTAATTAATCTGATTCAATTAAAAAATAGTTTAATTAATTAATTAATTAGATTATATATATATATATTTATATTAATTATAATTCGTAATTATAAAAATTCAGATTATGCTAGAAATTAAATTAAATATTTAAAATTATAAATAAAATCGATTATTTCAAAAATTATTGTATATTTTATCATAATCAATTTGTCTAAAATTTTAAATATTTGAAATTAGTAAATATTTATATTATACAATAATATAAACGGGCGGGTTAGAATTATGTTTTATAATCACGGTCATTCTCGGATTAATATGAACGGATGGGTTAGAATTATTTTTTTATAATCATGGTCATATTTAAAACTAGAAAAAATATCTACAAAAAAACTATATCTAAACACAAAAATAAATATTTGTCACTTATTAGAAAAATTATATATGTAAAACAAATTATATCAAAATAAAAAAATTATATTACAAAATTTGGTAAACAAAAAAACAAAAATCCGCACGGGGTAGAATCTAGTTGATTATTTTTTTTTATTTTTTTTTTGTTTTTTGTTTTTTGTTTGAATGAATGTTAAATTATTATTCAAAACAAAAAAAGACATTGTTTACAACAAGTGCAGCTTCATTTTACAAGATAAAAGACAATACAACAACATATTTTAGAAATTTGTCTTGCGGTTAGGTTCTACTTGAGAACCAAGCAACCATAGCTTCCTCGTAGCGCAAATCCCTACGTCTTATGGTATTGATCCTGTTTCTCACATTTTTGTCGATGAACAAGATGTGATGTCTTGGAGATTTTGTTGGTTCCCCGTGCGGCCGTTGCGTTCCCTTCATATATTTTGTTACTTCCGATTTCCAGTAGATCAAAGACCAATTTCTCCAGCTCCGGAGACACCGGCATCAACTCTTCATCGACTTCTTGCTGAGGATTTGGTGATTGTGGATCCGCTACTAGACCCTTCGCCGGTTCTATTGAGACTGATGTGGCTGAATTTTGGATGACGGTAACGACTTGAGCTCGTCCAGGCGGATGGACCGCCGGCGATTCCATCAATAAAGATGGAGGTCAGATCGAAAGAAGAAGAAAAACAATCACACTTATTTTCGCTCTCTAGTTGACTATTAAAAGAACTAGAACTATAAGTTTGATCTCAATATATGAAGTGCAGTCTGAATGATTTCGTGTTATTGAACCAAGATGAGTACATTGGCTTTTATAGAATCATTACAACGATTAAAGAGAAACTTCAGGAATGAAAAACGGAAACAAACTTCAACAGAAAATACTTATTCAAGCTCCTAAAAACACGTTTGACTTATTCATCTTCAGACTTAGCAAACATCCAACAACTATACCATCATTCGTCGTCTGTCGCATACTGGAGAAAAAGAAAAAAAATTCCAGATAATAAGTCTACAACGTATCAAACAAGTCTACCACAACGTATTAAACAAGTTTATCATTAATAATTTAAACAAGTCTACCGAAACATATTAAACAAGTCTACCGAAACGTTTTAAAAAAGTATACCACAAACGTATTAAACAAGTCTACCAAATCATTGAAAACGAGTATACCATATCGTGTATCGGGAATCAAACGCGTTTTTGCCGGAAGGAGGCGACAGAGCAGATCGGGTGGATTTACAACTTGACGAATCCCGATCTGTATCTCTGCAACTCAATTCAACGAAGCTACAAACAAGGATACCATCAAGATTTTAAACAAGTATATCATCAAGATTTTAAACAAGTCTACCATCAAGATTTTAAACAAGTTTACCATCAAGATTTTAAACAAGTTTACCATCAAGATTTTAAACAAGTTTACCATCAAGATTTTAAACAAGTCTACCATCAAGATTTTAAACAAGTCTACCACAATGTATTTATTAAACAAATTTACCACAACGTATTAAACAAATTTCCTGCAACGTCTTAAACAAATCTACCGCAACAGATTAAACAAATCTACCGCAATAGATTAAACAAATTTACCGCAAATGAAAATCTACCAATAAGTCTACCATCATTATAGGCATTTTATCGAACAAGTGGTGGGCGTACCTCGCAAATCTGCTCCCTCGCCGGATCTTCTTCTCCCTTGCCGGCGCAGATCTGCTCCTCTGCTTGGCCAAGATCTGCTCAACACCACCGCAGCCCGGCGCCGATCTACTCCTCCTTCGTCGCCGTAACCATCCTTCGTCGGGTCTTCTTCTTCGTGGAACTAAAGAGAAAGGTCAAACGAAGCAAGAAGATGAAGAGACTTACCGGAAACGCTCCATTCCTCGCCAGAATCTGGCCGGAATCGGTCGGAATCACGTGGTCGCTCCAAACGCCGTCGTCGCTCCAAACGTCGTCGTCGCCTTTTGTCGTGAGGTGTTTTTTTTTTTGTAAACATGTTTTTTGTTTTAATTTTTTTTTCATTTCTTTCTTTATTTCATTAATTTATTTTGTTTAAAAAAAATAAATTAATGGAATTTTCGTAATATAATATAACATATGGATAAAATGGACAATGACCAAAAGAGTAAGGTTAGTTGAGTTTGGTAGACTTATTGGAAGTTAGTCTAGTAATAAATGCATATAGTAAGGTTAGGTGGATGAATTAACTCTAATATATATCATCTTTTTTCTTTTTTCCAGGACGCTGGATTTTTTTCATGGAGCTGTATCCGGGCTTCTCTTTATACCGTGGTTTGTATGAGTTCTCCGAGTATGCCCTTAATAGAAGGGATGGGATTAAGTGGAAAGATTTAAGTGATAGTGCAATGGATGAAGTTTTTTACATCATAATCGTTGAGTGGTTCGTCTCACTCATTGCATCATACTATATCGAAAAGATTTCTTCATCCGGAAAAGAGCTTTTGTTCTTCCCTTTCAAGGCTTTGCCTCAAAAACAGGGCTCTGCATTTTTGGTAGAAATGGAGAAACAAGATGTAGCTCAGGAGGTATGACGACATCAAACGGATAAACAAATATAGTACATGTTCTTTTGCATTTTTCTAGCGCTGTTTTGATGAAAAGAATATATATATATTTTTTTTTCTAATTAGAGAGAAAAGGTTGAGAAATTGATGCTTGAGCCGAGCACAAGATATGCCATTGTATGTGACAACCTGAAGAAAGTGTATCCAGGTAGGGATGGGAACCAACCTAAAATGGCAGTCCAAGGGCTATCTCTAGCGGTACCTTCAGGAGAATGCTTCGGCATGTTAGGGCCCAATGGTGCTGGCAAGACCTCCTTCATCAATATGGTCAGTACACAAAATGGACAAGAAAATCTTTATGTGCTTAGCTTCTAGCATACTCTTGAGTATATACTGTACTTTTCTTGGTCAGATGAGTGGGCTTGTGAAACCAACATCTGGAGCAACTTTTGTTCGAGGTTTTGACATATGCAAGGATATGGACATAGCATATACCAGCATGGGTGTATGCCCACAACACGAGTAATTAAAACAGAATCTTGAAACATTTTAATCTAAATTGTTCATCATTCTCTTAATTATTGTCTGTTTGTGTACCAGCTTGCTCTGGGAGACTCTAACAGGAAAAGAACATCTGCTCTTTTATGGGAGACTTAAGAATCTCGAAGGGTCTGATCTCAACCAAGTATGTTACCAATATTTCACTTCTCTAGGTTTTGTGATATACTACTAAAGTATCAAAACATCAATTCATGCATTTTAATTAGGCTGTAGAAGAGTCTCTTAAGAGTGTGAACCTATCTCTCGGAGGAGTTGCTGATAAACCTGCTGGGAAATACAGCGGAGGTATGAAAAGACGGCTAAGTGTGGCCATTTCACTTATTGGGAGTCCTAAGTTACACGGCATTGTTTCTTACCCATCTCCTCATAAACTTTTTTGCATGTGATTTAGTGAGCTGGAGTTTACAAGGATTAATAAATCCATTGTTTCATCTAATTAATGTTTCTTTTTTCAAAGGTAGTTTATATGGATGAGCCAAGCACAGGACTTGATCCAGCTTCAAGAATGAACCTATGGACAGTCATCAAACGCGCAAAAATACACACTGCGATAATCCTCACTACTCTCTCAATGGAAGAGGCAGAGTTTCTCTGTGACCGATTGGGGATTTTCGTAGATGGAAGGTTACAATGCATACGGAACCCAAAAGAGCTAAAGGGAAGGTATGGTGGATCCTATGTGTTGACTATGACAACAGCAGCAGAACATGAGAAAGATGTGGAGATGTTGGTTCAAGATGTTTTTCCAAACGCCAAGAAGATATATCACATCGCAGGGACACAGAAATTCGAGATCCCAAAAGAGGAAGTTCGGATCTCAGAAGTGTTTCAGGCGGTGGAGAAGGCAAAGAGCAGTTTCAAAGTGTTTGCTTGGGGACTTGCGGACACAACTCTTGAAGATGTTTTTATTAAGGTTGCTAGAAGTGCTCAGGATTTTAATGTATTTTCTTGAATCTTTTCTTTCTTTTTTGGTCGGTTCAACGTCAATATTTGCTCGTGTGTGTAGAGGTTTGGAAACAAAGAAAGTAAAGAAATAACGAGATGATATATACAATGGAAAATTTAGAGGTACCTTAGAGTATGAGATGAGTGGAGTGAGTCCTGAGGGAGAGGAGGTGTAATCCGCTTGGACCGATCCGTCACCTATTTGCCATTCCTTTATTGAAAATGATGCTTTAATAGAAATGGTGATAGACTTAGGAAGTCCCAAGGGCGCGTTTAACATCTCTACCTTGACGAAGGATAGACTTGAGAGAGTTCCCAAAGGCGCGTTTAACGTCTCTAGCTTAACGGTTGTGTGCTCTTATTCACTCTCTCTTTGCATGTTCCCTTTACTCCTAGTTTCGAACCTAAAAAATCAAGATTACAAGAAAGAGAAAATGTTAGTAACAAAAGAAAATAAAAAGGCTATAGTATTAACTTGAATCCTAACTCTAATGGCAATCGTTTAGTCCCCGGCAACAGTGCCAAAAACTTGATGCACTCTATTTTGATTTCCTAATGAGAGAAGTTTCAATAGAGGCAAAGCTTTACATTTATAAAGCCTTAAACAACCCACAAGTGCATGAAACATCGAAGAGTACTTAAGGATCGATCCCACAAGGAATAAAGACTACACACTAAAGATACGAGAAACAAGCTAAGCTAGAACAAAACATTTTTATGTGTTTTCATGCTTTTATCAAAGAAAAACAAATGCAAGAAAGAAAACAAAAGACAAAAGCGTTGGATCATGGATAAAACTATCAAAGAGATGATAAACAATCAAACAATGATTCATTTAGCATTAAACACTATCATAGAACATGGAACACAAGCATAAGACTAATCCACTTTCGTGGTATCAATCCCTTACTAATCACCTAATCATCAGCAACTTCCGTTCGCGATTAGATAATCAATAAGCATTAATTATAAGTCCAATTAGGTTACTAATCACCCTAATCATCAACTTCCGTTCGCTGTGTATGAAAAGCTCACAATAGGCTTGGTTCAAGTATTTCATCGAACACCTTCCGGGTGTGAAATGCCTAAGTTCTAAATCTGATTTTCCAATCCTAATCTAGCATTAAGAGTCAACCTATGTGAAAGATATAACAAGGATCAACCTAATTCATCATCATCTAACCATCAAGACAATTGACTAATGATGCTTAGACATTCAATGCTCATTCATTCTTATGACATGGATCACACAAGTAGATTAGTTCACTCCAATGATACTAATCCATTTACAAATCATCTAGTTATCAACAACTTCCGTTCGCAACTAAATGATCCATAATCATTAAGCATTAGTCCATACAAGTCAACAATTCACAATAATCATTAATTTTCATTGGCTAATAATTGAATTGCATGTTTGGAAGTTTTCTAGACATTTAATCGAACACCTTCCGGGCGATAAATGTCATAGGTTCTATAATTGATAGATCAAGTCATTTCTAGCATTAAGATCCTTTCTAATATGAGAACAAATGTTTATCTAAACCTAAACATCAACAATCAATCACCAAACCATCACAATCAAACAATCCATATATAATCCAACAAAAAACTTAAGGTCTAGACATGAAAGAAAAGATATAAACATAATGAAATGCATAAATAAAAGGTAAAATATAGAAAGTTTGAAGAATCCTTCTATAAAGTGGCATGAAAAGATGAAGATCAATCCAATCCATCAAGAAGAGAGTTTGGATACAAATCCAACTCTAGAGAAAATGAAACTTAAGTTATAAATGCCTAAAAATAGCTTAAATACATATTTGGTTCGGATTGGGTCGAACGAGACAAACCGGGTCGGATCTTGGTCAAATTGGGTCATTGGAGGTTCTATCGGCCAGTATATGACCGATAGAAATTTCACTAGTGAGCTTTCATGCTCGGATGCATCCTCTTTCGCGACAGATTGATATGTGTCTAGTAAATTAGCAATAACTCTTGGATTACTGCTTCGAATGACCTGAAACAACTTTTGTTGGAAAACTAACTCAATTTTCTACAACTTTGATGAAGAGCTCCGAAGTTAATTCCTAAGGGAAGACTTTAATCCGAATCGATCTTCTATACACATATTCTTGATGCTTCTATCGGGAAATTCTATCGATCAAATGACCGATAGAATGGCTTGGCAGGAGAAAATTCTTGGAAACTTCATGAGATGATTCAATCGGCCACTTATATCGGTCAAGTGGCCGATAAAATTCATTTTCTGTCTTTTCTTCATCTCTTTCTTGCTCTTCTTGCCCTATTGACGTACCTTCCATGGTTGCTATCCACACTTCTCTAACTCTTCTGACTCCAAACACCTGAAAATGGCTCAAATAAGCCAAAAAGAGTGCAAAGACGACCTAGGACATCTAAAATGCAATGAGATGTAAATGAAACTCTTATGCAATGAATGAAGCAAATATGACATGAATGGAGATGAAAACATAGTAAATACAATGGTCACACTGCATAAAAACCAATGCTATCAATTAATATTTATCTCATTAGTAAAGCGGATGATAAAATAAATAAAAACATAGTTAGCAATTTATTTCACAACTGTATATTATTTTTTCCATATAGCTAAAAAATCTCAAAAATCGAAAGAATACAAACGTCATCTTGAATAGTATGATCATGGAAACATAAGGTTCAATCAAATTCATCACCTGGTCACGCTTTAATTATTGCTTTCGCCTCCTCGAACGCATTCATAGATGAATAATACCGCATAAAATAAATAAGTGAAACATGGATTCAAAAATCTTCATTTTGAGAGAGACGTAGAGTCAAATATTCGCCTCCCCCAAAATTTACTAAGTAGATTAGCCAAAAGTCTAAAAAAACTAAATTGTAACCGAAAAATTGGCTGAATATATATATATATGAGTATTTTAAAATTTAAAAAAATGGAATTTTATCTTAGAATGCTTAATTATAGACCTTTTTATTAAGGAATAGTGTTGAAAAAACTTATTTTCCGTTTTTCACATGTTTCATTAATTTTTCGGGAATAACCTCAAATTCACTAAATTTTCAGAATATGTGGGCAAACACCTATTAGTTTACTAAAATTTTGAACAACTTATGATTTTTTCCTAGAATGCTTAATTAGAAACCCTTTTACCATAGAAAAAGTATTGAAACAACTTATTTTCCGTTTTTCACATATTTCATTCATCTTTGGGAATAATGTTGAAACACATTAAATTTTTGGAATTTGTGCACTAACAACCCTATGAGTTTTATAAAAAATTTTAAAACTTGGGATTTTATCTTAGAGTTCTTAATTAGAGACGTCTTTATCACAAAATAGTGTTGAAACAACTTATTTTCTGATTAGATAGTATGTATTTATTTTTTATTGAGGTTGTTGTACCCAACAACGTTTGCTGGTTTGTTTCAGAATCTATACATAGACCAAACACCAATTATGGTTTCTAATAATTGTATATGAAAATAGAAACCGGGTTCTCTATTTCTTTCTCGAGTCTTAAAATCATAATTGTATATAATTGTTTCTCGGCCCTTAAAGAAACAATCATCAATCATGTTTTAATAAATATATAAAAGAAAGGAAAGAAGTATAAAATATACAACCAATCAAAAAGAAGGATAAAAATAGGAAAGAAGACGACGAAAAAAGGAAATATGGCTACAAAAAATATGGAAAGAAACGAAAAAATCGTACGAAAGGTGAAAAAATAGGTCTCACACCTGGCACGATAAATTTGTCGGCACAGTTGGCGGATCCATCAATCATGAGCCCTTATTCCATAAATTAGCAATAACTTTGTCGGCACAGTTGGCGGATCCATCAATCATGAGCCCTCGTCTAGGGTATTCGTCATGGACACTAGGTCTCACACCTGGCACGAAGCTCCAAGCATGCATGTGGCTCGGAAGAAGCCGGTCATGAGTGTTCTTGATGGGAAAATATATGTTGTGGAAGGCTACCTAGATTGCAATGACTCAAATTTTATGGAGTTTTTCTATCACAAAACAGAGATATGGGAGCATGCCCCAAGCCCTGGCGCAGAGATACGCACACGAAATATATACACAAGCTTTGCCAAGGAAGGAAATCCTTACTTGATTGGGGACAAGAAGATGGTTTACAAGCCCAAAGAAAACAAATGGGATTCGGTAAGGTGGTCGATGATTCCCCGTGGGGCTTCAGATTTTATTTGCATGATAGATAACTTAGAATATCGTTACAACAGAACGCTCAAATGGTGGGACTCAAAGGGAAGATCTTGGAGAGCTTTGAAGGGTTTGAAAGGCCTGCCTAAATTACCAAAGGATTATGTGTGTATTAGATTGGTGAATTGTGGTGGAAAGATTGTGTTTTTTGGGAGGAGAATAACAGTTCTATTGGTTCTTCTAAGAAGAAGATGATTTGGGGTGCTGAGATTGCGATTGAAAGGCGTAACGAACACGAGGTTTTTGGGAAGATCTATTGGTGTGATGTTGTGCTTACAGTCCCCAAGTCATGTTATTTCGAGCAACTCATTGTTGCTACTCTTTGATGAGTAAACATGGTATAATACTT
This sequence comes from Eutrema japonicum, assembly GCA_030161315.1. Lineage (NCBI taxonomy): Eukaryota > Viridiplantae > Streptophyta > Magnoliopsida > Brassicales > Brassicaceae > Eutrema > Eutrema japonicum. Next base: position 42,885,274 of record BSQW01000006.1, read on the forward strand.
AAAAAGATTTTTTTTTTTGTTTTTTTCGGCTAAATATGATGAATGAATTTCTACAGCTTCATTTCTAATTAGTTCTAAACATAGTATAATACTTACAAATTTTTATACCTCAAACTAGTACGTTTGCGGTAAAAATAAACTAATATGTTGGATGAGACAGAGAAATTTTACCTAAAAATAGTTATCTCGATTGAACAGAACTAGTTTACCTCAAAAATTAAGCTAACTAGTGCATATTAGCTTAAGCATTAAGCTCGATTGAACACATTTTAATCACATTATTAATCACATTGTAGGCTGTGGAGGAGGTTGTTCCTCAATGCTATCATACACTCAAAAACAAAGCAAATGATGCTCCCCATGACATATTTGATAGAGAACACAAGACCTTGCGAGATGAAAGAGAAAAGTGGATGAAGAATACATCAAGCTCGTGCATGATTGTTGCTGCCTTAATGACAATTGTGGTATTTGCAGCTGCATTTATAGTACCAGCTGGAGGATATTATGATGAACATGCATCTAGTTTTCCCAACTTTGAAAGCAAGGCATGGTTTGTCGTCTTCATCTTGTCAGATTATGTGGATCTCTTTACATCTTTTGCATGTCTTCTCATATTCCTTTCAATCATGACATCGAGGTATAAAGAAATTGACTTCCAAACAGTCTTACCGGTGAAGCTTATGATGGGTATGTCGACTCTCTATGCTATCTATAATCTGCATGCTCCTTGAAGCGAATCAGCGGATGATCCCATAAGAAATTTTTAAAAATCAAAAGCAATAATTGTTTTTGGTTAATTTGTGCACAAATTTTGAACGTGAAAAAATTGACCCTCTGAAAATTTTCTGCAAAAAAACCGTCACCTAGATCAGATTTGCAAGTTAATCTTTCACTTCAGAAAAATGCAGGTCAATCCTTCACCCACAATTCAACCTGCAATATAGCCCTCAGTCGTGTATAGATTAAAAAAACTCGTATAAGACCGTATATTTATTACCAAAACTACGTTGTTTTGAATAGCTTTTTAAACAAAAGTATGTAGAATGGTGATTCCATACCTCAAGGATAAATCACATGCACCCTTCCAACTGTGCCGACAAAGTTAATTGCAAAACTTCAACCATATATATGTATAAATATATTGAAACGATGTGTTTTGTCTTTGAAATATTTTTGTCTTCTTCTTCATTGAGGATGAGATAGATTTAGACGGAAAAACTCTTGAAATTCATCAATGGCGGATTTTTGTTCGAATTATCATATGTAGCGATCTATAACTCTTTAAAAAGCTCTTGAAAACTATAATCTAATTGTATAAAGCTCGGCTCGTGATTTTAGTTATTGTGAAGAATTGGTTATAGATTATGATGTTGGTCAAGACTGGTTTAGGAGATTAACCAAAGGAAGCTAGAGTTGGGCTTACACAAGCTGGCCCAAAAGCAAATCAGAGTATTGAGCAAGTATGGGCCTCGTTGATTGAGTGTTGGCCCATGAAGAAAAGATGTTATAACAACTCAGGAAAGTCACTTTTTCCAACGACGCTTCTTCTTTCTTCTTCGAGAGAGAAACACCATTGTTGCTCTTCTCAAAAAGCTCGATCTCTGTAAACTCAAGCTCCTAGTGAATTTCTAGGTACTGTCCTGAAGAGAGAAGTACCCGGTTTGGGGAACTCTATAAGTGCTGTGCGTTCTTTAGATTTATGCTTTGTCTTTCTTTTTGGTTACAAATCGAATCACAAGATCTAAAAGAGAGAACGAGAGAGAGAGAGAGCAAGAGATTGAATCGATCAAGAGAGATTCGCACTTGTATCGGCTACAGTTATGCTAGCTGGAATTTAATTATTAAGTTTTGGTTCACAAATTTTCAAGATAAATTCCCAGAACTATTGAATGAATCTTGAATAACCGGGACCAGTTTTGAACTCAAAAGGCTAAAACCAACAAAGCCCAATAGTATTTATTCGATTATGGATATATATGGTTAATTTTCGGACCTGAAATTTAGAAGAACCATTACGGAACACATACATTCGAAATTCAAAATTCCAAAAATGGATTTGGACTCCTCGTCGCCATGGCTTTGTTTTGATATATAATTCTTCAAGATTTGACAAAGTAAAAATTTTGGTTAGAATTATGGTGTTATTTGGTTCACTCAAAGGAAAAAAAATAGAAAGAACTTTTGTCATACATCGGTAACGTATAGGTGGATTTTATAGTTGAGGACATCGGTTTGAATCCTTGGTTTTCATTATTTTGTTTAAATAATTTGCTAAAAACGACGTAGTTTTGGTAATCAATATACGGTCTTATACGATTTTTAAAATCTATACACGACTGGGGGTTATATTGCGGGTTGAACTGTAATCACGTTCTATTCTATATATTTAGATATAGCATATATAGCATGTCCGTTAATAACGGTTTGAATTTTCATATCCCATTTAGGGTTTAGGTTCTCCGTTATGAACGTCCGTTAAATACGGCATAATATACATTAATCGGTTTGGGTTTCTCTTTTCCATTTAGGATTTAGATTTTCCTTTATGAGTGTTCGTTAAGTATGACGAACTATACACTGATCAGTTTGAACTCCCCTCCCATTTATGGTTTAGATTTCTTTTTATGAATGTCTGTTAAATACAACGTACTGTACATTGATCGGTTTGAGTTTTTTTTTTTCATTTAGGATTTAGATTTCTCTTTATGAATATCGGTTACTTATTTGGAGGTCAAAAATAATCTTTTTTTTGGGGGCAAATAACCAAAAACCCTATACACTGTATGCCCTTACGTATAACCACTTTTTATTTTGTTATAATTTATGTCCGTTTAAAAAAGAAAAAATTCAAATCATGATACATACAGAAAAAAACTAGTATTTTTTAGAAAAATCATGAACTTTAATCAATTTTTGTAACGTCAAATATGAGCTAAAAATGGCAAGGGGTAAAAACAATAATTGAGAATTTCTCTCTCCTAATGACAAGAGAGATGATGTCAGCGCCCTCTCTTCCTCTCTTTTCTTTCTCGCTCAGTTATGGGGCCAAAATAGTCTTTTTTTAGAGTCAATAACCATGATGTGACATAATGGTTCATTGACTGTAGTTGTCGGTATAGGTTTTTACATTTTTACATTTAATTTAGTTTGCTGAGAAACTCTTACGTGTTGTCTATATATTTAAATATACACATATAGATTTATTTCTAACGTCTTATTTAACATGATATTCTAATTATTAACTAGTTAACTTTCATGTTTCATATATATTTATAACATGTTAATCTGTTTTGAAACATGCTAAACTATTTCTATAATATTATTTAAAAAGACATTTTTAAAAATAAATTTTATTTTGTAAGTTATTACATGAAATGCCATTACAAATAACAAAGAATAATTGAAAGAGGAAATGATAAAATAGTTTTTCAAAATTATTGATTAGAATATGGAAAATATATATTTTTCATTAAAAAGGTTATTTATTATTTCATTTCTTAATTATTTTTAAATATCATTACAAAAAAAAAATTATTTTTAATACTATATATTTTAAAATAATAATCAATTCATATATATTCAAATAAAAAAATATATTCAAAATCTTACTATATTTTTACTATAATTTATTATATTTTATTTGAATATATATCAAAACAAAAGTTAAAAAACATTTTACTAATTTTATAAAAAGTTATACACAAGAAAACTATTTTTTTAAGAACTCACCACAAAAACTAGAGTAATTTAACGATGCATATTAGAGTTATGTTTTTAAGATTATAAGTTTTTGCGGGTTAGCCCGAATAATATTTCAGTTCAATGCAAAACGGGTTAAATAGATAAATTATTACAAATTAACAACTTTATCTTTAATCAATAGTTAGCTATACTGTAAAATTCAGATAAAAACAATTTTCTTAAATTTCAAAACAATTTCTATTATAAAAATTACTCTGCGCTATAATTAGCGCGGGTTAAATCATAGTTTGTTATACTAAATAAACACATGGGGGTGTATTGAATTGTGGATTTTAAGAGATTTTTAAATTTTCTTAAAATCCCTTGTTATTCAACTAAAGATTTTAAAATATCTTCCCAAATCCAGTGTTATTGAACATGAGATTTATGTAAAGTCACTCAAAATCATCTACAATCCTCTGTTATTCAAACACGAATTTGTTAAAATCATATCAAATCCACTGTTATTGAAAATGTTTTAAGTATTGAGATTTGAATGACTGCAGGGGATTTTAGATGATTTTAGGAGACTTTTTTAGTTAAAAATACAAAGATCCAAATCTCATGGTTTTAGATGGGATTGTAGGGGATTTTAATACAAAATCATAACAACTTCTTTAAAATCAGCCAAAACCATCAAAATCATCTGAAATCTTATTAAAACTCAAATCACTCTAAATAGTCAGTTCAATACACCCTCATAAATTTACTTCCATCATTTTGTTTAACACAATAACTCAATTATTAAACATTTAGATATATTTCTAATTTTTTATTTACCATGATAAATAACTTATTGAATGATACTTTCCAGGTTATGTATCTATACATATGAGAAAATTCTTCTTCCAAATTTACTTTTAATGTGTTATTAATGTTTTTAACATGCTACAAAAAAAAGTTAACTCGTTATCAGAATATATATCATGCCAAAACAATAATTTACTTTGTTAAAAATATGTTTTTCAATAAAACATAATATTTATAACGTTATAATTATGGCGACATCTGCTCATCTCCACCAACTTCCACGTCCATGGATCTCACTCAATCCTCCTTCATCTCTTCCGATTATTTTCGGACACAATCGCCATCATCGCAATCATGCGTTCGCGATTTTCACCGAATCTTCATCAGATATTCACCGGAACTGTTTTTTCCTCTGATTGATCACCATCGAGCTTTGTCGGGTATTCACTACATTTTTCACAGGATGATCATGAATCTTCGTGGTAAAGTAATGAAAAAAAATGCAGAAAGAGAACTATTCTAATTTGACTCTCTTTTATTCGCAAGAATTTGCCAATTATTAAGGGTCAATTGGGTCGAAATAAATTATAAAGGGACAAAAAACCTTGCACGACTTAATTCACAATGGAAATTAAATGAAGATGTTGGTTCGTTGAATGATTGTTACGTTCATAAAAATATATATATATATATATCCATTAAAATAAATAAAAAAGTTACAAACGGATGTAAAAAAGTAAAATAATTACGTTGTTCTTCTTCTTATTTAAAATATATGTCTTTTGTGTATTTAATATTCAATATATGTCAATCCAAACTTATACAAAAATAGTACATGCAAATTACAAGCTAATACTTTATATGTTACATATTGAATTAGATTTAATCATTATAGTTTCAATATTACGTGTAAATATATATTATTAGTAACATCTATAAACAAAAATTTAATTCACTAAAAAACACTTCTTTATTAATCAACACATACATGAATATAAGTTTTTGTTGCGCTCACATAATATATTAACAATCACAACTATAATTCATTGATTTTTATGTAAACTTTACTCTATGTGAACAAAATATATTATTTTATTATAACCATAAATTAATCTTAAAAACAACAAAATACCACTAAATACATAACTTACGCATGGCGTGGGCAACCATATAATATTTTAAAAAATGTTGATAGGCGTTGGACCTATGCATGATTCCTCTTAATGAGACCTAATTTATAAGCCTAGTTTCAATGAAAGAAATCTAACAGTACTACAGAGCCCGTCCTGAGAATTCGGAGGCCAGAAGCAAAAAAAAAAAAAAAAAAAAAAAAAACCATTTTACATTTTTTTTTAAAAAAGGTTAGTGTAAAATAGGAAATGAGAGACCTGAACTAGCGTCCACTGGAATTAGGAATATGCCAATTAAAGCGCTAACCACTAGACTTTTTAAACATATTTGCAGTTTTACGCCGATTAAATATAGGGAGGATTACTAAAATAATTTTGGAATTTATGCTTATTATGAGTTTGATCTATTTTTATTTTTATTATTATACTAATCTACCATATCGAAAGTATCTTTATGGCATTTGTTTAGACAAACACAATTATAAAATTGTTATTATTTTTCCTTTGCCACGTAAACAAAAGTTGGTTTTATTTATATAAATACCAGCGCGCAAAAAATGAAAGTTTAACGTTTTGTTATGGTAGACTTGTAGAATTTTTGTCAACTCAAATTTTTGGTCCGTAGATTTGTTTAATAGATGATAGATTTATTTGAAGAATGATAGATTTGTTAAATCTTTGTAGACTTATATTGGCAGATTTATTTTAACGACTCGGTATATATATTTATTTTTTGTAGATATATTGTCTTCGATGGTAGATTTGTTTATGAATTGGTAGACTTTACGACCAAACCGTTGACTAACGGTAAATGTTTGACTTTTTGATAGATTTATTGACAGTGGTGGTAGATTAATCTTACAAAACGGTATACTTATTTATTTTGATGGTAGAGTTATCTACTGAAAATTATCGGATGATTATTTTATCGATATGATAGATTTATATCTTTGATGGTAGATTTGTATTGACCATGGTAGATTTATTTATAATGGCGGTAGATATAAAACCGTGTAACATCTCCGTGACTTCGTTTCGTAACGGTGGTAGATTTAATATTAGTGACGCTAGATTTAAAATAAATTGGTAGATTTGTTTGTAATGATGGTAGATATAAAAACGTCTAACATCTCAGTGAATTCGTTTTGTTATGGTGGTAATGACGGTATATTTAAAATTATTTGGTAGATTTATTGTTAATGATGGTAGATTTAGTAAATATTTTGGTATTTACTCAAATAACATTCAGTTGGTAGATTTATTATTTCGCATTGTGGCAGACTTTTAATGACGGTAGACTTATTGACATTGTTTGGTGGAAGACATTTGACTTTTTCCAAAATGAGAAATGACGTTTATTCCCTACACTTAAACTCAGATTTACAAAAAAACATGCACCCAAATTTGCTAAGTATGAGAATTTTTTAGTGTTTGATGGTAGATTTATTTTGTTATCCTCCCTTTTTCTGGGGTAGGATTAACCTAGAACTTATGTCATATTGGTTCTCTTAAAAAATCATCTTATTTCTTTTTGGTTTTCTTTTGTGTAATAACTCCTCCCTCCATTATGTAATAAGTGATGTTTTAGAGGTTTTTTTGTTCTCAAATAAGTGATGTTCTCACAAATTAATGCAAAATTAAATAGTTTTTTTTATTGTTTTTGACCCTTGGTATTTTGCAGATTGTTTGCTTATTGGTTGTATTGTGTTTAAATGTACAATAAATGATGTTTTTAGTATAGAAAAAATAAAAATTAAATGAATGTGTGCAAAAACCTTAAACATCACTTATATAAGAACAGAGAAAGTATCTTTTAACTTAGGGTCTTTTGGCTTTTATTTGTGTTTATTCTAGTACATTTAACTCAAATTACACTAAACCTTGAAAATTATAATGTCAAATGGCACATCAAAAATTGTAGTAGTGCTTTTATGAAAGATGTTTCTGAAATCACAATTAATCATCGACTCAAAAAAAAAGTATTAAGAGATGGATATGTGTCAAATCTAGATATGTAGTTTTCGTCTATATTATTGGGTTGAGTCATATATTTTTGGTTAAAATATCATTCACCATGGTTATACATATTAAGCAAAGTGAAAGTAAAAAAAGTGAGTGTAGCAAACATGGTAGAAAAGATGAAATGTTTGACACATGACTCAGCGTTTTGCAACAATTATAATTCGAAAACACACTACAAGAAAACAACGGATTTGCGATGGACAAATCCATAGCAAATCCGTCGCAAATCACGTTTTGCGACGGAATTGCGACGACACGATTTCCGTCGCAAATCAGTCGTCGCAAAACAGTTTTCCTCGCAAATCCGTCGCAAATTTGCGACGAACCATTTTCCCTCGCAAATTTGCAACGGAAAATATCCGTCGCAAACCCGTCGCATATTTGCGATGATAAATACTCCCTCGCAAATTTGCAACATATACATTCCCTCGCAAATCCGTCGCAAATTTGCGACGAGATAATTCCCTCGCAAATTAGCAACGGCAAATATCCGTCGCAAAGCCGTCGCAAATTTGCGACGATAAATACTCCCTCGCAAATTTGCAACGGATACTTTCCCTCGCAAATCCGTCGCAAATTTGCGACGAGATAATTCCCTCGCAAATTTGCAAAGGCAACTTTCCCTCCCAAATCCGTCGCAAATTAGCGACGGATACTTGCCCTCGCTAATTTGCAACGGATACTTTTCCTCGCGAATCCCTCGCAAAATTGCAATGGATTTGCATGGAAAATTGAATTTTGTAAATTAAAAAAAAAATAAGAATTTAATTTAAAAATTGAATAATAATTAAAATAATTAACATATTAAATTATAATTATGTTATTACAAAAAGTGCATAATTGTTTTAAAAAAAAACAAAATAAAATGTTTACAAAGGACTGGTTCCGGTTCCGGTTCCGGATCCCGATCCCGAAGGGTTACGTGCTTCGCGAAGTCTTGCAAAAGCCGGATCCTTCTCAGCAAAGTAATCCATGAAAGCATCATAGGAATTAATCTTCTCGGCCTGATTCGTTAGCATCTCGGCCTGACTCGATAGCATCTCGGCCTGACTCGTTATGATCCGGTGTAAATCGTCATGGGATGGACGCGAAGCCGATGTAGAAGAAGCTTCAATTTGCGGTTGAAGCGAACCGACACCGTAAATTCTTCCTTTTTTGCGGGGAGCAACCTATGGAAGACAAAAAAACAAAAATTATAAATATTTCTAAAAATATTTAAATACAATACAACAATTTAATTTTTAAATACGTACCTCGGTAAAAATTTGGTTCTTCACGAAAGGAGTAAGGGCGCAAGATGCTGTGCTCTCGGGATCATCACTATCGACGGTCTGAGATAACAGTTCGAGCCGCGAAGTGACATCGTGGTAGATCTTCTCCGAGCGTCCATCGATAAAAGAGCCATCCGGTTTCCGTTTTGTCTCCTCGAGAACCGCTAACAAATCCGGAACTGATGATCCGGTCTTTGCGGCCTAAAAAAAATTCATAAATTTATAACATTAAATTAAAGTACGAATGTAAGATTTTTTTTTAAAAAAAAACTTACTATGTTTCGGCCCCGTGCTTTAAACGAGGTTTGTCCTGAACGATGCTTAGAAGGCCCGTAACCATCAAGATCTGAGTATCGGGCCTTGCGACTATCGTCACTCTTCTTCTTGCTCTTTGGATCCATCCAATATCGAACAAGACCGTTCCAAACAGACGGATCCATCCACTTAGGCTTCGACTCATCGCCTTTAATCTTCCACTTTTCTTTCCAACGCCCAACCTGACCGCACATACGAGCCTTCAACTTCTTTTCAAATTTTTTACGGACCTCGCCGTTAATTGCAAAATCCCAATGAAACGATTGCTATAACAAAAAAAATAAGAAGTTAAATGCATAAAAAATATTATTAATAATAATAAAAATAAATTTAATAAAATTTAGAAAACTTACCGCAAACGTTTTATACCAACGTTCAATGATATATTCCGGTGTTTGCGAGTAATTGGCATGCGGTTCTTTGAAATCCATTTCAAAGATCGAACGGATCTGAGCAGCCACAGCTCCGTCATCATCAAACCTGAAATTAGAAAATATAGTAAATTTTAAAAATAAAATTATGATAATTGTAAACAAAAACATAAATAACTTAGAAAATATAAATTTTACCATAACGTTCCTGGAGGACGGCTTGGATCGAGTCGTGGTAGACTATCATGACCAGGACTCTCGAGAATCTGCTCTATCACAATATCAATGGGGATGGAGTCAGCCGCGGGATTAGACGGTGCGGGATCCTCTGGTGCTGGGGCAGGCTCCACAGTCTCAGGAACAGCAGTAGTCGCAAAATCCATCGGTATAACAGGAGGAGTACTTGTGGAACCCATCGAAAGAAATCGAGTATAGTCGTTACCTCGAAATCCCGACATCTACAAAAAAAAATTTAATAATTAATTCATATAATTATATTATAATTTAGAAAATACAAAAAAATTACAATCAAACTAATAATTTTATATAATGTCATAATAATTATAAAATTATCTAATCTAAATTCATACTAATTAAAATACAAATTTAACAACCTAATATATAACATATCTAAATCTAACAATCTAAATTCATCCTAATAAATACAAATATAATAAATATATTTTTTTAACAAATCTAAAAAACTAAAAAACTAAATAATCTAACAAATCTAAGAAACTAAATAATCTAACAAAATCTAACAATTCTAAAATTCTAAAAATCTAAATTAAATACAAATCCAAATCTAACAAATCTAATTTTTTTTTCACAAATCTAACAAAGTTCACAAATCTAACAAATCTAACAAAGTTCACAAATCCAATATTTTTTTTTTTTAAGATAACAACATATATTTTTGAAATAAATAATGAAATTAAAAAAAAGCAACTTACCTTCGCCCAGGAGAAGAAGAGGTCGCCGGAGGGAGAGGGGAGAGGAGGGGACTCGCCGGAGGGAGGGGACTCGCCGGAGGGAGAGTAGGTCGCCGGAGGGAGAGGAGGTCGCCGGAGGGAGAGGAGTGCTCGCCGGCGGAGGAGGAGAAGAAAGAGCTCGCGAGGTGAAGGGAGGAGGTCGCGGAGGAGAGTAGAGAGGAAGGGAAGAGAAACCGATCGCCGGAGGAAGAGGAACCGATCGCCGGAGGAAGAGGAACCGATCGCCGGAGGAGGAGGAGTGGGATCGCCGGAATCGACGGGAGATTGAGATTGAGGGGATTGAGAAGGGAGAAAGGAAGAAGAAGATAAACAGTCGGTTTATAAACTAATAAGCGATGGATTTGCAATGGATTTGCGATGGATCCAAAAATTGCAACGGATTTGCGACGGATCCATCGCAAATCCATCGCAAAATTCGCGGTTAAATTTTGGCCCAAAATGTTCTGAAAAAATTCAATTTTCGTACCAAATTTCCAAAAAACATTTTGCAACGGATTTGCGATGGATAACTTATTTGCAACGGATTTGCGACGGATCCATCGCAAATCCGTTGCAAATTCGTGATTTTTATTTTATAATGTTTAGGGTTTAGGGTATACGTTTAATAGTACATAATAAAGTTTACGGTTTATAATCTCATAAGAGTCATGATAATAAGCATATTTTTTCACAAATATAATGAATTTGAGGGTACGAGGAATGTTGAACTTATATATATATATATATATATATATATATTCATAAACAACATATACGGATATATGACGTTTTATATATCATACGGGGACATTTCCAAATTTTCACAATTTATGAATGCACATCATTAAATAACTTTAGAAATATAATTTTTTGAGATTCACTTTTAAAACCGTTAGACGCTTATCACGTTTTTATCCTCTCCGGAAATAAGGAATGAATCCCTAGCAATTCCATTGCAAATTTGCAACGGATTTGCGATGGATCCTTTTTTGCAACGGATTTGCGACGGATCCATCGCAATTCCATTGCAAATTTGCAACGGATTTGCGATGGGGTCTTTATTTGCAACGGATTTGCGACGGATCCATCGCAAATCCGTTGCAAATTCGTGATTTTTATTTTATAATGTTTAGGGTTTAGGGTATACGTTTAATAGTACATAATAATGTTTACGGTTTATAATCTCATAAGAGTCATGATCATAAGTATATTTTTTCACAAATATAATGAATTTGAGGGTACGAGGAATGTTGAACTTATATATATATATATATATATTCATAAACAACATATACGGATATATGACGTTTTATATATCATACGGGGACATTTCCAAATTTTCACAATTTATGAATGCACATCATTAAATAACTTTAGAAATATAATTTTTTGAGATTCACTTTTAAAACCGTTAGACGCTTATCACGTTTTTATCCTCTCCGGAAATAAGGAATGAATCCCTAGCAATTCCATTGCAAATTTGCAACGGATTTGCGATGGATCCTTTTTTGCAACGGATTTGCGACGGATCCATCGCAATTCCATTGCAAATTTGCAACGGATTTGCGATGGGGTCTTTATTTGCAACGGATTTGCGACGGATCCATCGCAAATCCGTTGCAAATTCGTGATTTTTATTTTATAATGTTTAGGGTTTAGGGTATACGTTTAATAGTACATAATAATGTTTACGGTTTATAATCTCATAAGAGTCATGATCATAAGTATATTTTTTCACAAATATAATGAATTTGAGGGTACGAGGAATGTTGAACTTATATATATATATATATATATATATATATATATATATATATATATATATATATATTCATAAACAACATATACGGATATATGACGTTTTATATATCATACGGGGACATTTCCAAATTTTCACAATTTATGAATGCACATCATTAAATAACTTTAGAAATATAATTTTTTGAGATTCACTTTTAAAACCGTTAGACGCTTATCACGTTTTTATCCTCTCCGGAAATAAGGAATGAATCCCTAGCAATTCCATTGCAAATTTGCAACGGATTTGCGATGGATCCTTTTTTGCAACGGATTTGCGACGGATCCATCGCAATTCCATTGCAAATTTGCAACGGATTTGCGATGGGGTCTTTATTTGCAACGGATTTGCGACGGATCCATCGCAAATCCGTTGCAAATTCGTGATTTTTATTTTATAATGTTTAGGGTTTAGGGTATACGTTTAATAGTACATAATAATGTTTACGGTTTATAATCTCATAAGAGTCATGATCATAAGTATATTTTTTCACAAATATAATGAATTTGAGGGTACGAGGAATGTTGAACTTATATATATATATATATATATTCATAAACAACATATACGGATATATGACGTTTTATATATCATACGGGGACATTTCCAAATTTTCACAATTTATGAATGCACATCATTAAATAACTTTAGAAATATAATTTTTTGAGATTCACTTTTAAAACCGTTAGACGCTTATCACGTTTTTATCCTCTCCGGAAATAAGGAATGAATCCCTAGCAATTCCATTGCAAATTTGCAACGGATTTGCGATAGATCCTTTTTTGCAACGGATTTGCGACGGATCCATCGCAATTCCATTGCAAATTTGCAACGGATTTGCGATGGGGTCTTTATTTGCAACGGATTTGCGACGGATCCATCGCAAATCCGTTGCAATTTCGTGATTTTTATTTTATAATGTTTAGGGTTTAGGGTATACGTTTAATAGTACATAATAATGTTTACGGTTTATAATCTCATAAGAGTCATGATCATAAGTATATTTTTTCACAAATATAATGAATTTGAGGGTACGAGGAATGTTGAACTTATATATATATATATATATATATATATATATATATATATTCATAAACAACATATACGGATATATGACGTTTTATATATCATACGGGGACATTTCCAAATTTTCACAATTTATGAATGCACATCATTAAATAACTTTAGAAATATAATTTTTTGAAATTCATTTTTTTTTTTGTGTTATGAAAGCTCTCAACGTGATCTGTATTTATAGGATTTCAAAATAAATTGCGACGGATTTGAGACGGATTTGCTACGGAAATTTGCAATGGATTTGCTACGGAAAAGGATTTGCAAGGGATTTGCAACAACTTTGCAATGGAAATTAATTTTTCTTTTAAACGTGTTCCACCTACCTCGCCTAACTCAACCTAACTGGTTCCATCGCAAATCCCTTGCAAAATTCCGTAGCAAATCCGTCGCAAATTTGCAATGGATTTGCTACGGAAAAGGATTTGCAAGGGATTTGCAACAACTTTGCGATGGAAATTAATTTTTTTTTTAAATGTGTTCCACCTATCTCACCTAACTCCACCTAACTGCTTCCATCGCAAATCCCTTGCAAAAATCCGTAGCAAATCCGTCGCAACTTTGCGAGGGACATTTTCCGTCGCAATTTTGCGACGGAGTTGCGACGACCACTGTGGTCCTCGCTAATCCCTCGCAAATTCGTCGCAATTTTGCAACGCATTTGCGACGCCCTTTTGCCCCTCGCAAATTTGCGAGGGATTTGCGACTCTAGATATTCCCTCGCACGTTCGTCGCAAATTTGTTGCAAAATCGTCGCAATTTGCGACGACTTTTTCCCTCGCAAAATAGCGACGGATTTGCGACGACTAGTTAGTCACTCGCAAATCCGTCGCAAATCCGTCGCAAATCCGTCGCAAATTTGCGAGGGATAATATCCGTCGCAAATTCCATTGCAAATCGACTGTTTTCTTGTAGTGACAATACCATCATCTAAAATCCAATTATCATTTGTACAAAGAGATTCATATATAGATCTACCATCAATTCAATAATAAATCTACTATGATTTCAAAACAAATCTACCATTATTTCAAAAATAAATCTACCAAATCCAAATCTACAATTCGTAGAAGAACACACCGGAACGATGCTGCAAATCTCATAGGAGACTTGTCTTCCGTCGCAAAGGCCATAAATCAGTTGAAAAGAAGAAATATTTTCCTAGGATACATACCATATTTTCAATAAATAAACCTACTATCAATTCATAAACAAATCTTCACAAAAATAATTCTACCATCAATTATACCCATTGAAAAAGACACTAAAACGAAGCCGAGAATCTCGTCGGAGACCTGTCTGCCGTCGCGAAGCCCATAACCTGTCAGAGAAGAACAAACAAATCTACCATCATTCATATATAAAGTTCAAATATGTGACTAACAGATCAACCATCATATAAAATGATAACTCTACAATCATTAACAAACAAATCTACCATCAAATAATTAATATAACTCTACCATCATGAAAAAACTATTTCTCACCTCAAATTTCAGAACCGTTACCAGAATTTTCAGACGACGGTAATATCACCGGAGAAACAAAAGAATAAGTCAGCCGTTAACAATAAGTCTACCATTAGGTTAACAAAATCTAGCAAACAAATCTACCGTCATATATATACAAACTACAGTCATATATATACAAATCTACCAAATTCACCAAACCACATATCTCTTACTAATAAATCTACCATCACGTGTTACAAAATCTACCACCAAAGAAATACAAAATTTAACATTCCTCACCGGAAAATCCAAACCGAAGACACGAAAGAAAACTAGGTTAATGGGGAAAAACAACGCCACCACCACCGAGCCACCGTCAAACCTTATATCGGTAACCTTTGCCTTACGCCTCCGGCGATGAGTCATTCGAAGACTGCTTCGCCAAAAAACGTCTCGCCTCCGCCGCATCTCGCTTTCTCGGAGCTACTCCACCGCCGCCTGAGCCTAATGAAACTCTCAAGATCCAAGAAGACACCCCAACGAGACCTAAAGAAGTCGTCCTCCGCAACCGTCTCTCGTCCTCACCGAGACAAACTTTGAAACTAAAAGTCGATCAAACAAAGGGGAAAAACGAAACCTTATAGAAAGAAGAAGAAAACGGCAAGAGAAAAAGATTGAGGAATCAAAGCTGGGATACCGCCGACTCACCACCACAGGAGACCACCTACAGAGGCACCATCGCCGGAATCAACAAAGGCGGCCAATAAAAACTAGATCTAGGTTTAGAGAGAAGCGAGAGAGAAGCGAGAGAGAAGCGAGAGAGAAGAGGAGAGAGAAAAAGATGTCTTACGTATTGTTGTTTTTTTCACATAAATATTCCATTTAGTTATTAAAATAATCAGTTTTTTATTAAAAATAATGAGTTTAAATAGATATAATGGCATTCTTATAATATAATAGAACATATTGATATAAGAGACATTGACCAACTTTTTAAAGTTAGTCTAGTAAGACCTACCTCTCTAGAAGTTACTCTAATAATAATCTTTAAGTATGAGGTTAGTTTGATGAATTAACTCTTTAATCTATATATATAAAGTTAACGTTGCTCTATTCTCATGAAGATACATCATCATCCACATGTATGTCAACTCATTTAATATTTAATTTAATAATTGAATTAGTCAAATTAAAACTTTGATCTACATATCAAGATATTAACTATACCTTTAGTATTAAATGAGTTGAATTATGAAAGAATTTGAAAAGTCATTTTTCATATTATATACTCTCTCCGTTCTGTAATAAGTGATGTTTTAGATGTTTTTTTTTGTTTTCAAATAAGTAATGTTCTCACAAATCAATGCAAAATTAAATAATTTTTAATTGTTTTTACCCTTTGTATTTTGCAAATTGTTTTCTTATTGGTTGAATTGTGTTTAAATGTATAATAAATGATGTTTTTAGTATAAAAAAAATAAAAATTAAATGAATCCTTAATTGGTGTGCAAAAACTTTAAACATCACTTAATATAGAATAGAGGGAATATCATAATACCTCATACAAATTTCAAGATAATTTATTGAAATAAAACTTTGATCTACATATCAAGATATTAACTATACCTTTAGACCATCCACAATGGAGACCTATGTCTCAAACAATAAAAAAATAATTTTTAATGTTTTAGTATTTTTTTAAGTTGAGACATGTGTCTCTCTTTGTCTCAGGGAAGATATTGTGTCTCATTTTCTCTTTCTTTCTCTTACTTTTAATATTTTTTTAATGTGAGACACACCTTGAGACACAAACATTTTAAACAAATGTGGGTGCTCTTAGTATTAAATAACTTGAATTATGAAAGAATTTGAAAAGTCATTTTTCATATTATATATCATAATACCTCTGTACAAATTTCAAGATAATTTATTGAAATAATAATAATAATAATAATAATAAGTTTAATAATTTTTGTTATACTTAGTAATATATTCTACACTTTATGATAGTTTCAATGTAATTTTTTTCTATCGAATAAATAGGTTAGGTAAATAGATGTTATTTGATCCAAAGTAATTGTTGACAATATATTTGTTTTTTAATTCAGTTATACCTTTATTGAATTATTATAAGAATTCGAAAGGTCGTTTTCATATTCTATATCATAAAATTGAAGAAAAAAAATCAACATACTTTATTGAAAGAATAATAGGTTTAATAATGTTGGTTATACTAAT
Organism: Eutrema japonicum; assembly: GCA_030161315.1. Classification (NCBI taxonomy): domain Eukaryota; kingdom Viridiplantae; phylum Streptophyta; class Magnoliopsida; order Brassicales; family Brassicaceae; genus Eutrema; species Eutrema japonicum. The sequence goes on from BSQW01000006.1 coordinate 42,902,409, forward strand.
ATATTCAACACTTTATTATAGTTTCAAACTTAAAGTTTTATATCGAAGAGATAGGTTCGGTAAATAGATGTTATTTAATACAAATTAATAGTATACAATATATACATTGTTTTATTAATTTAACATGTCACAAATATGTAAAGAGTAATTTATTTTACAAAAAACAAGAATATCTAATAACTAAAATGTAAAATCATTATCGCTTAATAATGCAATATTATACTAACTTTTGTTAAATATATAATATATTAATTATATATAAAAGCCGATTTATTTAAAGATTAAAGTACAAAACTTAAAAAAAATAATGAAATGTTCAATAATCATACTTTGAAAAAGGAATCAGTAATATTTGTTTTGAAAAATAGTAATCGGTTATTTAGATAACACGATTTATTTGATCTTTAAATATAGATAATATATATATATATATATATATATATATATATATATATGAAAGTTCCAAACAAAAATGATTATTTTAAATAATAATCGTAGATATTGAAGTGATCGACTATCACTTTACATTTTAATTTACATTTTAATTTTAATGGAAGTGGAAATAAAAAAACAATTAGTTGAGTTTCAAATACAATATTAAGCTTGCAATCTAAAAGCAATCGTTTGTTTTACCGAAAATGAATAAAAAAATTTCCGTAAATAAATTCAACTATTATACAACTTAGAAAACAAAAATCCGCGCATCGCGCGGGTCATTTTCTAGTATATATAAGAATTAAGGTCGCAAGCCCAAGCTTTCCTTGCATGGGCTCAGAGCCGGAGCCGGCGACAACTATTATGATTAGAAATCTAAAACCGAAATCCAATGTAAATTATTCCATCTGTTTTACAAAAAATGTCATTTTAATGTTTTATTTTTGTTTCACAAAGAATGTCGTTTTATGTTTTCAATTCATAATTTTGAACAAAATTCTAGTTTTAACTTTATTCTTTTAATGTATTAATTAGAGAGATAAAATTGTTTAATATATATTAATAAAGGGTAATATGGAATTTTTAATATTTTTCTTAATATGTGTGAAATGTATCAAAATAACACTCTTTATTAAACATCTGGAATATGTATTTTGTCATTTAAGATGTCTATACAATAATCAACCATAATTAAATCGCAGCTGAAAAACTCCAACTACATGAACAGAACAACCAATTTAACTGTAATTAATTTACAGTGGCAAGACCGCAACTTTAAACAAAGACACGATAGAGTATTTCTCAAAGCAATGTTTGACTTGTGAGTTGTGACACTTACCGTTAATGATCCACCCGAGTTTATCTTTGAGATTCGTGAGATATTTATTGTGTTATCATCATCACGTTTCCCCATAATATTCATTATGATCTTATTTATTTCACACATGCAGGTCATTCAAGTTCTTGACAACTTGTTGCAAATAATTCAAGTTCTTGGTTTTTGTAATTAAAAGTAACAAATTATTAAAGACCAAATCTTAATGGCCTAAACCACTTAAAAAATTCGCAAGTTGGAATAAAAGCTAGCTAGCTTGACGTATGAATCTAGCAAGTTGACATTAAACTTGTAGTAAAAATTCGCAACTATAAAGGCAAGCTAGCTTATCGTATGAATCTTATTGTGAATCCACATGTCACTAGATCCAAAAACAAAAGGAAAGATAAAACAGAATCAAGATTACCAATAAGAAGCTTCGTCAATCATCAATGGCGCCGAATCCTGTTCCCGCGAGTTTCTTGACGCGGGCCAATGCCTTGTTCAGAAAAAACTTAACCTTTCAGGTTTGGCGAAACAGTATACATGTGTTATATATAGATATATATATACATATCTTGATACTAATACATTCATTGGTGTAGAAACGGAACATATGGAGCAATATTCGGCTAATCGTGATCCCCTTGTACCTCTGCGTGGTTCTATTGGGCATTCAAGCTCTGTTCAATACACAGGTCAATAACTCTGCTGATAATCTATGCGGTTGCAAATGCATTGACGACATCAAAAATGAAGATGGTAAATGCGAAAGAAAGGGTTGCGGTTTAGAATATTCATCTCCAAACCAAGCCATCTTTTGTGCCTTCCCCAACCCTCCACCATTGCCTCCTTTGTTACATATTCCGCCTTCTGTTGATAGTGACTCGTGCAGACGAAGAACAGGATCTTGTCATCTAACTATACTTGTTACTGGGAATAACCATTCCCTAGGATCAAGTATGTATGCCTCTTCATTTCAAACCTTCTTTTAGTTTCTTAATTCCTTTTTTTTTTGTTGCTCATAATCTCACACAGTTCTCAGAATAATCACTAGACCACCACCTTTTTGGTTATAATATTGTTTGTTTCCTCTCTAACTTAACTAATCTTCACTTTTTAAGCTTTATCTCGGAATCTGCTGCCTACTTCTTCCGCGGTGAACTCATCTGACATTTTCTTGCGTGATCTCGCCTATAATGTTTTGGCAAGTTCTTGAATTCTAGACGTTGAACTTCCATTAAAAACTACTCTCTTATCTTTTAGCTTTTTTTTTCGAGCTAACGACTTATCATGAATATATTCAGGGTACAACATCAGAGGCAGTAAACACCAATTATCTTGATCCAGGGATTCATTCAGATCTTCCCATCTATAACATCCAACCTCGGTGCACTCCACCCGCTTCATTCTCATTCTCATTCCGACAATCACCTCTCGAGTTTCATAAAGGTAAGAAAAAATATATATAAACATTTTCATCTAATCTTATATTTGGTAATAAAGATAATTACAGTTAACTGTAAACTATATATTCTGATTTTCATCTGTGGTTATAGTATTTTCTAGTCTTTAACTAAACTAATTTTAGATGTTTATATAAGCTTGTGACCCTAACAAACTTTGATGTTTAGCTATATTATTGATTTTATATACGTATAATTTATTTGATACTTCATAAATAAATAAAACATTTAGAAGATCTTATATAATGAACATAAGATTTAATTTACTATATAAGTTTTTAAATCTAATGTGACTGCATTCCATGTTCCAAGTGAATTTGTTAAAGAAAATGTTTCTTGCCTCCTCACTCAAAGCTAGCTCATGAGAAAACATTCTTGCAGCTGATAAACTTAATGGTTGATGTGTCAAAGCAGAGGTGAGATGTGTTCAAGGATTGAATCAATGGCGAAATAGCTCAATGGAGGTCAACGATGAGATCTTCAAGGGCTATCGTCAAGGAAATCACGAGGAGATCACCAATGAGGTCGTTGCAGGTTATTCCACTTCTGACTTCTCTATCATATTTTTGTGTGTGTTACCTGCACTTTTCTTACTTTTTTATTTGTTTCTTTCATTAGCATACGATCTCTTGGACACCGATAGGAACAACTTCAATGTGATCATCTGGTATAACTCTACATACAAGATCGATATACAAGATAGGCGCGTAAAGTTTGTCCGAGTTCCTCGCTCAGTCAATTTGGTAAGAAACTAAGTGATGTATTCAAGGCATTAATCATTTTTCTTATAACTAGGACAAGTCTCTTGATCAAACCCATTCTAAGATTCTGCAAAAAAAAAAAAAAAAAATTCAGGTTTCGAATGCTTATCTTCAGCTTTTGAAAGGCCCAGGGACAAAGATGTTATTCGATTTTGTAAAAGAAATGCCTAAACAAGAAACTAGCCTTCACCTGGACGTGGCATCTCTCATTGGCCCCATTTTCTTCACTTGGGCTATTCTTCTTCTATTCCCTGTAAGTTTGTTTTCAGTAGACTTACAAGTACTTATTCATCTCAATATATGATGATCTCTACATCTTGGAAGTAGTTTGCTTGGATTACATGAATTGGTATGCAGGTGATCTTGAACTCATTGGTGTATGAGAAGCAGCAGCGTCTAAGAATCATAATGAAAATGCACGGCCTAGGAGATGGTCCGTATTGGATGATTTCCTACGCATATTTCCTCGTCATATCAACATTGTACATTATAAGCTTGATGATATTTGGGTCAGCAATAGGTATTTGTATCTTTTTGTCATATCTTATGTTATTATTTTCTTATATATATATAGAACAAATTTCAGAGCTTTATAGTTTCTTGCAGGACTGAAGTTCTTCCGGTTTAATGACTACAGCTTCCAATTCATGTTCTATTTTCTCTACATAAATCTGCAAATCTCCATTTCCTTTCTTGTTTCCACAGCATTTTCAAAAGTTGAGACAGCATCAGGTACTACTAGAGTCACACTTTTTTGCAAATTTGCTCGGGAAGATGTTAGTTGGTGTTAATTAGTTAAAAGAAACATTTCTTGTTTTATACCCAAATTGTAGTTGTTGCTTACATACATGTCTTTGGATCCGGGCTCTTGGGCGCATTTCTCTTCCAGTTTCTGATAGAAGATTTATCGTTTCCCAGTAAGCTAACAAGAACAACCTTAATAAGACATATTCTTAAAAACTAACTACAATGCTAATGTATAATCATTACTTTTTCCAGGAGGCTGGATTTTTGTCATGGAGTTGTATCCGGGCTTCTCTTTATACCGCGGGTTGTACGAGTTCTCCCTATACGCTTTTCAGAGAAACGTGAGTGGGAGGGATGGGATGAAGTGGAAAGATTTCAGTGATAGTGCAATGGATGAAGTTTTTTACATTATAATCGTTGAGTGGTTTCTCACGCTCATTGCAGCATGCTATATTGATCGATTCTCATTATCCGCGAAAGACTCTTTTTCATTCCTGAGAAACCCTTTCAAGAAATCTCTTTCTCCGCAAAATCTTAGATTGCAAATGCAGAGCTCTGCATTTACCGTAGAAATGGAGAAACTAGATGTAGCTCAAGAGGTAATGACAACAATGATTCACAATATTTTCGGCATTTTTCTAGCTGTTTTGATCAATGGAAAAATTATTCCAATCAGAGAGAAAAAGTTAAGCAATTGATGCTTGAGTCGAGCACAAGCCATGCGATTGTATGTGACAACCTCAAGAAAGTGTATCCAAGTAGGGATGGGAACGCGCCAAAAATGGCAGTTCGAGGGTTGTCTCTCGCAGTGGCTTCAAGGGAATGCTTCGGCATGTTAGGGCCAAATGGTGCCGGAAAGACTTCTTTCATCAACACGGTTAGTATCCAATTGAACTTAATTACCTTCTGATTTAAAAACTATGTCTAGCATACAATACTCCTAAATAATAGAAGTTGTATTGTATTTTTCTTTCAGATGACTGGACTTGTGAAACCAACATCAGGAGCAGCGTTTGTTCAAGGTTTGGACATATGCAAGGATATGGACAAAGTGTACACTAGCATAGGTGTATGCCCACAGCACGAGTAATTATTCAAATTCTTGAAAACAATTTATTTTGTTAAGTTTCATAGTTTACAATTCAAAACTAATTGACAATGAATAGATTGCTACATGTCTTTTTAGAACTGATATAAGTTCCCGATGTGTACCAGTTTGCTCTGGGAGACACTGACCGGGAGAGAACATCTGCTTTTTTATGGAAGACTTAAAAATCTTAAAGGCTCTAATCTGAAACAAGTATGTTATATCAGTCTTTTACTTCCCTTCTGTATAACTCTAGAAGTATCAATTTATGAATGACCCATTATATGCATATTAGGTAGTAGAGGAGTCTCTTAAGAATGTCAACCTTTTAAATGGAGGAGTTGCTGATAAACCTGCTGGGAAATACAGCGGAGGTATGAAAAGACGGCTAAGTGTAGCCATTTCACTTATTGGGAGTCCTAAGGTATGTGTTTGGCTTTCGAAATAGTAACCAGATATAGAGGTTGAAGTGTTTCAAGCTCTGACAAATCCATTCTTTCATTTGGTCATTCTTTTTTAAAAGGTGGTTTATATGGATGAGCCAAGCACAGGACTTGATCCAGCTTCGAGAATGAACCTATGGACGGTCATCAAACGTGCGAAACGACACACTGCGATAATCCTCACGACTCATTCAATGGAAGAAGCAGAGTTTCTCTGTGACCGATTGGGGATTTTCGTAGATGGAAGGTTACAGTGCATAGGGAACCCAAAAGAGCTAAAGGGAAGATATGGTGGATCGTATGTGTTTACAATGACAACCTCATCAGAACACGAGCAAGAAGTGGAGATGTTGGTTCAAGATTTTTCTCCAAACGCCAAGAAGATATATCACATCGCAGGGACACAGAAATTCGAGATCCCAAAAGAAGAAGTTCGGATCTCGAAAGTGTTTCAGGCGGTGGAGAAGGCGAAGAGCAGTTTCAAAGTGTTTGCTTGGGGACTTGCGGACACAACTCTTGAAGATGTTTTTATTAAGGTTGCTAGAAGTGCTCAGGATTTTAATGTATTTTCTTGAATCTTTTCTTTCTTTTTTGGTCTGTTCAACGTCAATATTTGCTCGTGTGTGCTAAGTTGGTCATATAGAGGTTTGGAAATACTCAATAGTCATGCAGAGGTTTGGAAATAATAACAAACGTGATCTTATCTCTCGCAATGTTCGATTCAACATTATTCTAATATGTTTCGGATTCAGAGCAAGCTATATATTTGTTTAACTCCAGAATCGACCAAATATACATCTGATTTATTTCGTTAAAGAATCCAACCGTAACCAATTCAAATTAACTAGGATTTAACCCGCGATACCGAGCGGAGCAAGGTTTTTTTATATTTTAAACTAAGTGATATTTTTTTTAAAAAATTCTCAATTTGTTATAAATGTTACATGATTATAGTTTATTGCGTTTTTGCATAATGAAAATTTCCGATTACAAAATTCTTTGTTTCACAATATTATCTTGCTTATTGAAAAGAAAATGGGTATATTTTTTCTTTCGGAACCGGATCCTATCAATTATGGGCTCATATTCGATGAAATAGCCTATACAGTGAACATTTATAAACATCGACTTAATAATATTATATTCAAAACAAAGTTCATTTAATCTGCGCTAACTATATAGAGCGAGATAAGTTTTTCTTAAAAATTGTTTTGAAATAAAAACAAAATTATCTGAATTTTATAATATGTCTAACTAATTATTATAAATAAAATTGTCAATCCGGACTAACCTGTCTACTTAACCCGTTTTGCAATGAACTAAAATATTATTCGGAGTAACCCGAAAAAACCTATAATCTTGAAAACGTAACTCTAATATGCACCGTTTAATGACTATGAGTTTTGTAGTTAGTCCACAAACTCTTTAAAAATCAGTTTTCTCGTATATAATTTTTTTTAATAAAATTAGTAAAATATTTTTAAAATTTTTGTTTTAATATATATTAAAATAAAATATAATAATCATAGTGAAAAATATTGCAAGATCTTTAATATATATTTTTGAATATATATGGATTGTTTATTATTTAATAATATCATAATAATTAATAGTAAATAACCTATTTAATGAGAAATAAATACTTTCTATATTCTCATCAATAATTTTAAAAAACAAATATATCATTTCCTATTTCAATTATCTTTTTTTATGTGTAACTAGATAAGTACCCGCATATATGCGGGTTTGTAATTTAATATTTTATAATCCGTGAAAAAAATGAAAGACGATAAAATGGAAAACAAAATTAGATCACCCGTGAAAATATCTTATACATAAATTTAGAAACAATGTTTACGATAAAATAAATATATACATTGAAAGAAAAATTTGGTGAATAGATGCAGTAAATAGTTGTAGATACGATTATTGGACTTTTATTTATTTTTGGTGTAATTGATATACTACCAAATTGTGGTTTATATAGAGGTGAGAAATTAAAATTTATTTTATTTTATGATTAATTTTCTTAATCTAAATGGAAAACTACGAAATATTTTTTTCTTACTATATTAATCTTGCCTTTTAGGATAAATTATAAATTAAAACTAATTTGATTAATATTTACTTTAATTCATTTGTTTTTTAAATTAAACTGACACATGTCAAGATCTAAATTAACCGTGACAAATGTCATGATCTCGTGAGTGAGAATGATCTTACGTGTCACGCCCACGTTGAAAGATTCAGCTTTATATAATAAGATATATATATATTTTTAGTAAATTTACCTTTTAGAATTATGAATGTGAAATTGAGAAGATATCAATTTGGTTATCTAGAGGTGTAGAATGATAATTCCTTTTTATATTTAGGATTGTATTCCATTTTAAGTTTTTGATTTTTTTAAGAATTACTAATTGTTCTTTCCTTTTTTAAAACTTTAGTTTTTTTATGATTGTAATCTAATGTTTAATTTCCTTATTCTAAACTGAAATATATTTTTTTTTAAATAAAATTTGGCTTTTGTTCCTTTTCTTTTTAGATTGTTATCTATTGTTTAATTTATTTATTCTAATTTAAAATATGTTTTTTATTTTTGGCTTTTATTTATAATTTTTGTTTAATTGTTCTTAATCTAAACATAACTACTTTTTCATTTACTTTTTAGGATTAGGAATCGATTTAAAATCGTCTATTAATAATTTTTCTTTTAAGTTTAGAGTATATTTATAATTTTCCATTTTTAATTTTGATCGTGGTTGTAGATTATAAGCTTATAAGTTTTCTTTTGTCACTTTCCTTTATTATAAGGTTTCTTTACTTATAGTTGTTTTTTTTTTTGAAAGATTGCTTTTTTTAGTTTAAACTTTTTTAATATTTACTTTAATTCATTTTTACTAAAATTGCCTTTTTTAGTTTAACATTTTTTAACATTTACATTAATTTATTTTTACTTTTTTAATTAAATTGACACATGTCAAGATTTAAATTAACAATCGTGACAAATGTCACAATCTCGTGATTAAAAATTATCATACGTGTCACACTCACGTTGAGGGATCATGCTTTATATAATAAGATATATATATATATATATATATATCATATATATATTTTATAGTTTTTTTTGTAGTTTATATTTTTTATTTATTAGTTTATATTTAAATAAAACACAATTTATTTTTGCTTTTTTATTATGTTGTCTTATAGGAAAGTTTATATTATTTCATTGTTATTTTTTATTTTTTTACACATGTCACGATCTCATGATTGTTAGAATCTTAGTTAGAATCTTAATTTTTTTTCTTCTTTTTATTCAGATTATTACTTTGACACATGTCGCGATCTTAAATAACAACAATACATGTCACGATCTCGTGATTGAAAATTATCCTACGTGTCACACTCTCGTCGAGGGATTCAACTTTATATAATAAGATTTCTTTAATCTAAGTAATATTTTTTCATTTCTATATTAATTTTGCCATTTAAGATAAATTTAATTCGTTAATTTTTTTATTTTTATTTTTAGTAACTTTCTCTTTTACGATAATGAATAAGAATTTTTAAATTTTTTATTAATAGATTTTAAATATTTCCAACTTTGACTTGACACATGTCACGATCAGGTGAATTAACATTTTTTAAACATTTAGTTTTATAAGATAACAATTTTACTAATTCTTAACTGAAATATGTTTTTTAATTTTTTTTTGGCTTTTATTCATTTTTAAAAACTTTAGAAATGTGTAGATTATTATATAGAATTTGGTCGTTGTTGTATATTAATAATTTTCCCTTTTTAAGTTTTCTTTTGTCATAATGGAAAAGATTATAAATTTTTAAGTTTGGTCGTATATTAATAATAATTTTTCTTTTAACTTTAGAGTATATTTATAATTTTATTTTTTAATTTTGGTCGTGTGATATTCGCATATTTTAACTCTTTTTGACATGCATCTCATCTAGTTTTTGTGTCTTAATGTGTAGTTTCATAGAGTTTTTCTATAGTTTTGCATTCATAAGTAGAAGTTGATAGATTTTAGATAGGTCCTATAGAGTTTTGGTGCATTTGGAGTGTTTCAGGTACTCGATGGAGTTTAGAGGAAGACCTTAAACCGAGCGGATCTTACATAGAACAGAGAAGGCAAACGAAAGAAGAAGAAAAACCCGATGGGAGATGGTATCAGTCAGAGGTATCGGTCCGAGGCTGGCCGATATAGAACGAATAAACGACGGAAGAAGTCCATCGGTCTGCATTGCACCGATGCAACCGACCGATGGAAATTATGGGAATCTGAAGAAATATCGGTGCGTGGTATCGGGTGGAAGCAGACCGATGGAAGCTCACAGCATCGACGTCAAGGATGGCATCGACGTGCATCGCACCGATGCACCCGACCGATGGAAATTCTGGAAATCTGAGAGACTATATCGGTGCGTTGTATCGGTGAGAGGCCGACCGATGCGACCTGTTAAAAACCCAATCCGACCGGGTTTACCGACCCGACCTGTATTTACTTAAGAAATTAAGCCTAATTATTGGGGATATTCTTGCTTTGACTTAAACAAAAACGTGTTTTAAGGTTTTCAAGGAGATTGTAAGAGATTTTTGAGTGATTTATGCAAGCTCTTGTTGGATTATTTGTTCTATCTATTTTCTTATCATCTTTCATGATTCTAAACACTTCCTTTATGGGATTTGTGGAGATAACCATGTGTTGTGAGTAGTTTCCTAGAATTCTAGGGTGAAGTAGATTTAGGTAATTTTAGTGTGAATCAATGATGTTAGGGCTTTGATTATTAATGATCCTTCCTTGTTTAGTGTGTTTAATGCTAAATCATCCATGATCAAGTTGATTTAGATCATAGGAAATTTCTCGCCCGGAAGGTGTTCGATGAAATTCCCCAATGAACTAATCAAGGGATTTACACTCTTAGCATATAGAAATAGTTGTCTAAGGTGTTTATTGATTAAATGATCTTAATTTTAATGCTTGAGAGTTATTAAATCACAAATGGGAATTTGTTCTTGATTTAGTAATTTTCAAAGGGACTAATTCCAAAGAATTGGATTAGTCTTGTTAAATGATCATAGTCTAAGGATTAGCATTACTTGAGTTTATTGACATCATTGTGAACCTCTAAATTTACCAACAATCGTATACTTCACCCTTGGATTCGTTTTTAGAATTATCTTTAAACCGTAATTTGCATTCTTGTTTAAGTTTCTATCTATTGCTTTAGTCGAAAATAGTTTGCTTTCAATATCTTTTAGGTTGTTACAAAACCAATTCTCGAACTGCTTAGATTAAGAAGTTTTATGTATTCTTAGTTTTTAATCTCAACCCATTATGGTTCGATATCTCAAATACTACAATGACATGAGTGGAATTTGAGTAATTGATAGGAAAAATACTACTATCATCGTGATTGTAAATTATAAAATTTACTTTTTAGAATTATGAATGTGAAATTGATAAGGTATCAATTTGGTTATCTAGAGTCGAAGAATGAGAATTTTTTTTCTTTTTAGGATTGTATTCCTTTTTAAGTGTGTGATTTTTTTAAGAATTACTAATTGTTCTATCATTTTTAAAAAACTTTAGCTTTTAAAGATTGCAATCTATTGTTTAATTTCCTAATTCTAAATTGAAATATGTTTTTTAATAAAATTTGGATTTTATTCCTTTTCTTTTTATGATTGTAATCTATTGTTTAATTTATTTATTTTAAACTAAAATATGTGTTTTTTTTTAACTTTGACTTTTCTTTATTATTTTTTTTTTAAGTTTTTTTAATTTTTCTTATAAATTTTTAAGTTTTCTTTTGTCACTTTCCTTTATTATAAGTTTTGCTTACTTATACTTATACTTTTTTTTGTAAGATTGCATTTTTAGTTTACATCTTTTAATATTTACTTTAATTTATTTTTACTAAGATTGCATTTTTTTAGTTTAACATTTTTTAATATTTATTTTAATTTATTTTTACTTTTTAATTAAATTTACACATGTCAAGATCTAAATTAAAAACCGTGACAAATGTCACGATCTCGTGAGTTATAATTTTGCCTATGTGTCGCCCTCACGTTGAATGATCATGCTTTATATAATAAGATGACATAATATGTAATAACTTACAAAATAAAATTCATTTTCAAAAATGTCTTTTTAAATAATATTATAGGGATTAATGGAAAATTGTCTAAAATAACACATTTTTTAAGTTTTTGTTTCTAACTTAGCATCATTAGTTTAAACTTCCAATAATTACACAAATTAAATAATAAAAATTTCTCAAAACTCTTTTCTAATTGGGGAAACCTAAATCATAAATGAAAAATAGAGAACCCAAACATTATGTTTTATATTTAATTTATAATTTATTTAGGATAAATAAGTATTTACACATAATTATTTGTGCTATTTTTGAGATTTGAAATTTGGTGTGCTAGATTTGAAACACAAAATGGTGTTCTTTTAGGATATTTCTCATAATTTTATTTTGTCGTTTATGCATATTGTTGTAGCTGGAATTATAACAGTCAAAATTTGTAAATATGAATAAACGGATGACTTTGACTTATCTTTAATAACAAAAAAATCTGAGGGACTACCGAGCAATAAACAAAATTTTTGTTGCTCGAGGATACCAAACTAGATCAAAAAGCAGATTTTGACAAGGAATTGCGGAGTAAACTGGGATTAGTATTTCGGTCACAATAGTATTTCTACAAGAACAAGAACAAAGAATCGTTAAGTGTTTAAGTGTAGAGCTCGTTGCAGATGAAAGAAGTTGTGTTGCTTTTTGCTCTCGTTCTTGTTTTATACTCCGAGTTCGTGTTTAACTTCTCCATTTACTCCGCATGATTCGCCATGAATGGTCTTTAATTCAGAGCTTACGATCGTTATGTTCAGACGCCTTAATTCACCAGTTTGAATGAATCTTTGGTCTCGTCAGAGTTGACTAACATATTTGTATTTATTCCCCTCTGATCTTAAACGTCACTCCAGTAGATTTTTTAGTCCGGCTCGTCACCTCGTCTGTACATTTGACTTCATCAACCTTTTTATCATTAATTTATTGAGTCTGTTTTACTGGGTCGGAATTTTCACCTAAAATAAAAAAAAAAAAATCTATTGGTAAATGAAGACATCTTCGTATTAAATAGACTTTTCTTATACTAATAATATTTTTTTTATCGCATCAGGCATTGCTTCTTGTCTAAGTAACTATGACATGGTAAAATTTGGTTTGAATTTGAACAAGGTTGTTTTTTTATTACTATTTTTTTTTGTAAGAATTGACATAATATCATAGTCAACTAAATTACCGGACACATTTACGTGAAGACATTTAAATCCACTAGTTTAACCATTGCGCTCACAAGTGATTACGTGTGAGATGACGACATTAAACATATAACATGTTAATTAAAAACTTTATTCAACATAATAAACAATAATAATCGAAACTCTCCCTCTTGGCCTCTTCCACTAGTTGAAGAATCTTATGATCACTCCTTCGCAGCTTCGTGCAAAATTTACATTTGAAGATTTGGCGATGGTCGCTTTCTTGATTTCGTTTTTAAAAAATCACATTTTTTATTCTTGTTTGACCAAAAGATAAAAATCCCAAAAACTAATAATATATTTGAGAAAAAAACAACTGAAAATAATAAAGCGTGTGCATAGGGGTATTAATGTAATTTCGCATTCCCGTATCTGTTCTCTGGTCTGTTCCCATTTAACAGTTGAAAAATTAGGATTCGGTTTTTATTAACCCAAAAGCTTTAAAACCAATTTAATTCAGAAGAGGAAGAAACAGAGAAGGAGATTATTACCGAATCTTCTTCTTCTTCTTCATCAATGGCGGATCCTGGTCCCGCCAGTTTCTCGACGCGAGCCAATGCCTTGCTTAGGAAAAACTTAACCTATCAGGTATGCGTTTTCGTTTCCTCTAAGGAATCCAAATTTATACTATTCTGTATACGAGTTTCGTTTCGTGTACGTACGTAGAAACGTCTAATGTGAGTATATCGTGATTTGGAGTTCTACAATCAAATTATTGGCTGTTTTATCGAATATCGGACATAATTACAGTGTAATTAGATATAAGTATTCCCAAGTTCTACATCCATTGATGTTAATTGCGAGAATCAATAAGAGGTTGCGAACGCTTTGCTTAGTCTTAGAAACCTGAAATCCAAATAAACTTTCTGCTATATGAATTGTTAGTATTTTCGAATTCGACTGTGTGTGTGTGGTGTAGAAACGGAATCTATGGAGCAATGTTCGGCTTATCATGATCCCTTTCTACCTCTGCATACTTCTGGTGGGAGTACAAGTCCTGTTCGATACACAGGTTAATAACGCGGATGATAATCGATGTGGTTGTCAATGTACTGTCACGAATGGAGATGGCAGTTGCCAAAAGAAGGCTTGCGGTATAGAATATTCTTCTCCAGATCAAGCATTCTTTTGTCCCATCGCTAGTCCTCCACGATGGCCTCCGTTGTTACAAATTCCGCGTCCTCAAAGCCGTGCTGTTCGTTCCAGTTTCCTCCCGGACAATGACCTACCTGATGACTCTTGCAGAAGAACAGGAACTTGTCCTGTAACCATACTTTTTACTGGGAATAACAATTCCCTTGGAGAAAGTATGTTTGCCGCTTTTCTCTCCCTTTGTCTTCTTCATATTGCTTTCTCTTGGAGGAACTAATCTTCGTGTTTTCTCTAGCCTTATCTGGGAATCTGCTAACTAGTTCTGTAACGGTGAACTCCTCTGATCTCTTGCAGGATTTAGCCAACAATGTCTTGGTAAGTCCTCTGGTCGAATTCTGTTTGTTTCCACTATGAAGTTGCGTACATCTGTGTCTTAGCTTTTTTTTTGAGCTCATTTTATCAGGGTACAGAAGCACAGGCAGAATTCACCAATTATCTTGATCCAGGGATTGCCTCAAATCTTCCCATCTACAATATCCGATCTCGGTGCATTTCAAACGCTACGTTGCCATTCTCATTCGGACAAAAACCTCTCGAGTTTCAGAAAGGTATTAAGTTTCCGATCATATAGATGTTACTGAATGTTTTAGATTCTTCTGCAGTTCTTAGGAGAAATTGTATCAGTGTTAGCTTAACGTAACCTGGTGGCGTTTCCCTGTATACATATCCCAAGTTTGTTAAACATAATATTTCTTTCTTTCGTATTTTGTCCTCACTCAAAGTTATCTTCTGAGACATTGTTGCAGTCGATTAACTTAATGGTTGTGTCAAAACCAGAATTGAGCTGTGCTCAAGGATTGAATCTCTGGCGAAATAGCTCCATAGAGGTCAATGATGTGATATTCAAGGGTTATCGGAAAGGAAATACTGAGGGGAAAGTAAATGAGATTGCTGCAGGTTGTTCAACTTCTCTGTCATTTATGTATAACCATGTTTAATATGGACAATGAGGTTTCTGACTCTTCCTGTCTGCTTTCTTGTTGCCTTAGCATACGATCTTTTGAACACGAATAGGAACAACTTCAATGTGCACGTCTGGTATAATTCAACATACAAGAACGATACAAATAATAGGCCTGCAACATTGGTTCGAGTTTCCCGCTCAGTAAACTTGGTAAGAAAATAACAATGTACTTAAGACATCCTCATCATTCTCAATATGCTCTTTTTCATGATTGAACTGATGCTTACACTTTGCCAACCCGCAGGTGTCAAATGCTTACCTTCAGTTTCTGCAAGGCCCGGGAACAAGGATGTTGTTCGAATATGTCAAAGAAATGCCTAAACCAGAAACTAGACTTCGTCTAGACATTGCGTCTCTAATTGGCCCCCTTTTCTTCACATGGGTTATTCTTCTTCTGTTCCCTGTAAGTTTCCTTTTAATAGACTGCATACTTTAGGCTTTCTTCCACAAGAATTCTGCTTTCTCTGAAGTCTATCCAGCATAAGATATGAACTTTAATTACTTAGCGGCATTTGTATGCAGGTGATCTTGTCGTCATTGGTGTATGAGAAACAAGAGCGTCTAAGAATCATAATGAAAATGCATGGGCTAGGAGATGGTCCATATTGGATGATTTCCTACGCCTATTTTCTTACCATATCCATGTTGTACTTTATATGCCTGATGATATTTGGGTCAGCAATAGGTAACTGAAGCCTAACCGTCAATACAGTTCTTACATTATGTTTTGTAATTTAGAAAAATTTCCACTCTCTAAGCTTACTATAGATGCTGGTTCCTTGCAGGACTCAAGTTCTTTTGGCTTAATGACTACAGTCTCCAGTTCACTTTCTATTTCCTTTATGTAAATCTGCAAATCTCCCTCTGCTTTCTAGTTTCTTCAATATTTTCAAAGGTCAAGACATCAACAGGTACAAAAATCGTAATTCTTGAATTTGTTCAAGAACACTTTGGGGTTTAAAGGAATTAATGGGCTTTCTCTTATGTCTAAATTATAGTTTCTGCTTACATATACGTGTTTGGATCTGGACTTTTGGGCTTGTTTCTACTCCAGTTTCTGATTGAAGATTCATCATTTCCTAGTAAGTTATTAAGATTAACTTGAAGAACGATATTTCATTTATGTGTTTATTCTCACAACTGACGACTGCAAATCAATTATACTTTTCCAGGAGGGTGGATTATTGTCCTAGAGTTGTATCCTGGCTTCTCTTTATACCGTGGGCTGTATGAATTCTCACAATTTGCTTTCCGGGGTAACCTGAGAGGGGCAGATGGGATGAAGTGGAAAGATTTCAGTGATAGTGCAATGGTTGAAATCTTTTACATCATTATTGTTGAGTGGTTTGTCGCACTCATTGCAGCATACTATATCGATAAGATTTCTTCATCCGGAAAAGACCTGTTGTTCTGCTTGAAAAACCCTTTCAAGAAATCCTCTTCTCTGCGAAGGCCTAGTTTGCAGAGGCAAGGCTCCAAAGTCTTGGTTGAAATGGAAAAACCAGATGTCACTCAGGAGGTATGAAAAAAGTGTTCACAATGTATTCCATGTTCTTGATAACTCTGGTTCTGATAAATAAATTGTTCAAACCAGAGAGAAAAAGTCGAGCAGTTGATGCTTGAGCCGAGCACAAGCCACGCGATTGTATGTGATAATTTGAAGAAGGTGTATCCTGGTAGGGATGGGAACCCGCCGAAGTTGGCAGTTCGTGGGTTATCTCTCGCTGTGCCTTCAGGAGAATGTTTTGGCATGTTAGGGCCCAATGGTGCTGGCAAAACCTCCTTCATCAATATGGTCAGTACCCAAATGGACAAAATCTTTTGTGCTTTCAGTTGAGCTTAGCTTCTAATTCTATCTTTTAGCCTTAGTATTGTGTTGTGTTTCAGATTATTGATATTGCAGCCTTAGTAATATATACTATATTTTTCTCCAGATGACTGGCCTCTTGAAACCAACATCTGGGACAGGGCTTGTTCAAGGTTTGGATATATGCAGTGATATGGACAGAGTATACACCAGCATGGGCGTATGCCCGCAGCACGAGTAATTAAATTCTTGAAACTCATTTCATTTTGTTCTTCGCCAAGAAAGAACACATACGCAGTTTCTCATTGTTCCAGTATAGAGAGTATAGTTTGTTTTTATCATTCTCTTATTGTTTGCTATATATCAGTTTGCTCTGGGAGACGCTGACAGGAAGGGAACATCTTCTATTTTACGGGAGACTTAAGAATCTTAAAGGCTCTGATCTCAAACAAGTATGTTATCAATCTTATTTCTCTTCTGTATTACTCCAAAAGTTATCGAAACGTCAGTTCAGTGATGGTACATTTATATCTCAATCGTTATTTACCTTTCATTAGGCTGTGGAAGAGTCCCTTAAGAGTGTTAACCTTTTCCACGGAGGAGTTGCCGACAAACCTGCTGGGAAATACAGCGGAGGTATGAAAAGGCGGCTAAGCGTAGCCATTTCTCTAATTGGGAATCCTAAGGTACACCAATTCTCTTATTATTTCCAACCACGGCCTTTAGAAATAGTACATCTAGAGAGCTGAGCTCATTCTTCTTGTCCTTTGAAGGTTGTTTATATGGATGAGCCAAGCACAGGACTTGATCCAGCCTCGAGAAAGAACCTATGGACTGTCATCAAGCGTGCAAAGCAAAACACTGCGATAATCCTCACAACCCACTCAATGGAAGAAGCAGAATTTCTTTGTGACCGATTAGGGATTTTTGTAGACGGAAGCTTGCAATGCATTGGCAACCCAAAAGAGCTGAAGGGTCGGTATGGTGGATCTTATGTGTTTACAATGACAACATCTTCAGAACACGAGCGAAACGTAGAGAAGCTGATTCAAGATGTTTCCCGAAACGCCAAGAAGATATATCACATCGCAGGGACTCAGAAGTTTGAGCTCCCAAAGGAGGAGGTGCGGATCTCAGAGGTGTTTCAGGCAGTGGAGAAGGCCAAGAGCAACTTTACGGTGTTCGCTTGGGGACTTGCGGACACAACTCTTGAAGATGTTTTCATCAAGGTTGCTAGAACCGGCCAGGCCTTTAATGTCTTCTCTTGATCTTCTTGGATTGGCGGTCAATATTTGTTTGTGCATGTTAAATTGCTACTAACATATGATACAAAGTTAGTGATTGTAAGATCTTGTGTATATTACTGGAAATATATTTACAATATTGTGAATTACAATGACATTCTCAAACATTGGTTTTATCTGTTGGTTCAGGTCAGTGATCAATTTCAATTAGATACACATATCATATCAATGCGGATTTCATATATCATATATCATCTATCAAATTAGGAACTAATTTGGCCTCCTAAGAAAAAAAAGAAGCTTTAATCGAAATAGTTTGAGATAAAACCCATAGTTCTCTTATTATATGAATATTTGTATAAGTATTGGTAAGGAGTATATTTCTTGGATGAGTGATGCAAGTAAGACTATTACTTGACCTACACGAAAAAGAGGTTACAAGAAAACACAGTCCCAGTGTCCAATACCTGTATGCCACTTCAGTAACGTGTATAGTTTAAAAATGTCATCTCTTATCTCTTCATTTTATTGAAAATAATTATCTTAAGCTACTAGAATTGTATGCCCTTCTTGGTGTTGTTATATGTATACATCCAAGAAAACATTTCGAGATTCCCGGAAAAAAACTATTCGACTTTATCAAATCTTCTTACATCCTCTGTAATGGCGGATTTGAGTCCTGCAAGTTTCTTGACTCAAGCCAACGCTTTACTTAGGAAGAATTTAGTTTTCCAGGTTTTCAAAATTTCTCAGAGACTTGCTTTATATACATTTAAAGGCTAAAACAGAGTAAAAACTTACGATGAGGTTTTGTTGCCTTTTGTTCTTTAATGCAGAAACGGAACATATGGAGCAATGTCCGTCTCATCACGATCCCTTTCTTCCTCTGCTTTCTTCTCCTTGTTGTTCAGATGCTCTTCGACGCTCAATTCAACGACGTCCATGGTCAATGTGGCTGCTTAAATGAGAAAACTTGTGGCTTAAGGTATTCGACTTCAGAGCAAGCAGCGTTTTGCGCCATTCCTAATCCACCACAATGGACTCCATTACTTCAAATCCCGGCTCCTCAATACCGAGCCGCGGCCCCATACCCGAGCCGTTCTTCCCCTGCAACTCTTCTCTTCACCGGGGAAAAGCAGTCGCTCGGAAAAAGTATGAGCCCTATTGATCTACTATTTAAACTGATTTGTTTTTGATGTTCAATTGTTTTGTTTTGCTAGTTCTAATGGAAAACATGTATAGTGATTCATCCAAGTTTGATGGAGATTTAGCTAATTATGTCTTGGTAAGTTCTTGAAACATTACCACATCTTGAATATACCCTTTTTGTGTTTTCTCATCCTCTAGCTTTATAATATATATGTGCAGGGCTCATCATCTTTACCTGCATACACCAATTATATGGACTCTGCTTTCATCTCAGATCTCCCCGTCTACAACATCCAACATGAATGCTCACCAAACTCTTCTTTCTCAATCTTAATTCACCAATCACCTCTTGCTTTCCCCAAAGGTATTAAAAAAGTTTCCAAATTTTACAATATTGAAATCAGGAATGCTTTTAAAAACAGAGGATTTCTTTCTTGTGTGTTTCGGTGTTTCCCTTGAGTCTAGAGATAAACTGTGTCCAAGGATTAAACCTGTGGCGGAATAGTTCTTCCGTTGTCAACAACGAGCTATTTGAGGGTTATCGAAAAGGAAATCCAGACGAGAAGATCAACGAGTATGCTGCAGGTTTGTCATTATCATCCTGTCTCACGCCGTCATGCGGATACTTCTTAAAATAGTTCTGTGTGTCTTATGTTTTTCCATTTTATAGCCTTTGATTTTCAGAACACAAATAGAAACATTCTCAATGTTAGTGTTTGGTACAACTCCACCTACAAGAACGATACAGTGGTTCGGCCTATGGCTCTGATTCGAGTCACTCGCTTAGTCAATCTGGTGCATTTTTGCCTAAGCCTTTACTCGAATTATCAAATAAGACTCAAACATATATAGATGTTATCATTTAGTACATAACTTTGATTTCATATTTGTTTTTGTCTGTAATTTTGCAGGCATCTAATGCATATCTTGAGTTCCTAAAAGGTTCTGAGACAAAGATACTCTTTGAGTATGTCAAAGAAATGCCTAAACCAGAGACTGAACTGAGCCTAGACATCGCCTCTCTAATCGGCCCGCTCTTCTTCACATGGGTCATTCTGTTGTTATTCCCTGTAAGTCTTTAGCTTCTCTCATTGAAACATTTTAAAACATTCCTCATCTCGGGTTTCATCGCAGTTTTCTCTGGCTCATATTATAGGTGATTTTAACAACTCTGGTCTATGAGAAACAACAGAGGTTAAGAATCATGATGAAAATGCATGGACTTGGTGATGCTCCTTACTGGATAGTTTCATACACTTATTTTTTTCTCATATCGTTTCTATACATGTTGTGCTTCGCGATATTCGGTTCAGCCATCGGTAAACTCTATCGAACTTGCTAATATATATGTCACTCCTAGTCTTTCTCAGTTCTTGATGCTTTTACTTCTCTTTCAGGGTTAAACTTCTTCAGGCTTAATGACTACAGTGTCCAGCTTGTGTTCTTCCTGATATACATAAATCTTCAAATATCATTAGCCTTTTTAGCCTCTGCAATGTTTTCAGATGTTAAAACTGCTACAGGTACAGTGTCATCACGGTTTTGATTCAAGATTCGTCAAATGGTGATCATAATTGTTACATTTTCATTTGAAATTCAGTTATTGCATACATATATGTCTTTGGAACCGGGCTCTTAGGAATCTTTCTTTTCCAATTCTTCTTGGAAGATCCTCTCTTCCCAAGTAAGTTCTTAAACCCGAATCAAGCTTTTTTGCTGGTCGAATCGAAGCAGGTTTATTGTGTGATTTTCTCTAGGAGGATGGATCATTGCAATGGAGTTATATCCTGGATTTTCTTTGTACCGTGGGCTATATGAGTTATCACAATCTGCATTTGCGGGAGATTACCGCGGGGTTGATGGAATGAGATGGGGAAATTTTGAGAATGGAATGAAAGAAGTGACTTGTATCATGCTCATTGAGTGGCTGTTACTGCTTGTTTCAGCATATTACGTTGATCAAATCACTTACTCCAGGAAACATCCATTGTTCTTCTTCCTCCTCCAAAACTCTTCAAAGAAGAAACAACATCACTGTTCTCAGAGCCAAATTTCCAAAGTTGTCGTCGAAATGGAGAAACCAGATGTGTGTCAAGAGGTAAACAGAGACGAGATTAATATCAACAAGTTTCAATAGTGACAAGGCTGAGTAAGATTTTGATGTATCATTTTTTGGTGTCAGAGGGAGAAAGTAGAGCAGTATCTACTTGAATCAACTGGAAACTGCGCGGTTTTATGCAATAATCTAAAGAAAATGTACTCCGGTAAGGACGGGAATCCTCATAAACTCGCGGTAAGAGGATTAACTCTTGCTTTACCTCAAGGAGAATGCTTTGGCATGCTTGGTCCTAACGGAGCAGGCAAAACCTCTTTCATCAACATGGTCCGTACGGTTCATAGCTATTGATCATTTTCCTAATAAAGCCCCGTGTTAATGAGTCAATCGAGCATATCTGATGGTTAACCTTTTTGGCACTCCAATGTCCTTTGTAGATGACAGGAATTACTAAACCATCATCTGGCACAGCATTTGTCCAAGGTCTTGACATACTAACCGATATGGACCGGATATATACAACGATTGGAGTCTGTCCGCAACACGAGTAATCTACAAAAACAATCTCTAGCTAGCTCGGTTTGTTTCTTTTCTGCGAGGCTACACTGTTTCTTAGTTCATTTAAATTTAATTCTCCACAGTCTTTTGTGGGAGAAATTGAGTGGAAGGGAACATCTACTGTTTTATGGAAGGCTCAAGAATCTCAAAGGCTCTGTCTTAAAACAAGTAAGTTATGCTATAACTTGGTTGGTTTGTGGATAACTTTTGTGTAAAGTAAATTAACAAGTGATGGACTTTTCTCTGGTGTTAGGCTGTCGAAGAGTCGCTTCGTAGTGTCAACCTTTTCCATGGAGGAAATGGCGATAAACAAGTCGGGAAATACAGCGGAGGGATGAAGAGACGGCTCAGCGTCGCCATTTCTCTTATAGGAAACCCCAAAGTAACCTCTCTTGATATATAGACATCTATGATATGTCTTTTAACTTCTTATATGTAACAAAGTCTTTTGATGAAATTTTTCAAGGTTGTTTACATGGATGAGCCAAGTACAGGGCTTGATCCAGCCTCGAGGAAGAGTTTATGGGACGTAGTGAAACGGGCAAAGCGAAAAGGGGCGATAATACTCACCAGTAGAGTCATCTAACCTTCTTTTTGCTCTGCTTCTTTATGTCTTCACAAAAGAAATACTTCAGCTCTGGTTTTGTGTTTCAGCTCATTCAATGGAGGAAGCAGAAGTTTTGTGTGATCGTCTTGGAATTTTCGTCGATGGAAGTTTGCAATGCATAGGCAAACCAAAGGAGGTAAAAACATCTAATAACAATGTTCAAAACATGAACTTATTCAGCTAATTATTGTATCGAAATTCATCAGAAAATCCAAAGAAGAATGCTTTATATTGAAATCTTAATGACAGTTGAAGGGTAGGTATGGAGGATCATATGTATTGACTGTGACAACCTCAGAGGAACACGAGCAAGAAGTGGAGCAATTAGTGCATAACATCTCTGAGAATGCAAAGAAGATTTATCGAACATCGGGGACTCAGAAGTTTGAGCTGCCAAAGAAGGAGACGAAGATCGCTGAAGTGTTTCAGGCAGTGGCGAAGGCTAAGATGATGTTTCCGGTGGTTGCTTGGGGACTTGCAGACACAACTCTTGAAGATGTCTTTGTAAAGGTTGCTCAAACTTCTTAATTAAGAACTCTTTCAATTTCTGTTCTTGATCAGTCTCAATCTTTCCTTGTAAATTTACGTGTAATAATATTCTAATCTTCATTTGTAAATTTTAAATGCAAACGCAAACGATGAAAGACAAAATTTGTGGCTTAAATTGGTTAGAGACTCCAATTCGTTTCATAGGCAAATGAAATATATAGACCACACATTTTCATTAATTTTCTCAAAACATTTTCTAAATTTTATTATTTTCGTTATACGTATGCAGGTCTTAAAATAACAAATAAATTTATTAATGCATGTGAAATACTTTAGCACATCTAACATAGAAAGTAGTTTATTTTGTCGATTCAATATTTGGGCAAAGTTTGACTGAAAACATATATTCCATCCGTTTCACAAATAGTGTCATTTTAAGATTTTATTTTTGTTTTATAAACAGTGTCGGTTTATGTTTTTAATACATAATTTTGAACAAAAATACAATTTTACCCTTATTATTTCAACATATTAATTAAAGAGAAAAAATTATGGGCAATTCTACAAAATAGCACCAAAAAACTAAAAGTTCAAACATTTAGCACACAAGGTTGAAAGTCACAAATCTAGCATTCATTAAAAGGGAAATAGACTAAACTACCCTCACTTATATTTTACTATCAATCGAGGAAAAAAAAAGTTTGCCGGAATCGTGGCTAATCTCGAAGTGTCATCGCCGACGATCCTCTGATTCGCCGGAATCGTTGACATCAGAGATTTAGTATCGCATGAAGCTTTTCGTTGCCGAACGGTAAGCTTTTACTCGTTTATTCTCATCGATTGATTTTCAAATCTTCATTCAAATTCGATTTTTCGGTGTGTTTGGTCTTGGTGTATGTGAGCTTGCTGTGATTTCTGGTATCAGGGGCGAAGCTTCAGTCGAACCTGGTGTTGGGAGGTTTGTCTAAATCCGGTCGGGTCGAGGAAGCCCGCCAGTTGTTTGATAGAATGCCAGAGATGGATGAGTTTACTTGGAACACTATGACCGTTGCTTACTCTGGTTCAAGGCGACTGGCTCATGCAAAAAAACTTTTTCTTAGAAACCCAGTGAATAATACAATCTCCTGGAATGCTCTTATCTCTGGTATTGCAAGTATGTAAGTGAAGATGAAGCTTTCGCTTTGTTTTGGGAAATGCAGTTTGATGGAAGAAACCCTAACGAGTACACTTTGGGTAATGTTCTTAGGATGTGTGCTTCGCTTGGTTTACTTCTGAGAGGTGAACAGATTCATGGGCGTACAATAAAAACCGGGTTTGATTTGGATGTTAATGTGGTTAATGGACTTCTCGCTATATATGCACAATGCAAAAGCATCTCTGAAGCTGAATACCTCTTTGGGACAATGCTAGGTGAGAGAAATAATGTCACATGGATTTCGATGCTCCCTGTGTACTCTAAAAATGGTTTTGCTTACAAGGCAATCGAGTGTTTTAGGGATATGAACAGAGAAGAAAATCAATCGAATCAATTTACTTTTCCTAGAGTTTTAACTGCCTGTGTTGCGGTTTCTGCTCGCGGGATAGGAGTTCCAGCACGAGCTATTGAATTTGTTTATAGTTGGAAGAGCCATAGTTTGAAGTGTTTCGTATTGGGAATCTTAGAGATATGGATGTATATCATTAGAAGCTTTGGTAGATACTTTAGATTGGTTGGTAATCCACTAACATCTTACCTTTGCATCATAAACGTTATTTTTCATGATTTCCACAAGTAGCAGTCTTCTTAATTCAAGATGAGCTTTAGGTAGTGTTTTGGTTGTTGGTTTACTCAAGAAGAAGTTGACTTCCTTGGTATCTTTCCTTTTCTCCAAGCTTTTTTTTTGGTTATTGCAGTAAATTTATCTTTTGCGTGTGGATTTTTTTTTTTTTTTTTGTGTCAAGGGATCTCAAGAGGAAGAACAGGAGCAGCTTCCAGGGCTATGTAATGGTTCAGGAGAAGAGAATACTTCCTCATCTGAAAAGGAGGATGTGCTACCTAGACTTTTGTTTCGTCTGGAAGGGCTTGAACTAGACCGCTCTTTGACTGTATGCCAGACAATTCTCTTGTACAAACTAAAATTAGAAAATGAAACTACGAACGGTTCAAAGCTGAGTGGACCCCACAACATCACTTATGAAAGGGCTCCACCACTTGCAGATTCTCATGAAAATCTGTTTCCTCTCGGATCTATGGAAAATGATGAGTATTACCCGTTTTTATCCTACTTGTTTGCTCATAGACTTACTTTGCGCCTCAAAGGGACAAGTCCTCCTGCATATGACATATTGTTTCTGATTAAGAATCTGGAGGGCACGAAGAACGGAGATGACCCAACACATTTTCATATTTCAATGTTTTATGAATTTAGACAAATGTTGAAATGATCTTTTCTGGAAATGCAACGTATTTAGGAACCATTTAGGAACATATATAACGTATTTAGGAAAGTCTTCCGAAATCAACAAGAAACAGAAAAAGTATGATTTCACATAAGTCATGCAAAGACAAACTATAAAAGGCTATATTACATATTGATTTTCATGCGTAAATCCGAACATGTGTTGTTGTTTGCCTATACAAAGAAAGAAATATACAAATGTTGAAATGATCCTTTCTGGAAATGCAACGCATTTAGGAACATATATAACGTATTTATCTTTTGTTCATTTAGGAAGTCTTTCCAAACATATTGATTTTTATGCGTAAATGAAGTATCAGAACAGATGTGTTGTTGTTTTGTCTACACAAAAAAATAAAGAAAGATTCAAATGATAAAAACTAATCCTTTCTTGAAAATGAAACGTATTTAGGAACATATATAACATATTTCGGAAAGACTTCCTAAATAAACAAATGATGAAAACTGATCCTTTCTTGAAAATGAATCGTATTTAGGAACATATATAACGTATTTAGGAAAGCTTTCCTAAATGATGAAAACTGATCCTTTCTTGAAAATGAATCGTATTTAGGAACATATATAACGTATTTAGGAAAGCTTTCCTAAATGATGAAAAATGATGAAAACTGATACTTTCTTGAAAATGAAACGTATTTAGGAACATATATAACATATTTCGGAAAGACTTCCTAAATGAACAAATGATGAAAACTGATCCTTTCTTGAAAATGAATCGTATTTAGGAACATATATAACGTATTTAGGAATGCTTTCCTAAATGATGAAAAATGATGAAAACTGATACTTTCTTGAAAATGAAACGTATTTAGGAACATATATAACATATTTCGGAAAGACTTCCTAAATGAACAAATGATGAAAACTGATCCTTTCTTGAAAATGAATCGTATTTAGGAACATATATAACGTATTTAGGAAAGCTTTCCTAAATGATGAAAAATGATGAAAACTGATACTTTCTTGAAAATGAAACGTATTTAGGAACATATATAACATATTTCGGAAAGATTTCCTAAATGAACAAATGATGAAAACTGATCCTTTCTTGAAAATGAATCGTATTTAGGAACATATATAACGTATTTCGAAAAGACTTCCTAAATGATGAAAAATGATCCTTTCTGGAAATGAAACGTATTTAGTAACCATTTAGGAACATGTATAACGTATTTAGGAAAGTCTTCCTAAATGATAAAAAATGATACTTTATGGAAATGAAACGTATTTAGGAACATATATAACGTATTTAGGAAAGCTTTCCTAAATGATTCCTAAATGATGAAAAATGATGAAAACTGATCCTTTCTTGAAAATGAAACGTATTTACGAACATATATAACATATTTCGGAAAGACTTCCTAAATGAACAAATGATGAAAACTGATCCTTTCTTGAAAATGAATCGTATTTAGGAACATATATAACGTATTTAGGAAAGCTTTCCTAAATGATGAAAAATGATGAAAACTGATCCTTTCTTGAAAATGAAACGTATTTAGGAACATATATAACATATTTCGGAAAGACTTCCTAAATGAACAAATGATGAAAACTGATCCTTTCTTGAAAATGAATCGTATTTAGGAACATATATAACGTATTTAGGAAAGCTTTCCTAAATGATGAAAAATGATGAAAACTGATACTTTCTTGAAAATGAAACGTATTTACGAACATATATAACATATTTCGGAAAGACTTCCTAAATGAACAAATGATGAAAACTGATCCTTTCTTGAAAATGAATCGTATTTAAGAACATATATAACATATTTCGGAAAGACTTCCTAAATGAACAAATGATGAAAACTGATCCTTTCTTGAAAATGAATCGTATTTAGGAACATATATAACGTATTTAGGAAAGCTTTCCTAAATGATGAAAAATGATGAAAACTGATCCTTTCTTGAAAATGAATCGTATTTAGGAACATATATAACGTATTTAGGAAAGCTTTCCTAAATGATGAAAAATGATGAAAACTGATCCTTTCTTGAAAATGAAACGTATTTAGGAACATATATAACGTATTTCGGAAAGACTTCCTAAATGAACAAATGATGAAAACTGATCCTTTCTTGAAAATGAAACGTATTTAGGAACATATATAACGTATTTCGGAAAGTCTTCTGAAATGAACAAAAACATAAAACGATATTTCCTGTTGATTTTCATGCGTAAATGAAGCATCATGTGTTGTTGTTTTGTCTACACAAAGAAACAAAGAAAGATTCAAATGATGAAAACTGATCATTTCTTGAAAATGAAACGTATTAAGGAACATATATAACGTATTTCAGAAAGTCTTCCGAAATGAACAAAAACAGAAAACGATATTTCTTGTTGATTTCCATGCGTAAATGAAGCATCAGAACATATGTGTTGTTGTTTTGTCTACACAAAGAAATAAAGAAAGATTCAAATGATGAAAACTGATACTTTCTTGAAAATGAAACGTATTTAGGAACATATATAACGTATTTCGGAAAGTCTTCCTAAATGAACAAGAAACAGAAAACTATAAAAGACTATATTAAATGTTGATTTTCATGCGTAAATGAAGCATCATAACATGTGTTGTTGTTTGCCTACATAAAGAAAGAAAGATACAAATGATAAAAAATGATCCTTTCTGGAAATAAAACGTATTTAGGAACCATTTAGGAACATATATAATGTATTTAGGAAAGCCTTCCTAAACGTATTTAGAAAGAAAGATACAAATGATGAAAAATGATCATTTCCTTGAAATGAAACGTATATATGAACCATTTCGGAAACTATATAACTAATTTAGGAAAGCTTTCGTAAATGAACAAGAAACATGAAAAACTGTAAAAGACTATATTAACTGTTGATTTTCATGCGTAAATGAAACATTAGAACATATGTTGCTGTTTGGCTACGCAAAGAAAGAAAGATACAAATGACGAAAAATGATCATTTCCTTGAAATGAAACGTATATAGGAACCATTTAGGAACATATATAACTAATTTAAGAAAGCATTCGTAAATGAACAAGAAACAAGAAACAAGAAAAACTCTAAAAGACTATATTAACTGTTGATTTTCATGCGTAATTGAAGCATCAGAACATGTGCTTTTGTTTGCCTACACAAAGAAAGAAAGATACAAATGATGAAAAATGATCATTTCCTTGAAATGAAACGTATTTAGGAACCATTTAGGAACTTATATAACTAATTTAGGAAAGTCTTCGTAAATGAACAAGAAACAAGAAAAACTCTAAAAGACTATATTAACTGTTTATTATCATATATAGGAACCATTTAGGAACATATATAACTAATTTAAGAAAACATTCGTAAATGAACAAGAAACAAGAAACAAGAAAAACTCTAAAAGACTATATTAACTGTTGATTTTCATGCGTAATTGAAGCATCAGAACATGTGCTTTTGTTTGCCTACACAAAGAAACAAAGATACAAATGATGAAAAATGATCATTTCCTTGAAATGAAACGTATTTAGGAACCATTTAGGAACTTATATAACTAATTTAGGAAAGTCTTCGTAAATGAACAAGAAACAAGAAAAACTCTAAAAGACTATATTAACTGTTTATTATCATGCATAAATGAAGCATCATAACATGTGTTGTTGTTTGGCTACGTAAAGAAAGAAAGATACAAATGGTTCCTAAAAATGAAACGTATTTAGGAACTATTTAGGAACTTATATAACTAATTTAGGAAAGCATTCGTAAATGAACAAGAAACATGAAAAACTATAAAAGACTATATTAACTGTTGATTTTCATGCGTAAATGAAACATCAAAACATGTGTTGTTGTTTGCCTACACAAAGAAAGAAATATACAAATGATTAAAAATGATCATTTCCTTGAAATGAAACGTATTTAGGAACCATTTAGGAACTTATATAACTAATTTAGGAAAGCATTCGTAAATGAACAAGAAACAAGAAAAACTCTAAAAGACTATATTAACTGTTCATTTTCATGCGTAAATGAAGCATCAGAACATGTGCTTTTGTTTGCCTACACAAAGAAATAAAGATACAAATGATGAGAAATGATCATTTCCTTGAAATGAAACGTATATATGAACCATTTAGGAATATATATAACTAATTTAAGAAATCTATGCAACACACAATTTCATGCCCAAATCTTAAAATCGTATCCAAGGCAACCATCATCAGTCGAAAGCATAAAGTATAACCAAAATTTGCATAGCAAAATAACAAAGGAGCAAATTTTTGATAATCCACTCAACGTAGGAAAGACTTTTAAGGGTCTAAAAGCATCGAACTCATTTCCAAAAAGCTTAAAACCTTTACTAAAGTCCATCACCAGCAGTGGCATAAACTTTGTGCTTTAGTGTTCAATTCTCAATTCTCTCTTAATCGCAAATTACCATCAAGGTAGCTTTCTGATTTCCGATATGGGTTTTCTTCGATTAGCATTTTTTTATTGGGGTTTGTATTATTTCTACGTCTGCGTTGTTAAGCTTCGATCTTTGATTTACTTCCAAACCAGATATGGGATCAATTTCTTTGATCGGATATTGTTCGTGTTTGTGGGATCGGGCTTTAGTATATCGAATCGATTTTTTTGCTGTTTATTTTTCCAATTGATCATAGATTTTTTTCTTCTGAAATTCAGATTCAAATCTTCGTTAAGACTCTCACCGGAAAGACAATCACCCTCGAGGTGGAAAGCTCTGACACAATCGACAACGTTAAAGCAAAGATCATGGATAAGGAGGGAATCCCACCGGATCAGCAGAGGCTTATCTTCGCCGGAAAGCAGCTGGAAGACGGGCAACGAACTCAGTAACGCCGTCACCGTTAGAATCAGCCTCCGTCATCATTTTCGTCAACTCACGGTAAGTCAACGGATATCCCATCTTAGCCATTGACCCAGCAAGTTCCGCAGCCGTGATATGACCGTTACCGTCACGATGGAACGGAAAACCTCCATGAGCTGCTCCTGGTTAATGAGAACCTCCTCGTTGAGATCCGGCAGAATCGCGACTACGAGCTTGTCAAATTCGACGGATCCGTTACCGTTGCGGTCGATTTGATTGAGGAGGAGAGAGATCTGATCGCCGTGAGGTTTGATCCCGAGGGAACAGAGGAGAGCGGCGAGCTCGAGCTGTGTGAGGCTTCCGTCTCCGTCGAAGCGAGCGAAGATGTTGTCTTTGGTTTCGCAGACGAGGAAGAAGGAAGAGAGAATTTTGGAAAAAAAATTAATTTTTTAATTGGATGTGGGATGAATACTTCTTTAATTGGATTTGAGAATCTTATCATGGGTAAAATAGTCTTTTATCTCTTTAATGAATGCTAAAAATGAGGCTTTTTTATTAGGGTGCTAGTTTGATGAGAAAATTTTCAAAAAGTGCTATTTTGATCAATTTCTCAAAAATTATTTAGTATATTAATAAGGAGTAAAATTGAAATTTTAATAAATTTCTTAATATATATAAAATGTGTTAAAATGATAATTTTTGTGAAATAGACAGAATATTTAATTACTAGACAAGACCATTTATTTCCGTAAATAGTTAACACGAGCTTCTTTTCTAAAAATGGAACGATATTAGTCCACATATAGTTAATTTTTTTTTTTTTGGTTAATAATGAGTCGTCGTTGGCCATATATATGGGAGAGTCTCTGCATCTTATCCCTCTCTTTTTTATCGCTATCTAAAATGGCTGAAATATTCAACATAAATGGTTTCCATTTCCACTTTTTTTTTGTTCTTAAAACTAAAATAAAATAAAAACAATTGAATATAGGAAGATGCTGCACTTTCAAATTAAAATAATTCAGCACCCAATAAATTACCCACTGATACTGATAGAGAGAAAAAAGAGTCTACTTGTTGCAAGTGGTCCGGCGTACGCTTTTACGGCATGGGATTATATTGTTTGCGTTTACGATCAATACCACACATACCAAACTCAAAGAAAAGACAAAACAAAAAGTAAAAAACAAAATATATATATTATTCGTGATGTAAAAAATATAGAAAAAGCAATATACTAAAATAGAATATTATTCGTGATGTACAAAAAGAATATTATTCACCCAAAAAAAAAAAAGAAGTATTCAAGATGAGCAGTCAACCATATTTTAGCTCAAAAAAAAAGTCAAACATACACCTTAAATTTTACTTTTTTTTACCAAACATATAGGACGATTAAAAGAACTCAAAAGTTAATTCAATTCCTATGATAATTTTTTGCCTTAATTTTAATTAAAACTAACGCTAATTCTTGAAATTTAAGATATTTACTAATTTCGCTTAAGGATGTTTTGTGAATGAATAGGCTTCCCAAGAAAACCTAAAAAAAATATCGAAATTACAAACACAAAAATTGAAAAGTCTCATCTCTCTCATCTACACTAATATAAATACAGTACACACAAAGAGAAAAATCCAAACTTTACTCTCTCTCTCTCTCTATCATCACTCTTTCAATTTTGATTGGGGATCTGAAAAACAATGGCGTTACACGTTGTGGGTGTGTCTGTATTGGTGTTGTTGTTATGTTGTGTTACTCAAAGTCTCTGTGAAAAGATCCAAACTTATAAGCTAACCAGAGGAAACTTGTCTGTTACCTTCACTAACTATGGTGCTGTCATGACCTCTCTTCTTCTCCCTGACAGACATGGTCTCTCTCCTCTCCTCTCCTTTCTCTCTCTCTTCCCATTTTCTGTTTTAGATCTGATAATTTTTTCTTTTTTTGGTTTTCTTCTGATGTGATTCAGGAAAGCAAAATGATGTTGTTCTTGGATTTGATACTGTTGATGGTTACAAGGTAATTTTGATTTTTTTTTCCTTTCTCTTCATTTTAATTTGAACTTATCCTTCCTATTAACACTTTTTTTCGTAAACAAAACTTTGGTTTGGATATAAGACCATCTCTAATAGGAAGGCAAATTTCCCTTACAATATTCTTTTCACATCATTTTATTCTCCTTCCACATCATTCCCTTCCAACAATTCACACCCAACTCCACAGTAGGAAGGCAAATCGTTTTCTCTTTCCCTTCCCGAATTTATAGGATTTTCTGGGAATTGTGTATTTGGATTTGGTGGTTGTATGTTTGGATTTTGAGGGTTTGGAAAACCATAATTTGGTAGGAAATTGTGATTACGAGAAGGATCCATAAAGATGTTGAAAACTGAAAGAAAAAAAACACGAAAGAGAATGAAAATATAGGAGAAAAAATGTAAAGAGAGTGTTAAAACTTTAGATTTTTTTTGGTGTCCAAATGAAATAAACCTAGTCTCTATTTATAGATGTTAAGAAATAAAAAATAATGGTGTGATTTTTATTTTAATTTTTGATTAATTATTGAAACAAAATAGCATTTAAAAAAAAAAAAAAAAAAAAGTAACCAATCATAGGTCACCACATCAGAAGGATGTGGGACCCATAACCTAATTTCACACGAAGGGAAAATTTGCCTTCCTCCTTACTTTTTTTTTATTTGCCTTCCTCATTTGCCTTCCTACTGTATAGAAAAACATCCATATTCCCTAACTAGCGAGGATGGTCTAACTCGAAGTTCAAAATCAAAAGCATCATCTCCTTAAAGATCGTCACGTTATTCAATGTCCACTATATTAAAAATATATTATAAGGTTTTAAAAAAAAAGATATACTAGTAATAATTTTTTATTGACTTTATATAATAATAAGAGATCTCACTAGGCGTGAGTCCCACGTGATGTTAGACGTTATGCGTCATTATTTATTCCAAGAAATTATCGGTTTTTTTGGTTTATAGAATGACACAACTTATTTTGGGGCAATCGTGGGAAGAGTGGCAAATCGAATTGGAGGTGCTGAGTTCGAGTTGAATGGTCAATTGTACAAAACCGATCCCAACGAAGGCCATAACACTCTCCACGGTAATTTATATTACATCATTTTTTTCATATTTCTTCAATTGATTTCATTTTATCTTTTTGGTACAAAATTCTTACTTAAAAATGTTATTTCATTGCGTTAACTCTCATAGGTGGTACAAAGGGGTTCAGCGATGTGATTTGGTCAGTCGAAAACTACGTTCCCACTAGTCACATTACTTTCAAATACGATAGCTTCGACGGTGAAGAAGGTTATACTACTAATACCATATCAATCATAAGTTTTTTTGTGAATGAATAGGCTTCCTATTCCTAGTAACTTTAGATCAAAGATTGAGCACAACCTATATACACTACTTATCCTTTATAAATATACAACCAAATTAGCCTCAGAGATGTTACATACACACAAACTATTTCCCATCGAAAAAGAAATGTAATGTAGACTGCATTTCCTTAGATTTCTTGATGTTAGACTTCCTTTTTCCTTGCTTGCTTCCGTGTTTCCCACAACTTTTAACATCTTGCAACCTGTCAGAGTGCTTTTCTGGAGCTGAGAATACCTCGTAGTCTCGCTTCGTCCCACTCCTTCCTGAAGACCCTAAGTCACTTTCCTCACAAGTTAAAACTGTCTCAAGCTGATTCAATGCCTCAGTTGTAGTAAAGCGATGGCCTAGAGTCTTAGGTTCCTCTTTTGAGATTCTTGGGAGATCCAGGTTGTCAGACTCAGCTGGTTTGCTCTCATCTGTTACTTTACTAAGACCAGCCTTTATGGATTTTCCTTCTCCATTTGTATCCTCCTCAACTTCATTCTTTACAGATTCCATACGGGATACAATAGCTGAGTTATCTTCTATTAATGGTTCTGCTATCCCAATTTTTTGAAAACCCATTTTTTTGGCTTCATCCGATTTATCTTTCTCCTCATCTACTTCTTCAACCTTAGGTTTCTCTTTCCGAATATTTGCATCCGTCGATTTGGTTTCTTTGTCTCCTTTATCCGTTGTGGGCTGCTTTGCTGAGAAAAACTTTGAGATCAAGCTGTTTTGCGGTATCTGCTGAATACACTCTGGTCCATCAAAGATAGTTTACCAATGGCAGAGGTTACTGGATACCATACCAAATCCGAGTTCTCATACGGTGCAAGTAATGGCTTCAGTTTGGACGTTGAGGGACCATCTAACCAAGTGTCGACAGACTCCTTGTCACTCAGAATTACTGGCATTCTGTCATGGAGCCAATCCAGGGCTGAGGAGGAAGTGGTTGTCAAAATCGTGAAAGTGTCAAGTGTCTCACCTCGTGAGTTCTGCCAAGAATCAAAAAGAGCAGCAAATACCAAAGGCCTCCCATCATTAAAATGGATGTAGTAGGGGTGCTTTTTAGAACCTTCCTTCTTCCACTCATAAAACCCATCAACTGCAACAAGGCACCTATTCTTGGGAAGCAATCGATGAAAAGACGGTTTCTCAGCCACCGATTCAGACCGAGCATTGAACATTTTGAAGAAGTCTGGCTTATCAGTTTTCTTAGTGAAACTGGGGACTAATCCCCACTTCATACAGTGGACAGCAACACCATCATTGTCTCTCCGCAGAACCGGCATATAACTTCCCGGCGCAACATTGTAAGATGGACGATAACGGTCGAGGTGGAGAAAACGGGCAGGAACGCCATGGCGGTGAGAAGCCCTCTGGACATCGTCAGGTCTCAAAGTACACTGAGCCCTACCACACATCTTCCTCCTAAGTTCGTCTGCAACTGAATCCAAATGCTCCCTTAATGCCTTTTTTTCAATAACTGGAAAAAAACGAAACTTTATTAGTGGAAAAAATGAAACTTTTATTTTGTTTATATACATTCATATTTTAATTCGACAGGTTTCCCCGGAAACGTGACGGTGAAAGTGACGTACA
Organism: Eutrema japonicum; assembly: GCA_030161315.1. Lineage (NCBI taxonomy): Eukaryota > Viridiplantae > Streptophyta > Magnoliopsida > Brassicales > Brassicaceae > Eutrema > Eutrema japonicum. Next base: position 42,937,792 of record BSQW01000006.1, read on the forward strand.
TGTTAATCGGAGAAAACAAACTCGCCGTGAAAATGGAGGCGAAGGCACTCAACAAACCAACACCGATCAACTTAGCCCTCCACACATACTGGAACCTCCACAGCCACGACTCCGGCGATATCCTCTCCCACAAAATTCAGCTTCTCGCAGGAAAAATCACCCCCGTCGACGAAAAACTCATCCCGACCGGAGAAATATCGGCGATCGAAGGAACACCTTACGATTTCCTGGAGCCACGCGAGATCGGAAGCCGGATGGACGAATTACCCGGCGGGTACGACATCAACTACGTGATCAACGGGAACGCCGGGAAACATCTGAGGAAAACGGCGGTAGTGTCTGAGGAAGCGACGGGGAGGAAGATGGAGCTGTGGACGAACCAGCCAGGAGTTCAGTTTTACACGAGTAATATGCTGACACGTGTGGTCGGAAAAGGGAGGGCGGTTTATGAGAAATACGCAGGGTTGTGTCTGGAGACGCAAGGCTTCCCGGATTCGGTCAACCACAAGAATTTTCCGTCGCAGATTGTGAATCCTGGAGACACCTATTTGCATGTTATGCTCTTCAGGTTCACTGCTCATTGATTTTATCGGGTCGGGTTTTTAGGGCTTTTCTAGATTGCTTTAATGGGCCCGGGTCGGGTTTTTCCTTCATTTCTGGGCTCGATTTTACTCTTCTCTCTCTCGTACATGAATAATTTCCTCGTAATAAGATTTTTACTTTCATCATATTGGTCCATTTGACATTATTTTCAAAATTTACTATGAAGAAATTTGACCCCAAAAAAATGCTCTAACAGAGATTTAATTTTGGAAACTACAGTAATTTTTTAATTTTTTTGAAAACTACGGTGGTATTGGATGATTGAATTTAAGAGAATGCAAATGAATTCAAAATCAATTGATTTTGAGTAATTTAAAAGTTTTTTGTTGGAATTTTAATGAATTCTATCAAAATGACAGTAAAAATATTCGGAATTGACTCTTTACAATTTTTTTTATTGAAATTCTATTAAATTCCTATCAAATGACACTATCATTAATATTGCAGTAAAATTGAATAACACTAACATTTAATAGAATTAAGAAATCCAAAAATTGAATAACACTAGAATTTAAAGTAATATAAAAGAATGATTACAAATATCTACTCCAATAACACATGAATTTAAAAGAATTCATGAAATACATCATTGAATAACACTAGAATTTTATAGAAATTCTAATTCCTTATAATTCAATTAAATTCTTTAATTGAATACCACCCCGTACATTTTTTTTCTTAGTTTGTTGACTAAATTTATTTTTACTAATAGCTTATAATAACATTTAAAATAGTTGCCCACATAAGCGTGATCGAGTGATAGTGGGGAGGTGGGATTGTTTCACCAACGGGGAACCCGAGTTTGATTTTCCCTCTGCGCTGGTGCTCGAAACATTAATCACGACCATGTGTGGAAGATGGCACTGGGCTTCGGTCCAGTTGAAAACCTGTGAGAAAGTTTTGTCAGTTGGGCCAACTTACTCTAGGCAATAGTCGGAAGGCGCAAAGTCTTACTGGTTTGGCATGTGGTAACCAGTCCCCATCTCTCCAGTAGGATATCGACTGGACAGCCTATGTTATCAAAAAAAAAACATTTAATATAGTCAAGTTATGTCACCATAGAATGAGCTAGCCCACGGACAGCTCGTCCGATTGAGAGCTATACGTGAGATCAAGAGATAAAGTTGTCAAAAGTGTTTATGTATTTCATTCATATAACTTTACAGAGACTATAATACACATATATGCACGACAAGGAAAGAGAAATATCTTGTTTAACGGTTCTATGATTGACAAAAAAAAAACAGAAACCTACTAATTAGGACCAAATAATCAATCATTTTGCTTTGTATAATACCAAAAGCTTGAGAGTCTGATCGAAAAGACAAAAAAATAAACAAACATACGTTTTTATAAAAAATCAGTACGGAACCAAAAAAAAAAAAATTATATGAAGTTTTCTAAATTTTGATAAAAACAAACAACAAACACACAAAACGGAACAAAACAATTTCACCTTAACAAGATTTTTGAGAAAACATTTTGATTAGGCTTCGGTTTGAACTACATCTGGCCACATGCCGAGCCACCTGAGTGTGGTAAAACACTTCATCGCATGCAAAACTTCTGCCATGCGGTCGAACCATCATTCACCACAACCCCGAGCCTTCTGAGTGCGGTCAGTTCCAGTTTTCACCAAACTTCTCTCAGCCGCAACCACGTTCTGAAGCAATATTTTATGATTCTTAACACACAAGTTGTTCGAACCCTGAGATCTTTTTACAATATTCTTCAAACGTTGTTTCATTGCTGATGCCTTCTCATACTTCTTTCTTGATCTGTCAACAAACCATTCCTTGTAGTAACCAATTTTTCCCCCATTCAAAGCCTCGACAGCTTTGGCTGCATCATATGGATTTACAAAATTAATATACCCGAACCTTTTCGACTTTCCTTGATCATCCATTTTCATCACACAACTTGTCGTTGGTCCAAACTTTAAAAAAATTGTGTTGAGTTTTTGTTCAATCATATATTTAGAGAGTTTTTTTTTTACAACAACAACGTTGACGAAAATTTCCATGTGCCAAGAGGATATTATTCTGATCTGGAACAACAGTTTGAGTTTGAAAGGCTGAAGGTGTATGTATAGATTTTGATGCAGATCCAACAGCTCTCTGACTTTCATCATGATCCAATATATTATAGATCTCATTCAATCCTGGTCTTGGCTTCATATTGATTATCTGACCCCGGATGTTATCAAAACTGCTATTCAATCCCATAAGAAATTGAATAATGCGGCTAGTTTCAGCTTCCTCAAGCAATTCTTTGACCTGATCACAGTCACAATGCTTCACCATTCGAGACTTTGTGTTTGAGAGTTGCTCCCATAATGTATTCTTTCTGGTAAAGTAAGTCGACAAATCAAGATGTCACTGCTTAAGAGTCATAACCACCTGTTCCAATTGATACCTCCGTGGTAGATTATTAATCTTGAATCGAGTGAAAAGATCATTCCACATCTCGGCAGCATCTTGATAATATAGAATACTATCATAGATCTCCTTATTCACAACATTAAGAATCCATGATTTCACCAAACTATTGCATATACTACAGATTTTGAAACAATACTCATTCTCAGAAGGTCTCGGTAAAGATCCGTCGACGAAGCTAAGCTTGTTCTTCGCATCAAGACTAATTTCCATCGCTATAAACCAGCTATTGAAGTTTTTTCATCTAGAGTATGAGCAACTATTGATAAACCTGGATGATCGGATGAATGAAGGAAAAACAGACTGTGAATGTTGTCGTATGAGTGAACATTCTTTGTCATCAATCCAGGACCTCCGTATGTCTTCGATCGTTGAGAATGTTGTTGTTTCTCCATCGCAGCTTCAGGTTCTTCCAGAATCTATGATCTGCGACGAGTCTGAACATCAGATTCTCCATCTTCAGGTGTCGTACTCCGATTCCTCAGTTCTTTTGTAAGCTGATGTGCCAGTTCTGGAAACCATTACGAGATGTACGGCGACCCTTGAAAAAGCATACAAGGACGAGGAAATATTTTGGAAGCAACAAAGTCGGGTCCTTTGGTTACAAGAGGGTGATAAAAACTCTGCTTATTTCCACGCTGTCACACGTAACCGGAGAACATGCAATAGGTTCACGGTCCTTGAAGATGGTAATGGAGTGGCTGTCCACGAAGAACATGATTTTGCCCGATTGATCTCTTCCTACTTCCAAGATATTTTTACATCGAGATCTTCATGCGATTTCCGGATCGTTCATGAAGTCCTGGAGCCAAAAATTACTCAGGAACAAAACCAGCACCTCACGCGCATCCCAACAGAGGAAGAAATTTATGCAGCGGTTAAGAATATTCACCCCAGCAAGGCACCGGGACCGGACGGTTTTTCAGCTGGGTTCTTTCACACATACTGGCCTATTATAGGTCGAGATGTTGGGAAAGAAATCCAAGACTTCTTCACATCTGGGTCTTTTCCATCGAGGCAAAACGAGACTCACATTCGTTTGATTCCAAAGATCTCGGGGCCGAGAAAAGTGGCTGATTTTCGCCCTATTGCCTTGTGCAACGTCTACTACAAGATTGTTGCCAAGATTTTAACGAAGCGACTCCAATCGGTCCTACCAAACCTGATCTCGGACACTCAATCGGCTTTCGTACCAGGTCGAGCTATAGCAGATAACGTTCTAATCACCCATGAGACACTGCATTATCTCCGAACCTCAACGGCTAAGAAACGATGCTTCATGGCGGTCAAAACAGACATGAGTAAAGCATATGACAGGATTGAATGGGGTTTTCTTCGAGCAGTGCTTGAGAGATTGGGTTTCCATAGTACATGGATTTCGTGGATTATGGCATGCGTCTGCTCGGTATCATACTCGTTTCTAATCAACGGAGGACCCCAAGGGAAGGTGCTCCCGTCTCGAGGGCTTAGACAAGGAGATCCTCTCTCCCCTTACCTCTTAATTTTATGTACTGAAGTGCTTAGCGGGCTGTGCCGCAAAGCCCAGGAAAATGGTTCCCTGGAGGGCATTCGTGTCGCACGTAATTGTCCCCAAGTGAACCATCTCCTATTCGCTGATGACACGATGTTCTTCTGTAAAGCGAACACGGATAGCTGCAAAACCCTCGCTACAATTCTCCACCAATATGAATCATCATCGGGGCAGAGGATCAATCTCCTCAAATCGACCATTACATTCTCGAGAAAGACCCCCATGGCGATGCGAACAGCAGCAAAGAACGTCCTAAAAATCAGAAATGAAGGTGGTACAGGAAAGTATATGGGCTTACCTGAGAATTTTGGGCGTCGCAAACGGGATATTTTTGCGGATATTATTGATAAAATTCGGCAAAAGTCCCACAGTTGGTCCTCACGCTTTCTCTCCCAAGCCTGGAAACAGATTCTCCTAAAATCTGTTTTGTCCTCCATGCCGACATACTCTATGTCGTGCTTCAAACTTCCACTCTCCCTATGCAAACAAATTCAGTCCGTCCTTACACGCTTTTGGTGGGATGATAAACCTGATAAAAGGAAAATGTGCTGGGTTGCTTGGAATACACTAACAGCTCCAAAAAATGCAGGAGGCTTAGGCTTCCGCGATATCGAAGCTTTCAATGACGCGTTGCTTCGAAAATTGGAGCTCGATTAATCTCTCACCCAAATACGCTTATCGCTCGTGTACTATTGGGGAAATATTGTTCTTCCTACTCCTTTATGGAATGTTCAATCCCTTCAAACCAATCCCACGGATGGCGAAGCATTATGGCGGGAAGAGAAATTATCAAACAAGGTATGGGTTGGCTTGTAGGCAATGGAGAAAGCATCCGACTCTGGGATGATCCGTGGCTATGTGCGAACTCGCCTTCACGATTAGTAGGACAAGCTCCCCTGCTCACTAAGGACATGAGAGTTTCCGAGATCATTGACCCCTCCTGCAATGATTGGGACTGGATAAAAATCCATACACTAGTGCCGGTTTTTGAACAAGTTATTAGACGTATCCCCCTAAGTGCATCTCGGCCCTGTGACAAGCTTGTTTGGCTGCCGGTGAAAACCAGAAGATACTCTGTACGCTCTGGCTACGGTCTCTCTGCATCGGCTGACTTACCGGACCTGCAACAAAACTTCAATTGGCAGCGCAATATCTGGAGAGTTCAGACATCTCCGAAAATCAAGCACTTCCTCTGGAAAGCTGCGAGGAGTGCTTTGCCGGTAGGGGTTCAACTGGTGGACAGGGGAATACAAACTGACTTCAGTTGCCGTCGATGCGGCCAACCCGAAACAATCTCGCACGTGTTGTGGGACTGCGCCTTTGCCCGTCAAACCTGGAGTCTAGCTCCGCTACAAGGCACAAATCACCTAGGTACGGTGCTGGTGTTGGATTTCCTAAGACTCCTACAGTCTCTAGTTACTCTCCCTCTGGTGGATATCCACGCGGCATCACTCCAAGCCTGGATCATTTGGAATCTTTGGACTGCAAGGAATCATCTTCTTTTTGAAAACAGATTCTTCTCGGAACAAGAAGTGGTGACAAAAGCAGTTTCAGAGACAAAAGATTGGCAATATGCCCAACTTATCTATTCGAATACAGCTCCATCAAAAGTACCACCACCACCAACGGGAGACGTGCGCTTCACCTGGTCTTGCTCAGTCGATGCAGCATGGCATGCACAGTCCTTATGTTGTGGTATAGGTTGCGTCTTCAACTATTCCAGGGATGGATCCGTATCCGATCACCGAGGCTAGCGCCAACACGTTACCTCGGCACTTGCTGGCGAAGCTTGGGCTGTTCGCGAGGCCCTCTCTCAAGCGTTAGACCGAGGGATTACAGAGATTCAAGTCTTGTCCGACTCGCTGTCTCTTGTCAATCTCCTCAACTCTCAAGAAACTCATACAGAGATTCATGCAATTGTATCTGATATCCGCCAAATGGCGCTATTTTTTTCTTTGATTTCTTTTCGATACATCCCTCGTACTGCCAACTCTAAGGCTGATGTATTGGCAAAACAGGCTCTACAAACCTTGTTAGACTTGTTTTAATGAAAGTTCGTAGGTTTTCGACCAAAAACAAATTTTTTTGTTAAATATATTTAAAATAAACTAGTTACTGATTGTGTAAATCAATGATTCTTTATTAGTGATTAATTGATGATTGTGTAATTAGTGATTTTTTCTTTGTAAATTTAAATCAAAATGACAATTCCGTGATTACGAAAGATAATTAAGATTTTCAAATCTTTTTAAATAAAATTTGAGTCATTCTAGTAACCCATTTGAGAGGGAGTCATTCTAGTAATTTATGTTAAAATTAGAGTCATTCTAGTGTATTACTCTTGTATTTATTGATTACAAAACTTTTGACAATGGCAACTTGTAAATGGCAATGGTAATTTTTTTTTTTTCAAGAACTTTAAATGTACCATACCCAGGGTGCGATCATACCAGCACTAATGCACCAGATCCCATCAGAACTCCGCAGTTAAGCGTGCTTGGGCGAGAGTAGTACTAGGATGGGAACCTCCCGGGAAGTCCTCGTGTTGCACCCCTCTTTTTAAATTTGACCAAAAAAAAATGTACCATACCCACCCGGCCACCCGTTTCTTTATTTCAAGTATTCTAAGGTCAGTACTTTACCCTCTTGCGGTTTTGATCTCGCATTCACTAGATCAAATCTGAATTGTGTGAATTGCTTGAGTTTGATGGTTTAAAGCATGGCTTTGGCACTTGAAAAATTATCGAGGAGTGGTTCTGTGGAGAGAAAGTTGATTTTTTTGCGTGTTTTTGAAGGTGTGCATGATGCGTCCTATCACAAAATGTATTTGTGAAATGTGCGATAGTTCCATGCATATACACTTAGTCGATTCTGAAACTCGCTTGATTGACTAATACGGAAGATGACTCTCCGTGTGATCCTTTGTGGATCGGGGAACCATATATGCCACAATACGATTGGCAAATACATGATAACTGAACATTATCTCCAACAATTGTCCCATGATTTGGGAAGTAGAGACTACGAATCACGTTAGAGGGAGGGTCACATGGATGTGTTAGAATGGAAAGTGTGATATGCTATATAATGCAATTTCCACTTGAGGTGCATCATCCTGCTTAAATCTACTTAACAGATTCTTCCAAATTCCTTCAGCGGTCGAGATGAACAATAGACTCTGACCTATCTTCTTGCTAACCGAATTAATCAACCAAGTTATGACCATATCATTGCAACGAGACCAAGATCCAGAATTGGGATGATTACTGGGAGGTTTAGGGATAGTACCGTTGATAAATCAAAGTTTATTGCGGACATTCAGCGCCATTTGAACAGATCGACGCCAAGAATGAAAATCAGCACCTGTTGTCAAGCGATCCAAGACCAATTGGAGACCGGCATGATTGGCGCTATGCAAGAAGTAGGGATTGTTGTATTGATCGAAAGATTGAGATCCAGCTCGAGCAGTCATCGTCGAAGAAGGTGAATCAGCTGGGAAAGTTGTCGAAACAAGAGAAAATTGACACACCCGAAGATTTGGGGAAGAAGACTCGTCAGACTGGAATTCGATCGAGAAAAACAAGAAAGAGAAACAGGAACAATTCGAGAAACTGGAGAATCGATTGAAGAACACGAACGAAGAAGAAATCAGAAACAGAAGCACTCATCGTCGAAGATCGAGATTAGGCTCTGATACCATATCACGAGTCTCAGCTCGAGAGAGAGAAAGGAACGAAGAGAGGGAGTGAATAACAGAATTTCTCATTAACATGTAAAAGTCAATGTACAGAGTATATATACATTATATGATTAAGCTAAAGGAGACTTAACCAAATATATACTAATCTATATTTCATCTAATAAGATCAAGCTCTTTTTCTGTTGGAGGAATTGTCTTAGCCCCATATGGTTATAGACGGGGACGTGATCTTGTTTTTCTTACATAGCTTCTTTTTCTTGAGTTTTAGTGGGATTAACAAACTGGGCAGCCACAACCAGCATTATCATCGAGCATGTGTTTCATCTCATCTACTCCATCCTATAATATAGGTTGGTGAGCCGATAAATAGTGTCTGATTGAAGCAACTGTAAGATTAATCTAAATAATCCACTTAAGCATGCCAGTCTCTGATTAATAAGAACAGAAGCGGAAGCGTACCTGATGGATCCATTGCTAAGGTTCTGAAGTTTGGGAATGGTTCTTCCAAAGCGAACCCTGAATAGCTTTAGGTCTCTGTTGATGGGATGCAGAGAGTTTTCTGTATTTCTGATTAGGGTTGCTTTGGGGACCATAACCTTCTATTTATATAGAAACAATTTCTAATTCGGCCCTTCATCAAATTAGAAATTACTGAATGTATCCTCACATTAAATTTCTATAACACTTATGCCCCATAGTCTTTTATTTTATACTTAAGTAACCACATAAGTTTTGACTACTTTAAATAATGACCCTAACACATTGATAATACACGTGTGACCCCTAAATAATTCTTACAATCTCCCACTGGGTCACATATGTATCCAAAATTGTGTTAGACTTTATGAGCTCAAAATTGTCATTATGCAGCAGGGCATAAACAATCACGTCCATTGACTACAGAAATATAGGATCATGGCGGTCTTCGTTATAATAAAAATAACTAAACCTTCCATGGTCACTGAAATCAATATAGCCAAATGACATTGATCAATTATGAAAAGTGTGGCATGAAAATCACATGAAAAGTGATCAATACATGTCGATTTTCAACTGGTCCTACCTTATTGAGATCCTTTAACTTTATTGTACAAAGAGTAAACATAAAAACTTTATTTCTGATCAGAAAGGAAAATGTGCATAAACACAAACCAAAAACATAAAACCCAAACCCAAATGAAAAACTCCCACTAATCCAAATGATCATCAAACACTAAAACACCCATTCGAGCAATATGCTCATGAAAGACCTTCGGTGGAATACCTTTAGTGAGAGGATCTGCTATCATGGAGTTTGTCCCTAAGTGTTCTATGGAAATCTCTCCACTTTGTACTCTCTCCTGAACAACCAGGAACTTAATTTCAATAAACTTAGACTTTGTCGCACTCCTATTTTTGTTTGAGTACTGAACCGCTGATTTATTGTCACAATACAACTTTAGTGGTCTTTCAATTCCTTCAAGAATTCGCAGCCCAGTGACAAAATTCCTCAGCCAAAGTCCATGATTGGATGCCTCAAAAACTGCTACAAATTCTGCTGCCATTGTGGAGGAAGCTACGAGTGATTGTTTCGCACTACGCCAAGAAATAGCTCCACCGGCCAACAGAAAAACAAAACCTAATGTAGACTTTCTACTATCTTGACATCCAGCAAAATCAGAATCAGAATATCCAATGATCTCCAAGTTATCTGATCTCTGATATGTGAGCATATAGTCCTTTGTTCTCTGCAGGTACCTCATGACCCTTTTGGCTGCTTTCCAATGGTCCAAACCTGGATTACTTAAGTATCTGCCCAAAACTCTAACAATGTACGCTAAATCTGGACGCGTACAAACTTGAGCATACATTAGACTCCCTACAGCCGACGCATAAGGAATCTTTTGCATCTCCTGAATTTCTAAATTTCCTTTAGGGCACTGACTGAGACAAAATTTGTCTCCTTTAGCGACTGGGGTGTCACCTGGTTTGCAATCATGCATGCCAAATCTCTTGAGTATTTTATCGATATAGCTCTTTTGAGACAATCCAAGAATTCCTCGAGTTCGATCTCGATGAATCTGGATTCCTAATACAAAAGATGCTTCACCAAGATCTTTCATCTCAAAATTTTCCTTAAGAAATTTCTTGGTCTCATGTAGCATGCCTATATCGTTAGTGGCTAGTAGTATGTCATCAACATACAATACCAGGAAAATGCATTTACTCCCACTGAATTTTTGATACACACAATCTTCAACCAAATTCACCTCAAAACCAAATGAGGTGATTACTTCATGAAACTTGTGGTACCATTGACGAGAAGCTTGTTTTAGTCCATAGATGGATTTATTTAACTTGCATACCATATTCTTTGAATCACCTAATACAAAGTTTTCTGGTTGCTCCATATAAATCATCTCATCAATGTTTCCATTGAGAAACGCTGTCTTGACATCCATTTGATGAAGCTCTAAGTCATAATGTGCAACAAGGGCCATGATTATCCTAAAAAGAATCCTTTGATGAGACTGGAGAAAAGGTTTCTTTGTAGTCAATCCCTTCTTTCTGAGTATAGCCTTTAGCTACTAGACGAGCCTTATACCTTTCCACATTACCATTTGAATCCATTTTAGTCTTAAAAATCCATTTGCAACCAATGGGTTTCTTTCCTTCTGGTAATTGGACAAGGTCCCAAACCTTATTGTCTAGCATTGACTTATACTCTTCTTCACTAGCTTTGACCCACTTATCTGAATTGGAACTACTCATGGCCTCACGGAAGTTGATAGGATCATCTTCCAACTGAGTTTGATTTTCCTCTTGTTCCATAAGAAACACTATGTAATCATCCGGAATAGCGCTTCTCCTTTCTCTAGTGGATCGCCGCAAAGGCACTTGTTCTTGTTGCACTAGTTCCTGAGGATTTTGAATTTGACCTTCATGTTCGATAACATTGTCATCTTCATTTAGAGGAAGGATTTCAGTATCAACTTGAGGTTCCAAATTTGCTTTATCCAAAGCAACTATATGAATCGGTATAGAACCTGAATTCGATTCTTCCTCAAAGATGATGTCTTTAACTTCATTTCTCCCCCCAAATTTAACATCCTCAAAGAACGTAGCTGTTCCCGTCTCAAAAATATTCTTATGTTTGGGATCATAAAACTTATAGCCCCTAGATCGCTCAGAATAACCAACAAAGTAACTGCTCACAGTTCTGGAGTCCAATTTCTTTTCAAACGGCCTATAAGGCCTAGCCTCAGCTGGACATCCCCAAATGTGAAAATGCTTTAAACTAGGTTTTCTGCCAGTCCAAAGCTCATAAGGTGTTTTTGCAGTTGCTTTAGTTGGCACTCTATTAAGAATGTAAGCTGCAGTCTTTAGTGCCTCTCCCCAGAGTGATTCAGGTAAGGTGGAATGACTGATCATACTCCTCACCATATCCTTAAGAGTGCGGTTGCGTCTTTCTGACACACCATTCATGCTGGGAGACCCAGGCATGGTGTATTGTGGGACAATTCCACACTCCTCTAGATATCTGGCAAATGGTCCTGGACGTTGTTCACCTGAACCGTCATACCGACCGTAATATTCACCACCACGATCAGATCTGACAGATTTTATCCTTCGCTCAAGTTGGTTCTCAACTTCAACCTTAAATTTCTTGAACACGTCCACAGACTCTGACTTTTCATGAATAAGAAATAAGTATGCATATCGAGAGTAATCGTCTATGAAAGATATAAAATATTGTTGACCGTTCCAAGATGCCGTAGGGAATGGTCCACAAATATCCGTATGTATCAACTCAAGAACTTCTGTAGCTCTGTATGCACCTAATTTCTTTTGTTTAGTCTGTTTTCCTTTAATGCAATCCACACAGACATCACAATTTGTGAAGTCAACAGAACCCAATATACCATCCGACACAAGTCGCTCAATTCTATTTTTAGAGATGTGACCTAAGCGTTTGTGCCACAGAGTTCCTGAACTTGCATTTTCGAATTTTCGTTTAGTACCCCTCGATTCAACACTTAAACTTTCATCATGAGAAGTTAGAGTGTCAAGCATATAAAGACTGTGATTATCCATAAGTGTACCAGTTCCAATTAAAACTGAATTTAAAGACAGAGTAGCTTTTCCACGCTCAGTTAGACAAGAATAACCAAATTTGTCTAAATAAGGACCAGAAACCAAATTCCGTCTAAATGACGGTGCAACAAAAGTGTCTTTCAAATCCAAAAAACGACCAGTACTAAAAAACAATCTAAAATGCGCAATTGCCTCCACATCCACCGGAAATCCATTAGCCACATGAATGCGTCTTTCAGCTTCAGTTGGTTTTCGGTAGCTCAGGCAACCCTGCAATGAAACACTGATGTTAGTAGTTGCACCTGAATCTAACCACCAAGTGTTTCTGGGTACTTCAACTAAGTTCACTTCAGAACAGACCATAGCAAGGAACATACCTTTCTTTCCACGCCAAGCGTGGTACTTTTGGCAGTCCTTCTTGATGTGTCCAGCTTTCTTGCAAAAGAAGCATGTATCTTCAACCTTAGTCTGCTTCTTTTGAGATGGACCTTTAGCAGCATCATTCTTAACAACCTCAATTTTCCTTCTCTTGCCCTGACCCTTAGAGGTGTTAACCATATGAGCACTTTCAGACCTTTCTTGTTTCATCCTATTCTCCTCATTCACACAATATGAAATGAGCTCATTAAGAGACCATTTCTCCTTCTGTGTGTTGTAACTGGATTTCAATTGATTGAATTGAGGAGGGAGAGAGTTCAAGACAAAAAATATGAGCACTTCTTCTGGAAGCTCAGTCTTGAGAGTCTTAAGTTTTGAAACAATGTTGGACATTTCCAAAATGTACTCCCTTATGTTTCCTTTGCCGTGATACCTCATGGTACTAAAGCGATACAGAAGCGTACTTATTTCTGCTTTATCGCTGCTTGCAAAACGCAAGTCCATCTCAGCAAAGAACTGTTTGAGGTCTTTGATCGCCTCATCACCTCTAAAGGTTGATGGTATGGTGTCCATAATGATCATTAAACCAATACGATTAGAACGTTCCCACTTCTCATAAACAGCCTTATACTCAGCAGTGCTGGTGTCTGTAGGAGAAGTAGGTTGTTCCATCCTTAACGCAAGGTCAAGATCCATACACCCAAGGACAATCTTAACTTTACTTTTCCATTCCTTGTAGTTGGAACCAGTAAGTGTTGGAATTGAACCTAAGTTTGCAGATACTGTAGTGAAATTTGCTGAAAAACAAAAAACAATCCTTAATTAGTAACTCATTACTTAATTGATGATAAATCAATAATAAATTATAAATGATTGTGCAATCCATCTCAAGATACTAAGTGCAACATTAATATCAAATCTTTGGACAGTAATATTAATTGCTAGCGATACTCTTGTTGTAATGATCAAACATTGAAAATAATGCATGATGAATAATAAACCTATCTTTGGATCGATTTATCATTCACATGTTTATCCTTATAATTGTCACATGTTTATCATCACATGTATGTATGTAATCCGGCCAAATATAAATCTACCTTTGGGTCGATTTAATATTCGCATGAAAATACATACACACAACATTTAATACTATTCATGAAAAAATATCCACAATAAATGTTACTTTGGCAACATATTGCATCAATAAATCCAATTCAAATATTAAACTTGTACAATCAAAATTATATATTGTTTTAAATCTTAATTGTATTCTTTCTCAGACATATATGTAGAAGTCTGGGGGCTCCATGTGCAAGAATATGACAGCAGCAAAGTGGTTTAAGACAAGCTGGAAGAGGTTACCCAAATAACGCAGCCAGGGTTCGAATCTCATTAGATGCGTTTTTCGTTTTACTTAAAAAACGAATCGGGCCTTATAATGCAACCTCTGTCCTAAACGGGCCCAAACTCTTTATTTTAAACAATATTTGGGCGAAGCCGAGAAAAAAAAACCTAAAGAGTTAACAAATCTGATTTCTGGCCCGAATATGAAACTTACGTTTTATTAAATCAGATTATAAGAATTACAAAAATGCCCCTATATGCCTTTCATCAAACCAAAAAAAAAATTTAGGGTACACGAGTAAACCCTAAAAAAAAATTTCAGAAGCCAGCCGCCAAGGCTGATGAAAACCAGATCCGAATTTGCTCAAACTTTTCGAAAAGAAAAAAAACTTTTCCTCAGATTCGAAAAATTAAAACCTTACGAGCTCATACTTTAGAACTTGATTCCAGTAAGATTAATTTAGATCTATGAACCAAAACATGATTTTCTCTAGAATCAATACCAAAACTAGATCTAAACATCATATAAATCAGATCTAACTTCAGAACTTTAAACCACATATTCCAAAATACTTAATCTAAGCATGAATCTCAATGAAAAAAAAAACCAGTTTCAACAATCTGATTTTTTCACAATTAATAAATCCGAATTTATTCATAATTAACCTGATTATTAAACAGAAACTGAACATGATGCTCTGATACCAATTGTAAGATTAATCTAAATAATCCACTTAAGCATGCCAGTCTCTGATTAATAAGAACAGAAGCGGAAGCGTACCTGATGGATCCATTGCTAAGGTTCTGAAGTTTGGGAATGGTTCTTCCAAAGCGAACCCTGAATAGCTTTAGGTCTCTGTTGATGGGATGCAGAGAGTTTTCTGTATTTCTGATTAAGGTTGCTTTGGGGACCATAACCTTCTATTTATATAGAAACAATTTCTAATTCGGCCCTTCATCAAATTAGAAATTACTGAATGTATCCTCACATTAAATTTCCATAACACTTATGCCCCATAGTCTTTTATTTTATACTTAAGTAACCACATAAGTTTTGACTACTTTAAATAATGACCCTAACACATTGATAATACACGTGTGACCCCTAAATAATTCTTACAATTAATCTAAATAATCCACTTAAGCATGCCAGTCTCTGATTAATAAGAACAGAAGCGGAAGCGTACCTGATGGATCCATTGCTAAGGTTCTGAAGTTTGGGAATGGTTCTTCCAAAGCGAACCCTGAATAGCTTTAGGTCTCTGTTGATGGGATGCAGAGAGTTTTCTGTATTTCAGATTAGGGTTGCTTTGGGGACCATAACCTTCTATTTATATAGAAACAATTTCTAATTCGGCCCTTCATCAAATTAGAAATTACTGAATGTATCCTCACATTAAATTTCCATAACACTTATGCCCCATAGTCTTTTATTTTATACTTAAGTAACCACATAAGTTTTGACTACTTTAAATAATGACCCTAACACATTGATAATACACGTGTGACCCCTAAATAATTCTTACAATCTCCCACTGGGTCACATATGTATCCAAAATTGTGTTAGACTTTATGAGCTCAAAATTGTCATTATGCAGCAGGGCATAAACAATCACGTCCATTGACTACAGAAATATAGGATCATGGCGGTCTTCGTTATAATAAAAATAACTAAACCTTCCATGGTCACTGAAATCAATATAGCCAAATGACATTGATCAATTATGAAAAGTGTGGCATGAAAATCACATGAAAAGTGATCAATACATGTCGATTTTCAACTGGTCCTACCTTATTGAGATCCTTTAACTTTATTGTACAAAGAGTAAACATAAAAACTTTATTTCTGATCAGAAAGGAAAATGTGCATAAACACAAACCAAAAAACATAAAACCCAAACCCAAATGAAAAACTCCCACTAATCCAAATGATCATCAAACACTAAAACACCCATTCGAGCAATATGCTCATGAAAGACCTTCGGTGGAATACCTTTAGTGAGAGGATCTGCTATCATGGAGTTTGTCCCTAAGTGTTCTATGGAAATCTCTCCACTTTGTACTCTCTCCTGAACAACCAGGAACTTAATTTCAATAAACTTAGACTTTGTCGCACTCCTATTTTTGTTTGAGTACTGAACCGCTGATTTATTGTCACAATACAACTTTAGTGGTCTTTCAATTCCTTCAAGAATTCGCAGCCCAGTGACAAAATTCCTCAGCCAAAGTCCATGATTGGATGCCTCAAAAACTGCTACAAATTCTGCTGCCATTGTGGAGGAAGCTACGAGTGATTGTTTCGCACTACGCCAAGAAATAGCTCCACCGGCCAACAGAAAAACAAAACCTAATGTAGACTTTCTACTATCTTGACATCCAGCAAAATCAGAATCAGAATATCCAATGATCTCCAAGTTATCTGATCTCTGATATGTGAGCATATAGTCCTTTGTTCTCTGCAGGTACCTCATGACCCTTTTGGCTGCTTTCCAATGGTCCAAACCTGGATTACTTAAGTATCTGCCCAAAACTCCAACAATGTACGCTAAATCTGGACGCGTACAAACTTGAGCATACATTAGACTCCCTACAGCCGACGCATAAGGAATCTTTTGCATCTCCTGAATTTCTAAATTTCCTTTAGGGCACTGACTGAGACAAAATTTGTCTCCTTTAGCGACTGGGGTGTCACCTGGTTTGCAATCATGCATGCCAAATCTCTTGAGTATTTTATCGATATAGCTCTTTTGAGACAATCCAAGAATTCCTCGAGTTCGATCTCGATGAATCTGGATTCCTAATACAAAAGATGCTTCACCAAGATCTTTCATCTCAAAATTTTCCTTAAGAAATTTCTTGGTCTCATGTAGCATGCCTATATCGTTAGTGGCTAGTAGTATGTCATCAACATACAATACCAGGAAAATGCATTTACTCCCACTGAATTTTTGATACACACAATCTTCAACCAAATTCACCTCAAAACCAAATGAGGTGATTACTTCATGAAACTTGTGGTACCATTGACGAGAAGCTTGTTTTAGTCCATAGATGGATTTATTTAACTTGCATACCATCTTCTTTGAATCACCTAATACAAAGTTTTCTGGTTGCTCCATATAAATCATCTCATCAATGTTTCCATTGAGAAACGCTGTCTTGACATCCATTTGATGAAGCTCTAAGTCATAATGTGCAACAAGGGCCATGATTATCCTAAAAGAATCCTTTGATGAGACTGGAGAAAAGGTTTCTTTGTAGTCAATCCCTTCTTTCTGAGTATAGCCTTTAGCTACTAGACGAGCCTTATACCTTTCCACATTACCATTTGAATCCATTTTAGTCTTAAAAATCCATTTGCAACCAATGGGTTTCTTTCCTTCTGGTAATTGGACAAGGTCCCAAACCTTATTGTCTAGCATTGACTTATACTCTTCTTCACTAGCTTTGACCCACTTATCTGAATTGGAACTACTCATGGCCTCACGGAAGTTGATAGGATCATCTTCCAACTGAGTTTGATTTTCCTCTTGTTCCATAAGAAACACTATGTAATCATCCGGAATAGCGCTTCTCCTTTCTCTAGTGGATCGCCGCAAAGGCACTTGTTCTTGTTGCACTAGTTCCTGAGGATTTTGAATTTGACCTTCATGTTCGATAACATTGTCATCTTCATTTAGAGGAAGGATTTCAGTATCAACTTGAGGTTCCAAATTTGCTTTATCCAAAGCAACTATATGAATCGGTATAGAACCTGAATTCGATTCTTCCTCAAAGATGATGTCTTTAACTTCATTTCTCCCCCCAAATTTAACATCCTCAAAGAACGTAGCTGTTCCCGTCTCAAAAATATTCTTATGTTTGGGATCATAAAACTTATAGCCCCTAGATCGCTCAGAATAACCAACAAAGTAACTGCTCACAGTTCTGGAGTCCAATTTCTTTTCAAACGGCCTATAAGGCCTAGCCTCAGCTGGACATCCCCAAATGTGAAAATGCTTTAAACTAGGTTTTCTGCCAGTCCAAAGCTCATAAGGTGTTTTTGCAGTTGCTTTAGTTGGCACTCTATTAAGAATGTAAGCTGCAGTCTTTAGTGCCTCTCCCCAGAGTGATTCAGGTAAGGTGGAATGACTGATCATACTCCTCACCATATCCTTAAGAGTGCGGTTGCGTCTTTCTGACACACCATTCATGCTGGGAGACCCAGGCATGGTGTATTGTGGGACAATTCCACACTCCTCTAGATATCTGGCAAATGGTCCTGGACGTTGTTCACCTGAACCGTCATACCGACCGTAATATTCACCACCACGATCAGATCTGACAGATTTTATCCTTCGCTCAAGTTGGTTCTCAACTTCAACCTTAAATTTCTTGAACACGTCCACAGACTCTGACTTTTCATGAATAAGAAATAAGTATGCATATCGAGAGTAATCGTCTATGAAAGATATAAAATATTGTTGACCGTTCCAAGATGCCGTAGGGAATGGTCCACAAATATCCGTATGTATCAACTCAAGAACTTCTGTAGCTCTGTATGCACCTAATTTCTTTTGTTTAGTCTGTTTTCCTTTAATGCAATCCACACAGACATCACAATTTGTGAAGTCAACAGAACCCAATATACCATCCGACACAAGTCGCTCAATTCTATTTTTAGAGATGTGACCTAAGCGTTTGTGCCACAGAGTTCCTGAACTTGCATTTTCGAATTTTCGTTTAGTACCCCTCGATTCAACACTTAAACTTTCATCATGAGAAGTTAGAGTGTCAAGCATATAAAGACTGTGATTATCCATAAGTGTACCAGTTCCAATTAAAACTGAATTTAAAGACAGAGTAGCTTTTCCACGCTCAGTTAGACAAGAATAACCAAATTTGTCTAAATAAGGACCAGAAACCAAATTCCGTCTAAATGACGGTGCAACAAAAGTGTCTTTCAAATCCAAAAAACGACCAGTACTAAAAAACAATCTAAAATGCGCAATTGCCTCCACATCCACCGGAAATCCATTAGCCACATGAATGCGTCTTTCAGCTTCAGTTGGTTTTCGGTAGCTCAGGCAACCCTGCAATGAAACACTGATGTTAGTAGTTGCACCTGAATCTAACCACCAAGTGTTTCTGGGTACTTCAACTAAGTTCACTTCAGAACAGACCATAGCAAGGAACATACCTTTCTTTCCACGCCAAGCGTGGTACTTTTGGCAGTCCTTCTTGATGTGTCCAGCTTTCTTGCAAAAGAAGCATGTATCTTCAACCTTAGTCTGCTTCTTTTGAGATGGACCTTTAGCAGCATCATTCTTAACAACCTCAATTTTCCTTCTCTTGCCCTGACCCTTAGAGGTGTTAACCATATGAGCACTTTCAGACCTTTCTTGTTTCATCCTATTCTCCTCATTCACACAATATGAAATGAGCTCATTAAGAGACCATTTCTCCTTCTGTGTGTTGTAACTGGATTTCAATTGATTGAATTGAGGAGGGAGAGAGTTCAAGACAAAAAATATGAGCACTTCTTCTGGAAGCTCAGTCTTGAGAGTCTTAAGTTTTGAAACAATGTTGGACATTTCCAAAATGTACTCCCTTATGTTTCCTTTGCCGTGATACCTCATGGTACTAAAGCGATACAGAAGCGTACTTATTTCTGCTTTATCGCTGCTTGCAAAACGCAAGTCCATCTCAGCAAAGAACTGTTTGAGGTCTTTGATCGCCTCATCACCTCTAAAGGTTGATGGTATGGTGTCCATAATGATCATTAAACCAATACGATTAGAACGTTCCCACTTCTCATAAACAGCCTTATACTCAGCAGTGCTGGTGTCTGTAGGAGAAGTAGGTTGTTCCATCCTTAACGCAAGGTCAAGATCCATACACCCAAGGACAATCTTAACTTTACTTTTCCATTCCTTGTAGTTGGAACCAGTAAGTGTTGGAATTGAACCTAAGTTTGCAGATACTGTAGTGAAATTTGCTGAAAAACAAAAAACAATCCTTAATTAGTAACTCATTACTTAATTGATGATAAATCAATAATAAATTATAAATGATTGTGCAATCCATCTCAAGATACTAAGTGCAACATTAATATCAAGTCTTTGGACAGTAATATTAATTGCTAGCGATACTCTTGTTGTAATGATCAAACATTGAAAATAATGCATGATGAATAATAAACCTATCTTTGGATCGATTTATCATTCACATGTTTATCCTTATAATTGTCACATGTTTATCATCACATGTATGTATGTAATCCGGCCAAATATAAATCTACCTTTGGGTCGATTTAATATTCGCATGAAAATACATACACACAACATTTAATACTATTCATGAAAAAATATCCACAATAAATGTTACTTTGGCAACATATTGCATCAATAAATCCAATTCAAATATTAAACTTGTACAATCAAAATTATATATTGTTTTAAATCTTAATTGTATTCTTTCTCAGACATATATGTAGAAGTCTGGGGGCTCCATGTGCAAGAATATGACAGCAGCAAAGTGGTTTAAGACAAGCTGGAAGAGGTTACCCAAATAACGCAGCCAGGGTTCGAATCTCATTAGATGCGTTTTTCGTTTTACTTAAAAAACGAATCGGGCCTTATAATGCAACCTCTGTCCTAAACGGGCCCAAACTCTTTATTTTAAACAATATTTGGGCGAAGCCGAGAAAAAAAAACCTAAAGAGTTAACAAATCTGATTTCTGGCCCGAATATGAAACTTACGTTTTATTAAATCAGATTATAAGAATTACAAAAATGCCCCTATATGCCTTTCATCAAACCAAAAAAAAAATTTAGGGTACACGAGTAAACCCTAAAAAAAAATTTCAGAAGCCAGCCGCCAAGGCTGATGAAAACCAGATCCGAATTTGCTCAAACTTTTCGAAAAGAAAAAAAACTTTTCCTCAGATTCGAAAAATTAAAACCTTACGAGCTCATACTTTAGAACTTGATTCCAGTAAGATTAATTTAGATCTATGAACCAAAACATGATTTTCTCTAGAATCAATACCAAAACTAGATCTAAACATCATATAAATCAGATCTAACTTCAGAACTTTAAACCACATATTCCAAAATACTTAATCTAAGCATGAATCTCAATGAAAAAAAAAACCAGTTTCAACAATCTGATTTTTTCACAATTAATAAATCCGAATTTATTCATAATTAACCTGATTATTAAACAGAAACTGAACATGATGCTCTGATACCAATTGTAAGATTAATCTAAATAATCCACTTAAGCATGCCAGTCTCTGATTAATAAGAACAGAAGCGGAAGCGTACCTGATGGATCCATTGCTAAGGTTCTGAAGTTTGGGAATGGTTCTTCCAAAGCGAACCCTGAATAGCTTTAGGTCTCTGTTGATGGGATGCAGAGAGTTTTCTGTATTTCTGATTAAGGTTGCTTTGGGGACCATAACCTTCTATTTATATAGAAACAATTTCTAATTCGGCCCTTCATCAAATTAGAAATTACTGAATGTATCCTCACATTAAATTTCCATAACACTTATGCCCCATAGTCTTTTATTTTATACTTAAGTAACCACATAAGTTTTGACTACTTTAAATAATGACCCTAACACATTGATAATACACGTGTGACCCCTAAATAATTCTTACAATTAATCTAAATAATCCACTTAAGCATGCCAGTCTCTGATTAATAAGAACAGAAGCGGAAGCGTACCTGATGGATCCATTGCTAAGGTTCTGAAGTTTGGGAATGGTTCTTCCAAAGCGAACCCTGAATAGCTTTAGGTCTCTGTTGATGGGATGCAGAGAGTTTTCTGTATTTCAGATTAGGGTTGCTTTGGGGACCATAACCTTCTATTTATATAGAAACAATTTCTAATTCGGCCCTTCATCAAATTAGAAATTACTGAATGTATCCTCACATTAAATTTCCATAACACTTATGCCCCATAGTCTTTTATTTTATACTTAAGTAACCACATAAGTTTTGACTACTTTAAATAATGACCCTAACACATTGATAATACACGTGTGACCCCTAAATAATTCTTACAATCTCCCACTGGGTCACATATGTATCCAAAATTGTGTTAGACTTTATGAGCTCAAAATTGTCATTATGCAGCAGGGCATAAACAATCACGTCCATTGACTACAGAAATATAGGATCATGGCGGTCTTCGTTATAATAAAAATAACTAAACCTTCCATGGTCACTGAAATCAATATAGCCAAATGACATTGATCAATTATGAAAAGTGTGGCATGAAAATCACATGAAAAGTGATCAATACATGTCGATTTTCAACTGGTCCTACCTTATTGAGATCCTTTAACTTTATTGTACAAAGAGTAAACATAAAAACTTTATTTCTGATCAGAAAGGAAAATGTGCATAAACACAAACCAAAAAACATAAAACCCAAACCCAAATGAAAAACTCCCACTAATCCAAATGATCATCAAACACTAAAACACCCATTCGAGCAATATGCTCATGAAAGACCTTCGGTGGAATACCTTTAGTGAGAGGATCTGCTATCATGGAGTTTGTCCCTAAGTGTTCTATGGAAATCTCTCCACTTTGTACTCTCTCCTGAACAACCAGGAACTTAATTTCAATAAACTTAGACTTTGTCGCACTCCTATTTTTGTTTGAGTACTGAACCGCTGATTTATTGTCACAATACAACTTTAGTGGTCTTTCAATTCCTTCAAGAATTCGCAGCCCAGTGACAAAATTCCTCAGCCAAAGTCCATGATTGGATGCCTCAAAAACTGCTACAAATTCTGCTGCCATTGTGGAGGAAGCTACGAGTGATTGTTTCGCACTACGCCAAGAAATAGCTCCACCGGCCAACAGAAAAACAAAACCTAATGTAGACTTTCTACTATCTTGACATCCAGCAAAATCAGAATCAGAATATCCAATGATCTCCAAGTTATCTGATCTCTGATATGTGAGCATATAGTCCTTTGTTCTCTGCAGGTACCTCATGACCCTTTTGGCTGCTTTCCAATGGTCCAAACCTGGATTACTTAAGTATCTGCCCAAAACTCCAACAATGTACGCTAAATCTGGACGCGTACAAACTTGAGCATACATTAGACTCCCTACAGCCGACGCATAAGGAATCTTTTGCATCTCCTGAATTTCTAAATTTCCTTTAGGGCACTGACTGAGACAAAATTTGTCTCCTTTAGCGACTGGGGTGTCACCTGGTTTGCAATCATGCATGCCAAATCTCTTGAGTATTTTATCGATATAGCTCTTTTGAGACAATCCAAGAATTCCTCGAGTTCGATCTCGATGAATCTGGATTCCTAATACAAAAGATGCTTCACCAAGATCTTTCATCTCAAAATTTTCCTTAAGAAATTTCTTGGTCTCATGTAGCATGCCTATATCGTTAGTGGCTAGTAGTATGTCATCAACATACAATACCAGGAAAATGCATTTACTCCCACTGAATTTTTGATACACACAATCTTCAACCAAATTCACCTCAAAACCAAATGAGGTGATTACTTCATGAAACTTGTGGTACCATTGACGAGAAGCTTGTTTTAGTCCATAGATGGATTTATTTAACTTGCATACCATCTTCTTTGAATCACCTAATACAAAGTTTTCTGGTTGCTCCATATAAATCATCTCATCAATGTTTCCATTGAGAAACGCTGTCTTGACATCCATTTGATGAAGCTCTAAGTCATAATGTGCAACAAGGGCCATGATTATCCTAAAAGAATCCTTTGATGAGACTGGAGAAAAGGTTTCTTTGTAGTCAATCCCTTCTTTCTGAGTATAGCCTTTAGCTACTAGACGAGCCTTATACCTTTCCACATTACCATTTGAATCCATTTTAGTCTTAAAAATCCATTTGCAACCAATGGGTTTCTTTCCTTCTGGTAATTGGACAAGGTCCCAAACCTTATTGTCTAGCATTGACTTATACTCTTCTTCACTAGCTTTGACCCACTTATCTGAATTGGAACTACTCATGGCCTCACGGAAGTTGATAGGATCATCTTCCAACTGAGTTTGATTTTCCTCTTGTTCCATAAGAAACACTATGTAATCATCCGGAATAGCGCTTCTCCTTTCTCTAGTGGATCGCCGCAAAGGCACTTGTTCTTGTTGCACTAGTTCCTGAGGATTTTGAATTTGACCTTCATGTTCGATAACATTGTCATCTTCATTTAGAGGAAGGATTTCAGTATCAACTTGAGGTTCCAAATTTGCTTTATCCAAAGCAACTATATGAATCGGTATAGAACCTGAATTCGATTCTTCCTCAAAGATGATGTCTTTAACTTCATTTCTCCCCCCAAATTTAACATCCTCAAAGAACGTAGCTGTTCCCGTCTCAAAAATATTCTTATGTTTGGGATCATAAAACTTATAGCCCCTAGATCGCTCAGAATAACCAACAAAGTAACTGCTCACAGTTCTGGAGTCCAATTTCTTTTCAAACGGCCTATAAGGCCTAGCCTCAGCTGGACATCCCCAAATGTGAAAATGCTTTAAACTAGGTTTTCTGCCAGTCCAAAGCTCATAAGGTGTTTTTGCAGTTGCTTTAGTTGGCACTCTATTAAGAATGTAAGCTGCAGTCTTTAGTGCCTCTCCCCAGAGTGATTCAGGTAAGGTGGAATGACTGATCATACTCCTCACCATATCCTTAAGAGTGCGGTTGCGTCTTTCTGACACACCATTCATGCTGGGAGACCCAGGCATGGTGTATTGTGGGACAATTCCACACTCCTCTAGATATCTGGCAAATGGTCCTGGACGTTGTTCACCTGAACCGTCATACCGACCGTAATATTCACCACCACGATCAGATCTGACAGATTTTATCCTTCGCTCAAGTTGGTTCTCAACTTCAACCTTAAATTTCTTGAACACGTCCACAGACTCTGACTTTTCATGAATAAGAAATAAGTATGCATATCGAGAGTAATCGTCTATGAAAGATATAAAATATTGTTGACCGTTCCAAGATGCCGTAGGGAATGGTCCACAAATATCCGTATGTATCAACTCAAGAACTTCTGTAGCTCTGTATGCACCTAATTTCTTTTGTTTAGTCTGTTTTCCTTTAATGCAATCCACACAGACATCACAATTTGTGAAGTCAACAGAACCCAATATACCATCCGACACAAGTCGCTCAATTCTATTTTTAGAGATGTGACCTAAGCGTTTGTGCCACAGAGTTCCTGAACTTGCATTTTCGAATTTTCGTTTAGTACCCCTCGATTCAACACTTAAACTTTCATCATGAGAAGTTAGAGTGTCAAGCATATAAAGACTGTGATTATCCATAAGTGTACCAGTTCCAATTAAAACTGAATTTAAAGACAGAGTAGCTTTTCCACGCTCAGTTAGACAAGAATAACCAAATTTGTCTAAATAAGGACCAGAAACCAAATTCCGTCTAAATGACGGTGCAACAAAAGTGTCTTTCAAATCCAAAAAACGACCAGTACTAAAAAACAATCTAAAATGCGCAATTGCCTCCACATCCACCGGAAATCCATTAGCCACATGAATGCGTCTTTCAGCTTCAGTTGGTTTTCGGTAGCTCAGGCAACCCTGCAATGAAACACTGATGTTAGTAGTTGCACCTGAATCTAACCACCAAGTGTTTCTGGGTACTTCAACTAAGTTCACTTCAGAACAGACCATAGCAAGGAACATACCTTTCTTTCCACGCCAAGCGTGGTACTTTTGGCAGTCCTTCTTGATGTGTCCAGCTTTCTTGCAAAAGAAGCATGTATCTTCAACCTTAGTCTGCTTCTTTTGAGATGGACCTTTAGCAGCATCATTCTTAACAACCTCAATTTTCCTTCTCTTGCCCTGACCCTTAGAGGTGTTAACCATATGAGCACTTTCAGACCTTTCTTGTTTCATCCTATTCTCCTCATTCACACAATATGAAATGAGCTCATTAAGAGACCATTTCTCCTTCTGTGTGTTGTAACTGGATTTCAATTGATTGAATTGAGGAGGGAGAGAGTTCAAGACAAAAAATATGAGCACTTCTTCTGGAAGCTCAGTCTTGAGAGTCTTAAGTTTTGAAACAATGTTGGACATTTCCAAAATGTACTCCCTTATGTTTCCTTTGCCGTGATACCTCATGGTACTAAAGCGATACAGAAGCGTACTTATTTCTGCTTTATCGCTGCTTGCAAAACGCAAGTCCATCTCAGCAAAGAACTGTTTGAGGTCTTTGATCGCCTCATCACCTCTAAAGGTTGATGGTATGGTGTCCATAATGATCATTAAACCAATACGATTAGAACGTTCCCACTTCTCATAAACAGCCTTATACTCAGCAGTGCTGGTGTCTGTAGGAGAAGTAGGTTGTTCCATCCTTAACGCAAGGTCAAGATCCATACACCCAAGGACAATCTTAACTTTACTTTTCCATTCCTTGTAGTTGGAACCAGTAAGTGTTGGAATTGAACCTAAGTTTGCAGATACTGTAGTGAAATTTGCTGAAAAACAAAAAACAATCCTTAATTAGTAACTCATTACTTAATTGAAGATAAATCAATAATAAATTATAAATGATTGTGCAATCCATCTCAAGATACCAAGTGCAACATTAATATCAAGTCTTTGGACAGTAATATTAATTGCTAGCGATACTCTTGTTGTAATGATCAAACATTGAAAATAATGCATGATGAATAATAAACCTATCTTTGGATCGATTTATCATTCACATGTTTATCCTTATAATTGTCACATGTTTATCATCACATGTATGTATGTAATCCGGCCAAATATAAATCTACCTTTGGGTCGATTTAATATTCGCATGAAAATACATACACACAACATTTAATACTATTCATGAAAAAATATCCACAATAAATGTTACTTTGGCAACATATTGCATCAATAAATCCAATTCAAATATTAAACTTGTACAATCAAAATTATATATTGTTTTAAATCTTAATTGTATTCTTTCTCAGACATATATGTAGAAGTCTGGGGGCTCCATGTGCAAGAATATGACAGCAGCAAAGTGGTTTAAGACAAGCTGGAAGAGGTTACCCAAATAACGCAGCCAGGGTTCGAATCCCATTAGATGTGTTTTTCGTTTTACTTAAAAAACGAATCGGGCCTTATAATGCAACCTCTGTCCTAAACGGGCCCAAACTCTTTATTTTAAACAATATTTGGGCGAAGCCGAGAAAAAACCTAAAGAGTTAACAAATCTGATTTCTGGCCCGAATATGAAACTTAAGTTTTATTAAATCAGATTATAAGAATTACAAAAATGCCCCTATATGCCTTTCATCAAACCAAAAAAAATTTAGGGTACACGAGTAAACCCTAAAAAAAAATTTCAGAAGCCAGCCGCCAAGGCTGATGAAAACCAGATCCGAATTTGCTCAAACTTTTCGAAAAGAAAAAAAACTTTTCCTCAGATTCGAAAAATTAAAACCTTACGAGCTCATACTTTAGAACTTGATTCCAGTAAGATTAATTTAGATCTATGAACCAAAACATGATTTTCTCTAGAATCAATACCAAAACTAGATCTAAACATCATATAAATCAGATCTAACTTCAGAACTTTAAACCACATATTCCAAAATACTTAATCTAAGCATGAATCTCAAAGAAAAAAATAAAAAAAAAAAAAAAAAAAAAAAAACCAGTTTCAACAATCTAATTTTTTCACAATTAATAAATCCGAATTTATTCATAATTAACCTGATTATTAAACAGAAACTGAACATGATGCTCTGATAACAATTGTAAGATTAATCTAAATAATCCACTTAAGCATGCCAGTCTCTGATTAATAAGAACAGAAGCGGAAGCGTACCTGATGGATCCATTGCTAAGGTTCTGAAGTTTGGGAATGGTTCTTCCAAAGCGAACCCTGAATAGCTTTAGGTCTCTGTTGATGGGATGCAGAGAGTTTTCTGTATTTCTGATTAGAGTTGCTTTGGGGACCATAACCTTCTATTTATATAGAAACAATTTCTAATTCGGCCCTTCATCAAATTAGAAATTACTGAATGTATCCTCACATTAAATTTCCATAACACTTATGCCCCATAGTCTTTTATTTTATACTTAAGTAACCACATAAGTTTTGACTACTTTAAATAATGACCCTAACACATTGATAATACACGTGTGACCCCTAAATAATTCTTACATCAACGCCTTCTATATATGAAAGAAAGGTTACCTCTTGAAACGGACCTTTCGATTGAAGCTCCAAGAGAAAAGGCTCATGCGTACTCGATAGGAGAGTTTGCATCCTTTGAGTATACCTAACCTAGGGAAACTTTTCATCGGATGTGAATCGTGATGATGAGAGTTATCCTTGAGTTAGCAGTTTGATTGGGCCTTCATCGTCGTTTGCAGTGATGGAGTAAGAAAATTTCTTAACCAGGGTCAAAAAACTAAAACATATTGTTACCGCCCTATGTATTTTACCGAATAATGGGTCGACTTGGCTTTACGGGTCATCATATCGATAACGCATAGCCGTGCTTACGCTAATAGAGTCGAGAGGCGACAAAAAAAAGTCTCAAATTTATATGAAACTAAAAGTGTTTACGATAATAAACTTTTTTTTTTAAATTAGCTATTTTTTATTCTTGTACAAAATTTGTAGAAATTTTGGATAATAAATTGGAACTTTTTATAAATAAAAAACCAATACAAAAAGAAGAATAAAGAAAGAAATCAAATTTACCGATAAAAACGATTTTGTACGACTTTTTAAAAAAAAGTTCAGAAAAATGTGGTGCTTACGTAAACAATTAGGCAATCAATTCTAAAACGGAGCAACACTATTAGTCTTAATTATTTAATGTTTTATATTTATTTGTATTTTTCATTTAAATCAAATTTATTATTAAAATGTTTCTAAAACTAGCCACGCATGAAACAGTGCAAGTAAGTATACATAAGTACATAACTATAATTGTGTCTAACAGAAATTATTAAAAATTAAAGTTAAAGGTTTAAGAACATATCTTATTATATAAAGTTGAATGTTTCAAAGTTGTTAATTCATCTGATTGCGATACGTGTAGAGTCAATCGATCAAATTCTAGCATGTGTATAAAACAATTTCCAAGTTACTAGCATGTCGATTCTTAATCATAAAAAGTATAAAGTTACTAAACAAATAGGAAAATAGAAAATTTCAATTTATTCGATTAATAAAAAAATTAAAATCAAAATCAAGAATTTGTAATGGAAAAAATAAAATAAAACAAAATGATTAATAACTGATTCATAAAAAAGAAAAACTTAAAAATTTGGAAAAAATAATAACCGATTAATAATCCAACAAGGTAAAGATACTAAACAAAAAAGAAAGATACAAAGTTTAAATTTATCCTTAAAGGCAAAGCTAGTAAAAAAGAGGGAAAAAAAATTCCTTAGTTTTTCCATTTTGATTAAGAAAATTAAAAAATGGATTACTAATCCTAAAAGAAAAAAAATTATAATTTCTCGACTCTATATAAATAATTTGGTAGTATGTCAATTACAAACCAAAAAAATTAGAAGTCCAATAATCGTTTCCAAAGCTATTTATTGCATATGTTCCACCAAATTTTTCGTTCAAGGTATATATTTATTCCATTAGAAACTTTGTTTCTAAATTTGTATATTATTTATTTTCATGGGTAATTTTTTTTTTCACGAGTTATAAAATATTAAATTATAAACTCCTATATATGCGAGTCCTAATTTAGTTTATATATAATAAAACATTCCTCATTAATTTTCAAGAATATGTGGCCGTAGGTCATCGTGATTTCCCTCTTTCCTCTACATGAGAGTATGTAAATGAAATTATGCATATATATGATAGTTTCGCTTTTGTTCATCATTTATCATTCAATCTCCGGACATAATTGTTTTTTTTTTTTTGTAATGGTTTTGTTGTTCGTTAAATATAGGCGCGGACGTGCCCACGGGGAGTCTTGATCCATCATTGTGCTTGCTGTGTTGGGTTCCCGAAAGATTGTTATGTTTTAAAACAAGAATGTACGGCTGTCTGCAGCAAGCGTCCACCTTCTATAATGAATTAAAGAAACTTGAAGATCACTTATATATACCTAACATTTATACCTACGTTTTCTCATAATATGAATAATACAAATTGATGTGAAAGAAACATATACAGTTATGTTTATAGTAATTGTGTAATGCACATCATTAAACCCTTTTTCTTGTTTTGTTGCTATTCATTTTTAAAATGTGTCTAAATAATAATAAATAGTACTTTAATTTTTGTTTTTTTTGCAGTTTATTGCATTTTTTTTTTCTTTGCTTGCTTCCCAATTTTGCAGTTATGGACAAGGAAAATAAATGTAAAATTATATATGGAGAAAATTCAGCCAATGATAAAGCTGAATAAAGTCAGAAGTGTGGATGCTAAAACCCACACCTAAGTTTTTGTAAAGATAAAAGTATTGAGCCTAATTAAGATAAAAAATGAAACTTGTGTTGTAGAAACGTTGTATTTCCGGGATCGTAACGTATAGTGAACTTGGATAATGATTGGATCGTACTCAAAAGCACTTTTCTTAAAGAGTATTTCGACCCTTCTCAAGTCTTGGGTTACACGAAATCCCTTCTAGGATACGACAATCAAAGTTCCCTCTTGTTCTAGGTTAAGATCCAAGAGAAACAAATAGAGATTTTGTGTTTTGTTTTGTGTTTTCACCAAAGATTTTATCAATCTTTCGGTCTTGTGAATATGTTTTTTTCTCTTGTTATGTTATTCTTTTTGAGGCAAAAGAACATAGTATTTATAAAGTCCAACGGTTGTCACGTACGTTTGCAACCGTACGTGTAACATTGTAACCGTAATTAACCATAAACCAATAGTTACAATGGTTCATAATATTACCGTTGATACACTTAAAACTCCAACAACTTGAACCGGCGAATTGGATTTGATTGAAGAATATATACGAAGAGATGTGTTTTGATGAACCATCCTCTAACTCTAGGAGCAGAAAGTGATTAGGTCAAAAGTTTCCTTGCTCTGATCGCCAAAACTCTTTTTTATAATCTGATGCTGAGTTCAACGACCCCCGTAATCTTGACCTCACGTGCGCTAGTTTTGTTATCGGATTCGGGCAGTGATTAACTTGACTGATCATTAGTCATTCTGGATTGTCTCTAGTCGTTTTCGGCCGTGTCAAACCCAACTCCAACATCATCTATATATCGAAACTTGAATTTGGAAGATTGTGGAGATTTCCATCGTGAAGAACCTACAATTCTTGGTCAATTCATTTTTTTGTCAATCATAGAGTCGTTAGAGCATCATTATTGGGAGGTTCTTAAGGGGTTCTCAACCCAAAATAAATAAAAAAATAAAAAAATTATGAACAGTGTAAGAACCGGTTCTTAAGGGGTTTTTTACACTGTTCTTAGCCACGTGTCAACCCCTAATTCGCCGGATTTTTTTTTTACTTTTTCTTAGCTTTAACTTAAAAACAAAAAAATTCTTAATAATTGAATGTTGTTTTAGATTTTTTTTCAAAATTTATGTTTAAAATGTAATATTTTTATGTAGCTATGTTTAATTAATAAAATAAATTATATTTAAAAAAAAATTAAATTAATTTTTTTTTTTAAGAACCCCATTAAAAATTTTACCAATAAAGTAGCAAAAACAGAAGTTTTATAACACAGTTTCTTAACTTCAAATTTATATTAAAATAGTACTTAAAAAACTCATTTGGGTTTATACTTTCTACCAATAATGATGCTCTTAAACAAGATATTTATCTTTCCTTGTCGTGCATATGAATGAAATACAGAAACACTCTTGACATCTTTGTCTCTTGATCTCACGTGCTTGAGATGCTAAGTAAAGCACTTCTTCTCCACTCCATCATAACTTTTACGAAAAAAACATAAATTGTTACTGTTTGGGCTAAAATTGTTACCAAGGTTTTGGAGAATCCATGAAAAAAGGGAAACGAAAAACTTGTTAAAGAAAAATAAAAAACTTCAAGGCTATATAATTCAGATTAAGAGCGTCGTGGTTCAGGCTTCTTCCAACTTGTGAGACAAACATGTTAATCATTATGGAGAAGAGTAATTTATTTCAAATAAAACTACATTATCAAGATAAAAAAAATATATATATATATATATAGTTCTAAATTAATAATAAAATACAAGAAAATAAAAAAATAAATAAATTACTGAAAACAAAATATATGGATACTAATTACTGATTTTTTTGTTGTTGTTATTTTTTAAAAAGCAAACAGTGATAATAATTCTTATAAATTTCAAAATACAATAAATAATACCGCGCTGCAACCTGAACCAAAATTCTAGTGTCGATAAGATATTCTTCGATTTATTTAGCAAATTATAATTTGTTTATTTCTACTAACAAACAAAGAGAGTATAAATGACGACACCATAAAGCATTGGATTCTGTCAAAATACATAGGAGACGTTTCATTTGCTCTTCGAAAGAGTTTCTGTTCCCAATATAATTAAAGCACTCACTCCCCGATTAAGGACGCGTCAACTTCAATCTAGAGAAGAAGAAGAAGAAACAAAGACATCAGTTACCATGGTGCCTGAATCTTCCACCCGAAGACTTGACGCTGATAAAGATTTGCTCAAGGCGAGCTCCTTCCTCAGCCTCTACAACAGGGGAGCCATCGAGAAGCGGATCGTTCCCCCGACCCAGGGCAGGTTATCTCAATACAGTCCCTCCTGTCACATGATGGACTATATTGTCCACGCCATGAACAGGTCGCTATGCAATAACTTCTATTTCAAGCGAGCCAACCCTAACTACCATCCTTACATTCTCCGCCTTTACTTCGGAGTACTCTTCTGGATCCAGTGTCTACGAGCTGGAAACGATGTCAACGCCCTCTCTAACAAACAACATCAGTTCCTGAACCGCTTCTTAGACAGCCATCCCCCGGAGACCCTCCCCGTTCCCGGCCCTCTTCTCGGACTGTTTATAACTCTCTGCTCCTCCCAGACTGAGTTTCCCCACTTTGGGAGAGTATACCCCAGCGTACCCGCCCAACCAGGACCCGCTCGACGCCAACATTTCATGAGAAAGAATCTCGTGGAAATGCACTTCTTGCCAAATGTTCCTGGCATCTTCGCTCTCCTTGAAGACCTAAACCGTCTCTTCACGCAAGACCCTCCTGTTTATCCAAAACTAGGCAATCACATCCCAGTTAAGGAAGGCGTTGTCTCTACCTTCGGCTATCATACTTTTGGCCTTGACGATGTTGATGATGATGATCGTTGGTCTCTCGTTTCTCCCGGCTTACAGTATAGATGTGAGGCGGACCAGAGTTTAAACGAAGCATTCGCTGAACGCTATCAAGGTTTTGGCTTCGTCTCCACTGCTGCTAGCGATAAGCTGACAAGTATCTCCTCTTTCCATGGCTTGGTTTACCCAAGTCAAAGTCGTTGCCATCTCTGCTGCCTCATACTTTGATGGATCAGGCACTCTTGCTGACTGTTCCCCTCACGGCACGGCTGCTAACCAAGTCATGGTTTGTCTCACTAATCCGGAACACCCTCCGGAAGCTCCGAGATGCTCCGCTGACAAGCGGTCTCTCTATGATTTCGGCTACAGGCTGAAAAGCACTGCTCACAACCTCCCTCCTCTCGCGGAAACTGCTGCCGCCTACTCTCAGACACATATCAGGATGTTCTCCAACCACCCCCACCTCGCAAGTTTCGGTGCAAAGACAACCAACAATGGCCCCTTCTGGGACATCAGGCCGATTGGCTCGAGCGTCATCGACGAATCCTCCTTCCACTCCATCCCAATGATGGTCAACCGTGCGATGAAGACAAAAGGCCCATCCATCTAGGTGTCATCTACGAAACATCCTTTTTTTTTTTTTTTTTCTTGTTTCTTTTATCTCGGAAATTAGAAAAGCAGAACAAAAGATAATTCCATTCCGATTTGTTTTTGTTACCAGCAAGCCCTGAGTTTTACAGACAAAAAGAGCCTCGGGTAGAATTTTCTCTGTACACATTTGAACCAAAGTCTATAAACTTCAAGTCTTCAAGAGACATGCAAAACATTGTTCTCAGTGGTCCAATTTCCAAATCTTTAAAACATAGTTTCACAAGAAAGCTAAAGAATTGTCTCATTAGTCTCATATCTTCTCATAGGTCAAAGCTGACTCTTAGAATAAATCCAGACCAGCTGATGTCTAAACAAACATCATTCAAGCTAACACATATGTAATCCAAAAAAGATGTTACCCATTTGCAATAAACGGTATAATATGTGAAAAATATACAAAAATAAAATTCTATGATAAAGAGACGCCATCATCCAAATCATTTTGTTATTGTATATAGATGAAATTTATGATATACCGTACATTTCTCCAAAGAAAATATTGTAATTTGTTTGACGAGTTCTTCTTATTCATACAAAACTATTATTGCGGAATAAGAATTAACTAAAACTAGTCTAACAAATCTAACAGTTTTTTATGGATCACCATAGAGGCACGCACTACAAATTCCATTTTATCTTATATAAAATTGTACTCTTATTAGAAATTTCTACCATACAAAAAAAAAACAAAAAAAGTTTAAATTTCAAAAAGAAAAAAATACAATAATGTCATCATCACATTTGGCTATCCTTTGTATCATCGTGATCTCCCTTTTTCCTCTACATGAGAGTATGTATATATGAAATCATGCAAAATATATTCATTTTTGTTCATCATTTATCATCTTCTTCTTTATAATTGTATTTTGTAATGGTTTTGTTGTTCGTTTATAGGTGCGGACGCGGTCGCAGGGAGTCTTGATCCATCATTTTGCATGACACTAAATTGCGCTACCCTTAGCAAAGATGGCAAATGTTCTTGCTGTCCCGGATTGCCTAAGAAATGTTTTGCTACAAAACAAGAATGTGCGGCTGTCTGCAGGCGTCCACCTTCTAAAATGACTTAAGAAACCTGACGATCACTAATATATAATAGATATCCCTAATATTTACCTATGATTTCTCATATAATAGAATAATACAAATTGATGTGAAGAAACACATCCAGTTATGTTTACAATAATTGTGTTTGGTATAAATGAAAGTCTATGTAATGCACACCAATAAACCCTTTTTCTCTTGTTTTTGCTATTCATTTTTGAAATTTATCTATTCAATAATGAATCATACATTTTTTTTTATCTATTAAACCAAATAAAATTATACATATGAGCTGAAAGATTACAGGCCCGGTTCTTGCCATGTGCTCGAGGTGTTTTTGCATAGGACCCATTCAATTTACAACCATTTTCTTTAGTTTTTAGTGTCCTGTTGTTTTTTAAAAAAAAATTGATTTTAGGGCCCTTATTTTTTAAAAAATTTCAAAACATGGTCCAATTTTTTTTTAGCACATGGCCCTAGTTTTTAATGAGCCGGACCTGAAAGATTAAAGAATGAAACTGGGGAACGAGTTTTTGAATCGATTGAAAGCTTATTACGGACAAGTGGACAACTAGTCAGATGATAAAGGCATGCCTCGGGATTGCGTGAGGGAACCATACCACCTTGTACCACGGTACATGCGGATATATGAGTCTCTCGAATCTGATAAAAAAAAAGGCAAATGTTCTTGATGTAGTGGTTTGAAGTAGGTTTCTATCTCGCCGTATTCTTTTAATGACTCTTATAGATGTGAAGTGTTTTACCAAAATTCCAAAAGAGAGTACGTTTCTTGGAACGTATTGAAGGCATCTACTCGATAAAGACTATATTCTCATACCATCAATGCAGATGAAGCCAGACTCAACAGTATCACGCACACTACACGGGGACTGTAGAGTCTACATACATGCCAGACTAGTGGCCGGATTATCTCTTTTCGAAAGAATTTCGAAAGAATTTGTTCTCTCTTTAAAGATGTTCGATTATTCCATTGAATTGTGACATTTCTAGCTGAATAATCTCATTGTCAACAAGATCAGATATATGGGTTCCTCGTTTTCCGGTTTTTAGGTTCTAAATTTTGTATTTGTCTCTATATATCTATAATATACCTAATGGCTTGATCTTAATCAGAAAGTTGCAATTCTCTAGAGAACAATATATTACATTTTACCAAAAACTTTGTAGCGTAGTATATGATTTTAAATGAATATTGAGTTTACTTTAGGATCAAGAGGTTATATATTCTCTATAGTCCCAAGAATATGATTGGTATGAATATCTTCTGTAATGAGAAGGTTAATATAAAAAAAAGCTCATATACTTAAACTTGTCTTGTTGCCATGAAGGATTTAATAGTACAAGATTATTGGCTAATAACGATCTGACTAAAAAAATTCTAAATAATACATTTTCACAACAATTGGATATTCTCTTTATTTTATTTAGAAAATGTTTACTTTTCTTTTTGTTCAATTTGTATAGAATTCAAATTCTATTTTTGTTATAGAATTCTATTTGACAGTTATTCTTTGTGAGATTTTATTGAAAAACTTATAATGAAATATTATATTAATAATACATTTTCCATAGCTGGAGATGGTAATCTATTGATTAGAAAAGCTGCATTTAAGACACAATCACCCCAGTATTCTAAAGGAACTCCACACTGGAATATAAGAGCCCTAGCTATATTCAACAAGTGTTGATACTTTCTCTCTACTACAGAGTTTTGTTCAAGAGTTTCAGAGCATAAATGATATGCTTTAATGCCTTTATTTAAGTAAAACTCAGTGAATTTTAGTACATGTGCATTATCAGATATAACAAAACAAACTTTAGTACTAAATTGAGTCTCAACCATCTATATGAAACCCGAAAACACATTCAAAACATCTGATTTCTGTTTTAGCAAGTATATCCAAGTGGCTCTACTAAAATCATATACTATTGTCAAAAAATATCTAAAACCATCCACAATAGGAACTGATAATGGACCCTTAGTATCTATATGAATCAATTCAAAAGGAATCTCTCGGATATGATTCAAAGACTTGAAAGGTAGATGTTTATGTTTAGATAAATGACAAACATGACAATGATCATATGTTTTATTATGTTTTTGTTTGGGTAACAGTAATACATCAGAAAGAGAATCAATTCTATGCATAGAAGGATGACCTAGTATTTTATGCCATATTACAGAATCTATTTTAAAACTAGAACATATAGAATTACTTGGATATTATGTACAAGACAGATTCAGAACATATAATTAAGTTGGCAACTTGACTCCCTTGACCAATCATCTAATCATGAGTAAGAGCATGAATAAAGCATGCATCAGAAGTAAAACTTGGCTTTAGAATTCAAAGTTTTAGTTAACACACTAACGCTTAACAAGTTGAATCTAAATTCAGGAATATACAACACATTATGTAGAGAGAGAGAGCATCAGTAAGTTGAATCTGACCATTACCTTCTATTCTAACTATATGACCATTTGGCAGAGTAACAAAAGTTCTATCTAAAGACCTATACACCGTATACAAATCTCTTTCATGAGTAACATGATGACTAGCTCCAGAATCTATAACCCAAGCTCTAAGAGACAACTCAGTTTCATTTGTTTTACTACAATCCAAATAAGCTCCCGGGAAGTCCTCGTGTTGCACCCCTCTTTTTAAATTTGACCAAAAAAAAAAAATGTACCATACCCACCCGGCCACCCGTTTCTTTATTTCAAGTATTCTAAGGTCAGTACTTTACCCTCTTGCGGTTTTGATCTCGCTTTCACTATATCAAATCTGAATTGTGTGAATTGCTTGAGTTTGATGTTTTAAAGCATGGCTTTGGCACTTGAAAAATTATCGAGGAGTGGTTCTGTGGAGAGAAAGCTGATTTTTTTGCGTGTTTTGGTAGGTGTGCATGATGCGTCCTATCACAAAATGTATTTGTGAAATGTGCGATAGTTCCATGCATATACACTTAGTCGATTCTGAAACTCGCTTGATTGACTAATACGGAAGATGACTCTCCGTGTGATCCTTTGTGGATCGGGGAACCATATATGCCGCAATACGATTGGCAAATACATGATAACTGAACATTATCTCCAACAATTGTCCCATGATTTGGGGAGCAGAGACTACGAATCACGTTAGAGGGAGGGTCACATGGATGTGTTAGAATGGAAAGTGCGATATGCTATATAATGCAATTTCCACTTGAGGTGCATCATCCTGCTTAAATCTACTTAACAGATTCTTCCAAATTCCTTCAGCGGTCGAGATGAACAATAGACTCTGACCTATCTTCTTGCTAACCGAATTAATCAACCAAGTTATGACCATATCATTGCAACGAGACCAAGATCCAGAATTGGGATGATTACTGGGAGGTTTAGGGATAGTACCGTTGATAAATCAAAGTTTATTGCGGACATTCAGCGCCATTTGAACAGATCGACGCCAAGAATGAAAATCAGCACCTGTTGTCAAGCGATCCAAGACCAATTGGAGACCGGCATGATCGGCGCTATGCAAGAAGTAGGGATTGTTGTATTGATCGAAAGATTGAGATCCAGCTCGAGCAGTCATCGTCGAAGAAGGTGAATCAGCTGGGAAAGTTGTCGAAACAAGAGAAAATTGACACACCTGAAGATTTGGGGAAGAAGACTCGTCAGACTGGAATTCGATCGAGAAAAACAAGAAAGAGAAACAGGAACAATTCGAGAAACTGGAGAATCGATTGAAGAACACGAACGAAGAAGAAATCAGAAACAGAAGCACTCATCGTCGAAGATCGAGATTAGGCTCTGATACCATATCACGAGTCTCAGCTCGAGAGAGAGAAAGGAACGAAGAGAGGGAGTGAATAACAGAATTTCTCATTAACATGTAAAAGTCAATGTACAGAGTATATATACATTATATGATTAAGCTAAAGGAGACTTAACCAAATATATACTAATCTATATTTCATCTAATAAGATCAAGCTCTTTTTCTGTTGGAGGAATTGTCTTAGCCCCATATGGTTATAGACGGGGACGTGATCTTGTTTTTCTTACATAGCTTCTTTTTCTTGAGTTTTAGTGGGATTAACAAACTGGGCAGCCACAACCAGCATTATCATCGAGCATGTGTTTCATCTCATCTACTCCATCCTATAATATAGGTTGGTGAGCCGATAAATAGTGTCTGATTGAAGCAACGCCTTCTATATATGAAAGAAAGGTTACCTCTTGAAACGGACCTTTCGATTGAAGCTCCAAGAGAAAAGGCTCATGCGTACTCGATAGGAGAGTTTGCATCCTTTGAGTATACCTAACCTAGGGAAACTTTTCATCGGATGTGAATCGTGATGATGAGAGTTATCCTTGAGTTAGCAGTTTGATTGGGCCTTCATCGTCGTTTGCAGTGATGGAGTAAGAAAATTTCTTAACCAGTGTCAAAAAACTAAAACATATTGTTACCGCTCTATGTATTTTACCGAATAATGGGTCGACTTGGCTTTACGGGTCATCATATCGATAACGCATAGCCGTGCTTACGCTAATAGAGTCGAGAGGCGACAAAAAAAGTCTCAAATTTATATGAAACTAAAAGTGTTTACGATAATAAACTTTTTAAAAAAAATTAGCTATTTTTTATTCTTGTACAAAATTTGTAGAAATTTTGGATAATAAATTGGAACTTTTTATAAATAAAAAACCAATACAAAAAGAAGAATAAAGAAAGAAATCAAATTTACCGATAAAAACGATTTTGTACGACTTTTTAAAAAAAAGTTCAGAAAAATGTGGTGCTTACGTAAACAATTAAGCAATCAATTCTAAAACGGAGCAACACTATTAGTCTTAATTATTTAATGTTTTATATTTATTTGTATTTTTCATTTAAATCAAATTTATTATTAAAATGTTTCTAAAAATAGCCACGCATGAAACAGTGCAAGTAAGTATACATAAGTACATAACTATAATTGTGTCTAACAGAAATTATTAAAAATTAAAGTTAAAGGTTTAAGAACATATCTTATTATATAAAGTTGAATGTTTCAAAGTTGTTAATTCATCTGATTGCGATACGTGTCGAGTCAATCGATCAAATTCTAGCATGTGTATAAAACAATTTCCAAGTTACTAGCATGTCGATTCTTAATGATAAAAAGTATAAAGTTACTAAACAAATAGGAAAATAGAAAATTTCAATTTATTCGATTAATAAAAAAATCAAAATCAAAATCAAGAATTTGTAATGGAAAAAATAAAATAAAACAAAATGATTAATAACTGATTCATAAAAAAGAAAAACTTAAAAATTTGGAAAAAATAATAACCGATTAATAATCCAACAAGGTAAAGATACTAAACAAAAAAGAAAGATACAAAGTTTAAATTTATCCTTAAAGACAAAGCTAGTAAAAAAGAGGGAAAAAAAATTCCTTAGTTTTTCCATTTTGATTAAGAAAATTAAAAAATGGATTACTAATCCTAAAAGAAAAAAAATTATAATTTCTCGACTCTATATAAATAATTTGGTAGTATGTCAATTACAAACCAAAAAATTAGAAGTCCAATAATCGTTTCCAAAGCTATTTATTGCATATGTTCCACCAAATTTTTCGTTCAAGGTATATATTTATTTCATTAGAAACTTTGTTTCTAAATTTGTATATTATTTATTTTCATGGGTGATTTTTTTTTTTCACGAGTTATAAAATATTAAATTATAAACTCGTATATATGCGAATCCTAATCTAGTTTATATATAATAAAACATTCCTCATTAATTTTCAAGAATATGTGGCCGTAGGTCATCGTGATTTCCCTCTTTCCTCTACATGAGAGTATGTAAATGAAATTATGCATATATATGATAGTTTCGCTTTTGTTCATCATTTATCATTCAATCTCCGGACATAATTGTTTTTTTTTTTTTGTAATGGTTTTGTTGTTCGTTAAATATAGGCGCGGACGTGCCCACGGGGAGTCTTGATCCATCATTGTGCTTGCTGTGTTGGGTTCCCGAAAGATTGTTATGTTTTAAAACAAGAATGTACGGCTGTCTGCAGCAAGCGTCCACCTTCTATAATGAATTAAAGAAACTTGAAGATCACTTATATATACCTAACATTTATACCTACGTTTTCTCATAATATGAATAATACAAATTGATGTGAAAGAAACATATACAGTTATGTTTATAGTAATTGTGTAATGCACATCATTAAACCCTTTTTCTTGTTTTGTTGCTATTCATTTTTAAAATGTGTCTAAATAATAATAAATAGTACTTTAATTTTTGTTTTTTTGCAGTTTATTGCATTTTTTTTTTCTTTGCTTGCTTCCCAATTTTGCAGTTATGGACAAGGAAAATAAATGTAAAATTATATATGGAGAAAATTCAGCCAATGATAAAGCTGAATAAAGTCAGAAGTGTGGATGCTAAAACCCACACCTAAGTTTTTGTAAAGATAAAAGTATTGAGCCTAATTAAGATAAAAAATGAAACTTGTGTTGTAGAAACGTTGTATTTCCGGGATCGTAACGTATAGTGAACTTGGATAATGATTGGATCGTACTCAAAAGCACTTTTCTTAAAGAGTATTTCGACCCTTCTCAAGTCTTGGGTTACACGAAATCCCTTCTAGGATACGACAATCAAAGTTCCCTCTTGTTCTAGGTTAAGATCCAAGAGAAACAAATAGAGATTTTGTGTTTTGTTTTGTGTTTTCACCAAAGATTTTATCAATCTTTCGGTCTTGTGAATATGTTTTTTTCTCTTGTTATGTTATTCTTTTTGAGGCAAAAGAACATAGTATTTATAAAGTCCAACGGTTGTCACGTACGTTTGCAACCGTACGTGTAACATTGTAACCGTAATTAACCATAAACCAATAGTTACAATGGTTCATAATATTACCGTTGATACACTTAAAACTCCAACAACTTGAACCGGCGAATTGGATTTGATTGAAGAATATATACGAAGAGATGTGTTTTGATGAACCATCCTCTAACTCTAGGAGCAGAAAGTGATTAGGTCAAAAGTTTCCTTGCTCTGATCGCCAAAACTCTTTTTTATAATCTGATGCTGAGTTCAACGACCCCCGTAATCTTGACCTCACGTGCGCTAGTTTTGTTATCGGATTCGGGCAGTGATTAACTTGACTGATCATTAGTCATTCTGGATTGTCTCTAGTCGTTTTCGGCCGTGTCAAACCCAACTCCAACATCATCTATATATCGAAACTTGAATTTGGAAGATTGTGGAGATTTCCATCGTGAAGAACCTACAATTCTTGGTCAATTCATTTTTTTGTCAATCATAGAGTCGTTAGAGCATCATTATTGGGAGGTTCTTAAGGGGTTCTCAACCCAAAATAAATAAAAAAATAAAAAAATTATGAACAGTGTAAGAACCGGTTCTTAAGGGGTTTTTTACACTGTTCTTAGCCACGTGTCAACCCCTAATTCGCCGGATTTTTTTTTTACTTTTTCTTAGCTTTAACTTAAAAACAAAAAAATTCTTAATAATTGAATGTTGTTTTAGATTTTTTTTCAAAATTTATGTTTAAAATGTAATATTTTTATGTAGCTATGTTTAATTAATAAAATAAATTATATTTAAAAAAAAATTAAATTAATTTTTTTTTTTAAGAACCCCATTAAAAATTTTACCAATAAAGTAGCAAAAACAGAAGTTTTATAACACAGTTTCTTAACTTCAAATTTATATTAAAATAGTACTTAAAAAACTCATTTGGGTTTATACTTTCTACCAATAATGATGCTCTTAAACAAGATATTTATCTTTCCTTGTCGTGCATATGAATGAAATACAGAAACACTCTTGACATCTTTGTCTCTTGATCTCACGTGCTTGAGATGCTAAGTAAAGCACTTCTTCTCCACTCCATCATAACTTTTACGAAAAAAACATAAATTGTTACTGTTTGGGCTAAAATTGTTACCAAGGTTTTGGAGAATCCATGAAAAAAGGGAAACGAAAAACTTGTTAAAGAAAAATAAAAAACTTCAAGGCTATATAATTCAGATTAAGAGCGTCGTGGTTCAGGCTTCTTCCAACTTGTGAGACAAACATGTTAATCATTATGGAGAAGAGTAATTTATTTCAAATAAAACTACATTATCAAGATAAAAAAAATATATATATATATATATAGTTCTAAATTAATAATAAAATACAAGAAAATAAAAAAATAAATAAATTACTGAAAACAAAATATATGGATACTAATTACTGATTTTTTTGTTGTTGTTATTTTTTAAAAAGCAAACAGTGATAATAATTCTTATAAATTTCAAAATACAATAAATAATACCGCGCTGCAACCTGAACCAAAATTCTAGTGTCGATAAGATATTCTTCGATTTATTTAGCAAATTATAATTTGTTTATTTCTACTAACAAACAAAGAGAGTATAAATGACGACACCATAAAGCATTGGATTCTGTCAAAATACATAGGAGACGTTTCATTTGCTCTTCGAAAGAGTTTCTGTTCCCAATATAATTAAAGCACTCACTCCCCGATTAAGGACGCGTCAACTTCAATCTAGAGAAGAAGAAGAAGAAACAAAGACATCAGTTACCATGGTGCCTGAATCTTCCACCCGAAGACTTGACGCTGATAAAGATTTGCTCAAGGCGAGCTCCTTCCTCAGCCTCTACAACAGGGGAGCCATCGAGAAGCGGATCGTTCCCCCGACCCAGGGCAGGTTATCTCAATACAGTCCCTCCTGTCACATGATGGACTATATTGTCCACGCCATGAACAGGTCGCTATGCAATAACTTCTATTTCAAGCGAGCCAACCCTAACTACCATCCTTACATTCTCCGCCTTTACTTCGGAGTACTCTTCTGGATCCAGTGTCTACGAGCTGGAAACGATGTCAACGCCCTCTCTAACAAACAACATCAGTTCCTGAACCGCTTCTTAGACAGCCATCCCCCGGAGACCCTCCCCGTTCCCGGCCCTCTTCTCGGACTGTTTATAACTCTCTGCTCCTCCCAGACTGAGTTTCCCCACTTTGGGAGAGTATACCCCAGCGTACCCGCCCAACCAGGACCCGCTCGACGCCAACATTTCATGAGAAAGAATCTCGTGGAAATGCACTTCTTGCCAAATGTTCCTGGCATCTTCGCTCTCCTTGAAGACCTAAACCGTCTCTTCACGCAAGACCCTCCTGTTTATCCAAAACTAGGCAATCACATCCCAGTTAAGGAAGGCGTTGTCTCTACCTTCGGCTATCATACTTTTGGCCTTGACGATGTTGATGATGATGATCGTTGGTCTCTCGTTTCTCCCGGCTTACAGTATAGATGTGAGGCGGACCAGAGTTTAAACGAAGCATTCGCTGAACGCTATCAAGGTTTTGGCTTCGTCTCCACTGCTGCTAGCGATAAGCTGACAAGTATCTCCTCTTTCCATGGCTTGGTTTACCCAAGTCAAAGTCGTTGCCATCTCTGCTGCCTCATACTTTGATGGATCAGGCACTCTTGCTGACTGTTCCCCTCACGGCACGGCTGCTAACCAAGTCATGGTTTGTCTCACTAATCCGGAACACCCTCCGGAAGCTCCGAGATGCTCCGCTGACAAGCGGTCTCTCTATGATTTCGGCTACAGGCTGAAAAGCACTGCTCACAACCTCCCTCCTCTCGCGGAAACTGCTGCCGCCTACTCTCAGACACATATCAGGATGTTCTCCAACCACCCCCACCTCGCAAGTT
The DNA here is from genome assembly GCA_030161315.1 of Eutrema japonicum. Taxonomy (NCBI): domain Eukaryota; kingdom Viridiplantae; phylum Streptophyta; class Magnoliopsida; order Brassicales; family Brassicaceae; genus Eutrema; species Eutrema japonicum. Next base: position 42,982,590 of record BSQW01000006.1, read on the forward strand.
TCGGTGCAAAGACAACCAACAATGGCCCCTTCTGGGACATCAGGCCGATTGGCTCGAGCGTCATCGACGAATCCTCCTTCCACTCCATCCCAATGATGGTCAACCGTGCGATGAAGACAAAAGGCCCATCCATCTAGGTGTCATCTACGAAACATCCTTTTTTTTTTTTTTTTTCTTGTTTCTTTTATCTCGGAAATTAGAAAAGCAGAACAAAAGATAATTCCATTCCGATTTGTTTTTGTTACCAGCAAGCCCTGAGTTTTACAGACAAAAAGAGCCTCGGGTAGAATTTTCTCTGTACACATTTGAACCAAAGTCTATAAACTTCAAGTCTTCAAGAGACATGCAAAACATTGTTCTCAGTGGTCCAATTTCCAAATCTTTAAAACATAGTTTCACAAGAAAGCTAAAGAATTGTCTCATTAGTCTCATATCTTCTCATAGGTCAAAGCTGACTCTTAGAATAAATCCAGACCAGCTGATGTCTAAACAAACATCATTCAAGCTAACACATATGTAATCCAAAAAAGATGTTACCCATTTGCAATAAACGGTATAATATGTGAAAAATATACAAAAATAAAATTCTATGATAAAGAGACGCCATCATCCAAATCATTTTGTTATTGTATATAGATGAAATTTATGATATACCGTACATTTCTCCAAAGAAAATATTGTAATTTGTTTGACGAGTTCTTCTTATTCATACAAAACTATTATTGCGGAATAAGAATTAACTAAAACTAGTCTAACAAATCTAACAGTTTTTTATGGATCACCATAGAGGCACGCACTACAAATTCCATTTTATCTTATATAAAATTGTACTCTTATTAGAAATTTCTACCATACAAAAAAAAAACAAAAAAAGTTTAAATTTCAAAAAGAAAAAAATACAATAATGTCATCATCACATTTGGCTATCCTTTGTATCATCGTGATCTCCCTTTTTCCTCTACATGAGAGTATGTATATATGAAATCATGCAAAATATATTCATTTTTGTTCATCATTTATCATCTTCTTCTTTATAATTGTATTTTGTAATGGTTTTGTTGTTCGTTTATAGGTGCGGACGCGGTCGCATGGAGTCTTGATCCATCATTTTGCATGACACTAAATTGCGCTACCCTTAGCAAAGATGGCAAATGTTCTTGCTGTCCCGGATTGCCTAAGAAATGTTTTGCTACAAAACAAGAATGTGCGGCTGTCTGCAGGCGTCCACCTTCTAAAATGACTTAAGAAACCTGACGATCACTAATATATAATAGATATCCCTAATATTTACCTATGATTTCTCATATAATAGAATAATACAAATTGATGTGAAGAAACACATCCAGTTATGTTTACAATAATTGTGTTTGGTATAAATGAAAGTCTATGTAATGCACACCAATAAACCCTTTTTCTCTTGTTTTTGCTATTCATTTTTGAAATTTATCTATTCAATAATGAATCATACATTTTTTTTTATCTATTAAACCAAATAAAATTATACATATGAGCTGAAAGATTACAGGCCCGGTTCTTGCCATGTGCTCGAGGTGTTTTTGCATAGGACCCATTCAATTTACAACCATTTTCTTTAGTTTTTAGTGTCCTGTTGTTTTTAAAAAAAATTGATTTTAGGGCCCTTATTTTTTAAAAAATTTCAAAACATGGTCCAATTTTTTTTTAGCACATGGCCCTAGTTTTTAATGAGCCGGACCTGAAAGATTAAAGAATGAAACTGGGGAACGAGTTTTTGAATCGATTGAAAGCTTATTACGGACAAGTGGACAACTAGTCAGATGATAAAGGCATGCCTCGGGATTGCGTGAGGGAACCATACCACCTTGTACCACGGTACATGCGGATATATGAGTCTCTCGAATCTGATAAAAAAAGGCAAATGTTCTTGATGTAGTGGTTTGAAGTAGGTTTCTATCTCGCCGTATTCTTTTAATGACTCTGATAGATGTGAAGTGTTTTACCAAAATTCCAAAAGAGAGTACGTTTCTTGGAACGTATTGAAGGCATCTACTCGATAAAGACTATATTCTCATACCATAAATGCAGATGAAGCCAGGCTCAACAGTATCACGCACACTACACGGGGACTGTAGAGTCTACATACATGCCAGACTAGTGGCTGGATTATCGGGTAAAGCTAGTTTCGAAAGAATTTGTTCTCTCTTTAAAGATGTTCGATTATTCCCTTGAATTGTGACATTTCTAGCTGAATAATCTCATTGTCAACAAGATCAGATATATGGGTTCCTCGTTTTCCGGTTTTTAGGTTCTAAATTTTGTATTTGTCTCTATATATCTATAATATACCTAATGGCTTGATCTTAATCAGAAAGTTGCAATTCTCTAGAGAACAATATATTACATTTTACCAAAAGCTTTGTAGCTTAGTATATGATTTTATATGAATATTGAGTTTACTTTAGGATCAAGAGGATATATATTCTCTATAGTCCCAAGAATATGATTGATATGAATAACTTTTGTAATGAGAAGGTTAATATCGGAGTCTAAAGAACAAATGTCGGATTCTACCAAGCCTGAGAATTTTTTTTTAATGTTTAGCACAGGGCCCTAGTTTTTAACGAGTCGGGCCTGAAAGATTAAAGAATGAAACTGGGGAACGAGTTCTTGAACCGATTGAAAGCTTATTACAGACAAGTGGACAACTAGTTAGATCATAAAGGCATCCCTCGGGATTGCGTGAGGGAACCATACCACCTTGTACCACGGTACATGCGGATATATGAGTCTCTCGAATCTGATAAAAAAAAGGCAAATGTTCTTGATGTAGTGGTTTGAAGTAGGTTTCTATCTCGCCGTATTCTTTTAATGACTCTGATAGATGTGAAGTGTTTTACCAAAATTCCAAAAGAGAGTACGTTTCTTGGAACGTATTGAAGGCATCTACTCGATAAAGACTATATTCTCATACCATAAATGTAGATGAAGCCAGGCTCAACAGTATCACACACACTACACGGGGACTGTAGAGTCTACATACATACCAAAATAGTGGCCGGATTATCGGGTCAAGCTAGTTTCGAAAGAATTTGTTCTCTCTTTAAAGATGTTCGATTACTCCCTTGAATTGTGACGTTTCTAGCAGAATAATCTCATTGTCAACAAGATCAGACATATGGGTTCCTCGTTTTCCGGTTTTTAGGTTCTAAATTTTATATTTGTCTCTATATATCTATAATATACTTAGTGTCTTGATCTTAATCAGAAAGTTGTAATTCTCTAGAGAACAATATATTACATTTTACCAAAAGCTTTGTAGCTTAGTATATGATTTTATATGAATATTGAGTTTACTTTAGGATCAAGAGGATATATATTCTCTATAGTCCCAAGAATATGATTGATATGAATATCTTCTGTAATGTGAAGGTTAATATAAAAAAAAGCTCATATACTTAAACTTGTCTTGTTGCCATGAAGTATTTAATAGTACAAGATTATTGGCTAATAACGATCTGACTAAAAAAATTCTAAATAATACATTTTCACAACAATTGGATATTCTCTTTATTTTATTTAGAAAATGTTTACTTTTCTTTTTGTTCAATTTGTATAGAATTAAAATTCTATTTTTGTTATAGAATTCTATTTGACAGTTATTCTTTGTGAGATTTTATTGAAAAACTTATAATGAAATATTATATTAATAATACATTTTCCATAACTGGAGATGGTAATCTATTGATTAGAAAAATTGCATTTAAGACACAATCACCCCAGTATTCTAAAGTAACTCCACACTGGAATATAAGAGCTCTAGCTACATTCAACAAGTGTTGATACTTTCTCTCTACTACAGAGTTTTGTTTAAGAGTTTCAGAGCATAAATGATATGCTTTAATGCCTTTATTTAAGTAAAACTCATTGAATTTTAGTACATGTGCATTATCAGATATAAAAAAACAAACTTTAGTACTAAATTGAGTCTCAACCATCTATATGAAACCCGAAAACACATTCAAAACATCTGATTTCTGTTTTATCAAGTATATCCAAGTGGCTATACTAAAATCATATACTATTGTCAAAAAATATCTAAAACCATCCACAATAGGAACTGAAAATGGACCCTTAGTATCTATATGAATCAATTCAAAAGGAATCTCTCGGATATGATTCAAAGACTTGAAAGGTAGATGTTTATGTTTAGATAAATGACAAACATGACAATGATCAGATGTTTTATTATGTTTTTGTTTGGGTAACAGTAATACATCATAAAGAGAATCAATTCTATGCATAGAAGGATGACCTAGTCTTTTATGCCATATTACAGAATCTATTTTAAAACTAGAACATATAGAATTACTTGGATATTCTGTACAAGACAGATTTAGAACATATAATTAAGTTGGCAACTTGACTCCCTTGACCAATCATCAAATCATGAGTAAGAGCATGAATAAAGCATGCATCAGAAGTAAAACTTGGCTTTAGAATTCAAAGTTTTAGTTAACACACTAACGCTTAACAAGTTGAATCTAAATTCAGGAATATACAACACATTATGTAGAGAGAGAGAGCATCAGTAAGTTGAATCTGACCAGTACCTTCTATTCTAAATATATGACCATTTGGCAGAGTAACAAAAGTTCTATCTAAAGACCTATACACCGTATACAAATCTCTTTCATGAGTAACATGATGACTAGCTCCAGAATCTATAACCTAAGCTCTAAGAGACAACTCAGTTTCATGAGATATAGAAGAAGTCAATATGTCATAATAGAAATAGTTGTAGAGTGAAAGGAACGTACACCAGATATATGGGAGACATTTGGTACATAATTTGAAGTTGAAACTATGGCCTTCTCAGGGCATGAACTAATGCTTGGAGACTGAAGTTTAAAGCTCAAGTAAGAAATCATCTGTTGAAGTTGGTCCTTTGACATGTTGTCATTCACTTCCTCATAACAAACTTCATTATGATTCTGAATTTGACTTGTAGCTACCAAATTTGTACTCCCAACATAATTGTTCTTCTTATTCTTTGGATGTCTCGGTGGAAAACCATGAACCTTGTAGCATTTATCAACCGTATGTCCAATACGAAAGCAATGAGAACATTTTGGTTTATGAAAATTTCATTGTTCCAGCAAGATGTTATTCTGATCTGGAACACTAGCTTGAGACTGAAAAGCTGAAGGAAGATGCATAGACCTTGATGTAGATCCAACAACTCTCTGACTCTCATCTTGATCCAGCATATTGTAAATTTCATTCAATCATGGTCTAGGTTTCATGTTAAGTATCTGTCATCTGATGTTGTTGAAATTATCATTCAATCCCATATATAAGGAATTGAATTATACGGCCTATTTCAGTTTCCTCAAGTAATTCTCTAGCATGATCACAATCACACTTATTCACAGTACGAGACCTTGTATTAGAGAGTTGTTCCCACAACGTATTCTTCTTAGTGAAATAAGCAGAATGATCAAGTTGACCTTGCTTGAGAGTCATCACAGCCTGTTCAAGTTGGTACTTCTTTGGCAGATTATTAACTTTGAACCTAATGAACAAATCATCCCACATCTCGACAGCATCATGCTAATAGAGTATACTGTCATATATCTCCTTATTCATAACTTCAAGAATCCATGACTTCACCATGTTGTTACATCTACTCCAGATTTTTAAAACTGAATCACTTTCAAAAGGTCTCAGTAAAGATCTGTCGACGAAACTAAGCTTGTTCTTCGCATCAAGACTAATTTTCATCGCAATAGACCAAATATTGTAATTCGCTCTATCTAGACTATGAGCAACAATCGATAAACATGGATGATCAGAAGAATAGAGGAAGAATGGACTGTGGATGTTGTTGTATGATTCGACATTCTTTGACATCAATCCATGACCGCCTTATGTCTCCGATCGCTGAGAATGTTTTTGTTTCTCCATCGTAACTTCAGGTTCTTCTAGAATCCCCGATCCGCAACGAGTTTGAACAGCATATCCATCATCTTCAGGTGTCGTACTTCGATTTCTCAGTTTTCGTCTTTGTTTCACAATTTTTGCCAAAAATTGATTGAGCGGAAGAGCAACCATCGATAATCAAGGTGATTAATCTGTGAAATTGCAAAGAAATAAAAGAAATCAAAGGTGAAATCACCAGATTTTGCAGAAGAAATACTTTGATACCATAATAGAGTCATGAACAAAGAAAATTTGTGAACCGATTCTTATTTCGTTAAGAACAAAAAGACTGGATTACATGGCATATATACATTTGCTCTAACCAAGTAAACCGAAACCAAATTCACAATTAATTAAACCGGATATAACCAGCTTATACATTTAATAGTAATCCAAAAAGATGTTACCCATTTGCAATTAACGGTATTATATGTGAAAAATATACAAAAATAAAATCAATACTATAAAAAAAATTGTGTCTCTCCAGAAGATGACACATCAATGTTTTCATGCTTTGAGAAGCTCACACTTCATAAAAATATTGAACCAATTAAAATATTTTAATTAATACACATCATTTTAAATTTGCCGATCTCATAAGTCTCCATCTTCTCTTCTTTGCTCATAGTTTTTTAAACCATCTCAAATCTGATCAATTACAATTTACGAGGACAAATACAATTCTACCGGCCTACAAGAATCCACGATCAACGGTCTACCTGCTCCATGCTCGTGATGGAGCACTTTACCCTTGACACGTTGGACCACGACGAGTAGTTATGTTTGCACCACACTGGAAATCGCCTAAAAATTTCCCTCTTGTAATTTGCATCCTCTGGGAATCGAACTCCCTACCTCCGGGTGTAGAAGCATTAATGAACCTTTAGTCGACCACTGGACCGAGGGGGCTTCCACTTCTTTGCTCATAATTTAACTAATTAGTTTGTCTTCCCATGTTGAAATCTAGAATTGAGTTTTCTTCATTATACAGTTAACTAAAACATCGTTTTAAGAGTTGTTCATCTCTCTTCACCTTCTTCTAGGGTATACAAACTCCATCTTCGTTCTCCCCAAATCCCATATTCACCTCATTTTCATATTCATTTCATCGCTTTTGTCTTTCAACTTAAGAGAAGGATAATATTTCGATAAAAAAAAAATTAAGAATATCTCAAGGATTTATCTCAATGTTATGGTGATTTTGCAGGGTATATTCAATTCTTAAGGAGATGACTATAATTGGTTTATCATTTTCGAACCATCTTAGAGCCGTTAAAGTAAAATTAATCATCCAATCAATGTTTAATCCTCAAAACCAAAACAGATATCGATATATATATTCTGTTTCAGGAGCAGAGAAGACAACAACCACGGCTTTCCACCGCTATTCGTGCACGGATAGCTACAACACACATCCGTCGAACGAGGCCTCACTGGAGCTAAAGAAAACTCAAACACAAGGCACTGCAATTATCACTAGTTGGAGCTTCGTCTGGTTTAGGTTTAGCCACCGCAAAGGCTTTAGCTGACACAAGGAAATGCCAAATATTTTTGTAATTTTGAATCAACGAATTCTTTCAAATAACAAAATCTTTTCTTACATGTTATAGACTATGTCATTCAATTCTCTATAGGTGCATGTGTTCTATGGGTTATTGACCTTCTCCATGATCCTAGGACCACGGTGGCGTTGGGTTCCACAGTGGTGGAGCGTCGTTGAGCAAGAAAGTTACGAAGGTTTTAAAAAAAAACAATTGTTGCCGAATTTAAAAGTGATCTTCTTGATCCATCATTTATCTTTGCCTTGGACAATGTTGGAATATGTTTCACTCATCCTTCGAGGTTTACAACGTTAGTTGATTTTTAGCCATGTGTTTCTTACATTATATAGAATATAAATTTCAAGAATTGTGTCGACGTTGTTCATTGCTTATGTGCAGCTTTAAACCCATTATATTTTTAGTTGGTTATACAGGTTTATAAAGTCATCTTTCTTGATTTTGTTGGGATATGTAGTGCTCTCGTAAAACAATTAATTTAATAATTTTCTTTGGATAAATAATTTGATTTTATCAAAAATATAAAGTTTCTTTCATCATTTTGAATGGATTCTGAATTTTGTCTCACATATTCAATTCAAGGATCTTTAGTCTTACTGTTTCAATTTACTTCAATTACAAAAGTGACGAATCTTGCTAGAACATCTTAAAAGGGATGACATGCTCAGTTTGAAGAATTACTCAAGTGGACCAAACGTGACAAACTAGAGTCCCAACATGAACGTGCTCTCTTGCTCTGTTTAGACGCAACAATTGAGAATTCTTTAGCTTTGATCAATATTTCTTTTAATTTTCAAAAAAAAAAAATTTGTTTGTGGCTATGTCATGCTAATGTTTATGTCTTTCATTCAATTTTTAATAGATAATTTTGAAAACGGTTACAAATAATGAATAGAATAAAAATAATAATAATAAAGGAACGCTAGCATATGAAATATTATATATGATTGTTACGGTTATAAGTGAAAATATAAAAAGATTAAAAAACACGATCTTCCAAAACATTTTATGTGATCATTAAAAAATAGTTATAAATGAAAAAGTACTAAAGTGTTAAAGAGACGTAATCTCCGTAATATTTTACAGAAAAGTTATTATTGAGTGTAAAATAAAGAAAACGAAGAGTTATGAAAAGAAAGGCAACCCTCCAAGTTTTATAAGTGCTGAAAACAATTATACGTGAAAATTTACAATACAAAGAGTTATGAAAAAAATACGAGATATTCCAAATCATTTTAAGATTATTAAAATTATGAAAAAGGTATAAAACGAAAAATGATGATAAAGAGACATGATCTTACTATATATGTTCAATGATTGTTGCGTCACAAGTAAAATTGTTTAAAAATAATGATAAAGATGGGTCCGTTTTTCTCTCATGGCGATTTTAGAAACGGTTTTCTTTCTTCTCTTATGAGTCTCTGTCCGCCAGTTACCGACAATTTTCTTGTCGGTTTTGTCCGTTGAGAAGTTTCTCTGGCGGTTGTGTGAGTTATCTCATTTTCGGTTTCATCATCTCAATCCCTAAACCTCCATGGATTCCCCCTTCTATAAATACTCTTGTTTTTCCCTTCTATTATGGTTTCTTCTGGAAAATTACTGCAACTATGAGTGATATACCTAGTTTTATGATAAAGATCCGCCATCATCCAAATCATTTTGTTATTGTATATAGATGAAATTTATGATATACCGTACATTTCTCCAAAGAAAATATTGTAATTTGTTTGACGAATTCTTATTCATACAAAACTATTATTGGGGAATAAGAATGAACTAAAACTAGTCAAACAAATCTAACAGTTTTTTATGGATCACCATAGAGGCATGCACTACAAATTCCATTTTATCTTATATAAAATTATACTCTTATTAGAAATTTCTACCATACAAAAAAAAAACAGAAAAGTTTAAATTTCAAAAAGAAAAAAATACAATAATGTCATCATCACATTTGTCTATCCTTTGTATCATCGTGATCTCCCTTTTTCCTCTACATGAGAGTATGTATATATGAAATCATGCAAAATATATTCATTTTTGTTCATCATTTATCATCATCAACGTTGCAATCATATAATCTTCTTCTTTATAATTGTATTTTGTAATGGTTTTGTTGTTCGTTTATAGGTGCGGACGCGGTCGCATGGAGTCTTGATCCATCATTTTGCATGACACTAAATTGCGCTACCCTTAGCAAAGATGGCAAATGTTCTTGCTGTCCCGGATTGCCTAAGAAATGTTTTGCTACAAAACAAGAATGTGCGGCTGTCTGCAGGCGTCCACCTTCTAAAATGACTTAAGAAACCTGACGATCACTAATATATAATAGATATCCCTAATATTTACCTATGATTTCTCATATAATAGAATAATACAAATTGATGTGAAGAAACACATCCAGTTATGTTTACAATAATTGTGTTTGGTATAAATGAAAGTCTATGTAATGCACACCAATAAACCCTTTTTCTCTTGTTTTTGCTATTCATTTTTGAAATTTATCTATTCAATAATGAATCATACATTTTTTTTTATCTATTAAACCAAATAAAATTATACATATGAGCTGAAAGATTACAGGCCCGGTTCTTGCCATGTGCTCGAGGTGTTTTTGCATAGGACCCATTCAATTTACAACCATTTTCTTTAGTTTTTAGTGTCCTGTTGTTTTTAAAAAAAATTGATTTTAGGGCCCTTATTTTTTAAAAAATTTCAAAACATGGTCCAATTTTTTTTTAGCACATGGCCCTAGTTTTTAATGAGCCGGACCTGAAAGATTAAAGAATGAAACTGGGGAACGAGTTTTTGAATCGATTGAAAGCTTATTACGGACAAGTGGACAACTAGTCAGATGATAAAGGCATGCCTCGGGATTGCGTGAGGGAACCATACCACCTTGTACCACGGTACATGCGGATATATGAGTCTCTCGAATCTGATAAAAAAAAAGGCAAATGTTCTTGATGTAGTGGTTTGAAGTAGGTTTCTATCTCGCCGTATTCTTTTAATGACTCTTATAGATGTGAAGTGTTTTACCAAAATTCCAAAAGAGAGTACGTTTCTTGGAACGTATTGAAGGCATCTACTCGATAAAGACTATATTCTCATACCATCAATGCAGATGAAGCCAGACTCAACAGTATCACGCACACTACACGGGGACTGTAGAGTCTACATACATGCCAGACTAGTGGCCGGATTATCGGGTCAAGCTAGTTTCGAAAGAATTTGTTCTCTCTTTAAAGATGTTCGATTACTCCCTTGAATTGTGACATTTCTAGCAGAATAATCTCATTGTCAACAAGATCAGACATATGGGTTCCTCGTTTTCCGGTTTTTAGGTTCTAAATTTTGTATTTGTCTCTATATATCTATAATATACCTAGTCTCTTGATCTTAATCAGAAAGTTGCAATTCTCTAGAGAACAATATATTACATTTTTTTAAGAATTATTTTGGGGTCACATGTGTATAATCAATGTGTTAGGGTCATTATTTAAAGTAGTCAAAATTTATGTGGTCACTTAAGTATAAAATAAAAGGTTGTGAGACACAAGTGTTATGGAAATTTAATGTGAGGATACATTCAATAATTTTTAATTTGATGAAGGGACGAATTATAAATTGTTTTTATATAAATAAAAGGTTATGGTCCTCATGGAAACCCTAATCAGAAATACAGAAAACTGTATACATCTCATCAACAGAGACCTAAAACTATTTAGGGTTTGCTTTGGAAGAACCATTCCCAAAAATTAAGAACCTAAGCAATGGATCCATCAAATACGTTTCCGCTTCTGTTATTATTATTCAGAGACTGGCATAATTTAGTGGATTGTTTAAAATAATCCATACAATTGATATCAGAGTTTCATGTTCAGTTTATGTTTGATAATCAAGGTTAATATGATTAAAATTCGGATTTATTTATTTGGTGAAAAATTCAGATTGTCGAATCTAGTTTTTTTTAAGGTTCTTGATTAAATATTCTGGAATTTGTGGTTTAAGTTTTGATATTAGATCTGAATGATATTCATTTTTACACCTAGTTTTGGGTAATTGTCCTAGAGAATAACATGTTTAGATCTTAGATCTAAAAATAAATTTTATGAAAAATTCGGATCTAGATTATTGCTCATACGGTTTTGTTTTCTGAAAATTTTGACATATAATTTTCGGAATTCTGGGAGCAATTTTTCGAATCAGATTCGATATAAAGTTTTGAAATTTAGTTGTAAAATTCATGCTCGTAAGGTTTTTTCGAAACTAAAAAAAATATTTCGAAAATTTGGAGCAACTTTCGGATATGGTTTTCTTTGAATGGCGGCGGCTGTGGTTTTTAACCCTAGGGTTCTGTCGAAAACCTCTCAAGCTTGAAGAAAGGTTTGTGTTGAATGAAACGCGGTGTTTCATTAATCGTGTTGAGTTTTGGGCTTTAATTCCTTTGTATGGCCCAATAATAATAATTATTGAAAAAAAAAAGGGATTTGGGCCGATAAATCTCAATCATTTGGAAAGGGCAGCAGTTTGAGGACTGTAAGCAAGATGATTAAACCCTGCAACCAGATAACTGCAGTCTCCTTTCTTTCCCTTCTTCAACCATTCTGCCAGTTTAATATTCTTGAATATGGAGCCCCCAGACTTCTAGAAATATGAGCAAGAATACAATTAAAGTTTTAAATCAATATTTAAATTTGATTGTACAAGTTTAATATTTGAATTAGATTAATTGATGCATGATGTTGCTAAAGTGACTTCTCTTGTCGATATTTTTCCATGAAAAATATTGAATGTTTTATGTTTGTAAATTCATACGAATACTAAATCGATCCAAATGTATGTTTGTATTTGGCCGAATTTCATACATACATGTGATGATGAACATGTGACAATTATTAGGTATAAACATGTGAATGATAAATCGATCCAAAGATATGTTTATTATCTATCATGCATTATTGTCAGTGTTTGATCTTTACAACAAGAATATCGTTAGCAATTAATATTATTGTCCAAATACTTGATATTGAAGTTGCACTTGGTATCTAGAGATGTATTGTACAGTCTCTTATGATTTATTATTGATTTGTTTCAATTAAGTAGTGAGTAACTAAATATTGTTATCTCTTTTTAGTGAATTTCACTACAGTATCTGCGAACTTAAGTTTAATTCCAACTTTTACTGGTTCCAACTACAAGGAGTGGAAAATTAAAGTTCATCTTTTTTTTGGGTGTATGGATCTTGACCATGAGTTAAGAATGAAATAACCTGCTTCTCCTACAGATATCAGCACAGCTGAGTATAAGGCAATTTATGAGAAGTGGGAATGTTCTAATAGCATTGGTCTAATGATCATTTTGGACACCATTCCAGAAACCTTTAGATGTGATGAGGAGATCAAAGATCTCAAATAGTTCCTTTTTGAGATGGAGTTGCGCTTTGAAAGTGCTCATATTGTTAATACCACTAAGGTTTAGGGCAAAAGAAGAAAAATTAAGGTTAATGAGAATGATGCTGCTAAAGGTCCAATCCATAGGAAGCAGACTAAGGTTGAAGATATCTGCTTCTTTTGTAAGGAACATGGACACATAAGTGATGACTGCCAAAGGTGCCACATACCATGTGGAATTACGGGCATGAATCATGCTATGGTCTGTTCTGAGGTGAACTTAGTTGAAGTACCCAGAAACACTTGGTGGTTAGACTCCGGTGGAACTACTAACATCAGTGTTTCACTTCATGGTTGTCAAAGCTATCGGAAAACAACTGATGCTGAAAGACGCTTTCATGTGGCTGATGGAAAACCGAGAGCTGTGGAGGCAATTGCACATTTTAGATTGTTGTTTAGTATTGGTAATTTTTTGGATTTGAAAGACACATTCGTGGTGCCATCATTCAGACGCAATTTGGTTTCATGTCCTTACTTAGACAGATCAGGATATTCTTGTCTAACAGGGAATGAAAAAGCAGTTGTGTCTTTGAATTCAGTCTTGATTGGGACCGGTACTGTTCTGGAAAATCACAGTCTTTATATGCTTGACATTGTAGCTTCTCAGGATGAAAGCTTAAGTGTTGAATCAAGGGGTACTAAACAAAAATTCAAAAATGCAAGTTCAGGAACTCTGTGGCACAAATGCTTATGTCACATCTCTAGAAATAGAATTGAGCGACTTGTGTCGGATGGTATACCGGGTTCTGTTGACTTCACAAATTGTGATGTCTGTGTGGATTGCATTAAAGAAAAACAGACTAAACAAAAGGAATTAGGTGCATATAGAGCTACGAAAGTTCTTGAGTTGATACATACATATATTTTTGGACCATCCCCTACGGCATATTGGAACGGTGAACAATATTTTATATCTTTCATAGACGATTACTCTCGATATGTATACTTATTTCTTATTCATGAAAAGCCAGAGTCTGTGGATGTGTTCAAGAATTTTAAGGTTGAAGTTGAGAACCAACTTGAGCGAAGGATAAAGTCTGTCAAATCTGATCGTGGTGGTGAATATTACGGTCGGTATGACGGTTCACGTGAACAACGTTTAAGACCATTTGCCAGGTATCTAGAGGAGTGTGGAATTGTCCCACAATATACCATGCATGGGTCTCCCAACATGACTGGTGTGTCAGAAAGACGCAACCGCACTCTTAAGGATATGGTGAGGAGTATGATCAGTCATTCCACCTTACATGAATCACTCTGGGGAGAGGCACTAAAGACTGAATCTTACATTCTTAATAGAGTGCCAACTAAAGCAACTGTAAAAACACCTTATGATCTTTGGACTGGCAGAAAACCTAGTCTAAAGCATTTTCACATTTGGGGATGTCCAGCTGAGGCTAGGCCTTATAGGCCGTTTGAGAAGAAATTGGACTCCAGAACTGTGAGGAGTTACTTTGTTGATTATTCTGAGCGATCTAGGGACTATAAGTTTTATGATCCCATACATAAGAATATTTTTGAGACGGGAAGAACTACGTTCTTTGAGGATGTTGAATTTGGGGGGAGAAATAAAGTTAAGGATATCATCTTTGAGGAAAAATCAGATTTAGTTCTTAAACCGATTCATATAGTTGCTTTTGATAAAGCGAATTTGGAACCTCACATTGATACTAAAGCTCTTCCTCAAACTCAAGATGACGATGATATTAAACATGAATGTCAAATTCAAAATCCTCAAGAGCTAGTGTAGCAAGAACAAGTGCCTTTGAGGCGATCCACTAGAGCAAGGAAAAACGTTATTCCAGATGATTATATAGTGTTTCTTATGGAACAAGAAGAAAATCAAACCCTATTGGAAGATGATCCTATCAACTTCCGTGAGGCTATGGGTAGTTCCAAATCAGAAAAGTGGGTTGAAGGTATGGAAGAAGAGTATCAGTCTATGCTAGACAATAAAGTTTGGGACCTTGTCCAATTACCAGAAGGAAAGAAACCCATTGGTTGTAAATGGATATTTAAGACCAAAAAGGACTCAAGTGGTAATTTAGAAAGGTATAAGGCTCGTCTAGTAGCTAAAGGTTATACTCAAAGAAGGGATTGGCTACAAAAAAACCTTTTTCTCCAGTTTCATCAAAGGATTCTTTTAGGACAATCATGGCTCTTGTTGCACATTATAATTTAGAGCTTCATCAGATGGATGTCAAGACAGCGTTTCTCAATGGAAACATTGATGAGACAATTTATATGGAGCAACCTGAAAACTTTGTATTATGTGATTCAAAGAAGATGGTATACAAGTTTAATAAATTCATCTATGGGCTAAAACAAGCTTCTCGTCAATGGTAACACAAATTTCATGAGGTAATCATCATCTCATTTGGTTTTGAGGTGAATTTGGTCGAAGATTGTGTGTATCAAAAATTCGGTGGGAGTAAGTGTATTTTTCTGGTTTTGTATGTCGATGACATACTATTGGCCACTAACCAGATATGCATGTTTCATGAAACTAATAAATTAACCATATATGCATGTTTCATGAAACTAATAAATTTCTTAAAAGTAATTTTAAGATGAAAGATCTTGGTGAAACATCTTTTGTATTAGGAATCCAGATTCATCGAGATCGAACTCGGGGAATTCTAGGATTGTCACATAAGAGCTATATTGATAAAGTACTTAAAAGATTTGGCATGCAGGATTGCAAACCAGGTGATACCCAGTCGCTAAAGGAGACAAATTTTGTCTTAATCAGTGCCCTAAAAGAAATTTAGAAATTCAGGAGATGCAAAAGATTCTCTATGCGTCGGCTGTAGGGAGTCTGATGTATTTGGAGTTTTGGGAAGATACTTAAGTAATACAGGTTTGGACCATTGTAAAGCAGCCAAAAGAGTCATGAGGTACCTGAAGAGAATTACATGCTAACTTATCAAAAATCATATAATTTGGAGGTGATTTGGTATTCTGATTATGATTTTGTTGGATGTCAAGATAGTAGAAAGTCTACATGAGGATTACCAGGTGATATATCATGGTTTTTACCCCGTTTAAGCCATGATATAAGTCTGTTTTATCGAGTTTTTATTCTATTATAGAGTCTTTTAGAGTCTTTTACAGGTTTTAGCACATTTGGAGTATTATTGGAGATATTGGAGTTTTATGGTGCATTTTGGAGCAAAGATGAAGATCGTGTTGCTGAGTACCCGATTTCACGTCAAGCATCGATCGATACCCCCTGGTATCGATCGACACCCATCGGAGCAGATCACAAGCCGCGACTTTAATGAAGAATTGCAACTTGGTCCAGAAGACTTTGATATTTACAAGAAGACCCCAATTCATGTTTTAGGTTATTTATAGGGATTTTACAGCCACCTGTTTAGGTCATGCTTTATTTTTACATTGGTTTTGTGAGGAAGACAAATCTGAAACTCCCTTCGTCCGAGATCGGATTTGGAACCCTCTTGTTACTCTTTATGATTTATTTGATGATTTATTCAGTTATGTTGATTATTTCATTCTCCATGTCTGAGTAGATCCACTTTAGGTTCAGGGTTCTCATAAGGGTTTTCTCTGAATGCTAGGTTGATTATCTGTTTAGGATTCACCATCTGAATTAGTTATTCGCTTAGGTTGTGTTCAAAGCTAATTCTAGGTTGACGAATCTGGAACTTAGATCTTAGGATAATTGATTAGGCACGACAGTGCGATTAATTACCTGATAGAACTTTAGGTGAGCAAATTGATTATTCGCAAAGAGATTTGGTTTAATTGATTTGTGAACATATCAAACCTGATATTAAAGCTGATTTAGACTTTAGGATTCGCAAAGAGATTTGGAATTCCTAGGATTTAGATTTAGATAATTCTCGCAACGACAATTGGTTAATTATACCTTAGTGATTTGAGTTCAAGAACTGCGCTAAATCTGAATCCTGCTAGTTAGTTTATCTGCATTCATTGATTTCCTGAGAAATACCATGGGCCTATATTTTCTCCAATTGAATTACAACTCTTTTAATTTCTGCACTGCTTTCAATTACATCTCTTGGCTTAGCTTAATTCGATATTATACAATCTATTGTGCATCTCTGTGAGTCTTTGTGGTTCGACCCCTAGCTATACTATAACTACTGCTTTAGTACTTTTAGGGTATTAATTTGAGCATATCAAATTTGGCGCCGTTGCCGGGGACTCAATTTCGCCATTAGATTTTAGCTGTCGAGTTTCGACTAAGCCCGTCGGTATCGATCGATACTATCTAGTATCGGTCGATACTCGTCTTTTCTTTTGTTGATATCGATCGACACCACTTGGTATCGGTCGATACTCAACGTATTTTTTTGGTTACTTACGTGCCTTGTCTAGTGCTTTGGTTTCAGGTGTATGTCCGTTCGTGAAACCAGAAGCAACAAGAGTACTTAGCTAGTTGAACTGTCATTGGAACAACTAGCACTTGTGGAACGCACAAACATAAAGACCAAGCAAACATCAGGGATGAACAACCCAGTGGTTTTAAGAGCTGATGAAGCTGGAGTTCTGAGAGACCAAGAGGGTCATGTGTGCAATGAGGGAGGGCAGCGACTTGATGAAGCTGGAAACGTCGTTGTCCCTGCTGCTGTTATTGAGATTGTCACGCCAACTGGGAGCGCCAACGTTGGGAATGATGCAGGTGATCGAGTTAGGACACTTGGCGAGCACAACAGACCTGATCAGTTCTATGCCAATCGATCTGGGATTCGCATCCCAACTTTTCAGAGGAATGATTTTGAGCTGAAGCCTGCGTACTATGCTCTCGTGAGTCAGAGTCCTTTCCATGGCCTACCTCATGAGCATCCCATGGATCATATCGAAAGGTTCGAGGATTTGGTCAGTGGTATGAAGTACAATGGAGTGCCCAATGAGTTCCTATTCTGCAAAGTTTTCCCATACTCTCTTGGTGGGGATGCTGCTTATTGGCTGAATCCCTCGCAACAGAAGGAAGTCCGCTACCAACTAAGGAAAAGAGTAGCGCAGAGATTGTCCGCACCATGGGTTCTCTCAGGTTCAGCTGCTGGGCATTTTCTACAGAGAGATTGATTGGAGGTACCAGATGGGTATGGATGCTGCGAGTAATGGGAACTTCAACACCATGTATCCAGATGATGTGGTTGTGTTGATTGAGAACTTGGGGTCTAGCAATAGCACCAAGAATGCTGATTTTGAGAGGAAGAAGCAACCTATAGGAATTGATGGGTCTAAGATTGCTGAAGTTCAAGCGAAGCTGGATATTTTGCTTGGGAAGTCGAAGAAGACTGTGCACTTAGCTGATGGAGTCAATAATATCGGTGGAGATGAAATGAAAGATTGTAACTACGTTGGTGGTTATGGATTTCAGGGTCAGCAATTTGGGTACAACAACAACCGGAACTTCAGTAACAACACTCGCAATTACGGGAACTCTTCGTATCAGCCCATCTCTCCAAAGTCCACAGACAATAAGATGGAATTCATGATGGGACAGCTTCTTCGAGGACAAGAGAAGTTGCAGGGGGATTTCAATGGGAAGTTTGACTCGCTGTACATGGATCTGAATGGGAAAATCGAAGCCATCAGTCTCTCCCGGAGGAAGCTGGAAACTCAGGTTGCTCAAACAGTAGCAGCTGTAAAGAGGCAGGAAGGTTTTCTTCCAGGGAGAACTGAAAATCCAAGAGCACACGTCAATGCGATCTCCTCAAGCGCAGAAAATTTCGATGAAGATCCTGAAATCGCACAAGCATCGATTGATACCAGCCTGTATCGACCGATACCAGCCCAGACACTTGCTCGAATGGATCTAAAATCCCGTGTATCGATCGATACCCCATTGGTGTCGGTCGATACTGAGGCGATTTCTGAGGAGACACCTGAGATTTCGACTGTGGTGCCTAAGGTAGTTGCAGAATGAGTGTATATACCCAGGATACCTTATCATATGCCTCGTATTATGACAATGAAGGAATGGGAGGACGCCAGATGCAAGGCTTTGTTGGATAAATCAGTTGTGGAGCTTCCTTTTGATGATGATGTATCTGCTAGGGACGATTCAACAGCGAGAGTATCGATCGATACCCTACCTGGTGTCGATAAATACCCTACATGGTGTCGATCGATACCCCTCGCAGAACGAGCCAGAAACTGTGAAAACACCTGAGTTGATTGTAGAAAGAGTTCGCAAGCCCAAGAAGCTGAATCATATTCCTAAACACCTCAGAGATCCCATCACTCCAAAGTAGTTGTGTGGCTTTGAGAATAGGGTACGAAGGATTCCCCACTCGTTCACTTTTGAAGAAGCTCTAGAGGGCTGGCCTCTGCTAAGTCACTTCAAAGATTACAGAAAAACTGAGGAAGAGATCAAGACACTCTTCTTTAAGGCCAGAGGTACACCTCCACTGAGACAGTTGACTAAGAGGGAAGACCCAGGGATCTTCTCAGTTCCATGCTCTATCTCTAGAGCTGAATTCAAAGAGTCTCTCGTTGACTCAGGAGCTTGCGTCAATGTCATGTCCAGGGCAATTGCAGAGAGATTGGGAGCTGATATTCAACCTCCAAAGACATCTATCACGTTCGCGAACGATTCCACCTCTCTTCCATATGGGGCAATCGCTGATTTGATGATCACAATAGGAGATTGCCTGGTTCATACTGATTTTCAGGTTGTAGAGATGAATGCAATATCTCGTACGCAGTTGATTCTTGGAAGACCGTTCATGGCTACGGTTGGTGCGATTATGGACACGTCAGGCAAGAGAATTTTGTTCTCATACATTGACAAGGATGTGTTCAAAGAAGCCATTCCTCCTAGAGGAACTCCCGGACGTGTCTCTTGCATTGAAGATGTCACAGGAGAGACATTAGTAGTTGATCTTTTGGAAGAGCTTCCTGACGCGCCAACTGTCATAGACGTTTCGGTTGAACCACCCATCATCCCCAAGGAAGTTGTCAAGAAAGCTAAGGCAACAAAGAAGAAGGCCAAGAGCAAAAGAGTCGAGGATCCCCATGTCACATTGATTCCTCATAAGTGTGATGGAGATTTGATTGAGTATAAGGTGAAGTGCAAAGGAGCCTCCAAACCATTCTCTAAGGCTATAGTTCTTCTTACTTCGGAGCTGAAAGAGAAAGGAAAAGAGTTTGTGGAGAGTATGTTGCGCAAAACTCTGAAGATAGCAATGTCAAGTTGTGGAGCATGTTCTGATGCAAGCTCGCATTCTTATCCTGCCTGAAGGGCGTTACAGTCAAACTAATGACGTTAAACGAGCGCTTGGTGGGAGACAACCCACTGGTGAGTCTGTTTTTGAGTCGTTTTTCTTTTTATTTTTTCGTTCGTTCTGTGTTTGTGTCAGGATAAACAAGGAGCAAAACTCAAAATCGCCTAGTGTCGATCGATACCCCCTGGTATCTATCGACACCAATCGCGAATGTATGGTTCATCATATCGATTTAAGCCTGGTATCGATCGATACCAGGCTATGTGTCGATCGATACTCGATGTTTCAGCAAGGTAACTTCTTGTTTTTCCCAATTTTATTATGTTCTTCTGTTTTCTTTCACTGACTCTAGGCTAGATAACACTGGGGACAATGTTGTTCAAGTCTGGGGGAGGTGTCTGCTGACGTTGTTTTTGTTTTTCTTAGAGTCAGTTATTTTATCGAGTCAAAAACGTTTTATTGAGTCAAAACTTGTTGGAGATGATGATCATGTGCTTGAACCTATTGATATGATTTTGTTTTTGAGTGCACAGTGTTACAGGATTTGTTCTAGATCGACTAATGAAAAATCCAAAGACTGACCAGTTGACTAGAAAATATCCATGTCTCCAGCAAAGTTCTTCTGAAGCCTGAGCCAAATTTTTGCACTTCATCAATGTGGTTAGTGTTTTTAGAGCTTGATTCATCATTCATATCTGATAAAGGAACCCATGTGTTTAGAGTTATGGTATTTCTCTCCCCTGTTATAAGTTGATAAATAAGAGCATAAAAGATTGAAATGATTTTTTCTGAGTAGAGGGTTAGGAAAATTTCCAGCGATCCCATTATTGTACTTTAGAGGGAATGATCACACAAAGGATTGAAAGCGAGGCTAGGATTTTCCTATGATGCCATTATTCGCCTACAACCTTTGATACATAGAGAGGGAAGAACCGGGGATTCGGTGGCAAACACCATCAATACTCGCGTTTCGGACCTTGGTATGTATATGCATATCTAAAAAAAGAGAACACAATAAGAAATAAGTCTGGAGGAGAGAAATAAAACCAAAAAGTGTGAAAGGGGTGGTTCCTTTTCATGATATCGTATGGTAAAGAATCTAGAAGGTTCTTGAAACATTAGCTGCAACGATGAAACTGGCGAGGATGGCTTGATTGAACAATGCTGTGAGATAATGTGTGTAGTCTGGGAAGCTGAGAATGTCTACGGAGAAGTACATGGTGGTTAGATCAAAAAGCTGGTTAGGTAACATTTGGGTACTTGGGAAATTGGTCATTTCAATGGTTCATGAACAGGTGAGTCTCCGTGTTTTCAAACCTCTTTCTCTGGTTTAGTCTTCTATTTGCTTGAGGGCAAGCAAAGGCTAAGTCTGGGGGAGTTGATATATCATGGTTTTTACCCTTTTTAGGCCATGATATAAGTCCGTTTTATAGAGTCTTTATGCTATTTCGTAGTGTTTTAGAGCCTTTTACAGGTTTTAGCACATTTGAAACCTTATTGGAGATATTGGAGCTTTCTGGAGCATTTTGGACCAAAGCTGAAGATCGTGTTGTTGAGTACCCGATTTCACGCCAAGCATCGATCGATACCCCCTGGTATCGATCGACACCCATCGGAGCAGATCACAATCCGCGACTTTAATGAAGAATTGAAGAATTGCAACTTGGTCCAGAAGACTTTGATATTTACAAGAAGACCCTAATTCGTGTTTTAGGTTATTTATAGGGATTTTACAGCCACCTGTTTAGGTCATGCTTTATTTTTACATTGGTTTTGTGAGGAAGACAAATCTGAAACTCCCTTCGTCCGAGATCGGATTTGGAACCCTCTTGTTACTCTTTCTGATTTATTTGATGATTTATTCAGTTATGTTGATTGTTTCATTCTCCATGTCTGAGTAGATCCACTTTAGGTTCAGGGTTCTCATAAGGGTTTTCTCTGAATGCTAGGTTGATTATCTGTTTACGATTCACCATTTGAATTAGTTCTTCGCAAAGCTAATTCTAGGTTGACGAATCTGGAACTTAGATCTTAGGATAATTGATTAGGCACGACAGTGCGATTAATTACCTGATAGAACTTTAGGTGAGCAAATTGATTATTCGCAAAGAGATTTGGTTTAATTGATTTGTGAACATATCAAACCTGATATTAAAGCTGATTTAGACTTTAGGATTCGCAAAGAGATTTGGAATTCCTAGGATTTAGATTTAGATAATTCTCGCAACGACAATTGGTTAATTATACCTTAGTGATTTGAGTTCAAGAACTGCGCTAAATATGAATCCTGCTAGTTAGTTTATCTGCATTCATTGATTTCCTGAGAAATACCATGGGCCTATATTTTCTCCAATTGAATTACAACTCTTTTAATTTCTGCACTGCTTTCAATTACATCTCTTGGCTTAGCTTAATTCGATACTATACAATCTATTGTGCATCTCTGTGAGTCTTTGTGGTTCGACCCCTAGCTATACTATAACTACTGCTTTAGTACTTTTAGGGTATTAATTTGAGCATATCATCAGGCATCAGACAAGGGAATTTGGCTGAATTTTTGTCACTATGCTGCGAATTCAATAATGAATTGAAATACCACTGAAGTTATATATTGTGACAATAAGTCAGCTATTTTATGCTCCAATAGCAACATAAGTTCTTAGTTGTTAAGGAGTGGGTACATAGTAAAAAGATTTTTATAGAACAGTTAAGGTCAAACTCCATATAGTATATCCTCTTACAGAAGGTATTCCACCGAAGGTCTTTCATGAGCATACTGCTCGAATGGGTGTTTCAGTGTTAGAGGATCATTGGGTTTAGTGGGAGTTTGTCATTTGGTTTTTGGTTCTATGTTTTGGTTGTGTTTAAACACATTTCTAATCAGAAATAAAGTTTTCGGTTTACACTATGTACAATAAAGTTAAAAGATCTCAATAAGGTAGGACCATTTGAAAATCGATATGTATTGATTACTTTTCATGTGATTTTCATGCCACACTTTTCATAATTGATCAATGTCATTTGACTATATTGATTTCAGTGACCATGGAATGTTTAGTTGTTATTTTTTATTATAACAAATACCGCTATGATTCTATATTTCTATAGTCAATGGACGTGATTGTTTATTCCCTGCTACATAATGACATTTTTGAGCTCATAAAGTCTCACAATTTTGGATACATATATGACCCAGTGGGAGATTGTAAGAATTATTTTGGTGTCACATGTGTATAATCAATGTGTTAGGGTCATTATTTAAAGTAGTCAAAACTTATGTGGTCACTTAAGTATAAAATAAAAGGCTATGAGGCATAAGTGTTATGAAAATTTAATGTGAGAATACATTCAATAATTTCTAATTTGATGAATGACCGAATTAGAAATTGTTTCTATATAAATAGAAGGTTATGGTCCCCATGGCAACCCTAATCAGAAATACAGAAAACTCTCTGCATCCTATCAACAGAGACCTAAAGCTATTCAGGGTTTGTTTTGGAAGAACCATTCCAAAAAATTCAGAACCTAAGCAATGGATCCATCAGGTACGTTTTCGCGTATGTTCTTATTATTCAGAGACTGACATGATTTAGTGGATTGTTTAAAATAATCCCTACAATTTTATCAAAAGCTTTGTAGCTTAGCATATGATTTTATATGAATATTGAGTTTACTTTAGGATCAAGAGGATATATATTCTCTATAGTCCCAAGAATATGATTGATATGAATATCTTCTGTAATGAGAAGGTTAATATAAAAAAAAAACTCATATACTTAAACTTGTCTTGTTGCCATGAAAGATTTAATAGTACAAGATTATTGGCTAATAACGATATGACTAAAAAAATTCTGAATAATACATTTTCACAACAATTGGATATTATCTTTATTTTATTTAGAAAACGTTTAATTTTCTTTGTGTTCAATTTGTATATAATTCAAATTCTATTTTTGTCATAGAATTCTATTTGACCGTTATTCTTTGTGAGGTTTTATTGAAAAATATATAATGAAACATTATATTAATAATATATTTTCGATAACTGGAGATGGTAATCTATTGATTAGAAAAGTTGCATTTAAGACACAATCACTCCAGTGTTCTAAAGGAACCCTACACTGGAATATAAGAGTATTAACTACATTCAACAAGTGTTGATACTTTCTCTCTACTACATAGTTTTGTTCAAGAGTTTCAGAGCATAAATGATATGTTTTAATGCCTTTATTTATGTAAGACTCAGTGAATTTTAGTACATGTGCATTATCAGATCTTACAGAACAAATTTTAGTATTAAATTGAGTCTCAGCCATCTATATAAAACCCGGAAACACATTCAAAACATCTGATTTCTGTTTTAGCAAGTACATCCAAGTGGCTCTACTAAAGTCATCAACTATTGTCAACAAAATATCTAAAACCATCCACAATAAGAACTGAAAATGGACCCTTAGTATCTATATGAATCAATTCAAAAGGAATCTCTCGGATATGATTCAAAGACTTGAAAGGTAGATGTTTATATTTAGATAAATGATAGACATGACAATGATCAGATGTTTTATTATGTTTTTGTTTGGGTAACAGTAATACATCAGAAAGAGAATCAATTCTTTGCATAGAAGGATAATCTAGTCTTTTATGCCATATTACAAAATCTATATCAACGACTTCTACGGTCCAGATATAAAGCAGTTACAGGCTCACTCATGGAAATTGACATGTCCGCCAAAATTACGACATTTTATATGGCAAGCAATCTCGGGGTGTCTGTCGGTCACAGCGAACCTACGCGCTAGAGGAATAAATTGTGACACACAATGTTCTAGGTGTGGTGTGGAGGGGGAAACGATCAACCATGTATTGTTTGAATGCCCACCAGCATTACAAACATGGGCACTCTCTCATATTCCATCGGCCCCGGGAGTTTTCCCGATGACATCGGTTTTCGCAAATTTTGATCATCTATTTTGGAGACTTCCAGATGAGGAAAAGAATATAATGTTTCCGTGGATTGTGTGGAACATTTGGAAAGCAAGGAACGACAAGGTGTTCTCAAATGTAGATAGAAACTCACAAGAGATTCTGAGGATAGCGGAAATAGAAATAGCAACTTGGGAAGCGGCACAAAATAGTGAACCTGATTTACATCCCCAACTACCGGGTCTCAATAAGGGAATAAATGAACAAAACGAATATAATGGGTTCACATGCTATATTGATGGATCATGGAAGGAAGGAGATCAATTTTCTGGTTTAGGATGGTTTTGCTTTCAGGAGGGAATGGAAGGAAAGATTTTGGGGGCCCGTAATCTACGAAGAAGCCTATCCCCGCTACACGTGGAATTGGAAGCGCTCATCTGGGCGATGCATTGCATGATTGCAAACCACAAGACGGCGATAGTTTTTGCTACAGACTGCTCAGAGTTGGTGAAGATGGTGTCTACACCGAAGGAGTGGCCGGCATTTACGTTACAGTTGGAGGAGTTCAAGAGGAGCAAGGAGGTTTTCACCTATTTCTCTATCACACAAATCCCGCGCACAAGCAACACCGTGGCAGACAAGTTAGCACGAGGTGCTCGAGTCTACCCATCAGTTTTCACCTATATAAACTCGATACCCCCGATTTGGTTCTCCGAACAGGGTTAGGTATCAAGGCTGTTGACAAAAAAAAAAAAAAAAAAAAACTAGAACATATAGAATTACCTGGAAATTATGTACAAGACAGATTTTGACTTAGTCAGAAAACCTTAGGAAAAGCAAGCGCTAAACCTAGAACGAAATCAAGTTCGCAAGCGACGAACTTGAAAGATAAAACTCTGGAATCCACCAGAAAAGAGAAGCTTTCAACTTTGATTAATAATAATAAAATGTTCTATTACAGATCACCTAGGATCTCTATATATAACGAAAATCCAAACAGAAAATAGAAAATACTTAGAAATAAGGAAAATAAGAAAACGTAAAACCTTTTTCTCAACAAATCGGTCATAATACGGGTCAACAAGATGAAAATAATGGACTGACATGCTATATTGATGGTTCGTGGAAGGAAACGGATAACTATTCTGGTCTAGGATGGTTCTGCTTTCAGGAGGGAGTCGAAGGAGTCATTATAGGGTCCCGTAATCCGCGAAGAAGTTTATCCCCGCTGCACGTAAAATTGGAAGCGCTCATCTGGGCGATGTATTGCATGATTGCAAATCACAAGACGGCGATAGCCTTTGCAACGGACTGCTCCGAGTTGGTGAAGATGGTGGCTACACCCAAGGAGTGGCCGGCCTTTACACTACATTTGGAGGAGTTCAAGAGGAGCAAGGAGGTTTTCACCTTTTTCTCTATCACACACATCCCACGCGCAAGAAACACAGTGGCAGACAAGTTAGCACGAGGTGCTCACGTCTACCCATCAGATTTCACTTATGTAAACTCGATACCCCCAATTTGGTTCACCGAACCGGAATAGGTATTAAGGCTGTTGACAAAAAAAAAAACGTAAAACCTATAAAAATAAAAGAAAACACCCAAAAACCCAAAAAGGAAAACTAAAGAAATTAAAAGGAAATATATAAAAAATCCCTCCTACATCAGTCTCTTCCACCTTCGAAGAACTCGTTCTCGAGTTCCTTTCTTGATAATGAACCCCATCTGCCTTGCATGGACCATAGTTGTTAGGTTGTTGTTTGTTGTACCTCGAGTTCTTTTCTGGATAAAGAACCACATCTGCCTTGTATGGACCATATTGGCTAGGTTGCAACTTATTGCACGTACCAACTGGGAACCTTTTCTTATTGAAGAACATCATCACATCATCATCTTCTTTGAAAACTTTGGTTCTCTTATGCTTTTCAGCATCATCTTTATTCTTCTCTAGTTCATCTAAAATCAACTCCTTGCAATCTTTTTGGATCACTAGCACCTCTTCTGAAATTATTGTCCTTTCCACTTCTGAAGTTCCGTAAAATAATGGAGCATCTGCCTTTATGAGAAAATCATGATTATTCTGTAGATTCTTTTGATCAATCTCTTTCTCTATGGATTCTTCTTCATCGGAAATTGAATTTTCAACAACAACAGCACGATTGTTTCCATCCCTTGGAACCCTAGTTGGTTCTTCTCCTCTGTCTCTTTGCTGATATCTGCTAGCGTTGTTAATTTCATTTATTAACGCCTCCATTTTACTGGCAAAATCAATTACAACACCATTGTTTCCAATCATTGGAAGTTCTCCTCTTCTGTTCTTTTGTTTATTTTTGATGTTGTTGGCTTTGTTATTCTGAGTCATCAAAATCCTTACATGATCGGTCAAAGCAGTTAGGGTCGTGGCAATAGCTTCGGTAAAACCCTAAAATTTTGCTATGGTCAACGGTTGATCTCCCATGGCTGATCAAGCTTTGAAAAAAGAGACAGGTGAAAGCCTGATCTAATACCACCTGACGCAGTCGAAAAACCCTAGGAAAAGCAAGCGCTAAACCTATAACGAAATCAAGTTCGCAAGCGACGAATTTGAAAGATAAACTCTGGAATCCACCAGAAAAGAGAAGCTCTAACTTTGATTAATAATAATAAGATGTTCTATTACAGATCACCTAGGATCTCTATATATAATGAAAACCCAAAGAGAAAATAGGAAATACTTAGAAATAATGAAAATAAGAAAACGTAAAACCTATAAAAATAAAGGAAAACACCCAAAAACCCAAAAAGGAAAACTAAAGAACTTAAAAGGAAATATATATAAAATCACTCCTACATCAGATTTACAAGTGACTTATCAAGATTCAGAACATATAATTAAGTTGGCAACTTGACTCCCTCGACAATCATCAAATCTTGAGTAAGAGCATGAATAAAGCATCCATCAGAAGTAAAACCTGGCTTTAGAATTCAAAGTTTTAGTTATCACACTAACGCTTAACAAGTTGAATCTAAATTCAGGAATATACAACACATTATGCATAGAGAGAGCATCAGTAAGTTGAATCTTACCAGTACCTTCTATTCTAACTGTATGACCATTTGTCATAGTAACAAAAGTTCTATCTAAAAACCTATACACTGTATACAAATCTCTGTCATGAGTAACATGATGACTAGCTCCAGAATCTATAACCCTAGCTCTAAGAGACAACTCATTTTCATGAGATATAGAAGAAGTCAACATGTCATAATAGAAATAGTTGTAGAGTGAAAGGAACGTACACCAGATATCTGGGAGACATTTGGTACATAATTTGAAGTTGAAACTATGGCCTTCTCAGGGCATGAACTAATGCTTGGAGACTGAAGTTTAGAGCTCAAGTAAAAATTCATCCGTTGAAGATGGTCCTTTGACATGTTGTCATTCACTTACTCAGAACAAACTTCATTATGATTCTGAATTTGACTTGTAGCTGCCAAATTTTTACTCCCAACATAATTGTTCTTCTTATTCTTCGGATGTCCCGGTGGAAAACCATGGACCTTGTAGCATTTATCAACCGTATGTCCAATACGAAAGCAATGAGAACATTTTGGTTTCTGAAATTTTCATTGTGCTAGCAAGATGTTATTTTGATTTGGAACACTAGCTTGAGACTGAAAAGCCGAAGGAAGAGGCATAAACCTTGATGTAGATCCAACAACCCTCTGACTCTCATCTTGATCCAGCATATTGTAAATTTCATTAAATCCTGGTCTAGGTTTCATGTTAAGTATTTGACCTCTGATATTGTTGAAATTATCATTCAATCCCATAACGAATTGGATTATACGGCTTGTTTCAGTTTCCTCAAGTAATTCTTTAGCAAGATCACAATCACACTTCTTCACAGTACGAAAACTTGTATTAGAGAGTTGTTCCCACAACGTATTCTTCTTAGTGAAATAAGCAGAAAGATCAAGTTGACATTGCTTGAGAGTCATCACAGCATGTTCAAGTTGATATTTCTTTGGCAGATTACTAACTTTGAACCTAATGAACAAATCATCCCACATCTCGACAGCATCCTGATAATAGAGTGTACTGTCATATATCTCCTTATTCATAACATCAATAATCCATGACTTCACTATGTTGTTACATCTACTCCAGATATTTAAACACGAATAACTTTCAAAAGGTCTCGGTAAAGATCTGTCGACGAAACTAAATTTGTTCTTCGCATCAAGACTAATTTTCATCGCAGTAGACCAACTATCGTAATTCGTTCCATCTAGACTATGAGCAACAATCGATAAACATGGATGATCAGAAGAATAGAGGAAGAATGGATTGTGGATGTTGTTGTATGATTCGACATTCTTTGACATCAATCTATGACTGCCTTATGTCTCCGATCGCTGAGAATGTTGTTGTTTCTCCATCGTAACTTCAGGTTCTTCTAGAATCCCCGATCCGCAACGAGTTTGAACAGCATATCCATCATCTTCAGGTGTCGTACTTTGATTTCTCAGTTTTCGTCCTTGTTTCACCATTTTTGCCAAAAATTAATTGAGCGGAAGAGCAACCAACGATAATCAAGGTGATTAATCAGTGAAATTGCAAAGAAATGAAAGAAATCAAAGGCAAAATCACCAGATTTTACAGAATAAATACTTTGATACCATAATTGAGTTCATGAACAAAGAAAATTTGTGAACCTATTCTTATTTCGTCAAGAACAAAAAGACTGGATTACGTGGCTTATATACATTTGCTCTAACCAAGTAAACCGAAACCAAATTCATAATTAATTAAACCGGATATAACCAGCTTATACATTTGATAGTAATCCAAAAAGATGTTACCCATTTGCAATTAACGGTATTATATGTGAAAAATATACAAAAATAAAATCAATACTATAAAATTTCTTGTGTCTCTCAAGAATATGACACATCAACTTTTTATGCTTTGAGAAGTTGACACTTAAAATATTAAACCAATTAAAATATTTTAATTAATACAGATCATTTTAAATTTGTGCACATCACTTTTCAATGTTTACAAAGGAAAAAAAAGTCAATATGCTCAATCTTTTGAGTCTCCGTCTTCCTTCTTCGCTCATAGTTTAACTAATTAGTTTGTCTTCCCATATTGAAATCTAGAATTGAGTTTTCTTCATTATACAATTAACTAAAACATCCTTTTAAGAATTGTTCATCTCTCTTCACCTTCTTCTAGGGTATATAAACTCCATCTTCTTCTTTTTTTAAAAAAGTATTTGAATTTCATTGGAAATGAGATTGTTTGTAAATATTACAAAAGTCAGAGCCATAAGCGATTTCTTGCCAAAAAAAGATAAAAAAACAAAAAAGAGCCTAGACATTTCAAAAGAACCAAACTAAATACTCTAAATCTCTACTCATAAGTAAGCCAAGTTTGCATAAGATCAATAAAGTTCTTACGCTTCTTCTTTGCTAATATTGCATCTCGAATTTGCCGATCAATTGTCTTGAAGATGGTTTACCGACCAACAAACTCCATCTTAGTTCTCCCCAAATCCCAGATTCACCTCATCTTTCATATTCATTTCATCGTTTTTGTCTTTCAACTTAAGAGAAGGATAATATTTCGATAAAAAAAATCAAGAATATCTCAAGGATTTATCTCAATGCTATGGTGATTTTGCAGGGTATATCAATTCTTAATGAGACGACTATTATTGGTTTATCATTTTCGAACCATCTTAGAGCCGTTAAGGTAAAATTAATCATCCAATCAATGTTTAATCCTCAAAACCAAAACAGATATCGATATATATATATATTCCGTACGGTTTTCCACCGTTATTCGTGCACGGACAGCTACAACACACATCCGTCGAACGAGGCCTCGCCGGAGCTAAAGAAAACTCAAACACAAGGCACTGTAATTATCACTAAGTGGAGCTTCGTCTGGTTTAGGTTTAGCCACCGCAAAGGCTTTAGCTGACACAAGGAAATGCCAAATATTTTTGTAATTTTGAATCAACGAATTCTTTCAAAAAACAAAATCATTTCTTACATGTTATAGACTGTCATTCAATTCTCTATAGTTGCATGTGTTCTATGGGTTATTGACCTTCTCCATGATCCTATGACCATGGTGGCGTTGGGTTTCACAGTGGTGGAGCGTCGTTGAGCAAGAAGGTTACGAAGGGTTTTTTAAAATCAATTGTTGCCGAATTTAAAAGTATCTTCTTGATCCATAATTTATCTTTGCATTGGACAATGTTGGAATATGTTTCACTCATCCTTCGAGGTTTATAACGTTAGTTGATTTTTAGCCATGTGTTTCTTACATTATATATAATATAAACCTATTATATTTTTAGTTGGTTATACAGGTTTATAAAGTCATCTTTCTTGATTTTGTTGTGATATGTAGTGCTCTCGTAAAACAATTAATTTAATAATTTTGGTCGGATAAATAATTTTTTTTTATCAAAAATATAAAATTTCTTTCATCATTTTGAATGGATTCTGAAATTTGTCTCACATATTCAATTCAAAGATCTTTAGTCTTACTGTTTCAATTTACCTCAATTACAAAAGTGGCGAATCTTGCTAGAGCATCTTAAAAGGGATGACATGCTCAGTTTGACGAATGACTCAAGTGGACCAAACGTGACAAACTAGAGTCCCAACATGAACGTGTTCTCTTGCTCTGTTTAGACGTAACAATTGAGATTTCTTTAGCTTTGATCAATATTTCTTTTAAAATTCAAAAAAACAAAAAAAATTGCTTGTGGCTATGTCATGCTAATATTTATGTCTTTCATTCAATTTTTAATGGAAAATTTTGAAAACTGTTACAAATAATGAATAGAACAAAAATAATAATAAAAAAAATGCTAGCATATGAAATATTTTATATGATTGTTACGGTTATAAGTGAAAATATAAAAAGATTAAAAAACACGATTTTACAAAATATTTTATGTGATCATTAAAAAATAATAATAAATGAAAAAGTACTAAAGTGTTATGTTAAAGAGACGTAATTCTCCGTAATATTTTACAGAAAAATTATTATTGAGTGTTTTTTATGGATCACCATAGAGGCATGCACTACAAATTCCATTTTTTATGGATCACCATAGAGGCATGCACTACAAATTCCATTTTATCTTATAAAAAATTCTACTCTTATTAGAAATTTCTACCATACAAAAAAAAAACAGAAAAGTTTAAATTTCAAAAAGAAAAAAAAAATACAATAATGTCATCATCACATTTGGCTATCCTTTGTATCATCGTGATCTCTCTTTTTCCTCTACATGAGAGTATGTATATATGAAATCATGCAAAATATATTCATTTTTGTTCATCATTTATCATCATCAACGTTGCAATCATATAATCTTCTTCTTTATAATTGTATTTTGTAATGGTTTTGTTGTTCGTTTATAGGTGCGGACGCGGTCGCAGGGAGTCTTGATCCATTATTTTGCATGACACTAAATTGCGCTGCCCTTAGCAAAGATGGCAAATGTTCTTGCTGTACCGGATTGTCTAAGAAATGTTTTGCTACAAACAAAGAATGTGTGGCTGTATGCAAGCGTCCACCTTCTAAAATGACTTAAGAAACCTGAAGATCACTAATATATAATAGATATCCCTAATATTTACCTATGATTTCTCATAATAGATCAATACAAATTGATGTGGAAGAAACACATACAGTTATGTTTACAATAATTGTGTTTGGTATAAATGAAAGTCTATAATGAATAAAGTCTATGTAATGCACACCAATAAACCCTTTTTCTCTTGTTTTTGCTATTTATTTTTGAAATTTATCTATTCAATAATGAATCATACATTTATTTTATTTATTAAACCAAAAAAATTATACATGAGCTGAAAGATTAAAGAAACAGGGGAACGAGATTGAAAGCTTATTACGGACAAGTGGACAACTAGCCAGGTGATAAAGGCATCCTTCGGGATTGAGTGAGAGAACCATACCACCTTGTACCATGGTACATGCGGATATATGAGTCTCGCCGAATCTGATAAAAAAAAAAGGCATGTTCTTGCTGTAGTGGTTTGAAGTAGGTTTCTATCTCGTCGTATTCTTTTAATGACTCTGATAGATGTGAAGTGTTTTACCAAATTTCCAAAAGAGAGAACGTTTCTTGGAACGTATTGAAGGCATCTACTTGATAAAGACTATATTCTCATACCATCAATGCAGATGAAGCCAGGCTCAACAGTATCACGGACACTACACGGGGACTGTAGAGTTTACATACATACCAAACTAGTGGCCGGATTATCGGGTCAAGCTAGTTTCGAAAGAATTTGTTCTCTCTTTAAAGACGTTCGATTACTCCCTTGAATTGTGACATTTCTAGCTGAATAATCTCATTGTCAACAAGATCAGACATATGGGTTCCTCGTTTTCTGGTTTTTAGGTTCTAAATTTTGTATTTGTCTCTATATATCTATAATATAGTCTCTTGATCTTAATCAGAAAGTTGCAATTCTCTAGAGAACAATATATATATTACATTTTACTAAAAGCTCTGTAGCTTAGTATATGATTTTATATGAATATTGAGTTTACTTTAGGAACAAGAGGATATATACTCTTTATAGTCCCAAGAATATGATTGATATGAATATCTTCTGTAATGAGAAGGTTAAAATTGTATTATAATCGGAGTCTAAAGAACAAATGTCGATTCTACAAGCCTGAGAATTTTAGACAAAAAGAGCCTTAAATAGAATTTTATCTGTACACACTTGAACCAAAGTGTCTATAAACTTCAAGAGACTTGCAAAACATTGTTCTCGGTGGTCCAATTCCCAAATCTTTAAAGATTATTTTCACAAGAAAGCTAAAGAAAGTTCCAAATTTCAAGAGTGATTCCAGACGAAAACATAAAACAGGTTCAGGTTGTTAAATGCGCGCTAAGGAGCAGAGTTGGAAGTGGATGTCTTCTTGAAATCAATCTTGTCGACTTTAACCTCTCCATCGATGAGCTCATAGACATAGACCACAACTCGAAGACCATCGATATCCATAAGAACAAAGCTCGGGTTAACATCTTGGTTTATGCTGCTATAAGCTCCGGTTGCAGAGCCCGGGTTTATCACGACTCCTCCCTCGTGTTTGTAGGCTGTGAACTGGTGGGTATGGCCTGTTACAAGTATGTCCACGTCGAGTTGTCTCTGAAGCATGGCTAGTGAATCTAAATCACCCCATGGGATCACCTGTACAACAAATAGAGAGGCTCTTTTCAAT
Organism: Eutrema japonicum; assembly: GCA_030161315.1. NCBI lineage: Eukaryota > Viridiplantae > Streptophyta > Magnoliopsida > Brassicales > Brassicaceae > Eutrema > Eutrema japonicum. The sequence goes on from BSQW01000006.1 coordinate 43,016,980, forward strand.
ATCACTGCAAATAGCCAGCACCAACAAGTTCTTTAGCTTAATTAACCATGGATCCTGAGGAACATGGATCCTGAGGAACATGGATGAGCAAGAAAACCAATTTCCATGACGCTAGACGCAAGTAAAGAGAGGAACAAACCAAAAGGAGGCATCTCCTTCATAGTTTAGTGTAAAGCATTGACATAGAAAATCAACAGTGCTGAAACTTTTCAAATCCTAGACTTTCCCCGTTTACTATTCTCCAACACAGTTGTTTATCATAACTAGAAAGGTAAGTGCAAATAGCAATAAGCGACCAAACTTTTAAACTCATTGGTTAAGGACACACGCCAACAAGACAATGAGATAAAGGCAAGCAAATTCAGTTTTCATAGTCCGGATATTCCGATAAACAGATGCTGTATGATACGAGGGATTATTCATATGCTGAAAATGCTAGTGTCTAACTCGTATCGTAAAGCTCATCACATGATGCACAAGAGAAGAAAGACTGAACCTGGTGGCCGTGGCACAGTCCCAGCTTGAATTGCCCGATAGTCAAGGTTTTGTTCTCAGGGTATCGTGCATCTTCGTCAAACTCCCCTCGAACTATATGTAAATCAGGGCAGATAGTCTTCAAGTAGTCATGGATTTCCTAAAACAGTCAAAAGATGCTAAGCTTAACCACAAAAACATGAGCCAGAAATGACTTCACAGCATAAGAACAAATCAGGTAAGTTAACAATAGGAAAAGAAAGCATACAAATGACATGTAACTCCTCTAAAATGGTCACCAACTAAACGACTCGCAACTAAAAGAACATCTTTGAATACTCATAAATGATTATCGATCGTCACAAGCAATTCTAAAACTAACACTGATAAAACCGAAACTGTAATGGAATTCCTCTTCCCATTTTCCCCACGACTCTCTCACACTAGCAAGTAAGAATTAAACTCCGAACAGATACAGAACAAGCTCCGAGCATATCACATGAGATGAGCATTCACCATTGAGTCCTCTTTTCCATTTTCCGTTACTTCTCACACAACCAAGCAAGAAACTAACTCTGAACAACCCGATACAGGATAAAACTGGAGTAGATTGCATCAGACAAAAAAAAAACATCATATTAAGTTTGATTAGAGTCTGTTGTCGCTCTGAATCCTCTTTTCTTCCTCATATCAGACAGATTGATCCGAAAAGGGCATCCACGAAACAAAATAAAGCAAAATTAGAGATGGAAAGATACAAAATTTAAGAAAAAACCCTACTTTGATGCAGAGATTTCCAGTGCAGATGATGTGTTGAATCTTCCCAGGGACAAGCATCGATTTGAACTTGGGGGGTAGATCAGCCGCTCTATGGGGTACATGGAGATCCCCCAATGCCAATACCAGCACCATTTCAAACTTTCCCGAGAAAAAAACTTCACCCGATTGAAATCTGGACAAAGTCGATTTCCCCCAAAACTTATCAGCGCGAAGTGAGAAGATCGAGCTTACCAAATCAGGGGATCAAAGAAAACTCGACGATTGAAATTACCAGATGGATTTTTGTGTTTGATTTGTGGGAATCTCAGAGATCGCCCATGGAAGATCCTTTCTTTTTCCTTCTCTTCTTCGCTCTGATGATCGCTCCTCTCGTGTTTGTTTGACTTCGTTCTCATTTGACATTAACCGGTTTTTTAACAATCGGTACGAGAAACTGAAGAACCAAATCAACCCATATTAAACAGAACATAGACATGGTTAAGGGTTGCGTTAAAACTTTTTGAGGTTACTTCGACTCAAATTAGATCAAAACAGAGCACCAAACTTATGTAGTTCTGAAATTGAATAGCTCTATTTGATGAATATTATCTAACACTTTTGGTTCATGCTCATGCACTTCTAGACCACATAGCCACAAATACACGAACCCTTCCAAACGCAATATATAATTTTTTTACGAACACAATCTAGGATTAAATAATAACTCAAAAAGTATACCAATAATTGAAAGTCGCTTATTATGTAATTTATAACTCAAAAAGTGGATTTCTATATAATTGTTCCTAGATTTTATTGGTCTTGGCACATGTAAAAAAAACACATAATTATTAAAAAAAAGGATGTAAATCAAGTTTTTCAAATCAAAAACATAAAAAGGATATATGCACATACGTTTTATCGGAGGTCTGTTTTCGATTTGAAAAGACACATATCGAATTGGATAGAATGGATAATTAAACAAAAGTTTTAACTGAACTTAGAAACCGAGAAATAATAGAATTTATTTTCCTTTTTGTTGTTGAAAAAAATAGTAGAACATAAATCACGATTATGTAATTTGTGTAAGTCATTGGATTGTTTTACCATTATGCAATTTGTGTAAGTCAAATGTCTAATTTTTATCTATATATTTTATAATTTTATGTATTTACTGTTAGAGTAGACTTAACTAATGATTGATTTTTTTTTGGGGGGGATGTTAGGGTGTATTTACTACTGTCCAGATTTATTCATTATATATATGTTATTCCAGATTTATCCATCATTCCATTATAACATTCATTCTATCCAATTCGATTTTTTCTTAAACTACCGATCAAAACTTATATTTGAGTTTGACATGATGATTCGAATGTGGACTTCCCTTGTGGATTTGTAAGCTTTCAAGTTAGAAAAGAAGCATGGAGTCCTGAAATGAGAATTTACTGCAATTAAAGTATCTATTTAGACCTTTTTCTTTTGATAATATCGAGTAGAACATAAATTCTTGAATGTCTAAAGAATCTCAGACAAACACAAACCAACCTCATGGATGCATAATCAGAGAAGTAATTGTATATTTGGAAGAAGAAGAAAAATGGAACGATTACAATTTGTTATATTAAAATTGCGAGAAACAGTTGACAAAAAAATTGCTAAAACCTTGTTTTTATAAAATTGCTGTACCACTTGCCTTGACTTTTCTGTCCAGGACTTGCCTTCTTTGGCCTACAAAAGACCCATAAAGCTTTATCGTAATTGTTTTTTTCCAATAAAAATCAAAGCAAAAAATCGATTAGTTGTCGCCATGTTCTTTCTAATTGTGTAATATGTTGGGTCTCAAATACTATAGTTCACACTAAAACTGTTGTGTTATGTTTTTATATACCTAAACAAAATTATAAAGAAAGCTTCAACTTTAATTGCCCACTGGCCACTGTTAGCCGAAAATAATACACAATATTGCCCCCTAGGTCGTCAACTGTAATTTCTAAGAGTTTTGCTGTATGTAAGTTGTTAAACAAACAAAGGACAGAGATTTAGTGGTATAAGACGATGACACAGAACATGAAACAAAAAGAGTAACATAGATAAATTTGTCGCATGTTTTCGGTGGCATGTAATTTTAGAGCAACATGCTATATTTTATTTAGTTTTAAATTTTGTATTACTTTTTAGGTTAATTGGGTGTATATGATCAGTTGATCAAAAAATTAGGTAAATATTAATAATTTTTTAGAAATTAAGTAAGTAAGAAAGATAAAAAAATGATTAAATCCAAAAAATCTTTTGGACTTTTTAATAATTATATAAATGTCATTGATCTTAAACTCATTTTCTGACAAAAGAATTGAACAACACTGTTCATCAAACGGCCAGTGATACTATTCATCAAAACTCGACGACCAATGTTCATTACCTCCGACACATATGTTAGCATCGTTAACATTGTCATGTTAAACCAGTTAACATTGTCATGTTAAACCAGTTAGCATCGTTAACATATATTTAGTATCGTTAACATTGTCATGTTAAACCAGTTATCATGTTTATTTTTATGAAATTGTCAAGTTAATCCAGTTATCATATCATAAATTATCGTGTTAATCCAGTTATCAGCGCCGATGTTATCGTCGGCCGCCGGTGTTATCGTCGGCGGCCGGTGTTATCATAACGCCGCCGGTATTATCGTCGCTTGTCGGTGTTATCGTCGATCGCCGGTGTTATCTTTCTTCTTCTTCTTTCTTCGCCGACATGAATAGTTAACCATGAGAGAGAAACTAAGAATGTAATTAGTTATAAAGTAAAAAAGTGAGTTATACTTTTTAATGTGAATAGTTGTAGGTGAATAGTGTCCAAAAAAGTAAGTTAATTTTGATATTAATAAATGGTAGATCTTGCAATTTCTCTTACTTTTTTACACATGCATTATTCAGTCTATATATGGATATTTAAAGAGTGAATTTAGTGTATATGATAAGTTGACTAAAAAATTAGGTAATAATTTGGAAATTAGGTAGAAAGGAAAGAGAAAACCCAAAATACCATTTGCTTTTTAATAATTACAAAAATACCATTGGTCTGAAAATCATGTTATGACCGAAGAATTAATCTGGCAACATTGTTCATCAACGGCGGTTATTACTATTCATCAAAACTCGACGGCCATTATTCATAACCAGAAAACATATTGTTGGCATCGTTAACATTGTTATATTAAACCAGTTATCATTGTTAGCATCGTTAACATATAGTTAGTATCGTTAACATTGTCATGTTAACCCAGTTGTCATGTTCATTTTTATGAAATTGTCATATTAAACCAATTATCATATCATAAATAATCGTGTTAATTAAGTTATCATTTCGCAGATAAATATGAAATTTCGTTGTAAATATGAATACGTCGTAATTTCGTTGTTATAAAATAAATCTATACCCTAAACCCTAAACCCTAAATCTTTATAGCTATTGGATATACCTCCATTCATTTTCAAAATTTGCATAAACGAAGATTATAAACAATTCTACCACAGAAAATCTGACTTTGAAAGTTGCGCACCAGTCACGCCCTCGTAACTAATACCTCTGGAAAGATAGAGCGACGATTGATAAACCCTAATATTTCATCTTTCCTCGATTTTGCGATTTTGGGTGCGATGGAGCTACGGCCCCGCAATAACGCGATTCCTTCGTCGAGCAAAGGTAACCTTCTTGTGATTTCTTTCTATTGATCCTTCCTTGATCGTCTCTGGTACCCGAGAAATCGCTGAAATAGTGAAGTGGTGTCTGTGTTTCGGTGCGGTCTGGACGAATTGTTTTGGCATCAAGCAATTCTTGGGGAAAATCATGAATTTAATCGCCGAATACGTCATAATTTCGTTTAATATATAATTTTACAACAAAAACTTAAACATCTAACAAACCGAAAATTACATATATATATAGCTTTCAATCAGAATCATCATCTTCGTTGGGTTCATCATCTTGATTGGGTTCATCATCTTCAGGTCCATCATCATCGTCAGTTTCTTCAAACTCGTCGGAATCGCCTTCTTCTTCTGTGTCGTTAGGTAGATATTCAAGTTGCCTGTTTCGTGGATCAATTAAAAGAACGTTCTCCGTAATCTCTAATTCTGTAATATCAAGGCAAGAATCTTGTTGCATTGGAAGATCATCAACACCAACAATTTTACCCCTTGGAGCTATTTTAATAACCGATAACCATGAGTTCCCAGATGTTCGAACTCGCGAATATGGAACGAACGTTACTTGTTCTGCTTGTGATGCTAGGATGAATGGCTCAAACTTGTTGTAACGTCGTTCTTTGTTGACGTCAACCACACCAAATTTGTTAATTCGCACCCCTCGACCGACTGTTGGATCGAACCAATCACATTTGAAGAGAACGCATTTCAACCTAACCAGTCCGGGGTACTCCACTTCAATTATTTCCTGCAAAACCCCATAAAAATCTATTTCACCCCTAACACATACTCCGTAGTTGGTAGTTGCTCGACGAACGCCATACTTGTATGTATGAAACACATAACCACGGGTAAAATACATGGGTGCGGTCGTTATCTTCCCGATGGGGCCTATGAGTAACTCATGAAACCAAAATGGATATGCGGGATCGCCATGATCAACCTATGATAAGTGTAAAAGTTAGATTGAAAGCCGATATAATTAAATGAAATATTTATAACTATATTAACTTACTTGCGTCTTCAACCACTCAACAAAGTGACGATCTTTACGGTCGTTTATTTCATCATCTGAAACCCCTTCAATACATTCTCGTACCTGGGTAACAAATAAGCTGCAAAATACATATATAGACATAAAAATTAACACATTTAATTATAATTATATTAATTATTAATTATTAATGACTGATTAATTAAATAGTTTTGTTATTATACCTTTCGAAAGGACTCACTTCATCACAGTTTAGGAGGATGTACGTATGTGCGCTGTGCCTGTCATGCTCGTTATCCCACCAAATTTCCTTCAATTTTCCACTAAGACGACCAATTGGTGAGAATATATCTGGGACACCCTCTACTGCATAAATTAGTCCCACACCGCCATCATCGTATCGTCGGGAGCCCGTTTGCGTGTACGGACTTTTGGAGCGAAATAATATGAAGTGAAGTGTGAAGTTTCTTCTGTCAAACTTCCCGCAACAATTGATCCTTCAACCCTTGCTAGATTTTTGGCCTTTCCCTTTAAATGTTTCATGAAACGCTCGAATGGGTACATCCACCTAAACTGAACAGGGCCTCCTAGTTCTGCTTCGTGGGGGAGAAGAATGGGAAGATGTTCCATAACATCAAAAACGCAGGGGGGAATATCTTCTCCAAATTGCACAACAAGATTGGAATATTAGCAGCCAGTTGTGCAATTACATCTTCTGACAACGTCCGTGTACTAAGATCCCGGAAAAACGCTATGATGCCGGCAAAGACAAAATTATATACATTGTAACATATATATATATATATAATTAATCTCAATAATTTTATATGTGATGAAGTATCTTACCTCCAATTGCTTCATGAACATTTTCTGGAAGGAGTTCGGCAAATGCGAAAGGAAGTAAACGTTGCATAAACACGTGGCAGTCATGACTCTTCATCCCTGAAAACTTTTCTCCTTTCTCAACAGATTTAGCAAGATTGGATACATACCCATCAGGAAACTTCACGTCAGATGAAACCCAATTGAACAACGATGCCTTTTGTTCTGCACCCAACCGAAATATAGGAACTGGTGATTTTCCATTGCTCATTATATGCAACTCATTTCTGTTGCAAATATCTGGCAAGTCCAACCTTGAGTTTCCGCTGTCTTTGGTTCTTCCTTTCACGTTTAACACTGTATGCATGATGTTATCAAAAACGTTTTTCTCAATGTGCATGACATCAAGATTGTGTCTTAGTAGATGATTTTTTCATTACGGAAGATCCCAAAAAATGATTTTCTTGTGCCAATTGTGATTAAATCCATCAGGCATATTAGCTGGAGTGTGCCAATTTCCCCCACGATTCACAGTTTCTAGTCCCCCAAAATGATATATTTGCGCTTCTAGATCTTCCCCAGATAGATACACTGGTGGGGGGACACGCACGATTTTGTTCTTCCTAAACAACCGCCTGTTTCTCCTATATGGATGATTGATTGGTAAAAACCGGCGGTGACAATCAAACCAGCATGTTTTTCGACCATGTTTCAGTTGAAACGCATCTGTCCGATCGAGGCAATAAAGACAAGATAACCTCCCATGCGTCGTCCAACCTGATAGCATTCCGTATGCAGGGAAGTCACTTATTGTCCACATAAGCACCGCACGCATCGTAAAATTTTTTTTCCTCGAACAATCATATGCCCGCACTCCTGTATACCACAACTGTTTCAACTCATGAATGAGAGGCTGCAAAAACACATCAAGGGACCGCTTCGGATGATTGGGACCAGGGACTAAAATATTCAGAAAAAGAAATTCCCTTTGCATGCACATATCTGGGGGAAGGTTATAAGGAGTTACGATAACTGGCCACAAAGAATATTGCCTACCAGACATACCGAATTGACTAAATCCATCAGTGCAAAGACCAAGATACACATTTCGCTTAGATTTAGCAAAATCAGGGTGTACCGTGTTAAAGTGTTTCCAAGCTTTTGCATCTGACGAGTGAGTCACTTCTCCTTCTCTCTATGAATGTTCTGCATGCCACCTCATCGATGCAGCTGTCCTTTCAGATTGATACAATCGTTTCAACCTATCAGTTATAGGAAGATACCACATCCGTTGGTATGGTATCTTTTTACGCCCAGTTGTTTGGGGCCTAAATCTCGGTTTTTGGCAAAATCGACATTCCTGCAGCTTATCATCATCTTTCCAAAAAAGCATACAATTATCAACACATACATATATCATCTCAGAAGGCAACCCAAGACTAAACACCAACTTATGTATCTCATAGTATGTTTCGGCAGCCAAATTATCCTCTGGCAAATACTCTTTAATAAGATCAGCCCAATCATCCATGCAAACCTCAGCTAAGTTATGATCAGTTTTAATTGTCATCATCCTAGCAGCTAACGACAATTTAGACTGACCTTCTCTACATCCATCGTATAGTGGCTGGTTTGCAGCATCTAGCATATCATAAAATCGCTTCGCATCTACGTTGGGTTCCTCAACAATACTATTATCAGCATTTGTTTCATGAAATGCATCATTAACCATGGCATGCATCCTATCATGATATGCACCCTGATCAAATTGATGTTGACCATGATCATAACTACCTTGATAATTTGATTCTACTTGACCTTGATAATTACTACTACTATCCGTTGCTTGAGTTCTTTCAAAACCCTCTCCATGTTGATACCAAACATAATATTGCGGCATAAACCCTCTATTTAGTAAATGCTTCCACACCGTCTCAATAAACATATATCTCGTATTCTTGCATTTACGACAAGGACAGAACATCTTACCACTTTTCAGGGTTGTTTGCATATTTCCGGCCTGATACATGAATATTTCAAGCCCTTCTTTGAATTATTCCGTCAAATCTCCCTCTGAATCCTTTTGCGTATACATCCATTTTCGTAGTTCGTATATAGACATTTATATATATATATATTTTTTTATTCTGTTTGTTTTTTTTTTTGATTCTTTCCTTTGAAGTTAGGCTGTATTTATAGAAATTTTTTACCCACTAATGTTGTTTAATAGTAGATGTTGATATTACCCTATTTTTTACCCACTAAAACAGATTTTTTTCGTTAAAATTTAGTCAAATAATCGGACCATGAAAAAAAATATAAAATTCGATACTTTCTTTTTTGTTTACCGGGTTTGTAACACGCCTTGAACTGTCATCAGCTGATGCTGTGCATGAATCGGTTTTAATTTGTATATATTTTCGTCATTGAGAATTTGTTATATGCTTATAAGAATTATAACATAATCAAACACAAATTGCACATAATCTATATAAAATTTATATTCCCTCGAACTCGATAAACCTTTCCTGGTCCACGATCCCAAAGATTTATTCAATGGTCTAATTTTAATGTGGAAACAAGAATTGTCATAGACAACTGTAGTCAGACGATGATCATTTTATCCAGTTCTCAAATTCTTTTGTGGTGTTTCTTGTTGAATATACTGTAATTGTAGTTTTTAAATCGAATAATATAGATATGTTCAAACGTAGTAAGAATGAAATTTCAACATTTAATCGTAATACCAAGCCACAATATTTATTTATAGAAAACTATTAGTGTCTTTTTTTTTTTTTTGTGTGACAAAAATTCGAATATCCTATGATAGTCAAACATATCCGATGATTATCAATATAATTATAGTTTTTACTAATTATGTGAAGAGTAAAAAAAAAAAAAAGAGTTGAGAGTCTGGTAGTCAGTATCAAACCAGAGAAGAATGTCTTCGACTCGATCAAAGACTTATTTTTTGTTGGAGGTGGGCCTAGCACCCCCAATTAGTTAGACTCATCTTAAGAAAGGTCCTTATTCAGTTCGGTCGCCGGCCTGAAAGCACCGCGCTCGTATCCCCCGAGCTTCCGAGGACGCACCTCGGGCCCGGGCTGACACTTCACCAAAGCAGGGTTGTCAGAAAAGCAGAAGGAACGTGGGAGCTGGTAGAACAGTGCCCTACCCGCGTAGAGATACGGCTTCGACTCGACGTCCCACCAACCCTACGGAGTCAACGAAGGAGGAAAGGACACGTGGAGGGGAGTTGGCAAAACAGTGCGCTGCTCTGCAACACGCCACGCCGAGCTCATCATGACCTCCCTCCTCGAAAGCCGGAACACGCCTCCTAGGCCACCTTACCCGCGAAACAGGCCGAAGACGCCACGTAGGCCCGAGATCCCGGGGAACAGGAAGTCAACTGCCGATATAAATACCCCTCGATGTCATTAATGATCGGGATCTGAAAATTTTGTATCTCACCAATCATAAGTGACCCGACCTCTCTCCTTCTCTCTCTCTCTCGTTTGTAACTAAGCAGCACGTTTAGAACGCCGAACTGGATTTCAGTCGAAACTAGTTCGTAACTCTAAACGGCTCACTTCATTCATCAATAAAAAGAACACGGCCCCCGGTGTGCCCGAAAATACTCCCGACCTGTCTCAAATTGTGGTTGACTCTCTAATTAACGAAGATCTCGCCTCTCTCTCCCCTTAATCAATCTCATAATTCTCATTAGTGATCCCCAATACAAGAGCTCGGTCCACGACCTGCATACATGACAGGGTACGGTCTACGACCTACTCTACCGATCAAAAAAGCCTCGAAACGGCACTTACAAAAAAAAAAAAAAAAAAGGAGAGGGCCGACGGCCTCGTTATCACAAAAAAAAGGGCCAACGGCCTCGTTATTACAAAAAAAGGGCCAACGGCCTCGTCGTTATTACCAAAAATGGCCAACGGCCTCGTCATTACAAAAAGGGCCAACGGCCTCGTTATTACAAAAAAGTGGCCAACGGCCTTGTCATTACAAAAAGAGGGCCAACGGCCTAGTCCTTACAAAAAGCCTCGAAACGGCACTTACATAAACGGCCTACGGCCCGATCTTTACAAAAGAGAGAGAAGGAAACAAAAAGGAAAAACTACAAAAAATATTTACAAGGCCGCATCGGCCGGTGGGTCTTCGCCCCTGTCAGCACGGGTACCATCTAAATCGCCCGGGCCCACCATCCTCACATTGGTGCCATGCTCACCAAGGAAGGGCTGCTCGGACCTCTCTTCCTCAACCGCGACCTCACCGGATGGCGCGTCGGGACCGGCCTCATCAGCACGCGGGGCCGAGTCCTGTGCAGGGGCATCCGCTTGAACGGCCTCAGCAGCCGAGGAGGGAGCGTCCGTAGTCAGGTCCACGTAGGGCGCCTCCGAAGGAGCGAAGGGCATGAGCCGCTCGAGCTGGACGCCATGAGTGCGGTCCAGGGGGATGTCCAGATCCTCCGGGGTCAAGTCCGGAAAGTCCATCCCATCCAGCACGGCACCGAACGCCGCCTCATCCTCGTCCAGCTTCTGATACCGGTACCACGGCACGGACAGACCGTCCTCGGCCTCCATCCTCCTGAGGCATGCCTTCACGCCGATCACCTGCTTGTACATGAGGTGAGGCTTTAAGGCCCGGCTGCGCCCGTCGAGATGGGCACAGATCTTCTCCATCTTCGCGGACCACTTCCGGTTCCGTGCATCCCACCTCGCCGTCACCCGGTCGCTCTCAGCGGCCACGGCCACCTTCGCCCGGCCTATAGCGGCCTCCAGCCCCTTGACCCTGGAGCGGAGCGTCTCCCTCTCCCCCTTCAGGAGCCCGACCTCCTCCTCCAGGGCAGCCGACCGAGCCCTCTCAGCGGCAGATCGGCCCCTCTCAGCCTCCAGCTCGGCCTGGAGACTGCCCACCTCTACAGCCCGGGCTCGCACCCGCGCCGCCTCCTCCTCCAGCGCCGCAGACCGGACCTTTTCCTCCCTCAGGTCCTTCTCCAGCCCGCGAGTGAGAGCGGACTGGATCTGCGCGCTGGCCTCCTGGCGCCCCTTCAGGAAGTTGAGCGACGCGTCCGTCTCGGCGAGTCGCTTCTCATAGGCCTCTGCTAGAAAGGCGGTAAGGGCCATCGTCTGCAACAAACCAGCTGTTAGCAAAAACGTACAGCGAACCCTGATAAAAACAACAAGATAAGCAGGCGAAAGCTCACCCGAGCTGCGGACCGCGCAGCTGCGCGAAAGGCGTCGGACTCCATCATCTCCATTGGCCGGAAATGCGGGTGCTTCTCCCCGAACATCATCGCATGCGCCAGCTCTGCGCACTCGTCCTGATCGACGATGATCTGGCTGCTCCCGTCCTCATGGGTGAAGGAGAAGCTGTAGTCCCGAGGCCCATCGTCGGAACCTCCCGAGGCGCCGCCTCCATCAGCGCTGCGGTCCTCGGCCTCCTGCACAGCAGCAGGATCCTCCACGACGACGATCGCATCGCCGCCCTCCGTCGCACGAACTGCGACCTCGCCCTCCGCTAGGGTCCGGGCCCACTCGACCTCACCCCCGCCGGCACCTCGGCAGCAGGTGCCTCGGCCTCCCTGACAAGAGCGCCTCGGGAGCCCTCGGGCTCGCAACCAGCCTCTTCAGGCCGGCCAGCTTCCCGACCTGAAGTCGAAGACCCTCCCACTTCGGTCCTCCTCTTCTTCTTGCCAGCCTTAGCGCCGGCAGCATCGGTCGCCCTCTTCTTCGAAAGAGTCCCCTCGGAGGACTCCCCAGCCCGTGGTCCGGGGTCTCGCCGGACCAGCACCTCGGGTATCGGCGGCGGCGGCGCCACAAACGAGTCCGCATACAGCGGACTGGCAAACCTTGCTCTACCTGCAAAAGAGGAACCGTCAGTTCGGCAAAAAAAAAAAAAAAAAAAAAAAAAAAAAAAAACCGACCTCCGGCCATTGCTGCTGCTATTCTCGCCGAAGTGAATGACTTCCACTCTCTTTTACGCACCGTCCTGAGCACAGCAAGGATACCCGCGTAGTCCGGCAGCTTTAACCTAGAAGAGTGAGGACCTGAAAGCAAAGCAAACAGCGTTAGTCAGACAAAACCGAAGAAGAGAAGTCAGCTCGACCTGCAAATCCCTACCCGGTGAAAAGTTCCAATCCCGGGTGTATCTCGCCGACGGATCGAGTCCAACCACGTCGGTAGCCCGGATGTAGAAGTAGCTGCGAGACCAGTCCTCGACCTTTGACAGCTTGCTCGCCTTAGACCCCGAGCTGGGTGCCTCCAGGATGTTCGCCGCAGACTTGAAAGCGGCATAGTAAGTCCCAGGAATCCCAGGGTTTGCCTTCTGCTGGGTGAATGCCTCGAACATAGGCACCGTCACCTCTACGTCGCATTCGTGCCTCAAGGTCAGCAGCACGATCATCCCCTGGATCGTGGACGGGCAGACCTGCGAGAAGACCAAGCCCCGCGCCCGGCAATACTGGACGAACAGCTCGGGGAGAGGAAGGCGCAGCCCGCACTTCTGGAAAAACGCTTCGTACAGGCAGACGAAGCCCGGCCGAGGAGTCCACGGGCGCTCGTCCGCCCTGGGCAGCCTGAGCTCGACACCAGCAGGAAAATCGCACAAATCCCTCAGCAGAGTTACCGATTCCGCCGTGCTCCAAGTCGGTGACCCGCCCTGCTCGTACGGAACCAAGGGGGACCTCCTCGCCTTGGCCACTCGCTCTCCGCCACCGCGGCCGCCCTGACGACCACCCCGGTCGCTCAGACGCCCGGTTCCTCTCCCAACCTGGCCAGCACCGCGACCGCCAGAGGAAGACCTAACCGCCGTCTTTTTCCGGAGATGGGTCCCCGGGAGCAGCGGGGCGGCCCTCGAAGTCGAAGGAGCAGACTGTTCCCCACTGTCTGCGCCTCGACACGGAGAGGAGGCGTGCCCGGAGCCACCAGAAGAGGAGCTTGGAGAGTCGCTGCAGTTATCGCGGGATGCCGACTCGTCGCTCGACTCAGCCCTAATACAGTCTAACATCGGCGCCATTGCACAGAGAGAAAGAAATCGAAAAATACAGAGAAAGAAAGCAAGGAGGGGAAGGAGGAAATCGGAGAGAAGGGTTTACCTTGAGAGTATGCGCAGAAGGTTTTAACAGGAGGAAGAAAGGGGGGTTAAATAGAAGAAGGGGTCAATGAAGCGACGCCTGGACACGTGTCGAAAGAGGCACGGCCGCCCAGAAACCTAATGATGACGACTCCTCGTTCTCCCACGCCAAAAGCAGGGGACGCCTCGATAAACGCGAAGCGTCTGTCGCACGCCGCGCGTGGGCATCTCACGCGAAAAAAGAGGCGACCTTTCGTTCTCCCACGTGATGGGTACGCGCCAACCGTCTACGGATTTTCGTAAAGGTCAACACGTACGAGCACAGAGAGACCGTCCTAAAATGTGCCGAACTAGCATCAGATCAACTTCGGCATGCTCGCTTCGCCTCGCGATACCGAACTGGGGGAGGGCCTATTGTTGGAGGTGGGCCTAACACCCCCAATTAGTTAAGCCCATCTTAGGAAAGGCCCATCTTCAGCTCGGTCGCCGGCCTGAAAGCACCGCGCTCGTATCCCCCGAGCTCCCGAGGACGCACCTCGGGCCCGGGCTGACACTTCACCAAAGCAGGGTTGTCAGAAAAGCAGAAGGAACGTGGGAGCTGGTAGAACAGTGCCCTACCCGCGTAGAGATACGGCTTCGACTCGACGTCCCACCAACCCTACGGAGTCAACGAAGGAGGAAAGGACACGTGGAGGGGAGTTGGCAAAACAGTGCGCTGCTCTGCAACACGCCACGCCGAGCTCATCATGACCTCCCTTCTCGAAAGCCGGAACACGCCTCCTAGGCCACCTTACCCGCGAAACAGGCCGAAGACGCCACGTAGGCCCGAGATCCCGGGGAGCAGGAAGTCAACTGCCGGTATAAATACCCCTCGATGTCATTAATGATCGGGATCTAAAAATTTTGTATCTCACCAATCATAAGTGACCCGACCTCTCTCCTTCTCTCTCTCTCTCGTTTGTAACTAAGCAGCACGTTTAGAACGCCGAACTGGATTTCAGTCGAAACTAGTTCGTAACTCTAAACGGCTCACTTCATTCATCAATAAAAAGAACACGGCCCCCGGTGTGCCCGAAAATACTCCCGACCTGTCTCAAATTGTGGTTGACTCTCTAATTAACGAAGATCTCGCCTCTCTCTCCCCTTAATCAATCTCATAATTCTCATTAGTGATCCCCGGGATCATCACCTTTGATTCGATTAAAAACCCCCCAAAGTTGGAAAGTCAAAAATCTCTTACAACAACCTCTCAGATTCGTCTTTTGTGTTCCTTCTTCTTGTTTGGTAATTTCTGCCATGGGTTCTCCTTCCACCGGAAGACACAAATGGTTCTCCTTCCACCACCACCGCTCAGCCTCCGCCACATCTATGCCGCAGCACAATCCCGGCGAAACTCCGTCGGAATTTCTCTGCCCAATCACCGGATTTTTGATGTCGGATCCCGTTGTGGTCGCCTCGGGTCAGACATTTGAGCGTATCTCCGTTCAAGTTTGCCGGAACCTCGGGTTTGCGCCGAAGCTACTCGACGGAACGCAACCCGATTTATCCACTGTAATCCCCAATCTTGCCATGAAATCAACTATTCTCAGCTGGTGCGATAGGAAGAAACTGGAGCATCCACGACCTCCTGATTACGCCTACGTCGAAGGCGTGGTTCGTGCTCGTATGGATAAGGATCCGGGTACGGGTAATCGGGTCTCGAGATCGGAGATTCTTCCTCCGGTGGCTGAGAATTCACCGTCCCCGTCCGATTACGATTCTGTGATGGAAACGATTCGATCTCGGTCAAGGAATCCGATATCGTCTTCCACTTCCCTTCCGCTTCACCATCCCCGACCCGTTAGCCACTCGATGTATTCTTCTTCTCCTTCTTCAGAAGTTTTCTCCGGGAATGAGAATCCCAACCGGATGCACAGCTCATTCTCTACCTCCGATTACTCTTCTTATCCTCCGATGTCAGAGGAGGAAGAAGAGATTTTCAACAAACTAAGAAGCCCAAACACAATTGATCACGAGCAAGGTCTGATTCTGCTTAGGAAGACGACGAGATCCAGCGAGAGCGCGAGGGTTTCGCTCTGCACAGATCGGATCCTCTCTTTTCTCCGATCTCTTATCGTTTCACGGTACAACCTCGTGCAGACGAACGCCGCCGCATCGCTGGTCAACCTCTCGCTAGAGAAACCGAACAAACTGAAAATCGTACGATCTGGATTCGTTCCTCTGTTAATCGATGTCCTCAAATCAGGATCAACGGAGGCGCAAGAACACGTGATCGGAGCTTTGTTCAGCTTAGCCGTTGAGGAAGAGAACAAAATGGTGATTGGGGTTCTCGGTGCGGTGGAGCCACTCCTCCACGCTCTCAGGTCATCAGAAAGCGAAAGAGCGCGACAAGACGCCGCGCTTGCGCTTTACCATCTCTCGGTGATCCCTAACAACAGAGCCAGGCTGGTTCGAGCCGGTGCGGTGCCGACGATGCTGTCTATGATCAGATCGGGCGAATCGGCGAGCCGAATTCTTCCATTACTCTGTAACTTAGCGGCTTGTTCGGAAGGGAAAGGAGCGATGCTCGACGGTAACGCAGTGGCGATACTTGTTGGGAAACTTCGAGAAGGTGGAGCTGATTCAGAGGCGGCGCGTGAGAATTGCGTGGGGGCTTTGTTGACGCTAAGTATAGGGAATATGAGGTTTAGAGGATTGGCTAGTGAGGCGGGAGCGGAGGAGATTCTGACGGAAATTGTGGAGGCTGATAATGGAAGCGAGCGGTTGAAGGATAAGGCGGCGAAGATTCTGCAGGCAATGAGAGGCGGGGAGGGGGAATTTGGAGAAGGTGCGGAGGCGCGTGAGTGGAACCGCATGTTGGAAGCGAGTGGGCTAAGTCGGTCTCAGTTTCAAGGAGGGCAAAAACAAGGTTTCGCTTATTCTTCTCAATTTTAGCGCTATTCAATTTTTTGTTTTTTTTGTTTTTACTATGTTTACTCTGGAAAAAGGAATTTGTAATATATTTTTTTTTTGGTTTTAGAATTTGTAATATTTGATTTGTCTTTTACAATGAAACGACAAAAAGTTAAATGAGGTCGTGGACTAACAAAAGTCGTCTCAATTCTTTTGAAGTATAAAAGATTTGGAACGAAGATTTAGTCGTTGGTCAAATAGTTGCATCTTTCATACATAAAACGAGAATATCTGAAGTTGTAGAATCTTCTTCGTCTATTTTTTTTTCATCTAAAAGATATTTTTATTCATATTCAACCTACATACTTACACAATACCGACAAAGAAACAAAAGTCGGTGTAATAAACACTCCTAAAAAACGGATAACATAACAAAATCTTAATAATTGAACACTCCTAAAAATTGAAGAATTAAATGAAGCGGAACACCCAACATCCGATTTATGAAGTTAAAACCTTTGCAAAAACTCATTATATTTTGGAGTTACACAAGCAGACCAACCAAGGAAGCCGAAGAAACACGATTTTACCAATCGACTACACACAACTTGATGTTATAAGAGCCGAAGCTCATTTTCCTTAGGATCGAACCAGAAAAACCCTACGCAAAGATAGAAGTTATTGACGATCATCACACCCACCATTACGTTGCTCGCAAATCCAAGGAAAAACACTCATTCACAAGCCATAATCAAATCTAATTGAAAACTAAATGCAACAATTGTTTTCTTTTAAATAATACAGACCACTTATGATAAGTGACTTATCATTTTAGATGACCGGATTTTAATTTAGACACAATATTCACTACTCAGTAAACCGACCCCCCAATTTCCCACTAAATTCAAAACAAAAGAGTAAACCGATCAGAAATATTTCAGTTTTCGTACGAGATGAGCAAATCCCTGAAAATAAAACGCCTACACCTGGACGACGGCGGTGTAAGGGACGCTCTGTTGTCTCTCCATGGGTTCCCTCCCGAGTTCGCCATGGAGAGTTCCCTCACTGGATTGTATAATAGTCAAGATTGACTCACTTTGATTCTTTTCCTTATTGATTTTTTTTGTAGTTAATGTGCTTACAATCACTTCTTTTTCATCTCTTGTAGGTTTTGGCTGCTGAGCCGAAATCAATTGAGAATGCTATAAGATGTGGAGGATTGGCCCCAAAATAGGCTCTGTGTATTAAGAACATATTGAATCGTTTGCAGAACGAAAGAGGCAAATTGTGCCTGGACTATCTGCGCGGTTTATCTGTAGAAGAAGTAAAAACCGAGCTCTCTCATTTTAAAGGAATAGGACCCAAAACGGTAAAACCCTTTGCTTTTTTCTTTTCTTTTCAATCGAAAGAAACCCGTTTCTGTTATCCATACATATAATATAATTCTCTTGGTACCTAAGTCTTGGTATAAATGTGACAACAAGAATCAATCAAGATCACTTTTGGAAACTGACATAGGAATGATCGACAGGTTTCTTGTGTTCTGATGTTCAATCTCCAGCACAATGATTTCCCAGTAGACACCCATGTGAGTGTTTCCTTAATTCTTGTACTTTGTATTTATTCTTTTTGGATCTAGCGGATCAAATGAGTTACAAAACCAACTGTAACAGGTATTTGAGATCTCAAAGGTGATAGGCTGGGTCCCGAAAACCGCAGACAGGAACAAAACCTATGTTCATCTCAACCGCAGGATCCCCGACGAGCTCAAGTTTGATCTGAACTGTCTGTTATATACACATGGTAAGCTCTGCACCAATTGCAAGAAGAATGTTGCTAAACCAAAGACAAAAGCAAAAGCGAAAGCTAAATCATCGCCCCCTGATGATTGCCCACTTCTGGGGTTTTCTGGTTTAGTCTAGATAGCCAGAAATAGAATTACAACTCGTTTACTTTGGTTTGGTTATGGCCCCCTAATTCTTTTCTTCACTTGTTGCTTTTAATCTCAAACTAGATTCTAAACCCGTGCGCCCGCACGGAAATATTTTTTTTTATATCAAATTTTGTAATATAAGTTGTGTTTATTTTTGTCTTTATATATAATTTTTGTATATTTAATTTTTGTCATATGAGACATAATTATTTTGGTGTTTAGATATAATTTGTTTTTTCTAATCCGCCCTAGAACGGGAGTTCAATATGAAAAGTAACGGGAGTTCATTAGGTTGACATAATCTTTTTCTAATCCGCCCTAGAACGGGGATAAGTTTTAAATTTTGTTTTCTAATGTTTAGTTTTATTTTTTTGACAAAATGTATTTGTGAATGTAAAAGTTTGAGATGAATTAACAATTTTATTTTTGGTATAAAATATATTATATAGTTTTCTAAAATTTTAATCCATAATGAGGGCATGCCATAATTTTTTTGTTTTTTTGTTTTTATATTTTCTATTTTGTATGGAAAATTATATTTTTGATATGACATTTTTGATTCAAAATTAGTGATTTTAGCTACCTCAATTTTATGACCTGTTTTGTTATATATATTTTCAGTTCATATGAATTTATACAAACAATAGTTCTACGTTCGTTTAGGGCTTGAATTAAACATTTTTTTATAAACTACTATGTTCACTAATATTATAGGTAAGAGTCGTAGGATCTAACATTTCCATTGTCTTTTATAATTTTTAACAATTTTTTATAAAGTACTATCGGCTCGGTTTCCCATTATCTTTGAAATATACATAATTTTGGTTATATGCATACCTTCCCAAATCAACCATACAATGAAGGAATTATGGACATAAGTGTGACAGTATTAAATGCTGATGTAAAGACAGATTCCCAAATTTGGCTTTCTCCCTCAGGCCCGAGCCCCGAGGCAGCCGTTGACGATCCCAGGATGAGTTTCAACCTCCGTCATTCCTCCTCCGACCGGATCTCCGCCTGAGTTCGTTGCCTTCCTCTCTCTCAGGCTCAGCCAGTTGTAGTTCGAGAAACAGAACTCCACTTCCGCCGGTTGGTTTGCCGGTGAGATTTTTTCAGATCTGCTCCTGGTCGAGGGTATTTGCTCTGCTCTGCAATGGTGTTTGAGGCTGTGCCGAAGGTTGTTCTCCAGCTTCTCTCCTCTGCGTCGACGATTAAAAGCAATTGGTTCAAGTCTCTCTCCCACCTTTGTTTGGTGATCCCTACGGCGCAGGCAAATCTCCTCCTCCCACCGGAACCGCCGGATCCGCCGGACCCACCAGATCCAGGTTTCTCCGTTCTAAACCCTTGGAAGATTTCATTTACTGCTCTGCCGTTGGTCAAAGCTTTGCTGTCGAGTCTCCTATCTTCGACGATGTGGCCAACGGCGCTCCTTCAAATTTCCACCACCGTTTCTCCTCCCCTTCGGTTCAGCTATCGGTACCAGCTGCCTCCACCACCCTTCCCCCATCAAGCTCGCCGCCTAATTGACGAAGAAAATCGTTTGTTCGAGCATCATCCGCTGACTCCACAACCCTTGTCGAGATCTCAAGTCGTGCACTCCGTCTCAGGCATGCTCTGTCTCGCCGGCGGGAGATGCTTCTCCGGTGTTGGGTTTTCCAGTCAAATGGGTTCCTCCGACACCAACCTCTACGCTCCACCGGCGACTCAAGTTCTTCTAAGTTCGAACTCGCCATATCCTGATTTCTCCGATGAGAGAAATCTTGACCAATTTGAAGATCTATACTTGGCCCATATGGAGATGTTGTTGGTTATTATTGTTGAAGGCCCGATAAGAAGAAATATTTGGATCAACAAAGTGTCTATCCGATTAGTATTTGAAAAATCTGACCATGAGTGTCTTCTATCCTGCTCATTTTCCTTTTTTAGTGGGAGTGATATTTCTGCGGCACCTTGCTCCATGTGGCCGCTGCCTCTTTCAAATTTTCGATTCAGCCATCGTAAAAAGCTGATTCCTCCACCTGTCTCCGCCTTTCTTCCACTCATTCGATTAAGCCATCGTAAAAAGCTACCGCCTCATTCGCCAACTTTCTTCTCTCTGAGAGGTAATTTCCTCTCGTGCCTAGTGCCGAGAAACTCTATGAACGTTTTTACCGACATGTTCTCTTGTGTAGCGGTCTGTTCGGGGCCTGAAGATACATACGATTTCGCTTCTACGAATATCAGAGGTAGAGGTTCGCCTGCTAAGTCACTTGTGACGAATTCCAGACTCTCCGGCTTCGCCGTGAAGTTATTGACGCATTTGAGCTCTGTCTCAAATCTGATGTCCATCTGTCAAGATGATGATCTATCTACCCTATGTTTTATTGTTCTGAATTTATGTTGTAGCGATCTGAGAGGATTCTTAATTCCCTCTCCTTGTATCTTTGAAGTTTAAGTTAATGAAGAATGTGTTGAACAAAAAAAAAAAGACAGATTCCCAAATTTAGTTTTTGTTAGATTAAGCTATTCAAAACTGCACACCAATTTCAAAAAAGAATATATATAAGAACACATTTGAAATGATAACACGTATAGTGACATTTTTAATTTATAAGAAAAACTTTTAATAATAAATGTACCCAAATGTTTAAGCATGACCTTATGCTTCAAATGAGGACATAATTTTTCATCGTGGCCCATAAAACATATCCCAACGTGGGATAAGTGTATGAAAGTCCAAGCAAATGGAAATATTGCATTAAACTCATCGTGCAAAATTAAAAAAAACTATAATGAAAGCTTATCTCACACAAAATATATGTATATATTTATATTTTTCTAATCGCAATCAAATTATCAAAACAATTATACATTTTTTGCTGTGAAAAGTCGAGTGATATGAGAGGAACATGATTTAGAATCCTATTTCTATAGGGAAGATGGTATGCAAATTAGGATTAAAATAATATATTATCTACAAATTTGAATCTATCTAAGTTAAGATTTTACAAAAATTTTAATTCGGATATATCTTAATTTTAAAAATTATTTGATTCGGATATCTTAATTTCAGAATGAATTTAATTGGATGATATTGATAAGATTTTCTTTCTACAAATTAATGGGTATATTCCCTAAATTCCATATATTGTGGCAAGAATTTAAAGATATTCGAATTTTTATTTCATTTTCTTTATTCAATTTTTTTTGAATTATGAATATCAGCATTTATTCCATGTTACATGCTTCCTTAAATAAATAACCATTCATATACTTTTAATAATAATTAAAAATAGTAATAGTTAAATCAACATAAGTGGCAAATTCTATGATACGATTTTTATGGTTGTCGTTATTAGGATTGTTATGGTTGCTGAAAATATGAGATTTCTAGATTCGTAATATCGATAATATAATTAATGATATATATTGTGATTAATGGCTGTAAAATTATAATATTGAAATTTTAGAAAACCACAAATTAATTCTTTTAGTATATTTATTTATGTGCAAATGTATTTAGTTTGTATAATAAGTCATGATGATTTTACAAATCTAATTAATTAATGTTTCTTTTCTATTATCGTTGGAAGGTTGTGGTAGAATTTTTAATTTTAAATTTGAATAGAATAATCATTTCTTGTTTAGATTTTGTGATAATATTTTTTAATAAATCTTTATTAATATAAACTAATATTAACATATTCTGGACAATCTTACCAAAATTAATTAGATTTGCATTTCGAATTTAATTCTAAATTAAAAATTCTTAAAATTGTGTGATTCCTAAAATATTAATCATTTTATATATGTAAATAACAAATATTGAATATGTATTAGTAACTTAATATTGTCCATATGCATGATCTAATTTATGGTTGTGTAACTCTAATTAATAAAATATTCATTTTTCAGTTTGAAAAATATTCAATTATAAATCCGAGTGTATTAATAAGATTTAAATTTAGAAGTAAATATATTTTGTTATTAAATCCTAATATTTTGTTTGTAACTGTAACTAAAATTTCAGAAAATCTACATTAAATTTAAAATTTAAGATTATCTTTCAATGCAAATTGTTAATTTTGAATATGTATCATTCAAATTTTTTTGATTATTAGAATATTTGGCAAAATCTAAATTCAAAATTTTAAAATAACTAATATTATTTTCGTACAAAATAATAATAAATTTTAAATTATTTTTATAATATGTAATTTATAATAAACGATTTTATTTATAATTTTAAATATTTAATTTTTTTTTGGTATAGTCTGAATTTTTTAATTACGAATTAAAATTAATATATATATAATCGGATTAATTAATTAAAGTATTTTTTAATTGTATATAATTAATTTTTAGTTTGAAAAAACACTAATTATAAATTCGGTGTATTAATAAGATTTAAATTTAGATGTAAACATATTTTGTTATCAATTCTGAATATTTTGTTTGTAACTCTTGATGAAATCTCAGAAAATCTACATTAAATTCAAAATTCAAAATTATCTTTCAATGAAAATTGTTAATTTTTAATATGTATCATTCAAAAAAATATTAAAATATTTGGCATAATCTAATATTATTTTCGTAAAAAAATAATAATAAAAATTTAAATTATTTTTTATTTTGTAATTTATAATAATCGATTTTATTTATAATTTTAAATATATGATTTTTTTTCTTAGTCTGAATTTTTCTAACTACGAATTAAAATTAATATATATATATATATATATATATAATCTGATTAATTAATTAAACTACTTTTTATTTAAACCAAAATATAATTAATTTTTTTAATTTAACCCAAAATATATGTCTGGCAAGAGGAATAAAATGAAGGGAATAGTAATTATACAGAATAAGGATAGACTAAAATAAAAAAATTCTTGTTTTGACATAAAGTGTCTCTGTTTTAATAGATTATATATTAAAATATAATTGTCCAAGGTTTGGCTGTAAACAAAAATGTAGGATCAAAAACTCGGGGTTTGGTGGTTGGGTGTCGTCCATGAACATGGCGTCCTCGAGCCGGTTGGATATTGGTCCGCCTTGCTTTTCACCCACCTAAGTGATTACGCACACAAGGTGGAATGGGGTGGCGAGATCGTTAACAAATATCCTTTCGGCCGGCACACAAGAACCGAGATGGGATCCGGCTACTTTCCTGGCAACGGGTTTGGAAATGCTGTTTACATGAGCAACTTGGAAATCGCACAACTGGAAAACGATTTCCAGCCGCTCCAAAACCTCATGGTAGGCGGCGGATCTCACATAGACTATTACCGCGCCAAGAAGTTCAACAATACGCACTTTTACTATGGAGGATCTAGGCAGCTTGCGATCAGGGGCAGATCCAAAAAATAATTTAGTATGAGGCACACTATATTAAAATTTTACGTCTTATTTTAAACAAAATTAATTGAGCTAAACTAAAAAAGAAAAAAAAAATTTCCTATATATGCTAAATATTTATTTTTGAGTAATATTAACATAACATTGTATATTGCATATAGTAATTTCATCTTATTTGTTTTAAATTTTATTTTAATTTAAGTATTGAAAGAAAGAAAATGCAAAATTTATTTAAAAATAATAGTGAGAGTAAAACGTGAAAAGTTGTATTTTTGTACTTTGGAAAAAACTATTACTAAAAAACAGATAGAAAATCAATTGTAAAATAAAATAAAAGTTTGAGCAAAAACAAAGAAAAAAATGAGCTAATAAGTTCTATTTTAGAAAACTGAAAAAAGAAAAAGCTAAGGCACTTTGGGAGTTTGACTCAGGTTGCATGGGGCACAATTATAGCTTACACCAAAAGAACTGATAAGTTTTATTTAAATTTATGTTGAAACAAGTAGTTTATATCATTTAGTATGTGGCACGTGCCACACTACCTCCAAGCAGTGTCGGATCCAGAAAATATTTTTATCATGTGCAAATTTAATATTAAATATTCATTTTAAATATATTAATATTATTTAATATTAAATATTCATTTTAAATATATTAATATCATTTAATATTAAATATTCATTTTAAATATATTAATATTATTTAATATTTATTATTCATTTTTAAATATATTAATATTAAGCTAAGTTATTTTGGGATGGTTTAATATTAGGTAAATAATTTTTAAGATGAAACTATAAAACTATGGTTCCTAAACTAGAGAGATATAAGACTTTATTATGTTTTGTAGTTTTATTTAGTGAAAAAAACAATTAAAGAATATATCGATATATGAGTAAAAATGACTAATGAAAATTAAGCCGAAAAAGAAGATGGTGGGTGCAAATTAAGATTTTGAACCAAAGTAACCGAGAATAACCGGGGTCAACGAATGAGAAGTCATCAAAATAATCCAAAAATTATTTAACAATCTTATATAAAATAATTTATATCTAAATTTAACCGGGGTCAATTGACCCCCCTACCCACAGTGTAGGTCCACTACTGCCTCCAAGCATGGGTCCGCCCCTGCTTGCGATCGCCGTTCATCCTACATAGGACTCGAGTCTCATATATCTCTGTTTCACCTTGTTCTTTCTCTTAGTTTTTTGTGTGTGTATGTATTTGTGTGATTTGTTTGCTGTATTTTCAAAACCATAAGGATATTTTCTAAGTAGCAGCGGCGAGGATAGTCATAGCCTCTCTGTCACATGATTCTTGTTTATAATGGCTCAGAATTTGTGGTGTCATCCCCAACTGTTGTGTACTTTGTAATATCAGCCTATCACATTGCCATACCATGTGTGAGTCAGATTGTTGTACCACTTGAGAACATGTCCCAACTATGTAACCTTGTTTAATACGGTGAAGTAAAGCTTGTAACAGAGTAATGTTTAACAATATCTTATTTCTCCAACGATGCCATATTCATCGTTGTAAATTGTAATTTGACGAATTCTCACCATATTCAATATGTAAAAAATGAAAATATTGAGCTTTTGACTGATGAACTTATATAGAGCGGAGGAAATTCGTCAATGTTATGTTATCTACGTTGGATTAGTGATACGTTTTATAAA
The DNA here is from genome assembly GCA_030161315.1 of Eutrema japonicum. Lineage (NCBI taxonomy): Eukaryota > Viridiplantae > Streptophyta > Magnoliopsida > Brassicales > Brassicaceae > Eutrema > Eutrema japonicum. The sequence continues at coordinate 43,042,666 of BSQW01000006.1, forward strand.
TTATTATAGATGCAAAGAAAAAAAACATGTATTACTATAATAAACAATTATTTTTATTTCATCGCATTTATTTTACAAATAAACACGAGAGATAAATAAAGTCCAAGAACTTAAAGAAAATAAATGCAACACTAGACTCGCCAATTTTGAGAGAAAGAGTGATTTTGTATTACTTTGGTTGGCAACAACATCGCAGAGGCTCTTTAGGAGAACGAGACACACATTTTGCAGTCAGTGATATGAAGCCAGCTTCGTAACAGTCATTTTGACATTCAAACCATTCGTATCGATCCGAACACAAAGTACCGCAGTGGTCATAGGAGAATTTTTCGATCTTCGCAGCTACACAAACCCACATAAATATTGTAATCGATATAAACATATGTGTCTCTCTATCTTATAATAACATATCAATAAAAAGATGAATATATAACATATCCAAATAAAAGATTAAGATAAAATTTGTATCATTTTTATTTTAATCTATGTTTCTCTTTCAGTTCTATGTTTTCAATATTATAATTTCTTTATTTTTTTTTCTTACAAACTGTATGATCTCTTATCATAGAATGTAATAGTTTTCGATTATAAATAAAAACCGTTAACAAAAAAATGAAACACAGTCATTGTCGTTACGAACTCTACATGTTTAGCTATTGTTTTTGAAATGATCAACGCTAATTAATAACCAATTAAATTGAAATTTAAACATACATGAGGCCAAAACTTTGTGATTGGACAACGAAACTGCTAACATTACTACGAGTAAACAAGTCAGCAGAGTTTTTGTAATACCTGTTAGAGGGGGATTAGCACCCCCTGGTTTAACTCAGTTCAAACCGAGACCGGTTCAATCAAGACCGGTTTACGATGGTTCGGATCAAAGACAAATCAGCCCAAAAACATTGGGCCAAGCTCGGAATCTCGCTAAGTCCATCTCGACCACTGATCTAGGTCCAGCGTGAGCCCAATCCGTTACAACAGATAATAACCGGAATATTTCCCTTTTTCCGCCGATCTCGGAAATGGAAATATTCTCCTCGACTGAGTCTTCGAGATATTAGGAAGATATCCTTATCTCGTAGAGAAAACCGGAATATTTCTTTCTCGTAATCAAACTCGGAAAAGGAAATATTCTCCCTTCAAACCGCCTCAAGACAATATAAATAGAGGAAAAGGCTCATTCATCCAGCCATTCACAACTTCCGCAGAGACCAGAGAATACGAGAGAGCTCCTTTACCGATCTCAAGTTCTTTTGTCTTTGCTATCTTACTAAAACTCTGTTGTAACGCCGACTCTTGATCAATAAACGAGATTCCGTTTAAAGTACTGTTTTACCCCTTTTGTGTGATTTACGGATCAACAATTGGCGCCGACTGTGGGGAGTTCTAGAACAATACTTTCGGATATCGTTTGATTGAGTTCGGCGATGGTTCTCCCTATCGACACCTCTGTGGTCATCATCAAAGGCTCGAAAAACGACGATCAAAACCCCCAGGTCGATGAAATCAATCCAACCGACATTGGGTTACCAACAATTGGAGGAGAACTCTCTCAGACCTTACCTACTGGAAGGGATAATCAGACCAATCCCCCGAGGACTCTTCCACCACCTCCAGCTACCCCAACATTCATGGATCCGACCATCTTTATGGAAGCCATGGCAGCACAGTTCGCAGAAATCAACAAAAAGAATGAAGAGCGGATCGCATCTCTAATAGCATCCCACATTGAACGCCGAAGCCAGATCGGTACCCTCGATCCAAACCTGATCACCCCCGCCAACGGAAACGCATTACGCCGGAATCTCTTGCCTGAATTGACCGACGCTCAACTCCCGGGTGCGACCGACCTGCAGACTAGGAGATCCGCAGCCGATTCGGAAATCCACATCGCGGATCAAGCCGCCATGAACCTGGAATTCGCAATGGTCCAGGCCCAGTTACAAGACACGCGGTCTAAAGTCCACCAGGCGACGAGCTCAGAGCCAGAAATCGATCGGGGTGATTCAGGAGTCACAAAGGACACCATTTACGGACTGAGTCATCAACACTCCAGTCTGACGATTGGAGGGGGTCAAGATCACGCCATACGATGGGTTTACCGATCATAAGCATTCCCTGACCTATTTTGTTATCATGATGAAACGATTTCGTTTCGGCTCGGAAAACGAAAAGGACGGAGCAATGTGCCAATTATTTGTATAGAACCTATCTGGAGCCTCGCTCGATTGGTTTTCGACGCTCGAGCCAAATTCAGTCAACAGCTACAACGAGCTCACTACCAAGTTCCTCAAACGCTTCACCATGTTTATCAAGCAGAAAATGAAGAACGCCGAACTCTGGGCACTCGAACAGAAGCAGGACGAGCCCCTACGCAACTTCATGGAACGTTTCAAAGCGGTCGTATCCCACTGTACGATCGACGACGAAGCTGCGATCGAGGCTTTTTATAAAGCGACCTGGTACGAATCAGACTTCCACAAGGAGATCAAACGCAACAATCCAAAGACGTTGGAAGACATCTTACACAGGGCGCATATCTTCATCATGGAGGAAGAGGAAAAATCCGAGAAAGATAGGCGGTACGCACTTACGAAACAGCCTGCTGCTAAGGATAAACAGTATGTCCCTTTAAAACAGCCCGTCAACACGGTTCAAACTCAGCAATCCTGGTCGAACACTTGGGTTCGGTCGGACGAACCAAAAGAGCCTGATACCGAGCACGGACTATATTGAAACTTCCACAACCGAGTCAGAAATCATTCAACTGAAGAGTGCCGACACCTACAGGAATTCTTGCTGATGAAGTATAAAAGGGGGAATTTCCAGTCGAACGAGCCTTCCAACCTTCGAATAAACCTCGCCGTAACGATAACGGAAGAAGACGTAACTTCAAACCAAGCAAGGCTACCGAGCAACCTAAAGATAAGTCTGACGACGAACAACCGAAACGAGATCGAGAGGAAAAAGTGGAGGCCCAACAACCTCCACAGGTTTGGAAACGTGTCAACATGATCATGGGCGAATTGGAATCATGCAACTATTCTGTCGAGCTCTAAAGACGTACAGTAAGGAAGCAGCGGCCGCCAAACATACAAACCAGATTATATCTTGCGGAATGCCGATCACCTTCTCCGAGGCCGACACCGAAGGACTCCATATGCCGCATAACGATCCGCTGGTCGTCGAAGCACTCATCAGTGATGTTGTAGTCGGACGAATCTTGGTCGACACTGGGAGCTCGGTCAATGTGATTTTCAAAGATACCCTGAAGAACATGGACTATCCCGACAATCAGATTAGACCGAACATCGAACCACTCACCGGTTTCTCAAATGAGCAAACCATGACTGCTGGGACGGTCAAGCTCCCCATGTATACCGGAGGGGTTTGTCGGATGGTCAAGTTCCTGATATTGAACAAACCCGCAATCTACAATGTGATACTCGGCACACTGTGGATATTTTCGATGAAAGCCGTCGTGTCAACATATCACCAGTGCGTCAAGTTACCAACACCTTCCGGAGTCTTCACTCTCAAAGGCGACCAGGTGATGTCCCAAACGTGTTTCATCAACGAATGCAAACTAAGTACCACGCCTCGCACTTACATCATCAATAAGAAGAAAATTCCGAACGATCCCGATCTGCCGCGACGCGAAACGATTGTCCAAATCAACATTGACGACTTCAATCCAGAGAGATGCGTGGGGATCGAAACCGAGCTCGATGAAGACATCAAGACAGACTTGATCCGATTCCTCAGAAGGAACGTTTCGACTTTCGCCTGGTCAATCACGGACATGCCAGGGATCAACCCAAAGATAATGAGTCACGAGCTCAATATTGATTCCACCTTCAAACCGATCAAGCAGAAACGACGCAAGCTTGATCCCGAGAAGGCCCGGGCCATTAACAATGAAGTCGAGAAGTTACTTAGCGCGGGATCAATCACGGAAGCGTGGTATCTGGACTGGTTGGTAAACCCAGTCGTTGTCAAAAAGAAGAACGGCAAATGGAGGATCTGCATCGATTTTACTGACCTGAACAAAGCTTGCCCAAAAGATAGTTTCCCGCTCCCACACATCGACAGACTCGTCGAAGCCACTGCTGGGAACGAACTCCTCTCGTTCATGGACGTCTTTTCAGGCTACAATCCCATACTAATGCATCCGGACGATCGTGAGAAGACCTCCTTCATAACCGACCGTGGTATCTATTGCTACAAGGTTATGCCCTTCGGCCTGAAGAACGCCGGTGCAACTTATCAACGACTCGTCAATCGGATGTTTGCCAGCCAGCTCGGCAAGACGATGGAGGTCTACATCGACGATATGCTCGTCAAATCGCTAATTGCCAAGGATCATATCGGACACCTCAACACCTGCTTCGACATCCTAAACGAGTACGGCATGAAACTTAACCCGACTAAATGCACATTCGGCGTGACTTCGGGAGAGTTCCTCGGATATATCGTAACTCAAAAGGGAATCGAAGTTAATCCTAAACAGATCTCGGCAATCCTTGACCTACCATCTCCGACGACGAGAAGGGAAGTGCAAAGGTTAACGGGACGTATCGCTGCACTCAACCGGTTCATCTCCCGATCTACCGACAAGTGTCTCCCCTTCTACCAACTGTTGCGCGGTAACAAAGATCTCGAGTGGGATGACAAGTGCGAAGAAGCATTCAAGAAGCTCAAGGAATACTTGTCAACACCACCAGTTCTAGCAAAACCCGAAGATGGCGAGACTCTCTATCTCTACATCGCAATATCGACCATGGCGGTCAGCGGGGTCCTTGTCCGGGAAGACCGGGGCGAACAAAAGCCAATCTTCTATATCAGCAAATCACTCGATGGTGCTGAAGGACGATATCCGACTCTCAAAAAACTGGCTCTCGCCGTTGTTATCTCAGCTCAGAAGCTACGCCCATATTTCCAGTCACACTCAGTCACCGTCTTAACCAATCAGCCACTACGGACGATTCTACATAGTCCGAGCCAATCCGGCCGACTGGTTAAATGGGCTATTGAACTCAGCGAGTAAGACATCGATTACAAGAGCCGAACGAGCAACAAGTCGCAAGTCCTTGCCGATTTCCTCATCGAGTTATCTCCAGAATACGTCAATACTGATGTCTTAACCGCCGAACAATGGATCCTTCACGTCGACGGGTCTTCATCTCATCGTGGCTTTGGAATAGGCATTCGCCTCAAATCTCCCACGGGAGAAATCTTAGAGCAATCCTTCCGCCTGGAGTTCAACGCATCAAACAACGAGGCAGAATACGAAGCGTTAATTGTCGGACTACGTTTGGCCAAAGCCATCGGCGCAACACGCATACATGCATACATGCATACTGCGACTCGCAGCCCGTCGCAAGTCAATTTAGCAGGGAGTATGATGCCAAGAACGATCGAATGGATGCATACCTCAAGCTCGTCAAACAACTCGCTGCAGAGTTCAACTCATTCGAACTAACAAAGATACCGCGGGGAGAAAACGCCAAAGCCGGCGCACTCGCTGCTCTAGCTTCAAGCTCGGACCCTCATCTCAGGCGAACGATTCCGATCAAAAGTATATCAGAGCCAAGAATCGGAAGCACGGAGAAATATATTATCACGACTCGTAGACGGGATTACGAGGAAAATCCTGCGACCGAACCCGTCTTACGTCGACAAAGACGGATTCCGACCATCGAGCCTGATCAGGACACCGAACCCGAACATGCTACTATCGCCAAAGGCAACAATGACATGCCGCGAGTCGATGAGTCGGCCCAATCAGATAACGAAGCGGAAGAACAGACAGACGGCATTCACGAGCCGATAAACCTCAAACAGTCCGACGAGCAAACGCCCGCCGATTGGACACAAGAGATAAAAATGTACATCATTGATGGTGACATCCCGGCGGACAGATGGGCCGCTCGACGACTCAAAATGCGGGCTGCTCGCTACATACTCATCAAAGATGGACTTTTTCGTTGGAGTGCGGCATGAATCCTCCTCAAGTGCATCTCAGGCGATGAGATCCAGGAAGTCATGAAGAAAATATACGAAGGCGATGGCGGTAATCACTCAAGTGGGCAATCTCTAGTCCTGAGTATCAAACGAGCAAGCGGTCAGGCCGAAGCAACAAACAAAACAATCATCGTTGGCCTCAAGAAACGATTGGATACTCATAAAAGGACATGGTCTGATAAACTCGACGGAGTCTTATGGTCATATCGCACGACCCCAAGGTCATCAACGGGGTAATCCCCTTTCTAAGAACAACGACAATCTCGACAATCTCGAAGAACAACGCGATCAAGCCTTACTTCGGATTCAGAATTATCAGAACTTGGCAGCACGCTACTACAACAAAAAGGTCTGCGGACGTCATTTCACTGAGGGCAACCTTGTTCTGAGAAAAGTCTTCGAAGGCACTGAAGAAAAAAATGCCGGCAAGCTCGGCACAGACTGGGAATAACCTTATCAGGTCATGAGGGTAGTCAAACCAGGCGTCTACGAGCTCATAAAGCTGGACGGAACCCCTATTCCCCGTTCATGGAATTCAATGAACCTCAAACACTACTACATCTAGGCCAGCTCTCAAGCGCCAAAAAAAAAAAAAAAAAATCATCGAGCTACTACACTTAGGCTCAATTTCACTATGTAATATGAACTACGAATGGCTTTATCCTTCTTTCGAAGGTACGTAGGCCGCCTTCACAGTCGCAGCTATAACATTAATAAAATTTTATTATGCGAAGGCATTTTACCGGACTTCAACAGTTCGTATTCCTAAGTCAAACTTTATGTTTGCCGAACTCCAACAGTTCGTATTTTCAAGTCAAACTTAATGTTTGCCGAACTCCAACAGTTCGTATTTTCAAGTCAAACTTTATGTTTGCCGAACTCCAAAAGTTCGTATTTTCAAGTCAAACTTTATGTTTGCCGAACTCCAACAGTTCAAATTTTCAAGTCAAACTTTATGTTTTCCGAACTCCAACCGTTCGTATTTTCAAGTCAAACTTAATGTTTGCCGAACTCCAACAGTTCAAATTTTCAAGTCAAACTTAATGTTTGCCGAATTCCAACAGTTCGAATTTTCAACCACAACGGTTTCCATATCGACGTCCTGGTCAGCCGATCGAATAAGCCGAGCATAGCTCGCACGCACACTCATGGTGCAATGTATAACACACTTTCCACATTCAAAGCCGAGACCAGTCTCGCATCAACTTCTCAGAGTATCCAAGCCAAATAAGCCGAATCCGTCTCGCACACTCGGATTCAATATGAGAAAAACCTAGAGCATATTAAGATGAGCTGTTCACGTACTCTTAAACCAAACTCTAAGGTCAAGCCGAACGTCTTTCCTCGCAAATTTAAGCCGATTTCTCAACAGTCGCAAAATTAGTAAGTCGATTTCTCAACAATCGCGAAACTAGTAAGCCGGTTCCTCAACAATCGCAAAATCAATAAGCCGATCTACAATATGGATTGCCAACCTCGAACAGGTTCAGTCCTCTTCACCCGGCTAAGACCGTACTGATTACGGCACCATTGTGTACGACGAGCTTGAGGAGTTCGTATAATGTACGACTTCAAAAATACCAAAACTCAACTTACAAATGACTTAGAAAACGACTAAGTACAACATTCGAGTCCGCAATCAATAAAAACCGGGATTCATTTAAAAAGCCCCCTCGGGCAAATAACAAAATGGATACCGGACTTTAAAAACCCTCCGGACCAAGAGGTCAAGTTATAAGCCCATTCGGGCAGAAGAAAACCAAACAGATTACAAAAAGACAAAAAAAAGAGCAAGCAACTTAAACATTTTGTCTCCGCATCGCGTCAGCACGATATGCCGACATCGAAGCCCGGTTGGATCCGAACTCATCAAGGTCCGGTGGGACTTCATTGCCCATCGAGGTCGAAACCTCCGGGTGCACTGGATCGGTGAACGGCGAGACAACCAGATCCGCATCAGCCAGCTCCCGGAGATCGATCGCAGCATATTCCGCCGCTTTTTCGACCTTAAGCTTCTCGAGCTTTTCGATGCGAGATGGTGGAACAATAATACCGTGCTTCTTCTTGAGGCTCTCGCAAAAACCAAGAATTCCATGGATTTGAATGATAGCGAGGAATGGCTTCTTTGCCTGATCGATCGCCGATAGATGATTCTTGACCTTTTGCAGCCGAACTTGGCACTTTTCGGTGACCACCTTCCTCTTCGAAATTTTCTGAGTACGGCCAACCCGCAATCGCGAAGTTTCTGCAAACAACTTCATCGAGAGCGCATCCTTTTCCAACTCCAGCTCGGCGTTGGATCTCTTCAATGCGGCCAGCTCCCTAGTCAGCTTGGCTACCGCGCGATTGCCAGCCTCCACCCTGTCCTTGAACACGTGCAGCTCTTTGAGAAGTTCCACGACTTAAACGCTCGCTTCGAAAGCCTTACGTCCGGGCAACCATCTGTCGAAATAACAAACGTCAGAAACAAGGATTGAAAAGAAGGAGCGACAACCTCGGAAAGGAGTGTTTACCTCTGCAGTGGTCCGAGCCAGTTTCTTGAAAGCCTCGGATTTATGAAGGCGATCAACCGGAGGAAGGAAGTCCGAGCCAAAGCTCATTCACCGATATGATTCGGCATAATCCCACGCGTTGGCCGCTGGATCTGACGTCTGATGCCTCTTAGGTATGGGAGAATCATCTGACAGGACCACCGTATCTTCTTCAACACGTTGGGGCTCGGTATTCCCCTCACCGCCTTCAGTACGCTCGGTATCGACCCCAGCAGTCTGGCCGGCCGCTTGCCGAGTCCTCCTTTTGGCTTTTTTTTTCTCTTCTTTTCAGCCGGAAGAGAAGTGTGCTCTTCAGCGGGAACCCGTTCCCCAGCAGGAACATCACCTCCGGCTATCTCTTCGTCGTCAGCCGTTTGTCCGACCTCGATCGAGGACGGAACTTCAGGAGTCGCCTGTTCGGCTACGGAAGGGATATCCGCATCCACTTCATCACCATCCATCTCGGTAGAAAGATCAGGAATATCATCGAGCTTCATCTTTCGGCGACGAGAGGGGTTCGCTGTAGGAAGAAAGAATTATACAGATATATAAAAAAAAAGAAGATACCACCGGACTGCAAAGGAAAGTTTACTAACATACCTTTAAGAGCTCTTTTGGCCTTTAAATCGAGCTTCTCTTGGTAGGCTTCAGGCCACCGAACTTTCCCAGCCGCACTCAACTGCTTCGCGTGAGCAAAAGTGAATCCTGGTGTGGTGATAAGGAAGCCCGGTACGCGACGATCTGAAAAGCAAAAGGAAAAATATAACTTAGGCAAAATAAAGCAATAGATAGAAATCGAGAACCAACTAGGAGTCCTCCACTGAGTTCGGTAACTCTCGTCCGGACGCTCAACGGAAGATTCATCAATCTTCACAAAGAAGTACCGGACATTCCAGTTATTGACCTTGCTCGGCTTGTTCCCAGTAACGAGATCGGCTTCTAGCTTCGCGTTAGCCGATAAAAACCAAGGTCTGGCCTTCGACAAATTCACCTGAAACAGCCTTTCGAATACCTTGGCCGTGATGGGAATGCCAATCTTCCCCAAGAGTAAGGAGACCCATGATATTTATCACCGTGGCCGGCATGAGCTGAGAAATCGCGACGTGCCGCCTCTTGCAGTACTTATAAAAGAGCCCCGGTATAGGAAATCGAAGTCCGCAGCTTCTGAAGTACTCTTCATAGACGCATATATAACCTTCAGGAGTGTCCCACGGACGATCGGCAACTTTCGGGATTTTGAAGAGCAGGTTGTTCGGTGCGCCGCACCTCTCCAAGGTAACCTGGACCGTCTCCGCGGTAGAGCGAGATGGTCCAATGTTCGCAGGCTTTTCAACCACCCGTCTGGCATCCGACATAGGAACATCGTCTCCTACATCTTGACGAACCGCTGGCGAAACAACGCGATCGTCTGGATAAGCAGCATCGTCACCCTCCGCGAGCCGAGCTACAAATTCTTGATCTGCCCGAACTTGATCGTTTGATTCAGCAACCTCCTCTTCAGGCTCATCCTCATCGATAAGATGACGGACCTCGATAACAACCCTTGGATTACTCAGCCCAGCAGTAGTACGTTGGGAGTTACGCCTTATCAGCTCCTGCTGAACATCATCCGGATCGTCCGAACTCGAATTGGAGCTATCGACGAACGGCTCGAGATCGGGGAATCCCGACGGCGGAGTTCGATCATGAACAAAAGAATAAGAAGCCCTTAAATCCATATCGATCTAAAGGAAGAAGTTGATGAAGAACACGATGAAGAACTCGAAAATCTTCGAGTAAATCGGAGAAATCACGGCGGAGGAGATGATCGGAGAACAGAAAATAGATATATTCTAGAGAGAAGGGAGAGCGCTAGAGAGAGAAAGAAGAATACCTTTTGAAGGAAATAAACAGAAGTGAGAAACGGAAGGAGGTTCGAGCGATATTTATAGAGAAAAGTAATGATGACGGCTCCTCGAATTCTGTAATTGAAGAATATGAATCGACACGCAACTCCTCGAGTTCCACGATTAAAGAAGACGAAACGGCACTCTCTTCCCGAGAGAAATCTACCGAACTCGAACATTCGAAACCGACTCAAGGATACTGAGAAAGGCTCGCCGAACTCGAATAAATAGACAAGCCATATCGATCTCAGTTCTAACCGAGCTAAAGAATACTCCTTAGAAATTCACCGAACTCATAAACTCCCTCGCCGAACTGAGGGGGGGACCAATTGTTAGAGGGGGATTAGCACCCCCTGGTTTAACTCGGTTCGAACCAAGACCGGTTCAATCAAGACCGGTTTACGATGGTTCGGATCAAGGACAAATCAGCTCAAAAACATTGGGCCAAGCTCGGAATCTCTCTAAGCCCATCTCGGCCACCGATCTAGGCCCAACGCGAGCCCAGTCCGTTACAACAGATAATAACCGGAATATTTCTCCTTTTTCCGCCGATCTCGGAAATGGAAATATTCTCCTCGACTGAATCTTCGAGATATTAGGAAGATATCCTTATCTCGGAGAGAAAACCGGAATATTTTCTTCTCCTAATCAAACTCGGAAAAGGACATATTCTCCCTTCAAACCGCCTCAAGACAATATAAATAGAAGAGAAGGCTCATTCATCCAGCCATCCACAACTTCTGCAGAGACCAAAGAATACGAGAGAGCTCCTTTACCGATCTCAAGTTCTTTTGTCTTTGCCATCTTACTAAAACTCTGTTGTAACGCCGACTCTTGATCAATAAACGAGAATCCGATTAAAGTACTGTTTTACCCCTTTTGTGTGATTTACGGATCAACAATACCCATTATAATTGTTCTATATAATTTACTGAGAAAAAAGATCTTCTTAATTTTTTGGATCTTAAAATGCTTTATTTATATAAATTTTGGTCTTGGGAAATTTTCACTATTAACTACTCCTTCCGTTTCATATTAGTTGTCATTTTAGAACTAAAATTTTGTTTCATATTAGTTGTCGTTTTAGAATTTCAATACAAATATTTGATAATATTTTCACTTTTATCTCTACTCTTTTAGCTTATTAATTAGTATGATCATAATATATAATACAATAATGAGGGGTAAAACAAAAAATTGAATTGTTTTCTTAATCTACGTAAAATAACATAGAACGATAACTAATATAAAACGGAGGGAGTATTTTTTTTATCTATGTGAATACAAATTTTATTTTTGGCCAAAAATCTAACATTATTTGAATAGTTAATTATACCATTTAGTATGGATAGTTGCAAATTAAAGTGAATCTAAACTTTCAAATAAGTCCGACACTTGTGAATATGGTCAAAAATAAATTAATTATCATAATATCATTCAATATCTTAAGTTAAATGCAATATTTTAATGCATAATTCAATGTTGGAAAGTTTTGTAATTTTAATCTTCTAGTATATACTAAACATTGAATGTTAAACTTTACATTTTTCTCAATTTTGTTTTTCCATCGCATGAAGTTTAACTCATTTGGTCAAATTAATAAATGAAAAATCAATAAAATCTTATATCATCTATATATTAAACATAAAGAGTTTGGAGTTGACATTTATGTGTCAGTCCCACAAATTTTTTCAACATTTAAATGATTTATTAATTCATTATTTTTCATCTACTATCTCTATAGCCAAACAGTTTTTAAGTTGACAATTAGTTTATTTTGCCACATGACAGCCTCTCATTAATTCGACGTATGGTAAATATGCCCAACCCTATATAATATCATATACAAATCTAATATATTTATTTCCTTTTTAATTATTCCTATTGATTATCCTTTTTGTTTAGATTTTATTGTAAGATTTTTTTTGTTTGAACTGATTTAGTGTTATAGTTTTTTAATAGTTTTTAAAAACTTTTGTTTAAAAAATCATTCGAATAAAATATTTTTAATTACTTATGGAATTTTTCAGTGTTAAATGATGATTTGTGTTTTGAATGATTAGTTATATATATATTTAATTATATGAGTATATTATAATACAATTTATTTCTTTTTCTATTTTTTACTTTATTTAAATTTAAAAACTTAAGATAAATCAAAATTTAGAAATATACAATAATTTTCATACAACTAAAAAGTAGTAAGATTTTTTTATTCATATAAAAGTTGTTTGTTCATTTAGACTCTTATTTAAAAATGTTTCGCCAAAATATTTTATTAATAGTTTAAAATTAATTTTTGAACGTGTGCATTTAAATAATTTTAAAATTTTAGTTAATTGAATAATTAATGTTTGGAAGTAGAGATGGCAAGTAAATTGGGAAAAAAATATTAAATTTTTCATTTAATAAAAGGCAATCGGATTAATAATATATATTATTAATTTATGTAATTATTTTTTTAATAAATGAATTGTATTTTCATATAGATATTATAAACTAAAATTAAAATATAATATTGTAATTATTTCTTAAAGATATTTTTGGAATCAAATTAAAATATAGATAATTTTTTAATTATAATTGCACAAAAATATATGTTTGGCAACATAAATAAAAAGAAAGAAATAGTAGTTATACATGATAGAAATAGACTTATATGCATTTTTTCTTGTTTGGATACAAAAGTGTCTCTGTTTTAATAGATTAGAAGTACTAAAAAAAATAAAAAATTAATGACACAAGTTGGTCTGCTTGCATAAATCTGAGCCTATATATTTTTTTTTTCCATTTGAAATATTATCAATTACAAATCATGAGAAAAATTACATGGATGATTTTACCACGGACAATTTTACCGTTGAATCACGATGAATAACTCTACTTACACCGCACCGGAAATCTCTTTTAATTTGCATTCTCCGGAAATCGAACTCCATACATGCTGATGTAGAAGTATTAATGAACTTTTGGTCAACCACTGCACCGAGAATGCTTCCCTTATCTGAATCTATTCAATGGTAGATTTTTTTTTATCTCTACATATTGAGAATAGTAAATCTAAATTATATGTTCGTGTAGTGTAGGTAATGATTCAATTCGATATATTGTTACTTGTGCATCAAATGGCAGATTCATAACATAACTACTTTACTACACGGATGAGGTCGATAAGTATATATAGAATAACTTTGGGGTCATAATGGAATGATGTTTCAGGTTTGGAGCAAAAAGCGAAACACTAAAAAATTACAATTCAACACACAAATTACTTGTGTGTTCATCAATCGTCTTAGTTCATAAAATCTTTGCTCCTCATCGGAAATGGCGTTTTTGCTCACCAACACCTCGATTTCATCCCACCTCCGATCTTCTTCCCAGGTTTGTTTTTGGATCGAATCTCATTAACGGACATGGTCCGATTCGTTTGATCTAAGACAGGATCGTTTTACTCTTTTGCAGAAGACGGATGGTGCCTTAGCTCAATCCCGTCGTGGGTTCCATGTCGAGCTAGGAGCTCGCGAGAAATCTGTAAGTAAACATTTATCTCTGTTTCTAGGGTAGGGATCGGGGATTGGATTTGATCTTGGGGAAACTGAAAATGGTGTAATTGTTCTGAAAGTGTCGGTGTATAATCCCGAATCGAAATCAGCGAAGCAAAAGCAAGAGAGTTAGAATTCCATTTTTTGATGAGATTCAAGTCGTGTGTTGTTGCTTGCAGCTCTTAGCTGAGGATGGTGCATTGAGGAGATTCAAGTCGCATAAGAAAGGAGTGCACCGATTGAAAAGGATTGGAGATGTGCTCACTGCCGTCGTTGTTGCTGGTACGTCAATTATTTTGTTGTGATCTTGACCACCTTTCAATGGAGATGTCCTTGTGCTTCACCTAATATGTTTCCTACTTTTGTCACTTCCTTGTATGTTATTTCATCATCACTTTGATGGAAAGCTAAAAACTTTACAAATTCTCGGATATACATATATCTAAGCACTTTGGGTTGATGAGTTTGAGTTGAATCGCCTTGTCTTGTCTGCTTGTTTCAGGATGCTGCTATGAGATCTATGCGAAAGCAGTGATGAGAAAGGAAGCTCAGGCTGCAGGAGGAGGAAGCTCATCATGAGTCTCTTTGTGCTTTTACCATCCTTCTTCCTTTTTAGCAAAATCTCACGAACTCTTCTTGTTCATCATGCTGGCTATTGCTTGCTCAGCAGTCTGAATAAAAAAGGATTTGGTATTTGTTGTATCGCATAACCTTCGTATTTGTTCCCAATTCGCTTCATGCAACTCTGATTTGAGAAACCCAATGGACCATACGGACTCGTATGTCTCCTGCTCGTATAGATTCATGATCTAAGGCGTTGGCTCAACCTAATGTTGTTTGATTCGCATATTTTATACATTCTTCACTAAGTAGCAAGAGCGGTTGTGCGTATTTCAATGGAACTTCAAAACCAGAGAAGACCATCTAGACTAGCAAAAGCCATTGGAATTTTTTTTATACATTATTTAAGTCGCTTTTGCTTGATTCACAGATTCTATATATTACCTTAATAGCTTGTCCGTAATTTAATGGAAACGTTGGCTCCTTTGGCATTATTGAACATTCAAAATCACATCACGAGTTTAGTGAATATATCAAACAAATATTTAATTGCTGCTAGAATCGAAACAAAGATATACCAAGTGTATGCAAAGAAACAACATTCGCCAAGATTCATGGAAGCATCCGCTACGTGAGAGAAAGATAGCAGCCAAATGCAGATCATTCGGGTTGTTCTTCAGATTGCTCTATATCCAGCTTCTGCAAGTAAAAGAGACATAAATGTTCATAAGATGGCTTCAGCTTTGGACAAGACATTAACAGAGGGTAATATCCGCAGCTGAATTCACAAATCAAGCGAACTATAAAAATAGTAAACAAAAAAAACGAAGGATCAAGTGAAAAAGGTGCAATCTATCAGTTGATATCTCTTAAAATCTGCATCTTTAAGGGCAGGAACATTGAGCTCGTCCAAAAAGGTGAATAAAATGTTAGCCATGGCAACAATCTTAGCAACCTAATGCACACAATTGCTCTTATAAGCCAAGACACAGTGGACAAGAATGTGAAGATCTAGTTGATTGGCTGGAATAATTCAACCTTGAAAAAATCGAGGGGCTTAATTCTTAGCTATATCGAGCCTAGGAGTAAATATAGCAGAGTGCAGAAGTTGTGGTCGGTTAGTGAGGACTAGGCGTACAAGTGTGTCTCAGAAGATTGTTTAGTCTGTGGGTTTTTATAGGGTTTAGTTAGGTTTTCGGTTGAGAGTCTCTCTGGTTAGTTGAATTGAACACAGCTTCAGTTCTTATCATGCTCCCACCTCAATCATCTCAAAATATGCAGTGTAAGCGTAACATCTCTTACATCCTATCACAAGGCGGACTAGTTCCATTCCTATCTAACACTAATTATCCTACAAACCCAAAACCAAGATAAGATCTTGCTGCTAGAAAGATAAAGACCTCATTACAGTTGATCTAAGGCACCAGTAATCTCTAAAAATCCCAGAGATATCATCATTTTTCGAGGACTAGAGCAAGTGATTCAGATAGCCAAAATTGTCAAACATCATGAAATTTTCATATCATGATTATCAATCCTTCTTTAATATGTCAAAGAAGACACATAGATGCTCTGTTACTGCACTAAACGTTGTTTATCAGAGACAAGAATCAATGAATAGTCAGGTCTAATATCCATCAAAATCAAAACAATATCGTAACCTCAGGAACGCATGCCCTAAATCAGCTCAGCAGCAATCAAATCAAAGAAAGTTTGTACAAATGAATTAGATCATGATGAGTGGAAACGACCTGATATAATCTACAAGTGAAAGAGATGGGAGAAGAACATACAGATTGAGCGTTGTGCCAAGAGAGGCCACGGTAGACATTAAAGGAGAAAGTGGCGGTGAGGTAGATGGTGGCGAGCCCTAGCCCCGCCGTGAAGGCCTTGAACGACCAATCTCCAGCTTTAGTCACTATCCCCATCTCTCTCTCTCTCTCGGCGGCGTCGCGAAACTAACAATGTCCAGTCTTGTCTACTCTTCTTTTTCAACTCCACCGCCTTATCGAACCTGAGATTTATGTGTATTACTGATAATCAACTATTCCCTTCAGATTTCATGTCCGGTTTACTCAATGCTTCGATTTTGAAAGGCATATATTTATTCAAATTGGTTTGGTTTGGATTTTGGTTATTTTACGATTTCATGTTTGTTTGACGTATTTTACAGTCGAATTAAAACATCTTCAATGTAATAAGCTATGGATGACTCTGAAACATCATATTTTATACATCAATCAATATGAACACGTTTTCGACCATCTCACATTAGTTTTCTTTTCACAGCTACAAAAAGAACAAGTTAGTGCATCGTCCATAGAGGAGAAGCTGCTAATTCCATGGACTCTGCAGCCGTGTTTCTCTGAAAACTGAAGTGCCACCAGAACCAGCTGGTGAAGGAGATGAAGCAATGTAGTTTGTTCCTGATGCAGATACAGTGACTGCTGCAGAACTCGGATTCCCGGGTTGACAAGGACCTACTTGCGGGCTACCTCGAGAAGGATGCGGAACCTGAGAAACAGGCAACAACAGTCAATCATACATATGAATGCAAAATGCAATTTGAAGCAAGAAGAAAGAGAGGCCATTATATGAAGTATGTTATATGGTGGAGGAGCTTTTGAATGTTTACCATATTGTGTTGCAAAAAGGCTGCTGCTCTTCTGAGAGGAGATTCAGATGATGAAGAAGCACCACATAGACGAAGAACAGTGCGAGTTTGAGCATTGTTATGATTTCCTGCATCGTCGGTTTCTCCGCCTTCCATGTGAGCACCAGCATTACCTCCCGAGTCATTAGAGACATCCACATGGAGTGGAAGAGAAGGACGAGTCGCCGTTGTTCCTTGTTGCTGCATGATGCTGCGCCTTTTTAGTTCTTCCTCGGCATTCAAAATCTGTGTATCGGTTAACTTAACAGCTAGGATTACTTTGATAAATGGGTATTGGTATCGCGGAAACACCATAACAGAGAGAAGAACAGAACACTGGACTGACCTGCTTAAGCACTTGGACTAGATTGTGTTTCTTTGCATTCAACACTTGTAATCTCTCCTCCACTTCTCTCTGTTTTTTCTCTATTTCGCTTGGTACTTCTTCAGCTGTTTCCTTTGCCTGGTGAGAAACAATAAAGCTATACGATAAGGACATCATTGATTGGTGTCATCATCTAATTTAGGAAAACGAAACGATCTCACAGAAATCTACAGTTACGAGCTCATGAAGCCAAATTGGTAACTCTATCGCAGCTGATTGTTTCATCTATAGACTCATTGCATCACAACATCCATCAATGCAGCTTAAACTACTTGAGGGCAAAAATCAAAGTATTATCCTGCTTCTGACCATGGCGGATTCGCTTACACAACGGGTTTCGCTACAATTCAACAAATCAGCTTCTTTAATTGATGAATTCACCTAAAATTGACCAAGATCCTCCTATGTACTTCACCGACCTCACCAACATTTTCTCAATGAGCATGGCAGTTCGATTTTCAATTTGTACTCAAATTCCATCGGAATATCTCAAAGAGGTTAATATCAAAAAGATTCAAACAATACCTCGGCCTTCTCGTTCGCCTCATCCTCGTGTGGCACATTCTCGGTTTCCTTATTCGATTGCAATTCCGTCACTCTACCCGGACGATCCCCACCGTCCGATCCTCCTGCTCGAGCTCCTTCGAAACCATCAAATCTGTCATTCTCATCTCCCCTAACCCGATTCAAACCAATCTCCTCTCTCTTCACCTCAACAAGCTTCTGCTTCCGAGAAGAACCGGGACGTTCAGACGGAATCGCATCCTCCTGATCAGTAACCATCTCAGTCTTGACGTTAAGGCTCAGGTTAGGGTCAGAATTAAGGGAGATACGAGAAAGAGCTCGTTTACGGCGATGAAGGAGAGATTTGAAGTTCTTGAAAGAGAGATTACGCTCCGGCATTACCCACCGGCGAGGCACGTCGGGAACTTTGTGAAGATTGCCTCTGTACATCGATATCGCCACCATCTTTTTCTGGGGTTCCGTTCGTCGAATTCGCCGTTTCGTTCTGCTAACGTGGTCATAAGACGATGGGAGTTCGACTTGCATAACGTTTCGCTTTTGGAGATGAGAAACATGTGCCGTTTTTAAGTATTCACAACGACGAATTTGGGCCGAAGCCCACACATATGTGTTTTGAAACCCACCTACTATCCTTTTTTTTTAATAATAAATAAAATTTGAAATAAAAAGTATCTAGAAATTTAATTAAATTTATACAATAGCCAAAGACCAAGATCGCATTATATCGAATGCGAATTTGAGGAAGGAAGGATGTACATTCTTTTTGCGAGTACAATTTTTTGGAAAAAAGAATCGTCGATATTTACTTTCGTTGTTTTATCACCTTGTATATTTACTATTTTATGTATCTTGATTTTATATAAATAAAAATAGATATTAAATTTCGACCAAAAAAAAAATGTTTAAATAAAAAAAAAACACTCTCTCGTCTGAAATGTATAATTCTTTTACAGACAAAAAAACACAAAATTAATTAGTAAAAACTCCAAACCAACATCATAGTAATTGAAGGAGCAATAAGTATAGCAACACATGGACTACAACTGAGATTAAGATCCAAATACCTAATTTGAAACAGAGAGTTTTGAGAGATGTAACTAAGATCCACCAAAAATACGCTTTACAAGTTTTCATATTTTGAGATTCTTCTGAAAGTCTCCAAAGTCATTACGTAAGCCTCCAAATTGTTTACCGAACTCTTCATATTGAACTTGCAAATTGAGCAGTCAAATTTGACAGAATGGTTGAGAGAGTCTCAGTAACCTCTTCATGCTCAGCCAAATCCCAAAAAATGGCTTTCATTAGCCTTCCCAAAGCAAAGGAAAACACTGCAACATTATTAATCCACAGCTCCTTCGTAACAAATGGAACCAGAAATGCCAGAGTTGGATCTCAAATAACATTTTTTAGGCCAGAGAAAACTCTCAATATCTTCCTTGGATGTTTTGTTAGACAAAATTGGACATGAATCCCAAATAGAAAGCGTATAAAGTATATTTGGTTTTAAAGGTCACTCTATCACGAATCTGGCGTACTGTACAAGTCGATGTTTCTTATTAAGCACTGAACTAGAGATCCACCGTTCCACATGAAACTAAAACTAATCCACATGGAGACATTATCAAATGTACTTCGACACGTACTCTAAAACCGAAGGAAGATTGATATGACCGATTACTATACGAAACACAAACCCGACTGAGAGATGTCGACAAGTGGATTACCCAATAAAACGAAAGAACGGGCCTTCACAAGCCCAAATACTTAAACCTCTCTTGTGTGTTCTTTTGTCCCACATCGGTAAGCTTATAAACAAATCGAAGGTTTATATATCGATAGAGTCAACAAAAGGACTGTCCCTTTGGGGACACAAAAATGACAATTCCTTTTAATGGTCAGATTATCCTTCGATTATCTTTTTTGATTTCACAGAGACGTGATCAATCTTCTACTCAACACAAATTGGATGATCCGATTCTTAAGTCAACCAATAATTCTAGAATTTCGTTGCTAAATTATCTTTACTATAGAGATTGTTAATTTTTATCCCGAAAACTTCAACCTTTTGTTCAAAACGAAAGAACGGACCTTCACGAAAAGCCCAAATAGTTAAATCATTCTTGTGTGTTATTTTGTCCCACATCGGTAAGCATAGAAACATATTAAAGGTTTATATATCTGTAGAGTCCAACAAAAGATTGTTCCTTCGGAGACATGTCCCTCAGCATTTGATTGGCCGAGTGACTCCTTTGGTGATATCTTATAATTGATACAAAGCGTGACCATTTTTTGGCTACCATAGGTTTCAAATTTAAAAATTATTTTGTGGCTCATCATAAACTTAAAAAAGTGGTACCAACAAAAATTGTGGTCTTTTAGTGACCATTATAAAAAATAGGTTTCAAATTTTAAAATTATTTTGTGGTTTATCAAAAACTAAGAAAAAGTGGTACAAGGCTATGACTTATATATTCTCTGGGCCGGACCTAGCTTTGACACAACACTGAGGTCCTGAAAATCTTAAAGTTTTGCCCAATATTCCCAGATTTATTAGATTTGGTTCTTCATCCTCTTGGTTCTAGTTTGTTGGAGGTGGGTCTTGCACCTCTTTTAAAGTCCTTTTCAAATCAAGATCAACCCATCTCGCCAACTAGGCCCATTTCATCGACCATGTCCATCTCGCCGACCATGCCCATGTCGTCGACCATGCCTATCTCACCGGCCAGATCCGTCTCGCCAACCATACTCATCTCGCCTTCTTAGCTCGGCCGTACGACCTGAAGAGAAATCAGGTGGAGCGCCACCGAGGCTACCGAAGAAAGGTCGGTCATCATACTCTATACGACCCGACAAACTGTCTTGCCCAGTGCCCACCATTGATCTGTCATACCCGGTCGTACGATATGAGACTTAATATCTCTAAACCATCGTCTTAGTTTCAGTATAAATAGTAATGTAGTTTCATTATGAACATGATCCGATTTTTGGAATAAATGGTCTGACAACCACTTACACCGATCTCATATTTATCGATCTAAAAAATAACCGACCAGATTACGATTCCGTTTAATACTCCGAATTCGAACATTAATTCGCAGTTCATTACTTAACAGACTTACTTATTACCGAGCAACTCGTTTGTTATATTCGTCGAGCATAGACTTTATCTATAATCGAAATTCTCCGAACCTCTTTTTGATTTTATATTCAAGTTACCCGATTACCCTAACCGAAACAGCAAAGCTTATGATTAAAGTATTGGTCAAACAGTTGACTTCAACCTTAAAACCCTCCTGACCCATACTAATTTAGTTTAAAGCTTTTCTTTCCTACATTTTATGATATCATTTTTTTTTAGTTTGAATTTGGAATTGTGAATACTTCCATTCATGTTTGGGGGTGTATTTGGAGAATATAAGCTCTTAAATCCTACAATCCAAGATTGGAGAGAATGTCAGAAGAAAGTGGAGTATAAGAGTGTCAGCTGAGTATTTTGAACTTTACATATATATTAGATTGCTCCATCTACAGACCAAAAATTGGAGAGAATGTCAGAAGAAGGTTGTTGGTTACATCCAGACTCCCCAGCCAGGGAACATATGGGATAAACGATCTGTGTCAATTGCATCTTGTATTAGTTGCTGTGCCTACAAAGCAACACGTGTTTGTGCAAATACACTTCAGTTTACCTGTGAACAACTTTGAGCTTTTTGCTGTTTTAACTTTTTGATCAAAAACAAAACTTATCTGGCCATGAATGCTTCTAATCTCACCACCCTCATAGCCATCAAGTTTTTGCTTGACACGTATCAAGGCACGTGCAGCATCCTTGTTTCCCTCGAATTCCTCTTGTAATCCTTCCTGTGAAGTAGGTCGATGACTCTATTCAGCTTGGAGAATAGTCATTAGTGTGAGAACTTTTTCAAGTTATTTTGACCTATTTGTCTCACAACGAGTCCGGGTTTTTCCCGCTTAACTCGACTAATCTATCTCACAGCCAAAGAGAAATTTCTTCCTACACCTTCCGAAACTCAACTAACTCTCTGTTTCCTAATCATATACCACCAAAAATCTGCACTTAAACAATCTGTCATTCTCTCTGAGCACCTTGTGTGCGCTCAACACAAATAAAAACTTGCAGCCATCAACACAACATTATCTTATCAGAACCCAAGACAGTCCTATCTCATTTTAACTTCACGATTCCAGCACCTACAAATCTAACCAGCCAGTAGAACCACCAAACAAACAACCACCCTCAAGTTCTTCTCAATCTATTAAACGGCGGTTTTCAATGCTTTGTTCTATCTCAGATGGAAAAACAGACAATTACCTTGAAGAGTTCAAGACAATTGTGGTTTGCTTAACATATCCAGCCATCGATTCTGCTTGTCTCCTTTTTTTTTTTGATATATGGCTACTCGATTGTCAACGCCTCAGTGTCTTCATCCTTCAATTTCGTGTCTAGGAGCTTTAACTCCTCCATAGAAGATTGAATTTTGATGAGACGGTAAACCGGAGAACTGAATCGGAGAGTTGAGATTCATATTTGAGAAGAGGTGAACCAATTGCAAGAAGATGAAGTTGCCTTCTTCGTCTTCGGTGAGCTGTAGAATAATATTGGCCCAACTGCTCATTTGAAGAAGTAAAGCCCAATTTGGGATTTATAGGCCCAATAATTTGGCCCAGCCGAAGAACCTTCTCTTGCTTCTCTCCCAACGATGATTGCGCAGGCAAGATGGCTTCACCGAGCTTAGTCTGGAAGATCTATGGCCGGAGACCAACATTATCTCATTTCAAGCCCATTTCAAGCCCATTATGTTTAGGGTTTTCATCAAATAGAGTAATATATAAGTTTGTGTAATAGAAGAAGAAATGTAACCTTGGCCGCGATTGTGCAGCCTTCTTTCCTGTTTATGAATATCAATATCAAATTTTTGTGTTTTTGAAGAGAACTTAAGTTTTCTCTTATTTCTATTTTCCTTGCACTTGAATAAAACTCTTAATCTTTCTTAATCTATTTTGTCTCAATAAACTCTTTTAGAGCATGAATCCACATTGGTTTGGATTCTCCCACACTTCCAAGTTCATCCCATCATAATCTTCAGTTTCCTGGATCAAACACCACCTTTGTGTGAGAAACTCGACAACATCTTCAAATATTGTCAGGACAAGAACATCAAGTGGAACACAAAATGATGTGCATGAGGCACAATTTCTGCGTTAAGAATTCGTTTGCAAGAAAGAGAATCAAACTGGCATTTTTATAAACAACACACAAATTTGCCTTCTCTACATGCAAAAAGTATCCGTAATAAAAGTCCAATTTCTAACTCTTTTTTGCAGATATCCTATGTTAGTTTTTTTTTAACTTTCAAATTTTTAATTATTGTTGGAGGTGGGCCTAGCACCCCCAATTAGTTAAGCCCATCTTAGTGAAAAACTCTCCTCGATTCGGTTAGCATAGAGTCAACCTTTGACCGGGGGAACACCGACCTGGAACCCCGCGCTCACATCCATCCGAAATTCCCGAGCTCTCAAGGGCACACCCCGGGTCCGCACTGACACTTCGCCTAAACAGGGATGTCACAAGAGAAGAAGACGCGTGGAAGCTGGTTGAACAGTACGCTATCCGAATAGAGGTACAGTTTCAATTTGACGTCTCACCAACCCTGCAGAGCAAGCGAAGGAGAAAAAGACACGTGGAGGGAAGTTGGACGAACAGTATGCTATCTTACAGAAGTATGGCGCCGAGTTCATCATGACCTCTCACCCTGAAAACCGGGACACGCCTCCTAGAGCGCCTTACCCGCGAAACAGGCTGGAGGTGCCACGTGGTCACGGAATCCTGGGAAGTATAAAGTCAACTCCCACTATATATACCCCTTAGTATGCACTAAGATGAAGGACTTTTAGAACTCATTCTCTACGAAATAGGCCCGACCTCTCTCATTTGTAACAAGGCAGCGTCATTTAGAACACCGAACTGGATTTCCATCGGAACTAGTTCGTAAATCTAAATCGTTCGCCTTTTTTCATCATTAATACAAAGAATACGGTCCCCGACCTGTTCATCATAATACCCGGCCTGCTAAAAGTTTTGGTTAACTCATTCTATCTAACGGAAATCTCGCCTGTCTACTCCCTAATCATCCTCTAAACAGCATTAGTGATCATCTGGATCAACAATTGGCGCTAGAAGGAGGGGGGGGGGTTTGGAGATTTTTCTACACGCAAGGAACAGTTCAACCATGACATCAACCGCAACAGCAATGGCGATCCCGCCTCCAAGAGTACTATCGAAGCAGGAGACTCCGGCCCAAACAACGGCCTCGCCGTCGACCCAAGCAACAACAGTCGTCCCACCATCAGCTCAGGTGACGACCGACCAATCAATCCCTCAAGACCAATCCCTCGGAACTCCGCCCCCGGTTACGGGACCCACTCCCCTTGACGGCTCCGCCACGCAAAACACGCATCGAACGCCGGTCGGGCCGCCGGAATACCAGTCCACTCTGTCCGCTGTGATGCAGACCCTGCTCGCCAGAATAGACGACCTTACGCGAGCTACCGATCAACGGTTCGCCACACTAGCAGCTTCCCGCGACCGGTCAGGCAACACCGGATCCCCCGGCGTCCACATCAGAGAACCAGCCTCTCGTGGGGATACCCCACGCATCCAGAGAAATCTATTCGGGGACTCGCCGTCAGGATCCGAAGGTCCGGCCGGACGGTTCGTCCCAGCGACAGGCGGCTCCCCGGGTGACGAAGCTCACCTTCAACAATCCAGCTCAGAACGGGCCAGGGACGCCGAATTTAAGGCCATGAAAGAAACAATCCGTGCAATGTCCTCCAAGATTCATCAGGCCACCAGCGCGGCCCCAGAAATAGATCGTGTCCTCAGAGAGACGCAAAACACGCCGTTCACCCAACGGATCGCCTCCGTCCCGCTCCAGCACCTCGGAAAGCTCAAACTCCAGCCCTATGCGGGCAACACCGACCCTGCTCAGTACCTAACGGCGTTCACCATTGCCATGGGCCGCGCCCACTTCTCCCCGGACGAGCGTGAGGCCGCCCACTGCCAGCTTTTAGTAGAGAACCTCACCGGCCCGACCCTCACATGGTTCTCTCGGCTAAAGACACACTTCATCGACAGTTTTAGAGATCTTTCGACCATCTTCCTAGAGCACTACTCCATCTACATCAGACAGTCCGCATCCAGCGCAGACCTCTGGGCATTGAACCAAGGAGCAAAGGAGTCGCTCAGGTATTTCATCGAGCGCTTCAAAGCCACGGCCTCACAAAGCAACGTGACGGACGAGTCAGCGCTCCCCGCTCTGAGAAAGGGTCTGCGGGCTGATTCGGCCTTCAAGGACGACATGAAGCTCAACAAGCCGCGCTCGTTGGAAGACGCTTTACACCGCGCCGGACTCTTCGTTGAGCTCGAGGAGGAAAAGGCAGCCGAGTCGAAGAACAGCGCCTCGCACAAGGCTCTGGTCCCAAAGGAGCGACCCCATGACGAGTATCAACGCAGCAAAGGAAAGCAGGCCACCGCATTCCTCATTAACGAATCGCCGGCCGTCCTCCATATGCACGACGCCGGTCCTCTCCCCAACCCCGCGCTAAAATTGCTCTGGAACAAGTATGTGCGCGACCCCAACCAGCAGGATTGGCGTCCCGACAAGCCAAAAGACAAAGAGCCCGAACAGATGAGCAATACGACAGAACGGCCTTCTGCGACTTTCACCAGAGAAAGGGGCATTCGACCTCACAATGCCGCGCACTCCAAGAAGTCCTGTTGAATCAATTCCAAAGTGGGGAAATCCACGTACCCGAGCGGCTGCGTCCACGAGCCCGGGACAACGATCGAATCCAACCGCGCGATAACCGAGGCCGAGAGGACAGCCGGGCTAAACCTGATAACCGCGTCCAGAACGACGATCGTCGCCGGCGATCTCCCTCACGAGACCAGGAAAGGGGCAGGTCGCCTCCCCCGGCGCGGACTCTGATAGGGATGATCATGGGAGGGCTCCTCTCGTGTAACGACTCAGTGCACTCCTCTCGTCCATCAAGCGTCACGAGAGGAAGACCGACGCCTCCCTAAAATGGCACTCTGGCCCGAAGATCGATGCGCAGGACACTAGTAAAAAGGGGATATGCTTCACCGAGGCCGACGCGGCCAGGGTCCACCAGCCCCACAATGACCCCCTTGGCGTACAAGTTCGTGTAGCCGACTGCGACGTCAACCGGGTCCTCGTCGACACGGGCAGCTCGGTTGATCTCATCTTCAAAGACACCATCGCTAGGATGAATCTAAACGGAGCCGCAATCAAGCTGCACTCTATTCCGCTAACCGGCTTCGCCGGAGACACTATCAACGGGATCGGCACCATCGAGTTACCGTTCTACGTAGGCCGGGTCACAAAAATCGTCAAGTTCATGGTCTTCGATACCACCCCGATCTACAACATCATTCTCGGAACCCCTTGGCTGCACTCAATGAATGCGGTCACTTCGACGTACCACCAGTGCCTCAAGTTCCCCAACCAGGCCGGGACATATACTCTTAGGAGTAACCAGAGGGTCTCTCGCGCTTGCTTCGCCATTGAGCATAAGCTGCGTCACGCCGCGTCGGCCTGCTTGACCATCAACGCGCCTCAGCCCGGTGAGCCAAATAACCAGGATCTCCCAGGTCGAGACCTCATCGCCCAGGTCAAAATAGATCCGCGCGACCCCACCCGTTGCGTTGGCATCAGAACCGACCTTGAAGAGAGCATCAAGAAATAGCTGGTCAAGTTCCTGGGGCAGAACGTCTCTACCTTCGCCTGGTCAACCGGCGATATGCCCGGCATCGACCCAGCAACATGCAGCCATGAGCTCAACGTGGACCCGACCTTCAGACCAATCAGGCAGAAGCGACGAAAGCTAGGCCCCGAGCGAGCGCAAGCCGTCAATGACGAGGTGGAAAAGCTGACCGCAGCTGGCTCAATCGCCGATGTCAAATATCCAGACTGGCTAGCCAACCCGGTAGTAGTCAAGAAAAAGAACGGGAAATGGAGGGTCTGCGTAGATTTCACCGACCTCAATAAGGCGTGCCCACAGCTTCCCCCTCCCCCGAATCGACCAGGTCGTCGAAGCCACCACAGGGAACGAGCTGCTCTCTTTTATGGATGCCTTCTCGAGGTACAACCAGATCCCTATGCACCCCGATGACTAGGAGAAAACCGCGTTCATCACGGACCGAGGGACCTACTGCTACAAAGTGATGCCCTTCGGGCTCAAAAATGCCGGAGCCACCTACCAGCGGCTCGTCAACAAGATGTTCGCCGATCAGATCGGTCACACTATGGAAGTATACATAGACGACATGCTGGTAAAGTCCCTAGTAGCAAGCGACCATGTCACTCATCTCCGTTCTTGCTTCCGGACGTTGAATGAATACAACATGAAGCTGAACCTAGCCAAGTGTTCTTTCGACGTCACGTCGAGTGAATTCCTCGGGTATATCATCACCCAGCGCGTGATCGAAGCTAACCCCAAGCATATCCGAGCCATCACCGACCTCAAATCCCCAGAAAGCACGCGCCAAGTACAGCGACTCACCGGGAGAATCGCCGCGCTTAACCGGTTTATCTCCCGCTCGACCGACAGATATCTACCATTCTATCAATTGCTCCGAGCTAACAAGCGATTCGAGTGGGACAACAAGTGTGAGGGAGCCCTCCAGCAGCTAATATCTACTCCTCCCGTCTTGGCTAAACCCGAAGAAGGCGAAACCCTCTATCTCTACATCGCCGTGTCTACGTCGGCAGTCAGCGGGGTACTAGTACGAGAGGACCGGGGCGACAAAAATCCCATCTTCTACGTCAGTAAATCTCTGGACGGCGCAGAGAGCAGGTACCCAACTCTGGAGAAACTCGCCCTGGCGGTAGTCGTCGCAGCCAGAAAACTCCGGCCTTATTTTCAATCTCACACGATCGCCGTCCTACGCACCTATCCCCTCAGAACCATCCTCCACAGCCCGAACCGATCTGGCCGAATAATGAAGTGGGCAATCGAGCTGAGTGAGTATGAGATCGAATACCGAGGACGGACCGCGGCCAAATCTCAAGTCCTGGCCGATTTCCTAGTTGAATTGGCGACCGAGCTAGCAATCGACGAAGTCCCCAAAGTTTGGAGCCTCCATGTCGACGGGTCAGCTTCCAAACACGGCTCCGGCAACGGCATACGCCTCCAGTCCCCGACCAAGGAGATCCTCGAGCATTCTTTCCGTCTGGCCTTCCCAGCATCAAACAATGAAGCCGAATACGAAGCTCTGATTGCCGGTCTGCGCCTTATGAAGGTGATCGGGGTGAGGAAAATCCGGGCCTACTGCGACTCCCAGCTCGTCGCCAACCAACTCAGCGGGGAATATGAGGCCAAGAATGATCGCATGGATGCTTACCTCAAGGTGGTCCAAGGCTTGGCCGCAGATTTCTCCGAGTTCACCCTAACGAAGATCCCTCGAGGTGATAACACTTCCGCAGACGCCCTTGCAGCACTGGCTTCCACCTCGGACCCAGCTCAACGACGGGTGATCCCGGTTGAAAGCATCGACTTCCCCAGCATCGAGCTACCAAAAGGGACCTACCTGATCAATCCACAGATCGTAAGACCTGGACGAAGACATCCCGCCTCCCGAAGATCTGCCACCCCCTCCACCCGAGCCCGAGCTACCAGACTGGCGAGTCGACATAATCCTGTACATCGCAGACGACATCCACCCCCAGATCGATGGGCCACCCGCCGGCTAAGGAAGAAGTGCGCCCGATACACGATGTTGGATGGCAATCTATTCCGATGGAGTGCCTCAGGGACCCTGCTCAGCTGCCTCCACGTGCAGGAAACCATTGACGTAATGAAATAGATGCACGAAGGCGCAGACGGAAACCACTCCAGCGGCTGGGCTCTCGCTCTGCGAATACGAAACCAAGGGCACTAGCTACTAGCCAACGATGCTTCAGGATTGCGAAAAGTTCGCAGCCCGGTGCGAGAAAGTCAACGCCAAGACCCACTCATCCACTGTCCTACCGAGCTCTTGACCACCGCGGCGGCACCCTACCCATTCATGCGATGGGCCATGGATATAGTCGGGCCCCTTCCCCGATCCCGTAAAAAATGCTTCATCCTAGTTATGACCGACTTCTTCACCAAGAGGGTTGAAGCCGATGCTTACGCCAGGATCACGGTGGAGGACGTCCGCAAGTTCGTCTGGAAATTCATCATCTGCCGGCACGGTCTGCCTTACGAGATCGTGACTGACAACGGTGCCCAGTTCACGTCGGTTCTCTTCAAAGACTTCTGCGCAAAGTGGAAGATCAGGCTGAGTACCCCCAGATATCCACAAGGGAACGGACAGGCCGAAACCACCAACAAGACCATTCTCGACGTCCTCAAAAAACGACTAAACGACAAGAAGGGCTCTTGGGCCGTAGAACTAGATGGAGTTCTCTGGTCCCATCGCACAACGTCAACGACGGCAACAGGTCGCACACCATTCAGCCTCTCTCATGGTATAGAAGCAATGCCCCCCTCTAAAGTCGGGATCCCCACTCCTCGCCGCGCTATGCTCACCCAGCAGACTGACCTGAACGACGCCGTGCATTTGAGCGAGCTGAATTTTCTCGAGGAACAACGCGACCAGTCCCTCCTTCGGATCCAGAACTATCAACAGCTAGCCTCCAAGTATTACAACAAGAAGGTCCGAGGCAGGTTCTTTGCCGAAGGCGACCTGGTTCTGCGCAAGGTCTTCGAAAACACCGCCGAACTAAACGCAGGCAAGCTCGGTGCCAACTGGGAAGGTCCCTACCTCATCTCCAAGATCGTGAAGCGCGGCGTCTAAGAGCTGGTCACAATGAACGGCGACGCAATCCCGCTCTCATGGAACTCGATAAACCTAAAACGCTTCTATTACTAAGCCCCCAGGCTCCGCTCCGCTTTCTATCTTTGTAAGCAAACGAACTACGATTGGCTTGATCCCTTCTACTAAAGGGTACGTAGGCAACCCCTAACCAGGGCTCAGCTATAAATCTAATAAAATCTTTTCAAGATCCAAAAAAAAAGGGGGGGAGAGAATACGGTCCACGACCTGTACCAAAGAATAAGGTCCACGACCTTATTCCAAAACCAAGAGAAAAGAAAAGGGGACCGAGCCTTAGTGCTTGCACTCCCCAGCACACAAACTATAAGTGCTAAAGCCGAGCTCCAATACTCGCACTCACACAGTACACAAGCTGTAAGTACTAAAGCCGAGCTCAAGGCTCGCATCTCTACCAGACACACAAGCACTAAGTGTCTTAAAGCCGAGCTCACCACTCGCACCAAAAAAAGAAGGTACACAAGCTTTAAGTGCCGAGCTACACCTCGCAATAACAAAAAATATATAAAGATACACAAGCATTAAGTATCTCAAGCCGAACCATACCTCGCACCTGATACAAAGACACAAGGGCACGGTCTATGACCTGCACGCATGATATTAACAAAAGAATACGATCTGCGACCTATCCTTCCAAGTACTTGCAAGAAAAAAGAACCCACGACCTGCACGCACGATATTAACAAAAGAATACGATCCGCGACCTATCCTACCAAGCACTTGCAAGAAAAAAGAAAAACAAGGAAACTCCAAACCACAATTCCATTCATCAAATAAGTTGGGCATAAAACGCCATTTTACATAAACGGCCAACGGCCTAATAAAAAAAAAAATGTAGGTGAAACAGAAAAACATAAAAACAAATTTTTACAAAGGCACTTCGGCCGATAAACCTTCACCCCCGTCAGCACGGGTACCATCAAGATCATCCGAGCCCACCATCCTCATATTGGTGCCATGCTCACCAAGAAAGGGCTGCTCGATCTGCTCTTCCCCAACCGTGGTCTTAACGGGCAGCGCGACGGGATCAGCTTGGACAACCGCCACGGTAGCACCCGAGATCGGGTCTTGGGCTGTCGGATCAGCTTGGGCAGCCTCCACGGTAGCACCCGGAATCAGATCATCGGATGTCGGATCAGCGGAAACCACCGGCGCAATAACACCGCCTTCAGCAGCCGGCGCTGTACGTCTGAGGCCGGGTCCACGACGGGCGGCTCAGAAGGACCTCGGGGAGGATTCGAGGCTGAAAGAACCTCGCCAGGCATAAGCCGCTCGAGCGGAACACCAGAGGTTCTGTCAAGAGGGATATCCAGGTCTTCTGGGGTTAAATCCAGAAAATCAATCTCATCCAGCCGGGCACCATAAACCGCTTCATCCTCATCCAGCTTCTTGTACCGGTACCACGGTACCGATATCCCGTCCTCGGCCTGCATCCTATTCAGGCATGCCCTCGTTCCGACCACCTGAATATACAGCAGGTGAGGCTCCGTAACCCGATCACGACCAATAAGATGGGCGCGAATCTTCTCCATCTTTGCAGCCCAACTCTGGTTCCTCCTATCCCACCTCGCCGTCACCCGTTCGCTCTCCTCAGCCACGGCCACCTTTGCCCGCTCGATAGCGCCCTCCAGCCCTTTGACCCTGAACCGAAGCGTTTCCCGCTCCCCCTTCATAAGCCCAAGCCCTTCTTCCAGAGCGGCGGATCTGGCCTTCTCCGCTTCCAGCTCCTCGGCCAACTGATCTGCCTCCTGGGCCCGCTCTCGCGCCTGCGTCGCAGCCAACTCCAGAGTGGCTGATCGGATCTTCTCGTGCTGAATCTCCTTCTTCAGCCCGCGGACACAAGCGGCCATGGCCTTCTCGCTGGCCTCCCGACAATGCTTCTCATAGGAGATTGACCCCTCGTGCTCAACCACCAGCTTCTCGTACCGCTCCCTGAGAAGGGCAATATGAACCATCGTCTGCGATAACGCAGCACGGCGTAAGTAAAAAAAAAAAAAAAAATTCTTACCCCAGCAGCAGCCCGCGCCGCGTTTCGAAAGGCGCTACCTTCGGCCATATCTGAAGGCAGATGGCGCGAAGACTTTTGTCCGAATGCGATCGCCTGTGCCAGCACGGCGCACCCGTCCTTGTCCGTAGTAAACGGAACACTTCCATCCTCATGACAGAAGTAGAAGCTGTGGTCATTAGACTCCGCGTCAGAATCATCCAACACATCATCGCCATCGGCACCACGGGACACGTCCTCAATCCCGGGCTCGGAAACCTCTACCCGTTCGTCATCCGAAGGCAAGACGACCGTTTCAACTGTCCGTCGCTCACCCCCACCTTCGGGATCCTGGGACTTCTCCCCGACAACAACCAACTCGGGCCCTTCTGTCGTCCAGACCTCATCCGCTACGACCACCAAGTCCCGGAACACCTCAACCGTCCCACCGGTAGACACCTCGGTCTCCAGGACTCCGGACCCCTCAACAGATCCGCGGGGAAACTCGGCCCCAGTTTCAACAGGCCGCACCTCCTCCTGGCCCGGCCCCGATGAACCCGCCGTATCGGCCCTCCTCTTTTTGGCAACTTTCTTGCCCGCGGCCATAGCCGCCCTCATCTTGGAAGGAGCAGGCCGGACTGAATCTTTCCCGGTCTGCTCTCGCCGAGCAGGCACCTCGAGAACAGGCGGGGGCGGCGCAGCAAACGCGTCTGCGTACAGCGGAACGTTAAACCTTGAACGACCTGCAAACAATGTGCGGTCAGCTCGGTAAAAAAAAAGTGCTTAAAGGGGGGGGGACCGACCTCCGGCCATCGCTGCTGCTACTCTTCCCGAGGTAAACGACTTCCAATCTCTATCGACCACCGTCCTGAACATAGCAAGATAACCCTCATAGTCCGGCAACTTGAACTTAGAGGAGTGAGGACCTGAAAGCAAAACAAACAACGTTAGTCAAAATAAAACCGAAGAGAAGAAAAGCGGTCCAATCTACAAAGCCATACCCGGGGAGAAATTCCAATCCTGGGTGTATCTCGCTGACGGGTCGAGTCCAACCGCTTCGGCAGCCCGGATGTAGAAGTAGCTGCGGGACCAATCCTCGACCTTGGAAAACTTGCTAGCCTTAGCCCCCGAACTGCTAACCTCGATGATATTCGCCGCAATGATATTCGCCGCAGGCTTAAAAGCAACATAGTAGGTCCCCGGGATCCCGGGATTCGCCTTCTGCTGAGTGAGAGCCTCGAACATGGGAACTGTCACCTCCACATCACACTCCCACCCCAGGGTCAGCAGCACGATCATCCCTTGAATCATGGACGGGCAGATCTGCGAGAAAGCCAAACGACGCGCCCGGCAGTATTGGACGAGCAGCTCGGGGAGAGGAAGGCGCAGCCCGCACTTCAGGAAGAACCCCTCGTACAAGTAGACGAAGCCCGCCGGAGGATTCCACGGACGCTCATCCGGCCTGGGGAGTCAAAGTTCGGCGGCAGCAGGGAAATCGCATAACTCCCTCAACAGGGCAACTGACTCCGGTGTGCTCCAGGTCGGCGACCCGCCCTCCTCATAAAGAACCAAGGGAGACTTCTTCGTCCTGACCGCCCGTGCTCCTCCACCGCGACCGCCTCGACGTCCACCTTGATCGCCCGCACCCCCGGCTCCTCTCCCGTCCTGGTCAGCACCATGACCACCAGGAGAGGACCTTATCACCGCCTTTTTCCTGTGATGGGTCCCAGGAAGCAGCGGAGCGACCCCCGAAGTCGAAGGAACAGGCTGTTCCCCTCGACGCGGAGAAGAAACGTGCTCGGAACCATCAGGAGAAGAGCTCTCTCCCGGAGAATCGCCGCGACTGTCGCGGGACGCCGACTCACCGCTGGACTCAACCCTGATTCCGTCAAGTATCGACGCCATTTCACAAAGAAGAAGAAGAAACCCCGAATCGAGAGAGAGGAGCTTAAAAGAAATTAGCGACAAAATCAGAGAGAGGAAGAAGAAAATAGTTACCTTAATGAGTTTGCGTAGAAGATTCGAATCTAAAGAGAAAGACTGGTTTAAATTGAAAAAAAGGGGGACAACGAAGAGACGTATGGACACGTGTCGAAGGAGCACGTTCCCCAAAACCCTAATGATGACGCCTCTTCGTCAAACCCGCGCCAAAAGCAGGAAACGCCTCGATAGACGCGAAGTATCTTTCATACGCCCGCGCGTGAGTAGTACACGCAGAAAGTATAACGTCGCTTCGGTCCCCCCGCGTGATCGGCAAGCGCCAAAAATTTCCGGATCTTCGGAAAAACCGACACGTACGAGCATGGGCTCGAATCTAAGCTATAACACTCTGCCCTCATCCACTCAATCTCAAAAGACCGTCCTAAGATGCGCCGAACTAACACAAGATCAACTTCGATGCATTCACCACACCTCATGCCACCGAACTGGGGGGGGGGGGGGGGGGCTATTGTTGGAGGTGGGCCTAGCACCTCCAATTAGTTAGGCCCATCTTAGTGAAAAGCCCTCCTCGATTCGGTCAGCATAGAGTCAACCTTTGACCGGGAGAACACCGACCTGGAACCCTGCGCTCACATCCATCCGAAACTCCCGAGCTCTCAAGGGCACACCCCGGGTCCGCACTGACACTTCACCTAAACAGAGATGTCACAAGAGAAGAAGACGCGTGGAAGCTGGTTGAACAGTACGCTATCCGAATAGAGGTACAGTTTCAACTTGACGTCTCACCAACCCTACAGAGCAAGCAAAGGAGAAAAAGACACGTGGAGGGAAGTTGGCCGAACAGTATGCTATCTTACAGAAGTATGGTGCCGAGCTCATCATGACCTCTCACCCTGAAAACCGGGACACGCCTCCTAGAGCGCCTTACCCGCGAAACAGGCTGGAGGTCCCACGTGGTCCCGAAATCCTGGGAAGTAGAAAATCAACTCCCACTATATATACCCCTTAGTATGCACTAAGATGGAGGACTTTTAGATCTCATTCTCTACGAAATAGGCCCGACCTCTCTCATTTGTAACAAGGCAGCGTCATTTAGAACACCAAACTGGATTCCCGTCGGAACTAGTTCGTATATCTAAATCGTTCGCCTCTTTTCATCATTAATACAAAGAATACGGTCCCCGACCTGTTCATCATAATACCCGGCCTGCTAAAAGTTTTGGTTAACTCGTTCTATCTAACGGAAATCTCGCCTCTCTACTCCCTAATCATCCTATAAACAGCATTAGTGATCATTTGGATCAACAATTATTAAATTGGACGAATATGTTTAGACTTTTACAAATTGTGATTGTCAATTTATCATGTTTTTAGTTTTTTTTTGGGAATTCATGTTCAATTCCTGTCCTGTCATGTCCCGTTCTATTTTCGTCTCGTCCTATAATTTAAATAGGACAATTAATTCAATTCCCAAAGTCTCGTTCCGTTCTCATTCCCGTAAAGTCTCGTCCTGAATTCTCATTTGCTCACCCCTAAAAATCTATATATATAAAAAAGAATTCATTCTCTTCTTAGGCTGCCACCTCAATTACTCATATTCTAGAATTGTGACACCCCACCACTCATTTTCTAACATTCTATCATCTAATCTAATTACTTCACGAACCCATGTAAAACCACACTCAAAATGGGCCAAATCATTAACAAGAACTTAACAAATAGGCCCACAACAATAACCTGGACACACGTATTGGTATCTCCAAGACATATATGGCGACATTTACGGAGGAAAACTCAGGTCACGCACTTCACCAGCGTTCAGACGAATCGTGGAAAACGCCTCCTACGGATCCGATTTGCTCATCCCCTGTGTCAGATTAGCTTCATGATTCATCATCTTCTTCTTAGGCTGCCACATCATCTTCTCATACTCTAAATTTGTGACACATCATCACTCATTTATTCTCTATTACATCCTCTAATCCCATAATCAC
This sequence comes from Eutrema japonicum, assembly GCA_030161315.1. Taxonomy (NCBI): domain Eukaryota; kingdom Viridiplantae; phylum Streptophyta; class Magnoliopsida; order Brassicales; family Brassicaceae; genus Eutrema; species Eutrema japonicum. The sequence continues at coordinate 43,078,612 of BSQW01000006.1, forward strand.
TTAATTCCATAATTTTCATAATAATTGTGTTATGATATATTCATTTTCATAATAATTGTCATCCATTAATATAAAAGTTATCCTTAGAATATGAAAATACATTTTGTTATACAAGATAAATCATATATTATTGATCTAAAGAAACTTCAATTTGTGAAATTTAGTTTTATGAGATTTATTAATAGAGTTTAGAAAAAAAATTATACTTTTAGATGAATACATGAAAATATATCTATATATATAAAGGAGAATTCCTTCTCTTCTTAGGTTGCCACTTCATTTACTCATATTCTAGAATTGTGACACCTCAGCACTCATTTTCTAACATTCTATCCTCTAATCTAATTACTTCACGAACCCATGTAAAACCACACTCAAAATGGGTCAAATCATTAACGAGAACTTAACAAATAGGCCCACAACAATAACCTGGACACACGTATTGGTATCTCCAAGACAGCTATGGCGACAGTTACGGAGGAAAACTCAGGTCACGCACTTCACCAGCGTTCAGACGAATCGTGGAAAACGCCTCATACAGATTCGATTTGCTCATCCCCTGTGTCAGATTAGCTTCCTGATTCATCATCTTCTTCTTAGGCTGCCACATCATCTTCTCATACTCTAAATTTGTGACACATCATCACTCACTTATTCTCTATTACATCCTCTAATCCCATAATCACTTAATTCCATAATTTTCATAATAATTGTGTTATGATATATTCATTTTCATAATAATTGTCATCCATTAATATAAAAGTTATCTTTAGAATATGAAAAGACATTTTGTTATACAAGATAAATCATATATTATTGATCTAAAGAAACTTCAATTGGTGAAATTTAGTTTTATGAGATTTATTAATAGAGTTTAGAAAAAAAATTTACTTTTAGATGAATACATGAAAATATTAATAATAATTAATAATTTCACTACATTATAAACTTAGCTTCATATAAAGTAAAGAGTTATGATTCTATGATAAATAGATTATATAAATTTGTTTAAATGATAAAGTAATGTATAATTAAAATAAGTTATAAGATTAGATAGAAACGGGTAGGATAACCGGATTCATATATGATTTTCCTAAATCCAAAAAAAAATTTTGGAATCCGGATTTTCTAATATCCGCGAATATCCAAATATATTCCAAAACCGTTAAAAAGGCAAAAACATTACAATAATATAAATTCTAAAAAATTTAAAACATTAAATCATAAAATAAAATTTAACATAAATATTATATACACTTAATCTTATATTATAACTTTATTTGGATATAAAAAACATGTAACTGATTTCTCATGGCTTCTTAGTTTTATTGGAAAAGACTCTAATTGTAGAATTTAGTGTTTATAAATGAAATCAAGAATTTTGTGATATATAATTTAAAACAACCAATAAAGATTAGTTCCAAAACAAATTTATAAAAATATTTTAAATTCTTTTAAAACATTTGTAATTAAAAAAACTATAATTATTTAGTAGTCGTTATTTTGGATAAACCTTCAGAATTTGTCACTTAATTCCAAGTGGGTTATGGGAAGAAAAATTACGTTTTGATGGTTAGAAATCTGTGTTTAAGCATGCGAACAACGATTCGTTCCACAAAGAAATACTCGCAAGAGCTTCTACAAGCTCGAGTTGCAACTCCAATCTTTTGATGGGTATGTATGCATCCATGTTATGATAGGAAAATTGTAATATTCCAAAATGATAACATGTTCAAGCCAATCATTGAGAGGACGAATGGGTGAAATCCTTCCGAAAGCTCTCCAACACTGAAGTCAGGAAGTAGACACCAAAATTGGCCAAAAAATGGAAAAGATGAAGAAGATAGTGAAAGTTATGTTAAATCTTACCAAAATATGGTATGTATTTCAATATATCGCGTTGTTAAATGAGAGATATAGAGAGTGAAATTCTTATAAAAAAAAAGATAGATAGTGAGATAAAGTGAGAGAAAGAGAGATTATGAGTGCATCTTGGAAACATGTTTGATGATTTCCGAATGATATTGATGTAGATAAATGAAAATTATTAGGTTAAATCATACCAAAATGTGGTATGCAGCTCAATTTATCACATTCATAAGTGAGAGACATAGAGTGAGATTCTTAAAAAAAAAAAGGTGATAGAGAGTGATATAAAATGAGAGAAAGATTATGAGTGGATCTTGGAAACGTGTTAGATGATTTCAAAATGAGATTGATGCAGATGAATGGAAATTCGACCCATATTTCAAAAGAAAAAATTATATATATCAATTATTTTCTAACGTAGGTTTTGAATGGTATTTATTATATGTTTTAAAATAAATTTTATTTTATTGAATATATATATATATAAACCCATCAAATAATAGATATACTAAATTATTATTAAAAATTATTTTGCAAAATACTAAATTTATTTAAAAGTTTTGCTATTACAATATATATTTAACTATATCGATAAATAAATATATAATATACCGCGCGAAACTCGGATAACCTACTAGTAATAATAATAAACGACTGAGATGTTTGAAACTGTTAAAAGATTGTGTAAGTTTAAAAAGAAAAAAAAAATATATAAACTTTTAAATTTATAGCTTATTTAGTGTAAACATTAGAAAGTCTCATAATTTTTTCAGTCGTGTAATAATAGTATAATACCAAGGCTAATCGCAGTTAAAAAAAAAATCGATATTGAAAAAAATAATAATGAAACCATTACTTTTCGTAAGTTACAAAAAAAAAACATTATTTTTTTGTCTTAAATTTAAAAATAATGCCGTTGGGAAATAGAAGTCCAACAAAACTTGAAATTTGAAAAATTAAATAAAAAAAATTAAAAAAATTTTGACCTTAACGGCGGTTGTCTGGAAACGTCAGCAATGAAGGCTCGTCTCTCTCTCTCGTCTCTTAATAAAGTTGTGAATTTTTCTTAAGAAACTTCTTCATCTTACCATTTCCTCCAGAAACTAATTGAATTTTAAGCCTGAGAAATTCGCTTCACTTTCTACTTCACCAGAATCATTGATTGTTTCTTTCCCTCTCGAGTCTAGGGTTTCCGTTTCCATAGATTTCTGAGGAAAGAAGATGAAGCGGCAATAGGAAGAGGAAGTAACAACAATGAGATTCGCCATGTTTGTTTCTCTCAGCAAGAAGAGATTGGTTCATATACTAATGGCGGTCAGTGTATTGTACATGCTTCTCGTCACGCTCGAAATCCCCGTCGTCTATAGAACCGGCTTCAATACCTTGTCCCAGGATCCGTTAACCCGACCCGAGAAGCTCCGTAGCGAGTGGGATCTGCATGAGAGACGTGCTCCTGGACGCCCTTTCATGACCTTGATCTACCAAGAAACAGAATCGGAAGCTCCTGCTCGGAGAAGAATGTCGCAGATCATATCCGGATTGAAATTTGACCCGGAAACATTCGACCCGACTTGCAAAGACGACTCCTTGGAGCTCCATGAATCGGCCAAGGTAGCTTGGGAAGTTGGTAGAAAGCTATGGGAAGAGCTGGAATCTGGAAAAACACTATTAGTCTTGAATGAAGAGAAGAAGAAGACGGAGAAACATGGCTCGAGGTCGTGCCCGGTCTCACTTTCCTTTTCCGGGTCGGATCTTTTATCCCGTGGGAACGTCATGGAGCTTCCCTGTGGGTTAACGCTGGGATCACACATAACGGTGGTGGCAAAGCCACGCGCTGCACAAACAGACAAGGACCCAAATATATCAATGTTGAATGAAGAAGATGAAGCTGTCAAGGTTTCGCAGTTTATGCTGGAGTTGCAAGGGTTGAAGGCAGTGGAAGGGGAAGATCCGCCACGGGTTCTTCACTTCAATCCAAGGCTTAAGGGTGATTGGAGTGGTAAGCCAGTGATTGAGCAGAACACTTGTTATAGGATGCAATGGAGCTTGGCCCAGCGATGTGAAGGCTGGAGATCTAGTGATGATGAAGAAACAGGTTAGTCAAAACATTTGACTTCTATGTGCTGTCTTGCTTGATTAGTTGTTGGAGTTGCTTGTGTTAGAGACAAACGACCAGAGAGTGATCTTTGTTTTACAGTTGATGGTCAGGTTAAGTGCGAGAAGTGGGTTCGAGAAGATAGTACTTCTTCTAAGGAAGAGACTAACAAGGCAACATGGTGGCTGACTCGATTCATACGCATACGCCCGAGTAAGAAAGTAACTGTAGAATGGCCATTCCCATTCACTGAGGACAAGCTCTTCGTGCTTACACTAAGTGCTGGATTGGAGGGTTATCATGTTAGTGTTGATGGGAAGCATGTCACATCTTTTCCTTTCCGAACTGTAAGCAATGCTTTTGGAGTAGTAATAAAGATCAGAAAGTGATATTTGCTTATGTGTGTGGTTTTGGCCATATGAAGGGTTTTACGCTTGAGGATGCTACTGGTCTTACTGTTACCGGGGATATAGATGTTGACTCTATCTTTGCTGGCTCTCTCCCAACTTCGCATCCTAATTTTGCTCCTCAGATGCATCTTGAGCTCTCAAGCAATTGGCAGGCCCCATCAATTCCTGATGAGGAAGTTGAGTTGTTCATTGGTATCCTCTCTGCGGGAAACCATTTTGCTGAGCGGATGGCCGTGAGGAAGTCGTGGATGCAGCATAAACTTATCAAAACTTCCAAAGTGGTGGCTCGTTTCTTTGTGGCATTGGTAAGGTGTAGGGTAATTGCAGTGAGGTTCTTTGAGACTAGTCGTATTAGGTCTTCTAGATTAGGTCATATCCTTCAATCAAACTGATGTGGAACTTTGGTATATACATAGCACACGAGGAAGTCAATTAATGTGGAGTTAAAGAAGGAAGCTGAGTTCTTTGGGGACATAATTGTAGTGCCTTAGAGCATGTTCAATGGGGGTTCTAAATAGAAGAGTTCTAAAAAATTATAATGATATATAATTGATAAATATTGGAGAGGTTCTAAAAAGAAGAGAGAAGGTTTCTAAAGTTAGAACTTTTAGATACAGATTCTAAAAATTAACATACAAAATGTTGGGGTTCTAAAAAGTGAGGTTCTAAAAATTTTAGATACCCATTTTTAGAACCTCACCATTGGACATGCTCTTACATGGACAGCTATGACCTGGTGGTCCTGAAAACTGTTGCAATCTCCGAGTACGGGGTGAGTTTTTTTTATTCTAAGAATCAGCAAATCTATCATGGTTCATGGTAAAAAAATTGTTTTCCTTTCTGCTTGCAGGCTCATCAATTGGCTGCCAAGTATATTATGAAGTGTGACGATGACACATTTGTCCGCGTAGATGCGGTTCTTAGTGAAGCAAAGAAAAGACCCATGAATCGAAGCTTGTACATTGGCAACATCAACTATTATCACAAGCCTCTTCGCCAGGGGAAATGGGCTGTTTCATATGAGGTAATAAAGAGCAGGAAAAAGAGATGCATTCGGTATTTGCTGTTTTCTTTTTTGTTCCAGAGATATCAGTAAAAAACAGTTTTTACTCAAATTTGTTCAACTGGTTCTTCAGGAATGGCCAGAGGAAGATTATCCACCTTATGCCAATGGTCCTGGCTACATATTATCAGCAGATATAGCTCGCTTCATCGTAAAAGGTTTGAGCAAAACAAACTAAGGGTAACTGATCATCTTCATTTGGAAAAGAGATATCAGAGACAAGAAGAAACTTTAACTATGTAAATGTGTAATATACATCATCTTCTTTCTGTTCCAGTTATTCAAAATGGAAGACGTGAGCGTGGGAATGTGGGTGGAACAGTTCAACAACAGCGTGAAACCTGTGGATTATGAGCACAGCCTTAACTTCTGCCAGTTTGGTTGCATAGAGAATTACTTAACGGCGCATTACCAATCGCCTAGACAGATGATCTGCTTGTGGGAGAAATTGGTCTTGACGGGCAAACCTCATTGCTGCAACATGAGATGACACAACGGTGCATTTTCCTGTTCTGTTTATGTTGGCTGTGAGAAAAGGAAAATAGATTTCGGATGAGAACATCAAACATAAGCCTTTGCTGTATATATATGCAACCATGTAAGTCTTTACCTTCGAACAGATCAATGTGTATCCTTGTTGAATCATTCATTCACATTCATTCTTTTTGATGATTACACTTCTTAAACCGAAGTTCAAGTTGAATAGTTCAAGTTGAATAGCTGTAAATGAAAATGTTTTAGCTTTCTCTTGCGAGTTGGTAAATGAATACAATGTTATCGAACAATGTTATCGAAACAACAGCTGAAGATAAACGATCTTCACTTCTCCTGTGGAAACTACAATTTTTCAGGTCGTCTAATTTCATTTCTTGCTGGAATATTCTGAAATTATGACCCAGAAAAGAAATGGCTCCCATGACCTTATAGGTTCACATGTTATCTATCCTAGCCATCGAGTGCTCCTAAGGCTTTCATGTCCTCCAAGAAGGCCGAATAAGAGTCGTCGATGCTTTGTGGCTTCGACGGTGCAGATATGCTGGTCGCCGACACTGGCTTCACCGGGGCAGCATGAGTTGTAATAGACCTTGGTGTAAATCCCAAGCTGGTCGCTGTCGAAGTCTTTGGCTTTGGTTTGGCCGTAGCTGCTGACTCTCTTCTTACCCGAACTGATGCAGGGATCTGAATACAGAGAAACAAATCAGAACCCACATGAATGTACAAATAAAAGGGCCATATAGTTATGCACTATTACGTATTGTAATCATGTCCACTCACCATAGATGTAAGCTCAGGTGTGTGCTGCGCAAGTGGTCTCTTGACAACTGTAGGAGCAGCAGATTTGATGTAAGATGGTTTCTGTGGCACAAATGGCCTACTCATCGCTTGCCCGTCTTGAAAACTAGGCGGTGGACCTGGAGGAAGCGGCGGTCTCATCATAGGTGGTGGACCATATGGCGGCCTTGGGAAACCTAGATGACCAAACATTCCATGAGGAGGAAGGCCAGGAGGGGGACGCATATCTGGAGGCGGCGGTGGAAAACGTAACATCCCTGGATTCATAAGATCAGGTTGTAAATTAGAGAGTAAAGCTGGTGGGTGCTGTTGAGGTAAGGGTGGTGGTGCAACCATCATGGAGAAGTTAGCATCTTGAAGATTACTACTGGTATTAGAATCTGATGGAGCACCATCAGATCTATTGCTTACAGGTTTCGGGGGCAGCCCAGGTGGGGGAGGAGCGATAGAAGTCATAGTAGACACCTGCACGAAGGAAATGCAAAATGAATCCTGTTTTAACCTTTCTCCAATATGTAGATTCCATTTGAAATTTTTGCTTATGGAGAACTTAATGCAGAATTTCCATAATCCACAAACATTTTTTGTCCTAATTTATTAAAAATCCTTCCTGACAGTTTAGGAAAGCTATCAGTAACACCTTGGGGTTTACCTCACTGAAGGTTTGATCTGATGACGGAAGGATATTGCTATCGGTTTCACTTCCACTAAGGCCAGGTGGAAGTGGTTGGGAAGATCGAGGAAGGGGAGGAGGTGGTGGAAGAGGAGGACGAACCGAAACCAGCTCTTTTGGTGGAGGACCAGGAGGCGGTGGTGGAAAAGCAAGTCCTGTAGTTGGAGCAAGAGGGTTTGGAGGCAATAGAGGAGGAGGTGGAAGTGGCAAAGCAGGCAAAACATTTCCATCCTGAGAGCCTGGAATACTGCCATCTGGCAGAGGAGGTGGTGGCGGGGGAGCAGTTATTACAGCATCTTCCGACGCAGTATTTGAAGTTGAAGCAGCACCGCTAGAGGATGCGCCATTTAAGGGGATTCCAGGTCCTGCAAGAAAAAGACAAAAAAAAAAAACCATTTTACGAAAAAGGAGGTAGGGAACAATACAGTTTTGTTTTTTTGGTCATAGAGCAGCATTTATCAAAAGAAAAAGAGTACCTATTGAGGATTTATACATGGGTGGCTTTCCAGGGGGTGGCGCACCAGTCGGGTTCAAGGTAGGGTGATAATAAACAGAGTCCTGTCATTATACAGCAGAAAGGTGAGGGAAAATTAAAGTCAAGAGAAAAAAAAAAAGACGAAGACAAGCTAAGTACTTCTGGTGTTAGGTGCTTTGATCTTTCATCCTCCTCACCAGTTCTTCGTTGTGGGGGTAGGTGGCTATCAAGAAACACAAAAAAGATATAAATCATAGGAAGCCAGCGACATCTTATCTGAACCGTCAATACGAATAGAACTAGAGAAATAAATTATTCACCTGAACATAACAGAGGTTGTAGCCTCCCCCTGCTCCTTCAATTTCTCCTCATATTCCTGAATAAACGCAAAGAGATGGAAGAATAAGACGATACTAAATTACAAAAATGTACTCCTGAGAAGAAACCAAAAGGAATCGAAGACTAGATCAACCAACAAAAATACCTTCCTCTTCTTCACAACCATCTGCAACGTATCTTCAAGTTGTCTCTTTTTATGTTTTCTTGCTTTGTCCAAAGCACCTTCAGCCTCTACACCAAATCAATTAGCACCTCTGTGTTAGTTTCCATAGAGATGAACTATTAATCTAAGCTACAAATCAGAATAGTAAGTTTCATGGGGGCCAAGAGATATGCACAAGAAAACAAAATCAGGAAATTCTAAGTTTGATTTAGTGGGTTAACCGCATTAAAGAAGGTCCCTGATAGTGTCACGAGTTATAAGCTGAGACCTTACAGAAAGTAGAGGATGACTTACTCGACATGTCTAGTTTCCTGATTTGCTCCTTGATTTGTTCAGGATCCTTATTCAAAATTCCCACCTCTCTCATCTTCTTTCTCTCATTCTTGTTCTGTTTTAGCAAAAAAAAAGTGTAGCTAAAGAGTAAGACAGCATCCCATAATTCAGAACGCAACAATAACAATCCATTAGACAAATTATAAACCATAGAGTGAAAAATCTGATATCTTTGCTCAGAAGGCTGTTCTTAATTCCTGAAAAAACTAAAAAACATATGATTCTGAATCAGAACCACAGTATGCAATAAACGCTAATATACTTGGCCACTTTCACAGATTCAGAGAAAAAACAATATATAGTTCAAGGAATCAGAGATATGTATGTACACATAGTAAGAAGATGGATTATATGAAAAAAAATCAGAGAAACGAGCACTAAAAGATTCAAATTCCGCAATTTAATCAGACCCTAAATTCAAACATGGGTAACATGAATCCTAAGCAATTCACTAATACATGATCAAAAACACTTACCCGTCTCAATTCTTTCTTCCGTTGCCCTTTGCGGAAGGCATCGGTAGGGTTCATCGCCTTCCCTCCCTTGGTCGTCTTCATCTTTCACCTCCCAATTAGATTGAAAAATGAACAAGTCGAGTTCCAATTTAATGTTCAATTTCGCTAATTTTTAGATGATCGGAAAAAAAAATGAGGGTTTCAATATGGGCTTTTAATATAAACGGGCTATTAGTAAACAATGTAAACCCATAGTTGGCCCATAAGGTACAAAGTTGTAACGGTTGCGTTTTGTCTCCTGTCCAAAAAAAACCCCAAGTAACCAACAAAAGGAACCAGCAGATTTCTCTTACACATCGAACTCCGACGATTAGTGTTGACAAGATGTATATATATACACTCAGTTTAAGCATATGGACAGTGATAATAAATCTACATAAGAATTCAAAAACTTGGAGCTGTTCTACTTGAAATAGAGTGGGACAAGTTTCTTCAAGGTTTCAAACACACTTGTGAAGGGATCAAACTGGACTGACTTTCTTAATCCAAGATCTGGAAACTGGTTTGTCAGTGTTTGCTCCATACCTGGCATGGACATCATGGCAGCTAGCTGACCATCAGACATCACTTCACAGTCCTGTGGAGTATCCTTTATTTTTTCCGGGTCATAGCCAAATTGTGCCAAATAGTTCTTGTACTTGGCGATGAACTCTGGTCCTGGGTTAGGTGTTCTTGAGTATACCTGACATATCAAAAACTCATGAAGTTAAATATAAGAGAGATATTCAAACCAACATTGAGTTCTTGTATTTGAATCACCTGAACAAAGCCCTTGTCTTTGGCCCCAGAGACAAGAGCATAGTTGTCGTAGTCGGTGGCTATGACATCATAAGGCAACTTGGGAATGAAAGGAATGGTGGGAAATCGAAGGAAACACTTCTCTTTAATCATCTCTCGCTTTTCTAAGTCGGTCTCGCTTTTCTCCAGGTCTTCCGCTCCCACGCATTGAACCTTCCCTCTGATTCCTGTTATATACCCATCAGGGCTGCCGTGAACACAAAACGTATCTACCCGTATGGCTGCTTCCTTCATATCAAACGTGTATACGCCCTGCAACGGGTGAAGAAACAAACACTCAAGACGTTTTCATTTGTTCCTCTGATTGTGTCAGGCAAATGAAATTACATATACCTGGGTACAATGGCAGTCTTCTTGGCCTTGACCCGCAAAACCGCGCTTAAGAGAAGCTACTTCAAACCATCTTCCAGAGTACCTAACTGGGTCAAAGTTCTTAGCAGTCATGCCTCTCATCATCAGCATCATCATCGTTTCCGGGTCACCATCAGATGCGTTTTCAAGTGGAAGAGTAGTCAGCTTGTTTTCTTCCACAGAAGCACTCCCTAGTTGGCAAATGTTCTGATGACCAGATGAGAGATCCAACGCAACACCCTGCCAGAGTAGAAAGAAACTCAGAAAATCCAAACCGCTTTAGGATACAATCGAACATGGTTATCGCAAGCATACCTGGCCTGCCTGAGAGAGGAGCAAAATGGTAGCAAACCCTGAAACAAAACACTTTCTGAAAGACTTGCTTTCAATGGGATTCTCCAAGGAACATTTTAACTCAAGCTTCCCTCTGGAAGAAGAGCAGCATCTGATTGTGTCAGGAAAATGAAATCTCTTGTCGATCCTAACCACGGAGCATCTTCAATTTCATAAGGAAACAGAAATCTGAGATCAGTAAATCTTGAAGCTCTATAATCCGAGACAGTTTCATTCCAGGATCTGGTTTCTGTAAGTATGTCCTAAAACCTAACTAAATTATGTTATGCATTAATGATGATCTTGAAGTTGAATGTACAAATACCAAACCAAAAGCAAAATATTAAACCAGATCCAAGTACTGAACTACTTTAAAGCTCTACCTTGTAGTAGCAGGTGGAGAGAAGCTTTGGCTACTTATGATACTTACCATTCTCTCTCTTCACTTGTTTTGGTCGGAGCCACAGATTTTTTTCTTTTTATGTTTTTTCTTTTTGACAAAGCTCTTTAATCTGTCTAAGAAACGCTGTCGTTTTTTAAGGATCCACATTAAAAAAATCTCTCCAACCAGCTTACATCTTTGGTCGAAGGCATCCACTAAAAATCTCCCGACAAAACATTGTCATAATAAGCAAATGACTTCACTTTCACTTTTTTTTTTTGAGAAAAAGTTACTTGACCTTCACGTTTTATGACAAAATAATTCTATTCTTTTTTACGTATTTTAAGAATAATTTTTTTAACTAGATTAGCAGTACATTTTTAACATAATGAATAGTCTCGGTTGGAAATAAATCTCTCCAACCAACTTACATCTCCAGTCGAAAGGACCCACTAGAAATCTCTCGACAAAACGTTGTCATGATCAACAAATGACTTCACCTTCACTTTTTTTTTAGAAAGGATTACTTCATGTTTTGCGACAAAATAATTTTTTTTTACGTGTTTTAAGAATACTTTTTTAAAATTAGATTAGCAATACAATTTTAACATAATTAATGGTTTCGGTTGGAAATAAATCTCTCCAACCAGCTTACATCTTCGGTCGAAAGGACCCACTAGAAATATCTCGACAAAACGTTGTCATTATCAGCAAATGACTTCACCTTCACTTTTTTTTTGAGAAAGGGTTACTTGACCTTCACGTTTTGCGACTAAATAATTCTATTTTTTTTACTTGTTTTAAGAATAATTTTTTAAAACTAGATTAGCAGTACATTGTTAACATATTGAATGGTCTCGGTTGGAAATAAATATCTCCAACCAGTTTACATCTTCGGTCAAAGGGACCCACTAGAAATCTCTCGACAAAACGTTGTCATGATCAGCAAATGACTTCACCTTCACTTTTTTTTTTGAGAAATGATTACTTGAACCTTCACGTTTTGAGATAAAATAATTATATTCTTTTTTACATGTTTTAAGAATAATGTTTTAAAATTTGATTAGCAATACTTTTTAAACATAATGAATGGTCTCGGTTGGAAATAAATCTCTCCAACCAGCTTACATCTTCGGTCGAATGGACTCACTAGAATTCTCTCGACAAAACGTTGTCATGATGAGCAAATGACTTTACCTTCACTTTTTTTTTGAGAAAGGGTTACTTGACATTCACGTTTTGCGATAAAATAATTCTATTCTTTTTACGTGTTTTAAGAATAATTTTTTAAAACTAGATTAGCAGTACATTTTTAACGTAATGAATGGTCTCGGTTGGAAATAAATCTCTCCAACCAGCTTACATCTTCGGTCGAAGGGACCCATTAGAATTTTCTCGACAAAACGTTATCATGATGAGCAAATGACTTTACCTTCACTTTTTTTTTTTGAGAAAGGGTTATTTGACATTCACGTTTTGCGACAAAATAATTCTATTCTTTTTTACGTGTTTTAAGAATATTTTTTTTAAACTAGATTAGCAGTACATTTTTAACGTAATGAATGGTCTCGGTTAGAAATAAATATCTCCAACCAGCTTACATCTTCGGTTGAAGGGACCCACAAGAAATCTCTCGACAAAACATTGTCATGATCAGCAAATGACATCACCCTCACTTTTTTTTTTTTGAGAAATGGTTACTTAATCTTCATGTTTTACGACAAAATAATTATAATTGTTTTACGTGTTTTAAGAATATTTTTTCAAAACTAAATTAGCAGTACATTTTTAACATAATGAATGGTCAAGGTCGGAAATAAATCTCTCCAACCAGCTTACATCTTCGGTCAAAGGGACCCACTAGAAATCTCTCAACAAAAAGTTGTAATGATCAGCAAAGAACTTCACCTTCACATTTGTTTTTTGAGAAAGGGTTACTTGACCTTCACGTTTTGCGATAAAATAATTCTATTATTTTTTACGTGTTTTAAGAATAATTTTTTTAAACTAGATTAGGAGTACATTTTAAACAAAATGAATGGTCTCGGTTGGAAATAAATCTCTCCAACCAGCTTACATCTTCGATCGAAGGGACTTACTAGAAATCTCTCGACAAAACGTTGTCATAATCATCAGCAAATGACTTCACCTTCACTTTTTTTTTTTATAGAAATGGTTACTTGACCTTCACGTTTTGCAATAAAATAATTCTGTTATTTTTTACGAGTTTTAAGAATAATTTTTAAAAACTAGATTAGCAGTACATTTTTAACATAATGAATGGTCTCGGTTGGAAATAAATCTCTCCAACCAGTTTACATCTTCGGTAGAAGGGACCCACTAGAAGTCTCTCGACAAAACCTTGTCATGATCAGCAAATGACTTCACCTTCACTTTTTTTTTGAGAAAAGTTACTTGACCTTTACATTTAGCGACAAAATAATTCTATTTTTTACGTGTTTTAATAATAATTATTTTAAACTAGATTAGCAGTACATTTTTAACATATTGAATGGTCTCGGTTGGAAATAAATATCTCCAACCAGTTTACATCTTCGGTCGAAGGGACCCACTAGAAATCTCTCGACAAAACGTTGTCATGATCAGCAAATGACTTCACATTCCTTTTTTTTTTTTTGAGAAAGGGTTACTTGACCTTCACGTTTTGCGACAAAATAATTCTTTTTTTTTTTTACGTGTTTTAAGAATAATTTGTTTAAACTAGATTAGCAGTACATTTTTAACATAATGAATGGTCTCGGTTGGAAATAAATCTCTCAGACCAGTTTACATCTTTGGTCGAAGGGACCCACCAGAAATTTCTCTACAAAACGTTGTCATGATCAGCAAATGACTTCACCTTCACTTTGTTTTGTTGGGAAAGGGTTACTTGACCTTGACGTTTTGCGACAAACTAATTCTATTCTTTTTTACGTGTTTTAAAAATAATTTTTAAAACTAGATTAGCAATACATTTTTAACATAATGAATGGTCTCGGTTGGAAATAAATCTCTCCAACCAGCTTACATTTTCTGTCTAATGGATCCACTAGAAGTCTCTCGACAAAACGTTGTCATGATCAGCAAATGACTTCACCTTCACTTTTTTTTTGAGAAAAGGTTACTTGACCTTCACGTTTTGCGACAAAATAATTCTATTCTTTTTTACGTGTTTTAAGAATAGTTTTTTAAAACTAAATTAGCAGTACATTTTTAACATAATGAATTGTTTCAGTTGGAAATAAATCTGTCTAACCAACTTACATCTTTGGTGGAAGGGACCCACTAGAAATCTCTCGACAAAATGTTGTCATAATCAGCAAATGACTTGACCTTCACTTTTGTTTTTTGAGAAAGGGTTACTTGACCTTCATGTTTTGCGATAAAATAATTATATTCTTTTTTACGTGTTTTATGAATAATTTTTTTAAACTATATTAGCAACACATTTTTAACATAATGAATGGTCTCGGTTGGAAATCAATCTCTCCAACCAACTTACATTTTCGGTCGAAGGGACCCACTAGAAGTCTCTCGACAAAACGTTGTCATGATCAGCAAATGACTTCACCATTTTTTTTTGAGAAAGGGATACTTGACCTTCACGTTTTGCGACAAAATGATTATATTTTTTTTACGTGTTTTAAGAATAATATTTTTAAAACTAGATTAGCAGTACATTTTTAACATAATGAATTGTTTCGGTTGGAAATAAATCTATCCAACAACCTTACATCTTCGGTCGAAGGGACCCATTAGAAATCTCTCGACAAAATGTTGTCATGATCAGCAAATGACTTCACCTTCACTTTTTGTTTTGAAAAAAGGTTACTTGAACTTCACGTTTTGCGATAAAATAATTATATTCTTTTTTACGTGTTTTAAGAATATTTTTTTTAACTTTATTAGCAATACAATTTAAACATAATGAATGGTCTGGGTTGGAAATAAATCTCTACAAAGATTTTACCACTAGAATTCTCTCAACAAAACGTTGTCATGGTGAGCAAATGACTTTACCTTCGCTTTTGTTTTTTGAGAAATGGTTACTTGACACTCACGTTTTGCGACAAAATAATTCTATTCTTTTTTACGTGTTTTAGGAATAATTTTTTT
Organism: Eutrema japonicum; assembly: GCA_030161315.1. NCBI lineage: Eukaryota > Viridiplantae > Streptophyta > Magnoliopsida > Brassicales > Brassicaceae > Eutrema > Eutrema japonicum. Next base: position 43,093,820 of record BSQW01000006.1, read on the forward strand.
AAACTAAATTAGCATTACATTTTTAACGTAATGAATGGTCTCGGTTGGAAATAAATCTCTCCAACCAGCTTACATCTTCAGTCGAAGGGTCCCACTAGAAATCTCTCGACAAAACGTTGTCATGATCAGCAAATGACATCACCTTCACTTTTTTTTTGAGAAATAGTTATTTAACCTTCACGTTTTACGACAAAATAATTATATTCTTTTAACGTGTTTTAAGAATATTTTTTAAAAACTATATTAGCAGTACATTTTTAATATAATGAATGGTCTCGGTCGGAAATAAATCTCTCCAACCAGCTTACATCTTCGGTCGAAGCGAGCCACTAAAAATCTCTCGACAAAAAGTTGTAATGATCAGCAAAGAACATCACCTTCATTTTTTTTTTGAGAAAGGGTTACTTGACCTTCATGTTTTGCGATAAAATAATTCTATTCTTTTTTACGTGTTTTAAGAATAATTTTTTCAAACTAGATTAGCAATACATTTTTAACATAATGAATGGTCTCGTTTGTAAATAAATCTCTCCAATCAGCTTACATCTTCGATCGAATGGACCCACTAGAAATATCTCGACAAAACGTTGTCATGATCTGCAAATGACTTCACATTCACTTTTTTTTTTTTGAGAAAGGGATACTTGACCTTCACGTTTTGCGACAAAATGATTCTATTGTTTTTACATGTTTTAAGAATATTTTTTTTAAACTAGATTAGCAGTACTTTTTAACATAATGAATGGTCTCGGTTGGAAATAAATCTCTCCAACCAGCTTACATTTTCGGTCGAAGGGACCCATTAGAAATCTCTCGACAAAATGTTGTCATGATCAGCAAATGACTTCACCTTCACTTTTTTTTTTTGAGAAAGGGATACTTGACCTTCACGTTTTGCGACAAAATGATTCTATTTTTTTACGTGTTTTAAGAATAATTTTTTTAAACTAGATTAGCAGTACATTTTTAACATAATGAATTGTCTCGGTTGGAAATAAATCTATCCAACCAGCTTACATCTTCGGTTGAAGGGACCCATTAGAAATCTCTCGACAAAATGTTGTCATGATCAGCAAAGGAATTCACCTTCACTTTTTGTTTTGAAAAAAGGTTACTTGACCTTCATGTTTTGCGATAAAATAATTATATTCTTTTTTACGTGTTTTAAGAATTTTTTTTTTTAAACTTTATTAGCAATACATTTTAAACATAATGAATGGTCTCGGTTGGAAATAAATCTCTCCAAAGAGCTTACATCTTCGGTCGAAGGGAACCACTAGAATTCTCTCGACAAAACGTTGTCATGATGAGCAAATGACATTACCTTCGCTTTTTTTTTTTTGAAAAATGGTTACTTGACACTCACGTTTTGCGACAAAATAATTCTATTCTTTTTTACGTGTTTTAGGAATAATTTTTTTAAACTAAATTAGTAGTACATTTTAAACGTAATGAATGGTCTCGGTTGGAAATAAATCTCTCCAACCAGCATACATCTTCGGTCGAAGGGGCCCACTAGAAATCTCTCGACAAAACGTTGTCATGATCAGCAAATGACATCACCTTCACTTTTTATTGAGAAATAGTTATTTAACCTTCACGTTTTACGACAAAATAATTATATTCTTTTAACGTGTTTTAAGAATATTTTTTAAAAACTAGATTAGCAGTACATTTTTAACATAATGAATGGTCTCGGTCGGAAATAAATCTCTCCAACCAGCTTACATCTTCGGTCGAAGGGATCCACTAGAAATCTCTCGACAAAAAGTTGTAATGATCAGCAAAGAACATCACCTTCATTTTTTTTTTTGAGAAAGGGTTACTTGACCTTCACGTTTTTCGACAAAATAACTCTTTTTTACGTGTTTTAAGAATAATTTTGTTAAACTAGATTAGCAGTACATTTTTAACATAATGAATGGTCTCGGTTGGAAATAAATTTCTTCAACCAACTTACATCTTCGTTTGAAGGGATCCACTAGAAATCTCTCGACAAAACGTTGTCATCATCAACAAATGACTTCACCTTCACTTTTGTTTTTTGAGAAAGGGTTACTTGACCTTCACGTTTTGCGACAAAATAATTCTATTCTTTTTTACGTATTTTAACAATATTTTTTTTTTAAACTAGATTAGCAGTACATTTTTAACATAATGAATGGTCTCGTTTGGAAATAAATATCTACAATCAGCTTACATCTTCGATCGAATGGACCCACTAGAAATATCTCGACAAAACGTTGTTATGATCAGCAAATGACTTCACATTCACTTTTTTTTTTTGAGAAAGGGATACTTGACCTTCACGTTTTGCGACAAAATGATTCTATTTTTTTTACATGTTTTAAGAATATTTTTTTTAAACAAGATTAGCAGTACTTTTTTAACATAATGAATGGTCTCGGTTGGAAATAAATCTCTCCAACCAGCTTACATTTTCGGTCGAAGGGACCCATTAGAAATCTCTCGACAAAATGTTGTCATGATCAGCAAATGACTTCACCTTCACTTTTTTTTTTTAGAAAGGGATACTTGACCTTCACGTTTTGCGACAAAATGATTCTATTTTTTTTACATGTTTTAAGAATATTTTTTTTAAACTAGATTAGCAGTACTCTTTTAACATAATGAATGGTCTCGGTTGGAAATAAATCTCTCCAACCAGCTTACATTTTCGGTCGAAGGGACCCATTAGAAATCTCTCGACAAAATGTTGTCATGATCAGCAAATGACTTCACCTTCACTTTTTTTTTGAGAAAGGGATACTTGACCTTCACGTTTTGCGACAAAATGATTCTATTTTTTTACGTGTTTTAAGAATAATTTTTTTAAACTAGATTAGCAGTACATTTTTAACATAATGAATTGTCTCGGTTGGAAATAAATCTATCCAACCAGCTTACATCTTCGATTGAAGGGACCCATTAGAAATCTCTCGACAAAATGTTGTCATGATCAGCAAAGGAATTCACCTTCACTTTTTGTTTTGAAAAAAGGTTACTTGACCTTCATGTTTTGCGATAAAATAATTATATTCTTTTTTACGTGTTTTAAGAATTTTTTTTTAAAAACTTTATTAGCAACACATTTTAAACATAATGAATGGTCTCGGTTGGAAATAAATCTCTCCAAAGAGCTTACATCTTCGGTCGAAGGGAACCACTAGAATTCGCTCGACAAAACGTTGTCATGATGAGCAAATGACTTTACCTTCGCTTTTTTTTTTTTGAAAAATGGTTACTTGACACTCACGTTTTGCGACAAAATAATTCTATTCTTTTTTACGTGTTTTAGGAATAATTTTTTTAAACTAAATTAGTAGTACATTTTAAACGTAATGAATGGTCTCGGTTGGAAATAAATCTCTCCAACCAGCATACATCTTCGGTCGAAGGGGCCCACTAGAAATCTCTCGACAAAACGTTGTCATGATCAGCAAATGACATCACCTTCACTTTTTTTTGAGAAATAGTTATTTAACCTTCACGTTTTACGACAAAATAATTATATTCTTTTAACGTGTTTTAAGAATATTTTTTAAAAACTAGATTAGCAGTACATTTTTAACATAATGAATGGTCTCGGTCGGAAATAAATCTCTCCAACCAGCTTACATCTTCGGTCGAAGGGATCCACTAGAAATCTCTCGACAAAAAGTTGTAATGATCAGCAAAGAACATCACCTTCATTTTTTTTTTTTGAGAAAGGGTTACTTGACCTTCACGTTTTTCGACAAAATAACTCTTTTTTACGTGTTTTAAGAATAATTTTGTTAAACTAGATTAGCAGTACATTTTTAACATAATGAATGGTCTCGGTTGGAAATAAATTTCTTCAACCAACTTACATCTTCGTTTGAAGGGATCCACTAGAAATCTCTCGACAAAACGTTGTCATCATCAACAAATGACTTCACCTTCACTTTTGTTTTTTGAGAAAGGGTTACTTGACCTTCACGTTTTGCGACAAAATAATTCTATTCTTTTTTACGTATTTTAACAATATTTTTTTTTAAAACTAGATTAGCAGTACATTTTTAACATAATGAATGGTCTCGTTTGGAAATAAATCTCTCCAATCAGCTTACATCTTCGATCGAATGGACCCACTAGAAATATCTCGACAAAACGTTGTCATGATCTGCAAATGACTTCACATTCACTTTTTTTTTTTTGAGAAAGGGATACTTGACCTTCACGTTTTGCGACAAAATGATTCTATTTTTTTTACATGTTTTAAGAATATTTTTTTTAAACTAGATTAGCAGTACTTTTTTAACATAATGAATGGTCTCGGTTGGAAATAAATCTCTCCAACCAGCTTACATTTTCGGTCGAAGGGACCCATTAGAAATCTCTCGACAAAATGTTGTCATGATCAGCAAATGACTTCACCTTCACTTTTTTTTTTGAGAAAGGGATACTTGACCTTCACGTTTTGCGACAAAATGATTCTATTTTTTTTACATGTTTTAAGAATATTTTTTCAAACTAGATTAGCAGTACTTTTTTAACATAATGAATGGTCTCGGTTGGAAATAAATCTCTCCAACCAGCTTACATTTTCGGTCGAAGGGACCCATTAGAAATCTCTCGACAAAATGTTGTCATGATCAGCAAATGACTTCACCTTCACTTTTTTTTTGAGAAAGGGATACTTGACCTTCACGTTTTGCGACAAAATGATTCTATTTTTTTACGTGTTTTAAGAATAATTTTTTTAAACTAGATTAGCAGTACATTTTTAACATAATGAATTGTCTCGGTTGGAAATAAATCTATCCAACCAGCTTACATCTTCGGTTGAAGGGACCCATTAGAAATCTCTCGACAAAATGTTGTCATGATCAGCAAAGGAATTCACCTTCACTTTTTGTTTTGAAAAAAGGTTACTTGACCTTCATGTTTTGCGATAAAATAATTATATTCTTTTTTACGTGTTTTAAGAATATTTTTTAAAAAACTTTATTAGCAATACATTTTAAACATAATGAATGGTCTCGATTTGAAATAAATCTCTCCAAAGAGCTTACATCTTCGGTCGAAGGGAACCACTAGAATTCTCTCTACAAAACGTTGTCATGATGAGCAAATGACTTTACCTTCGCTTTTTTTTTTTGAAAAATGGTTACTTGACACTCACGTTTTGCGACAAAATAATTCTATTTTTTTTACGTGTTTTAGGAATAATTTTTTTAAACTAAATTAGTAGTACATTTTAAACGTAATGAATGGTCTCGGTTGGAAATAAATCTCTCCAACCAGCATACATCTTCGGTCGAAGGGGCCCACTAGAAATTTCTCGACAAAACGTTGTCATGATCAGCAAATGACATCACCTTCACTTTTTTTTTGAGAAATAGTTATTTAACCTTCACGTTTTACGACAAAATAATTATATTCTTTTAACGTGTTTTAAGAATATTTTTTTAAAACTAGATTAGCAGTACATTTTTAACATAATGAATGGTCTCGGTCGGAAATAAATCTCTCCAACCAGCTTACATCTTCGGTCGAAGGGATCCACTAGAAATCTCTCGACAAAAAGTTGTAATGATCAGCAAAGAACATCACCTTCATTTTTTTTTTTTTTGAGAAAGGGTTACTTGACCTTCACGTTTTTCGACAAAATAACTCTTTTTTACGTGTTTTAAGAATAATTTTGTTAAACTAGATTAGCAGTACATTTTTAACATAATGAATGGTCTCGGTTGGAAATAAATTTCTTCAACCAACTTACATCTTCGTTTGAAGGGATCCACTAGAAATCTCTCGACAAAACGTTGTCATCATCAACAAATGACTTCACCTTCACTTTTGTTTTTTGAGAAAGGGTTACTTGACCTTCACGTTTTGCGACAAAATAATTCTATTATTTTTTACGTATTTTAAGAATATTTTTTTTAAAACTAGATTAGCAGTACATTTTTAACATAATGAATGGTCTCGTTTGGAAATAAATCTCTCCAATCAGCTTACATCTTCGATCGAATGGACCCACTAGAAATATCTCGACAAAACATTGTCATGATCTGCAAATGACTTCACATTCACTTTTTATTTTTTGAGAAAGGGTTACTTGACCTTCATGTTTTGCGATAAAATAATTCTATTTTTTTTTACGTGTTTTAAGAATAATTTTTTCAAACTAGATTAGCAATACATTTTTAATATAATGAATGGTCTCGGTTGGAAATAAATCTCTCCAGCCAGCTTACATCTTCGGTCGAAGGGACTTTCACGTTTTGCTACAAAATGATTCTATATTTTTTTACGTGTTTTAAGAATAATTTTTTTAAACTAGATTAGGAGTACATTTGTAACATAATGAATGGTCTTGGTTGGAAATAGATCTCTCCAACCAGCTTACATCTTCGGTCGAAGGGATCCACTAGAAATCTCTCGACAAAACGTTGTCATGATCAGCAAATGACTTCGCCTTCCATTTTGTTTTTTTTTTAGAAAGGATTACTTGAACTTCACGTTTTGCGACAAAATAATTATTTTTTTTTTACGTGTTTTAAGAATAATTTGTTAAAACTAGATTAGCAGTATATTTTTAACATAATGAATGGTCTCGGTTTCTATAAATATCTATATGTTTTAATGATTATTGGTGAGTTTTTAATAAAGCTGTGAATTTTTTGTTTTGTATATAATTTCTTGGAAATATATATTTGGAGACGATCCGGTGGTAGTCAAGACGTTTTGAACTAGCAACGAGGAAGCTTATGCGGCTGGTTTTTTTTTTTGAGAAGGGGTTACTTCATGTTTTGCGACAAAAGAATCTATTCTTTTTTATGTGTGTTGAGAATAATTTTTTAAACTAGATTAGCAGTACATTTTTAATATCATGAATGTTCTCAGTTTCTATAAATATCTATATGTTTTTAATGATTATTGGTGAATTTTTAATAAAGTTGTGCTTTGTTTTTTATAAATTTCTTAGAAAAATACTTTTTGAGATGATCCGGTAGTCAAGATGTTTTGAAAACTTTCTATTCACCTAGACTTTCAAGTTTGTTAATCCGCTTTTGGTTTCTCTATTCCTCAAGATTTTATATTTTTGTAATTTAAAACTTATCCTAAAACAGTTCAAAATGAAAAGAAAATACAAAACAAAATGTGTAAATATTTTCATCATCAAATCATAAATTAAAATATCCTGAGATTTTTACAAATGTTACAAGGAAGATTTATTTGTTTCATCATTATCATAATTATTTGATCTTCATCCTACAATATAAATGAGGATTTTACCATCAACATCAAATTATATGCTTCACGTCTACTATAATTTTTTTGATAATATTGCATTTATAATCTGCAAAAACTGCATTTTATTTAAAAAAATAGAAACCAAACATAGTGTGTCACACTATTAAAACTCATATAACTACTGGATGGAACTTCCCCTTATCATTTATCTATCGCTGAAATAGATTTTTTTGTTTAAAAAACAAAAACACAAATGAATCTATTGTTAGATTGCGGTACTAATTAAAGGCAATCTAACTGTTAAAAAAAAAGAAACAGATTTTATTTTTTACAAAAAGGAATTAAGAATTAATGCGGACATGTCTATGTGTTAATTAACATAGAAACGTGGGATTAATAGAAAAAAATCAAAATCAAAATTTGAATAAAAAAGTGACCTCATCTCTTTCCCTCTCATGTTGCCGCACTCCTCAATTCGTTCTCTCCGATTTCACCTATGGGTTCCTTGAGCGACTCACCGGAGCTGCAACCACCAAAATTCGATTCAAACATTTTTCCCCCCAATTTTCAGATTTTTGAAAAGACAAGTATACAAAGAAACGTGCAGAAGAAGCAAACGCATGCATACCTTGAAGCGTAAGCTTCTTTCGAATCCGCGAATGATTGTCTGTCATCGATGATTTCGAGGAACTGATGGATTTCATCGTATTCGTGAACATCGTCTTCTTCCTCTTGCTGATTCGATACCATCTGAAGATTAACGAGCTGCGATTGTATCGCCATCACACCGTTATTGCTGCTCTTGATCTCGTTTTGATTGTTGAATCCATTGTTATGGTAAGGAAATCCATTGCAAGAAGGGCTATAGCCATTGTTATTATTAACCTCATTGCAACTATAAGTGTAAGACATTTGATGGGGCGGTTGCTGTGTTTCAGAAGCGGACAAAGGACTGAAAAATGGTGTGACATTGCTCGGATTATTGTTGACGGTAAGTCCCATTCCCAAGTCGAGCTGCGATGTAACATCATCTTGCTTTTCACCAATCTCATGAATCGTTTGATTATGATGATTTTGACCGTCGTTGTTGTTGTTATTGTTTTGTTGATTGCGATAGAGTTGTACTTGTGAATTGACGGCTTTGAGTTCTTCTTCAGCGAGCCAGATCATGTATTGAAGATGTTGCGTGATCCCAAGGCAACCGTGGACAGGGTTACGGTCACGGACATATGATTGGAAGATGATTGATTTCATGGCTTCAGGTTTCTGAGCTTCGTCGAGATTCTCGAGGATCTTCACGATGCTTCTAACGCCGAACAACCTGTGAACGTTTTGAAATAATTTTGGCTGTTCTGCTGGGAAATACGGGGCGAGTGGGCAGTCCGATGCGCAGCGTCTGCGCTGGTACTTGCACGCGGCACAAGCCCCACTCGTGCCGCCTTTGAGAGTCATAAAAACGATGAGAGAGATCAAGAGAAGATCCAAAAACCTCTCTAGTGACCCAATGGGATTGTGGATGGTTTTTACGTGGCTCATTCGATGGGGAAAAAGAAAGAGAAAAAAAAAAGTTGGAGGATTTTGAAAGAGATGTTTCTGTGTGTGAGTGTGAGTGTTTTAATGGTTTTTGGGAAAATGAAAAAAGAATAAGGAGAAGGAGTCTGGTATATAAAGCGGATTTTGCTGTGTGGAGAAGACTAAGCAAAAAGATCGCTATTGGATTATAATATGTTGAAACCGAATCTTCAGGGACTGTTCTTCTTTTTGAGATTTTTATTTCGATTTTGAGTTTGTTTCATCTTTTCTAAAAATAGTTATTTGAAGAATAGAGATGTTTTCTTTTACTTTAGTGGAATCTTATTTGTTTCGATACTATATAGATAGAATTTAAGTTTTGAGTTATGGATTAGATTTAGTTTATTTCAATCATACTACTATTTTGTACTAAATTAAAATCAAACAAAAAATTAAGATCAAGTTATTTAGGTTTTAAATTAGACTATGTTTTCCAATCATATGTGATATGTAGTTCAAGAAAAACAAAATCCAAATATAATTCGAATTGATTTTATTCGGATATTCTTTAAATTATATAGATTTAATATTCTAAACTTTTTATATATTTTGAAAACTAACCCATATTTTAAAAAGTTTGAAAAATAACTTCTTTATTAGGTAAAAATAAAATTATACCCATCATGAATTTTGACAATTTACAATTACAAAAAAATATTTATTTTTAATTTTCAGAATAAAATTATATATTGTAAAAGAAATATTCAATAATAATTTTATTATATATATCTACTAGAATAAAATAAATTTATTTTAATTACAATTTATATTTAGATATAAATATTATATATATTTATTAGATATACACAAATTGGTATGAAAATCTACTCATATATTCATCACCATACGTACAAGAAATTATACAAAAAAACACGTTTGTAAAGTCGTACGTTCATATCAATGTTCATACGATCTGCTATGTTATCATAAGTCCTTACGTTCATATTCTAAGATAAGTTATAAAATTTAATAATATTTTATTCCATGAATGTTAAATTTTTTTTTTTTCAATACACAATATCATTTTAAATGATGGACTTTTTTTTGTTTGTTTATATCCATTATTTTTTAGATTTTGTGTGTTAAAAATGATATTTTTTTTTTATAAATATATTGGAAATGTAACAAGATTAAAATGATATATTTTTCTTTATTTTTCAATTAATCAAAATAATAAAATTAGATTGTAAAACAATGCCTATGTTTGATTTATCTAGGTATTTTGGTTATTTTACATACAAAAATGTTAGTTTTCAAAAAAATTAAAACATGGGTTAATTTTAAAAATATATAATTTTTTTGGAAATATTAAACCAAATCTCTTTTTTTTTTGGCTATGCGAAGTTTTATTTTAAAATATTTGAGTTTTTATAATAAAATAATAATAAGAAATCATTGTCAAAATCATATTCATAATTTTAAAATAATCGTGCACGTTGAACTAGGACAACAAATATAATTATTTAAGTTTTTAAGTTTAAACTGTTTTTAAGTTTTGAGACATTACCACAAGATGTTTTATATAGATATACGCCAAATCTATTCATATGACCAACCAACAAAAGTTGTGTAGATTTCATTTTTATTTTTTTGGATATAAATCCTTAACGTGACAATGATATAGCCAAGACAATTACATGACAACTTCTACTACTAATCTCAAGACAAAATCTTCTTCCCAACCTCTTAGAACCACTGATATTTCCAACTTAGCATTAAAAAAAGAAGTAATTTTGATGAGTAAACCTCATTCATTCCTCTCGAGTTTTCTATTGTAAGACAAAAAAAAAGAAAAAGTACTTCCTTCCTTTGCAGTTTGTACTTGGGAAATCTCCTAAACTGTACTTGCTCTGTTTTTTTCCTTTTTTCCATTTAACGTTTCTGGTAGAGAAGAACCTGTGGTTGCAAGTGTCCTCTCTCACACATGGAAAGTACATCATTCCAGCCACCGATCACCTGAAGATATTACATAAAATGTGTGGGAAGGGAAGAGTGTATCTGCCTGCAAAGTCAAAAGTGTATTTCAAATAGTCTTATTACCTTCACGGTTTTGTCATCGTACATGATCCACCGATCGTGTTCATGACTATATGCAAAGCAATGATAATGCTGTCCATAATAACAAACCTGGAGTTGCATAGATATAGCAAAAGACCAACGTTAGATTACAAAAGTCCAGGCGGAAAAACACAAATTACAGTCGGTTTTAAGTTCGAAAAAGAAACACATACCACGGAAACTAAGCTATATGTGCTCTTAGGGTCCAGACCTCGGTACATCATGCTGATGTTTATCTCGGTATTCAAGGCTGCAAGAGTAGCTGCTATGTCTTCTACACTCTCACATGTGTTTTGCCACCCTAAAACTGTGAGCCCCAATATAAATACAGCGTTAAGACACATATACCAATGATCTAAAATAGGTTTCCATTCATCGGAATCCTTAAAGAAGGCTTTACCTGTAGTAAAAACATGTGGTGGAGTAGTGAGAGTATGGTGTATATGGTTGGGTTTCCCACAACCACCAGCTTCAGGATCACAGGCTAGTTGATGGTTCATCTCGACAAGATTTAGAAGTTCGTCGAATGAATTCTCAGCGTATGTAACCTATTAAGAATAAAGTGGGGCAAAACCACAGTGAATTACCCAATAAATTACGTGAAAACTCAAGTCTAATGAACACTCGTATGATACCTTCATGGTCCGCAGGGCACTAGCGTTGATGTTATGGAAAAAGGAAGTGTACTTCATATGCCTGGACTCCAGCCCACAGCTGTCGCAATTCAGTTGCTCAAAAATATCCATTCCAAACAGAGAATGGGCAATACATGTGCGGTTGGCACAGTCCCATGAACCCGTACAGTTGCTCTCCAAAGATTCTGTGTCAGACACGCTTGAGCTCTGAGCAAATGAACGATGAAGGCAGTCGAAAATCACAGCCAATACTTCTGAAGCATCGTTCATCTGAGCCTGTCCACCATATAACACCCAAGTTCAGGCTACTTGATATAATCAAAAGCTTACTCTATATTAGGATAAACATTTAAAACCAGAAATCAATTCTTTTACCTCTTGGAAGAAAGTGCTATCTGGATACAATTTACTCAAAGCAATCCTGAGAGATGAAGGAGCCACAGGTTCTTTTTGTGTTTCGCTCGAAGCAGCGCTTAAAGCAGTGAAAATTTTATACAATGAGCAGACAACACAAGGATCTCCCACGTGATGGTGCTCTAGTGTTGAACTCCGCAAGAACTCAGCCCGAAACATCTCTAGATTCCATAGAGACTTGGATCAAAAAAAACAAAAAAAATAGCATTCAGAAAATATAAATCTTTTAAGCTGGATACTATAGACATTGATACCCAAGAAATCAATCAGTTTATGAGAATGAAGGCTACCTGTATGATAACATTCAAAAAGCAATTGTATTCACCAACTTCATTCTGAAGACCTGTGCCAAATATGGCAACTCCAGTCGAGCTCTGAGACTCCTTTGTGACATCAGAAAAAAACCCATCATTGTTTACTTCCAGAGGTGTCCTCAAACCTGACGTCATATTTCTACCTCCTTGGTACGCATCTGGGTTGAAACAAAATGTTTCGGGGTCAGATGCTTCATATCAGGGGCTTTTGTCACCCCAAAATGACCACAGAACAAATATGATGAAAATGAAAGAAAAAAATCGGTAGCAGCTGTTGGCATAAGTAAAATATGTAAGAAAGTAGTTTAAGACATCTAAAATAAATATTCATGCAAGAATCAGATAAAAGAATGAGTCCTGAGATGGAGAGAAGTAGTATAATCTTCACACAAATGACATTGTCAGTCAAACAATAATCACGAAACGGGCACTAAGCAAACAATCGCAAAAGTTGACTGAGAGATATAAATAGGGATGGTTGAAAAACTACCAAGGCTTTGACGCACTGCCTTTTTAAGGTCAGCTTGAAACCTTTCTTCTTCATCCTCTTCAACTTGTAATTGTCTTAATGTCTTTGTTCCCGCATCTACATCACCAGGATAAGATTTTGAATAATGTTTGAAAACAGTTGCTAAATATCATTGTAAATACTGTCATTCATAGTAGACAGAAAAGCCAAATCGAGATACATTAGTTACAGAGGATTAGTTTTAATAAATCTAACTGTGAAAGTTTTGCTGATAAAGCAGTTTCATTCGTGCCTTAATTGGCCATTGCCCAAGCGCTTCTGATATTCAAGTTAAAAAAAAAATGAATAAGCTGAGGAAAACAAATCTAGATCCTAATCAGATCATCTCTACATCACAGCTATCAATACTTTGAAAACATGAGACAAAGAAAGAAAAAAAGACTTACCACCATTGCTAAGTAGACATTCAGATTGTCTCTCACCGTCGGTGCCTGACCTCTGAGATTCACTATTCTCGCTCTCAGAAGGTGCAACCTGATATTTTCCATCAATTAACTTGTTAGAAGCTTTTTGGCGTCTACCCCTCCTCCCGGTGCGCTGATCAGATTGGAAAACGCCTGCTTGAGTTCTTATGGCGTTAGGCACTACTACAACACAAAAAGAAAACAATATAAGTGTCTCAGAAAGGTTCAGTAGACACATATTATCAAATTCGAAGACCAGCGGCAACCTTTTGGGGATTTAACATGCTGCACCTTTGCAGTATCAGTTATTGGACAATGATTTGTTGACGGAAAAACACCATTTGTATTCACTTTGGTTCTTTCCAAGTTATCAGGTAGTCCATTCCTTTGAATCCAGTTATCCTGGTAAATAAAGAAACCAAAAAATATATGTCAAGTGATGATTCAGAAAAAAAAGAAAACAACTCCAAAACCTTGTCACTCTATGGACAGGATTGGTTACCTGACTTACGGATTCTTCTTGTTTTTGTAAATCAAAATCATCAACGACATTGTCTCTGCAAACCTCATACACTGCCTCTGACACTATTGGAACTAAAGAGTTGTATTTCTTTTGTTGTCCAGCAATGTGCTTCTCCTTAGCTTCATTCTCAATTCTTCTTTGATACTCTAGAGTTTTTTCAAGCTTTATCTCCTCTTCCTCTAGCTCTATTCGGCGTCTGCATTCTACTTCGTATTCTTTCGAAGCTTCAACAGATTCAGGAACAATGTCAGCCTCTGAATGATCACCAAAAGATGAAACCAGAGGGAGGCTGGAACAAGATATCATCAAGATCAAAGACAGGTCATTCACCACCAACATTTTCATAACAAAAGGTTTTCATGGGGAACTAATTTTTTTGTAAAGAGCAGATCTTCACCTGTGTTCAATCGAATCAACATTGAAGCGATGGTCATTTCCAATAGAAGCCTGTAGAAAAAAATTACAGCTAGTTATAAATACAGAAAAGAAAATAGCTAAAAAGGTACAACAGATTAGTTTAAACCTTCAAATCCTTCAATTTTTTGGTGTCTTTAATCTTTTTCTTATCCTTGGACTTTTCCTGCGTGTGTTTCGAATTATCATTTCTTCCTCGAGCCCCCCTTTTAGAATCAAGAGCAAGCTCAGCGAGAAATGCTTCTCTTGCAGCATCAGACTTCTCAGTGGCATCTTTCTCTGCCAATGCCTCCAAATGTGCCTGTAGAGAGAGAGAGAGAGAGAGATTAAGATAGAAATGCCAATTAGAACCTGAAAAAACACTGCAATCAAGGTCTAATGAGTAAGATAACTTACCCACATGTAGGACTTCACCAACGGTAGCAGTACTATCAGATAATCATTGGAGGAAACAGGTCCAAGCTTTAGCTCTAATTGCTGCATCCCAGTAACATTGCGCATCAGTTGCGCGTCGATTCTGCTAAGCTGCGATAGCACAAATACAGATTATTAGTTTAGGACAGCTGCTTATCCCAGTAGTGTTGCGTAAAGATAGAAAAGGTTACCTCTGCAGACAACTGCTCTTTTTGTTTCTGGATTGCAATCTCTATGAAACTGTCAGCCTCGTTAAAGGAATCCTTCATCCCCCATTCATCAGCTTCCCCAGATTCTAGAACACGAAGATAAGAACTCGTGCCAGCATATGATTCTTCATATCCAAATTGGTTGTGGTTAAGAGATTCTGCATCTTTCAAAACATTTGTTATAGCGTCTAACTCAAATCTACTACTGATAAACACCAACTCATGTTCACTCTCATTTAGCGCTTCTCTACGTTTTCTCAGCACATATTCATAGCTTTCATGGGTAAACTCTGCTGAAGTCTCCCTCTTTCGGCCTTCGTCAAGACAAAGGTCCTCAACAGTCTGCAATGCTCCCTCGTAGCTTAAGTGCTCGCATTTTCTCTCGCAGAGGTTCTGCAAGTGACAGAACTCCTTCTCAAGAATCTGCATGATCTCCAGTCCTTCATTTGTTTTCTCTTCCTTTGTGTGAATCCATGACACAATTTGTTCCCCGCTAGAGGGTCCTGTGAAGATCCATGAAAGAAATCCATCTGCACCAGAAGACACATTATTGCGATTAGCAATATCTCCAGAACTTGCTATAGCTCCATTATTCACTGCTGAGCACATATACTTCTCTTGGATGCACTCAGTGCCAAGCAAATTTTCATCCAGAAGAAGACATGAAATTTCACCATCAAGAAGAATCTCTTCTGTAACTTCAAGACCCTGGTCGCCAAAATGAACTTCATCGTTGGGGTTACTTTGTTCAGAATATCGACTCAATCCACAGGCCTGTGACAAGTCTTGCAGGAATTTGAGAATTTTCGTGAGCTGGGTAGCTCCCAAAAAGCAAATGCATATGGGTGACTGACCCAAACCACGATTCAAGAACTGCGAAACCGAGGCTACATTCCGGAGTTCATCCAACGTAAATTGTATCACCTTATCATAATGGCTGACAGCTAAATATTTGTGTCTTATAAGTAGCTCAAAGGCTGCACGAATTTTTTCAAGGAGCTTTGTACGTTCAATGTCATCAGATATGGGCCATCCATCAGGAAGATGAAATGGAATTGACAGCTTACCCTCTTCATTCTCATCAAAACCGTTGCAAGTATCTCCAAGATTTCCGCTCTCTGGTGAAGTATCATTCCATGCATCCTTGAAACAGTCGTCACCATCTTCCATATTATCTCCAGAGTGAAACTCATAAGACTCAGAATTTTGGATTTTCTGCTGACTGCAAAGCAATTTCACCGCAGCAGAGAGATCCAATGGTTTCCATGGGGAACTAAGAAGCATCTCGATCCTCTCACTGTTGAGACTTTGAGGCAAAACCATTTGCATCTTAGGTAACACGTTACCCATGTGCTCCTGCACAATATGCTGCATATGAGACTCAGAATCCATGAACTTTTCGCTGCACCGGCAGCAAACCCAGAACCTCCAAGTCTTATTGGCCTCACAAAAGGACAGAGCTTCACTTATAATCTCATTTGCATTGCCATCCTTTGATGCACTAAAGTGACTCTTAAGATCACTAACCTTAACTCTAAGCAACTCTTTCTTCATTTCTCTGCTCATAGAATCCCAGTATGACCTAACCCGATCCCTTCTCTCTGCTGTGGACCCGTTTTTCCTTGCATTTCCATGCTTTCTCTTCTCCCTGCTTCTCTGTCCCGCGCCTAATGTTGGATCTGATCCCTTGTTGTTTACAGTTCCTACGTTATCAGACGGGGAAGATTCTGACTTCTGCTGCTGCACTAGCTGAGCTGCAGCTACTCTCACTTCAATCTCTTTCCTCTTCTCTTCAAGAGTCTTGGTAGCTTTCTTAATCTCATTCGGCCTCCTGGTCTGAATCAAGTTACTCTCAATAGGATCCTCGGCTATCCTCCTAATGGGGATCAACCGAAATTTCTCTTCACCATTTCCCAGGCTTTTCATCCAAGTGGAAATTGAACCAAGATTAGATTTCTGTATCAGTGACGTGAGCTCATCCTGGACGTGTGCAATACGAGCCTCTGGTGTCAATATCTTCTGCTGATTCTCATCCTGGAGACTCTCTTTCGCAGGATCAATGGGGTTTTCAATCGAGAGAGCTCGTTGGCACTCTTGCACAACCACATCAAACTCTATCGAGTCTCTCCCATCGTTGGCAGCCTCGAAAAGCAAGTTCGCATAAAAATGCCCAAACTCAATAGAGTTGGGAGACAGCTCCACAGCTTTTCTAGCAGATTCGATTGCATTACGCAGATACCTCTGCTTCGTAGCTAGATCCTCGAAGACAGAAGCAACCTTCACGAACAGAGTTCCCTGAACACGGTGGATTAGGGCAGAGTCTTGGTGGCGAGAGCATGATTCCTTCATGAGCCGAATCGCCTTGTTGTAGCTCCCTCGCTGGAATGACATCAGGGCCTTCTCGCACTCCAGCTTGACCACAGCCGAATCGAACGGCTCGGCATTAGCGGCCGGTCCAGAAAATCCGCCCTCATAGAAGCTACAAGCGGAAATCTCAGACGACGGCTCAACCTCTGCCGCCGCAGAAGACGGCAATTGTTTGGAGCGAGGCGCGGGGGTTTTCTTCTTCTGACCCATCCACGATTCAGCTCAAAACTAATTTAATCGGCATGAAGGATACACAGAGATATTGTACACGCGTGTGTATATATATACGCCCCACCAAATGCTAAGAAGATAGTCAAATCGGAAATTAAGTTACAGTCAATATCCGACGTAGCCTCGGAGATTCCGGCACCGTATTACGGCGGATGATCGACGGAGCGAGTTGGTGAGGAGGAAAAGGATATAGAGTAGAAGAGTCGTGGTGGTCTCTGTGTGCAGTTCGATGGAGCGAGAGGCTGAAATGCCAGAAATTGAAAAAAAGAAATTGAAAAAAAGTAGGCCACGATACCATAACTCTAATAATTAATATCAATTTGATTTTTTTTTAATAAGAAAAATCGTGGATAATACTAACTTCTCCCTAATTATCTTAAAATTTACAGTAAAACCAGGGTTATATCCACGGATTTTAGGCATACCCGATAACCCGACCCAACTCGATTTAATTTAGGTTTAATTATGGTTTTATTCCAAAACCCGATTTATTAGTAGCAAAACCCGATTTGCGATTTATCAATCGCCGATTTCGAAACCTTCTATCTCCCCCCCCCCAATAACTTCCGATTCAAAATTTCCGGCGATGGCTAAGGTGAGAATATCCGGTATCGAGTATGAGTCAACTGAAGTCGGAGAAGCATCGAATCACACACCGATTGAAGACGAAGCCCCCGAAACAACGAATCAAGCACCCGAAACAACCAATCTTACCAATCTCCGTGCACCCACACTCGGAGGCAGAGAAGCACCGGCGGAAGACGAAGCCCGCGAAACAACCAATCGCAGTGCACCCACGACGGAACCCGAGAAAGAAGCAGACGAAGAGGTTGAAATGAGAGAAGATTCAACGGGCGATTCAACGGACACGGCTAGTGATGGTGATGGCGAAAAAGAGAAAGAAGCGCAAGAGAAAGAAGCGGAAGAGAAAGAAGCGCAAGATAAAGAAGCTCCAGAGGAGGAAGAACCGCAAGAGGTATGTATACTTCAGATTCTCAATATGCTAAAGTTCATTACAGGCTAGGCTAGTAGAAGAAAGTATGGGAAAAGTTTTCGTTTGTATTTCAGGATGACGATGATAGCCAACCAATGCAGCCTGAAAAGCTTTACTTCGGTCCAACCGAGTATAGCAAGGCCTGTACGATACAATCGAGGTGTGCTGTGTCGCATGTTGTCAATGTCATAGGCCAGCTTCCGGAAGAGCTGAAATGGTTCAGAGCCCATCCTCAGTTTAAGCACATTTTCCACATGTTCAAGGAGCCAAACCACATGAGTCAAGGGTTATGGATGCTTCTCCTTCACACAGTCTCTACCGAGAAGATGAATGAGGCCTGGTTTGTGGTGAATGGAGTCCCCATTCGGTATTCTTTGAAGGAGCATGCACTTCTTAGTGGTCTTGACTGCCATGAGTATCCGAATGACTATAAGAAGTTGGGTAGTTTGAATTTTGTTAATAAGCACTTTGGAAGGGATGATTGAATCAAGATCGCAGAGGTGGAAGCCGAGCTAAAATCAATGAAGCAGAGCTCCGTAGAGAGGAAGAAGATGGCAGTGTTGTTTTTCTTATGCAAAGTTTTGAAAGCGAAGTCCAAGGCTGATGGCAACATAGACCCCTTCCTGCTTAGAGTTGTTGGTGATTTGAATCTGTGCAAGACGTTTCCATGGGGGCGTTACACATTTGATGAGACTATGAAGGAGATCCGGCGTGTGGTGAATAAGTTTGGTGGCTGCGTGAAAGGAAAAGGAGAAAAATCTAGCTTTTCTGGTTTCATTCTTCCTCTACAGGTAAGTATGAGTTATATGTTTTGAATTCTTAAATTTATGATTTTTAACTTTGTTTGATATTGTGAATTTTATGTGTAGATTCTTGCATTTGAGTGTATTCCTAGTCTTGGAAGGAAATTTAGAGAAGCTGTACCCGCTGAGCCTGACTGTCCAAGGATGTGCAAGCATAAATTCATTGATGTTTGCATGAAAGGTATACCTTTGGATGATATAAATGAAGCGATTGGCAATAGTGCTGAGGTATATTTTTTTTGCATATTGTTATGAGTTTGATATGAAAGCTTGGTTTAGTATCAGAGTAGTAAGTTGTATTTGTTGATATTGACAGGACATTTGTAGCATCTTGGAGCCTGACGAATATGAAGAAGATCTTATGGCGCGAATCACGGATCCTGGTTTAGATGATGGTATCGGATTTATTGATTTAGAGGTTGAGGGTTGGACGAAGCATCTAACCGTGAAGAAGAAGAAGATATGTTGGAGACATTTGTATGAGTTAGACATTGGTGCTCGGTTTCAAGGCCCTACAGAGGAACCTCCACAAGCTGAGCGTACATCTTTGTTGGAGTTGCAGGCGTCGATGGAGAATGGCTTCAAAGAGATCATGGAGAAGCTTTCTGGCATGGATGCAAGAGTGAAATCTCTTGAAGACTTAGTACTTCCGCCAGGCGACTCACCACCCGCCTCACCAACCGTCTCAGCATCAACACCAGCACCAGCACCAGCACCAGCACCAGCACCAGCACCAGCACCAGCACCAGCACCAGCACCAGCACCAGCACCAGCACCAGCACCAGCACCAGCACCAGCACCAGCACCAGCACCAGCACCAGCACCAGCACCAGCCTCATTCTTCGAACCCTTCCCATCATTCTTTGAACCCTGCACATCAGCCTTAGTCCAACCTGGTGACCCACCACGTAAGAAGAGGATCAATATGACAGCTAAGAGGACTCTTCTCCCAGTACCCATCTTTGATTTACCTGATCCACCAGCTAAGAGGCGGCGACAACCATCGAGGCATGTTGTGTCCCCTTTTACAGAAGGGAAAGAGCCGAAGGGGAAAGGGAAAGAGCCGAAGGGGAAAGGGAAAGAATAACAAGGAAGTAGAAAATGTGTTTAGGTTTTTTTTGGAACTGGTATTGACCTTTGTTTCTGTGTTATAATTGTTGGATTTAGTTATTGACCTTTGTTTCTGTGTAATGAGACAATAGGGACAACATTGTACAAGTTAAGGTAGTTGTGGTAATGAGACAACAGGGACAACATTGTACAAGTTAAGGTAGTTGTGGTAATGAGACAACAGGGACAACATTGTACAAGTTAAGGTTATATCTCCGAAAGAGAATCCATTGTTCTTCGATGGATCATGAAGAACATCGAAGAAAAACATGCTAAATCACACGGAAATAGCCTCATCCGTGGTGGATTTTCCGTGTTTTTTTTATTAATAAAATGTTTATGTAAATATGTGTAGAAACCCAGGTTGTGATATACACATGTTTACATAACCTGTGTAGAAACCCACACATATTTACATAAACACACACATATTTACATGAACAAATATTTACATATTTTTGTATATTGTAAATATGTGTTCATGTAAATATGTATGTGTTTATGTAAATATGTTTTTGGTGAAGTTGGGGTGCTATGTTACAGGCCACAGTTGTTCACAGTTCGTACTAAGCGATTGAGTCAATTGCTTCGTCTGAACCGTACGTCATTCTTAAATCTTGTTCAGGCAAATGTTGGTGATGGGGCAAAATTGAATTAAAAATAATATTTAAATTTTTTAGACCCTCAACATAGGTGTCTACAATGGAAGAGTCAAAAATCATAAATGTCTTAAAAATTAATAATTAATTTTTTTAAATTGCAAAAAACATTAGACACCCAACTTGGGTGTCAACAATGTACTTGCTCTAACAATACAACACATAGGACCCTTTTAAACATAATGAAAATAAAGGATCTTGCCGTAAATTAAGAAAATAATGCAACAGACTTTTAGTTAAGAAAATAAAAAACCGCAAGAAACACAAGGAAAAATGCAATTATCACATATCCATCACCTCGGTTGGCAAGCAATTCCTTCATCCTTGAAATCTCTCTTTCCATCCCAGCCAGGAGCTCTCTCATTTGCATAATTTCTGCACCATGGGTCTCAAACGAGGCAGTTTCGTGAAGGCAGTTTCGCAAAACTCCCATGTTGTGCATGCTTTGCATCCCTTCATTGACCTTATCAATTTGAGTTTTCAGACTTGATAGTTCTTCTGTGATAGCATGATCCCACCATTTCCATATGTGGTCATGATTAGGATGATTTCTCTTGTACATCGAATGAAGAAATCATTCAGCTACATTGAAACAAAACCCTAAATTCTATACTTCGGCTAAATCACAAACTCAGTCTTTGTTCTTACCTCATGCGGCCAATCTGGACAGGTGTACATTAGCCTTCCTCGAGTAGCTTCAGCAGTCGATTCCCTGATAACAAGAGAGACGCCACACCAACACGTTCCTCGCATACCCCAATCTCCATCAGCTCGGTAGTATGAACTGTCCCAGGAGTGTCGGGAAGAAGAAGAGCCCGAGCTGTAACTCGGCATCTTGTTGATTTTCGATTTGGGGGAAATTAGGCGGAAACCCTAGTTTTCGATTTGGGGGAAATTAGGCGGAAACCCTAGTTTTCGATTTGGGGGATTCGATTTGGGGGAAATTAGGCGGAAACCCTAGTTTTTGATTTGGGGGAAATAAGGAAATTAGGCTGAAGGGTTGATGAGAGTTTCGATTTTATAGAGAGCAGGACAGAATAAAAAACATAAAATATCATAATTTTTAATTCATTTAAAAATATTTTTCATTTTTAACTCATCCAGCGCCGCAAATTTAAATGCACACGTGCTCCACGCCGCCTAAATAAAAAAAAATACTACATAGTTGTACCATCGTGTCCTATTGTCCACAATTGCTCATAGTTGTCCTTATAGATTTTCCAGTTGTCCTGAGACATAAAATAATATTATGTAGTTGTCCTCATGATTTTTCACTTATGTAGGTCATGTAGAAACGGCTAACAATAAAATTTTAGCAAAATCATATAATTTGCATTTTCTCCATCATGAAATGGTAACATTATCAAAGACTACCATGTATCATATGGAGTATTTCATGTGAAACCAATATTATGTGTTAGAAACACAATATGCCTTTTGTATTTTTTAATTTTTAATTTTTTTTAATTATTATGTGTTAGAAACACTTATGTGTATAAGTGTTAGTTGTAAATATTTTATAAATACGTAAATATTTTATAAATACGTAAATATTTTATAAATACGTAAATATTTTGTAAAAATATTTTTTAAAAATTATCTTGAACAATTACAAAATAGATTTAACAAAGAAATCCTAAACTGAAATAATAGATCCAATAAATTTCAACATAAAATTATCTTGAACAATTACAAATTAGATCCAACAAAGAAATCCTAAACTGAAATAGAGAAATCCAACAAAGGAACAAACAAACACACCCTAAATTTCCCTTGGGTTTACTGGCTCAAACCAATATCCCAGATGTATTCCTTTGTTGGCCTTGTTACTCGGTTTAGGGCGCGCTTCTCCGGTGGAGGGAAAGCGCTTAACTCGCTTTCTTCCTACTTTTTTGGTGTAGTCTGGCGGTAAAATAACTAAGTCTCCGATTTCCTGAGGAATAATCTAAGTAGACTGATGCGGCACCATATAAATAGTTCTGTAATAAGCCAACGCCCACGTCTCAATCAAGTAATATGTTGAGCACAAATCATGGATGTGTATTTCCCTTATTCTTTGTGGCGTTCGCATCAGTGCAATGTCTGCGGCTATTGCATGGACACACGGAATCTTGTCTATATCAAAACATCTGCAGCTACAACTTTTACTTAACAAATTGACCAGATAGCTCTTCCCATCAGTTCCAATCACGTTGTATTCAAGCTCACAATGATTTAGCTCAGTGACAACTAAGCCCGTTGCAAGTGCACATAGCCTATGCAGCTCGTTCTCCACCAGGGGCACCAATTTCTTCGTGTATGATGCACCAACAGTATCTTTCCTATGCCTGTTGAACCATTCAGACACTTTTTCAAGATACGCATCAATCAAAGGCAATAAGGAGTACTTCCTTGCCTTCTTGAAGACATTGTTCATAGATTCACACGAATTGCTTGTGTCCAAGTTGTACTTGTCTCCTTTAAAGTAGCACCTTGCCCATTTTTCAAGCGGAACACCTTCATCTAGATACTCTGCAGCTCCTGGAAACCACCGCCTAAAATCAGAGTATGCACTTAAGAACTCACCTTCTGTGTACTTGTGAGCGCATTATAAGAATTTGGCTGAACACAAATCTTTACAACCATTCGCAGCTTTACTTCTCACGTTACGAGACAAATGCCAAATGCACAACACCGCAATCATGACGGCATGTCGTTTGTAGCACTTTAAGGTATCGATCCACGGGGAATAGAGACTACGGCACCGAAGATGCGAGAAACGAACTAGTCTAGAGCCAAACTCTTTTGAAGTTTGTATTTCCAAAAATTTGATTGATTTATCACAATGATATTACATGGTTTATATAAACATAAAACTAACTTAACTCTACTTAAAACTTAACTATGGTAGAGTAAACATACTCCCTAAATTAAGGTGGAAACATACTCCCTAAATTAAGGTGGAAATTAAGGAAAATAAACAACTTGCAAATCACAATTAAACCCACTAAAAATACAACTTGCAAATCACAATTAAACCCACTAAAAATACAACTTGCGTATGCTACAGTGAATGGTGGCTGGAAGCACATTTTGCTTGATCCAATTGTTTTGCTCGGAATAGTATTCTGATCAGCTCGGACCGACTTCACGAAACCGGGCATAACTCTCGATCGCGCCGTCGGATTGACCTCAAACCACTTCTCAATTAAAGCTAAGTCATGTTTCTAGCTTGTCTCCAAATTTCAGATTAATCCAACGGTGAGAAGTCTGTCATCGATCTCCGAACTTCTGACGTTTCTTCCTTTGCTTCGATCCAAGCAACTCCCAAATACATAAAATTACACAAAATATTACAAAATACTACAAAAAACTCTCTAGGACTTCTAAAATACAAATGAATAATTATGAGACATAAAATGCACTAAAACACACTAAAAAGACTCAAAGACAAAATAAAACTAACAAAAATAAATACTTTAAAACGGTAAAATATGCGTTTATCAATTCCCCCGGACTTGCCTTTTGCTTGTCCTCAAGCGAACAAGAAACGACAGCCCGGAAGAGTGATTTATTGAAATAATAAAAACAGAACTAAAGGATAGGCTTGTTTTACGTCACTAGCTTGACGAGGGATAGGATTGGGGAGGTCCCCAATGGCGCGTTTAACGTCACTAGCTTGACGGTTGTGTCTTCTAAATCTTACTCTCCTTGATTGTTTCCTTCACTCCAAGTAACGACGCCCAAGAGATCAAGATCACAAGAAAAGAGAAAAAGAATAGTAACAAAAGAAAAATAAAAAGATGAAAGAAGAAAACTCTAGTCCTAGCCCAAATCCTAACTCTGATGGCAATCTTACTACTCCCCGGCAACGGCGCCAAATTGATAGTGAACTTTTTACGGTTCGCACAATTAACCCACTGTGCACAATGCCTCAATCTAATGGCATGTCATTGTAGCACTTTGGGATCGAATCCACAGAGAAATAAGAACGACGCACTAAGAATACAGGACGCTATCTAATCTAAGCAAATATCGGGTTTTGGTTTATTTATCGAACAATTTGAAACGTGCAAAATAGAGAAATAAACGAGTAGCAAAGCAAACAAGAAAACGATTAATATCAAATTTAAACAAACGAATTCTCGGGTAAAGCAATCGACTCGGGTGATTCTTTAATCTACTCAAGATGCTCAAACATTCGACTAAATATCTCCTTAGGCCTTAGAACACTACTAAAGATTAATCCACTTCCATGGTATTAACCCATTTCTTAGTCATCAATCGTCATAAACTTCCGTTCGCGATTCTATGACTAACAAGCATTAAGAAACAATTCCACTTAGCCACAATTCACCTTAGACATCAACTCCCGTTGGCTAAGATATGAAAAGCACTCATTGAATTGGTTGGGGAATTTCATCGAACACCTTCCGGGCGAGAAATTCCCTATGATCTAAATCAACTTTGTCAAGGCTAATCCAGCATTAATAACACTCAATGAGAAAGGGTTTTAAGTAATCTAACTCTTAAACATCAAGAACAAACCTGGAATCACCCTAATCTACTTCACCCAAGAATCCTAAAAGAACTACTCACACATAGCTAAATCACAAATATAAACCATACAAATGAAAGCCATAAGCAAAATAAAAAGATTGGTAAAAAGAGTTTAAGAAAATCTTCACTAAAATGGTTTGGATCTTGAATCCTTCATACAAAACAAAAACAAGAAAAGAAGAAAGAAATAAGTGGCTTAGAACCCTAAAAAGAAGCCGCCAAAAAACTCCTCTGTCTAATTAGGCTTAATTTGCTTAAGTAGATACAGATCGGGTCGGGTCAACCCGGGACAAACCGGGTTTGACCCGACAATTTTTGTGTCCGAGAAGGTTCACAGCGGTCAGCTCATACCGCTGCATGACCGCTGTGAAATGTCTGGTTTTTGCTCCGGATGGATCCGCAGCGGTCTGCTCTAACCGCTGCATGACCGCTGTGAAACGCCTGGTTTTTGCTCCGGATGGATCCGCAGCGGTCTGCTCTAACCGCTGCACCTGACCGCTGCGAGACTTGAAAGTGCAGCGGTCTCCCTAGACCGCTGCATGCTGACCGCTGCAAACGTCCGGTTTTCTCCTTCATCACTTGATCATCTCTGTTCGCTGCGGGTACGTTCCTCCTAGTCCATGATCTTCCCCAAGCTCCAAAAAGCACCTAAAAGACTCCATAGCACACAAACATATGCAAAAACTAACCTAAGACTCACTAACTCTAAAATGGATGCAAACTATACCAAAAACAATGAAATGAATGCAAAAAGTCACAAAATGCTAACTAAAATGTATACTAAAATGGGCTAAATTATGCAACTATCAACTCCCCCGAACTTGCCTTTTGCTTGTCCGCAAGCAAACAAACAAGAACAAATCGAAGAAGAGGTTGGAATGCGGGATATCATATCCAAGAATATTAACAAAAGAATTCAATTCAATGCACTTGGTAGTAGTTATGTGATGCACAAACAACCTCTACTTCAAAAGATTTAGCCATACTCGTCGCTACACGAATTTGGTATAAGCCTTAGCATCTACAAGTAATCATATCCTCTAACTCTTTAACATTCATTAAGTACAATGGTGAATCATGCTTAATAAAAATCAAGTGAACTCATTTGGCTTAGGGAAAAGGTTTTGAGATAAAATTGATCTCAATCATGTGGGTATTCCAATGCAATGGGATCTCTCACGAAAGAATGAACTTTGGCAAAATGCTAAGAGTAAAGAACAATTGATTCATACAAGGATGACTTCCGTCTACCCAATGCCCCAATATGAACTCCACTCCTATTTCTAAACCCATCAAGATCCATTCTAAACTACCCATATCACAAGGCATTTTGCCTTCTTAGACCACATTTCTTTTCTAACTTAGGGGATTCTTTTCTTCTTATTTTTCAACAAATGGATTGGCTCTTCATCTTTTTCTTTTAGCTCTTTTTCACTTTCATAACTAGTCTCTCAATCATCATTTAGATGCCTTAGCCATATATATATATATATATATATATATATATATATATATATATATATATATATATATATTTTTTTTTTTTTTTTTTTTTTTTTTTTTTTTTTTTTTTTTCTACACACATAGAGACTTATACTTTCAACACCTAGAGCTATTCCACACTTTCATGCCAACCAATCCAAACTTTTTACTTTCCCCTATCCTTTTTCCCAATCTTTTATTTTCTCCACACTTTCTTTTCTTTACATCAACACCCAAATCACCAACCTATCTATCAACTCCTTGTCGTTCCAAACTCAACACTTTTTGCTAAGTTCATTCAAAATTAGACCTCACGACACACACAAGAGATGAAGGCTTGAAGGAAAGGTTTAGTTAAGGGTGTGGTTAACCGTTCCAAATATGGGAATCAGCTATTTGAGCTAACAAGAGAGTGGTAAAAAGGGGTAAGATAGCTCAAATATGTATATGACATCCATGAATTCAACTTTTCAATGTACAAGCATGATAATTTCAAGTCAAGATTAGAGTTCATGTAGATAGAATTAGATTCAATTCAAAGCATGCTTCAACCAAGACAAAAACATTCAAACCGCAAGATTAAAGCATGGATCATCCTTAACTTCGTGATCGCTCAAATGCATCAAAGAACTCCTAACGAGGGCATTAATTCAAGCTCTTAAGTTTATATTCTACATGGATAATTCTCCCAATGCAAGTGAATGCAAACCTATATGCATCTAGACTCAATCTTAAACATGCAAAATGCAACTAAATATTTTTTTTTTTTTTTATGGTTTTTATATGCACTTATATGAATGAATGAGACTCAAATATGCGAAAAGAAAAATAAGATCACAAAACACAATATCAAAAGACGCAAATCCTTCCCCCGAACTTGAATTGCAACGTCTCGGTGCAACACAAATCAAAGAGAAGGTAAAAATATGCAAAAGTATGTACAATGAAATGGAGTTTGGATCATACCTTTGGATTGGAGAGAAATGTGACGTGCTGTAGCTATACCCATTTATGCATTAAGCACCACGACCTTGGACCCAAGAAAACTATAAACATCAAACAAAAACATTAAAAAGAACAAGAAAAAACGAAAATATATACAAAGATAGTCATGGGAATGCCTCCCAAGAGCGCTTGTTTTACGTCGCTAAGCTTGACGTTTCAACTGTTAATCATGAGAATCAAAAGGTTGAGCCAATGCACCTTTGGTCCTTCTCTTGTCAGGACAAGAAACAAAATATGCAACATGGCACACGACTATCCATGGCAAAGAGGCATAACTCACATCAAGAAAGGTTACTAAAAATATAGCATACATCTTGGAATTTTCCTTGATGATGAGATGTTCACGAGGACCAAATGCATTTGATGGAAAAATGAAGTCGATTTCATGTTTAAACGAGTTAATCACAAAATAGTCAACTTCATCTCCATCAATCATGTAAAACACATCCTCTTTCCTAGATTTCATCTCAACCTTAGGGTCATCTATCTCATTCAAGATCTTATCTACATCAAGCACATCCCCTAGGTAAGATTTTTCAAGAAGTGAACTAGATTCCTCAGGCATTGAAAGCTTAAACTCGATATCATGATCATTCAAAGCACATAGATAATTAATATCAAAACATACTTCATGATAATCACTAGCAAGCTTTTCTACTCTTAAGGTTTCTAGTATTTGAGACTCACATATTAAATCACAGCATTCATTAATGAGCTTGAGAGCATGTGAACTAGAAGCTACATCTTCAATGCAAGGCAAGTGACTATCCTCATAATCAACGATTTCAAAGGTTGTGTCAAAAATACCTTCTAGTTGGCATGGTGGAACCCAATAAATTACCTCTTCGAGTGCATGAGCTATCTTTATCTCAATATATGTGAGCTCCCTTCCCTCAAGCGCTGCCCGACGTGACATGAGGTTCAAACGGATCATAATCGCGAGATTACTCCTTGTCAATGCTGGGTTTTCTTTGCAAAGCTCATCCAACTCTACTTTTTGTTCTGATGTGACTACACTTTCATCAAATGGTGGCTCCACATATGGCTCATCATCAATGCTTTCATCAAATGTGGCATCCTCTTCTTGTGGCCAATCATTGTAATCCATGGCCATCGACTCTAAGAAGCAAAAAAGAAGAAAATAAAAAGTTAGTAGAAGTCAAGAACTTAGTCTCAAATAGTATCCAAATCCTAATGGCTATTGCTAATTTCCCCGGCAACGGCGCCAAATTGATAGTTGAACTTTTTACGGTTCGCACAATTACCCACTGTGCACAATGCCTCAATCTAATGGCATGTCATTGTAGCACTTTGGGATCGAATCCACAGGGAAATAAGAACGACGCACTAAGAATACAGGACGCTATCTAATCTAAGCAAATATCGGGTTTTGGTTTATTTATCGAACAATTTGAAACGTGCAAAATAGAGAAATAAACGAGTAGCAAAGCAAACAAGAAAACGATTAATATCAAATTTAAACAAACGAATTCTCGGGTAAAGCAATCGACTCGGGTGATTCTTTAATCTACTCAAGATGCTCAAACATTCGACTAAATATCTCCTTAGGCCTTAGAACACTACTAAAGATTAATCCACTTCCATGGTATTAACCCATTTCTTAGTCATCAATCGTCATAAACTTCCGTTCGCGATTCTATGACTAACAAGCATTAATAACAAGTCCACTTAGACACAATTCACCTTAGACATCAACTCCCGTTGGCTAAGATATGAAAAGCACTCATTGAATTGGTTGGGGAATTTCATCGAACACCTTCCGGGCGAGAAATTCCCTATGATCTAAATCAACTTTGTCAAGGCTAATCCAGCATTAATAACACTCAATGAGAAAGGGTTTTAAGTAATCTAACTCTTAAACATCAAGAACAAACCTGGAATCACCCTAATCTACTTCACCCAAGAATCCTAAAAGAACTACTCACACATAGCTAAATCACAAATATAAACCATACAAATGAAAGCCATAAGCAAAATAAAAAGATTGGTAAAAAGAGTTTAAGAAAATCTTCACTAAAATGGTTTGGATCTTGAATCCTTCATACAAAACAAAAACAAGAAAAGAAGAAGAAAGAAAAATGTGGCTTAGAACCCTAAAAAGAAGCAGCCAAAAAAAACTCTGGTCTAATTAGGCTTAATTTGCTTAAGTAGATACAGATCGGGTCGGGTCAACCCGGGACAAACCGGGTTTGACCCGACAATTTTTGTGTCCGAGAAGGTTCACAGCGGTCAGCTCATACCGCTGCATGACCGCTGTGAAATGTCTGGTTTTTGCTCCGGATGGATCCGCAGCGGTCTGCTCTAACCGCTGCATGACCGCTGTGAAACGCCTGGTTTTTGCTCCGGATGGATCCGCAGCGGTCTGCTCTAACCGCTGCACCTGACCGCTGCGAGACTTGAAAGTGCAGCGGTCTCCCTAGACCGCTGCATGCTGACCGCTGCAAACGTCCGGTTTTCTCCTTCATCACTTGATCATCTCTGTTCGCTGCGGGTACGTTCCTCCTAGTCCATGATCTTCCCCAAGCTCCAAAAAGCACCTAAAGGACTCCATAGCACACAAACATATGCAAAAACTAACCTAAGACTCACTAACTCTAAAATGGATGCAAACTATACCAAAAACAATGAAATGAATGCAAAAAGTCACAAAATGCTAACTAAAATGTATACTAAAATGGGCTAAATTATGCAACTATCAAATGTCCATGATGAGACTGTGGGTACACCTCCTTGACTGCCTTCATTATGCTTGAATGTCTGTCACTCATAAAAACCAGTTCATGATCATCAGGTATAACAGTTTTGAGCGTTTAAAAAAACCACTTCCAACTAGCATCTTTTTCCCTATCAATTACACCCATTGCAATGGGATAATGGTGATGATTCGGATCCTGAGCTGTGGCAAATACTAGCATTCCACCGTAAACATTCTTAAGAAAAGTTGCATCCACAACTATGACTTTCCGCATTGCTCTAAATCCTTCAATACTAGCGCCCAAAGCGACGAATAGATACTTGAACCTA
The DNA here is from genome assembly GCA_030161315.1 of Eutrema japonicum. NCBI lineage: Eukaryota > Viridiplantae > Streptophyta > Magnoliopsida > Brassicales > Brassicaceae > Eutrema > Eutrema japonicum. The sequence continues at coordinate 43,124,762 of BSQW01000006.1, forward strand.
TTTCTGGCATCCACTTTCACGCTTGTTACTGTACCAGGATTCACCATCTGCAACACGTACAGATAACAATACAATCTTCGATAACTTTCTTCGGGACTGCCCCTCACTTCACTAATAGCTAGTTTTATCCCTCTCAACGCAGTAGAGTAGGACACACTCACGTGAGCTTCATTTTGAACAACACTCATAAGAGATTTAGCCGCGGGGGTGTCGACCCGACCTGGAAAGGAACCACGCAAAACATCTGCTACTACTTGTGGTGTGCCTTTCCTTTTACTCTGAGTTGTGCTGGCAACGACCCGGGAGCATGTATGCATGTTTCTATACACTCTCATACTAAAATAAGTAGAATCCTTCATTCTTACAGCATGTATATACCATGAACAGCCTTGTTCAGCTTGACGGCATCTTAATATGATTCGCCCCGGATCCGACTTTACAGTTTTTACCTCAAAACATCCCTTATGTGAAGCTCTGTCAACCAAAACTCGCAAAGCTTCCTTTGAACGAAATTCTTGACCTTTCTCAAAACCAGCGCCATCATCCCATTCTAGAACAAACGGAGTTTGTTCTACAGGCCGTGGAGGCTCAACATGATCATGTTCATCTGCATGTTCATGCATACCATCCAAACCGTCCTCCCCATTCTCATCCACCCGGTTCTGTTGTTGTTTCTCTGCTTCTTCCGGGCTGTAAATAGTCATCCGGTTCTCAACAGGCACATTATCCACTCTAGGAAGCTCCTCACATAGCTCGTCACTCTTATCTCTTTCCAAATCTTCCATTAGCTCCACATTCAAAATAGATCGAAGTCCCTCTTTATCCACAGTTGTTAGATAAACATAAACATCATCATCATCGACAATACATGACTCCCTATGAGGCTTAGCTACCAACGGAATGTAGCTCAATTTCAGCTTCCTTGTACTGTCGTTTACCCCAATCTTCTTGCATATACCATCTACAAGCACCGAATAGGTTAACTCGTCCAAAGTTAAGGTCCTAAACGATATAGCATAAATGGAATTTCTTGAATTCCATTTAAACTTTTCTCCTTCCTGTGAATAATATCCTCCATACTCAAAATGTATGTTTGTACGGCTACTCATCCTCTCCTGGAAATACAAACAAAGAAATTTAGTCAATTGCTAATTGTCAACTCTTTCTCAGTTATAGCATTTGTCCCAGTTGTCCCACATTTGTTTGCTAATACCATTAGTCCCAGTTGTCCCCCATCGCACAGATTCACTACACATCAGCTCGATTCAGCTCGATTCAACAACAACAATCGAGAAATTACAAATTCAATGACTAGTCGACCCATATAATTAACTTAAATATCCAATGTGCATACTCAAACCAACAAATTTCACAAATCGAATCCCTAATTTTGGAAATCCCCAAATCAAAGAAAACTTACCTTATTCAACAATGGAGGATGAGAGAAGAGATATGACGAAAACCACAATTGCAGAGAAGGATGACGCGATGGCGGCTACGATCCGGCGGCGAAAAGGAGCGGTGGCTCGAAGCTCGCTTCAAGGACGATGCGGTGGCTGGGTGGCCGGTTTTTTGTTTTTTTGGTTCTCGAAAATTAAACCATAAAATGATAAAACCATTTCTCTAAAAATAAAAAAATTCCAACCATTTTCAAATCATAAAATCAATAATGCCACAAACACAATTCATTAAGGACAAAATAGGGATTACACATGTTTTATGGCACATAGACTACATTATGGCACACAAGATTTTGCTTTTTCATTTTATGGCATCTTGGCCATTAATCCAGTTCGATGGGTACTCACCTCATATACCACTCTTCCCAGATTTTAATCATAAATCTCCGTCTTGTTAAAATGTCGTTTTTATCCTTAATGAATGTTGTAAAGCTTAAATAGAATTAAATCGGTAAGAAAACAACGAAAAACACGGGAGCTCAGTGGTTGCGAGCTCCACGCGCGTCACCTGCGCTCGCGTGACCAGGGTTCATCTGGTAATACCGGGTAATACTCGGGTGTACAGTAATACTGGGTAATACTGGATAATACTAGGGGATACTGGCTGTGATATTTCATTTAAAAAAACTCAAGGGTATTTTCTTCGTTTCATTTAAAGAGAGGGGTATTGTGATTAACTTAGGTAGTGATGATTAAAAATTCCCACATAGTGGTATACGAGGAGATAATCCAGTTCGATGCCGGAGGAAAAATATACATAGCGATTATTATACAGTGGTTCACTTTATTTATTTATCGACCCTATAGTACAATATCCGCATTTACTATTTGCCAAGATCATTGAAAAAAGACATGGATTATTTCCGGATACATCATAAAAAGTGTCGTACGTACTTCCTATTCGGTAGTCATTTCCGTAAACACCTCATTGTTCTGTTCCGAAATTAGTGATATAATTTCGTCCAACGCATTCTCAAATTCCGTCGGAGAAGTAGAGGTAATTAATTCATCAAAATAATTTACTGCTATTCAACCTCTTTTTTTAATGAGACTCACATTCCTGATACATTATGCAACCCAACAATCCGGGTTTCACCCTTCTGTTCTTACTTGCGTAAGGTAAAATTTTGAATTTTTATCCTCTACCGTTAACCATAGAGTGCGACTTTTATGTTGCCGGTAAAACTCCTCATCTCGATATAATTCTTTTAATTTTCTTGCAACATCTATCAATTCCTCTTGAGTCCTAATATTATCATTTTGGATATCTTCTAATTTTCGTTATAACTCATAGATTTTCTCCTTACCGTATGGTAAGTTATTTTTCCACCACTTAGATATGTCCCGCTGACAATTACTTATTCTTTCGACAAAAGATGAACCGTTTCCACCTAGATTAATCTTCCAACCCTTGGAAACCAAATCCATTAAACCATCTCGACCAATCCAACGTTTGTTAAACCGGAATTGTGCTCGTTTTCGAGGGAGTTTATCCTCTATTGTAGCAACAATTGGTCTATAATCCGATCCAATCATTGCCAAATATTCGACATATGAATATGGAAAAAAATCATGTCAATCTTCATTAGCTAAGGCATAATCTAACCGACAATGAACGATCTTCGAGGTTTCGTTTTCCCCTCTTAGATATGATGTTTCCTAAGCACTGGAATTCCATATGATGTTTCCTAAGCACTGGAATTCCAAAAATCTGCAGTTTCATATCATGGTATTGAAAGACATAGAAGTCCTCTCATTATCACCAATTATAAACCACTGATCCAAATATGATAAATGTGTCCGTGTCAATAGTTCGTAGACTTGATTCTGCAATTTCAGTATTGTGTCACCATAAATAAAAGATAAAAAGATTTTTTTCTTTGAATAACCGTTTCAATATCAATTATTGGATTATTTGAAAATAATACATTAACATTAAAAAGAATAATCATAAAATAAAACAAAGCGAGTCCAACACTCGCACCGCACAGTTCAACTGTGTACAATTTATAATAACCGAAATGAAATTGAAACTTTTGCATACAAACAAAATTTTGCTTGGTTTCTGAAAAAAACAAAAACTATGGTTTATATTTTTTCCAAACCTCTCGAAGATAGCTTATTGTCCAATGACTTCTGAGAGTAGGGGTGGACAAAAAAACCGTAACCGAAAAAACCGAACCGAACCAAACCGAAATAAATCATATGGTTTGGTTATGGTGTAACCTAAAAACCCATTTGGTTATCATTTTTGTTAAGAGTTCGGTTTCAGTTTGGTTTGGTTTAAAACCATAAAACCGAATGGTTTTTTTCGGTTTTTACATTTTAGATTAATTTTATATAGTTTTATATTTTTTTGGTTTAGTTTAGATTTATCATTTATCCATTCTTGTTTTTGGTTGAAATTAGATTTATCATTTATCCAATATTTTCGGAGTTTGTTTAAGAGTTAAAATTTAAGACTTAAAAACAAAATCTATAAAATAAAAAAACCCTAAACCCTTGTACAAAACAAACCAATATAAGGATGTGGCATGTGGGTGGTTCCTCTAATAATCGTATCTTCTTCTTCATAACTCATCTTCTAGTTCTAGGTATCTAATTTATTCTCTTTATGGGTTTGTTTTCTAATTATTGTTCAAGCTCGTGTTTGATTACGTATGCACGTTTTGAAAGTATTCCCTTTCCTCATGGTCTTAAAATACATTATAATATATTTAGATCGTATGTAAATAAAGATAATTCTCAATGTTTATTTGTTGTTAATTTTGTTGATCAGAGATTCATAAGCAACATGAGGAGACCAACAATCGTGGCTGATGACGATGATAAGAATCTGAATTTTCTTCTTTTCATCTATTTTATAGGTTTTTTTTAGTTTTGATTTTTACTGATGATTTGGATTTACGAAGTATGCCTACTTATTAGCTTAATATATTATTTATACATTCATTTTATTTTTGCTTATTGTATGAACCTTATCAAAAGTTATGAACCAAACTAAAAACCGTAACCGAACCAAACCGAACCGAGCCAAAATTGTATATGGATTTTAAATGGTTTCATTTTTTATAAAACCGATAAACCGAAAACCGTTAAAAACCGAACCGTACCAAACCGAAATATATCTGGTTTTTATATGGTTTGAATTTTTATAAAACCGAAAACCCGAAAAACCGAAAAAACCGAACCGAAACCAAACCACAAATCGAAGTGCCCACCCCTATCTGAGACCCTGGCAATTCCGACAAAGAATGTACATCAATCAACAAAGAGTTTGTAATTTTTTTTAATAATTTGAAAACTAATCTGTGTTTTCAAAATATTAAAAACTAACCTTTTATTAAATAATTAAATTTGAAGATTTATATATATATATATATATATATATATATATATATATATTAAAATAGATTAGATAAACCGTCGACTATTGCTACTAGTCCGAATGATCTTAAAAACTAGCACATATTGTATTGCTTTTGTTGTGGCTTCAAGTAGCATCAAAATATTAAATTACAATGAAATTAAAAAAAACTAATTTTTAATCTAGCTCGATATTGGAGGTGGGCCTAGCACCCTCAATTAGTTAGGCCCATTTTAGTAAAAAGCACTCCTCAATTCGGTCAGCATAGAGTCAACCTTTGACCGGGGAACACCGACCTGGAACCCCGCGCTCACATCCATCCGAAACTCCCGAGCTCTCAAGGGCGCACCCCGGGTCCGCACTGGCACTTCGCCAAAACAGGGACGTCATAAGGAAAGAAGACGCGTGGAAGTTGGTCTAACAGTACGCTATCCGAATAGAGGTACGGTTTCAACTTGACGTCCCACCAACCCTGCAGAGTAAGCGAAGGAGAAAAAGACACGTGGAGGGAAGTTGGCCGAACAGTATGCTATCTTACAAAAGCATGGCGCCGAGCTCATCATGACCTCTCACCCTGAAAACCGGGACACGCCTCCTAGAGCACCTTACCCGCGAAACAGGCTGAGGGTGCCACGTGGTCCCGGAATCCTGGGAAGTAGGAAGTCAACTCCCACTATATATATCCCTTAGTATGCATTAAGAAAGGGACTTTTGGATCTTATTCTCTACGAAATAGGCCCGATCTCTCTCATTTGTAACAAGGCAGCGCCATTTAGAACGCCGAACTGGATTCCCGTCGGAACTAGTTCGTAAATCTAAATCGTTCGCCTCTTTTCATCATTAATACAAAGAATACGGTCCCCGACCTGTTCATCATAATACCCGGCCTGCTATAAATTTTGGTTAACTCGTTCTATCTAACGGAAATCTCGCCTCTCTACTCCTTAATCATCCTCTAAACAGCATTAGTGATCACTTGGATCAACACTCGAGGAAGGATATAATCTATAGCAGTCTAGTATCTCTCAAGTTGCTGTAATATAGAAGGTTCTCCATCAACATAGTAGTTGCTCACATAAAAAGTTTTGAAGCAAATCACCAGGGACGCATGCCTGTTAGGGCTTGTTGGTGTTATCTGAGGCCAAGTGTTACACTCTTGACCATCTAAACCAATTTGATCGTCTTGGTAGAATCGTGAAGATTAATCACCAATTTTGATTCATATCTTTGTTGAGGTGATTTTTCCAGTCTAAGGCAAATCACGGTGCACCATGTAAACGTTTAATTGCCTCGAGCTTAGTCTCGTTCTTCAATCTGTCTTCTGATCACAAAATCCTGTTTCTGAAAGTGTTTTTTTTTGCTAGCTTCTCGACCAAACAATTAAAATCTGTCTTTAGTAAATGGTAAATTTTTTATTGGATTAAAGTTATCTTTCTCCTAACTTATAACTTCTATTTTGCTAGTACTTAAGATGATATGATCTATAGAGATGACCGACCAAAAATAAATAAATAACGCCTGCAAAGATTTTATATGAGCATATAATCTTTCTTAATGTGATAATGATTTAACCAAGAAAACTACATTAGACCTCTTGCACTGAAAACACCTTAGCTTAATCTTAAGACAAAATCTTCTTCCCCCATCCTCTTAGAACCACTGACGCTTAAATCACACTCCTTCCTCTCGAATTTTCGCTCTGATTGTCAAAAAAAGTACTTACTTCCTTTGTAGTATGTACTTGGGAGATCTCAGTAAACTGTAGCAACAGATCTCCACTTGCTCCTATTTTTTTTTCTTTTTTTCCTTTTTTCATTTAACGTTTCTGGTAGAGAAGAACCTGTGGTTGCAAGTGTCCTCTCTCACACATGGAAAGTACATCATTCCAGCCACCGATCACCTGAAGATATTACATAAAATGTGTGGGAAGGGAAGAGTGTATCTGCATGCAAAGTCAAAAGTGAATTTCAAATAGTCTTATTACCTTCACGGTTTTGTCATCGTACATGATCCACCGATCGTGTTCATGACTATATGCAAAGCAATGATAATGCTGTCCATAATAACAAACCTGGAGTTGCATAGAAATAGCAAAAGACCAACGTTAGATTACAAAAGTCCAGGCGGAAAAACACAAATTACAGTCGGTTTTAAGTTCGAAAAAGAAACACATACCACGGAAACTAAGCTATATGTGCTCTTAGGGTCCAGACCTCGGTACATCATGCTGATGTTTATCTCGGTATTCAAGGCTGCAAGAGTAGCTGCTATGTCTTCTACACTCTCACATGTGTTTTGCCACCCTAAAACTGTGAGCCCCAATATAAATACAGCGTTAAGACACATATACCAATGATCTAAAATAGGTTTCCATTCATCGGAATCCTTAAAGAAGGCTTTACCTGTAGTAAAAACATGTGGTGGAGTAGTGAGAATATGGTGTATATGGTTGGGTTTCCCACAACCACCAGCTTCAGGATCACAGGCTAGTTGATGGTTCATCTCGACAAGATTTAGAAGTTCGTCGAATGAATTCTCAGCGTATGTAACCTATTAAGAATAAAGTGGGGCAAAACCACAGTGAATTACCCAATAAATTACGTGAAAACTCAAGTCTAATGAACACTCGTATGATACCTTCATGGTCCGCAGGGCACTAGCGTTGATGTTATGGAAAAAGGAAGTGTACTTCATATGCCTGGACTCCAGCCCACAGCTGTCGCAATTCAGTTGCTCAAAAATATCCATTCCAAACAGAGAATGGGCAATACATGTGCGGTTGGCACAGTCCCATGAACCCGTACAATTGCTCTCCAAAGATTCTGTGTCAGACACGCTTGAGCTCTGAGCAAATGAACGATGAAGGCAGTCGAAAATCACAGCCAATACTTCTGAAGCATCGTTCATCTGAGCCTGTTCACCATATAACGCCCAAGTTTAGGCTACTTGATATAATCAAAAGCTTACTCTATATTAGGATAAACATTTAAAACCAGAAATTAATTCTTTTACCTCTTGGAAGAAACTGCTATCTGGATACAATTTACTCAAAGCAATCCTGAGAGATGAAGGAGCCACAGGTTCTTTTTGTGTTTCGCTCGAAGCAGCGCTTAAAGCAGTGAAAATTTCATACAATGAGCAGACAACACAAGGATCTCCCAGGTGGTGGTGCTCTAGTGTTGAACTCCGCAAGAACTCAGCCCGAAACATCTCCAGATTCCATAGAGACTTAGATCAAAAAAAAAAAAAACCATTCAGCAAATAGAAATCTTTTAAGCTGGATACTATAGACATTGATACCCTAGAAATCAATCAGTTTATGAGAGTGAAAGCTACCTGTATGATAACATTCAAAAAGCAATTGTATTCACCAACTTCATTCTGAAGACCTGTGCCACATATGGCAACTCCAGTCGAGCTCAGAGACTCCTTTGTGACATCAGATAAAAGCCCATCATTGTTTACTTCCAGAGGTGTCCTCAAACCTGACGTCATATTTCTACCTCCTTGGTACGCATCTGGGTTGAAACAAAATGCTTCAGGGTCAGATGCTTCATAACAGTTGCTTTTGTCACCTCAAAATGACCACAGAACAAATATAATGAAAATGCAAAAAAGGTAGCAGCTGTGTGCATAAGTAAAACATGAGAAAAAAGTAGTTTAAGACATCTAAAATAAATATTCATGCAAGAATCAGATAAAAGAATGAGTCCTGAGATGGAGAGAAGTAGTATAATCTTCACACAAATGACATTGTCAGTCAAACAATAATCACGAAACGGGCACTAAGCAAACAATCGCAAAAGTTGACTGAGAGATATAAATAGGGATGGTTGAAAAACTACCAAGGCTTTGACGCACTGCCTTTTTAAGGTCAGCTTGAAACCTTTCTTCTTCATCCTCTTCAGCTTGTAATTGTCTTAATGTCTTTGTTCCCGCATCTACATCACCAGGATATAATATCAAATGCAAGATGAATGATGTTAGAAAACAATTGCTAGAAATCAATGTAAATACACTAGTTACAGAGGCACCAGTTTTAACAAATTTAACTGCGAACTATAAGTTCCAACACATATAGCAGATTCATTAGTGCCTTAATTGATCTTTTCCCAAGCGCATCTAATATTCAAGATCAAAAAATACGTAAGCAGAGGAAAACAATCTAGATGCGTGTCACAACTATCATTCTTTGAAAACATGAGACAGAGAGAATGATCTAGGATAAAAATGAAAAAAAAATCAAAATCAAAATAAAAGGCTTACCACCATTGCTACGTAGAGTTTCAGATTGCCTCTCACTGTCGGTGCCTGACATCTGAGATTCACTATTTTTGCTCTCAGAAGGTGCAGCTAACTTGTTAGAAGCTTTTTGGCGTCTACCCCTCCTCCCAGTGCGTTGATCAGATTGGAAAACACCAGCTTGAGTAGCTACCCCATTAGCCACTACTGCAACACAAAAAAACAAAAACAAAAACATAGTGCCTCAGAAAGGTCACTAAAGACATATATTCAAATTCGAGGACCAGTAGTTACCTTTTTGAAATTTCACATCCTGCACTGTTGCAGCATCAGATATCGAACAGTGATTTGTTGATGGAAAAACACCATTTATATTCACTCGGGATCCTTCCAAGTCATGAGGTAGTCCATTCCGTTGAATCCAGTTCTCCTGGTAAAGCAAAGGTACCCAGAAATTAATTTGAAGTGATGATCCAAAACACCACAACTCCACAACCTTGTCACTCTATGGGTACCTGACTTATGGATTTTTCTTGTTCTGGTAAATCTAAATCTTCAACGACATTATCTGTGCAAACATTATCCACTGCCTCTGTAACATTCATTGGAACTAAAGAGCTGTATTTCTTGTGTTGTTCTGCAATGTGCTTCTCCTTGGCTTCATTCTCAATTCTTCTTTGATATTCTAGAGTTTTTTCAAGCTTCCTCTCCTCTTCCTCTAGTTCTATTCGGTGTCTGTATTCCTCTTCCTGTTCTTTTAAAGCTTCAACAGCTTCAGAAACAACGTCAGCCTCTGAATGATCACCATAAGATGCAACCGAAGGGAGGCTGGAACAAGAAATTATCAAGTACATCAAAGACAGATTATTAACCTCCAATATTTTCAGAGTAAAAGGTTTCCAGGTTACCACCATGTAAACTAAGAAAATTGTACATAGCAGATCTTCACCTGTGTTCAGTTGAATCAACATTGAAGCGATGGTTGTCTCCAATCGTAGCCTATAACAAAAGAAGCTAGTTACAAATACAGAAATTAAAATAGCTAAAAAGGTACAACAGATTAGTTCAAACCTTCAAATCCTTCAATTTTTTGGTGTCTTTAATCTTTTTCTTATCCTTGGACTTTTCCTGCGTGTGTTTCGAATTATCATTTCTTCCTCGAGCCCCCTTCTTAGAATCACGAGCGAGCTCAGCGAGAAATGCTTCTCTTGCAGCATCAGACTTCTCAGTGGCATCTTTCTCTGCCAATGCCTCCAAATGTGCCTGGAGAGAGAGAGAAAGAAAGAAAACGGTAATTAGAACCCGAAAGAACACTGCGACCAAAGGGAAGAAAAAGTAACTGAGTTAGATACTGACCCGCATGTAGGACTTTACCAATGGTAACAGCACTATCAGATAATCATTGGAGGAAACAGGTCCAAGCTTTAGCTCTAATTGCTGCATTCCAGTAACATTACGCATCATTTGCGCGTCGATTCTACTAAGCTGCGATAGCACACATACAAAGTATTAGTTTAGGACAAATGCTTATCCCAGTAGTGTTGCGTAAAGATAGAAAAGGTTACCTCTGCAGACAACTGCTCTTTTTGTTTCTGGATTGCAATCTCAATGAAACTGTCAGCCTCATTAAAGGACTCCTTCATCCCCCATTCATCAGCTTCCCCAGATTCTAGATCACGTAGATAAGAACTCGTGCCAGCATATGATTCTTCATATCCAAATTGGTTGTGGTTAAGAGATTCTGCATCTTTCAAAACATTTGTTACAGCGTCTAACTCAAACCGACTACTCATAAACATCAACTCATGATCACTCTCATTTAGCTCTTCTCTTCGTTTTCTCAGCACGGATTCATAGCTTTCATGGGTAAACTCTGCTGAAGTCTCTCTCTTCCGACCTTCTTCAAGACAAAGGTCCTCAACAGCCTGCAGTGCTTCCTCGTAGCTTAAGTGCTCGTATTTTCTCTCGCAGAGGTTCTGCAAGTGACAGAACTCCTTCTCAAGAATCTGCATGATCTCCAGTCCTTCATTTGTTTTCTCTTCCTTTGTGCGCATCCATGACACAATTTGTTCCTCGCTAGAGGGTCCTGTGAAGATCCATGAAAGAAATCCATCCGCACCAGAAGACACATTATTGCCATTAGCAATATCTCCAGAACTTGCTATAGCTCCATTATTCACTGCTGAGCCCATATACTTCTCTTGGATGCACTCAGGGCCAAGAAAATTTTCATCCAGAAGAAGACATGAAATTTCACCATCAAGAAGAATCTCTTCTGTAACTTCAACGCCAAAATGAACTTCATCGTTTGGGTTACTTTGTTCAGAATATCGACTCAATCCACAGGCCTGTGACAAGTCTTGCAGGAATTTGAGAATTTTCGTGAGCTGGGTAGCTCCCAAAAAGCAAATGCATATGGGTGACTGACCCAAACCACGATTTAAGAACTGCGAAACCGAGGCTACATTCCGGAGTTCATCCAACGTAAATTGTATCACCTTATCATAATGGCTGACAGCTAAATATTTGTGTCTTATAAGTAGCTCAAAGGCTGCACGAATTTTTTCAAGGAGCTTTGTACGTTCAATGTCATCAGATATCGGCCATCCATCAGGAAGATGAAATGAAACTGACAGCTTACCCTCTTCGGACTCATTCTCATCATAACCGTTGCAAGTATCTTCAAGATTTTCTTTCTCTGGTGAAGTATCATTCCATGCATCCTTGAAGCAGTCGTCACCTTCTTCTGTGATATCTCCAGAGTGAAACTCATTAAACTGAGAGTTTTGGATTTTCTGCTGATTGCAAAGCAATTTCACTGCAGCAGAGAGATCCAATGGTTTCCATGGGGAACTAAGAAGCATCTCAATCCTCTCACTGTTGAGACTTTGAGGCAAAACCATTTGCATCTTAGGTAACACGTTACCCATGTGCTCTTGCACAATATGCTGCATATGAGACTCAGAATCCATGAACTTTTCGCTGCACCGGCAGCAAACCCAGAACCTCCAAGTCTTATTGGCCTCACAAAAGGACAGAGCTTCACTTATAATCTCATTTGCATTGCCATCCTTTGATGCACTAAAGTGACTCTTAAGATCACTAACCTTAACTCTAAGCAACTCTTTCTTCATTTCTCTGCTCATAGAATCCCAGTATGACCTAACCCGATCCCTTCTCTCTGCTGTGGACCCGTTTTTCCTTGCATTTCCATGCTTTCTCCTCTCCCCGCTTCTCTGTCCCGCGCCTAATGTTGGATCCGATCCCTTGTTGTTTACAGTTCCTACGTTATCAGACGGGGAAGATTCTGACTTCTGCTGCTGCACTAGCTGAGCTGCAGCTACTCTCACTTCAATCTCTTTCCTCTTCTCTTCAAGAGTCTTGGTAGCTTTCTTAATCTCATTCGGCCTCCTGGTCTGAATCAAGTTACTCTCAATAGGATCCTCGGCCATCCTCCTAATGGGGATCAACCGAAATTTCTCTTCACCATTTCCCAGGTTTTTCATCCAAGTGGACAATGAAGAAAGATTAGATTTCTGTATCAGTGACCTGAGCTCATCCTGCACATGAGCGATACGTGCCTCAGGTGTCAATATCTTCTGCTGATTCTCATCCTGCAGACTATCCTTAGCAGGATCGATTGGATTCTCAATCGAGAGAGCACGTTGGCACTCTTGCACAACCTCCTCATACTCTCTCCCGTCGTTGGCAGCCTCGTAAAGCAGGTTCGCATAAAAGTGCCCAAACTCAATAGAGTTCGGAGATAGCTCCACAGATTTTCTAGCAGATTCAATTGCATTACGCAGATACCTCTGTTTCGTAGCTAGATCTTCGAAGACAGAAGCAACCTTAACGTACAGAGTTCCCTGAACACGGTGGATTAGGGCAGACTTTTGGTGGCGAGAGCATGATTCTTTCATGAGCCGAATCGCCTTGTTGTAGCTCCCCCGCTGGAATGACATCAGTGCCTTCTCGCACTCCAGCTTGACCACGGCCGAGTCGAACGGCTCGGCAATAGCGGCCGGTCCGGAAAATCCACCCTCATAGAAGCTACAGGCGGAAACCTCAGACGGCTCAATCTCTGCCGGCGCCGCCGCAGAAGACGGCGATTGTTTGCAGCGAGGCGCTGGGGATTTCTTCTTCTGACCCATCCACGATTCAGCTCAAAACTAATTCAATCGGCATGGAGGATACACAGGGATATGTATACGCCCCACCAAATGCTCAAAGTTGGTCAAATCGGAAATTAAATTACAGTCAACATACGGCGTCGTCTCGGAGAAACCAGCACCGTAGTACGGCGGAGGATCGACGGAGAGGGGTTGGTGAGGGAAAAGAGATTGAGAGTAGAAGAAGAGTCGTTGTTGTGCTCTCTCTCTCTCTCTGTGAAATGCGAAGCCGGAGGAGGACAAAATCATTAAACCGAAAAGGTGAAATAGGAGAAAAGGGGGTTTACACGTTGCCATCATAGACCGGTTCGCTTTATGGTGCATCGCGGTTGCACACTTGAACCGTATGTTCTGCTTTGTTACCAGAGAGGCCTGGACATTAGAGGTGGCATTTCGGTTTAATTTCGGGTTTGGTTCGGGTTTGGTTCGGTTCGGTTGATTCGGGTTGAATAAAACTCTAGCCGAACTCAACCGAATTAAGTTTGGTTCGGTTTATGTTCGGTTTGGGTTTAATTTGGTTTGGTTTAGTTCGGTTCGGTTGTACTTTAGTTTGGTTTTAGTTCGGTTTTTAAAAAATCAACTTATAAAAACAAGAATCCTAACGAAACGTAAACAAAACGAAGTCATAAAAAACAATTCCCTAAATATTTAAAATCAAACTGAAATTATTCCACTTAATCAAAATAAAATAAAAATGAAAAAATTCATGGCTTCGTCTTTCCCATACCACTAAAATGAATCTACAACAAACCAATAACTTAAATATAAGTTAATTATACAAGTCAATGTTTATTCATCTTTTATATGAGTCATTATAGGCTTGTAGCATTAATATAAAACTACCACCATATGTGTTATTATTTTTAATATTATTAATTAACTAATTAACAAAAACACATTGGTTTATCGGTTCGGTTCGGTTTTGAACCGAACCAAACCGAACCGTTCGGGTTGAGAAAAACTTCAACCAAATGGTTGGGCATTAACTATGGTTTGGTTTGGGTCGGTTTGAGTTCGGTTTGGTTCGGTTGGTTCGGTTCGGTTTGGTTAAAATGCCCACCCCTACTGGACATATTACCTTGAACCGGAAAACCCGAATTGGGAGGTTCGATTCGGTTTCGGATAGCACAGATAGAATATCCGATTTGGTATTTTGTATATAGTTTTCGGTTTTCCGAACCCAATCAAAACTAAATTAAAAATCGAATGAGTGTTCGAAATACCCGAAATACAATTATATACCAAAAAAATAGTAATTATATTTAGATATAAAATACCTAAAATAACCAAAATACTCAGAATTACAACTATAAATCTAAAAATATTAGTTATGTTTAGATTCGAATTAACCGACATACTCAAAATTACTGAAATATATGAATGTCTCTAGTCATATTTGTCAAAATTAAACAGTTTTTTTGCAAAATTGAACCAAATTGCTTACACAACGAATTGGGAGGAGCTTGTCATGCTTCTACACAACTCGAATCTGGGTCAGTTGGAATTGTTTTTCTTCAAGTACACATTCTAAGCTACGATCCATTATATTTGGAGAGAAAGAAATGCTCGTAGACACGGAGAAAACCCGCTTCCGGCAGCTCGACTCATAAAGTACATCGACAAAAATGTACGCAACCGCATTAGTGCTATTCGCAAATCAGTGGACCGATCGTATTGTTGGAGGTGGGCTTAGCACCCCCGATTAGCTAGGCCCTTCTCGATCACATCCCCGAGCTAGCAGCCCGGGCTACCGAAGTCAAACCCCGCCGAGCTCATAGGAGCGTGCCCCGGGCTCGGACTGACTTCTCACTAACCCCAGTCAGAGGGGGGGGGGGGGGGGGGGGAAGGAGAGAAGGACGCGTGGAAGGCAGTTGACCGAACAGTGTGCTACCCCGTAGGAGGATGGCGTTGAATTCGACATCTCACCAACTCTGCACGAAGATCCAAAGAGGAGACGACACGTGGAAAGTAGTTGACCGAACAGTATGCTATCTGCGTAGAGGAATGGCCCGAGCTCATCATGACTCTTCAGCCTAAAATCGGGGCACGTCTCCTACGACGCCTTACCCGCAGAAGAGGCTGGAGGCGCCACGTGGTCCATGAATCCCGAGGAGCAGGAAGTCAACCCCCGCTATATATACCCCTTAGTATGCACTAAGAAGGGGATCTTGATCTTTTGATATCTCACTCTATACGATATAGGCTCGACCTCTCTCATTTGTAACAAGGCAACGACGTTTAGAACACCGAACTGGATTCCCATCGGAACTAGTTCGTAAATCTAAACCGCTCGTCTCTTTTTATCATTAATACAAGGAATGCGGTCCCCGACCCGTTCATCACAATACCCGGCATGTTCAAAGTCTAAGTTAACTCGTTCTATCTAACGGAAATCTCGCCTTTCTACTCCCTAATCGCCCACTAAACAACATTAGTGATCATCTGGATCAACACGTATAACGACGCTCTAATCGCGTGTTTCACCACAAGACCCCCCGAAAGAAGGCCGTCGCACAAGACATAAATAACTCGACTATATATCAATATTCTCTTTGCTTAAACTTATAAACAACATGATGCAATCATTATAAAAACGTTTTTGGGTTCAAATTAATTTTACATTCCATTCAAAAAACAAATTGAACCAAATTTCATATTTTCATTTTAAAAAACTGGAATACCCTAAATAACTGAATTATCCAAATATATTTTCGGTTTTCTTTTACACTATCTAAACCCAACCGAATTGAGATGTATTGAACCAAACCGGAATTTTTTCACTATCCAGAAAAATATGGTTATGTGTAGTGTGGTTTAAATGTAATGCAGATTGGGTTTTTTTTTTCGAACCGTATTTGAATCGTAAACTAACCATCCAAACTAGAACGGTTCAAGTGTAGTTTTGTATTGTTCTTAAATTCACCAAAATATTATTTTTAAAAGAAAACTATAACGTCGATGACTCATACTGAGGTGGCTTTGCAACTTTGGTCAGTCACTCTTACGACACGATTCCCATGAGGGACAAAAAGAAACAAACTACAGTACGAATCTGGACCGTCTTAAACCAAATCAGAAGTATTGTGTTATTTATGAGAATACTAGGATTTAATCCGCTCTAATTATAGCGTGCAGTAATTTTTTTAAAAGATTTTTTTTTGAAATTTAATAAAATTGCTTTTATCTAAATTTTAAAATATAACTAACTAATAATTATAGATAAATGTGTCAATTTGTAATAATTTGTCTATATAATCCGTTTTGCATTGAATCTCTAAAATATTATTTGGGTCAACCCGCAAAAAACTTATAATCTTAAAAACATAACTCTAATATGCACCGTTATTTTTTTTGTTGTCGACAGCCTTGATATCTAACCCTATTCGGTGAACCAAATCGGGGGTATCGAGTTTACATAAGTGAAATCTGATGGGTAGACTCGAGCACCTCATGCTAACTTGTCTGCCACTGTGTTACTCGTGCGTAGGATTTGTGTGATAGAGAAATAGGTGAAAACCTCCTTGCTCTTCTTGAACTCCTCCATCTATAACGTAAATGCCGGCCACTCCTTCGGTGTAGACACCATCTTCACCAACTCTGAGCAGTCTGTAGCAAAGGTTATCGCCGTCTTGTGGTTTGCAATCATGCAATGCATCGCCCAGATGAGCGCTTCCAATTCCACGTGTAGCGGGGATAGGCTTCTTCGTAGATTACGGGACCCCATAATCTTTCATTCAATTCCCTCCTGAAAGCAAAACCATCCTAAACCAGAAAATTTATCACCTTCCTTTCATGACCCGTCAATATAGCATGTGAGGCCGTTATATTCATCTGGTTCATTTATTCTCGTATTGAGACCCGGTTGTTAGGGAAATATGTCAGATTCACTATTTTTTGCCTCTTCCCAAGTTGCGATTTCTGTTTCCGCTATCCTCAGAATCTCTTGTGGGGTTCTATCCACATTTGAGAACACCTTGTCATTCCTTGCTTTCCAAATATTCCACACAATCCACGGAAACATTATGTTCCTTTCCTCATCTGGAAGTCTCCAAAATAGATGATCAAAATTGGCGAATACCGATGTCATCGGGAAAACTCTCGGGGCCGATGGAATATTAGAGAGTGCCCATGTGTTGTAGTGTTGGTGGGCATTCAAACAATACATGGTTGATCGTTTCCCCCTCCACACCACACCTAGCATATTGTGTGTCACAATTTATTCCTCTAGCGCGTAGGTTCGCTGTGATCGACAGACACCCCGAGATTGCTTGCCATATAAAATGTCGCAATTTCGGTGGACAAGTCAATTTCCATGAGTGTGCCTGTAGCTTCTTTATATCTGGACCGTAAAAGTAGTTGTCGCCGTTGTCTGTGATTTGTTGGCCAACCTGATATCCCGACTTTACCGTATATTTCCCTGATTTCGTATAGTGCCAACCAGGCGTATCTGGTCGATATATACTACTGATGTGTATTCCGCGTATAAGTTCCACATCGGCCGGTTCGATGATTGCGTTTATCAGTTCCAGGTTCCACGTTTGTGTCGCTGAATATGCACCGTTAACGACTCTAGTTTTTGTGATTAGTCTACAAACTCTTCAAAAATATTGTTTTATTGTGTCTAACTTTTTATAAAATTAGTAAAATATTTTTCAACTTTTGTTTTGATATATATTCAAATAAAATATAATAAATTATAGTGAAAAATTTAGCAAGATTTTGAATAGATTTTTTTTCTTTGAATTCATTTATAATAGCAAGATTTTGAATAAGAATTTACTATTATTTTAAAATATATAGTATTAAAAATTTAAATAATAAATAACCTCTTTAATGTAAAATATATATTTTCCATATTCTAATCAATAATTTTAAAAGACTATTATATCATTTTCTATTTCAATTATTCTTTGTTATTTGTAATGACATTTCATGTAATAATTTACAAAACAAAGTTCATTTTTAAAAATGTCTTCTTAAATAATATTATAGAGATTATATCATTTCCTATTTTAATTATTCTTTGTTATTTGTAATGACATTTTATGTAATAACTTACAAAACAAAATTCATTTTTAAAAATGTCTTCTTAAATAATATTGTAGATACGACTACTTGTGGGACTAATTTGATCATAAACAAATTACAACAGCTCAAATTATGAAAATAGAAATACATTATGGGCATATTGTGTAAATTTGCTTAAATCACTAAACCCGATCGGATTATCACCTCTTATACCACTATGAGATTCAAGTTAATCATCACTACTATCACTTAATCTCAATATCACTCTATCCTAAGTGAAACGACGAAAATACCCCTGAGTTTTTTTAAATGAAATATCGACCCATAGTATAGCATCACTTGTACTATTATTACCCTAATACCCTAGTATTATCTAATATTATCCAATATTACACCCTACGCGTGTGGAATTCGCAACCACTGAGTTACCATGTTTTTCGTCGTGAGTTTACAGATTTAATTCTATTTAATAGCTTACAAACTTTCAGGTAAAATTGACATTTTATGTGAGATTTGAGATTAAACTGAGGATAGTGGTATTCGGAGACGAAGACCCTTGTGTTGAACAAGAACCTTTCCCTCAGGTTCAGATCGCCTGAAGTAAAACAAAATGCTCCGGTCACTTCTTCTCCGACGCTCCGTCGACCGTTCGCTTCGAACCCTAACTCCTTCTACTTCCACCATCCGGCTACCATTTTCGCCTCTCCGTACTCTCTGCACCGCCGGTCAAACGTTGACTCCATCCCCGCCACCGCCGCCTCCGATTTCGTCCTCCGCCTCAGACAAGGAATTCCGTAAGTACGCCGGATACGCAGCACTAGCTATATTCAGTGGTGCTGCTACCTATTTCTCGTTTCCGTTCCCTGAAAATGCCAAGCACAAGAAGGCTCAAATCTTCCGCTACGCTCCGTTGCCGGAAGATCTCCACACTGTTTCCAACTGGAGCGGTACTCATGAGGTCCAGACTAGGAACTTTAACCAACCGGAGAATCTCGCTGATCTCGAAGCTCTCGTCAAGGAATCCCATGAGAAAAAGTCCAGGATTCGACCCGTTGGATCGGGTCTCTCGCCCAATGGGATCGGTTTGTCCCGCTCCGGGATGGTGAACCTGGCGCTCATGGACAAAGTTCTCGAGGTGGATAAAGAGAAGAAGATAGTTCGGGTGCAGGCTGGGATTAGGGTCCAGCAGTTGGTTGACGCCATTAAAGACTATGGTCTCACTCTCCAGAACTTTGCCTCCATTAGAGAGCAGCAGATTGGTGGCATTATTCAGGTTTGCATACTCTTCTCTCCCTTGTGTGAAGAACTGCACTCTATCTTTCCAAGTTCAATTTGATTGTGAAACTAATAGAGAGTCTGAAACATCTTCTGCCATTTAAGTTGTTCGTCTGCTTCGAGGTTTAGGCTCTAAAAATTTGTTTATGTTCAGGTTGGGGCACATGGAACAGGTGCTAGATTGCCTCCTATTGATGAGCAGGTGATCAGCATGACGCTGGTCACTCCTGCAAAGGGAACAATTGAACTTTCAAAGGACAAAGATCCAGAGCTCTTTCATCTAGCTCGATGTGGCCTTGGTGGACTTGGAGTTGTTGCTGAGGTCACCCTCCAGTGTGTTGAAAGACAGGAACTTGTGGAGCACACATACGTCTCAAATTTGGAAGAAATCAAGAAAAATCACAAGTTAAGTGTTGATAACTTTCTTTGTCTTACTTTCATTATCATATCTCCACCCATGAAAAATTATGCCCAGCATACACAATTTGCTTCTGATCAGGTTACCAGAGAAGCATCAGGTTGATGCAAGTGCTTTAAGTTTTGTTCATTTTCTAGTTAATACCCCCATTCACTTGGAGCCTTTGGGAAAGCACACCCTCTATGAAGCAAATTGATCTCATAAATTGGCTCAGGGTGGAAATTTTTTTCCTAACTTTTTTTTTCTTTTTTCTTTTTCTGGCTGTTCAGAAAATTGCTCTCTACAAACAAGCATGTGAAGTACCTCTATATTCCTTATACCGACACTGTCGTGGTTGTAACATGCAACCCTGTATCAAAATGGAATGGGCCACCTAAGTCCAAACCAAAGTACACTACAGATGAGGCTTTACAACATGTTTGTGACCTCTATAGAGAGAGCATTGTGAAGTACAGGTATCGTTATGCTTAAATTCTTGTGTCTAACTTGATTTCTCTAATGTGGAGGACTGAATGAAATACAAAACAATTTTTTCCCCGTGATGTTTAGGGTCCTGGAGTCTAATAAGAAGTCTCCTGAGAGCAGGGAGCCAGACATAAACGAGCTTTCATTTACAGAGTTGAGAGATAAGCTACTTGCCCTTGATCCTCTCAATGATGTTCACGTTGGAAAAGTAAATCAAGCTGAGGCAGAGTTTTGGAAAAAATCAGAAGGATATAGAGTTGGGTGGAGTGATGAAATTCTGGGCTTTGACTGTGGTGGTCAACAGTGGGTATCAGAAACTTGTTTTCCTGCTGGAACCCTCGCCAAACCTAGCATGAAAGACCTTGAATACATAGAACAGCTGAAAGAACTGATAGAAAAGGAAGCAATACCAGCACCTGCTCCAATAGAGCAGCGCTGGACAGCTCGAAGTAAGAGCCCCATTAGTCCTGCATTCAGCACTGCAGAGGATGATATTTTCTCATGGGTAACTCTTGTTTGCTCTCTGTTTTTTTTTTTTTTTTTTTCATTTTCATGAAAGGAAGTATAAAGAGATATTGGTGTCAGTCTTTAGGAAGCTCGTTTCCTGTTTCTTTGCCTTCTGTTGTGGAGAAAACATTTGAAATATTGATGCTAATATGTATATAGACAAAGAAGAAGCCGGTAGAAATGATGCTGCATAATTTACTTTCAGGGGCTAGATTGTTGTTTCACGTGGTAGATTCTTGCTATTGACCATTCTTGTTCAGCACTGACTGTTTGCTATTTTTTTTTTTCTCGCACTTGCTAGCCATCTACACTTGTAATATGCTACATTATATTTTGTGTCAGGTTGGTATAATCATGTACCTCCCGACAGCAGACCCTCGCCAGAGGAAGGACATCACAGATGAATTTTTCCATTATAGACATTTGACACAGACACGACTGTGGGATCAATATTCTGCATATGAACATTGGGCAAAAATTGAGGTAATTGTAGATTTTCCAATCTAAATATGGGATTATTGAATCCCAACGAACAGATGCCTTCATTCTCCACTTAACTATGTCCTTCTGGTTCACTCGCCTTTTTAGAGTTTAATCAGATTCTGAATACCTTTTTCAGCTTGAAATACAATTAATTGTCCTGATAGTGAAAAGTAAGCAATTTGGACAATTTCTAATATTTTACTGTTTGAATCTTTATTTAATCAGATACCAAAGGATAAAGAGGAACTTGAAGCCCTACAAGAAAGAATCAGAAAACGTTTCCCGGTGGATGCATACAACAAAGCACGAAAGGAGCTGGACCCAAATAGAATCCTTTCCAACAACATGGTGGAAAAGCTCTTTCCGGTCCGGAACACTGCTTAAAACATTTTCATTGATAGGTTATTTCCTCCTTAAAGTTCCTTTTTGGGATCCTATGCATCTTTTATTTGCATCTATAAGTGTTGGTAAGAAGAGAGGAAGAAAAGAGTGAAGCCAATAATATTGGTCACAGAAAGTGTACATTTGTGCTTTAACTAATCTTTTTTCACAATTCCTCCTACTGAATAAATATTGTTCTTCACTTTCTCATTCTTGTTGTGTTGTTCTGACTTGAATTTCAGTTGCCCAAGTTGGTAGAACAAGGGTTTGTGGCCTTCTTTCCTAGCCACCAAAAGTCTACCAATCTGATTCCGTTTTCTATTTGGATTAGACTGACATGTCGTTGGCTTGTGTGTGGTCTAAGTGAAGTTGGAATTGAAAATGGATTGTTTTTTCCTTAGGGCCTAGTCTTCACTGTTGACTGGTAAACTACCCTACCCACACCACTTACTAGTGCCTGTTTGAATTGGAGAGTCCTTTTCTTTCTGTTTTCTGTTTATTCTTGATGGTTTTGGTTTGGATTATGAAATCATCTGTCAATAAACTAAATTGAACCTCTGGAGGAGAGAGAGAGCACCTTTGAGAGAGAGAAGTGAAGCTATTTTTTTGCCAAACACATCACATGATGCTTTTTTACGTTATAGGCCAAGTTCGTAATGATCTTTATGCCAATAGCAATAACTCTGATTACTTGGCTCTCTACTCTTAAGCTTACCATACCTAGTGATATCAATAAGAGTGGGACATTTTTGGAATTTTATTAAATAGGTAACAAAGCGTACCACAATTAAAGGCAAATGAATAAAATAAAATAAAAAAAAGGGAAAAAATGTCTAGTTCCAAACAAGACAAGTAAAAAGACAGAAGCAAAGCTCGTGTTTGTTCTTCGGCTTTCAAATCCAAGCCCCCTTAGAAGAATCCATCCTACCATTCACAATCTATCATCTCCTCTACTTTTGCTATCTACATTCATCACTGACTTCTTCAAGAGACCCCACCAAGAACTCTCTTCAGCTCGGATTTCTGTTCCGCTGTCAGCTTCGACGGATATCTCACGTTAAGCTTCAGTCTCAGGTTACCTTTTTTTCCGGGTTCTTTAGAGATTGGCATTCCTTCGTTTGGAACAACAATCTCGTGATCGGGGTTGATGATATCAGTTAGTGGGATCACGAGAGTCCTTCCATCAAGCGTGATCAGGTCGAGATTCTTACCGGTTAGGGCTTCCAGTAGAGTTATCTCCTGATTGACCACAAGGTCGTTTCCATCTCTCTTGTAAACAGGATGTGGCTTCTCTTCAAGCACAAAGATAATATCTGCTGGTATGATTCCAGGCTCTTCGTTGCCTTTCTTAGGGAATGTGAGCTTTGTGCCTTTCTTCCACCCGGGTTTTATTTCTATGGGCAATATCTCCTCAACAACCCTCATTTTACTGCAAGCCCAAACAATACGAATCATAACAGTACTCAAACATTAGATGCTTTCGGATAGGTTTATCCTGCAAATTATGGTTCAATCAACGTTTTAGAAAAACAAACTCAAAAATTCATCTTTATACGAGCATTCCCCAATAGACGACTATTCTCTTACAATAATGGAAGGACATGTCTCATCACAAACAAACACTCTTGTTCTACTTGGGGAAAACCTCAACAATTGCTACTTCATCCGCACCAAGAAAAGTTCAATAGAGAAAAGAAACAAGTATATGAAGCAAGATGAGCCAAAAATGCAAACAGATACGTGCAAGCTATTCTCATTACGCATAAAATCAAGTTCCTGCAGCATTTCAAAGATAAACGTAAGAAGACACGTTAATCTTCGAACAAGGGGTCTTTGCTAGTATTGCCTATACAATCACAAAAGCTTCTACCTCTCGAACACAAGAAAACATACCCGGAAGCATCGTAAACATTTCTGGATAACCGCATCTTCTTCTTCACACCTTTGCAGAGATCCTCTAGACTACATGGCAATGGATTCTCCACGGCTGGAGCTTTCCTCAGCTCACTGCTATGACCGTTCGCACCGTTATTACCACCGGTGTTGAAATGACCGTTCCTGAAATTCCCATCCCTGAACGATCTGTTTCCTCTCCCGCCGGCACCTCCTCCGGCATTGCCTCCACCTTCAGATCCAAAAATCTCGGCGTAGATATCTTCCGCGTCTCTAGGGTTGAAACGAAACGACGCGGCGTTCGGCGGATGCTGCCTGTGCTGGTGGTGGAAGTGTGACGCTCGCGATGAGAAAGAAGAGGAAGCCTCCGACGAAGAAGACGCCGCAGAATTGGGGATTTTCCCAGATTTGAGGCCTTCCTCGCCGTAAAGATCGTAGATCTGGCGCTTCTGCGGATCGGAGAGAACGTCGTAGGCCTCAGAGATCCGCTTGAATTTGGACTCAGCTTCATCTCGCCTCGCCGAAGGGTTCTTATCGGGATGCCAGATCATCGCGAGGCGCTTGTAAGCTTTCTTCAGATCATCCTCCGTCGCGTTGTGATTCACCTTCAGTATATTGTAGTAATCCACACCCATCTCTCTCTCTCTCTCTGTATTCTTACAATGGCTGTTACGATTTTACGAATCTCTCTTCGTTGAAAATTTCCCGGCCGTTCACGATGATTAGCCGTCGCCGGAGACAGATGCGTGGAGACTAGGGAAGAGGGAGGTGAGTTTCCACGTTACGTTTAACAATAAAATTCATTTATTTATTTGACCTTCTTTTTTATGGAGATTCGTTTTGAAACATCTAGGATTCAGCGCTATTGCGGAATGATTTTTCTTAAATATTATTTTGAAATTATTTTTTTATATATTTAAAAATATTAAAAAATAAAATTAATATATTATATATTATCTTAATTTTATAATATATTTAACTAATGATTATATATAGAACTGTTAACTCGGATTAACATATCTACTTAACCCGTTTTGTAATTAACAAATATTCGTTTTATACACGGGTTCCAAATGATTGAAAAAAAAAAACAACAATATATGTTTCCTAAGAAAGAAGATTCATCTTACAAGTCTTTGCTAGCTTAAAAATAAAATCAATAACAGAGAAACAAATCATTCGTCTCTCATATATGCTTTGTTCCCTTAGAGCATCATTACCGAGAGTCTCTCATAGAGTCTTTCACAATAAAATAACAATAAATTTTGAGAAACTTATGAGAGAGAATGACAAAAGTTTCTCAAATGAGAAACTTTGAGAAACTCATGAGACACCTATATGCCACATGTTTTCATCTAATTAGCTCAATTTGTCAATAAGCCTTAGAGGTGCAGAAAGGTTTCTTATGTATATCGAAGGAGAGGCAAAGCCTTATATACATATTACAATAGATTAACCTAGGTGGTGTTATGTTCACCGTAATTACATGTACGGGAAAGGCCCAAATATGGCCCAATACCCCCCCTCAAGGTGGAGTGTATAGATTATAAACACCCAACTTGAGAAGAAAAACTTCAAACTCCTTGCGACCCAAAGATTTTGTTAAAATGTCAGCAAGCTGCGCTTTCGTGGAGACATGGATAGTTGTAATGATTCCACGAATAATCTCATCACGTATGAAGTGACAATCCAATCCGACATGTTTCGTCCTAGCATGATAAACCGGATTCGCGGCAAGTTTAATGGCCGAGAGACTATCCGAATGTAAAGGAATGGGATAATCACAAGGAATACCGAGAGCTGGGAGTAATTGGCGTAACCAAAGAAGCTCTTGAACTGTGTCAGCCATGGCTCGATACTCGGCTTCAGCGGAGGAACGAGAAACAACATCATGCTTACGCGTCTTCCATGATAAAGGTGAGTCTCCAAGTTGAATGAACCAGCCCGTTAATGAACGACGAGTGAGAGGACATGAGGCCGAATCTGAATCGCACCAAGCAGAGATGACAAGTTTCGTATTTGATCGGAGAAGAATACCTTGGCCTGGACTCTGTTTTAGATATCGGACAACACGAAGCGCAGCATCCCAGTGTTCTGATTTCGGTTTAGTCATGAACTGAGAGAGAATATGAATCGCATAGGAAAGTTCAGGACGAGTTGTACCAAGATAGATGAGACGGCCAACCAGTCTGCGATAGCGACTCGGATCAGGGAGATCGTTACCGTCGGCCAATGCAAGTTTGTGATTCTGTTCAATGGGATGTGAAACCGGTTTAACTCCAAGAAGTCCAGCTTCAGCAATGATCTCAAGTGCATATTTGCGTTGACACAAATACATTCCGACAGGACTTCTAGCGACCTCAATACCTAAGAAATAGCGCAGAATCCCGAGATCTTTCATATGAAAACAAGAGCTCAAATATTGCTTAAATTCAGTAATCACACCCACTGAGCTACCGGTAATAATCAAATCGTCGACATAAACAAGAACATGGATGCGAACTGAATCCCTCGCTAGCGTGAACAGAGAGTAGTCGGAGAGATTTTGTTCAAAACCATAGTCAATTAAGGCGGAGGCAAGCTTGGCGTACCAACAACGAGGTGCTTGCTTGAGGCCGTAAAGAGATTTACGCAATCGGCAAACCTTGGTTTTATCATCCATCCGAAAACCAGGAGGAAATTGCATATATACTTCTTCGTCAAGATCGCCATGTAAGAAGGCATTATGAACATCCATTTGATGTACTTCCCAATCAAGAGACACAACTTGTTGAAGGAAAGCGCGGACAGTTACCATCTTAGCTACAGGAGCAAATGTCTCATCATAATCAATTCCCTCGGTTTGGTTATTTCCGAGAACGACGAGACGAGCCTTGTAACGTTCCACCGAACCATCAGATTTCAACTTAATCCGAAAAACCCATTTGCAGCCTAGAGCGGTTTTGCCGAGAGGAAGAGTCTCAACTGTCCAAGTCCCCAAATCGTCAAGAGAAACAATTTCATCTTGAACCGCACATCTCCATTTTTCATCTAGTATTGCTTCTTTATAGTTTCGAGGTTCAATGGCTGTTGTCATAGCCATAACATATATCTGATAATTCTCTGAAAATCGCGAGCTCGATATATAGTCATCTAGTGGATATGGATTGGCGGATAAAGATGGCTCCTGAAGTAAGGAGGCGACGAAATCTGCGAGTTTAACTGGTCTTTGCTTCGTGCGATGACCACGTCCAAGCTGTGCTGGTTCGTCTGCGATAACTGTAGCAGGAGGAACAGAGGTATCAACAGAATCGATTTCAGGAGGAACACGATTTGCAAAACTCGGATTATCAGCATCTGTAGAAAGCGGATTATCAACAACGTCATCGAGAACAATAGCAGTAGTCGTATCATTTTCAGCAATCTCATCATCGGCAAGATGATCGACATGGGTAGGATTGGATGCAGGCTGTGTTAAGTGATGTCGTGGGACAAAATCAGCATCATTATCATCTATCTCCAAAGCAGGAAAATTGTACTGATTTTCGGCAACATGAATTGGTTTTGCATCGACTGTTCCAGCTTCGGAAACAGGAAGATGAAACTCGGTTTCCATGAAAATAACATCTCTGGAAACAGAGACCACACCGGTATCGATGTTGTAGACACGCCATCCTTTCTTAGCAAAGGGATAACCGAGAAAGATGGACTTGTTGCTACGACTCTCAAATTTGTCACCACCATGTTTCTGATTGTGAACATAGCAAACGCAGCCGAAAACTCGTATGTGATTCATCGGAGGAGCACGCTTATAAATCAATTCAAACGGTGTCTTTCCGTTGAGTAAACAAGTAGGAGTGCGATTTATAAGGTACGCAGCCGTGAGAGCACAATAACCCCAAAATTCGACGGGAAGACTCGCTTGGAAGCGGAGTGCGCGAGCGACGTTAAGAATGTGACGATGCTTACGCTCAACACGTCCGTTCTGCTGAGGTGTTCCAACGCAAGATGTTTCATGGATAATACCTTGTTGAGCAAAGAAAGTCGACAAGGCTATGAATTCTGAACCGTTATCGCTTCTAATTGTTTTGATTTGACAAGTGAACTGCCTTTCAACGAGATGAATAAAATTTTGAAGATGTGTTGGAGCCTCTTGTTTGGACTTCAAGAGATAAATCCACACAGCTCGTGAGTAGTCATCAACAAGCGTTAAAAAATAGCGAGATCCACAAAGTGCAGGAGTTCTATACGGACCCCAAAGATCAACATGAACCAATTCAAATGCAAAGCGCGTCTTATTGTTACTTAATGGAAAAGGATCCCTTGTCTGTTTAGCTCGGATACAAATTTCACACTCCTTTGAATCAAAATCACTAGTACGAAAATCAGAAAACTGCAACATCTTTAAAGCTTTCGAGGAGGGATGTCCCAAACGGCGATGCCACATATGAATTGATGACGAATCGGATCCTCGCATTGTCGCTGCTACCTCCACTCCACGAAAAAAATATATTCCGTGGTGTTGTTCACCCACTCCAATCAGCATCATGGTGATGCGATCCTGAATCACACAGAGCTTGTCAGTGATTTGAAAAACACATCGTTGATCTCTAGTCAACTGAGAAACGGATACAAGATGACATTGAAGCCCGTCAACGAAATACACATCACGCAGAGTCAAAGAAGAACCCAACTGAACTCGGCCGTATTTATTGGAAGTAGTGAATCGACCATCAGGGAGTTTAATCAAAGTAGGTGCCATTTCACATACATCAGACAGAAAATCAAGAGTTCCGGTCATATGGTTCGAAGCCCCTGTATCAATAATCCAAGATTCGAGAAAGTACATACCAGAAAGACGATCAGCAGTAGAGGATTTGCGCTCATCAAGGAGATGAACCAACGTTCTCCATTGTACATCGCTGAGCCCACTTATGCCCACTCGATCCTCAGATGTCAAAGCTGTATGATGTATCGACGGGGTTGAAAACTGGGATGATGCAGAACCTGAATTTACTTGAGCCGAGCCACGACCAGCACCGCTCGGCGTAGATTTTGTTGGATTCATGGCAGGGGGATTTGATCCTCGACCCGTCCCTCCTTGAGCAGAATTTCCGTGTGACGAATGTCCACCGAAACGATTTCTTTTGCTTTCGTCGAACCAAGGTGGATATCCAATTAAACGAAAGCAGTTGTCGGAAAGATGACCAGCACGACCACAGTGTGTGCACGATCGATTGTCACCCGGACCCTTTGTATTTGTGTAGTTGCGCGGTTTTTGAGTATTTTGAACCGCAAAACTGACACCATTTGTCTGTTCCTCATTCATACGACCCAGATGTTTCGATTCTTCATCTTGTATCAGGGTGTTGTAAGCTTCTTCAAGTGATGGCAGTGGGACACGTGAGAGAAGCGAGGACTTAACGGTACCATACACGGTCTCATCTAATCCCATGAGAAACTGATGCAGCTTATCTTCTTCTCGTTCTTTTCGAACTTCCTCCATTGTTTTAGCTTTCTGATAATCGGACAAATTTCTCCAAAGTTTGGTCAGATTGCCGTAATAATTCTCAATAGCAGTACCCTTTTGACGACAGTTTGCCAATTCAGCTTTCAGTCTCTGTACTCTCTGTCCGTTCTTCACACCAAACCGTTTTTGAAGATGAATCCACAGCTCATTACAATCTGCAATATGCATAATTGAATCAGACACAGTTTCGGAGATAGTCAATTTCATCCACGATATTATGAGTGCGTTGTTGGCGGTCCAATCTTCAAAATCGGGGTCGGTTTCGTCGGGCTGTTGTATCGAGCCGTCGACGAAACCAAACTTCTTCCTTGCTTTGAGTGCGAGGCAGAGGTTAGTAGACCATTCATCGTAGTTTGGTCCTCGTAACATCGGCTTAGAGATTAACGTTCCGGGATTGTCTCCAGAGGTCAGATCGTACGGAGATATCGTACGACGAGTTTCAACACGCTGTGCTGCCATGGATGTGGTTAAGGCGGCGGCCGAGGTGTCCATCGTGAAGAATAAGTTATCAAAAAAAAAAAAAAAAAAAAAAATTTGTATTTGCGGAAACGAGGTAAACAAGATCGAGAGCTTCAAATCTTTTTGTAGTTGGATTTGGTCTCTGATACCATGTCAAGAAGCCTTAGAGGTGCAGAAAGGTTTCTTATGTATATCGAAGGAGAGGCAAAGCCTTATATACATATTACAAGAGATTAACCTAGGTGGTGTTATGTTCACCGTAATTACATGTACGGGAAAGGCCCAAATATGGCCCAATACAATTTTTTTATAACTTAAAATTTAATCAAATAATTAAAATATATTTAAAATAATAATAATATATTATTAAGAGACCCACTAATGATGCTCTTATAGTCCAACAATAAGAACAAGTCCTAATATTGCAGAGTTTTGATCCGTCTGAGTTACACTTCTTCTCTGGTGGAGTGAGCGAGTTTGACATTTGACCTACAAAGTGTCCAATGAAAAATTAGTTTATCTTTATGTGAATGATGATAAAGTTGTACTGCTTGTGTCTTATCTATAGTACACATAACAAAAAGAAAAAAAATGTTTTCTAAAAAATCAAACAAAAGAGTTGCAATTATTTGCTATTCTAAAACATATATAGACTTGCAACATGGAGAAGCTCATAGTTATCAAGAAACACATAACTGCAAAACAAACAATTAGATCACATACTCCCACAATATGGCTATAGAGAATGATAATTAATAACTAAGTTCTTTTGGTCTAGTGGTAGTAGCCAAATTGGCTGGAATGCTCTACTTTATAAATTGTAGACGTACACCGGTTCGTTGGGTCTCTGAAAGATTAGTCTGGATTTAAAAAGTTCATAATAACTCTTAGACTAAAAAAAAAAAAGAGAATGATAATGAATGATGCCAAAATACATAGAAAAATACTTACACCACATGTTCAGTTCTGAGTCTACTATAATACATTTTCCTTGCATAAGTCCTCGTCGGTCTTCCTGAAATTTATATTGATATGGTTGCATTGAAGAAAAATGTAGTGGATGCACTTTTAAAAAGTGGAAAGATGCTGAACAGTTGTAATGACGAGGTATCGAAAGCATTAGTAGTTCTGACTCCAAAAGATGCATGCATTAAAGGGACAATAGGTTTGTAAATTACAATTCTCCTTTTTTTGTTGCTTCATTTACTGTTCTTAAAATTTATATAAGTACAATATTCCGATTTCTCACGACAAAAAAATATATATACTTTGATTTTTTTTTTTGATGAAATGTTAAATTTATTGATCAATCAAAAAATTATGTACAAAGTGTGTGTAAGAAAACTATGGTATCACGAAAACAAGAACAAAAGCAACAACAATACAAAGAAAATCGAGCGAGCAATAGGTCACTGAGGTGAGACAACAAACCATCACTGAAGGAGATCGTAAAGGCGAGGGCTTGTGGAATAATTCAGCGAGGTAATCATGTTGCGTATACGATGCTCAATCGCTCGAACCAGCTGATGAACCGTGTTGTAGGTTGTGCGATGAATTCTCAAATTGCGTTCTCGCCAAATCGAGTAAATTGTCACTTGGAAACATAGTCGGAGTATAATTATATACTGTCGATCCCCATGGCGAGAGAGAATAACCCGAATCGTTTTCTCCTAACTCGGATCTTGGCAGTGTTCCAATAGTCTCCCCCACAATATCAGACCAAATCGTAAAGGAATACGGGCAAGCAAAGAATAGATGATCTCGCGTTTCATCTGGTTCTCCACACAGAACACATGGCTGGATCGCTCCCCACTTACGTATACGATCCGCTGTTGTAAGTCGATTATGCATAGCCAACCAAATGATAAATCGACATCTTGGAATCTCTTGTTTTGTTACATATTATAATTTCTTAAATATTCTTCGTTCTTATTCTATATTTTAATTTTAGTAATTATAGTTTTCTTTCTTTCCATTTTTCATTCAAATTTTCCAAACTTGTTTTTACAATATTGCAGTTATAATTAAGTTGGTCAAAGAATATTTAAAATTATATACAAAAATATTTTGATTTATTCTATAGTTATTTTCATTAATAAATATTTATAATTTAAATGGATTGTTAAATAACATTATTAGTTATATATAAAAATTAAATCTTATTTCAAATTTTAGTATTGGAAAATAACACATTTTCATTTTCTCCTACACTGATAAATTGTTTTTCCAATATAATTAGGATAGCTATAGATTAAGTTAAAATATCAAATTCAATTGATAGGTATGCAAATTCTGTAAAACAGAATAGATATAAATTAAACCTTTAAATTTATATTGAGACAAAAAGAAAAGAAAAAAATTAAAATATACTCCTTCCGTTCTACAAAGATGGATTTTTTTAGAGTTTTCACACATTTTAAGAAAATAATTAATACTTAATCATAAATGCATCAATTTTTGTTACTGAACAATTTCTCATATCTCTAAACCAATAGTAGTTCAATAATTTTAATTTATCTTCTTAAACTTTTCAAAGTATCATCATTAATTGATAAAATTTGTATAAAAAACTAAAAAATATATCTTTGTGAAACAATTTTTTTTAAAAAAAAATCCATCTTTGTGGAACGGAGGGAGTATTATGTTACGTATTTAGACAAAACAATGCTGTAAAAACAGATATGCGGATACACAAGATTAAAGAGTATTTATAATCAGCGTCAATCTTTAGTCAGTTTGGATGTCCTCGACTCTTGAGAATAGTCTCTGCGATGCTTTAAGCATTTGTTACTTCTGATCATTGTTAGCGTCAATCTTTAATCTGCATGAAGGTGTCTCTAGTTAATACATAGGTATTGCATATATACATCGACTCCTTTTGTTGTCTTCTTTTTGTGGTTTGTTCTGCTCTGTTGTGTTGAAAGACGAAACAGAATCGTTGTACACAGTTCGATATTAGCAACAAAAATCTTATTTAACAATACATGTATTAAAAAGATGAAGTGATTTTCTTCATTCATCTTATCTATAGAGTGTTGTTAGCTTGAAATAAATCAAAGACTAAGTCAAAGTATATTTAGGAGTTATCTAGATATACATCCCATAGATTTAGGAGTTATCTAAATCTATGTGTTTTCTATTAGGATTAGGAATCATCAATTCTTATATAAGGATGTGCTAAGATGTTGCACAACTTATGAGTTTGAGAACTTAAGGTTTTGAGTTATATTCCTTAAAGCAAATAAGAGAGTTATTCTTATTGACTTTTTGTGTTCTTAAACATCGAGATTCTATATTTGGTATCAGAGCTATAACATCATGGGCGATACTACGAAAGGTGATACGAGTGAAATCAAATCCAAGGAATTCGGACCCTCTTCCATTCAGTGTCCTATGTTGAACAATTCAAACTATACGGTATGGTCCATGCGTATGAAGATTGCTCTCAAAGTGAACAAAGTATGGGAAACCATAGAACCCGGCGTTAAAAACGAAGAGAAGAATAACATAGCAATTGCTTTGTTGTTTCAATCTATACCTAAAGCTTTGATCCTACAAGTAGGAGATCTTGACACCTCAAAAGCCGTATGGGATGCGATAAAAACGAGACATATCGGAGCTGATAGGGTGAGAGAGGCTAGACTACAAACTCTGATGGCCGAGTTTGATAGGATCAAGATGAAGGAAGAAGACTCGATTGATGCATTCGTGGGTAAACTCTCTGAAATTTCTTCTAAATCAGCATCTCTCGGGGAAATCATTGAAGAACCGAGACTTGTAAAGAAATTCTTAAAGAGTTTACCGAGGAAACGATACATACACATAGTAGCATCACTCGAACAAGTTCTTGATCTAAAAACTACTAGCTTTGAGGACATAGTTGGACGATTAAAGGCCTATGAATAGCGGATCAGTGAGGAAGATGAAGAGCAACAAGATGATCAAGGGAAATTAATGTATGCTAACTCTGACTCACAAGAAAATTACAGTAGTAGAGGACGAGGAAGAGGGAGAAGCCGAGGAAGAGGTAGAGGAAGAGGCCATGGTAGAAGCTTTTACCAAAACTCCTATGGCAATCAAGGACGATATGCGTCTCACATCCAGTGCTATCGGTGTGATGCATACGGTCACTATGCCTCTGATTGTCCCGATAGACTACTCAAACTGCAAGAGACTACTGAAAAAGGGAACGAAGAAGAGACACAAACGGCTGATGAATTGATGATGCATGAGATGGTATATCTGAATGAGCAGAAGGTAAAGCCGAGTACCTTCGAAAGCAGTCTAGACACGAGTAATGTGTGGTACCTAGACAATGGAGCCAGCAATCATATGAGTGGAAACCGATCGTTCTTCTTCGACCTTGATGAGAATATTACAGGAAAGGTAAAATTCGGAGACGATTCCCGCATAGACATAAGAGGAAAAGGATCCATAAAATTTAAGTTTAATAATGGTGTGAAGAAGGTTTTAAAAGATGTCTACTTCATTCCAGACCTAAGAAGCAACATTATAAGTCTCGGTCAAGCCACGGAAGCAGGTTGTGAAGTACGAATGAAAGGAGAACTTCTCAAGCTATTTGATCGAAACTCTAAGCCTCTTGTTGAAATTTCTAGGTCCAAGAACCGGTTGTATAAGGTAATTTTGGAAGTAGACAACATAAAGTGTCTACAGCTAATGGAATTAACCGAGTCAAGCAAGTGGCACGCAAGATTGGGGTATGTGAATCTCGAGACTATGAGAGTGATGGTGAACAAGGGACTTGTGAAAGGCATACCAAGAATGACAATCGAAAAACAGAAGTGTGTATCATGTCTACGTGGAAAACAGACTCGATCACCATTCCCACAAGCGACGTCATACAGAGCATCTCAAGTCCTAGAGCTTATCCATGGAGACCTATGTGGACCTATCACACCCTCCACACCAGCACATAAGAGATATATATTTGTCATTGTAGATGACTACTCCCGTTACATGTGGACAATCTTGCTAAAGGAAAAGAGCAAAGCATTTGATAAGTTCAAAGGTTTCAAGAGAATATTAGAGCAAGAGACAAGAGCCAAGATTGAAACATTTCGTACCGATAGAGGAGGGGAGTTCATATCTCAAGAGTTTCAGGATTTTTGCGAAAAACACGGTATCAAGAGACACCTAACGGCGCCGTACTCTCCCCAACATAATGGAGTTGTTGAACGAAGAAACAGAACACTACTTGAGATGACGAGAAGCATCCTGAAACACATGAACATACCAAACTATTTGTGGGGCGAAGCTGTGAGACATTCCACTTACCTGATCAATAGAGTGGCAACAAGGTCACTTACTGTCCAAACACCATATGAAGTATTCAAAGGAAGGAAACCAAATCTCGAGCATCTTAGAGTATTTGGATGTGTTAGTTATGTCAGAATAGAAGCAGCTGGAAGGAAGAAACTGGACGACAGATCAAGAACGTTGGTTCATCTAGGCACAGAACCAGGTTCCAAAGCTTATCGGTTATTTGACCCAACACATCAAAGAATCGTCATCAGCAGAGATGCAATTTTTGATGAATCTAAGAGCTGGAAGTGGAATGGCCAAGGAATTGACACCACAAAGGATTCAGGAACATTTTCAGCAAGCTTAGGAGGTTTCGACGCCAACGATGCCATTGAGAATGATCAAAACAGTCTCGGAGAAGAAACAGAGGAGAATCGTGACTATGATATAGACGAAGACAATGAGGAGGAACAAAATCAGGATCAACCGCCTCTGCGACGAACAACAAGAGTAAGCCATAGACCTAGTTATCTGGATGATTACGTTTGCAATATAGCTGAAGAGGAATGTGAACGTCTCCTAGTCATGATCAATGAAAAACCATGGGATTTTAATGAAGCTAAGGGATTGAAAGAATGGATGACGGCTTGCGAAGATGAACTACGGTCAATTGAAAGGAATAAAACATGGAATCTAACCGATCTGCCAAACGGATCCAAAGCAATTGGCCTAAAGTGGGTCTTTAAGATCAAACGGAATCCTGATGGAAGCGTAAACAAGCACAAAGCAAGACTTGTGGCAAAGGGCTACGTGCAAAGGCATGGTATCGATTTTGAGGAAGTGTTTGCTCCTGTTGCGAGAATTGAAACCATTCGGCTCATCATCACACTTGCTGCTTCGAATGGATGGGAAATTCATCATCTTGATGTAAAAACAGCTTTTCTAAATGGAGAGCTAAAAGAAGTAGAAGCGAGCAAAAGGCCGATATATTAACCAAAGCACTTGGAAGAGTCAAGTTTAAAGAAATGAGAAATCTTATTGGAGTTGAAGACGTGAAAGAGATTGATTTCAAGCTTAAGGGGGAGAATGTTGTTAGCTTGAAATAAATCAAAGACTAAGTCAAAGTATATTTAGGAGTTATCTAGATATACATCCCTTAGATTTAGGAGTTATCTAAATCTATGTGTTTTCTATTAAGATTAGGAATCATCAATTCTTATATAAGGATGTGCTAAAATGTTGCACAACTTATGAATTTGAGAACTTAAGGTTTTGAGTTATATTCCTTAAAGCAAATAAGAGAGTTATTCTTATTGACTTCTTGTGTTCTTAAACATCGAGATTCTATATAGAGTACAACAACAAAGAGGAGAGATTGAAGTAGAAGACCAAATATAATAAAGTTTCGAGATCAGACAGAGTTCTTGTCTTGTGGCTGATGCTGCTTGGTCCCTTCTTCATTGGTCTCAATCACAGAATTGTCTTCATTATTACTGACTTTGTATCTATACCATTTAGACATTAACAAGAAGTAAACCATGTTAACGACCAGGATTCCTGTGAGCATGAAATAGAAGTAATCCAATCTCCCTTTGTTCAGATCCTCAGCTACCCAATTCCCCGAAGGTGAATGTTCAGTTGATCGATGAACAGTCGAGATCAAGAAGCTAGCAAGGTAGCTCGAAACACCTGCACCGACATAGAAGAGAGAACCCGCAAAGCTCTTCATGTTTTCAGGAAACTGCTTGTAGTAAAACTCCATTTGTCCAATGGCTGCAAAAGCTTCTGCTATGCCTGCAAGCAAGAGCTGCGGAATCAGCCACATCGCTGACATTGAGGAGATTTCTCCCCTTCGAGGCTCTATCCCGAGTGTCGGTTTTGTCAGCGCAAAGGTTCTTCTACGTTCCTCTATGAACCCGGAAACCAGTAAACTCAATACCGCAAAGAAAATGCCTGCTCCGATTCTCTGTAAGAGTGTTATACCAGTGTCTAGCCTGGTCACTCTTCTGAGCGACGGGACAAGGACACGGTCGTAGATTATGATGAAAACCGTCATACCCGTCATCAAGAACACTACATAGGTGGCAGCGGGAATCTTGAAGCCACCGGAA
This sequence comes from Eutrema japonicum, assembly GCA_030161315.1. Classification (NCBI taxonomy): domain Eukaryota; kingdom Viridiplantae; phylum Streptophyta; class Magnoliopsida; order Brassicales; family Brassicaceae; genus Eutrema; species Eutrema japonicum. The sequence continues at coordinate 43,161,791 of BSQW01000006.1, forward strand.
CCCAATCGCCGGTCGCTCTGGAAGGCTTGGAAGACCGGATAAGTCATTTGCAAACTTATTGCAAGGTAGTATATCGCACAAGCAAACCAGATCGGAATCACTCTTACAATGCATTTCACTTCTTCCACTTGCTGCATCGTACATAGTTTCCATGGATCGGAAGCCGCTCCATCGGATTTCAACTTGTCCTCAGGGGTCATAATCGCTGCTTTGTCGAGAAATCTGGCAACAATAACAAACCGACATTTTTCAGCAAAACAAAAGCCAGAAACATAGAGCAAGGGAACAAAGAAACAGAGATAGAACTCTTCGATTTACCTAAACTGGTCGGTGTATTTTAGGGTAGAATTTGGATAGTTAAGCGGAATGTGGTTGTAAAGTTCCAGCAAAGGCTGCTTAACTGGCTTCAATCCTCGTTTCTTGATTGCTGCTACTATAACATGACCGATACCAGCCAACGGACTACCCGAGGCTTTCACTTTTACATACAACTTATCGCCAGCAAAGAAAATCACGCACGCCAAGAACATTAGACCCACCGGAATACTCAAACCGATCGTCCAACTCACATTTGACTGGATATACACAACTAGCGTGAGCGAGATGATCTGCGCGAACGTGAAAGTGAAGAAATACCAGTTGAAGAAACTGTTGATTCCTTTCTTTCCGGATTCGGATTTGGGGTTAAACTGATCAGCCCCAAATGCCAAGTTACACGGCCTGATTCCACCCGCTCCTACCACAAGAAACGCTAAACCCATCAGCAGAAACGCAATCTGGCCCCCACTTGGCCCTTGGCACAAGCTTTTTGTTCCACAGGGTGTCGGGTGCAATGCCGGAACTGCAGCCGTCAGTAGTATCATAAACGATCCCTACAAAGAAGAAAATGGTTTAGAAAAAGACCGAATCTTGGCGAAAACGAAACAGGTATGTGTTTTTTGTTTTTAATTCATCAAGATTAGTACCAGAAAACAAGCGATAACAGCGACACTGAGAGTCTTGTAGCGACCAAAGTAAGTGTCGCAGAGAAAAGCAGCGACGAAAGTCCCGAAATTGATTGTGCCACTAAAGGCATTGATGATTGTTGCAGCTGTAACACCCTTAAGGTTGAATACTTGAGTTAGGTACACAAGAAGGTTTGATAATGTCCCAATGATGCCAATCTTCTCAAATGTCTCATTACCTGTGAAGAACATAGATGATTTAGTCAAACCAAAATGGTTTTCCTCATAAAGTAACAAACTTTTAACATTAAATTCACAACTTTGAAACGGAAAACACACAAATCGAAGATTTGGACTTTCAAACACGAAACTTTAACGCATCTAACTGCTGTAACTCCCACAAACTAACTTTGTCTTTAAGCCTACAAAATTCTCAAATTCTCTATCCACTCTGCTCAGAAACTTAACTGCATGATTCAAAGTCTCTTTTCACGAAATTGTTTTAAAATACATACAAAAAAAAACTGTAAAATATATTTGCATAGATAGATCTGGTAGATTATCTAGATAAAATATATAATAATTGAGCAAAAAATCTCCTCTGGTTTTGATTTTGGGTTTTTAAATCAAAATCTCGTCTTTTAAAAACCAATTTCATTTCTGAAATCTCAAAGCAACAACTCCAAATCGAGATTTTTGACACAGTCAAGTGAAAGAGAAGGAAAAAGAAACCAAATTTAATACATCATCACGGACAAAATGTTATATTTCATTTTTTTCTTTCCTGGGCCGTATCTAAAAAAAAAACAGAGTACAAAAAAAAAGCGTTACCAATGATAAAAGGCATGACTTTCCAGCCTCTATAAACGAGCTTTTTCTGCTCGTCGTCAAATGAAACGACAGTCAATGTCAAATCAGAACCACCGCCAACGACGGCGGAGTAGGGTTTGTGATCCTCCGTCGCCGTCGTTGTCGTCTCAACCTCAAAGGGCTTTCTCTCCATGGTTTCAATCTGTGTGTAATCACAATTGCTATAATTATTATTCTTATCTCTTCTCTCTCTATGGCTGAGAATGACTCTACTCTTCATCTCAAGCTTCGCTCTATCGTCTACTTATATAGTGGAATTGTCGGAATCTGGACAAAGGGGGAGAAAAAAAACACAATGGTGAATTTGGCTGTGAGGATAGAGACATGTGTGAATGACTCATTTTTTTTTTTTCCAATTCTGATTAATTGATTTCCTAAAGTGTAAAACTTTTTCCTTAATAATATAATTTGTAAATCTAATGAGAGATTTGTGTGGGCTGATTTAGTAGTGGTAAATGTATGGCCCATTTTTACACTCGCTTCCTCCATGTTAATAAAGTCAATTACTGTTATATGTCTTCAGTCAAAAAAAAAAACCATTTATAGTCACTTATTTATTGTTAACTCCAAATTTATAATTTCAGATTCATCCGTCCAGTCAAGTGGAAGTCAAAAACAAAGTTTTTTTCCTAATCAAATGTTTTGACCGATTTATGGTAAATTAGTCAATTGTATCTTTTTCAATTATAAGTTTCAATTTTAGTCTTGAATCTAGTATGATGTAATTTAGTGTTCATAAATGTTATTCTAAATCTTAGATGATGTAATTAATTTTTTTTTTAAGTGTTGTCAAGTATTTTTTGTCTTTTTTTAGGGGTGTGCATTTCCTTTTTTTGTTTGGTTTCGGTTCGTTTTTTTTTTGGTTTTACGGTTTATCGGTTTTACAAAAACTCAAACCATATAAAAACCATATATGTTTCGGTTTGGTACAGTTCGGTTTTCTTTGGTTTACGGTTTATTGGTTTTATAAAAATCAAAATCATGTAAAAACCATATACAACTTGGTTCGGTTTCGGGTTTTTTCAATTTATTACATAATTTTCAACCATGAGAGAAAAAACGAGATAGATACATAAAACAACATAACCTCCTAAGAAAAGTTTTGATTAAGAAAAAACATAAATAGGTGTCACCAAATTTTAATTCCACATAATATCACATGAGAAAACGTATGAAGAAACGTTGTTTCGGTTTGTAATAGTAAATTTTACATGGTTCAAACGGTAATGCTAAGGTTGACTTTGATTCAAAAAATAATAAATTGATGGATAATACGATTTAGAAATCCACCGTCACAAACGTTTTTTGTATTGTTTTGGAAAGCAATATTTTTATTATTCTGTAGATTTTGTTTTTAATTCTTAAAATTAAAGCCTACAAATTTATAAACTATAAAAATAAGCCTAATAGAAATGATGAACCCAAATTATAACAAATAAATATATAATATTTTAATTTTAATTTTAATTTTAAAACCGTAACCAAACCAAACCGAATTTTTTTAAAATGATAGCCAAATGTGTTTTTAGATTAAACCATAACCAAACCAAATTAAAACCAAACCAAATTACTTATTTCGGTTTGGTTTGGTTCGATATTTTTGGTAATGGTTTTTTTTTCCATCCCTACTTTTTTTGGTCAATAGTATTGTAAAGTCTTTGTTATTGAAAATAAGTTTAGGCAATGTATTTTCTTATGAATAAATGGCGGCAATGTATCTTCCTATGACTAGGACCATCGTCTAGTATACCACTATCCTCAGATTTTCTTCTCAAATCTTCCTCTGTAGTGAAATGTCAATTTTGCCCTTAATGAATGGTTGTAGAAGTTAAATAGAATTAAATCGGTAAGAGGACAACGAAAAACACGGGAGCTCAGTGGTTGCGAGCTCCACGCGCGTCACCTGCGCTCGCGCGACCAGGGTTCGAACTCCTTATGCGTGGTATCATCTGGTGATACTGGGTAATACTCGGGTAATACTCGGGTAATACTCGGGTGTAATACTGGGTAATACTGGGTAATACTAGAGTACAGTAATACTAGAGTACAGTAATACTCGGGTGGTAATACTAGGTAATACTGGGTAATACTGGGTAATACTAGAGTACAGTAATACTGGGTAATATTAGAGTACAGTAATACTGGGTAATACTAGAGTACAGTAATACTGGGTAATACTAGAGTACAGTAATACTGGGTAATACTAGGGTGTAATACTGGATAATACTAGGGGATACTGGCGGTGATATTTCATTTAAAAAAGCTCAGGGGTATTTTCGTCGTTTCACTTAAAGAGAGGGGTATTGTGATTAACTTAGGGTAGTGATGGTTAAAAAATTTCACATAGTGGTATTCGAGACGATAATCCCTATGACTAAATGGTTTAAATTAAAAGTTTTTTTTTGTCTAAATTATTATCGATTACAAATTATAAAAACAATTGCATGGACTATTTTAACACGGCAAATGGTTTTATATGCACCACTCTCACAATGAATATTTTTATCTTTGACATGCGGGACCATGACAAACGTCTCTAGTTGCATCATGTAATTAAAATGTATAATCAAATATATTTTGAATACTTTAAAAAAAAATAATTGTGGATAATTCGGGTCACCCTGACTAATCTCGTGGAAATGGAAGTTCGTAAATCACATGCATGCCATAGTAAATATAGGAGTCTAAAGGATTGGGATCTCCGATACTATGCTAGTGGAGATCTTGCATTATCTAAGTTTCAAACGGAAATCAAACCAAAGTCTCTGCGAATTAACGTCATATTATCATCATATTACTAGCTAGACCAGGAGCTTCTCGGCAACTTTGAATATTTTGATGATGTTAAGGATACAATAAGGAAACCTCTTTACTACTCAATATTCTCTTGTACAACTTATGGAATCCTCAATATCTCTCAAGCCTACTTTGTACAAGTATATATAATGTAATCTCTGTGTATAATAAGAATAAGCTCTACATTCTACATAGTATCAGAGCAGCTTTAATAACCTAAATTTTTTTTCCAGCCGCCCTTCTTCTTATTTTTCTTATTCTTCTTCTTCTTTCTCTACCTATGTCATCTCTACCACTCCTGTTTTTCCATGAACGGCCACACTGTTCAAATTGTTGACACAAATCAACAAACAATCCTCAACGTGAACATGTCCAATATCACAAAACTTACCACAAACAACTATCTGATGTGGAGTCTTCAGGTACATGCTCTTCTCGATGGCTATGAACTAGCTGGATTCCTTGATGGCACTACTCCTACTCCTCCACCAACCGTCACCAATGCAGAGACGACAACGGTCAATCCAGCTCACTCCAAGTGGAAACGCCAGGACATGCTTATCTACAGCGGCCTGCTAGGCGCAATCTCCATGCCCATTCAACCGATTCTCTCCAAAACAAAAACGTCGGCAGAAATCTGGCGTACCCTGGCTGTAACCTATGCCAAGCCTAGCAGAGGACACCAACCAAATCAAGTATCAGTTGAAAAACTGGTCCAAAGGCAACAAATCAATTCATGAGTATGTTCAAGGACTGACAACACGATTTGATGAACTAGCTCTGCTTGGTAAACCACTAGATCATGAGGATTAGATAGAGTACATCCTCAATGGTCTCCCTGAAGAATACAAGTCCATTGCTGATCAGATCGAAGGCAGAAAAACGACTCCTTCTATCACGGAAATCCATGAAAAGTTGCTGAACAGAGAGGCCAAGTTTCTCTCCACATCAACGATGTCTGATGTCATTCCAACCTCTGCAAATCTGGCAAATACACAACAAATGGTTGAGGAGGCCAAGATCAATTATTGAGAAGTTAAGTGCGACTAATAGCCCGCACGACTGTAATCGAATGGTTGAGGAGACCTAAGAATGCGTTAATAGCGCTCCCTCCGGGTTCGAATCTCATTCGAAACAAAAAACACATTTGTGTTGGAAAGTCTGAGCCTGGGCCAAAGATCCAGTCAGTTTACATGGTTGTCCGGTAACAGGCGATCCGGGTACCCCCTGGCACTAGTCGGAAGTTATTCCAAACTCGGGGCAGGCGGAGTGGTGGCTGTTTATTCTGAAAATCACACAAGTGGGCAAAACAATAAACTCAATTGATTGAATCTCATTTATTAGATCAAACTCGGCAAAGTACAAAATGGATTAAGTCGAGAGACTTTAACCGGTAAAGGAGAACTAGAAGAATAAAAGCTATGAAGTTGGAGCTTTTAGTCTCTTAGGTCTCGTGAATTAGTTATCGGATGAATATTATGAATGAAGAGCCCTCCTATTTATAAGGTTCTGAGCTAGCTAAAAACAGGATGATTTCCTTTTCCTAGTTCCATCAGGAAAAGTATAACTTCCTTTTTTCTAGTTCCATTGGAAAAAAATATAACTTCCTTTTTCCTAGTTCCATAGGGAAAAAGATAACTTCCTTTTCCTCGTTCCATTAGAAAAAATAAGATTTCCTAAAATTCCTCAGAGATCGGGAAATATTCCGCGAACGCTGTTGATGAGGTCGGGCCTTGATGGGCTTGAGAAGTCGGTAGTTGAGCTGATCTTAATTCAAACCGGGTTAAACCGGGGAGTGCTAAACTCACCACCAACAGTGACCCATTGGATCTCATGGCCCGTTGATCCGAGCCCACCTCAGAGCTCATGGTGTACGTTGAACATGTGAGTAGTCCATTCTGTAGCATATCGGTGCATTTCTACCGAGGCTGGCCGGATCAGCCGATAGGGTATATAAATAAATAAAAAAGTGCGACTAATATATTTTCTCTATAGCTGCCGCCCCTTTAGGTCTTATTCGAGAATTTGTGTTGCCGCCTCCCCAATGGCCGGCGCTCCTCGCCGCCGCCAAACGAGATCTCTCCTTCCCTCTTTTCTTATCTCTTGTGCACCCCTATTGTAATTTTCCATTTTCGACGGTGGGGGTTTCTCACATTGGCGTCTCCCTCGGCTTGGCTTCTCAGGTTAGGCTCGGGCTAGGTTTTCGTTGGTCTTCAGCGAAACTTGGCGCCGGTTCTCAGGGCGGTGAGGCTCTCTTATTCTTTTCCACGGCAACTGTCTTTTGGGGTCCTCGAGGACATGATTTTGGCATCGACTTGGGTGATTTGGAGATCTCTTCTCCATCTATTATGCCCGGTGTTGTGGTTGTTATGTTGTCTTATGTGAGAGGTCCCTCGGCGAAGCGATTCACGGTGTGGCTTTGGCTGGCGACAAGGCTGTGGCGACCGTCAATGTTCAGAGCTCTGTCAGTGGTTTTGTTTTTCGGCAAAGTTTGTCAGTGTTGTGGATTCTCTCCTTCGTGGTATGTTTAGGGTCCGACTAGGAATTTTGTTGTAGTTTGGGGTTGGTGGTGGTGGTCGACAAGGTTGCGGGAGTATTAAGCTTGTTTAGTCAGGTCGTCAGTGGCTTCTTATCCCAGCCTCGTTCGCGGCGGGGATTAGCTTCAAGTGCTGGTTGGTTTGGTCTCGGGTTCTGTGCAGGAAGCGGCCTCTCTCGCTCTTTTCTATGTTGCTGCCATCTCTCGGCTCGTTGTTTTCTCATGTTGCCGATGTGGGCTTGGATTTATTTTAAGTTTGTTCCCAAGATAAATGTATTTGCTGGTTTCTTGGTGCGGTTGTTTCCGGTGAAGCTATAGACGTCGTTGATCTAAGGTTTTGAGGGTTGGCCTCGGATAATGGTTGCTCGCGGTAACTTCAACGTCTGATCATGCCTTGGTTCCGACTTTACGGTTACGCATGCTTTATTTTACTCGATTAAAATTGTCGTTTTTTTTTTGTTATCTCCGCTAGTTCCTTTTTTGGTTATTTGCTTCTTAGTCGTAGTTTTTTTGTAATTCATTAGTTGTCGGTCTTTTCAATTTTTTGATATTTCTGTAACTTTCTGTCAAAATCAAAAATGGTATAAAATTTAATATTTTACAAACAAAAAAAACTTGTGGCGAAGACCCTAAACCGAACCCAATGTTTGCATTGTACTCCCCATATACAGTAGATGGGTTAATTGGTTAAATATGACCTCGAAGTAAGGGCGAGGAAAAAAAATCTATAAATTAATATTTAGTTAACTCATTAGTTTCGAGTTACATAAGATTCCGTTCATATATAGAGCTAGCGGATGATTACATGATACAAGTGTGAAAGTAAGACAAAGGGTCCACTTTATTTACTTCACAATTGATTGGGGTTGCCGATGTGATTGCGAAGTTTGGCATATGTGATTGTTGTCCACAAAATTTGCTAGATTTAGTCGAAAACCTAATATATAGAGTAAAAACAAACACACATTAACTAATAGGGGGAACAACACACACACGCATATATTTTAAGAAAATATCATAGGACCGTTATTGTGATTCTTTTAGTCTTGTATGAAGCAGCCGACCAAAAAAAAAAAGGGTTTGGTACGAAACAGTTTTATAAACCAAAATTAGCATTTATCTCGTCTAATCTATTAAAACAGAGTGATACTTTACATCCAAACAGGAAAAAATAAAAATAAAATATTCTTATTCTGGATAACTTTTAAATTTTAGGTTTTTGTGGATAACCATTCCTTGTTTCCAAATAGTTGAATTTTGTTCAATTAAAAATTCATTTAATTAATCTAATTCAATTAAAGATTAATTTATTTAACTAATTAATCTCATTATATATATATTAATTTTAATTTGTAATTATAAAAATTCAGACTATGCCAGAAATTATAAATAAAATCGATTATTTCAAAAATATGTAAATTAAATATTTCAAAAATAATTTAAATTATTATTATTACTTTGTTACGAAAATAGTATTAGTTATTTTGAATTTTTATTATGCCAAATAATTTAATAATCAAATTTTTTTGAATGATACAGATTCAAAATTAACAATTTTCATTGAAAGATAATATTAAATTTTGAATTTAATGTAGATTTTCTGAGATTTCATCAACAATTACAAACAAAATAGTCATAATTAATAACAAAATATGTTTACTTCTAAATTTAAATCTTATTAATACAATCAGATTTATAATTGAATATTTTTCAAACTGAAAAATGAATATATTATTAATTAGATTTGCACAACCATAAATTTGATCATGCATATGGACAACATTCGGTTACTAATACAAATTCAATATTTGTTATTTACATATATAAAATGATTAATATTTTAAGAATCACACAATTTTAGAAATTGTTAATTTAGAATTAAATTCAAAATGCAAACCTAATTAATCTTGGTAAGATTATATTAATAAATATTCTTATCATGGATAACTTTTAAACTTTAGATTTTTGTGGATAACTATTTCCTGTTTTTAAACAGTTGAATTTTGTTTTTATAATCGCGGTCATTCTCGGATTAATATGAATGGACAAGTTAAAATTATGTTTTTATAATCACGGTCATATTTAATACTAGAAAAACTTAAATCTACAAAAACAAACTATATCTAAACACAAATATCTTGAAGAATAGTGTCCTTAACCCAATATAGATTTATCTAAACACAATTTATACGGATAAAAATATGGTAAATAATTATTAGATTTTTGTAAAATCGATACTACAAAGTACGACTGACACACAAAGAGTCCAAACACACAATATTCAGAAGACATCAAAACAAGTTGAACGTAACAACAAAATCAATTCCAAATCCAAACACCAGAGAAAACAACTTAACCAAAATACAAAATCATGTAAAAAAGTGAAGATTGAAAACACAAAGATAAGTAACAACACATAACCATTCTCTCATTGTATCATCACTCATGACTCTCATTTCTTGCAAAATCAGTTCCAAATCGTCGAGTATGTAAAAAAAAAACAATAGTTATTTTCATTAACAACAATTAGTAGTTTAGTACTTAGTTTAGAGTGTTACTCTTTCACTTTTTTGTTGAACAACAAGTGTTACTCTTTCACAAATCAATGAAAACGTGATCAACTATTCAAGTAAGCAAAGTCAGTAAGTCACTATCAATGACCAACACAATTCATAACTGAAAAAAAATGTGAAGAGATAGAGTATTACCTTATATTTAAATAGGAGATTCTTAATTTGAGTTTTGAAAGTTGTCTTGAGATTCAAAATCTGAAAACAATTGAAAGAACGAAAAGTTATAAACATAAAACGTAAAATCACAATTCTAAAGAGACTTCAAAGAACATAATTTACCTCTCTGGAGTTTATCTTGCAATTCAATTTCAGCAAACAATTGTTCTTTAGTAACCACTCCTCTTTCATTTAATCGAATTTCACACTTCAACCATTGTTCTGTGCAGATTAGCACTTCAATCATGTAGTGAGTCAAACAACTCCGATGTGGGTCTAAGATTCTACCACTAGTGCTAAATGCAGACTCTGATGCAACAAATGACACATGCATTGCAAGCACATCCCTAGTCATTTAAGATAAAACAGAGAACTTAAAACTGTTCAGCTTCCACCATCCCAAGACATCATATTATATTCTGTTCCAAACATGTTTTTATTTGGAGTTTTACATTTCTCCTTCTAATATATATCCAACTCCGAACTTGCATCTTCACTTCCTAATTCATGTACCATCTCTTTGTACACAAAATCCATTCTTTCATATCCACTCACAAAATCTAAATCCATTTTGTCAAACACAGTACATATAGCATGTTCTTGTGACTCTTGAATCTCTTGACCACTCTGAGACTCATTTCATGCAGATTTAGATAATGTCTCAATTCTAGTCACATTGATGTTATACTCCTTAAACACTTTCTTCATAACCGTCATGACAGATTGAAAAAACTCCTTACATTTAGGACTATCTTTTCCATAAAGCCTCTCAAAGCAAAGTATAGCAAACTTCATTTTGTTACTTGGGTCTAAGATACTAGCTATGATCAAAAGCCTGTTGATTTCATTCAACTCATCCCAATACTTATCAAATTTGTCTCTCATATCTCTGGTTTTTGTCGTCAATGCTTCATCAGGCTCGTTGTTCATTTTAATCAAATTTCTTTCAATAGTCACAATTTTATTGTAGCACTTGTAGAAGTTGACTGAAGAAGATGCTGAAACAACTAGTGCAGAATTGTAAAATATGACCAGAAATCTCACTAACATTGAAACTGAATCCCAATCATCTTTTGTTGTCGGCCCAACTCTTTTGTTTCTCTCTACTTTTTCTTGAAAGTAATCGGTATACAGCTTATATTTTGCTTCCATTCTATCATCACATGACATGATCTTAAGAGCTCTTATAAGCATGAGGTAGGTTGAATTCCATCTGGTTTTGCAGTCCAAAGATAAACTTCCTCTTGTCATCTTTGTTGATTCCAGGTTGAATGCCTTCAGTCTGTTTGTAAAAGCTCTCACATAATGAACACCATTACGAATCGCATAAACACTTTTTATCAATTTCATGCAAATCATCTTTGACAACTAAGTGAATGATATGAGAATCACATCGCAAATGCATGTATTCACCTCCTAAAACCAATGCATTATTATCTACTGAATTGAATACCTCCTTAAATTTTCTTAGAGTATAAGTGTTGACAGTGGCATTGTCAACCGTGACTGTGAAGACCTTCTTTATTCCCCAATCAACCAAACACTCAAGCAAAACAGAAGAAACAATATACCCTTTATGATTTGTGATGTTCTTAAAGCATATGATCAACTTCTTTAGATGCCACTTTGCATTAATAAAGTGTGACGTGATAACCATGTAGCTAGCTCCTGTCGTGGGAGCAACCCAAATATTTGTTGTGAGAGAGACCCTTTGATTATTAGCACCAAACACTTTCCTCATATATGCTTTCTTCTTCACATACATTTCAACAATTTCTCTTGTGGCTATTCTCTGAGAATGAGCTTGTGAAGATTCACCATACTACAAAAATGTTTCCAAGCCAGGCTTTCAATAAATGCAAGCGGTAATTCACCTAAAACAAGCATCTCATTAGATGTTTCCCTTAAAACAGCTTCAAAAACTTTTGAGAACTTCATATTACCATCACTTTCATCTTTAAGAGTTATAATATTCTACCTCTCCTTTTTACTTTCCTCCCACACAAGGTGTTCCTTGCAGATACTTAGATGCTTCTTCAAGCTTGAAGTTCCAGACGATATGGCACATTCCATAGATCTACCATAATAATGACATATGCAAAAATTCACATCTCCCTCGGTTCTTGTAAAGTGTTCCCATACAAACGATCTAGTGCTAGTATTCTTCTTCTTCGACTTGGTTGGAGGTGAACTAGCTGAACTTCTCGGATTTTCTTTCATTTTGTTTTCACTTGCAGGAGTAGTCCTGATATCATATGCAACTTCTTCTACTTCATCAGCATCTTTTGCGTTAGGTGAGGAAGAATACATATGCGTAGAAAAAAAGATGAATCAATTGTTAAACTTCAGAGTCTTCACTTCAGACTGTTCTGTAACAACTAAAGACAAAACAACAATACAACCTTTGAAATAAGCAAAACACATGAAGCTGGAGAAAGCCAGAAACACTAGTGATTAATCATGTTGATTAATTGTAGTTCTAATATCTCACCATCAAACGAAAAGCTCTCACTAAACATCATTAAACTTCAACATGTTCTACAAACAACTAAACACGAAACAACAATGCATCGACCATTTAAAAGTTTGAAGTTGTCCCAATTCAAATATGAGACATGTCTTAGGCTCTTAGCCACTGAAACTCACATATTCTCCTCATGCAAACCAGATAAATCAATTAAAAAAAACATAAAATCAGAAGCATCATAAAACCATAACCAACATATTCTCTTCAGTTTTGATAAAATTCTGAAAGTTCATATTTCAGAAAATCAAATAAAAAAAAACAAGAATCAATTAGAGGCAGATATTACTCGAGAAATCAATAATCATCAAGACATAGATTGCTCGAAAAATGAGGTGGAGATTGCTCAAGCCTCAAGACAGAGATTAACGCATATATAGAGATTGCTCGAGAAATGAAACACACAACCAAAATCAATCATCTGCTCAAGACAGAGAATGCTCGAGAAAGGAGGTTGAAATTACCTGAGATTGAACTCTCAATGAATGAGGAGACCGGAGAATTCGTTAGTATTATTAGTCGATTAAGAAGAAAAAAAGTCGAAAAGGGAAATGGAATAGACTTAGATCAATTAGGGAGTGAATAAGGAATTATGTATGTAATGTATATGTGATGCATGAATATATGGTAAATTGGTATGTTGTAATTGTCGGGTATCTGATTGGGTATCGGGTTTTACCCGAATTGACTCGAGAATCGAAACTAATTTATGTATGAACCGTTTGATTTTTGCAGCTAAATCGAATCCAATCCGAACCTCATTTTTTGGATCCGGTTTTTATGTTCATGCCTAGTTTTTATGATGGTTAATCCCCTTTGGTTCGGTAAAATAAATCAAATATGATCCGGTAATAATTTGGATTGGTTCGATCCTTGTTTCGTGTAAGATTCCCACTAGCTTCAATTTTAAAATGAAAATTCTTGTTTTCGGTTCCGTCTTATTATTTTTTTTTTTGTTAGAGAGCGTAGATTTCGGTTTAAATTGTAAAATGCATCGAAAACCAAACTAAACCGAATGGGAATTCAGTTCAATAAATTGGGTTGACAAATGCGAAGAATCCAATTAATACAAGCAAAACAAAAAACAAAAAAAAATTGATGATGTTGATGTTGAGATCTCCGTGTTCTCAATACCTTTTGGGTTTGATCGTGGTTTATTTCCTTCATCAAATTGCAAAAAGTAACACTACAAAAGTCAACCTTCTCATGCTTACTTACTCTATTGCACATGTCATTATCCACGTCGTGGTTTTGAACCTTTTAGACTTTCAGTCTAATTCACGCCGTCCATCATTGGATAATGGATACACACCAATAAACCGAACCTAACTAAATCAAACCGGATGACCGCATATGAAAGTCGGTCAGAGTATTCTTGTAAATAAGCCCGAATTCAAACCATATATAGACAGAGTTTAATCAAAATTAACCAAACTAAACCTACAAAATGAACACAATTACCAAAAAAAAATGTACTCAACTGAATTCGACATTTTTATTTTATTTTAAATGGAACTAAACCAATTCGAACCAAATTAAACCAAGCCGAAAATAGACAATTATACCAATCCCTTGCCAATCATATAAAAGCGTAAGTCCCTTTTCTTAGTGATTTCCTTCATCAATAACTATTATTATAAATTGGGTTACAATTTCTGAATGAAGAAAATCTTAATGGAATTGAACTGTATGTTTTATGTCTAATCTTATAATTTATATTGTTAATCACGTCACGTGTCCTTTTCGTTATATTGGAATCCATAGTGGAATTTTAATTAGTTGGACTACGACACGTAATTTGGTTCGACATTTGGACTTATTGTTTACAAATAATTGACTAGATAAGTTCACACGTAGAGCATTTCTATTTCAATATGGCTTTTGTATGTATGTATTATTATAATAGCGAAACCTACCCTATGAGGTGTCGCGGAGCAAAAAGGCAATTGATAATGTTGATTTTGACTATTTATAATTCATAAGTAAATTTGATACATCATATGTGTATTCTAAACACTCACGTCACAAACTTGAAAGTTTATTTTTTGTTTTTTCTAAAAAAGATAAACCGTTCATTTTGAATGATATTTACATTTTAGCACAAATTTGAAAGTTCAGTTCTGATTTTTTGTATGAGAACTTTGCGCAGTATATCATTTATTTTAAGTTTTATTAGTTTTTACCACTTTTTAAAAGTGTTAAAAAAATTTGTCACTTTTCTACTGTTCATGACAAATTTACTCCATGTACAGTTTGGCGTATAAGTTCGTGTACGGTATACGATGTACACTCGGGAGGAGGTATAATCGTCATTTCACTCGAAAAAGTGACAAAAAATTTTAGCACTTTCAAAAAATGACAAAAAACTAATGAAACCTAAAATAAGTGACATTTTGTACAAATATCTATTTTTGTTTGTAAACAAGACCAATCCAATGTTTTCGGATGCTTTTCGCAAGATTAAAAAATTATGCTATTTTCAAATGATTTTTGTTAAAAGATTTCTTTTTGAGAAATACCATAAAATATTACAAAAATTTATTTATTTTTTCCAAAACTAGTACCATGAATTTAAAATTTCGAAAATATCACAAATAATTATGTAAAAATATTTGTTTACCCCAAAATAAAATTAAACATTATGTTTGAGTTCACTATTTCCAATTTATGGTTTAGTTTTTCTCTATTAACAAATGATTTAGATTATTTTAATATTAAATAATAATTATTATTGTCAAAAAATGTTATTATTATTATTTTCAATTAATGATGCTAAGTTTGAAATAAAAACAAAAATTTAAAAGTGTGCTATTTTGGTGAATTGCTCCTTATTTTTCTCTCACAAATATTAATGTTTAAAAATTTGAAGCCCGGATCACAATAGCTTCACTTGTCTATGTTATGTACCGGACATGTTTGTAAGACACACCAAAGATCACTGATGTTGATTATATCCGGTTATGTAAATATGATTAAACTAAACTAACCGAGATTATAAATAGTTGTTATAGTAAGAGATTCCTATAGTTTTATGTTGTATTTGATCATCAACAAAATGAGTAAACGATGTATTCCAAGAATATTCGATATACCGCCTCTTTCTTTCCCAAGTGGGTGAATTTGTTACCCAAAATAATTTTCCAAGAATGCTGTTTTTTTTTTTTTTTCAAATGATTTTTTTGTCCCATTCGATTTTACTAAAGTAAGTTTTTGTGGATATTGACAAAACGTAATCGCTCTAATTTTGCCTTTTCAATCAAACAACAATCACATTTTACCGTACAAATCCAGAATCACATTTTCTTTTCTTTTTTTCAGTTTGTAGGACTTTATAATCAACATTTTTGCGAAAGCCTACTTTATTTATTTATATTTTTGGGATAAAGTTGTTTCAAAAAGCAAAGCTCTATACTCTACTTGGGAAAAGAAAAAAAAAACTATTGACACACTACAAATGTGTATTTTTTAAATCCACACACGGTTACGCACTACAACTTTAAACTGTAAACAATATCAAAACACGCTATTCAAATAATCTCTACATGTTTAAAATGTTTTTTTTTTAAATGCATTATTTATTATTTTATTCTTATTTTTTGAATGACGAGGTTCTGGGCTCGTACATCTCTAGATCGGAGCCCAAAATATGTTAAAATCACTCATTCGGATCTTTGGAAAATACCTCTCCCAACGGGAATCGAACCCAATCCCAGTAGGAGAGGCACATACCCACTACTTTTTAACAACTAGACCAACTCAACTTTAGTTTTATTTATTTTTAAACCTTTGACACAATCACACTTAAATGTTTGGGTAGACGAGGTGGTTGAGCAATATTTTGTTTTTTTGGTTCACACGCGTCCACATACACGGTTCGAACATTACTCAAGTGTTTGACTTTTTTTTTTGGTCAATTAAGCTATGGATTGTTTGTGTAATGTTTTGAATTATTTTTCCAAACTTGGTCTGATTTCAGATGGCTGATTGCTCTCGTTATCCTGATTTTTAGTTGTAATGAATATTCATAAGTTTTGAAAATATTAGAATTTAAGTGCTCAATGTTCTAAAACATTGTTGGTGCTAAAACAATATTATAGAGAATCAATTTTTTGTAGGGAATAAAATTTTGAATGATACGATTTTCTTTCTCGATCACGATAAATAAGAGATATGGTCAAAATCCAACTCGAAGTAAAAGAGAATGTTTTGAAAATGAGGCTAGTGTGTACAGATAGATAGTTACAAGTCGCAAAGAGGAAATTGATCCGTATCTTGAAAGTGTTTTTTTCTTTGGGTTTATATTATAGTGTGAGTTGAAAAGTACTGCATGAAAGCGAGACCAGTAGTAAAAAGATTAAACAAAGAGATATGATCACAATTACAAATGGTGATGAGTGGGAGAGTTGTACCCTCAAGTGTGTACTTGAATATGAATCCTTTTTCAATCACCAAGAGACAAAAGTGAAATTGAAAACTATATCTAGAGCCTCTTATTATATGTTCAAGAAAACGAATTAGGTACGGTGATTGTTTAAGATGATGCCTAATCAATATGTTGATTTCCACTCTGGTAAGCGAAGGATTTACAAAGAGATAATTAAAGACTCGCCTGCATTAGGGATGTTAAAACGGGAGGACCCGGCCGTTTAGGCCCGATCCGTTTAGGCCCGGCCCGTTTAAACCCATTTATTTTTTAGCCCGTTTAGGCCCGTCCATTTAGACTCGTTAAAATTAGTGTGGTCTGTTTAGACCTATTTAGGCTCGTTTAAAATTTGAGATATTTTTTTAAAATAATTATATAAATCTAATTATTATGTTATAAATAATATATACTTTATATATGGTTTTTAAAATTTAGGTATATTTTTACTATAATATAACTAAATTTAAAAATAAAAAAAAAATAACTAAATATAAAAAAAACCCAACTTTTTTGTTAAAGTTCAAAATCAAAATCTAAAAAATATATACATACTTGCATAAAATTGTATATACTTGCATAAAAATATATAGTTGCATAAAAATATATAAATGAAACAAAAATATATGTATATACCACAACTTGTGGATTTTGTGGGTTAAAATAATATTTTAAAAATATTTTATGTCAATGGAAGTCAATTTTTGGATAGAAATCGTATGATCCAAGTTTTTATTCAAGTTAAACCGAATTACAAATTAGTTTTTTTAATAACCCATTAGAAAATCCTTGCATATACTTTTCTATGATATGAATATCCGTTTTGAAAAAAAATTAGTGTACAAATTAGTTTTTTTAATAACCAATTTATATAATATTTACATTATGTTATTAAAAAAAATAATAATAATAACTTAAACGGGCTAAACGGACTGTCCGTTTAACTATGTCAAAACCCGTTTATTAAACGGGCCTAAACGAGCTGGCCCGTTTAAACCCATTTAAACTTATATGATAAACGAGTTTAAACGGACTAATTTTTATAAACAGGTCCGTTTAAACCCACAAAATTATAATCCATTTTAACATCCCTAGCCTGCATATAAGTGGTCTGAGCAACGCGTAACAGATTTAGATGGCCTACACACGTTTTATCCGTCCAACACATGTTTCTTTGTTTAAAATTATACTATATTGCCTTCTATTCTTTAAATAAATTTATTCAATTTTTTTTTTTTTTTGATATGTTGGATCACGACGAACGACTCTATTTACACTAAATTGGAAATTTCCTGTAAATTTGCCTCTATTAATTTGCATTCTCCAAAAATCAAACTTCATACTTCATAGTATAGAACTATTAATGAATTATTGATCAACCACTAGATAAAAGAGTTTCTATGGATAAATATTCCTTTAGGATTAAACAATTGTTTAACAATACATGTAACTAGAATAGTAACAATTACGTGTCCAAAAACATACTATTTGTGCCATATCATCAAGAGAGAGTGCTATTAGGGATATAGTGGCTACATACTAGGACATGTTATAACATATTGAATAAAACCACTTTTCTCCGAAATTATCAATTTGTGTCAAGTCATCCGAAAATGTAGAATTAGGGGGACGAGTGATCTAGGAGCAAATCAGGCCACATTTTTTGAATCCACCAACTATTGCCAAGTTATATGAAGAGTATAAAATTAAAAAAAAGAGTGGTCAAACAAGGACGACCAGGCAGCTAGGCAGCTAGGCAGCCAGGCATCCACTACAACTCGGCAAACTCAATAGCCGAGATAATAGGTAAACAGCCTGATGTCTCCTTAAAACATGTATCAAGCAAGGTAAGTAAATTCCTCATATAAACGGGAAAACATTTATGTATTCTAAGACTTTCTCCATTTTTTTGTATATTTAACTTGACTTGTATCCTCGTACTATGATCAAAACGAACTCATGACTTGTTATCTTCGCATGTGATAGGTGAAAGTGACTAGTGTTTGTCCATTGGGAAGACAAATGTATGAGACATCATGATAACCATGCAACGTCAAATAAGCCGGAGCCAACATGTACTCTGCACCAACTCAGCGCACTGGGATAACTTTCCACAAAGATAAAGTAGGTAAAATAATATCGTACAAATCCGATGCGAAGATTTGACACCCGACCCTATAACCGAACATGTGACCAAGTATCCTAGTTCGGGCCATGCATCACTATAAATCAACATCTCTCTCCACAGAGAGGGGGATCCAACTTTTTTCTCCACGGAGAGGGGATCCAACTTTTTCTCTCAAAAACCTAAGTATTTCATAGCTTTATACTTTTCTCTCAGACACTTAGTCATTCATTGATCTATGAAACCTAGTCTCGCCCACTTTCTGGCCAATCTCCGACCATTAATTCATTTAACCTGTC
The DNA here is from genome assembly GCA_030161315.1 of Eutrema japonicum. Taxonomy (NCBI): domain Eukaryota; kingdom Viridiplantae; phylum Streptophyta; class Magnoliopsida; order Brassicales; family Brassicaceae; genus Eutrema; species Eutrema japonicum. The sequence continues at coordinate 43,181,034 of BSQW01000006.1, forward strand.
ACATTCACTCTCTTTTTACACCAAAGTGATCCTGAATCGACTGATACTTCGCAGATCTTTCAGTCCTTTTGGGCCCGAAGTATTTTAACCATTTTATTCTTGTTTTTTAGTTCTTTTTTATTTCTGATGTCTCAAATCGTAATCATTTCTTGTTTATTTACTGACTTGAGTGTCGTACACTACAAGAATACAGCGATTTTGCGACTGCAGATGGAGTCGCATAGTAGTCGCTAAAAGTTGTAATACGACTACATAACGACTAAAACATGTAGTCGTTAATCTTTAGTCGCTAAATTAAGTAGTCGTAAATATAGTCGCCAAATGGCGACTACGTAACGACTGGACAGTGTAGACGTTACGTAGTCGTAAAGTAGTCGCAACTTTTGTAAAGTAAGTAGTCGTACATGTAGTCGCCAATTGACGACTACTTTACGACTGGATATTGTAGACGTAACGTAGTTGTTAAGTAGTCGTAATTGTTGTGACTAATCAGCGACTATTCTATGTCTATTAAACGACTATTTGCCGACTATTATGGTCATCAGACTTTGCGTATTTAAATATGTTGCGACTACTCAGCTACTCTTATGCGACTATTTGGCGACTAATAGACGACTGTTTAGTGACTATATTTGTTAACAAAACAAGAGTATGGTACAATTGAATCACGTTTGTTTTGTTTTTCAAATTCTTTGAAACCTGTGTTACAAATAAAAAGATACAAAGTAAAATAAAGACATTATACAGAAAAGACCATTTCATTACCAATATTATTGTTTCAAACATGAGTTTACAAAAGCCAAAACATAAATAAAAACAAGTTCAAGTTCACAAAAAAAAGAGATTAGTGACCTAAGGTATGTTCCTTGGATCTGGTAGAGAGGCTGATGGAAGCATTGCGGTTATTGATGGTGTTGAATGTGATGCCACGAAGTCTAGAAACCGCGGATCGGTTTGTCTCAGGTACTTTTCCACCAATGAGAAGTGCTCGAGCTTGTCCTTTTGCTCAGCCACATCTCTTTTGTGCTCTGCTTCACGGGCAGCAATCTCAGCATCACGCTGTGCATTGTAAACAGCCTGCTCTTAGATTTTCTTCTGAGCTTCCTTCAGTTGCTCTTGCAGTGCGACAAAAGATGAAGAGTCTCCTGGTTGCTTGTGTTTGCCATTGAGAAGACTCTCCTTCAGGCTTCCTAGCCCATAAAGATTTCCTCTTGAATCCTTCTCGGTTGCCTGTGAAAAGGAACAGAAAAAACATTATGGTGTATGACAAACGATGAAGTATATGAAATATGAAGTATATGAAATATGAAAGAAAGATGAAGTATATGAAATATGAAGTATGAAGTATATGAAATATGAAACGATGAAGTATAAAATATGAAATATATGAAATATGAAAGAAAGATGAAGTATGAAGTATATGAAATGTTACCTCAAGAAAGATTGACGTATACTCATCTGGTGTTAGGTCTCCAGGTCGCGACGCACTGTCAGAAACTTCTGAACTCTCTGCCCCGAGCTTAGATAACTTTTGTTGCACCTTCTTCTCATATGCTTCAACAATTTTCTCCGCCTTCCTATATACATATGTACCGTCAGCCTTTGTATGAGTCTTTTTGAAAACCTCACCAAGACTTACCGGTCTTCCTAATTCCTCTTCCTGCAATGTGACAAAAAAAATACAAGGATTAGTATTGAATACAATATACAACCAACACTAAACTGAATATGACAAAACAGAAGTAATATGACAAAAAAAAGAAATTGAAAAGTTACTAACCATTTCGGATTGGATTTGTTGATAGGACTTAGGCCCTGATAAGTGGATGTGATAACCTAGACCTTTACGGTCAGACAGACGAGCAGCTGAATAGGTGACACTCCTTAGATTTGCTTCTTTTGTGTCCCAGTATGCTGTCATCGTTGCCCATAGAGTGTCGCTGATCCAATTAGGTCTCTCTCGACTAGTCCTCGCGGTGCTAACCATGTCTTTCATCATGCGTTGACAAATCTCCTTGAAATAGCCTTGAACCGTCCCTGTTATCAATGGATCCCATGTGTGGGTTTTCTACATTACAAAGAGAATTTATGTTAGTAAAAATATCACAAGCAAAGCTATATGTGAATGCGAAAGAACAGAAAACTTACCGCGAACTCGAGAAAGTATCTTTCTGTCTCTCCCGAGGCACAACTGTCCAGCTATAGTAGGGAGCCTCAAATTTGTTTGTAAAGACTTTAGTAATTGACCTAACCAGTTTAGATCCTCTGTCACGTGTAAACCTGCAAAATCAGAATATCAGAATCTAGATGAACATAACCCAGAAACATTTACAGTTTAGTAGTACATTACAGTTTAATCAAATACTGTAATGTACTACTTAAACGAAAACTAACCAGTATACAACAATCCTAGACAATCAGACAAGAAACAGAAAATAAAACAAGTAGACATCAATCCTAAACGACAACAATCCTAGACAATCAGAAAATAAAACAAGTACACAACAATCCTAGGCAATCAACGTTGCAATCCTAGAAACAGAACACACATTGACACACACACACACAACTATCTATATTGGATGACACACATACACACACACAAAACAGAACACACATTGACAAAAATCTGAGATCCGAATTAAGACACAGCACAATGCATTTCCATAAAACATAACACACATTGACCAAGTTTAAGACAATACAAAGCAAAGAAAGAAAGACAACACAAGTAAAGACAGAAAACAAACCAGTAGACAACAATCCTAGACAATCAAACAAGAAACAGAAAATAAAACAAGTAGACATCAATCCTAGACGACAACAATCCTAGATAATCAGAAAATAAAACAAGTACACAACAATCCTAGACAATCAACGTTGCAATCCTAGAAACAGAACACACATTGACACACACACACACACAACTATCTATATTGGATGACACACATACACACACACAAAACAGAACACACATTGAAAAAATCTGAGATCCGAATTAAGACACATCACAATGCATCCAACGTTGAGAATCTAACATTGAGAATCAGACATTAAGAAATCCTACATTGAGTATCCAACATTGAGAATCTAACAACTTCAAAAGACAGCTAGAAGACATTAAGAAATCCGAAATCAGATGCGATACACTTAATTACCAGGTTGAGTTCGGCGTCGGTGTGGGAGAGAGGACGGTGGTGAATCTATCCCGGTCTGGCACCATAAGCAAGGCATTCAGCGCCCTTAGTGTGTCTTCTTGGAGATCCGGAAAACCTGGTGCAGATTAGTCATGGAAGCTGTGCCCTCCAGAAGATGGATGGCTGTGTTTTTCAGACGCCGGAGTGTTCTCCAGTGGAGTCGAAGCCGCCGCAGGTAATTCTTCTTCACGGTGTTGAGGCATCGAGTCCGGGAATAGTTCTTGTGGCGGTTAGGGGCTTCAATTAGGGCCAAAGCCCGAGGGCCGGCCCGGCCCGGCCCTGAAAAACAGCGGGCTCGGGCCTAGAAATAAAAGCCCAAAAAAATCGGGCCTTTCGGGCTAAGCCCGATCGGGCTAGTGTGTTTTTCGGGCTTAGCCCGATCGGGCTCGGGCTAGCCCAAAAAGCCCGTAACTATTTGATTACGTATGTCTTATTAAATTTGGGTTCGCTTATCATATGATTTCAAAACGTATGAAAAACGTACCAGAGTAAAGAAAGTCTAAATTGACTCTATACTTAGAAGACAATATGTTGGAACTAACTTTTTATGAAGACATGGATGTTTTATAATGGTAGAAGTGTCAGTCACAATATTATAGTGAGGTAGCTCGTATGGCATGTGATTTTCTAAACATTACGATAACTACAGTGGCATCACTGATGTTGGTGCACATGTCTTGGATAAATATAGAAATCGTGTTTTACCAAGAAACGTTGAAACACTGATTTGTACATGCACTTGGTTGGATGGGTTTACAATTCATGATCCATGTACCATTATCATTCGTCTATATTTACTTCATATTTTAAAAATCTTTATCTATAGACTTTCAATGACATTTCTATATGATTTATACCTCTAAAAACTTAATACAATTTTACTCTTTTTTATATTTGTAGCTCTTGATGGTGATGAAGATTTAGAAGACGATGAATGAGATTCTAATCTGAACTTTACTACCTAGATTTGAAGTGTTTTTATTTTATGTTTTATTTGGTAATACAATTTATTTGACTTTTATTTGTTTTTTAGTCAAACTTTTGCTTTTAAATTTAATTAAATTTGATATAATACATTTAAATTTAGATTTATTTTGATAAATATTTTATTTTAATTATTTTTCATTTGAGAATTGTGATTTTTTGTGTTTGTAAAGAAAAGCCCGGAAAGCCCTAGAGCCCTGTCCGGACCGGGCCGGGATTTAGAATATAGGTCCGATTTTTTTTCGGGCCGGGCTCAGATATATGCGGGCTTTACGGGTTTCGGGCCGGGCCAGCCCGATTGACATCCCTAGTGGCGGTGGAAAGCTCCGGAAACTTGGTGCTGACGATGCCGGTTGAGCGTTCACGGGGACTTGAGGTGTTGTCGACTGATTCGGAAGTTGGGGCGGCGGCGTAAAGTTGTACTGCGGCGGTAGAGAGGTTGGGGTTCGCGACGAAGAAGGCGACACTCCGACTCTCTGAGAAACATTGGGAGTCAATATTTTCTTCCTTGCTCGTTTGCTCTTATCTCCCGGCATTGTTCTGTGGATTCGAAGGCGAATATCGAAGAAGAAGATCGGAGGCGATGAGAGAGTCGCAAAGGTGAGAGCAAAAGAACTTAGGGTTTTCGCGAAGAAATGGTAAAGTTTTTTTTTTTAATCGAAAAAAAAAAGAATACTTATTAAATGTTTTGTGTGTTCATAACCATTGAAATGACTCTAGCATATTGGTAATTCACCAACTCCCAAATCCATAAGCCCCGGTTTCGATTCTCTCTGAATACGGAGAATTTTTTTTCTTTTTTTTTTTTATCTTTTCAATCTAGTTATTAATATTTATGTGTGAAGAATACCAATTAAAGACTTTAGCATATTGGTAATTCTTCCTCTCTTTATCCATCAACCCACGGTTCGTGTCTCCGTGAAGACGGAAATGTTTTTTTGTAATATTTTCTACTTATTAATATTTAGCTGTGATCCACCCACGGTTCGAATCCTAGTGAGTACGAAAATAGTTTTTTTTTAAAATCTTTTCTACTTACTTATTAATACACGGAGATGTATTATTTTTTACCCATAACGACATATAATGTAAACGACAAATTACATCGAAATTCTGACATAAGTAACATAGTTAATTAGTAGGGTTCTTCGTCATCTGATTCTTCATCAGAAGACGACAAATTACATAGAAATTCGTCTTCTGGGTCTGCATCTCCGATATCGTAATCGGGGTTTACTGGGTCTCCTTGTACGAAATTGTCGAGTACAAGATCTTCAATTGTTGTTATCAATACAGCATCATCATTTTCTGTTTGCAAAAGAGTCGGTTCTTTCTTTTCATAATCCCCTGAAATATTTCCCCACATATTCACTTTTAGAACATTGAAGCACAACTACTTCGGTTTCTTTGTATATGGGTACGGAATATAACAAACTTGATCCGCTTGCGAGGCTGTTGTAATATAAATGTATATATAAGTTATACATATGTATATTGACATTAATAAAATGCTATATATAAATATTGTCATAAGTACGTACCTAGAATAAATGGTTCATATTTATTATATTTTCTCGATGAAAGAACGTCTACAACGCCACCATTGCTCCTCCGAGTGCCTCTACCGATAACAAGGTCATACCAATTACACTTAAAAAGTGTGATTCTCAAATTGACCATCCCCTCGTACTCGAGTTCTATGATATCAGTTAAGGTCCCGTAGAAATCAGCTGCATCAGATGCATCAGTGTAATTTTTACCTTTAACACTGACCCCATAGTTACATGTCTTTCGTCCAGCGCCGTGATTCTGCGTATGAAACAAATAGCCTCTTGTAAAATACATTGGCCAGGTTTTGGCCTTATTCAAAGGTCCATGCACTATCTCTTGAACCCAAGTAGGAAATGGATTCGTGGCGTTCCAGTAAGAAACCTGCATATATATAAAAAATAGCATAAATATATACAAGTATACATATATGAATAGTTATGAAAATTTTGAGACATACATATTCTTTCACCCATAAATGATATTCGTCAGCTCTTTTTGCGGCGAGTTCTTTTTCGGAAAGTCCTGGATATTTTGCAGAAATAAATTCCTCGAACATACTACACAAGACCAACACATATATGAGAAATTAAACAAATGTTAAATATATTAAAACGCAATATGAGAGCGATGCCAACTTATATACCTCTCAATTGGTTGAAAATAGTCACAATTTCGTAAAACATATGCATGTGCGCATTGATAATCTCTCTCTGAGAGCCATATTTCATGCATTTCTCCACTTCGACGGCCTACGTGAGTAAATATAGAAGGTACTCCAGGGACATGATATACGGGGACTTCACTTTCATCGAATCTTGTTAACATGACGAATGAGTAGCATGTGTATACAAATTAAATGGCAAAGTAGACATGATGTGATTGATTTTAGCATTTACCTTGATTTCGTTTGTATATTCGCGGCAAAGTATTGCCCTGAGAAATAAGCCCTATACTGGACAGGGCCTCCTAATTCAACTTCATAGGGGAGATGTATAGGCAGGTGCTCCATCACATCGAAAAATGAAGGTGTAAAGATCTTTTCTAAATTACATAGTATTAAAACTATGTGATGTTTTAGAATTTGAACGCGACTTGTATGCAAAGTTCTCGAACATAAGTCCCGGAAAAATGCTCCAACCCCTACAATATACGCGAAAATTGCATTAGGTTACTAGATAAGTTACTATAATTTTATTTAAATAAATTATCGTAATTAGTACCTGATAACGCAAGGTGGACATTCCGATCTAGGAGTTCTGCAAAGATACATGGAAGTAACCGCTCCATAAAAATATGGCAGTCATGACTCTTCATTCCTGAAAACTTTTGGTTGTCCATATCAGCACAAGTAGCTAAGTCTGACGAATAACCATCTGGGAACTTAACCGCATTCTTCACACATTCCAATAAACTTTTTCTGGCTTCTTCTGTCAATGTGAAGGATGGGGAAGGAGCTTTACCCGCACTATCAATATGTAATTATGGTCGAGAACAAAATCGTTCTATATCCAATCTTGACATGATGTTGTCTTTCGATTTACCTTTCACAATCGTAAGAGTATTCATGATGTTGTCAAAAACATTCTTCTCTATATGCATCACATCAAGACAATGACGGAGATTAAGGTCCCTCCAGTACGGCAGCTCCCAGAATATGCTTTCCTTGTGCCAGTTATGTTGCTTCCCATACCCCGACTTCTTCTTTTCGTGACCGTTTCCACAAACATCCTTTGTTTTTGATGATTTTACACCAACCAACCGCTCGAAATAAACTTGCTCACCCGTCAAAGATGGAGGTGGATGCTCTCTCGAAGCGGCTTTTCCCTTTAGAAAGCCTTTTTTATTCCTCCTCAATGGATGACCATGAGGAAGAAATCTTCGGTGACAATCAAACCAACACGTCTTCCTTCCATTAGGTAGATAAAATGACTTAGTATCTTCCATGCAAACTGGAGAAGATAATTTACCATGGGTTGTCCATCCAGATAACATGCTATACGCCGAAAAGTCGCTTATCGTCCACATCAGCACTGCTTTTAGATTAAAATTTTGATTCAAAGACACATCGTATGCATCGACGCCATTAGACCATAACTCTTTTAACTCTTCAATAAGAGGTCGGAGGAAGATATCTAGACTAGCTCGCGGATGATTTGGCCCACAATTCAGAATTGTAAGAAATAAATACTCTGTATTCATGCACATCCCCGGGGGTAAATTATATGGCGTCAAGATCACAGGCCACAACAAATGATTACGAGACATGCCAAATGGATTGAACCCATCTGTACATAATCCAAGATAAACATTACGGTGTTCTTCAGCAAACCGGGGATGTTGATCTTGAAAATATCTCCACTCCGCCGCATCAGACGGATGACCCATTTCTACCTCCTTTGCTTGGTGCTCGTCATGCCATCTCATTGCGGCTGCAGTCTTCTCGCTCTGATACATTCTCTTTAATCTGTCAGCAATAGGTAGATACCACATACGACTGTATGGTACTTTGGTTCTACGTCGGTCGTTCTTAGGCTTCCATCTTTGTGCACCACAAAACCTACATTTATCCTCCTTCTCGTCCTCTTTCTAGAAGATCATACAATTGTTAATACAAACATCAATTGTATGATATGGAAGACCTAAATTGCGCATCAATTTTTTTGTCTCGTAATGTGAACCGGTTGACTTGTTTCCTTCTGGTAAATAGTCTGTCAAGATTCCGCAAACCGAATCCACTAACTTTTCACTCATATTATATTCTGCCTTATTTTGCATTACTCGAGCAGCTAAGGATAACTGCGAGTGACTTTCACGACAACCATCATATAATGGATTATTTGCACCTTCTAACAAGTCGTAGAATTTCTTTGAATGGTTACGTACCGGTTCTTCTACATTCTGATAACTACCATCCTGATGATAGTTATCAAAACTCGCGTTTTCACGAAATGCATCATTCACCATATCCACATATCTATCTTCTACTACATTACCTACTTTTTCACTCCCACTTACATACGTCGTATCAACATAACTACTCGATCCTAAATCCATATTGATTTCTTCCCCATGCTTATACCAAACATAATAATATGGCATAAATCCTCTGCTATAAAGATAAATTCCAAATTCTTGTTCCCGGGATAAATTTCTCGTTCTTGCAAACACTACAAGGGCATAAAAACTTACCGCCATTACTTTGTGTTAGAGGCTGGCTATTTGCAAATGTCATGAATTGCTCCACCCCCGTTGTGAACTCTGCCGAGAAATTTCTCGTCGCCTCATCGAACCTCTTATACATCCACTCCCGGAAATTACTATAATTGTAATTTCCCGACATTATTTAACTAATAAAAACTGTTTTTTTTTTTTTTTGAGATCGGATGAAGAGAAGAAATGAGGTGAATTTTACTTATATAAACATTTATGGCGACTACTAAACGACTATAAGGCGTCTGAATAGCGACTACTACATTTAGTCGCAAAAAACAGGTACACCAACCCGAAAACGATTTACACGTGTTTTTCCACCGGTATTTAACGACTGTTTACCGATTACAGTGCGACCCGCCGAAATAGTCGCAGAGTTAGCGACTATTACGCGACTGTTATATCCCCTTTAAAATGTTATCGGACATTAGTCGTAAAATAGCGACTATTGTACCGACTATCTACTGTAGTCGTCAGTAAGCGACTCCTTTACGACTATATTTTATTCGTCGCTAAATAGTCGTAAAATAGTCGGTAATTAGTCGCAACATTTAGCGACTAAATATGTAGTCGCCCTTTGCAGTCGCCAAAACGCAGTTTTTTTGTAGTGGTAGAGTTCTCGGAAGACACCCTTCCATAGTGTTTTCCAGACTTCGATTTTACAGATTGATGTTTATATATTTCAATTAATTATATTATATAGGAAAAATTTCCTCCAAAAAAATCTCAAGTAGTAAAAAAATACAAGATCAACCTCGAACTAAAAAAGTGTAAAATAAACCTCCAAGTAACAAAACAATACAAGATCAACTACGATCTAAAAAATTGCAAAATCATTCTCTATCATATTAAAAACCATCATTTTGAACCCCGTGTTAACACTAATAATAATATTAACTGGAAACAACTACGTCATTTTGTTGCCGAAATTAAAGAATTTTTAGACCTTTAAGAAATCTAATATGTGATCTAGACGTTTAAGACATATAATATGTGATCAATATACATTTTAACTATGTCATCTGATTCTATAATTATTCCACTTTAACTGGACGAGACATTGTAATTTCATAAAAGAAGAGATGCAAGGATGCAAACCTGGACAAGGAGACTTAGCATCCATGTTGAGGAGGAAGACAGAAAGGGTGATGTAAATTAGGTTTTATTATATGAATTGAAAACTCAACAAAGATATAAATTTTCTAAGATCAAAACAAAAGTATAACATTTTTATTTCTTCCATCATGAAAAAAGAAGGAACAAAGCTGAAAGAAATTTATATATCAATTACGCTGATGGTTGTGATTACGGCAGCGATGGTAACAATGGTGGCAATAGCAATGGTGGTGGCAAATACATCGGTTGGATGGGATAAGTGGTGGTGGTGATAATAATGATATATAATTATGCTATTTTGTTTAGATGTACAAGAATTTAATTACATTATTGGAAATGTATATTAACTTTAGACCATAGATCACAGTTCAATTATTTAAACATTTTGGCAACAAAATAGCGTAATTTTAATATCCGTTAATATTATTAATTGATTGTTTATGATATGATGGAAGTTTATTTTGCAGCTTTTTAAGATCAAGGTTGGTATTACATTTTTTTGTCATTTAGAGGTTTATTTTACAGTCTGTTTATATCGATGTTGATTTTGCACTTTTTTGTCACTTGAAAATTTATTTTGTAGTTTTTTTAGATCGAGGTTGATCTTGTATTTTTTTGTCACTTGAATATCTTTTTTTTTTTGCATTTTTCCCTATTTATACTAGTGTAGTATATTTGATCTCAACTTTGAACATATATAATCATATATAAAAGCAAATATCAAATTTTAAATAAGTTAGACACTCATTCGTAATCGTATATAAATATCGACTATTTCACATCTAAGAATACCCGATATTATAAATTATAGCTACGTTCAAACGAAATAAAATGTTCAATCATATTATTTAGAATATACGAATATTGGGAAAGTAATTATTAACTTGACTTTTTTAAAATTTACACTATTTTATTATGAAATGTTGTAGACATTAAATTACGCATGTAAAGTATTTTAGGAATCTCTTCAATTTTTTTCACTTTCAAAAACATTTCAGATTGTTTTAATCATCTCAAGTATGTTAGGAATCTTTTCAATTTTTCGAAAAGAGAACTAACATAATGTACATACATACGTGTTGCATGAAAAATAGATTTCAAAACTTTGAGAAGATTTAGATGGTTTAAATTAAGTCATAGATTCTCTTTGCCTCTCACTTTTGATGGTTTAGATGAACAAAAATATACACTACCAGATTTTAAAAAGACAGCTATCATAGCTAAGTACGCTTGAAATAAATTCGCAAGATAGCAATATATCATCCCAATTATTTCCACAGACAAGTGTCCAAAGAAAATAAACACTACCAATTTTCTTCATGGCAAATATTTCACTGATCATAATTTATGAGTGTATATTTTTCTCGACATCTCTTAGACGTTCTAAGCGTCCTATATGTTTTACTGTTTTTTTGCGTGTGTTGAATATTGGTTTTCTCGTTACCACCCGTAAACGTTATGGGTGATTGCAGTTGTTGGTGTTTGACAACAATCACATAAATTTCTTTGTACCGTTTCGTGCTTTTTGGAATTGCACTAAATCAAAAGCTCATTTTCACAAGCGTTTGTGGTTGCGGATAATTGCGGGTGGTTTAAAATATTACTTTTTAAAAGTATTATCTTAAATATTAATTAATTTTTTAAAAAAATTATGTTTTCCTCTATCACATATTACCATATCAAATTTTATATATTTAATATATATTAACTAAATTAAAATATATTTATATACAGAAATTTTATAAAAATTTATATTATAAATCTCTTTAAATTTTTTAATTAATTATTCTATGATTTATTTAAAATTAGAATTTTATAATATTTATATAAATATATAGTTTTCGTTTTTCTTTAAAATATCATATATTTTAATAAATTTTACGTTAAACCGTCAACCAGTCATAAATATCCCACAAACGCATCTATTTCTAAATGTTATACTGCAATCATCCGCTTTCGCAATCTCCCGTATCTGCAACTGTATCCTCTACGTTTAAACCAATCAAACCCTGAATGGTAGATATTAAATGATTTGGGATTGTGGAAATAATGCATATAAGTATTGATTCTAAATTTTTATAACGATTTTCTTAGCTATGCATTATCTATATATTGTTATTTAGTCAATATACGTGTATATTTCCACATAGGAGCAATTAAGAAAAAGGCTTAAAAATTAATTTTAAAACTTAACATAATCCCTCCCAAGTCCCAACCCAAGTTCTTAAAAGCATAAACCCAATCCGTAAAGATTATATATCTGCATTGAAAGGAAAAGAAACTGGCCTAATAAATAAATAACTATAAAATAGAATCGATCATGTAAATGGGCTTTTGCGGCATAATCTTTGGGAGTCAGTTTAAAACAAGAAAATTAGCTGGCTGTTTTAATGGGCTTTGTTACAAAGTTTCGCGTTCATGTTCACCAAAGACTTACGTATCAGATCAAAATGATATTTGTACCTCAAGCTTATCGTCTTTTGTCCAAAACCTTTCTAGATTATCGATTGAATAGTTAAAGAACTTAAATGCAATCTCGTTCAACCAATCTGAAAAAGATATTCATGATGTTTAAAAAAGGTTTCGAAAATAACAAAGGATACTTGGTTTTTTAAAAAGAAAAGTTTTCTTTTTTTAATGACTAGGAGGTAGTGGACCAAGGCCCGTACATCTTTCAGGTCCGGGACCAGAACATGTTATATAGTTCCGTCTTAAATGTCATTCGATCCAATGACCTCTAGATTTTGCTTTTGGTAATTTTTCAGTTGAACTAACGACATTTGATAAAAGAAGAAGATTGTTTTGATTAGTCGGAAGAAACTATATTTTATAATAAAATAAAAAGGACTGGCAATCTATTTATTCTTCGGAACTTTCATATAGCACTATATCTACACAAAATTTAAATCCCATTCTATTTTTCCACCAAATTAAAATTTTAAATCTATTTACACACAAAACAAAAATCGGAACATAGAAAACATTCTCCGTCACATGTAATCTCTAACATCTTAGCCTGTCCTCTGAAGGTGACCTTGCCAACATTTCTAACCAAGTTATAAATGGATAGTGAAAAAAAAAAGCTATAAATGGATAGTGAAAGAAATTATTCTAACTATAAACCGCTTTGTGCCAAAACAAAACCAGTAGACTATAAATCCGAAGTTGCTTCCAAATTGCCTTATTGATCTTTTTAACCAGTAAGCGAAGATTTGTTCCTCTTTGATAGAGAACGATAATTTTGGGTTATCTTATAACCTGCTTATATTTCCTAAAAATCTATTTTACTATGATTGGTGTTCACGATTAGAAACATGGAACATGTGTATGCATGTGAAGGCGACAACTTCCATATATATAACAGAAATACAATATAAATCTCTGTTTATTACATATCAAAAAAAATAAAAATACCGATGAGTATAAATAAATTGAATATTATATGAAGCCACTCTTGTTATCCAACGACCTTTCGACTGGTCAAAGAGACTCAACTTTGAACCCCATCACCTCTTATACGGCCACTGCTTTTTTTGGCATATCCACTTGCATCTTTCATTTTAAAATAGAAAGTCATTCCTCCATAACTATTACTATAATAATACATGTAGGTCCTTGTTCATATTCACTTATATAATAATTATAAATAGTATCAGCTGAATAATACTAGTTTGGTAGGAAAATAAAAATAAAATAAAAATCATCCATTTAAATGGAGATGAGAAATATATATGTATATGTGTGTGTGTATTTATTTTAGGTTAAAAACCAAAAGCTTATGTGTATTGATTTCTTAGAACTCGGTTTCAACAAAAAAACCTTAAATTTCAACTTAGTATTCTATAAAATTGATCATTGATTTCAATTACTAGAACAATGAATAGTAAAGAAATATTTTGTATAAATTATATTTAACCAAGACAACATTGTTGATGAAATTGAAAAAAAAACATTGTTGATGAAATGTAAACTGCACTTTATATAATTAGTATAAGAAACAAAAATCATTCTAGTTCCATAGGTACCATGCCTTTACTACTTTACTGGTGTAATTATTTTTATTACCTGTATAATTCATTTTAAGTTTTTAACCAGTGAACTCATATATACACACCACATGCACACATATATATATATGAGTGTTTGTATATATCATTGTCCAGTTGTTCTCTCTCTCTCTCTCTCTCATCCTTTTGGTATAATTAGAAAGAGGGGAACATGTTTTTGAGTCTTTGTTGAGATATTTACATCAAAACACCCTCCCAACAACCATGGCCTCGCTTCCGGTGAAGCCTCTACCTTCTGGCCATTTACAGCTTCTCCGCCGGAATCTCATTACTCCGGCGGTTTCGAGAGCTCCGTCAATGGTTTCCGTCTTAGGACTCTCTTCTTATCTATGTATTGATGAATCTGTGAGGCATATGAGAAGCCTTAGGTCGTGGAGCAATCGCCGGCGAGTAAGCAAAAGCGCCGGCGTGTCTATGCCGGTGGCTTCTGCTGAGGATTTTCCAGCGGTTTCTTGGGATTCTTGGAAGCCAGACAAGACCACGGTGGCTCCGTCGCTGAGTGACGTCATTTGGCCTGCAGCAGGTAATTTAATTAATTAGTAGTTAAATCTGTTCACCGGATAAATTATTATATGTTCACTTTGTTATAAATATTCTAAGTTGATATTAATTCAATTCTCTTAATTTGGATTCTAAGTTTATAAACCTCGTTTTATATCATGCAAACTACGAATCCCATTTTGGTATTTTGAAAAATTAAGGATAAAATATAAAAATAATGTATAAATGAGAAAATAAATTGGACAGCAATTTTCTTTGTCGGAAGACTAGGGAAATGAGAGAGAGATCGTGTCTCTTCCAACGAACAAATAGCTATTGATAATAGGATATGAATCTAACCGTTCGAGGTTGACCAATTCTCGAATTTAGTAAGAATCATAATTATTAATATCCTTCTAAATTATTTCGTATAAGGAAGTTGTTTGTGAATTTCATAAGACAATAACATTCGATAATTGTAATCGTATATCAATTTTTGTTCTTCTTGACAGCGTCTATCAAATTCTATAAATTACTTTTGGTTTTATCATTTTATATTTTGTTATAAATATGTCAAATGAGAAAGAAACATAGTACAAAACTATAATCTAGCCAAGTCCTTTTGTTATAATTTTCGAACATATATGCATGGTTTAACCTTAAATCTATAACCGCTTAATTTGATCAACATTTCTACATATATATATATATATATATATATATATGTACTTTGATGTAAAAAAAAATTTATATATATGTTACTTAAAAGACTAGAATGCGTTTGTTAAATTTTGTATGAGAAAAGGAGCGTTTGCGGCGATGGCGATAATGGGAAGAATAGATCAAATGTTAAACCCTAAAGGGATCTCAATGTCAGTTGCACCACTTGGTGCCGTCTCTGCCATTCTCTTCACCACTCCTTCTGCACCTGCTGCTCGGGTAATTTCCTAAACGCTTGTCCTTTCTTGCGATTGAAACGCTATTTGCGAAAAATGCAGCCGCCTTAAATTGCTAGCCACTGTTGAGGATCATAACGGTGCATGATGAGTCCACGCATGTGTTTTCATTTCAGAAATACAATATATTCATGGCTCAAATAGGTTGTGCAGCCATCGGAGTGTTGGCGTTCTCCGTCTTTGGGCCCGGTTGGCTCGCCCGCAGCACCGCCCTCGCCGCTTCCATCGCGTTTATGGTCATTGCTCGTGCCAATCATCCGCCTGGTAACTTAATTATACTTTTTTCTTATTTTATGAAAGTTTATAAATTGTTCATTACTAAAATCTTGAACTTACTTAATCATCTAGGTAGCAAAAAAACAAATCAGATTTCTTATATTCTTTTTGTAAAGGTGGGAAATATGAGAAATGTATAGGGTAATTCTCCACGCTTAACATAAATGTATAAATGTGTCATGAATGTCTAAAGAGAGTGGAAATTCTTGTAGAAAATGAAAAATATATGAAAATCATATATAAGAAAAAAAATAAAAATATCAATAGATAGTCATACTAGTCTAATTTTTATAATATGGGATCTGGAATATCAAATTCTCCCATTTCCAAATGGAAAATGAAATCACCTCAATTAATAGATATTATATTCCATATATAATATGAAATTTTTGGAGTGAAACATGAATAAAAAATCAATTAAAGAGTGGCAGTAATATAGCTAGTATAATTCAATAGTGCAGGTTTTTCTTATGGATTTAGGTCAGATATCGAATTCTGCCATCTATAAAATTCTTATTATTAGCTCTTTTTCAACTACTAGAGAGTAGAGACATTGTGTTCCGGAGATTAGTTTGAATTGCAATATAAACTTCCTCGTTTATAAAAGAAAAGCATGAATATTGTATTAGGGTTCTATAATAAGAACTCCATGAATAAAACAGAAAGGTTTTATAAATTCCATTTTCTATTAATGTGTTTGGACGTTTTCTTTACGAACAATAATTAATTCATCTTTGCATATTGTTTATATATATCTTTAAAAAAAAACAGCGGCGAGTTTACCACTACTGTTTATAGACGGAGCAAAGTTACAAAAGCTGAACTTTTGGTACGCATTATTCCCAGGTGCAGCCGCTTGTATCCTCCTCTGCTTTCTCGTAAGCCTTCCCTAAGTTACCTTCTCAATTTCTTCTCCAATATATATATACTTTGTCATCTGTTTTCTTGCTCTGAAAAATATTTTGATTAGATGATGTTTAAACTTTGCAGCAAGAGATCGTGTGTTACTTGAAAGAAAACTTGAAATTTTGACGAATGAAAAAGGGACACGTGTTTATATGTATGTATTAGACGTTTTATGGTAGATGGTCCACGTTTTCGCACCCCATATATAAGTGAATATTATACACAAATATGTATACGTACGTTTCTACAAAACTTGTAATTTACTTTTCTTTCCCTGTTTGGTCTTTACGTTGAGCTCAGTTATTTTAGTGAAATAATTAATAATGCGTATCAATGTATCATCATACATATATACACACATGGTAGAACGTAAAAGATACTCCAGATTGGATTAAGTGAGTAACTAAAATAACTTCAGATTTTGATAAAAGGGCTGCACGTAGGTTTCGCGCCAGAAGAACATATGCTATTTGTTCATTAACAAAAACAAAAATGTTAGATATTCACATGACATGATATTTTTTATATGGTAGTGTTAGAAAACATATCGTGTATTTATTCATACCTATAATGTTTAATTTGCTTTGTTTTTTCTTTTCAAGTTTATATGGATAAGAAAAAAATAAAATGTAATTAATTAGTCGTGATATTTTATCACATAGCACACTATTTAACAAAATAACATAATTTTTTGAAGTGTATGAAAGATATATATTTTGGATGATTAGGAGGTTATAGGTAGAGACCTATAGATCCCTCTAGACTCGAAACCAGAACATGTTATATAGTGTCGTTTCAAACGCCACTCGATTTTGCAGAGTAGTGAAAGATATTTTAATCACTACGTGCAAGAACCTGGCTACTTTTTCATGACGATTGTGCCACTTAGTTATTTGCCTAAATAAATAATGAGGAAATCAATATCTACAAAATCCTTCAGCAAAGTTAAAGCTATACTATGCAGAAAAAATGTTGTATAAAGCGGAAAGCAAAAACCACCAACCCTTTCAAAAACCCATCGTTACGAAAGTTTTAGTGTAGAAAAAAGTTGTTCGTTTTATAAAAAGGATTAGGGAAAAATCGATATTTAAATGAGCTAGTAATGAATGCAATACCATAAACTAATTCCAATATAACTTCGAAGGTATAATAATACTATATGTTAATGAAATTAATGATTTGGGTAAATAAAATAAAATAAAAAAATTGGTCTTGACCGGAAACCATAATAACTAGGTATCTGAACATTCTCTAACGTTAAGTGAGTTTACATGAACAATTCTTCATTCTTACCAAATGGAAAATCCCCAAGATTGTTGTTTTCTCTTCTTTTTAAAGCCAATTTATTTACATTGTAAGACTGTCAAAGGTGAAAACTCTTAAGGGTGTGGGTAAGGAAAACATGAGTCAGTGATTTTTCTCTTTTTCTTAAATCCAGTCAAGAGTTTGTATTGAGTAGAGTCTCCATAGACTCGCACTTCTCTCTCATCTCCGAGATGGAGATAGATCGGCCAAGACAGGAGGAACCCCACCGTTCTCTGCAGTCTCCAGAGCAGTGTCTGTGTGGACTGGGTGAATCAGGGATTGAAGTCTCAAGAAGTAGCTCTCGCTTTGAGGTTGGCTTCTTATGTACCGAGCTTCTGTTGTTTCCGTGTTCCCTTGTGAGGGATGTTGTGTTTCTGAGCTCTGTAGGTTGGATAATGCACTGAGATCGAGGTCTGGGAAAACCGAGGACCGGCACCGAGGACATTTCACGTTTAAACGCAGCCACTGGTCTATGCACTCCACATGGAAATTATGGGCGCAAGGTAAACCTCTAACCTGTAAAATTCAGACAAATTCCGCTCATCATTCAGACGAGAAAAGCACGCAAGCACACTATTGAAGAAAAGCTATTGTTTAATATCTACCAGAAAAAAATATGCATAAATGGAGAAAATTTAGAAAAGATATGTTTAGTACCTCATGCCCTATATGGAACTCCTCTAAGCAGATTAAGCATTCGCCGCAATCATCTGGGACAGCTTTTAACCTGAACTTTGGAAGTTCTTGAATGAGAGCCTCGACAGCTTCTGTCTGTTTATCAAAGCATCAAGCATTAGTTGTTTGGAATCTTGAGACAGAGATATGGTCACAGTAAATCTGGGCGTAATCACAGTCCGCCAATGATATGTTCTTTGACATCATTGGCAAAGAGGATTTCTCGTTCTCTAGAGAATAATGTCCATCAGGTACAGGAAAATATAACTGTTGAGTATGTGAGATTGAAATTACGGATAGAGTAGCTTGGAGTCATATTTATCTTAGGGGCAAGTTACTAGATGCTTAGCGTGCAGAGAATAAACGACCAGACTTGCCTGGGCTGGAGTCAAGTAGAGTCCAGGATGGTATGTAGCAGCATCTTGACTTATGCCTCTCATCTCTTGGCCTGCGGCTTCAAATGCCCAGTCAGGTACCCTAATCATGTCAACTAAAATCTGGGTACAAGAAAACAGACATTGAAAAAATACTCAGAAGTGTCAGAGACTAATTGCAACTTAGCACTTAGACACAAAAATCATAATAACCAACTGCGAAAATGATGATCTTGTATAACGGAACTGAAGTTGAATAACCGGATCCTGAAGCTTACCCCGAACTCTGAAATCGGAATTCCCTGCTGAGCACGTAATAAGTGTACCTGTCTTCGCGCCAACCACTATCAAGTAAACTCATATAAGTGGGGTGTCTTCTTCAGACAAACAAAAAATGCTTGATAAAAATCTACCTTTCCGACACATATGCAAGCAATGCAGAGGAGGCCACAGTAGCTGAACATCAGCCAAATGAGGAAACCCCACTTTTGGCCTTCTTTAGGTAACTACCGCAAGAGAAATACATAATACCTCAGCAACAGGATTTGCAACAAGAATAATCATATGAAATGATCATAAAAACTGCTTACACAGGTTTTTGCGGTTTTAAACCAGATTGTGCCGATTACAGTCCAAGCCCACAGAAATGGATACAACAGCAGAGATAGGAGAGACAGGACCACCACTCTCCCACAAAACCCAGCGTTCCGCTGTTGACTTCCAAAATCCCTAATAGATGGTCATACCAGAAATCAATGTGAAATAAATTAACCAGATATTCATACAACTTTGCTACCTAGCAAGATATAGACACGTTGCAACTAGCTAATTCTGAGGTCAAACTTGCAATTCTAAAGATAACCCAAGATAGTGTAAGATTCTACTCAACTGTAACTCCAAAGAAATTTGATGTTACCCTTCTAGCATGTTTTGTTTCATGATCGAATCCTTTTTAATGAATTACATGCTTATCTGAAGAATAAGGGTAGCCAAGAACCGATTAAGCAAAAGATTATACTTTCAATAACAACTCCCGGAAAATGATGAAGATTCCAAAGGATTCCAGGAAAATCAATAAGCAATAGTAACTCTGTGACTAGGGAGCTTTATAGATGGGACTTACAAGCCAAGTCCAGCAGCAAGACCATTGTCAACAAACATGAAGACGCGGAAGATAAACACGGTGGTGTAATCGACCTGAAGTTGTAGAGACAAACAAAAATAACAAATTATAAAGATTCTAAGGAAAGGAACAGAAAAGAAGTGAAGCTGGTCATAAGCAAGAGCAAGAAAAAGTTGAAGTGAGGCACCTACCACTATCCATATATGCAACGGGTAGTGGCACGATTGATATCTCTTCCAATTGATAGCCACAATGATTCTACAACGCAAAAACCATTAAGGAAACGAAATCGAAAAGATAACAATTCAGTACTAGTTCCTCGAATCTATGAGAACCAAAACTAAAACCGTATCTTCAGGAAAAAAGAAGAAAAAAAGGAAGAAGAAGTAAAAATTACTCTCTTTTTTTCTCCGGGATTGAGAACATTCAGCTCGATCCAAGCAAGAACAAAAAAAAAAAAAATTCGCAATCCAACAAGCAGAGATATATATATATAAGGATACACACTAGTTGCAAGCATCGACAAGAAGAACCCATCATACCTGCAAAATTTATAAACACGTTACCCACAAAATCTGAAACCCCAAAAAAGTGTTGAAACAAAACGGATACGAAATGGGAATCGAAGATCAAAATCGGAATTCGTCTCCTTTAGATCGACCCAAGTAAAAAGAAGAATGAAGAGAGCTCACCACTTGAAATCGACACCTCTCATCGCCATGAGAGAGGTGGAGGGGAGTTAAAATCCGAGAGAAGGAGAAACCCTAAGAAAGTTTGAAGATCAAAATGCTTGAATCGAATCCGAAATGGGAACTAGAATCCTCAGCTGATGCCAGTATCTAGCGGATTTAGGATCGTGAGTGAGAAAGGAGAAAAGAGGGATTTTGGAGGATCAAACAAATGCTCGAGACAAACACCTCATTTAGCACTAAAAAAAAAATACTAATCTCCTATCTCCCTGCTTAATCACAATACCCCTCTTTTTTTAACGAGTGTGTGAAACGACGAAAATACCCCTGAGATTTTTTAAATGAAATATCACCACCAGTATTACCCAGTTAATACCCCCAGTATTACCGCCAGTATTACCCTATTAGTAACCACCAGTATTACCCAGTATTACCCAGTATTACCATGCAGAGGGGATTCGAACCCTGTCGCGCGCGCGCTGGTGACGCGTATGGAGCTCGCAACCACTGAACTACCCGTGTTTTTCATTGTCCCTTTACCGATTTAATTCTATTTAACTATTACAACCTTTCATTAAGGGTAAAAATGACATTTTAGCATAGAGGGAAATTTGAAAAGAAAATTGAACTAGAGTGGTATCTGAGAAGAAGACCCGATTCGCGATTTTTCCGTCATGTCATGTTAATCCTAATAGATTTGATTTGATTTGATTTGACAAATTATGTTGGTTCAAGTTCAAGGAAAAAAACAAAAGATTACTACTTTATTAGGTTCATCTATATAATAATAATCTAATAATACGTCTACACAATTATCTAATTGTGGATGTGAAAATCTCGATCAAGTAAAATTGGGGTCAATAAACCGAAGGGTCAAAAGGTATGATAGAGTCAAAGAAGCTAGACAAGGTCAAACGCATTTTCGAGATGACGGAGCGAGCTAAAAAGTCCACCAGAGTAAAGTTTACGATAAAAAAATATTAAATACATAATCGTTAGTCAATTCCGCTGAAACTAATGATTCATTTAAACTGGTGAATAAAGGCGTCTGAACGTAATGGCTGAAGCTCCGGAATTAAAGACCATTGATAGCGAATCATGCGGAGTAAACGGTAACGTTAAGTACGATTTCGGAGTATAAAACAAAGACGAAGGTAAAGAACAAATACATCTTGAACTAAACACACTCACTACACTTAAGCACTTAGCTTCTTAGCTATTTATTTGTTCTTATAAAATTACTTTTGAGAATCGAAATACTAAATTCAGTTTACTCCACAAAAACCTTGTCCAAATCACTTTTGAATATGTTTGATCTCGTCGAGCAACAAACTTACTGTTTATTATTCGATAGTCCTTCGGTTCTTTTAAAAATAAAATAAACCAAAATCTTCTGTTTATTTATATTTACAAATTTTGATCATTGTAATTCAGTTACGACACTAACAATATGTCATAATTTTTTACGTTTCTAGACACTTTGTTACATGATTATTTTACAAAACAAAAATAAAGGTATCATACACTAATAAAAATATATATATCTAAATTTTGATATTGCATTCTGAAGAGATAGATGAGTATTAAAAAAATCCAAAAATCAACAAAATTTTAATAATTTAAAACATTAAAATGTTAAATTTCTGAAGGGTTTTTTTAACCATCAAATGTTGAGGTATAATAAATAAATAAAAATCAACCTATCTTTTTTTCTTCTATGGAAGACATGTCCTGTAATTTCGATAGAATCTCTAAATAATATTTAGAGCTCCATGTAATTTTCAGTTTTTGACAAATAAAATAAACCTAAGCACACGGCTCATTGTAGGATCAAATCCACAAAAGCCACCTTTTCTGAAAAAATGTTCACATATGCCACTTTTCTAAAAATTAATTTAGTTTTGATTTTTTTAAAATCAAAAACTCGTCAAAATACAAGTTTGTCCCTTTTACATTTTGTTAATTACAACCCAACCACAATAATACCTACCCATTTCCCACCCATCAACCCGATACAATCTAAATCCCTAATTTCCCAATTTCACTCATTTCTTCCCCCTAAAGTCCGACGGAAGTTAAACGGATTCTTCCCATCTCGACCCCTAATTCCGATTGTTCTCCGGCGATCTCTGTCTCCGGGTCTGTCTCCTCTCATTCTTCGCAATCGTCTTCATCTCCTTCTTCTCCATCGTTTCTTCTTCCACCTCTATAGTCTCAGGATAAACCGACGTCGCCATGGCTCGGGTTAAAGCATCTGGTACAGGACCAGTGTATGAATCCTATGGGTCGACAGAAGGCCGCGAAGATCCAGGCGGAGCAGGAGACTCACATAATCCCACTGAAGAATCTCCCAATCGAACTGCAGAGATGACTGAAGACGAAGCCACAATAGAAGCAACCAATAGCACTGAAGAGAGGACCAAAGGTGGCTTCAATATTGAAGCAACCAATCGCACTGAGTCTTCTGCCAAGCCCAGTGATGAAGCATCCATTCACACTGATGAAGAACCCATCACCGAAGACGCAGAAGCAACCAATCGCATTGAGTCTTCTGCCAATCGCAGTGATGAAGCACCCATTCACACTGATGAAGAACCCATCACTGAAGACGCAGAAGCAACTAATTGCATTGAGTCTTCTACCAATCGCAGTGATGAAGCACCCATTCACACTGATCAAGAACCCATCACTGAAGACGCAGAAGCAACCAATTGCATTGAGTCTTCTACCAATCGCAGTGATGAAGCACCCATTCACACTGATCAAGAACCCATCACTGAAGACGCAGAAGCAACCAATCTCAGGGAAGAAGTACCCATTCGGACTGATGAAGAACCACGCACTGATGGACCCAACCGCACTGAAGTTGAAACGAGCACGGTTGTTGAAACGGAAGAGAATAAGTCAAATGATGGTCAGGAGGATGGTGATGGGGAAAAAGGAGCAGAGAGAAAATCAAGTGAAGAAGATGACAACGAAGTAGAGGAGGTATGTATACTTGAGATTGAGACTGTGAATTAGGGGAATTACAGGTTAGGGTCGAGAAAACAACTAGTACAAGTTAGGATAGTATTGGTTTAGGTAGTAGGTAGACGAGTGTCTTACAACTGGGACAATTGTGTATGATTAATTTTTTGGGTACAATTGTGTAGGATACCGATGATGAAACTCAACCACTGCAGCCCGAGAAACTGTTCTTTGGTCCAACTGAATACACTAAGGGTTGCAAGATAGGAACTAGGTGTGTTGTGACCCAGACAGTGGAATACATAGAGGAAAATCTTGAAGGAGAACTGAAATGGTTTAGAAAGCATTCTCAATTTAAGCATATATTCCACATGCCTAAGGAGCGAAACCACATGATTCAAGGCATGTGGATGCTTCTGCTTCGCACAGCTTGTACGGAGATGAAAAGTGAGTGCTGGTTTGTGGTGAATGGAGTGCCTATTAGGTATTCTATGAGAGAGCACGCGCTGTTAACCGGATTTGCCTGCCATGACTACCCCAACAACTATAAGAAATTGGGGGATTTGAAGTTTGTATAGAAGGTGTTTGGAAGGAAAGACGGAATTAAAATCAAAGATGTGGAAGAGAAGCTGGACGAAATGAAGACCAAGAAGAGATCTACAGACCGGAAGAAGTTGACTATCTTGTATTTCTTATGCAAAGTAGTGAAAGCAAAGTCTAAGGCTTTTGGAAACATAGATCCCTTCCTTCTAAGTGTTGTGGATGATGTGAATGCGTGTGAGAATTTTCCGTGGGGGCGTTATTCATTTGATGAATGTATGGAAGGGATCCGGTGCATGATGAAGAACATGAAAGGCACCGTGAAACCAAAAGCACAACCTGCCTTTTCTGGATTCATTGTTCCTCTGGAGGTAACTCTATATGAATATTTTCTGATTTTAAGAATTAGATTAATAGTTATATGATTTTAATACTGAGATATTGTAACTCCATGTGTAGATTATGGCATTTGAGTGTATTCGAAGTCTTGGAAGCAAATTTCGAGAAGATGTACCCGCAAAGAAGGATTGTCCAAGGATGTGCAAGCACAAGTTCACCAAAGAAGCAATGAAAGGTTTTCCATTGGAAGCCATAAATGAAGCGCTTGGAAGTACTAAGGTTAGAGTTTGTGAACATACTTGGTATTATTTGTATTTGTTATGAGTTTGATTTTATGTTAAATTTATTGATATTCACAGGATATTACTAGCATCTTGGAACCAGACTCGGGTGAGAAAGCTCTTTTGGCGCGCATCATAGACGATGATGTTGATGATGGGATAGGTTATATTGATCCAATCGTTGATAGTTGGAGACAACGTCTAATCGTACAGAGGAAGAAGATATGGTGGAAAGATCTGTACGAGTTGGACGTTGGTTCTCGAGATGGAACACAGGAACCAGTTGAAGCTGCAAAAAGTGTTGAATCAGTGTTGGAGCTGCAAAAAGTGATGGAGAATGGGTTTAAGGAAATCATGGAGAAGCTTGGTGGAATGGATGTGAGAATCCAACGCATAGATGAGAGACTGAAAGATGTTGAAGCAGAAATATATCCACCACCCTTCTCACCACCATTTCATCCATCACCACCAGAAGTCTTCTCACCAACACCAGCCTCAGCCCCAGGATCTGTTGGTAATGAGAAGGATAAAGAAGCTTCAGGATCTGTCGGTCCAACTGGTACTACTGAGAAGGATAAAGAAGCATCGGGATCTGCCGGTCCTACTGGTACAACTGAGAAGGATAAAGAGGCTATAGTTTCTGAGAAAGAAGCCGATGGTGTTGAGAAGGAAAAAAAGGCTGAGGTGGGACCATTCAAAAGGTACAAGAGTTGTTTAAGGAAAAGTGCAACTCCTTCTGTGAGAGGTGCAGAGAAGAGGAAGCGGGAACCATCGAGGTGGGTGGTGTCCCCTTTTACAAGGGGGAAAGCGAGGGAAGCTAAGAAATCGAAGAAATAGAAGAAATCGAAGACTTAGGAATGTTTTTGTTGGAACTTTGTATTTCGGTTGGATTTGTGTTTCGGTTGGAACTTTGTGTTTCGGTTAGAACTTTGTGTTTCGGTTGGATTTATTTTTAGCCGATGAAATGTTTTTAGCCGATGGAATCTAGTGTTTTTTGTCTAACTGGTACCAGTTTTTAGCCGATTATTTCTAGTGTTTGGTCCAACTGGTACAACTGAGATCTAGTTATTCGATACCACTAAGACTTTTAGGTACAACTGAGTTGTAGTTTTCGGTCCAACTGGTACTACTGAGATCCAGTTAAAGTGAATTACATTACATTCTTTTTTACTTAAGAAGAACAGTGACATTACATTCTTCTCTACTTAAAGAGGTACAAAAGTGACACCAGAACAACAACTGAAGCAACTTAAAGTGACATTACATTATTCTCTACTTAAAGAGGTACAAAGTGACACCTACGAGAACAAGAACTGAAGCAACCAAATTCTTCAAAAGCATGCAAGGGGTTTCATTCTCCCTTGTACAAAGTGACTTCTTCAATCCAACCATCTCTGCCTTGAGATCAAGGTCAATGGAAAGAATCATCTCAGATTGCTGCTTTACCATTTCCAGTTCTTCCATCATAGCCTCATCCCACCATTTAAAGATATGACACTCTCCATCCTACACAAACCGGAAATTAGATAATTGAACTTAAATAATGTAAAAGTCAAGAAAATTACTTACATCGATATTCAACGAGCATGTGTAATATAGTCGTCCGAGGTATGATGCTCCGCGATATGCAGCTAGTATTGCTCTCCCACCACAGTAGCATTCTGTGGGAAATCCAAAATCATCACATCGTCCTCTTGATCTTACCTCTTCCGGAATGTCATAGTCAGCGTCGGCTACATGGTAAAGTCTCTCGATTAGCCTCTTGTTCCGCTTATCGTCGCTATAGCTGGGGTCCATATCTGCCGAACCATAGGTGTACACAGATCCGAGACAAATTCAAACACAAAAATCAGATCAAAAACCCAGAAGAAACGCTAATTTTTTGAATCGAGAGACTTATCTGTAGATCAGATCAAAAACCCAAAAACCCAAACTACAAACCCTAATTTTTCCCCCAAATCGGAACCCTAATTTTTTCAGTTGATGAAGTTTACCTCCAAAAACCCAAACTACAAACTCTAATTTTTCCCCCAAATCGAGCTTACCTCCAAATCGGAACAACGAATCTATGTCGGATTGCCTCGAAATTCGATTGTCTCGCGACAAAGTAAAGGGAAAGGGAAAGGGAAAAGTTAGGAAAATGAAAACATTTGGGGAAAAAGTGAAAAGTGAGGGAAATAATATTTAGGGGGGAAATCTGAAATAGTTGCCGGAAAAGTTAAATATTTGGCGGAAATTAGGGTTTTTGTAGTTGGAAATTTATACACATAGTTGTACCTGCATGTCTAGTTGTACAAATTTCCTAATAGTTGTACTTTTGCGAATTTAGGGTTTTTGTAGTTGAACCGTGATATAAATTATTACGTTGTAGTTGTCCACATGATTTTCTAGTTTCCATGGTCATTTAGAAAGTTTACATAATACAAGTTCTGCAAAATCATATATTTTGATTCTTTTCCATCCCAACATAGTTAACATTACTAATGTCTTCCTTATAGTATAAGGTGTGGTTGATGTGAAACAAGAATATGAATAAGAAACGGAAGATTAGTTCATGTTATCCATATTTTGCACTATGAGAAACTCCTAAATGACCATGGAAACTAAAAAATCATGTGGACAACTACAACGTAATAATTTATATCACGGTTCAACTACAAAAACCCTAAATTCGCAAAAGTACAACTATTAGGAAATTTGTACAACTAGACATGCAGGTACAACTATGTGTATAACACATCGTGAACCTCCTTAATGATATTAATACATATATGTTCTTAGTTGTACAAGTTGAACCAGATAGTACAAATCCAATAAATTCAAATCCACACAAATACAAATATGTTCGTAGTTGTACCAAGATGAACTAGTAGTACTAATCCGAGACAAATACAAATACATAAATTAAGTGGTACCAATCCGAGACAAATTCGAGAAATACAAATACAGACAAATACAAACACACAAATTAAGTTTGTTCATCATGCCTTTCCGGCTGCAACCACCTCTCCAAGTCTATGCCAGGCACATACTTGTACATTCTCCTCTTTCGGCGGCGACTTTCTCCGGTGGATGGATACCGCACTTCTTGATTTCTTCCTTTTCTTTTGGTGTACTCCGGCGGTAAGGCGAACAATTCTTGAATATCAGCAGGAACACTCCAATGAGACTCATGCGGCACTACATAAATCGTTCTGCAATATGCCAATGCCCACGACTCAATCAAGTAATATTTCGAGCAGAGATCATAGATTTGGATACTCACTGTTCTCCCTTCCGTCCTCATGAGGTTACTGGTTGCGGCTATTGCATGGACACACGGGTACTTGTCTATATCAAAACATCTACAAGAACAACTTTTCATCTTCAAGTCCACCAAATATGTCTTCCCATCGAGTCCTTTAACGTTGTATTCAAGATGGAAGCTGTTCAGCTCAGTCACCGTTAAAAGTTTAGCAATTGCACATCGCCTGTGAACTTCATTCTCCACAAAAGGCACCATTTTCTTTTTGTCCGATGCAGAAGCAGATTCTTTCCTATGTTTGTTGAACCATTCAGAAAGTCTTTCAATAATCGCATCAATCATAGGCAATAGGGGGTACTTCCTTGCTTTCCTAAACACGATGTTCATTGATTCTGCGGCATTGCTAGTGTCGATGTTATACTTGTCTCCTTCAAAATAGCACCTCGTCCATTTATCCAGCTCTATACTCCTATCTATATACTCACCGGCTTTAGGAAACCTACTCTTAAATGCACCATACTCTCTCTCAAACTCACTCTTAGTATAAATATGAGCGCACTCTATGAATTTCTTCGCAACTTCATCCTTGTCATTCTTCACCTTTCCTCTCACGTTTTGAGACAAATGCCAGACACAATGTCCATGCTTAGCGCTCGGGTACACCTCAATGACTGCCTTGATGATGCTTGCATGTCTGTCGCTTATAAAAACCAGTCCAGGAACATCCACTATAACGCTTTTCAGCATTCTGAAAAACCAGATCCAACTATCATCTCTCTCACGATCAATTACACCAAACGCAAGGGGGTAATGGTGATGATTAGGATCCTGAGCTGTTGCAAAAACTAACATACCACCATATACAGTCTTTAGAAAAGTTGCATCAATAACTATCACTTTCCTCATTGCCATAAACCCTTCGATGCAAGCGCCCAAAGCGATAAATAGGTACTTGAACCTATTTCCTTCATCCAATTCCACACTTGTTACTGTCCCAGGATTGATCTTCTCTAGCATGTGCAGATAAGAATACAACTTCTTGTAGCTTTTTTCAGGGCTCCCCCGCACATCATTAACATGTTGTTTTTTCGCTCTCGATGCGGTAGAGTAGGACAACTGCAAACCAAGTCTTCCTGGTACAATACTCATGATGTTTTTAGGTGTCGGGGTGTCCATTAAACCTGGATAGTCTTCATGCAACATAGATGTTACTAATCGTTGTGCGCCTTTCTGTCTACTACTACTGCTTGTACTCTCAACAGCCCGAGAGCATGTATGCATCTTTCTGTGTACTCTGACAGTCCAAAAGGATGATGACTTAGTTTTTGCAGCTCGTATATACCATTGACAACCATTGGCTTCTTGTCGACATCGTAGCATAAGTCGCTCTGTATCCGACTTAACAGTTTTAACCCCATAGCAGTTCTTATTTGCAGCTCTGAGAACCAAATCTTGCACTGCCTCCCTAGAACTAAATTCTTGATTTATTTCAAGACCCGTACCATCTTCCCATCCTTCAACAATCTGATTTTCTTCCACAAGACCTGGAATCTCAACATATTCATGCCTACCATCGAAAACTTCATCAACATGGTTATCCATCGGGCTATCCACAGCTGCATATTCGTTACGTGTTACATTCTCACAATCCTCATTACCAATATTTCCAGTATCAACATTCAGTATCACCTCTTCAATAATCGTCTCGTTCACTTGTTCTGCTGTTCCACATGCTCTGAAAATAGTAAGGATGCCAGCATTATCTACATCATCAACTCTGCCATTTGAAACCTGCTGGCCATAGTTCAAACCAAATGAACTTCCTTCCGCTCTTGAAAGTTGGTCGACCCTCTGATTTGTTTCCAAATTTGTTTGCAAATCCTTGATTATCTCAACATGCAAAACAGGTTTAAGTCCCTCTGTATCCGATGACGTTAGATAAACAAAAACGTCCTCGTTATCTACAATATATGACTCTCTTCGAGTTCTAGATAGACTGTAACTCAACTTCAGCTTCGTCGTGGTTTCATCTATCGCAATCTTCCTGAATATCTTTTCTACTAACAACGAATAAGTGATCTCCTCCAACGATGAGGTCTTTAGCGATATAGCGTATACAGAATTTCCTGAAATCCATTCATGCTCTTCTGAATAGTATCCTCCATAATCAAAATGTACATTTGTGTGGGTGCTCTTCATCGCCTCCTGGAAACTGGATATGGAATAAAATAAAACACAATTCAAATTACACAAGTTGCCAAGGTAATACCATTTCTATCACTTAGCCTATATCTATTAGTTGTACCATGTGTACCACTTGTCATATATCTCTTAGTTGTATCATGTGTACCAGTTGTCCTATTTCTGGATCCAAATCTCCAATCGAGTCGATACTTCCGATTCTCTAATCTACCTAAGATTCAACAACAACAACAACAACACGATTCGAGACATTACCAATGCAAATAACCAATCGTGATTACCAATCCAATGAATGTGCATACCTAAACAAGTAATTTACATATCAAACCCCTAAATTTAGGAATCCCCATATCAAATCCCTTCTAACAAACTCTCACCAATGGCGGAGGAGAAAGAGGAGAAGAAACCGACTGCAAGAATGACGACGCCGGAGGCGACGGCTGGCGAGCGACGGCTGGCGAGAAGGGCGGTGACGATGAACGTCGACGTCGCCGTCGTGGAAAGGAGTGTGTAGTAGCTTGTCGTCGGGTTTGGAATCGGGTTTCGGGTTGGATTTCTTTTTTTTTTTTTTAATTAAATCACATATTTCATTAAGGTTAAAATCGTCTTTTCATTATATCAGTGGCAAGCTGATTAAATGATGGCAAGTGGCATATGTGATGAGTGCTCCTCATTGTAACAGCTATATATGATATGAGCGGAAACAAGTTACAGTGAGAACTTTATTACAGTGAAAACTTTATTACAGAATCTCTGTTCTTTTAATTGAGCATTTATGATAGAAAGAAACTCCAGAGATCGATCAGATCCAGGCAGGGTTATTAAGAGCAGTGACGACTGCCTTGACTTGCAAGTAATTATTAAGACTGTAAATGCCTTTCTCTCTGCCATTGCCACTCATCTTGTAACCACCAAAGGGAATGGCTGCGTCAAAAACGTCGAAGCAGTTAACCCAAACGGTTCCAGCTTTCAAAGCCCTCGAAACCCTATTTGCGGTGTCTAGGCTCTTTGTGAATACCCCTGCGGCTAGCCCGTACCTCGTCTCGTTCGCCCTCCTTATCACCTCATCCATATCCCTGAATATCAAGCATCAACAAACCCCATCACATTTCGGTTTTGGTTTACTCGGGTTTTCGAAGATCGAATAATAGTAACCAGCTAGCGTTGAACCAAATCTACTTTGGTTTCAGCTTTTTAATTGAATACATCATTAATCACCATTTAATCAAATTGTAACTTCTTTGGTTACTAGATCGGTGTTTTTGGGTTCGGTTTAGTTCAGATCAGTTCTGGTTTAACCAGATTAGGCATCCCTACTAATCACATTTCCCATCATTAGTAAAGTGGTTAGTCTATTTTCACGGTTATTGGTAGCTCTATGTACCTGAACTTCAAGATTGATTGGACTGGACCGAAAATCTCGTCTTGAGCGATAAGCATGTCGTCCTGTTTATTACCGAGGGATATCGCGGTTAATGTCATAGAGAATTGGACGAGGTTTTATATTTTATTTCTTTATTACCTTAACATTAGAGAAGACCGTAGGTTGAATGAAGTAGCCTTTGTTTCCAAACTGGTCACCGCCACATTCAAGAGTAGCATTGCTTTCGACACCGGACCTTATGTACTTCATCACTTTCTCGAATTGCTTTAAGTCGATCTATTCAAGTTTTTAAAAAGAAATCCAAATCAATAAACCAATTAACAAAGAAAAATTAAAAAGACTCCGTTTGATGTTAGGAATGTGTATGTGTAACCTGAGGACCCTGTTCAGTGCCTTTCTTGAAAGGATCACCAACCACACGTTTCAATGCGCGTGCCTTTGACTTCTCAACAAACTCGTCATACACTTTCTCATGAACATATGTCCGAGACCCCGCGCAGCAACATTGCCCCTACACAAACATTATCTCAAGAACTAGCAAAGAAATTGAGTAATCAATGTCAAGATATACGTATTTCTACTATTGACAAAAACCTGGTTGAAGAAGAGAGCAAAGTGTGCAAGCTCTACAGCTTTATTGATATCAGCATCTTCGAATACGATGAACGGCGATTTCCCTCCAAGTTCTAGAGTTACCGGCTTGAGATTGCTGTTAGCAGCCAATCCAAGTATAACTTTGCCCGTATCAGTCGATCCTGTGAAAGCGAGCTGCAGGAAAAAGAACAATGTAACATAAATTTAGTCTCTTAAAGAAGTTAAGAGCAAGCAAATAGATATCTCTACCTTGTCTACATCCATGTGACTCGCGAGGGAAGCACCTGCGGTTGGACCGAATCCAGAAACTATATTCAGAACACCGGGAGGAAGACCCGCCTATGAAAGAAATATTGTTATTTATAGAAGGCCTTTTTTTCCTAGCAACGATGGAAAGTAGACGAAGAAAGGAAAATCTATGGCATGTATCTTACTTCAAGGAAAAGCTTGCCAACGTAGAAAGCAGTGAGAGGCGTTTGTTCAGCGGTCTTGAGGACAATGGTGTTACCACAAGCAAGAGCAGGACCAACTTTCCAAGCAAACATCAAAAGCGGAAAGTTCCACGGAATGATTTGTCCAGCTACGCCTATCGGTTCATGCAGTGTCTGAACATGATAGTTTCCATCAGCTGGAACTGTAAGCCCATGAATCTTATCCGCCCATCCTATAAATCAAAGCAAAAGAAAGAATGTTCATTCACATAAATTAACAGCAAGAGCAAGAAAATTCCAAAGAACTATCGAGATTTTCGGTCAATGATTTGAAACCAGCATAGTAGCGGAACAATCTGGCGACCATTGGAATTTCTGCTGTTTTGGCTTGTTCATAAGTCTTCCCATTGTCCCATGACTCTAGAGACGCGAGCTCTTCGCTGTGTTTCTCAACCAGATCTGCGAATCTCAGCATTATCCTGGACCTTTCCTGAAATTCCAAACCCAAATAAGAACAGACCATTACAAGTTAAAGTTCACAAATTCAAGACTCAAGAACAGTATTTATATATACATAAGCAGTCATCCTAGGCCAAGGTCCTTCATCAAAGGCCTTCCTTGCAGCTTTCACCGCGCGATTGATATCTTCAGCATCGCCTTCAGCTACGTGCGCAATGATATCGCCTGTGCGCGGATCAAGAGTCGGAAACGTCTTACCTAATCCCCAACCCCAAAATCAACCATTAGTGCTCATGAAACTGGAATCTCAAAGACTCAAACTTTGCCTTTCTTTTTTTTCTCTGTTACTGAACAGAACACTTTTTTGGGATGTGGGGTAATTAAAAATGAAAACTTTACTCACCAGAAGCAGCGTCAACGAAGTTCCCATCGATGAGGAGCTGTGTGTAAGAAACTTGAACCGACGGGCTTATGATTTCTTCAGCTGCAGAAGAGGTTCCGAATCTCCTTACGATCCTACTTCCACTGTAACAATTTCTCCCTGAAAATCGCCATAGATCCAGACATCAAAGAATCTATCTTTCGGTCTAATTTATTGGTATACAAATCACTAAATTTGTGCTAACTTCCCCAAATGAACGTGATATGCCAATATATTTCATGATTAATCGAAACAGAACATACTTTGAATCCATCTTACAATTCACCAAGAAGATATTTTTTTGGAGATTCACGGAGTCAGAGACATAGATATATATAGAACAGGGGTTTGGTTGTATAATTGTATGTGTGGGTACCTTGAGAACGAAACAGAGAGGGAGAGGAAGCTGAAAAGGATCGAGATAATAGAGAAGACACTCTACGAGCCGCCATGGATGCAAGCTACAAAGTTCTTTCTTATCTTTTCTTGGGATTTTCTCCCTCTTCAGTCTCTAATGAGATTTATATTTTGATTTGAAGGAGGAAGAATCTAACGGTGAAGATCTCCCGCAACTCTCTCACACATGTCGCTTAAATTGCACTCTCTAGGTGTGGTGTTGCCGTACTTTGAATGGCTATTGACTAGTTTACGTATTGTCCGTTTTCCAATAAACTAAAAAATGAACAAAAAAACTTAGTACAATATATTAATATATTTTAATAAAAAATATTGAAAAAAAAATAGAAGTTTTGCACTCACAATTACTTTTAAAAAGTTTTATAAATTTTTTAACATTTTCTGAACTTAATTAGGAAATTAACATTATTTTTTGTATAATATATACCTTCAATTTTCAGTCAAATTTTTATATATTATTATGCGAATCAACAATATACAACAAATAAAAAATAAAGATAAAATCATCATTTAAGACATAAAAGATAAAAAAACAAAAAAAAATGCAATTATCTTAAAAAAAAATATTGTAAGAAAAAGAGAGAGACTATTTTTTTTCAATTCAATAAAAGAAGGGAATAAGACAAAAGACCTATGAGTTGTCTGTCCGTTTTACAAAAAAGACAAAGATATCTCCTCTGATTTTACAAATATTTTATTTCTTCCATTTTAGCTCCAACTGCAAAAGAAAATTAATTAATTCCGGATATAATCGGAAATTATTAAAAATATTTGTCTATAATTGAAAAAATTATAATTAAATATACAATGATGCATTAGTTGCATGTTATGGTGTGATGTCGTTTTCTAAGCGCGGTAGTTGTGTCATCTTATCTATATGTTTTTCATCTTTCTTGTAATCGTAGGTTACTTTGTGATGTTGTAGTCCGTTTAAAGTTTTCCACGAATAAAGATCTGATTTGTTTTTATATATATGGTAGAAGTCTACAAATAAGGAGGTTTAATTGGTGACATTTGACTCCAGTCGGAAAAATTTTACTGCCCAAAAGATTACTTATCAAGGAAATGATTGTACTTTTGGGAAGAAAATGATTCTAATTGGGAAAAAATATGAGACAAAGAAGAAGCGAAAAAAAACAGTGCCTTCCCGAATTTTTTAGTGGTCTTAAAACATATAAAAACAAATGTGGCCCTTAAAATTATAAAAAAATTATCCAAAATAATATTAAAATACTTTGAAATAACAAAAAAAAATTAATAATGTAACAATGAAATATTATTTATGAAAAATAAATCTTCTACCTTTTCTCTCTGCAAATTCATTCACAATCTTCTCGTTGTCGGATTTATCAACCATATCTTTTTCAATAGATATCATTGATAATCCATTCAGCCTCTCTTGTGACATAGTTAATCGTAGATAATTTTTTATTAGTTTCAACTTCGAAAAGCTTATTTCTGCAGAGGCAACTGAAATCGGGATTCTCAACAATATTCGATAAGCAATCCATGAATTTGGATAAAAATCAGTTGTTCCTTTCAAAGAGTTCAATATCTTTGTAGCTCTTTTGACTTCTATTGATAAACTTTTTCTTAGAAGTTAGAAAAGTAAAGAAGAAGAAGATAATAACAAAAAAAACATACCTTCATCAAAATTCAACCAAACCGAGAGGCAGAGACGAATCTTCTGAAATAAATAGGATAATAATTTAGCTTTGATGAAAAGAGATTAGTGAAGCTTATATAAATTTGTAGTTTAGTTAACGCCTTAACGACAAAGAAGAGAATAGGAGAAGAGGTTTTTTTTTACAAGAAAGGAAAAAGTTAAGTTTTTAATTATCTAAAAAAATATATTAAAAACTCTATAAAAAAAATAGAAAAAAACTGGGTATTGACTTTGATCCAACTATAAAAGTGAAAGTTAAGAAGAATTGGACTCAACCATCTAAGCTACAATCACAATACCAAATGTGGCCCAAAATATGTTCTTATAATATGTGGCCTAAATTGAATGCTTCATCTGCTTCACAGCAAAGACGGACCTGGCTGGGAATCCCAACAAAATTCGTCATGGCGGGTTTGGACATAGTTATACGGATCATAATCTTAACAGATCGGCTCATTACGGTCTAAAAAAATGTCCGTTGATGAGTGGATCAGCGGATTAGCGTGCCAGCCTAACATCTCTCATAAAATAACATACTCAAATAGTATTTTCTTATTTCCTTGAATTAATGTAGATTTATTCAGTTTTCATCTCAAATAGTTTTTTCCCCATCATATTGACTATTTGATTTTATAATCTCTCATTAATCTAAATTGTTATTGAACCGTTAATCTTATCATGTTTTAATTAGAAATCTTTAAAACGTTTTTTGAAAAGTTGAACCGTAACAAATAAATAGCTATCAAACTCAATTGTGAAACCTAACTAGGCTACTACTATCACGAGAAAAGTCAATGCCAACAAAAGCGCTTGTATAAAAGCTGTAGGAGCCATATATGCGTTGGATAGAAATCGACATATCATTGACCAGGCACAATTACTTTTAATCTGTAACAATGTCTCTCTATATACCTGATTAATAATTTTGCTTACAACAACCAGTGATTGAAAATCCTAAATGCAATTTTTTCACAAAAAAATATATAAAATCAGAAGAATCCTGGATCCTCTGGTTTAAACATTTTAGGCATCTTCAAATTCGGATCATCAGGATCAATTCTTGTAGACCCTCTTTGGTTCCCCAAAACACCTCTCTTCGTATTAGCTGCAAACTTGGACGCTAATATCGTCGCATTCAAATTCTGATTATTAATGCTGCTGCTGCTGCCGTCTACGTTGTTACTACTTTCCGGCATGGTCTCTCCGTATTGATATTCTCCATCATCATCATCATCATAATAGTAATCGTCTCCTTCCTCTTGCCTAGCTAACTCCATAGCTAACTTCCTCTTCATGTATCGTCTCCACGCAGCTTGTATAAAACAAGTTCCCCAAGCTCTCCATTGATGTGAATAGTACCTGATCAAGAAACTCTAGCGTGTAAAGCAAGAAACTTTCATTGCGTGTGAATGTAGCAAGAAACTACTATTACCTGAAAGCATGTTGGAGTTTCTTGCTGTGGAGGCGTCTGAATTGGTTAGCTACGAACTTCAAGTCCTCTGCTCGGAGAGCAAAAGCTTCGACTTCCGAAAGAGTCCTCCCGGTTCTCGTGGACAACGGGAGATTGGGGTTAACGTTTGGCATTAAAGCCCAGGTTAAGAGCTCTTCACCACAGAAATCTCCTGGTCTAAGCGTGATGGAGTTAAAGAATCCTGACCGTCCACTATCTGTAGTCGAACTCTCCATCTGACCTCTAATGATGAAAAGCATCTCGTTTACAGGATCGCCTTCGCGGATCACGTATGTATCTTTAGTGTTCAACGACGGAACTAAACGTTCGCATATTGCGTCTAAGAGCTGGTCATCCATCTGTGCAAAGAATGGCACCTGACAAAAAAGCAAAAATGTATAATTAGGGTTTATTACTTGAATAGAAAGCAATCAAAGTGTGGGGCTTCCATGTTGCTTACCCGGCGAACTAGGGCGAGACAGAGATGCCACTGGATCTGTCTACGAAGATCCAATGGTAGAGCACGAAGGATGGCTTCTTCGTCGACTCCACGAGTGGTTAACCATTTATATTGGACGAACCGCCTCACACGCTCTTGTAACTCCGGTGGCAATTGTCTATGTCGCATCCATTCCTCTGTATCTCTTCTTCTGACTCTCCATTCGTCTAACCTAGCCGTGGTTGATTGCAGATAGTTCTTCAAGTAATTAACAATCACTTAAGTCTCCATTGTTAAGTTATAGATGGAGAGAAATTATATGCATTCAACAAGTTACCTGAACATTTCCAATGAGATGAGAGAAGAAAACAAGACCCGCGACACATATGAAACAACTGAATATAGTCTCACTACTCAGAGTACTCGCTGCAAGACTCTGTCCATAAGAACTACACCAACCAAAACAACGAAACATCAGTACAGAAATTGCAAAAATCCGCGGTTTTATTTGATTCAAGATTTAACCTAACCTGAGATTACGGAGACCCCACCAAAGAAAGGAGAAGAAGTGACATCATTAGTGAAGGCATCACCAAACATACCAAACTGGAAATGTTGGTCATCATCATTACGTGCATCGCAGTTAGAGAGAACCCGAGTGATCATGCGCATCCAAGCTTGTCTGCCTGGATCCTGCAACGATCCACAGTCTAGGAACAAGAGACTACACGATGGTGAATGCGTTGAGTTCATCTCCTTAGTGCATTCTCTTCTCCAGCATTCGTGCTGCCTCTGGATCGATAAAACGTACCAAACGGAGCCAAGAACCTAAAAGCGAAATCAAATTGTGAAACAGAGACATTTTTAGGTCTTGTGGAGGAAGAGAAAGGGTTACTTACGTGGCTCACAAGTAAGTATAGGAGGAGATTGTATGCTGCACCAGACCAGGCTGTTTTGGCTGCGACTCCGGTGGCTTTAATGATCCGACGGTTGAGAGGAAGCATGACGAGGAAGCGAGACACGTATTGTATCAGGACAATCAAGGAAAGCGTGTGGTTCTGATGTGTTGCGTATCTGAATTCTCCTGCATTTGGTATCACAAACCAAATCATTATCTGAGAAAAACAGAGAGATTTCATTTTAAAGAACAGAACATATATTATCAATAAATCATACACTTTGATTTTGATCCATTGAGTAGTGGAATCCTAAAATGATTTCAAAGAATTTATTCAATCAAATAATTATTTGTAATATCATTTTGTGTTCAGTTTTTCTGAAATTATGCAAGTTTAGTGATCAAAACCAAAAAGATTATACCATTCTGAAAGTGTTCAATTAAATTAAGTTTTCTTCTTACTTAATTGATTATGCATTTTCCATGATTCTACGTCATAGTCTACATAATTTTTCCGCCATTGTTACCTGAGGAAGAGGAAGCGTAGCGGCTAGCCGGCTAGGTGGATGACGAACTCAGATTTGAGGTAACGGAGGGCGATTTCACGGCGATCCATGACGAGTTCGCCACGACCAAAGACTCTAGACGATTTGGAGACAAATGCGGTTTTGAATTTGAGGAGAACGTGGATGAGGAAGAAGAGGTCGGCTAGGGTTCGGAAGAAGGTGACGAGGATGCCGAAACGGAAGTCGATGGACATACAGGCGGTTCCGGCTTGTACGATGGGGAGATAGAAGTAGAGAGGGTCGAGGAAGAGAGCGAGGAGGCAGCTGATGAGGAAGATGTGGTTCCATCTCGTGATTAGATCACCGCCTGGGTCGAGGGTTTTGTCACGGAGCTCGGAGAAGATGGATCGGCCGCGTTGGTGGTTGAGGTCGTTATTGTGGTGGTGACGGCGGGAGAACGCCGTCGGGAAATTGCGGAAGCGTGCGGAGGTGTAGAGGTGGAGGTTGCTCATTTCGGGTTGCGTGTGTTTGAAGTTATGGAAGGGAGGGATTTGTGGGAGTGGAAGAATGAGATAATATTGGAGACAATTAAGGAGAGGAGAGAGAGTGTGTGTGTGACTCTATGAAAATAATCAAATAATTTTGAGTAAAATAAATATATATATACATGTGACTTGCTACAAAAGTATTCTATTTATGACTTAATCTAAACTGCTTAAAATATAAAAAGTATGTAACCCATTGGTCTTTATATAAACCTAAAACCTTTTCAACTCTGTTTCGACTCTTTTGAGATGGAAGTTGATCCGCTTCTCGGTGACTCTCCTCGCTGTTCTTGCCTCTCCGGCTTCCGATCCACCACAGTTGGATCCTCCTGGTGGCAGCGAATCCAAAACACGACTGATTTTCACAGCAACCACCGCCACGAGCCACGGTGGTGGGTACGGGCGATTCTGAAGATCCGCGAGTGGTCGGGGATCATAGCTGGGCCACGGTGGAAGACTTTCATCCGTAGATTCAACAGCGATCGACGCCGCGGCCGCGATTGGCACGATAGCGCCAAATACGATCCTTTGAGTTACAAGTTGAATTTCGAGAATGAAGACGAAGACAAATTTGGATTCCGGAGCTTCTCGATGCGCTATGCTTCTGTCCCCGTCGTTTATGGTAAAGCTCCACCAACCGTGAAATAATATCTCAGGAGGCGCGTTCTGCGTTGGGCTTGTGGCGGCGGCGGTTGAAAAGGTCACGAGTTTTGCGTTTCCTTTGTTTATTTGTATACGTCAAGTTTGGTTTGGTTTGGTTTGATTTGTTTATCGTTGATAGTTACTCCTCTTTCTATTTATGATCACGTGAATGTATAACGAGGGTCGTCTAATATTTTTGATTATATAAATTTACTGTTATCTAAGGATGGTTTGTTGTACGAAAGAATATGATAAGTGATGATTGAACAAGATTATGTGCTTTCATTTTCCATATCGATTACATTTTTATATTTTTTTCATGATTGAATTGATGTAAAAAGAAATAATCCCCTATGATAAAGCAAGGAATCAGTTTTCTTACGTACGTTGATATGCCCTTTATCTGCAGGTATGTTCTGTTTTTCCACTCATCCTTCTGACTTTTTATTTTTATTTTTTTTTATAATAAGCAATCCTTCCTTCTGATTTAGCTAGAGCTTTCTATGTGCTATTAAGATTAGGTTTGGGCATTCGGGTACATGTTCGGGTTCGGACCGGTTCTTTCGGGTTTTGGGTATCCAAATTTTAAAAGTCTAGGACCCATTCGGGTATTTCTTTTTTTGATCATGTTCGGTTCGGTTTCGCATGGGTTCGGGTATCCAAAATTTATTCAAATTCTCGAAAAACCAAAAAAATATATTTAATTGACAAATATAAGTTGTGCAAGAATCCACATGAAATCAAAACCCTCCATGCAAAACTTTTGTATACTGTATCTTAGGAGGACCATACTTAAGCTGGAAATAAGACAACAAAAACACAGAAGAGACTAAGATAAGACTTAACACACCAAGCAATATAAAGTCAATAGAAATCAACAGCAGAAACACTATAAAGTCACACACAGACTCTGCTGCCAAGTTTCATCCTTCATATTTCACCTTACATACACTTAAATCGGTCATTAGACATACACTACTCTGTTTATCCCTTCGCACTTTAACTTTTACATGCATTCATCTAACGCGTTCCCCCAGACTTTTGACTCTTCGTTGCACAACACAAAACCTTTGTTTTAATCGGTAGATAATAGAGTGAGTATATTTTTACAACATTTTGTTTTTTTTTGTCAGAACAACTATTTAAAATGAGCTCCTTTTAGCAATTGTTGTATCGAAAAATCATTGTTCCCGAGCAAAACATCACATACGATCCACGGCAAACTCAGGAATCTTCTTCCACAAAGGTAGCTCTCATGAAATTTGAGGCAGGCTCTGCAAATTTCTTCACAACGTAATTGGCAGTCTCAAGCATTGGACCAGCAGATAAATCTTGAAACAATCAAGAAAATAAGGGAATATATTGTAAAACTCATGAGTGGTTACAAAAAAAAAATGCCCATAAATAGATTTACAAAATAGAATGAAGTAAAGTCTCAAACTTCCATGGCTTCGTGTTCTTCTTCTTCTTCTTCTCCAGCAGCCTCCTACTGTGTGTTTGCAGGCACACTGAACATGTACTGGCTCTGATACTCTACCAAGTACTGCATCGATCTCTTGGCGTCTAAAAACAATTGATAAACTCTCTCAATGTCCTCAATCTCCACGACCTTCCCTTTACGTTTCAGGGAAGCCAGAGCAGCTGCAGAGATTAGATGAATCGCATACCTAAGCGAGGTATCACGTCCGATAAAAGTCAGAAGCTGTTTCGCCTCCTCGTTCATGTCGACGTCTTCCTCTTGGCACCGGATCTCTAAGATCTTTCTGATCTCATCTTCTGTGTAAGGTTGGGTTGTGATGATGAGGAGACGGTCGAGGAGATCGATTGGGATCCCGTGTGCTGATTTCTGGTTTGTTCCTCGGATTGTTGTCATTCCTCGGTTTGTGGCCACGACGAGGATTGGAGACATGTCGTTTTCGAGGGCTCGGTTGAGGAAAGAGAAGCATTCGATGTCGAGCATATGGACTTCATCGATGAAGAGAACGCCGGGTACTATTTCGGCTTTCCCTTCTTCTCTCCATTCTGCAACTTTAGTATCGATTTCCTCCCGGACTTCTGAACGGATTTCGCCTGTGTCACCCGAGAAAAGGGCTAGAAACCCTTGAGTTCTACAGCACACAGAAAGGAAACAAGAATCCAGTTTAACAACTTTGATGAGGAAAAAAAAGGACAAATCTTTTCAATCAAACAGTAATCCATAAGCTTAAAATTAACAATTGAACATATATGTTTTCATCCAAGTTCCCGATTCATCTCTATCAATCAAGAAGTGATCTTTTCAAGCTAGCATTGACACTAAACCCTATACAATCATCAACAATATTATCTATGTTCTCATCAATTGCAACGAACCTGCTGTTAACAACATCGATTTCGTGAAGTGTGACGCAGTGCACGACCTCCTTCCTCTTCTGCAGCTCACCTGCAGGGCACTGCACGAACTTGGTATGTGGTCCCATAACATCGTAATCCCTTGACCTCGAAATCGACCTCCCAAGCTTTGTAATCTTCTTAGAAGCCATATCCATGGCGATAACATCACCACTCTGTACTTTCTCCTTGTCCAATGCCTCAATCAATTTCCAACCCAGTTCATTAGTAGATTCCATGTCAGTCGTCTTCATCGTTATCTTTCCCGTCTTCTTCTTCGAAGACGCTGGTCGATCGATTTGGATCTCCACGACTTCTCCCTCTAACACCTCCGTCTCCTCCTTGATTCTAACACCAACAGCTTTACGAAAAGCTTGAGTCAAAGCCTCTGTTTTCGACAGGTCGAGAGAGAAGAGCTCGCTTCCTGCGATCATGGTGAAAGGGGTTTCCGGTCCAAGCGATTTGGCCATACCCATCGCAATCGCGGTTTTACCCGTTCCGGGTTGACCCGCTAAGAGGATTGCCCGGCCCGCGATTTTGCCTTGCCTGATCATCTGGAGGATTACTCCCGCGGCTTTGCGCGCTTTCACTTGACCCACCATTCCTTCCGATGCAGCGTGTGGCTCGAGCACCGAGTCGAGACCTAAGCCTCGTATGTGAGAGTGTGCTCCGATTCGCTCCACTCTGGTCAAGTCTCGACTCTCCGATACTTTTAGTTCCGCCATTCTCGGTTGTTTATTCGCCGGCGACTGAGGCGGAGGAATGAGAGACTTGGGGTTTTGGGAAGGGTTTATAATTACAGAGAATCACCACACAAAAAACAAAAAAAAAAGATTTCCTTTTTATTAGGAGGAAAGTTTTTTTGTTTTGTTTTTCTTTTTATTCAACGATACACAAGGGAAAGAAGCAGCATTGTGGTGATTACTGATTGGGCTTTAGCATTCCAGAAGCTGGATGGCCACAAGCAATGCGTGGAGTCAAATAAGTGACTCAATGGATGTCTAAGGTTGTTTTTTCCCTTGATCTCAGTCACTTTGACTTTGACCTTGATGTCAATTGGACTGGCCCGGCCCGAAACCCGTAAAGCCCGCATATATTTGATCACGGTCCGGTCCGGAAAAAAATCGTGTCTATAGTATAAAGCCCAGCTCGGACAGGACTCTAGGGATTTTCGGACTTTTCTGATTTTTATTTACAAACACAAAAATTCACAATTCTCAAATGAAAAATAATTAAAATAAATCTAAATTTAAATATATTATATCAAATCTAATTAAAATTTAAAGAGAAATTGATCAAAATAGCACATTTTGAAAACTTTCTGACCAAACTAACACTCTAATAAAAAAGCCCCATTTTTAGCATTCATTAAAGACCCAAAAGACCATTTTATCCTTAGTTTACTTGCATTTATTATTAAAATAAAATACAAAAGAAATTTACCCAAAATTTTTTCTTTCTCTCCCGATCTAAGATCTGGGAATTTAGCGATCTCATCAATCATCGCTGATCATCTATTTTGCGATCTCATCAATCATCACCGATCATCTCTCGATCATCATCAATCATCATCTATTTCAGGCACGACTCAAAGAATCACTTCACCATCGCCGTCGTCATCATCTTCTTCTCCGATGGCTGAAACGAACGAGATTCTCGTGAAGCAGATTCGTGTCTATCAGAACGAGAACGTGTGATTCGGCTCTTTTCAACAATGGTTAGTCACTTTTATCATCTCAGTTTCTCTCGCTACGAGCTTCTCAGGTTTTTCGATCCCTTCTTTTCAGCTTGCGTGAAAATCCTTTCTTGTCGTTTGAAATTGATTCTTCTCGCTGTTGTTCGGATGAATCGTTGGATGATTCATATGCTTATTGTTAGAATTTGTTCCGATTGGTGTGGAATTGGCTGCCCTTGATGTCTTTGGTGATGGACGTTTTCTTAGTTTCCTTGATTTGACTTGCGAGGGGAATTTTGTTCTGATTCGTATGCTTAAGCTCCTCATTATTGTTTTCTATTTTTATTGCCTTGTTCAGAGTTTTCTTTACCTCAGATTTTACGGCCAATTCCAAAGACTACAAGAGTACTGTGATTGGTCTACACTAGCGTGGGTGGTTTTGTCTTATATCTCAAAGATCCGTGAGGCTTTGCTGTTTTTGTTTTGGTTTCACTAATTTGCTTTGACAAAG
Source organism: Eutrema japonicum (assembly GCA_030161315.1). Classification (NCBI taxonomy): domain Eukaryota; kingdom Viridiplantae; phylum Streptophyta; class Magnoliopsida; order Brassicales; family Brassicaceae; genus Eutrema; species Eutrema japonicum. The sequence goes on from BSQW01000006.1 coordinate 43,225,924, forward strand.
AAACTCGAGATCATTTATGGTTAGTCACTTGATGAAAGAGTCGTACAGCCACTTTCATCAAGTATGGTTCTCTTCTCTCAAACATTTGTACTTTAACCTAGCATTTAGATCATGATATGCATATTGTTACCTATTGTCCACTTGTGGAAGTTTCGAAGTTTTGATGGTTAATGGTGCAGCAAAATTGTATCTGTCAAAAGTAAACAGATCGAGCGGAGCTGCAATAGATATGTGGATAAAGGTGGCATTCACATTCTTTTACCCCTTTTATGTACTTCCCCTCCAATTCTTCACATGTACTGTAATGAATAATCCTCTGGTAGACCAACGAACTTGATGCAAATACTGAGTACTACATCGAGCTGCTAGCTAAGGGAACATGCAAATCCAAAGAGCAGATCAATGAGGACATCAAGCGACCTAAATATCTTCAAGCACAAGCAGCCATTGACTATGGAATTGCAGACAAGATAGCTGACTCGCAGGATAGTTCTTTCGAGAAACGGGTAACTTTCAAATTATACTTATATTCACCCAAAAAAAACAAGTAATCTTTGTGTTGGCTTCATTCATGCTAAAATGGAACTTACGTTTGGGTTTACGTTTGGGTTTAGGATTACGATGGGACTCTTGCCCAGAGAGCCATGGGAAGACCATGAGAAGGCAGTCTAACAGCTCCAGCCGGACTAAGATGATCAATTCACCAGAAGAAATAAAAAGTTTAAATCTCAATTTCCCTAGTCACTCTGGAATATGTAGCTGCTACAATCTATAAGCAAACAAATGTAGTATTAACATACAAAAGTGTTGGCAAAAAGAAGATATTTCTTTATTTCTTTGTGTAGACAAAACAACAACACAACAACACATTTGTTCTGATGTTACAATCTATCAGCTTTCATCATTTGAATATTTCTTTATTTCTTTGTGTAGACAAACCAACAACACATTTGTTCTGACGCTTCATTTAAGCATGGAAATCTACAGGAAATATCGTTTTCTGTTTTTGTTAATTTCAGAAGACTTTCCGAAATACGTTATATATGTTCCTAAATACGTTTCATTTTCAAGAAAGGATCAGTTTTAATCATTTTTTTATTTAGGAAGTCTTTCCGGAATACGTTATATATATTCCTAAATACGTTTCATTTTCAAGAAAAGATCAATTTTAATCATTAATTCATTTAGAAAGTCTTTCCGAAATACGTTATATATGTTCCTAAATACGATTCATTTTCAAGAAAATATCATTTTTCATCATTTGTTCATTTAGGAAGTCTTTCCGAAATACGTTATATATGTTCCTAAATACGTTTCATTTTAAAAAAAAGATCAGTTTTAATCATTTGTTCATTTAGGAAGTCTTTCCGAAATACGTTATATATCTTCCTAAATACGATTCATTTTCAAGAAAAGATCATTTTTCATCATTTAGGAAAGTTTTCCTAAATACGTTATATATGTTCCTAAATACGTTTCATTTCCAGAAAGGATCATTTTTCATCATTTAGGAAGACTTTCCTAAATACGTTATAAATGTTCCTAAATGGTTCCTAAATACGTTTCATTTCCAGAAAGGATCATTTTTCATCATTTAGGAAAGCTTTCCTAAATACGTTATATATGTTCCTAAATACGATTCATTTTCAAGAAATGATCATTTTTCATCATTTGTTCATTTCGGAAGACTTTCCGAAATACGTTATATATGTTCCTAAATACGTTTCATTTTCAAAAAAGGATCATTTTTCATCATTTGTTCATTTCGGAAGTCTTTCAGAAATACGTTATATATGTTCCTAAATACATTTCATTTTCAAGAAAGGACCAGTTTTCATCATTTGTTCATTTATGAAGTCTTTCCGAAATACGTTATATATGTTCCTAAATACGATTCATTTTCAAGAAAGTATCATTTTTCATCATTTGTTCATTTCGGAAGACTTTCTGAAATACGTTATATATGTTCCTAAATACGTTTCATTTTCAAAAAAGGATCATTTTTCATCATTTGTTCATTTCGGAAGTCTTTCAGAAATACGTTATATATGTTCCTAAATACATTTCATTTTCAAGAAATGATCATTTTTCATCATTTGTTCATTTAGGAAGTCTTTCCGAAATACGTTATATATGTTCCTAAATACGTTTCATTTTCAAAAAAAGATCAGTTTTAATCATTTGTTCATTTAGGAAGTCTTTCCGAAATACGTTATATATCTTCCTAAATACGATTCATTTTCAAGAAAAGATCATTTTTCATCATTTAGGAAAGCTTTCCTAAATACGTTATATATGTTCCTAAATACGTTTCATTTCCAGAAAGGATCATTTTTCATCATTTAGGAAGACTTTCCTAAATACGTTATAAATGTTCCTAAATGGTTCCTAAATACGTTTCATTTCCAGAAAGGATCATTTTTCATCATTTAGGAAAGCTTTCCTAAATACGTTATATATGTTCCTAAATACGATTCATTTTCAAGAAAGGATCATTTTTTCATCATTTGTTCATTTCGGAAGACTTTCCGAAATACGTTATATATGTTCCTAAATACGTTTCATTTTCAAAAAAGGATCATTTTTCATCATTTGTTCATTTCGGAAGTCTTTCAGAAATACGTTATATATGTTCCTAAATACATTTCATTTTCAAGAAATGATCAGTTTTCATCATTTGTTCATTTAGGAAGTCTTTCCGAAATACGTTATATATGTTCCTAAATACGATTCATTTTCAAGAAAGGATCATTTTTCATCATTTGTTCATTTCGGAAGACTTTCTGAAATACGTTATATATGTTCCTAAATACGTTTCATTTTCAAAAAGGATCATTTTTCATCATTTGTTCATTTCGGAAGTCTTTCAGAAATACGTTATATATGTTCCTAAATACATTTCATTTTCAAGAAATGATCAGTTTTCATCATTTGTTCATTTAGGAAGTCTTTCCGAAATACGTTATATATGTTCCTAAATGGTTTCTAAATGGTTCCTAAATTTTTCATCATTTATTTATTTCGGAAGACTTTCCAAAATACGTTATATATGTTCCTAAATACGTTTCATTTTCAAGAAAGGACCAGTTTTCATCATTTGTTCATTTAGGAAGTCTTTCCGAAATACGTTATATATGTTCCTAAATACGATTCATTTTCAAGAAAGGATCATTTTTCATCATTTGTTCATTTCGGAAGACTTTCCGAAATACGTTATATATGTTCCTAAATACGTTTCATTTTCAAAAAATGATCAGTTTTCATCATTTGTTCATTTCGGAAGTCTTTCAGAAATACGTTATATATGTTACTAAATACATTTTATTTTCAAGAAAGGATCAGTTTTCATCATTTGTTCATTTAGGAAGTCTTTCTGAAACACGTTATATATGTTCCTAAATACGATTCATTTTCAAGAAAGGATCATTTTTCATCATTTGTTCATTTCAGAAGACTTTCTGAAATACGTTATATATGTTCCTAAATACGTTTCATTTTCAAGAAATGATCAGTTTTCATCATTTGTTCATTTAGGAAATCTTTCCGAAATACGTTATATATGTTCTTAAATGGTTCCTAAATACGTTGCATTTCCAGAAATGATCATTTCAACATTTGTATCTTTCTTTATTTGTGTAGGCAAACAACAACACATGTTTGGATGCTTCATTTACGCATGAAAATCAACATGTAATATAGTCTTTTTTAGTTTGTCTCTGCATGACTTTGAAATCATACTTTTTCTGTTTCTTGTTGATTTAGGAAGGCTTTCCTAAATACGTTATATATGTTCCTAAATGTTTCCTAAATACGTTGCATTTCCAGAAAGGATCATTTCAACATTTGTATATTTCTTTCTTTGTGTAGGCAAACAACAACATATGTTCGGATGCTTCATTTACGCATGAAAATCAATATGTAATATAGTCTTTTATAGTTTATCTCTGCATGACTTTGAAATCATACTTTTTATCTTTCTTGTTGATTGAGGAAGGCTTTCCTAAATATGTTATATATGTTCTTAAATGTTTCCTAAATACGTTGAATTTCCAGAAAGAATTATTTCAACATTTGTATCTTTCTTTCTTTGTGTAGGCAAACAACAACACATGTTCGGATGCTTCATTTACGCATGAAAATCAACAGGTAATATAATCATTTATAGTTCGTCTCTTCATGACTTAAGCGAAATCATACTTTTTATGTTTCTTGTTGATTTAGTAAGGTGTTGGGATGGGAACAAAGGTCGGCAAATCGACTTTGGATCATTAAATAGAATATCTTCAACAAGCTTGATCATCGACTCAACTTTGTTATTTACCTGAAATGATAAATAGATATATTCGAACACCAAGAAATCTTCCGATAAAAGAAGAAGACAAAGACAACACAGAAACCATCACAACCTGAAAAGAAAATCATGGGAAAAAAACGTAATCTCAATACCAGCTATATAACACTCAATAAATGTCCTTGATAACAACATTGGGACAAACTTAGCTATTTAGATCCAGATCCTCTGGACTATGCTTATCCAGCTCCTTCGCCACAAACACGCCTTGATTTACAATCAACACATCGATCGGCTCCGATTCGTCAATCGCCTTCGACACGGCGTCGTAATCGCGAACGTCGGCGGAAAACGTGGCGACTTCAACACCAGTGGCGAGCTTGATAGATTGTTTGGCCTCCTCGAGCTTTCCGGCGGATCGGGCGAGGATGGAGACGCGAGGACCCTCGGAAGCGGCGCGTTGGGCGAGAGCAAGACCTATGCCGCTAGATCCGCCGGTGATGAAGACGTGACGTGACTTGATTGGGATTCGGATGGGACGAGGGCGTACGTACGATTAAGGCCAAGATAACGAGAAGCGAGAGTGGGACAAGGGGTATGAGGAAGAGAAGGAAGAACGTAGAAATTGCCGCCATGGATCTCGTCACAAGCTCGCCGATGTGAAGCTCCCTTCACTCAATAGAGATAACCACCGATCCAAAAATTCGGTTTAGGATTTCTCTCTGAACCGGTCAATGTGAACAAGGAGAATCAGCATCTTCGATTTTTTTTGTTTTGTTTGGGTTATCAATGATTGATTTTAGAGTATAATAGAGGATACATAAGTCTTTTTCCCTTTTAATGAATGCTAATTTTGGGATTTTCACCCTTGGGTGCTAAATTATTGAACTTTAAGTTTTTTGGTGCTATTTTATAGAATTAAGCAAAAGTTTGAACAAAAAACAAATAAAATCCAAATAAATTATATTACCAAATAAAACATAAAATCAAAACACTTCAAATTTAGGTAGTAAAGTTCAGATTATAATCTCTTTCATTGTCTTCTAAATCCTAATCACCATCAAGAGCTACAGATAAAAAAAAGTAAAATAATATTAAGCTTTTAGAGGTATAAATCATATAGAAATGTCATTGAAAGTCTATAGATAAAGATTTTAAAAATATGAAGTAAATATAGATGAATGATAATGATACATGGATCAAACTCATCCAACCAAATACATGTACAAATGTACAAATCAGTACTTCAACGTTTCTTGGTAAATGACGATTTCTATATTTATCTATGACATGCGCACTAACATCAGTGATGTCACTGTAGTTATCAGAATGCTTAGAACATCACATGCCATACGAGCTAGCTCACCAAAATGTTGTGACTGACACTTCCACCATTATAAAACATCCATGTCTTCATAAAAAGTCAGTTCCAACATATCGTCTTCTAAGTACATAGTCAATTTAGACTTTCCTTATTCTATAATGATACGTTTTTCATACGTTTTGAAATAATATGATAAGCGAACCCAAATTTAATAAGACATACGTGATCAAATAGTTCCAGGCTTTTCGGGCTAATGACACGAAAATATCCTGTATTTATTGTTAAGTTTTTTCTTCTAAGAGTGGGGGCTCGTCCCCAACTCTCTCTTCTTGATGTTTTGGGATTGTTCTTCACACAAATGCCATTCTAGAGAAGATTTCTTCACTCTATCTTTATATTATGCTTATTTGATTCTTGTTCTTCATTTCTATGTCTTTTTCTCTTGTGTTCTTCATGTTCTTGTGAGTTGACTTTTTGTTGGATTTTAGATAATGTTTGATTTGGATGGTTGATGGTTGATTGTTGATGTTTAGGCTTAGATAATCATTTGTTCTCATGTTAGGAGGGATCTTAATGCTAGAATCGAATTGACAACTCATTTCTAGAACTTAAGACATTTCTCGCCCGGAAGGTGTTCGATGAAATGTCTAGAAAACTTCTAAGCATGCAATTCAATTCTTGGCCAATGGAAATTGATGATTAAGGTGAATTGTTGACTTGTATGGACTAATGCTTAATGATTATGGATCATTTAGTTTTGAACGGAAGTTCTTGATAACTAGATGATTTGTAAATGGATTAGTATCATGTGAGTGAACTAATCTACTTGTGTGATCCATGTCATAAGAATGAATGTGCATTGAATGTTTAGGCATCATTAGTCAATTGTCTTGATGGTTAGATAATGGTTATTTAGGATGATCTTGGATGAGTCTTTCACTTAGGTTGGTTCGTAATGCTAGAGTTGTCATGATAAACCGAAACCTAGTGCTACACCTTAGATTAGTTAGATTTTTGGTCTCATCCCATGCATTAGGGATAGATTCGAGTAAGCGGTGTTAGTACTAGATTAGGATTGTTCATTCATTTCTAGATCTTAGGCATTTCACTCATGACCCGAGTTCAGTTGCTTGACCCGAACCTTTTGTGAGCTAAGCATATCCTAGCCAACGGAAGTTGATGTTTAGGGTGTTTAGTGAACTAATTGGAATTGTTTCTTAATGCTTGTTGATTATTTAATCACAAATGGAAATTTGTTCTTGATTAGATAATTAACAAGGTGATTAGTGCCATGGGAATGGATTAGTCATATTTGTGAATTCCATGTTCTAAGATAGTGATTAATGCTTCCAAATGATTCATTGTTTGATTGTTACCCATCTCATTGATAGCTTAGTTCATGATCCAACATTTTAGTCTTGTGTTTTGTTTTCTTTCTTGCATTTGTTTTCTTTCTCATAAACATAAAAAAAACAAAAACAATGTTTGCTCTAGCTTAAGAAGTTTCTTGCATTCTTAGTGCCTCAATCTTAACCCCTTATGGATTGACATCTCAAGTACTACAATGACATGAGTACACTTGGGATAATTGACACGAAAATATCCTGTATCAATTTGGCGCCGTTGTATGGACTAATGTTAAGTTTATTGTTAAGTTTATTGACAAGAAAACCTAACAATAAAATTAGGTTTTTTGGCTTTTAATAGAGTTTGGGTCGAATTTTTGAGTTTCAGATGATCCACAGCGGTCAGCTCATACCGCTGCATGACCGCTGTGATTCTCTGTTTTTTTTCGACGGATGAACCCGCAGCGGTCACTGTAGACCGCTGCGGTACATCGCTGCGAGCTCCACTGAGTTCCTTCGCGCGCCAGACTGGACCGTCGTCACGGAAATTGGCATATCTTCTGATCGCACCGTTGGAATTGCCTCAAACCACTTCCAAATGAAAGCTAATCCATTGATATATCTCGTGTTAAAATTTGAGCTCAATCAATCGGTGGAAAGTCCTTCATCCAATGCCAAACTTATGACGTCTCAACCTGATCCTGCATCTTTGTATTCCGAAATGAACTTTTTGATGGCTATCTTCACTCCTCCAACTCCTATGACTCCAAGAACACCTGAAAATGGCTCAAGCAAGCCAAAAAGAATGCAAAGACAACCTAGGACATCTAAAATGCAATGAGACTCAAGTTGGACCTAAATGCATGAAAATATCCAAAAACTATACAAATTGGAACTAAAAACCTATGAAACTAAACCTTAAAAACATGTAAAATATGGTGTTATCAACTCCCCCGGACTTGCCTTTTGCTTGTCCGCAAGCAAACAAGAAAAGACAAACCGAAAGAGAGGTTTTAAAGAGTGGGAATTCATAACTAAAGTACATGTCAAAGCATTCAAAGTGGGAATTCTATGCCCAAGATAATACCAAGACATTGCAAAAACGTATCTCAATTATGACTCTAACTTCTCTAGACTTATCGCAACTCCTAATCTTTTCTCTTAACAACAATGCCTCATGCCTACAAGTCCTCTTCTCAACCAACCCTCACATTCATTTGATCTTTCTAAAGGTGCGGTCTCACAAATGGGCAAGTGATCAAGTCCAATCGGTTTGGAAGAAAAGGCAATTGGCACTAGTAAATGTGAGTGCAAGGAGGTTCATTCTCTTTTTGGGTGACTTACTCTCAAGAAAAAGGAATGCTATATGTTATGCAAAAGCAAGGAAGACTAGAAACAATTTATGCATACAAAGTTAAGCTCACATTGTTCTACCCTCCTAGCAAAGCATTCTACCCAAATGGTGATTCCATTTCCTCTTCTTATCTTATTTTCTTGAAGCTCATTAAACCCTCAAAGCCCTTTTGGCTAAATCAAAACTCCCTTTTTAAACCCCTTTTCTTTTCCAAACACCAAACTCCTAGAGACATTTTTAATCGACCCCTTTCTTTTCTTCTTACTCTCCCTAAACTTTTTATTCTTTCTCTTTTTCAAACATGGAGAGTGTTTTTCTTTTTCTTTTTCTAGGGTCTTTCTTTTACGCTCTTCTCTAGAGTTTTCTTTTCCAACCAAGGATTCTTTTTCTACCATTTCTCATTTCACTTTTCATGAGCTCATGCTCCCCAAAACCAAATACCATTCAATCCATTGATCCCCATCTTGATGCTAGCCTCTTTTCTTTGAACAACAATGACTAGCTAAAAATGAAAGCTAACCTTTGTCGTTTCCGATACTTACAAGATTTTACACACAATAGCATATCAAGAAAAGGCCTCACTCAATAAAAAAAACAAGGGGTGGAAAGGAAACGGTTATGGTGAAAGGTAGGGAACCATTCTAAAAATGAGAATGGCCACTCGGGTTATTAGAGAGTGGTAAAAGTGGATAAGATAACCCGAATGTTTTCTTTGAACCATGGTTATGTATCACAAGCCCATAAGCAAGAAGATTATATTCATTTAAGTCCAATTATCAAGGGGTTGATTTCAAATTAAACAAGTATTTACAAGACAAAGAGTTAAGAGTAGAGAGATCAAAGTACGAAGTTTTCAAGTCTTTTGAAATCGTTTAAGCAATATAAAACCATTATCGAGAGCATCACAATGAAAGCTTATCATACATGTTTTATGAACTCTCATGCACATGAATGCAACCAATATGATCTAGAAATGAGTGATCAAGTCAAGTCTAGAATGCACATGGACTAATGCAAACTACATGATGATTTTTTTTGTTTTTTGTTTTTTTTTTATGCAATTAAAAATATACAATGCAATGACTCAAGAAAATGAAAATAAGACAAAATACACAATGTCAAAACACAAGAACCTCTCCCCCGGACTTAAATCACACCGTCTCGGTGTGAATTGAGCCAAAGAGAGAGTAAAACAAACATAAAAACGAAATGGTATATACAAAGGGAAAAGTTAGTGGTACCTTGGAGTGGAGTGGATTCACGAGGAGGAAGCATTGTGCGTTGAAGCTCACGGACTTAGACCATTCCATCCGTCCCATTTATTCACCCTTATTGCTCCTACAAAAACATGAAAACAAAATTTATCAAACAATAAAAAGGCATAAAACAAGAAGTAAAGGATAGGATTGCTTGTTTTATGTCTCTAGCATTGACGGTGGATAGGATTGGGGGAGTCCCCAATGGCGCGTTTAACGTCGCTAGCTTGACGGTTGCGTCCTCTTATTCACTCTCTCCTTGAATGTTTCCTTTACTCCTAGTTTCGAACCTAAGAGATCAAGATCACAAGAAAAGAGAAAAAAGATTAACAACAAAAGAAAATAAAAAGCTCTAGTCTCAAGAAGAATCCAAATCCTAATGATCAATGCTAAACCCCAATGGCAACGGCGCCAAATTGATACAGGATATTTTCGTGTCAATTATCCCAAGTGTACTCATGTCATTGTAGTACATGAGATGTCAATCCATAAGGGGTTAAGATTGAGGCACTAAGAATGCAAGAAACTTCTTAAGCTAGAGCAAACATTGTTTTTGTTTTTTTTATGTTTATGAGAAAGAAAACAAATGCAAGAAAGAAAACAAAACACAAGACTAAAATGTTGGATCATGAACTAAGCTATCAATGAGATGGGTAACAATCAAACAATGAATCATTTGGAAGCATTAATCACTATCTTAGAACATGGAATTCACAAATATGACTAATCCATTCCCATGGCACTAATCACCTTGTTAATTATCTAATCAAGAACAAATTTCCATTTGTGATTAAATAATCAACAAGCATTAAGAAACAATTCCAATTAGTTCACTAAACACCCTAAACATCAACTTCCGTTGGCTAGGATATGCTTAGCTCACAAAAGGTTCGGGTCAAGCAACTGAACTCGGGTCATGAGTGAAATGCCTAAGATCTAGAAATGAATGAACAATCCTAATCTAGTACTAACACCGCTTACTCGAATCTATCCCTAATGCATGGGATGAGACCAAAAATCTAACTAATCTAAGGTGTAGCACTAGGTTTCGGTTTATCATGACAACTCTAGCATTACGAACCAACCTAAGTGAAAGACTCATCCAAGATCATCCTAAATAACCATTATCTAACCATCAAGACAATTGACTAATGATGCCTAAACATTCAATGCACATTCATTCTTATGACATGGATCACACAAGTAGATTAGTTCACTCACATGATACTAATCCATTTACAAATCATCTAGTTATCAAGAACTTCCGTTCAAAACTAAATGATCCATAATCATTAAGCATTAGTCCATACAAATCAACAATTCACCTTAATCATCAATTTCCATTGGCCAAGAATTGAATTGCATGCTTAGAAGTTTTCTAGACATTTCATCGAACACCTTCCGGGCGAGAAATGTCTTAAGTTCTAGAAATGAGTTGTCAATTCGATTCTAGCATTAAGATCCCTCCTAACATGAGAACAAATGATTATCTAAGCCTAAACATCAACAATCAACCATCAACCATCCAAATCAAACATTATCTAAAATCCAACAAAAAGTCAACTCACAAGAACATGAAGAACACAAGAGAAAAAGACATAGAAATGAAGAACAAGAATCAAATAAGCATAATATAAAGATAGAGTGAAGAAATCTTCTCTAGAATGGCATTTGTGTGAAGAACAATCCCAAAACATCAAGAAGAGAGAGTTGGGGACGAGCCCCCACTCTTAGAAGAAGAAAACCTAACAATAAAATTAGGTTTTTTGGCTTTTAATAGAGTTTGGGTCGAATTTTTGAGTTTCAGATGATCCACAGCGGTCAGCTCATACCGCTGCATGACCGCTGTGATTCTCTGTTTTTTTTCGACGGATGAACCCGCAGCGGTCACTGTAGACCGCTGCGGTACATCGCTGCGAGCTCCACTGAGTTCCTTCGCGCGCCAGACTGGACCGTCGTCACGGAAATTGGCATAACTTCTGATCGCACCGTTGGAATTGCCTCAAACCACTTCCAAATGAAAGCTAATCCATTGATATATCTCGTGTTAAAATTTGAGCTCAATCCATCGGTGGAAAGTCCTTCATCCAATGCCAAACTTATGACGTCTCAACCTGATCCTGCATCTTTGTATTCCGAAATGAACTTTTTGATGGCTATCTTCACTCCTCCAACTCCTATGACTCCAAGAACACCTGAAAATGGCTCAAGCAAGCCAAAAAGAATGCAAAGACAACCTAGGACATCTAAAATGCAATGAGACTCAAGTTGGACCTAAATGCATGAAAATATCCAAAAACTATACAAATTGGAACTAAAAACCTATGAAACTAAACCTTAAAAACATGTAAAATATGGTGTTATCACTAGTCCAAGCCCAAAAGACCCGATTTTTTTGGGCTTTTATTTATAGGTCCGAGCCGCTGTTTTTCAGGGCCGGCCCTCGGGTTTTGACTCTAATTGACACCCCTACTCCTGAGACGAACAGAGAAGAGTCTTTTCGAAAGAGGGGTTTTGTCTTCGTCGACCTACTGATGACCAGACAAGGGGACGATACTAGTCTCCACGTTGTTGAAGCAGAACGTCACACGGTAAAGGAAAGTGCACCAATGGCGGTCTGGTTAGACCAGAGCAGAGTCATGGAGGAAGAAGAGGCGATGGAGCTGAGGGGAGGAGGAGGAAGAGAGATAAAGTTGGGGGCTTTTTGAGACATTTGAAAATCAAGTGCAAGGTACCGAGGAAGACGATGATAAGAGCAAGAACAGAGATAAAGCAAACATAAAACAGAGATTATAGAGCTTGAAGATGGATCTTTCTGGTTCAGAAGAGTTACTTATTGTTGCTGCAGATGAAGATTTAGGTGAAAGAGCTTATAATTCATGAATTTCAGACAAAATCATCCTACACATTTTTGGTGTTCGAAGAGAAGAAGCAGTTTTGAGTTTGGCTCAGGTGATTCAGTCTGTAAAATATTTAGTCATGAGATAATAAAAATCGGATAAAGATTTTACACATTAAGACATGCTTTGAAAGTGTATCATTTCAAAAGCTTCTCATTAATTGACATGATCACTAGCTAAACCATAATCAGTAATGGCTAAAAATAATATAATTGTCATTAGAGTTTCACAGTTAAGAGGGTAAAGAACCGCAATAAGATGGTAAAACAAGAATAGATGATTAAGAAACTTCACATATGGAAAACCAAATTCTTTTAGGCCACCCATTGTCTTCCACTTAAATGTTCTTAAATCATTAAACATGGCTTGCTGAAAGATAATGAGAATTTGGCAGATAGAGCAACGATGATTTTCCGAGAATCTCCTCAAATCAATATAACCAATTGATCAAGATACAACGACACTTTTTTAGTTCTTAATTATTCAAATCATGTGAAGTGCCCTTACAAGTTATAAATCCTAGCAAGACCATAGATTTCTACACTCGGAACCAGAGCACATACCTCTGCCCGGCAATCTCCCCAAGTGTCATCTCATTTATGGGAAATATTTTGAAGAACAAGTAGCTGCAGCTCATTTCTTCCACGGATTATCACCATAGTAATAGGCGGTTCCAACCATTAAAGCGACTGTAGCACCCTGGACGACCACTCTAGCTCTCATCAAAACCTGACCCAACTGAGAATTGCCTCTTCTGAAACTAATCAGCCCAGCCGTGAGCACTCCCGCAGTCATAAGTGCGCCTGCAACGGGTATTATCCGCAAGGATTGATCAGTTTTGACCAAGAAAATAGTGGAGCATATCCAGAGAACATAAAAAAACTCAAATTTTAGTAATCCTCAATAGTTTAAAGAGCGTTGTAGTATCTCATCGGAACACTTTCCACATACTTGCCCTGGCCTATAGGGCTAGATAAACATGGATTTGCTAGCTGAAGTCCAAGTTACAAATTTTTCATGCAATTTGACATATGTAAGAGCAATTGGAGAAGCTGATATCATAAACGAAGATGTTCTCACTGGTTGCAAGTATGTTTGCAGCTCCACATCAATTATGAATGTATGTCTTCTCTATATATCTACCATCTATTATGATCATCCACTGAACCATGAAACTTGAGATTCTCTGACGCATAGAAAGAAACAACACAAATCATACATGCCGACTCAAATGTGCAACAAGACCCACAATTGTATCTCAATTACATAGCCTTTTACTCAATTTTAGAACGAGAACGAGGAACAAACTCGACTCCCATTTGATAACCTCTCGAATTAGAGAACCTAAAACGCAGGGATCCCATGATTCAGATTATGAGAACAAGTAATTGTGTTCAGAGATCGGCCAGATGAAATCCCAGAGAACCTGGAAATCGGTAAAGCCTTTATACCTACATTTGAGGCCTAGAAAACAAATATTCGATTTCGTAATTGAGATGCGAAAGGAAGACTAACCGAGAGGAACGAGAGGATTCCTGACCCGCTTCTTCTCCTGGAACAGATCTTCCATGTCTGGTTCTACCGAACTCATCTTCTTTCTCGATTCAAGAGGAGGAGGAAGAAGAAAATAGAGCGACGTATAAAGGCAAACACGCGTGGCTTGTTCGTCACCAGAGACCTTGAGGGAACAATTGCTCGAAAGCCAATTTTTGCCAAAACTTATTCCGATGTACCACTTTTTTTTTGGTATTTTTATTAAACAATTATTTTTAAATCAAAATTGAGGATCAAAATCGAGGGAAAAACCCAAAACCCCCAAATAAAAATAGAAAATTACAGATCTAACCAATTGGATCCGACGGAAAAACCCACTCAGACCTAACAATCCAACCCAAACCCAAATTCAGTTAATTAAAATTTGAAAAAAATAAATAAAAAACATAAAATCTCTCAAACTTCCCCATGCTTCGCGAAACCATCGGTTGAGGAAGGATCGTTGAGGAACCCATTCCGACCACGAAATCCGACAAGAGCAAAGCCGAGAACTCCAAAGCTCAACTCCGGTTCCCTCGCCGTTGGAACTCGCCGTTCTGGACTTCGATTTCGTCTGCAGATTTCCCTTTTTTCTCTCAAACCCGAGAAATCCGAGCCCTCCCTCAGACCCACGCGATTTTTCATATCTTTCATTCTCAACAGGTAACGGAATCAAATGGTAGTTCCGATGCCTTAGTTTTCGATTTTCAATGAGCGCCATTATGCCTAACTTCACTCCTTTCGGTTTTGATATGAAATTGTTCTCGTATTAGTTTGGATTATTCACAAATGGTATGTGGATGTGTTGTCTAACTTATATCTAGTTTTGGTTGTTTTAGGAATTACCTAGAAGCAATTATAGAAGGAGAAGCAATGGATTGTCATGAAACCAATCCGAAAGTGACGGTTAATGAAGGAGAAGAAGAAGAAGTTACTAAAGAGCAATTAGTTGAAGAAAACGTGGATGGAAGGAGAGTAGAGGAAGAAAACGTGGATGAAAGGGAAGAAACAGTTGCTGACGACGAAGAAAACGTTGCTGAAAACGTAGAAGAAAACGTTGTTTAAAACGTTGAAGAAAACATTGCTATCGCAGGGGAAGACAATGTTGTGGAGAAAAAAGAGAAAAAAGAGGTAACTGGAACATCTTAGGTTTGAAATTGTGATGTAGGGACATCTCTGGCTAACTGGAACATCTTAGGTTTGAAACTGTGATGTAGGGACAAATGTGTCTAACTGGAACATCTTAGATTTGAAACTGTGATGTTAGGACAACTCTGGCTAACTGGAACATCGAAACTGTGATGTAGGGACAACTCTGGCTAACTGGAACATCTTAGGTATGAAATTGTGATGTAGGGACATCTATGGCTAACTGGAACATCTTAGTTCAACAGTGATGTAGGGACAACTCTGGCTAACTGGAACATCTGAGTTCAACTGTGGATAAGTGATAGTAATAAGTGTTTTTTTTTATTTGCAGGACTACGATAGTGATGCTGATGAAGATGATGATGATGAGAGCCAACCACTGCCGCCGGAGAAGATGTTTTTTGGTCCAAGCGAGTACAGCAAGACTTGCAAGGTCGGAAGTAGGTGTAAGCTGAAATCGACGGTGGAGTACATTGAGGATGGTCTTGATGAAGAGTTGGAATGGTTTCGAAATCATTCTCAATTCAAGCATCTGTTCCACATGCCTAAGGAGGCAAACCACATGCTTCAAGGCATGTGGATGCTTCTCCTTTGGACAGCATCTACGGAGAAGGAGAGAGAAGCCTGGTTTGTGGTGAACGGAGTGCCTATCCGGTACTCTTTTAGAGAGCACGCCCTCCTTACTGGATTAGACTGCCACGATTACCCGGACAACTATAAGGCGTTGGGGGATTTGGAGTTTGCTGAGCGGATGTTTGGTAAGGACCTGAAGGTAACAATCAAAGATGTGGAGGAGAAGCTTGAGGAACTTAAGAAGAAGACCGAAGGAGTGAAGAAGAAGACCTCAGCAGTGAGGAAGACCTTGGGAGACAGGTTGAAGCTCACTATCTTGTATTTCTTATGCAAGGTAGTGAAAGCCAAGTCTAAGGTTGATGGTAACATAGATTCGTGGCTGCTGAGTGTTGTTGATGATGTCCACGCTTGTGAGACATTTCCTTGGGGTCGGTTTACATTCGACGAAACTATGAAAGAGATCCGACGCTTTGTGAAAAGCTTCAAAGGCGTCGTGAAACCAAAACAGCAAGCGGCGTTTGGTGGCTTTGTTCTTCCTCTCGAGGTTAATATTTAAGAGTAATTTATGATTTTAAATATTAGTTTAAAGATTTTAACACTGAGATAATATAACGATATGTGTAGATTATGGCATATGAGGCGATTCCAAATCTTGGACGAAGATTTCGGGAATCTGTACCCGCAGAGCAGGAATGTCCAAGGTGTTGTAAAAGTAAATTCTCAGAAAGTTTAATGAAAGGTCATCCTTTGGATGACATCAATGAAGCGGTCGGTCTCAGCAAGGTAAGAGTTTGTGAACATAGTTAGTTAGTAATATTTGTAATCTTTTAGAGTTTCATTTGATGTTCGAATTATTAATCTTTACAGGACATCTCTAGCATCTTGGAACCAGATTCAGAGGAGAATGATCTGTTGGAGCGGATCATAGACGATGACTATGATGATGGGATAGGTTTCATCGATCCCATTGTTGAAAGTTGGAGAGAGCGTCTAACTGTTGAGAAGAAGAAGATATTTTGGAGAGATCTCTTTGATTTGGACGTGGCTTCGCGGAGTGATGCAGTCTCTGAGACTGCGAGAGTTGATGTTGGCCTTGACAGAGTTTCTCAGGTACCTGGGCATGTACCTGCACAGTCTGGAGAAGCCTTGGAGAGGAAGATGAAGAAATGGATGGAAAAAGCGATGGAGAAAGGGTTTGAGAAGATCACGGAGAAAATAACAGAGAAGGCTATGGACTTGGAGAAAACGATGGATGGGAGACTGAAAGAGCTTGAGAATTTTGTCTCAACACATCGAGAGAGTCGATCTTATGAGACTCCATCCTATCAGCCAACTCGACCAATCATCGAGGAGACAAGTGAGTGTGGAGCTTATGAGACTCCATATGCAGCTGGTGTGGTTCTTTTGGTTTGCGGTTTTGGGTTTGGTGATTTCCTTGTTGTGTTTAACTTTGTTTATTTTTTTATGCAGCTGAGGTAGAGGCTCATAAAGAGAAGAAAGGAAAAGGAAAGAAAGACAATAAGAAGAGGAAGGCGAAGGATCCCAGTGTCACTCCAATACCAACCGGAGTGAAGATAAGAAGGGGAGAGTCTGACTATCTAAGGCCACCGTGGGTTGATGAGAAGAAGCCTGAGCAGGAGCCTGAGAAGAAGCCTGCGAAGAAGCCTGCGAAGAAGCCTGCGAAGAAGCTTGCGAAGAAGCCTGCGAAGAAGCATGAGAAGAAGACTGGGAAGAAGTAGGGGTTTGTAGTAGTTTGGTTCTTTGGTTATGAACTGTTTGGGCGTAAACACACTACTTATCGTTTTTATGTATTTCAGTTTTTGGAACAACTGGTTTATATAGGTTCAACTTATTTAAGTTCCTTCGGAACAACTGGTTTATATAGGTTCAACTTATTTAAGTTCTTTCGGAACAACTTTCTTATATAGGTTCAACTGAATTGAGTTTTTTGGAACAACATGTTTATATAGGTTCAACTTAAACATAAACATAAACATAAGGTTTTCAAAACATAAGGTTTTCAAGTCTTATAAAGCCACATAAACATTAACATAAACATAAGATTCATAATACAAAAGAACCTTCAGCCGCATAAACTAAAGTCACTTCCTTCTCCCCGAAAGTTTCTCCCTCAGCATATGGATCTTGTGGTCCTTCTTGGCTAAGCTTTCCTTGATCTCATCAATTTCTTGACGCATTTGGGCAACGGCCATACGCATCTCACAATGGAGTTTGAAAGCACTGTGAGACGAAGCTCTCTGCTCATCTAGTCGGAGCTCTACTCTTGTAAACTGCTTTTGGATTGCATGATCCCACCACTGAAAAAGGTGGTCTCCACCATAACAAAGGTCTCCACCACCACTCGCTGTGCAATGGTAGTATCTTCTTCCTTCATCCCCCGGAGTTTTAGCCACGTCGACTCTCACTTGTTTACCGCACCAACATGTTGATCCGTAAATCACACAAAAGGGGTAAAACAGTACTTTTTAGTCGGAATCTCGTTTATTGATCAAGGTCGGCGTTACAACAGGGTTTAAGTAAGAAGGTAAAGACAAAAGGATTCGAGATCGGTAACGAGCTCTCTTCTATTCTCTGTCTTTGCGGAAGTTGTGGATCCTTTGAACGAATGAGCCTCCTCCTTTATTTATAGTGTCCTTGAGGCGGTTCAAAGGAAGATTTCCTTTTCCGAGTTCGATTAGGAAAAGGAAATCTTCCGGTTTTCTCTCCGAGATAAGGATAAGTTCCGCATATCTCGTGGAGTCGACCAAAGAGAATATTTCCTTTTCCGAGACCGGTGGGAAAAGGGAAATATTCCGGTCTCATCTGTCGTAACGGACCGGGCTTGTGATGGGCCTAGATCGGTAGCCGAGATGGGCTTTTCAGCGAGATTCCGAGCTCGGCCCAATGTTTTCGGGCTGACTTATCCTCGATCCGAACCATCGTAAACCGGTCTTGATTGAACCGATCTCGGTTCGAACCGAGTTAAACCAGGGGGTGCTAATCCCCCCTCTAACAATTGGTCCCCCCCTCAGTTCGGCGAGGGAGTTTACGAGTTCGGTGAATTCTTGGGGAGTATTCTTTAGCTCGGTTAAAACTGAGATCGGTACGATCTGATCAGATTCTATTTCGAGTGCGGCGGATTTTTGAGTTCGGCGAACTTCTTTCGAAAGTGAAGATCGGAACTCCCGTGATCGAGTAGATTTTGGAACTTTCGAGTTCGGCAGATTTTTCTCGGGAAGAGTGCCGCTTTATCTTCTTTGGTCGTGGAATTCGAAGATCCGCGTGCCGATTCGTATTCTTTGGCTACAGAATTCGAAGAGTCGTCATCATTGCCTTTTTCTTTATAAATACCGTTCGATCCTCTTTCTGTTTTTCACTTCTGCTTTGCTTCCGAAAAGAAAAAGGTACTTTCTCTCTCTAAACGCTCTCCCTTCTCTCTAGAATTTATTTTTCTCTCCGTTCTCCGATCGTTTCTCCGCCGTGGTTTCTCCGATCTGCTCGAAGATCTTCAAACTTTCCGGGCGATCTTCAACTGTTCTTCGTTGGTTTTCAAGCTGTTCTTCACCGATTCCTTCCTTTGATCGAAATGACCTCTGAAGGTGACTCTATATCTGTTGGTGACCGATCTTCGAATCAAGACTTCCCAGACCTTAGACGTTTTATGGACGATTCTGTTTCGAGCTCGGATATGCAAGATCTACTCGGACATAACTCGCGTCGTGGCGAAGCGAGTAGTTCGAGGGTTACGATCGAGGTTCCTCAACTTATTGATGAGGATGAACTTGAAGAAGTCGTTGAGCCGGATGAACAGATTCGGGCAGATCGGGAATTTGCAGTTCGGCTCGCGGAGGGCGATGATGCTGCTTGTCTGGACGATCACGCTATATCGTCAGCGGCTCGCCAGGATGATGTTTCCAGGTCGGCTACCGGACGGGTGGTTGAAAAGCCCGCGAATATTGGGCCGTCTCGTTCCAAGGCCGAGACGGTCCAAGCTACTTTGGAAAGATGCAATGCTCCGGATGGCATCCTTATCAAGATCCCGAAAGAGACCGACCGCCCGTGGGACGCTCCTGACGGTTATCTTTGTGTTTACGAGGAGTATTTCAGGAGCTGCGGTCTTAAGTTTCCCATCCCGGAACTCTTCTATAAGTATTGCAAGAGGCGGCATATTGCGATCTCTCAGTTGATGCCGGCCACGGTAATAAATCTCATGGGTCTTCTCACTCTCGGCGAGGAGTGTGATATCCCTATTACGGCGAAGATTTTTGAAAGATTATTCCGGGTGAATCTGTCGAAGGCGAAGCCTTGGTTTTTATCAGCTAGTGCGAAGCCGGAGTGTGACCTCGTCACCGGGAATAAACCGAGCAAGGTTAACAACTGGGATGCTCGGTACTTCTATGTGAAGATCGACGAGTCCTCTGTCGAGCATCCAAACGGGAGTTACCGAACTCAGTGGAGGACGCCTATTGGTAGATATTCGTTCCTGATTCCTTTTAGTGCTTTATTTTGCCTAAGTTATATTTCTTCGTTTCTTTTTCAGATCGTCACATACCGGGCTTCCTTATCACTACGCCGGGATTCACCTTCATCCACGTGAAGAGATTAAGTGCAGCAGGTAAAGCTCGGTGGCCAGAAGCTTACCAGGAAAAGCTTGATTTGAAGGCGAAGAGAGTTCTCAGAGGTATAACTGTCATTTTGTAGGTCGTCGATACCGATACTCGTTTTCCGGTGTTCATATCGCTGTTTCCCTTTTGCAGCAAAGTCATCACGTCGTCGGAGAAAAATGAAGTTCGAAGATATCCCTAATCTTTCAGCCGAGATGGACGATGACGAGATGGACGTGGGTGTTCCCCTGCCTGATGACCAAGTGAATCCCGGGGCTACGGCTGTTGACGAACAGGCTGGCCAAGAGGAGGTTCCTGCTGGGGATCGGACTCCTTCGGCGACCGAACGGGCAAATCCGGAAGTCCCAACAGAAGAGATCGGCCAGGGAGACATTCCTGCTGGGGAGCACACTTCTCATCCGGCCGAGAAGAAGAAGAAAAAGAAGACAAAAAGGGGGTCTCGACGGGCTGCTGGTTCAACCGCTGGAATCGGTACCGAGCACGCCGAAGGTGGCGAAGGCGACGAGGGGATTACCGAACCCCAACAAGCTGAAGGAGATACAATTGTCCTATCGGACAGTTCTCCAATGTCGAAGAAGCGTCGGACGTCGGATCCCGAGGTCGATTCCTGGGATTACGTCGAATCGTATCGGCGCTTAAGTTTCGGCCCGGACTTCCTTCCGCCGGTCGACAGCCTTCGCCAATCTGAGGCCTATAAGAAACTGGCCCAGACTACTGCCGAGGTAAAACTTTCTCCCCCTTTTTTTTTTGTTATCCTCTTTCTTTCGATTGCTTATTTTTAAAGTTCGTTATTTCTGCAGATGGTTGCTCAGACGAACGAGATCGTCGGGTCTTACGACCGCGAGCTCGGAGAATCGCGCCGTAATGCTTTTGAGGCGAGGGTTCAAGCGGCGGAGCTTCGCAAGGAGCTGCATATATCCGAGGACCGGGTGGAGGCGGGTGATCGCGCAGTAGCCGAGCTGACTCGCGAGATTGCCGCACTTAAGAGATCCAATGCCGAGCTGGGGTTGGAAAGAGATGCTCTCTCGATAAAGCTGTTCGCGGAGACTTCGCGATTGAGGGCTGGTCGTACCCAGCAGATTTCCAGGAGAAAGGCGGTCACTGAAAAGTGCCAAGTCCGGCTTCAGAAGGTAAAGGACCATTTGTCGGCGGTTGAGCAGGCGAAGAAACCGTTCCTCGTCATTAATCAAGTTCAGGGAGTACTTGATTTCTGTGAGGGCCTCAAGAAGAAGCACGGTATTGTTGTCCCTTCGTCTCGTATCGATCGGCTCGAGAAGCTTAAGGCCGAAAAGGTGGAGGAATATGCCGCGATCGATCTCTGCGAACTGGATGAGGCAGACTTGGTTGTCACGCCTTTCAGTGATCCGTTGCATCCAGAGGTTTCGACGTCGATGGGCAATGAGGTTCCACCGGGCCTCGACGAGTTTGGGTCCAATCGGGCTTCCATGTCGGCTGATCGCGCTGATGCGATGCGGAAGCAAAATGTCTAAATCCCTTTCCTTTGTTCAGTTTTCTTTTGCCCGAACGGGCTTATAACTAGACCTCTTGGACCGGAGGGTTTTTAAAGTCCGGTATCCACTCTGTTGTTCGCCCAAGGGGCTTTTGAATGAATCTGGTTTTTTTATCGATCTTCGTTTTTATTCTGAGTGTTTTATTTCTCAAGTTATTCTTATGCCGAATTCTGATATATTTTGAAGTCGTACATAATACGAACCTCTCGAATTTATCGTACACAGTGGTGCCGTAAACTGTACGGTTTTAGCCGGGTGAAGAGGATAAATTCGACTGAACCTGTTCGAGGTCGGCAATCCCTATCGTAGATCGGCTTACTGCTTTTGCGATTGTTGAGAAATCGGCTTACCTGTTTTTGCGACTGTTGAGAAATCGGCTTACTAGTTTTTGCGACTGTTGAGAAGTCGGCTTAGATTTGCGAGGAAGGACGTTCGGCTTGACCATAGAGTTTAGTTTTAAGAGTACGTGAACAGCCCATCTTAATATGCTCTAGGTTTCTCATATTGAATCCGAGTGTGCGAGACGGACTTGGCTTATTTAGCTCGGATAATCTGAGAATTTGGTGCGAGACTGATCTCGGCTTTGAATGTGGAACGTGTATTATCCATTGCACCATGAGGATGCGTGCGAGCTAAGCTCGGCTTTATCAGATCGTCTGGCCAGGACGTTGATATGTAACCGTTGGTGGTTGAAAATGAACTGTTGAAGTTCAGCAAACGAGAAGTTTGATTTGGGAAATACAAACTGTTGGAGTTCGGCAAACAAAAGGTTTAGAAAATACGAACTGTTGGAGTTCGGCAAACGGAAAGTTTGGCTTAGAAAATACGAACTGTTGGAGTTCGGCAAACGGAAAGTTTGGCTTAGAGAATACGAACTGTTGGAGTTCGGCAAACGGAAAGTTTGACTTAGAAAATACGAACTGTTGGAGTTCGGCAAACGGAAAGTTTGACTTAGAAAATACGAACTGTTTGAGTTCGGCAAACGGAAAGTTCGACTTAGAAAATACGAACTGTTTGAGTTCGGCAAACGGAAAGTTTGACTTAGAAAATACGAACTGTTGGAGTTCGGCAAACGAAAAGTTTGACTTAGAAAATACGAACTGTTGGAGTTCGGTTGCAATGCTTTTGCATAATAAAGTTTTATTAATGTTATAGCTGCGCCTTGTGAGGGCTGCCTACGTACCTTCGGAAGAAGGATCAAGCCATTCGTAGTTCATATTACATATTAGAATCGAGCGTATGTGTAGTAGCTCGGTGATCCTTTTTTTTTTTTTTTTTTTTTTTTTTTTTTTTTTGGCGCTAGAAGGAGGGGGTTGGACTAAATGTAGTACCGCTTGAGGTTCATGGAATTCCACGAACGGGGAATGGGGGTTCCGTCTAGCTTCATGAGCTCGTAGACGCCTGGTTTGACTACCCTCATGACCTGATACGGTCCTTCCCAGTTTGTGCCGAGCTTGCCGGCATTCTTTTCTTCGGTGCCTTCGAAGACCTTTCTTAAGACGAGGTCGCCGTCGGTGAAGTGACGTCCGCAGACCTTTTTGTTGTAGTAGCGTGCTGCCAAGTTCTGATAATTCTGAATCCGAAGTAAGGCTTGATCGCGTTGTTCCTCGAGATTGTCGAGGTTGTCGAGCATGATTTCGTCGTTAAGATCAGGATTTTGTACGAGCATCGTCCGACGGATAGTCGGGATGGTGAGTTCGGCGGGGCATAGGGCTTCCACGCCATAGGCCATGTAGAAGGGGGATTGACCCGTTGACGATCTTGGGGTCGTTCGGTATGACCATAAGACTCCGTCGAGTTTATCTGCCCATGTCCCTTTATGAGTATCCAATCGTTTCTTGAGGCCGGCTATGATTGTTTTGTTTGTTGCTTCGGCCTGACCGTTGCTCGGCGGGTATCTTGGTGTGGAAAAACTTAGTCGAATTTTCCACTTAGCGCAGAAGTCGTTGAATAGTGTTGATATGAATTGGGGACCGTTATCGGTGATAATCTCGTACGGAATTCCGTGTCGGCAGATAACGAATTTCCAGACGAATTTCTGAACGTCGGAGGCGAGGATGACGGGATATGCCTCGGCTTCTACCCATTTGGTAAAGTAATCCGTCATGACGAGGATGAACTTTTTCTGCGTAGTGGATCGTCTGAAAGGGCCGATGATGTCCATCCCCCATCTCATGAATGGATACGGAGCTGTCGAAGTGGTTAGCAGCTCGGTAGGAAGATGTATCATTGGGCCATGCCTTTGGCATTTATCGCACTTCGCGACGAACCTCTCGCAGTCTGCTTGCATACTTGGCCAATAATAGCTTGCTCTCTTGATTTTCAGGGCTAGAGATCGGCCGCCGGAGTGATTGCCGCCATCGCCTTCGTGTATTTTTCTTATGACTTCCTGAATTTCATCGCCTGAGATGCATTTGAGGAGGATTCCTGCTGCACTCCAACGAAACAGTCCGTCCTTGATAAGTATGTAGCGAGCGGCTCGTGTTTTGAGTCGTCGAGCGGCCCATCTATCGGCCGGGATTTTGCCATCGATGATGTACATTTTTATCTCCAGTGTCCAGTTGGCGGGAGTCTGCTCGTCGGACTGTTCGAGGTCTATTGGCTCATGAAGTCCGTCCGTCTGTTCCTCCGTTTCATCGTCTGATCTGGCCGATTCATCGACTTGCAGCGTGTCGTTGTTGCATTCGGCGATACTAGAGTGTTCGGGCTCGGTGTCTTGATCGGGCTCGATGGTTGGAATCCGTCTCTGTCGACGTAGGATAGGTTCAGTCGCAGGATTTTCCTCGTAATCTCGTCTACGGGTCGTGATGATGCATTGTTCCGTGCTTCCGATACTAGGTTCTGATATACTTTCAACCGGGATCGTCCGTTTGAGGTGGGGGTCGGAGCTCGAAGCCAAAGCAGCGAGTGCGTCGGCCGGAGCATTTTCTCCCCGCGGAATCTTGGTAAGTTCGAATGAATCGAATTCGGAAGCAAGCTGTTTGACGAGCTTGAGGTATGCGTCCATTCGATCATTCTTGGCGTCATACTCCCCGCTGAACTGACTTGCGACGAGCTGTGAGTCGCAGTAGGCATGAATGCGTGTAACGCCGATGGCTTTGGCCAAACGTAGTCCGGCAATTAGCGCTTCGTATTCTGCCTCGTTGTTAGACGCGTTGAACGTCAGGCGGAAAGATTGCTCCAAGATTTCTCCCGTTGGAGATTTGAGGTGAATGCCTATTCCAGAGCCTCGGAGAGATGACGACCCATCGACGTGAAGTATCCATTGTTCGGCGGTTATGACGTCAGTGTTGACGTATTCCGGAGATAGTTCGATGAGGAAATCGGCGAGGACTTGTGATTTGATGCTTGTCCGGCTTTTGTAATCGATGTCGTACTCGCTGAGTTCGATAGCCCATTTAGCCAACCGACCGGAATGGCTTGGGCTATGTAGGATTGTCCGGAGTGGTTGATCGGTTAGCACGGTGACCGAGTGTGATTGGAAATAAGGGCGCAATTTCCGAGCTGAAACAACAACGGCGAGGGCCAACTTTTCAAGAGTCGGATACCGTCCTTCAGCTCCATCTAGTGATTTGCTGATATAGAAGATCGGTTTTTGTTCGCCCCGGTCTTCCCGAACGAGGACCCCGCTGATCGCCGAGGTTGAGATTGCGATGTAGAGATAGAGGGTCTCGCCGTCTTCGGGTTTTGCCAAAACCGGTGGTGTTGACAAGTAATCTTTGAGCTGCTTGAATGCTTCCTCGCACTTATCATCCCACTCAAGATTTTTGTTTCCGCGCAGCAATTGGTAGAAGGGGAGACACTTATCGGTGGACCGGGAGATAAACCGGTTGAGTGCGGCGATGCGTCCCGTGAGCCTTTGCACTTCCCTTCTCGTTGTTGGAGATGGTAGGTCAAGGATTGCCGAGATCTGTTTGGGATTGGCTTCGATTCCCCTTTGAGTCACGATATACCCGAGGAATTCTCCGGAGGTTACACCGAATGTGCACTTGGTCGGGTTTAGCTTCATGCCGTACTCGTTCAGGATATCGAAACAGGTGTTGAGATGTCCGGCGTGATCCTTCGCAACCAAAGATTTGACGAGCATGTCGTCGATGTAAACCTCCATCGTTTTGCCGAGCTGGCTAGCGAACATCCGATTAACGAGGCGTTGGTAGGTAGCACCGGCGTTTTTTAGGCCGAAGGGCATCACCTTGTAGCAATAGATACCGCGATCCGTGATGAATGAAGTTTTCTCACGATCATCCGAATGCATGAGTATCTGATTATAACCTGAAAAAGCGTCCATGAACGAGAGGAGTTCGTTCCCGGCGGTGGCTTCGACGAGTCTGTCGATATGTGGGAGCGGGAAACTATCCTTTGGGCAGGCTTTGTTCAGGTCGGTAAAGTCGACGCATATCCTCCACTTTCCGTTTTTCTTTTTCACAACGACTGGGTTCGCCAACCAGTCGGGATACCGAACCTCCGTAATCGATCCTGCGCTAAGTAATCTTTCGACTTCATCGTTCACGGCTCGAGCCTTCTCGGGGCCGAGCTTGCGTCGTTTTTGATTGATCGGTTTGAAGGTGGGATCAATGTTGAGCTCGTGGCTTATTATCCTTGGATTGATTCCAGGCATATCTGTGATTGACCAGGCGAAGGTCGAGATGTTTCTTTTGAGGAGTCGGATTAAATCCGCTTTGATGTCCTCGTGGAGCTCGGCTCCGATTCCTACGCATCTCTCCGGATTGAAATCGTCGATACTGACTTGGACGATCGTTTCGCGTCGCGGTAAGTCGGGATCGTTTGGATTTTTCTTTTTATTGATCACGCAGGTGCGGGGAGTGGTCCTCAGTTTACATTCGTTGATGAAACACGTTCGGGACATCACTTGGTCGCCTCTAAGGGTGAAGATTCCGGAAGGTGTTGGGAACTTGACGCATTGATGATACGTTGACACGACTGCTTTCATCGAGAATATCCATGGCGTGCCGAGTATTACGTTGTAGATCGCGGGTTTGTTTAGCACCAAGAACTTGACCATTCGACATATTCCCCCGGTATACATAGGAATTTTGACCGTTCCTGCTGTCATGGTTTGCTCGCTCGAGAATCCGGTGAGTGGTTCGATGTTCGGCCTGATTTGGTTGTCGGGAAAATCCATATTTTTCAGCGTATCCTTGAAAATCACGTTAACCGAGCTCCCAGTGTCGATCAAAATTCGCCCGACTACGACATCACCGATGAGTGCCTCGACGACTAACGGGTCGTTATGCGGCATATGAAGTCCTTCTGTGTCGGCCTCGGAAAAGGTGATCGGTGTTCCGCAGGGTGTAGTCTGATGTGACTGTTTTGCGGCCACTGCTTCCTTGCTGTATGTCTTCAGAGCTCGGACGGAGTAGTTGCACGTTTCCAATGCACCCATGATCATGTTGACGCGTTTTCGAACCTGCGGAGGTTGTTGAGTTTCCACGTTGTCCTCCCGATCTCGTTTCGGTTGTTCGTCGTCGGTTTTATTTTTAGGCTGCTCGGTAGCCTTGTTTGGTCTGGAATTACGTCTCCTACCGTTATCGTTACGGCGCGGTCTGTTCGAGGGTTGGAAGGCTCCTTCGACCGGAACTTCCCCCTTTTTGTACTTCATCATCAGGAACTCCTGTAGATGTCGGCACTCCTCGGTGGAATGATTTCCATACCGGTTATGGAAATTGCAGTACGGTGCGGATTCAGTGGTGTCGGGTTCTTTTGATTCATCCGACCGAACCCAAGTGTTTGACCAGGATTGCTGAGTTTGGACCGTGTTGACGGGTTGTTTCGGGGGAACGTACAGTTTGTCCTTGGTGGCGGGCTGCTTCGTGATTGCGTATCGCCTATCTTTCTCGGACCTTTCCTTCTCCTCCATGATGAAGATATGCGCCCTGTGCAGGATGTCCTCCAATGTCTTTGGATTATTGCGTTTGATCTCCCTGTGAAAGTCCGATTCGTACCAGGTGGCTTTGTAAAGAGCCTCGATCGCGGCTTCGTCGTCGATCGTACAATGGGATACAACCGCTTTGAAACGTTCCATGAAGTTGCGTAGGGGCTCGTCCTGCTTCTGCTCGAGGGCCCAGAGTTCGGCGTTTTTTGTTTTCTGCTTGATAAACATGGTGAAGCGTTTGAGGAATTTGGTAGTGAGCTCGTTATAGCTGTTTACCGAACTTGGCTCGAGCGTTGAAAACCAATCGAGCGCGGCCCCGGATAAATTCTCCACGAATAGTTGGCACATGGCTGCGTCCTTCTCAGTTTCCGAGCCGAAACGAAATCGGTTCATCGTGATGACAAACGAAGTCAAGAAGTTTTTAGGATCGGTAAACCCGTCGTATGGTGTGATCTTGACTCTTTCCAATCGTCGGACTGGAGTATTGACGACTTTGTCGGTAAACGGCGTCCTCTGTGACTCTTGAATTACCCGGTCGATCTCGGGCGCCGAACTCGTAGCCTGATGGACTGTGGTCCGCATATCTTGTAGTTGGGCCTGAACCTTGGCGAATTCCAAATTCAGGGCGGCTCGGTCCGTGATGTTGATTTCCGAACCGGTCGCGGAGGATCTTCTTGTCGGCGGGTCGATCGTGCCTGGGGGTCGAGCGTCGGTTAGGTCGGACAAGAGATTTCGGCGTAACGTGCTATCGTTGGGGGGGGTAACCGGATTCCGATCGAGGATACCGATCTGATTTCGGCGCTCGAAATGGGATGCTATGAGAGACGCGATCCGCTCTTCGTTCTTTTTGTTAATTTCGGCGAACTGCGCCGCCATAGCTTCCATGAAGACGGTCGGATCCGTGAATATCGAAGCGGCCGGAGACTGAGGAAGAGTCCGAGATGGATTGACCTGATTGTCGTCTCCAACAGGTACGGTTGGAGGGGGTCTTCCTCCGGTTGTCTGTAGTTCGGTATCGATAGGATTGAGCTCGTCGATCCGTGGGTTTCGATCATCGGTTTCTGAGCTGTTGACGAGGGCTGCGGTGGTATCGACTGGAAGAACCATTGCCGAACTTCAATCAAACGATATCCGAAAGTACTGTTCTATACTCCCCACAGTCGGCGCCAATTGTTGATCCGTAAATCACACAAAAGGGGTAAAACAGTACTTTTTAGTCAGAATCTCGTTTATTGATCAAGGTCGGCGTTACAACAGGGTTTAAGTAAGAAGGTAAAGACAAAAGGATTCGAGATCGGTAACGAGCTCTCTTCTATTCTCTGTCTTTGCGGAAGTTGTGGATCCTTTGAACGAATGAGCCTCCTCCTTTATTTATAGTGTCCTTGAGGCGGTTCAAAGGAAGATTTCCTTTTCCGAGTTCGATTAGGAAAAGGAAATCTTCCGGTTTTCTCTCCGAGATAAGGATAAGTTCCGCATATCTCGTGGAGTCGACCAAAGAGAATATTTCCTTTTCCGAGACCGGTGGGAAAAGGGAAATATTCCGGTCTCATCTGTCGTAACGGACCGGGCTTGTGATGGGCCTAGATCGGTAGCCGAGATGGGCTTTTCAGCGAGATTCCGAGCTCGGCCCAATGTTTTCGGGCTGACTTATCCTCGATCCGAACCATCGTAAACCGGTCTTGATTGAACCGATCTCGGTTCGAACCGAGTTAAACCAGGGGGTGCTAATCCCCCCTCTAACACAACACTTTGAAGGAATACCGAAATTAACGTCCTCTCTTGCGTAGAGATCCTCGTAACTTTCTTCTGAGGAATCAGTCTCTCTTGCACTTATCGGCATTGTCACTGTAACGGGAAAACATTTTCATTAATAGTTATACAGAAATCGAAACGAAATCCTATATACCCAGAAATCGAAACCTCCTTAATATCCAGAAATCGCAAAATCCAAAATCGAAATCCAAAATCGAAATCGCGAATCGAAAACCTCCTTAATACCTCATAAATCTAGAATCGAAACCTCCTTAATACCTCATAAATCTAGAATCGAAAGCTCCTTAATACCCTGAAAATCCAGAATCGCGAAAGCCAGAATCGCAAAAATCCAGAATCGCGACCTCCTTAATATCCAGAAATCGAGAAATCGAGAAATCACGAAACGTCCTTAATACCCAGAAATCGAAAACTTACCGATGTCGATTGTTGAACTCCACCTTCCAATTCCAAAAATTTGAGAACTTTCCCCTTTTTCTCTCAAACCCTAGAAATCGCGGAAATCGCCACTCCTCTCTCTCTCTCTCTCTAAAAGGAATAAACTAAAAATGGTTAGAAATGAGAAATGAGTGAGAGGAGTGTGCCGACAAAAAGGTATATTGATTAAAAAATATATAAAAAAATGAACCAATTATGGAAAAGAAGAGAGGGAAGTTCCGAAAAAAGGAGGGAAGTTACAAAATGTATTTATTAAAGTTGGTGTGGTTTAAACATAGTTGTCCCCTAGATGTACAGTTGTTTACCAAACATCATAGTTGTGCTTTTGGCGATATTTGCGTATTTTAAGTGGGACCTTAATATAAATGATTATGTTGTAGTTGTCCACGTGACTTCCCACATTTATGTACCATTTAGGAGGTTTTCATAAGACAATTTGCACGAAATCGAATTTTTCAACTCTTTTCCATCGTAAGAGGTGAGTATTGACAAAGTCTTCCTTATACTATAAGGAGTATTTGATGTGAGAACAAGCATATGTATTAGGAAAATGTTTAATTCGTTTTTTATTGATTATAAATCGTTTCTTAAGGTATTACGAATCCTTTTACAACATAATTTACCATTTTTATTATTAGTTGGATATTATATTAATAATTATGATTGTATAAATATTTTATTCGTAGTTGTACTAGTTGAACCCGGTTGTACAAATCCGAGTACAGACATGTTCTTATCTGTACTTAGTTTAACCTGGTTGTACAAATTCGAGAACTGCTGAACAGACATGTTCTTATTTGTACTTAGTTAAACCTGGTTGTACAAATCCGATGCCATATAACAACATACATGTTCTTAGTAGTACTTAGTTAAATCTGGTTGTCAAGATCCGAGAAATACAGCAACATACATGTTATTAGTTGTACTTAGTAACAGACATGTTCTTAGTTAAATTCGAGAATTACAAAGAAGAAAATATGTTTACTCATCAGGACTTTCGGGCTGCAACCACCTCTCCAAGTTAATGCCAGGGACAGACTTGTTTCTCCTCTTCCTGCTACCTTCTCCGGTAGATGGAAACCGCGTTTCCTGATTTCTTCCAGATCGTTTGGTGTATTGCGGCGGTAAGGCGAACAATTCTTCTATTTCAGCAGGAACCATCCAGTTAGAGTCATGCGGGACGACATAAATCGTTCTGTAATATGCCAACGCCCATGTATCAATCAAGTAATATTGAGAACAGAGATCATAGATTTGGATATTCGCGGTTCTCCCATCCTTCCTCATGAGGTTTCTCGTTGCGGCTATTGCGTGGACACACGGATACTTGTCTATATCAAAACATCTGCAAGAACAACTTTTCATTTTCAGGTCCACCAAATAACTCTTCCCATCGAGTCCAATAACGTTGTATTCAAGCTGGAAGCCGTTTAGCTCAGTCACCACTAATTTCGATGCAATTGCACATCGTGTGTGCAGCTCGTTCTCCACAAAAGGCACCACTCTCTTGTGGTCTGATGCAGCACCAGCTTCTTTCCTATGTTTGTTAAACCATTCAGAATTTTTTTCAAGAATCGCATCAATCATAGGTAATAGAGAGTACTTCCTTGCTTCCCTAAACACACTGTTCATTGACTCTGCGGAATTGCTGGTGTCTATGTTGTACTTGTCTCCTGGGAATTTGCACCTTGCCCATTTATCCGGCTCTATGCTCTTATCGAGATATTCAGCGACTTTAGGATACCTACTCCTAAAATCAGCATACTCTCGGTTGAAATCACTCTCCGTATAAATATGAGCACAATCCCTGAATTTCATCGCGACATGATCCTTGTGTTGTTTCTTCACCTTTCCTCTCACGTTTTGAGACAAATGCCAGATACAATGTCCATGATGTGCGCTCGGGTACACCTCAAAGACTGCCTTGATGATGCTTGCATGTCTGTCGCTTATAAAAACCATTCCAGGAACATCTGGTATAACTGTTTTCAGCATTTTGAAAAATCAGGTCCAGCTAGCATCTTTCTCACTATCAATTACACCAAACGCAATGGGGTAGTGGTGAAGATTGGGATCCTGAGCTGTTGCGAAAACCAACATACCACCATATACAAACTTAAGAAAAGTTGCATCTACAACTATCACTTTCCTCATAGCCCTAAACCCTTCAATGCTAGCTCCCAAAGCAATGAATAGGTACTTGAACCTTTTCTCTGCATCCAATTCCACAGCTGTTACTGATCCAGGATTCACCTTCTCTAACATGTACAGATAGGAATACAACATCTTGTAGCTTTTTTCAGGACTCCCTCGCACATCACTTACATGTTGTTTTTTTCCTCTCCAGGCCGTAGCGTAAGACAAATGCAAACTGAGTCTTCCTTGAACAATACTCATGAGATTTTTAGGACTCGGGGTGTCTAATAGACCTGGATAGTCTTCATGCAAAATAGCTGCTACCATTCCTGGTGTGCCTTTCTGTTTACAACTGCTTGTGCTCGCAACAGCCCGAGAGCAACTATGCATCTTTCTATGTACTCTGACACTAAAAAATTTTGATTTCTGAATTCTCGCAGCTCGTAAATACCATTTGCAACCTTGTGCAGCTTGACCACATCGTAGCATAAGTCGCTCCGTATCCGACTTAACCGTACGAATCCCAAAACAGTTCAAATTTGCAGCTCTATGAACCAGTTCTTGCACTGCCTCCTTTGAACAAAATTCT
The DNA here is from genome assembly GCA_030161315.1 of Eutrema japonicum. NCBI lineage: Eukaryota > Viridiplantae > Streptophyta > Magnoliopsida > Brassicales > Brassicaceae > Eutrema > Eutrema japonicum. The sequence continues at coordinate 43,258,615 of BSQW01000006.1, forward strand.
TGACCCTTTTCAAGACCCGTACCATCTTCCCATTCTTCAACATACTGACTATCTTGTACAGGAGGTGGCAGCTCAACATATTCATGCCTACCATCGAAATCGTCATCCACATGGTTATCCACTGGGCTATCCACAGCCTCAAAATCGTTACGTGAATCATTCTCACAACCTTCATTACCATCATTCATCGGCTCTTCATTGATATTCTCGTTATTTTGTTTTGATATTTCGCCAGCTCTGCAAATAGTAAGGATTCCACCATTATCTGCATCATCAACTCTCCCATTTGAAGCCGACTCCCCATAATTCTTACCAAATGAACTTCCTCGATCTCCCCGCTCTTGAAATTTGATCGACCCACTGACTTTTTTCCAAATCATCATTCGACAACTCCACATGCATAACATGTCGAAGTCCCTTTTCATCCGATGTCGTCAAATAAACAAAAACGTCCTCGTCATCTACAATATATGACTCTCTCGCAGCATTAGAGACGCTATAACTCAATTTCAGCTTCCTCGGGGTTTCATCTAACGCAATCTTTCTGCATATTTTCTCTATTAACATCGAATAAGTTATCTCTTCCATAGATGCGGTCTTAAACGATATAGCGTATACGGAATTTATTGAAACCCATTCATGCTCTTCTGTATAGTACCCTCCATAGTCAAAATGAACGTTTGTGTGCCTCTTCCTCATCGCCTCCTGGAAACAAGATAAAAAACACAAATTACGAATTACACAATTTGTAATAGTTATTCCATTTGTTCCAGTTGTCCTAATATCTCTTAGTTATATACCATTTGAACCAGTTGTCCTACTATCTCTCAGTTATACCATATGTTCCAGTTGTCATACGTCTGCTGATTTCCAAATTTGGGATCGATTCTAAATCGTGGTTTCCTCTAGATTTACCACCATTAAACAGCTAAATTCGATAAATAACCTATGGAAATAGCTATTCTTACCATTAAACATGATTACAAACCAAATGTGCTACCAAAACAACCAAATTCCTTTTCAAATCCCTAAATCTAACAAATCCCCAAATCCCCTATCCAAGAACTCACCAAACCCGATGAAGAAAGGAGAACAAACTGAGGCCAACGAGAACGAAGAACTCGCCGGAGGTGACGGAGGACGTGGTTGAAGGAGCTCGGTTTGAGCAACAATGGCGTCTCGGGAGGAGGAGGGAAGGTGAGGAACGGAAGAACGAGTCGGAGTCGCGGGTTATGTTTTTTTTTTTTTTCGTTTTTTTTTTTTAACAAATATTATTAAGGTTACAATTGGCATTACACATCTTTAGTGGCATGCATATTAGTACATGACATGGGAGAATTTTTTCTCAACAAAAGTGGCATATGGGAATGGCGCTCGACCTTGAGACGACGAGGCGGTTCTGCGAAACGGGTCGGGTTAACAGCTCTTATAAACGGGTTCGGGTCGGGTTTGAGAGTGATGATGAAAAATATAAATGGGACACACACAAAATTAATCTATTGGGATCTTATATTTTTAACGATTTGGAATGATTTGAATTTAATGAGTTTTTATATGATTTGATTTTTAATGAGTTTTTATATAATTTGAGTGAATTAAATAATTTGTTATGATTTGTTTTTAAAATTTTATGAAATCTAACTTAAAACTATGAGATTTGGATTTTTATATTTTTAACTAAGAAACTCTACCAAAACATGGTTCATTTACAAATCACTAGTTCAATAACAAAAGATTTTAAAAGATTTTTTAAAATTCATGTTTGAATAACATAGGATTTGTGATTTTAATATAAATCACTCCAAATACTAGATTGAATACTGTTGGATAATTTCAAGACTTGAAGATCGAAGATTCTAGAATGAGAAGATTCTAGAGAATAAAGAGAAATAGAAAATAGGACTTACAAAATAAGGAAAATATTCAAATATGATTTGTAATCCTAATAGGATAAGGAGAAGCTTAAACCTATATATAAGAAGCTATATAGAGAGGTGTTCCATAAGACTTCAAGAGAGATTTATTTTTGAGAGAGTTTCTAAATCTAATAAAGAAGAGTAGTTTTTTAAAGCTTTTGTTTTCTTGCATATACGATTTGAATTGGTATCAGAGCTTCCAAAATTTTGGAGACTCGATCAACAAAGGTGCGTGTTGCGATTTGCATAGCCAAGCATGGGAGACACGATCAATCCACCACCGCAGCGAACAAAGGACCTTGGAGCTCCATCTATCCACTGCCCTATGCTAACATCGACAAACTACACAGTTTGGGCGATGAGGATGAAGATCACTCTTCGAGTAAGTGAAGTATGGGACACAATCAATCCAGGAACCGAGGATCAAAAAAAGAATGATGTGGCGACAACACTATTGTTCCAATCTGTCCCCGAGGCACTTATATTACAAATAGGATAGCAGGACTTCGCAAAAGGCATATGGGAAGCTATAAAATCTCGTCACCAGGGAGCACACCGAGTGAAAGAAGCGAGATTACAAACCCTAATGGCAGAGCTAGACAGACTTAAGATGAATGACAACGACACGATTGATGACTTTGCGGGCAAGATATCAGGCCTTGCGTCTCAATCAGCCACTCTTGGAGAAACCATCGATGAAACAAAACTTGTGAAGAAGTTTTTAACAGTACTCCCAAAAAACCAGTTCATACAAATTGTTGCCTCCCTAGAACAAGTCCTAGACCTAAAACAAACTGGATTTGAAGACATAGTTGGGAGAATCAAGGCGTATGAAGAGCGTGTAGGAGGAGAAACTCCTAGTGAGGATCAAGGGAAACTTATGTTTTCTAACTCTAACAATACCCGTGGAGGCTACGAAAACTTTCGAGGAGGAGCCAGAGGAAGAGGAGGAAGTAACCGTTGAGGGTACGTAAGAGGAAATCAGGGCAGTGATAGTTCCAGTAGAGGCAGGGGACGAGGGAGGTTCAGCGGCCAAAACCGAGGAGGAGAAAACACGGACCAACGTCAAAAGAAGGACCGCTCCAAAATAATATGTTGGAGATGTGACAAGCCTGGTCACTACGTATCTACATGCCCCGAGAGACCAACAGAACACCAAGAAACGAATTTAAACAAGACTCAAGAGGTTGACGCTCTTTATGTTCATGAAGTGGTGTTCTTAAACGAAGACAAAGTGTTCCCAAAGAATTATGATACCAACAACAAGAGTATTTGGTATCTTGACAATGGAGCCAGCAACCATATGACAGAGAACAAGGAGTTCTTCTCAAGTCTAGACGAAAACATAAAAGAAAAAGTTAAGTTTGGTGATGGTTCGAATGTTGATATTGTGGGAAAGGGTACCATCATCTTTGTGGGCAAGACATGAGAGAGAAGAGCACTCAAAGACATCTACTACATACCAGAATTAAAACACAATATCACTAGTCTCGGACAAACAACAGAGCATGGGTACGAAATAAACATGAAAGGAGATGTGTTGACATTTACAGATCCACAAGGAAAGTTGCTTGTACGAGTTATAAGATCACCAAACCGTCTCTACAAAACACCAATGGAAATCAGTTTTCCGAAGTGTTTGCAAATACAAAACAACAATGAAGCATTGACTTGGCATGCTCGGCTAGGACATATAAGTGTTGGTGTTCTTAACAATATAGTGAAAAAGGAGATGGTCATTATCATGCCCCGAGTCTTACATGAGAAGAATTAATGTATGCGGCGCATGTCTAGCAGGGAAACAAACAAGAAGTCCGTTCCCAATCAAAGCAACGTACCGTGCAGCTCAAGCGTTGGAGCTGATCCACGGAGACTTGTGCGGACCTATCTCACCACCAGCTCTAGCGAACAACCGGTACATTTTTGTATTAATAGATGACTTCTCAAGATACATGTGGACGATGTTATTAAAGGAGAAGAGTGAGACGTTCGATCGGTTCAAAAGGTTTACAGAATTTGTGGAAAAACAAACAGGAAAATAAATCAAAACCTTTCGCACCGATAGAGGAGGAGAATTTACATTAGCCGAATTCAACTCGTTTTGCGAAGAAAACGGAGTTAATTGACACCTAACTGCACCATACACACCTCAACATAATGGTGTAGTAGAAAGGAGAAACCAAACCTTGATGGAGATGACAAGAAATTCGCTTAAAGCAATGAAGATTCCGAATGATATGTGGGGAGAAGCCGTACGTCATTCAACGTATCTCATCAATCGAGTTCCCACAAAATCATTAGCCTGTCAGACTCCGTATGAATGCCTTAAAACCAAGAAACCGAACATTGAACACTTGAGGGTTTTTGGTTGTGTTGCTTATGCAAAGAACACGGCACCTCATCTTAAGAAACTAGATGATAGATCGAGGAGCGTAATCCATCTTGGAACAGAACCGGGTTCCAAGGCATATCGTCTCTATGACCCAAACACGAGAAAGGTGATTGTAAGTAGAGATGTCATATTCAACGAGAAGAAAGCTTGGGATTGGTCTTCTACATCAACACAAACTAATGGAGAGCCCGGCATGTTTAAATTGTCTCACAGAGGGTTTATAGAAGATGGAAACGAATACGATCAAGACAACAACGATGATCATCAAGAAGATCCTGAACCTATAAACCAAAACGAAGAAGAAGAAGAAGAAGCTGTGAATGGCGAAGCAGCAGAAAATCAACAAAACGTGAATAGATATGGTCGAGCTATCAACAAACCAAGGTACCTCGATGATTATATTCTACTAGCTGAAATAGAAGGTGAGAAACTCTTGTTAACCATTGATGGAGAGCCGGAGAACTACTATGAGGCTATGAATCTGCGAGAATGGGTCGAAGCTATGATAACCGAGCTGGACTCCATCATAAGAAACAAAACGTGGGAGCTTATTGACAAACCTGATGGGGTGAAGCCCATAGGATTAAAATGGATCTACAAGATCAATAGAAAATCAAATGGTTCGGTGAGTAAGTATAAAGCGAGGTTTGTGGCAAAGGGCTATGTTCAACAACAAGGTATTGATTTCGATGAAGTATTTGCACCCGTGGCTCGGATGGAAACTATACGACTTCTAATAGCTCTTGCAGCAACAAGAGGTTGGGAAATACATCACTTAGACGTCAAGACAGCCTTCTTGAACGGAGATCTTAATGAGACAGTCTATGTAAACCAACCAGAAGGTTTTGAGAAGAAAGGAGAAGAAAGTAAGGTATACAGACTTCATAAAGCATTGTATGGCTTACGTCAAGCCCCTAGAGCCTGGAATGTAAAGCTCGATCATGTCTTAAAGGAGATGAGCTTTAAGAGATGCGTGAAGGAGCCAACTGTTTATCTAAGAAAAGATGAGAAAGACCTTCTGATTGTTGCGTTCTATGTTGATGACTTGTTTGTAACAGGAACGTCAAGAAAGGTCATTTATCAGTTTAAGAAAGATATGTCAAGAGAATTTGAGATGTCAGATCTTGGAAAGTTGACATATTATCTTGGTATAGAATTGATTCAATGAGTTGAAGGAATACAAATTAAACAAGAAAGCTATGCTCAAGGAATCCTAATTGATACCAAGATGGAATCGTGTAATTTGACTCACGTACCAATGGATTCAAACACGAAAATCACAAAAGCGGAAAAGGAACCAGAGATTAATGATACAGAGTATAGAAGAACTATTGGGTGTTTAAGGTATCTACTTCACACAAGACCAGATTTGACATAAGCTGTTGGAGTTTTAAGTAGATACATGCAAAGTCCGAGAGAATGTCATGGACAAGCTCTTAAACATCTCCTAAGGTATGTAAGAGGAACTACCAACTTATGCTTGTTTTTCAAGAGAGACGGGTCAAGCAAAGTGATGGGATATAGTGACAGTAGTCACAACATTGATATCGACGATGGAAGAAGTACCTCATGTCACATCTTTTATCTTGGTTCATCACCAATCACTTGGACATCTCAGAAACAACCTACCGTTGCATTATCTTCTTGCGAAGCTGAGTTCATGGCAGCCACGGAAGCCGCAAAGCAAGCTATATGGCTTAAAGAGTTAATGAGGGAACTACTTAACAAAGACGAGAAGATCACGCTGAGGATTGGCAATAAATCGGCCATTGCTCTCACCAAGAATCCAGTGTTCCATGGAAGAAGCAAGCACATACTCTCAAAGTATCACTTTATTAGAGAGTGTGTGGAGAATGATCAAATTGAGGTGGAGCATGTTCCAAGCACAGAACAAAAGGCGGACATACTTACAAAGCCATTAGCTCGAATCAAATTCAAAGAAATGAGGAGCTTAATTGGAGTCCAAGTAATTGAAGCTCGAATTGGAATTAAGGGGAGAATGTTGGATAATTCCAAGACTTGAAGATCAAGATTCTTGAATGAGAAGATTCGAGATAATAAAGAAAAATAGAAAATAGGACTTACAAAATAAGGAAAATATCCAAATATGATTTGTAATCCTAAGAGGATAAGGAGAAGCTTAAACCTATATATAAGAAGCTATATGGAGAGGTGTTCCATAAGACTTCAAGAGAGATTTAGTTTTGAGAGAGTTTCTAAATCTAATAAAGAAGAGTAGTTTTTTAAAGCTTTTGATTTCTTGCATATACGATTTGAAATACACCCCTAAAAGTTTTCGAAAATCCACAACTTAAAATATTTATAATAACAGTGGATTTGAAAATTCATTTACAACACTAGTTCAATAACATGAGATTTTTTAAAATTCATGTTAGAATAATATAATTTTTTTGATTTTAATACAAATCACTTCAAATATTTAGATTGAATGTGTTGCCAATTGAGAATTAGCTTCATTTGGGTAGGTTCGTTATATGTCAACCATAATCCACATAGATGAGACGTAGTTGCAATATAATGACTTTAAGTTAGTTGTGGATGCTAAACCAATATGTACATTATGAGATGAAAAACTTTTAAATTCTTTTGCATAGCCGCAAATTAGAGACCTTTTTATAAAGTGTATGATATATATTAAAAAAATTTATACCGACTCGACTGGTATGATCGTCCGCCGAGAAGATTGCACTGGAGGAATTTTTTTCCAAATTTCACATAGTATTAGATTGTGGCGGATGAAGCATGGTTAATTTCTGTGTTTAGATAGAAGTACGGTGAAGAGGAGCTGTAAACGCATGGATTGGCATGCCACTCACAATAAGGTCAATACTTAATCTTCAAAAAAATTTAATTGTTTGATCATTTTGTAATCGTTTATTTGCTTAAACATATTTGCGTTGAAAAAAAACATAAGCAAAACATAAGTAAAATATATAAATAAAAAGGAAAATAATTGAAATTAAAGATAAACATGAATTATTTAAAACATATATAGATGACTAATGGTGTGATAGTAATATATTAAGTCTTTTATCTTATTGTAAATCAAATGAAAACTAATGGTGTGATAGTAATATTAGTGGTTTAAACGTTTTACCGTACATCAATCCATACAAAAACTATTTTCTCCAATCAAAAGCGAATAATTTCTCTTTTTCAGTTCAAAGCAAACTGAACATAGAAATGCTTCTATGGATTCGTTGACGTTGTTTAGATCTTAACCCAAATCGAATTGTAATCTTGTTTTTATTTATTTTTTGTCAAGATTACTCTAATGTTTAGGTAGTGATTTCTTGTAATACCTCTACATTTCATTTTATAATGATATTAACATTCGTAGCCAAAAAAAAAAACATAGGAATGCGAGAGAACTTCATAAGGAAATTTATCAACTTTACTAAGTCTAGTTAAAGAGACATGTTTTTTTTTCGTAAATCAAAGATAAACTTGTTGGATGGTTGAAAATGGTGTGATAGTCAACCGAACACAGGAACAAAAAAAAAATCCTAAATAAAAATGTCATTTTTTAAGACTTACCATATTTTTCTTGAGTTTTGACATCGGTGACAACACCATTTTGTCTCCAATCCAACGAATCAGGGGCCGCCATGTTCTCGTAAATGAACGGATCATTGGAGCTGACTTTCACATTGTCATCCACATCCTTCATTTGGGTACAAGTGTGGGCGTGGAAGAAATCCATGGCGTTAGATTCACAAACTGATTCAGCTTCAGTTTGTACGGTTTTCTCATCTTGTTGGTGTTGAGAATGTGCTTCGCATTCTCTCGGAATATGTCAAATTTGTTGTCTCTTTCGTAGAAGTCGTTCAATGGTACAAAGTGGTGGCTCATCCACCTATTTTATAGCTTTAGTAAGTTTTCCTCGTTTTCTAGTTCATTTTTTCTCGTAATAAAATCCATGAACGGTTTGGAAGTGAAACGAGAAACATCAAGAGGTGTTCCGTCATCTCTTTTTTATGATTGATTTTATCGGAAGTTGAAAGTTTAAGAAATTTATTTGGAAGTTTAAACATATTTGAGCAGATGTCGGAAAAAAAACATATTTGAGCAGAAAAAATATAAGCAAAACATAAGTAGAATATAGAAATAAAAAAAAGAAATTATAAAGAAATTATAGATAAAAATATGAGTTATTTTAATACAAATATAGATGACTATGCTTGGTAATTAAATTTTATAAATAATGTGCGAGTGTAATTGTGAATACATTAATTTTACTCTCTTTTTGGTTTAACTTCACATAATGTTGGAAGAGTGTAGTTACATTTCCATAATGTTGGAAGAGTGTAGAATCATTCACATTGAGCTTTATATAATAAGATTTTAATCTATATGTTTTGTTTTATTTTATTTTTATATTGAGGAATTATAATTTTTCTTTTTTATGTTAACATATATCTAAATTTAATTGACATAAATTTTTTATATGTGTCAAAATCTAATCAATTGACGTGACGCAGTCATATTAATTTTTTTTTGGGTCAGAATCGATCATGCTAAATTAATTATTAATTTGAAACATCAAAATTTGTATAATAAGATTCTAACTTGTATTGTTTTCAAATTAAAAAAAAAAACTAAAGGGATAAATATGATTAAATTTCCATTGTTTCTTGGTATTGTTTCTTTTGTTATAACTGTCCGTCTTTTACGGATCGTCGCCACACGTGACAAGCCCTTACTTATAAATACATAGACCATGAAAGAGCCAAATACACACACAAAGAAAAGATGAAAGAGGATGATACTATATGTGGTGGTTGGGAACCCATCGAAGACATGAAGGATCCTCACCTTGATGTCATCGCCAAGTTCGCCATCTCCGAGCACAACAAACAGAGCAACTCCAAACTCAAGTTTCACAAGGTTGTTTCCGGCGACTTACAGTACGTTCAAGGCATTAATTTCCGGCTAGTGCTCGATGTCACTGACGGAGGTAGCAAGTCAACCTACGAGACGGAAGTATACGAATGGCTGCATTCCAGGGAGCTTACTTACTTTAAACCCCTCAATTAATCAATGCTCTCACAATTTTTATACTTAAAACTGTAGGTGTAGTGATGAGCACATCCCTTTTTCTTTTTCTTTTTACTGTTCTTGACCTGCTCGGCACTGTTCACGACGTGTCGGGTACTGTTCACGACCTGTCGGGTACTGTTCCCTGCCTGCTCGGTACTGTTCACGACGTGCCGGGTACTGTTCACGACATGCCGGGTACTGTTCACGACGTGCCGGGTACTGTTCACGACGTGTCGGGTCATCCCCAAAAACCGGAGAGCTGTCTGCTCAACTCCCACTATAAATACCCCTTTTGGTATTCATTATAGATGAACTCTACAAAAAAAAACTCTCATTCTCTCTCTCTAAATAACTTTCCCTCTCTAAAATGAGCTCTCTCCAAGCTTTCCCCAGCTCTCTGCAGCTCTCCCAGCTCGGCAGCTCTCCCAGCTCTCCCATCTCGGTGCAGCTCTCCCAGCTCTCCCCAGCTCTCGGCAGCTCTCCCAGCTCTCTGCAGCTCTCCCAGCTCGGTGCAGCTCTCCCAGCTCTCCCCAGCTCTCGGCAGCTCTCCCAGCTCTCTGCAGCTCTCCCAGCTCTCCCCAGCTCTCCCAGCTCTCCCCAGCTCTCCCAGCTCGGCAGCTCTCCCAGCTCGGCAGCTCTCCCAGCTAGGCAGCTCTCCCAGCTCTCCGCAGCTCTCCCAGCTCTCCTAGCTCTCCCAGCTTTCCCAGCTCTCCCAGCTCTCCGCTCTCTGCAGCTCTCCGCAGCTCTCCCAGCTCTCGGTGCAGCTCTCCGCAGCTCTCCGCTCTCCAGTTCTCTCCTACCCGCCTCAGCAACGAACTACGAATGGCTTGATCCCCAACCCGGGGTATGTAGGCAGCCCTCCGGGCACAGCTATAGATCAACTCTTCCTCCTCATTTGCCGACCGGAACGCAACCGGCTCTATCTTAACAGAAAATCCCCGAACCTCCCCGATACAAATAGATTTGTAGGAGACGTGCTCAAACACGTTCCAACAAAAACCCATCAATGTATGCATCGATTGTTTGTTGTTGTCTAGACTTTTTCAAAATATCAAAAACAAGATAAATAAACGAGAGAGCTTTTTACTTCTTTTTTTTTTCTCTCCTCTCTCATCGAGTCTTTTTTGGCGTTTTGGAGTTTCATCGATCGGAGCAGTTTTGATACTACCATCTCTAGCCTCTCTCTCTCTCTGTCTCTCTAACGGATGAACCTAGGGTTTCAATCCCCTAAACCGTTTGGACCAAAATTAACTCTACGTACTTCGATTCAAGTGGGTCAAAGACTTGGCCTTTTTGTATACACTATACAATTTGTAATATTAGACCAAGGGTATCCAATTAGTATAAACGAAAAACAGATTTTATCCAAACCGAACCGAACCGAAAAATTCTATACAAAATCTTAGATCTGAATTCTGAACTGAGTTTTAATAAGGATGACGATACCTTTCCTATATCCAGAAAACAAAATGTTGGGAGAGGTTGGGTTTTGGTGATGGAAATCAAGTCTGATTCGGGTTTAAACCAAGACTAGTTATGTCAAATTGGGAAGATGGTTTAATGTGATTACAATCAGGTTATTCTCATGGTTTACTGTTAAGTGAAAAACCGGTCTTATCAATTTTTGTAATAAACTAGTATATAAACAGAACACGCGTGAGTCTTCTTCCTCTAAGCTCATTGTTGATCTTTGAGAGAAAGATTGTAAACAAAAGAGAGAGAGAAGAGAGACTGTTGTAATCCGATCAGGAGCTAGTGGATTACTAGAAGAACCAGGCCGAGACTTAGGGTTTTTCGCATCTAGGGCCCGAACTCGTTAATCTATGTGTGTTCTTTACTTTCTTGCTCAAAACACTCTCTGCGATCTAATTTCTTCTTCAATTCATTATGTTCTTGAGTGATTGTGAGATTGAGTGTTCGAGCTTGTTGATTGTTGACCGAAGATCTAATTCCGCGAAACGATTGAGGCTGATATAATCACAACTGGTTATAAAATTTGATTAAGAATATCTATACTATTAAAACAGGGTAACATTTTGTAACCAAACAGATTTTAGTCTAATCTCATTCCGGATATCTACTATCCATTCTTTTTTAATCCTGTTTCCAAACATAATATTTAATAAACTCGATTTTCTTCTTAATAATATTTTTTACGAAAAAGATTTGATGCAATATTTTTTATTTGATATTTAATTTCCATTTAGATAAACATAAAAAAAAACTTCTCCAGCAAAATAATTTACTTATTTACATGAAATTGTCAAAATACTAATTTACTTATTTTTATTATCATAGGTTCCATAGCAATATAACACAAAATGGATTTTGATTAACGAATTTATTTTTGTAATATTTTGCTTAATGGATTTAAAAAAAATTTCTATGCACACAAAATATTTTAAAAACGTAGAACTATTAAAAATAACATATCACAATTATTTTTTTATCATTTTGAATAACTATTTAAGTTATTATTAATTTTTAAATAATAACTTAAATCATAACATGTGTCCAAACAGGGATTCCTTCTATTTTAGTCTAATCACATTCCGGATATCTACTATTCTCTATAAATATTTTATTTTAAAAAAATCTGAAAAAATCTTTCAGGTAATTTAACATCTTCTATATATTAAACTTAGTTGGAGCCAAATTGATATAATTAAAAAATTGCATAATTTAATTATATGTTTTACATCTATTTTAAATTTAATATGTTGCACTAACAATTAATTTAAGTATACAATGCATAAATTATATAACTGTAGTACATTTTAGTTTAACGAAACTCAGTTTCATCATTTTATTTATTTTCGGTTCCGAATCACATATTTTTAAAAAGTAAAATTAATGTTATTTGATTGACGCAATACAAATCAATGTTAGATATTCTATACAACAACATATTTACTTATATGAAATTTAATTAAATGAAATCCGGTTGTTTACTATAATAGAGGGATTCATTACTACCATATTTAGAGGATACTATTTACTGTTTCGTTGCCAAAATTATACCATCGCAGTTCTAAACTTTAGCTGCAATTTTTATTACATGCAATATTTGCTAATCACCGAAACTTCTCAAACGACATTAAATAATTTCGAATATTTGATAACAAACTATAGTAATCTACATCATGATAATTAATAAAAAAACTAAACATCCTATATTCGGTATTTTATTTATTTACATATAATTCAAATTCAAATTCAAATTCAAATTTACTGGCATATGAACTTTGCTTTTAACTATAACTAAATCTGATTTGCATATCTTTATCTTTAATGTGATTAGTAATTTTGAATATTACCATCTCCCTCGATTTACAAAGATTTGGATAGTAATGAGTACTACCTAAAATAATAAATTAAGATACTAATACAATATTCAGTTAGATTGATATCGAAAATTTAGGAATTTGAATATAAAAATCAAAGTAATCATCGTGATTGGCAGCAAGTTTGAATATTATCATATATGTTGATTTGCAAATATTTGGTTAGTTATGATTAATTAAAAAATTTAAACGTATTAAAATTTTAAAATATATACTAATGGATATTATGCTTAATAATCGGAAATCTCTCCTAATTACGTGATAGATTTCCAAAGATTTTATCTACATTCACACATTACTACATGGTATCTATATAAAGCTTTCAATCTCCTACTCATTTTCATTAAGGCTTTGTAATCATAAACTCCTCTCAAGCGGTATGCTTTTTTCTTTTTGGGTTTAAATATGCTTTCCTTTGTTTGTTTATTATTTTTTGCAGAGTTTTTTGTTTTCATCATTTGTTTTCTATACTGATTGGATTTAATTTATAGGATATTTCGAGCCTCTCAACTCCCTCCGGTATGGAGAGGTATTGAAATGGAGGTTTTTAGAAATCAAAAACTCGCACAGATGGATTCTCCCCCAATATATCTTCATTGAGATAGTCGACACACACCCAAATATTGAGCAAAAAGAAGATATATAGTTTATATTTTTAGTTTTTGTTTTCTCTTTTATTTAGCTTATGATAGTTATCGGCATATTTGTTTCAATTTTCTCTGTTTTTTTTTTGTAAATTAGAAAATGGCGAGAAAGCATGAAAAACTTCATCAATTTCTTCGGTCTCCAGGTGGAGATACTGAAATTTTAAAGAAATGGAAAAGAGTTTTAGCAAAAAAACAAAAAAAGAAATTGAAAAGAGAATCACTTTTGTAAACACTGAAATTTGTTAAAACTCTTTTTGTAAACACAATATTATGTTTAAAATTACACTTTTGATGCAATAGAGACGATCTTACGAAACAATAGAGTCATCTAATAATCTAGACCCATAAACAAGACAATAGCTACTACTAAGTTTAATGGCTATATATTCTTCATATGACTACGTTTAATGGTTATCTCTTCTTCTTATTGTGATGGCTCTGTGGGCTCTATGTTTTTTTGTTGCTTTTATCTCTCATAATCACGCTCTTTTTATGCATGGGTGATATATTTGTTTTACTGAGATCCTCACTTAGACATTACATCCAATCTAATCACTCACATCAAGCACTTATTTGTTTTGTTCTTTATGGAAGCTCAATCATATCAAACCGTGGTTGACAACTAATGTCGAAAACGGGTCACTCATTTTCAGATTCCGAGTTGCAGAGGTACCATATGAATATACTTACTTTTTCAGTCTTTCCTTAAAAATCGTATTACCTAAAACAAAAGAGCATATTCTCAAAAAAAAAAAGGCAACCAAAACATAATATATTTTCAGTATCGAGACTGCATGACATGCGGTGAATTTGAACTTGAAGCAGGAACTTGATCGTATGAATGAGCCAACTCACGAATTCTTCTTAAGTAATATATTTAATGCTCTTAGGTCATGTGCAGTCATGTGCAATTAGAACATCTATTAATTTCCTGCATATTGTATTGTCGTATAAATGCTAAGCAATTGTCATCGCAAAAGTTTTTAAAAAAAAAACTTTGAGTCATTTACTTTATTTTGGTGGACAAACTTTGAGTCACCACCAAATTATGGTATATGGTACCGTGCCTCTCTATATTTTAATTTATATTTAAAAATAATTACCAAAATTCAAATTAAATGAATAGGTAGAAACTTAATATAGAAATAAGGTTTTATTTTGTTGATTTTTTAAAAATATACCATTGTATGAACAAAAAGACAGTTAAACTGTGTGAATTTTTAGTAGAACTTTACAGATTTTAGAAGTGTTAAACTTTGATTGGATAAATTAAAATTTTAATGATTTTAAAATAAAGTTAAAAATTTACAAGAATTGGCACTTAAAATAAAATAAATATTCAAAGTATGAGACGGAAAAACGTAAAAGATATGAGATGGGTAGATAGAACGATTTAGATATGAGAATAAATAAAAAACTGATAAGATTAGATTTAAGTAGAAGACCGAGTATAAGCAAAAGACAGATGCCAGTAGTTGAGATTTTGAACGGTTCTAATGTATATTCACCATACATGTAAAAGTCTAAACGATTAGTTTGAGCTTGATTTAAAAACTTTTGTTATGTGTCACTCCTACAATTAATTTCATCTGTAAGTTCCCGGATATGATAAAGAGATGATTAATAGGGACTTTAACCTTAGGTTATTAAAGTATTTTTAAAAAATGTTGTAAAGAATTTGACTTTAAAATAATGGGTAGCGATTTAAAAAAAATTTATGTCTTATTTTGTTGGCATTTAAAAAATAAACTACCGCAAGAACTTAAAGACGAATTTAGACTGTGTGAATTTTTACTTATTATTTTTAAGAGTTTTAACAGTGTTAAACTTTAGTTGGATAAATTAAAACTGTAAAAATTTTAAAATAAATTAAAACTCTTCAAAGTGTCACACGGAAAAACAATAAAGATAACGAGTTAGATATGGAATTACAAATAACAAAATCGATAAGATTGAGTTTGAATTTAAATTCAAATTCTCGCACGGAAAAACAGTAAAAATAGCGATAAAGGAGCAACTTAGATATGAGATTACAAATAACAAAATCAATAACATTGAGTTTCAATTTAAACTCGAGTATAAGAAAGAGACGGATGACGATAGTTGATTTGAAATTTTGAACGGTTTTAATGTATCACAAAACGGGTAAAGGTCTAAGCGATTAGTTTTAGTTTCATTTTATTTTTGCTGATGTGTCTCTTCCACAATTATTCTCAGCTGGACGTTCCTCGATCTGATAGAGATGAGATTGGTAAGGAATATAACTTTAGATTGTTAACGTACTTTAAGAATTGCTGTAGAGAATTTGACTTTAAAATAATGTGTAGCGATTTAAAAGAAAAAATTAAAGTTTTATTTTGTTGGTTTTAAAAAATTAACCATCGGAGGAACAAAAAAAGCTAAGTTAGGATATGTGAATTTTTAGAAGAATTTTACGGGTTTTAAAAGTGTTAAACATTGACTGGGTCAATTAGAACTTTAAAGATAATTTAAAATAAAGTAATAGTTTATAAAGTTTCAAAATTAAAGTAAAATAAGTATTCAAAGTCACAAGAAAAAGCAGTAAAGATAGCTAGAAGTAAACGATTTAGATATAAGAGGGAGATGGATGACAAAGTTGAGTTGAGATTTTGAACGATTCAAATGTATAATAACAATACGGATAAAAATCTAAGCGAAAAGTTTGAGCTTGATTCAAAAATGTTTTGATGATGTGTCATTACCACAATTATTCTCAGCTGGATGTTGATCTGATAGAGAGGTGATTAGTATGGACTTTAATTTATATTATTAATGTATTTCAAAAAAAACTATTGAAGATAATTTGACTTTAAATTAATAGGTAGCGATTTAAAAAAAAAAATAAGGTTGGAGTTTGTTGGTTCTTTAAAAATTAACCAGGGTAGGAACAAAGACAAAGTTAAACTGTGTGAATTTTTAGAAAAAATTAACGGGTTTTAAATGTGTTAAACATTAACTGGATTAATTAGAACTTTAACGATAATTTAAAATAAAGTAAGAGTTTATAAAATCTCACAATTAAAGTAAAATAAAAGTATTCAAAGTCTCACATTGAAAAAGCAGTAAAGATAGCAAGAAATGAAAGATTTAGATATGAGATTACGAATGAAAAAACCAATAAGATTGAGTTTAAACCCGAGTATAAGAGGGAGAGGGATGACAAAAGTTGAGTTGAGATTTTGAACGATTCGAATGTATAATCAAAATACGGATAAAAGTTTAAGCGATAATTTTGAGCTTGATTCAAAAATGTTTTGCTGATGTGTCATTCACTCAATTATTCTCAGCTGGATGTTCCTCGATCTGATAGAGATGAGATTGGTAAGGAATATAACTTTAGATTGTTAACGTACTTTAAGAATTGCTGTAGAGAATTTGACTTTAAAATAATGTGTAGCGATTTAAAAGAAAAAATTAAAGTTTTATTTTGTTGGTTTTAAAAAATTAACCATCGGAGGAACAAAAAAAGCTAAGTTAGGATATGTGAATTTTTAGAAGAATTTTACGGGTTTTAAAAGTGTTAAACATTAACTGGATTAATTAGAACTTTAACGATAATTTAAAATAAAGTAAGAGTTTATAAAATCTCACAATTAAAGTAAAATAAAAGTATTCAAAGTCTCACATTGAAAAAGCAGTAAAGATAGCAAGAAATGAAAGATTTAGATATGAGATTACGAATGAAAAAACCAATAAGATTGAGTTTAAACCCGAGTATAAGAGGGAGAGGGATGACAAAAGTTGAGTTGAGATTTTGAACGATTCGAATGTATAATCAAAATACGGATAAAAGTTTAAGCGATAATTTTGAGCTTGATTCAAAAATGTTTTGTTGATGTGTCATTCACTCAATTATTCTCAGCTGGATGTTCCTCGATATGATAGCGGGGTGATTAGTATGAACTTTAATTTTAGGTTATTAATATATTTGGAACAAAATATTGTAGATAATTTGATTTTAAATTACTAGGTAGCGATTTAAAAAAAAAAATAAGGTTTATTTTGTTGGTTTTTAAAAAATTAACCATGGTAGGAACAAAAAGACAAAGTTAAACTGTGTGAATTTTTTAGTATAACTTTAAAGATTTTATAAGTGTTAAAATTTGATTGGATAAATTAAATCTTTAAAAATTATAAAATAAATAAAAATTTCTAAAATCTCGCACTTAAATTAAAATAAAACTTGAAAGCCAGAAACGAAAAAACAGTAAAAGATATGATATGGCTAGAAAAGAACGATTTAGATATGAGAATTTAAATGATAAACTGATAAGATGGAGTTTGAGTAGAAAACCGAGTATAAGTAAGAGACGGATGACAACTGTTGAGTTGATATTTGAACGGTTCTAATGTATAATCACATTACAATTAAAATAAAATAAAAAATTTCAATTGTTCACATAGAAAAACAGAAAAATGAACGATTTAGACAAGAAATTACAAATGAAAAATTTGATTAGATTGAGTTTGAGTAGAAAACCGAGTATAAGTAAGAGACGAATGACAATAGTTGAGTTGACATTTTGAACGGTTCTAATGTATAATCACAATACAGTTAAAATAAAGTAAAATTTTTTAAAGTCTCACATAGAAAAATAGTAAAGATAGCAAAATTAGTCCCGCTTTAGACATAAAATTACAAATGAAAAACTGATAAAATTGAGTTTGAGTAGAAAACCGAATATAAGCAAGAGACATATGACAATAGTTGAGTTGAGAACATCTAATTTTCTAACATAACATATTAAAAATGTTACCTACAAAAAAAATTAGATATCTAAACACCAATATTACCCGTAACCTCTAAACCCGTTACAATAAGTAAACAACTTATGAAAACTAAACCCACAAAGGATTTTTAATGTCTAATCAGGAATTGTTGTGTTTCATATTACGAAAATTATATATACAAAAACAAAATATTGTTAAACCCAAAATAAATCTGTCTCATATTACAACTCGTTCGTCCGCAACACCAATTATACTAAACACAATAAAGACAATATATATTACAAAATTTCATAAACCAAATAAATAAAAAATTCCCGTGCGGGCGCACGGGTTATAATCTAGTATATGATTAAACCCCGAATCTTACAAAATTTTCCCATGTATACTAATACTATATTGATAGTATCTTTATAATATTATTTAAGAAACATTTTTGAAAATAAACATTTTTGTAAATTATTACATACTAATAAGAAAAAATAATTGAAATAGGAAAGAATATAATATTCTTTTAAAATTATTGATGAGAATATGGAAAATATTTATTTATCATTAAAGAGATTATTTACTATTTAGTTTCTTAATTATTTTTAATATTATATATTTTTAAATAATAATAAATCTATATATGTTCAAAGAAAAAAATCTATTCGAAATCTTGCTATATTTTCACTATAATTTATTATATTTTATTTAAATATATATCAAAATAAAAGTTGAAAAATATTTTACTAATTTTATAAAAAGTTAGACACAATAAAATTGATTTTTTTAAAGAGTTCTTGAACTAACCCCAAAACTAGAGTCATTAAACGGTGCATATTGAAGTTATGTTTTCAAAATTATAGGTTTTGCGTGTTAATCCGAATAATATTTTATTCCACTGCAAAACGGGTTAAATATACAAATAAAAGAAAATATATAGAAATTATAAAGAAAATTCAAACAAAAACAATTTTTATAAGCATGAGCTAGGCATATTATAAAATTCAAATAAAAGCAATTTTTAAAAAATCTCAAAACAATTGCAGTCTTTGTAGATCAATGCTAATCTTGCATTATTTTAACATATTGAGATATATTTTTCTTTTACATTTTTCACTTTTAGATACTGATATTATTATATTTAATAACTTGTTTTATCTAGAGCTCATCTTATATGTTTCATCCAAATTAGCGGACCGGGAACTTGAGCGGGTACACATGGTCCATCGCGATTCCACATCGCCCTTTTGGATCAACAATACCTCTCAATCCGAACATAGCCCTTTTGGATTGGCATGTCACTCACAATAAGGTCAATACTAAATCCTCAAAATTTTATTTAATTGTTTGATCATTTTGTAATCGTTTATTTGCTTAAACATATTTGAACAGGAAAAAAACATGAGTAAAACATGAGCAAAACATAAGTAAAATATAAAAATGTAAAATAAAATATATAGAAATTATAGAGAAACTTTTGAGTTATTTAAAACAAATATAGATGACTATGCTTGGTATTTAAAATTTATAAATAATGTGCGAGTGTGATTGTGAATACGTTAATTCTACTCTCTTTTTTGTTTAACTTCACATAATGTTGGAAGAGTGTAGAATCATTTCCAGATTTAATTAATCACACAATAGTTATAATTAGCCACTTAGTTATTAGTACATATAAATAACTTGTTACTCTAGAGCTCATCGGAGAGGGAATTTGAGTGGATACCAAGGGCTCATCGCGATTCCGAACCGTCCTTTCGAATCAGCAATTTCCCTCTCAATTCTAATATAACATTTCTCTCCCCATCGAGGACCCCAAGAATTCTTGACGGTCCAATATTTTCTCCCATCTCTTTCCGACCCGTAACCTACCACAGTCATCGCGTGGTCCATTGTCGTTCGATTGTAGACAATTGAATTGGATCAACAAATTTATAGTGTCTGTTTCAAGATTGGTGACTGTTAGCGTTTTGTATTTATGAGCATTGTTTGCAGGACAAGAAGACTATAACAGACTAAGGCCTTTAAGTTATAGCGTTTTTGTGTTGGCCTTCTCATTGGTCAGCCGAGCTAGCTACGAGAATGTATTCAAAAAGGTTTGTGAAAATTGGATGCATTCTTTCTCTTATTGGGAATGAAATTGTGAATATCGAGTGATTTCTGATGCTCGTGAAGTGTTTTATCTTGGTCAGTGGATCCCTGAACTCCAACACTTTGCACCAGGAGTCCCCGTTGTACTTGTTGGTACCAAAATGGGTAAGAAAGCAATGAGAGTGGAACCCAACATATTTTCATTGTGTAGTGCTTGAGAAATCACATATATAGTACATTTAATGTTTGTTGCAATGTTCCATTATATAGATCTTCGTGAAGGTAAGCATTATTTGTCTGATCATACTGGACTGTCCCCGGTAACTACATCACAGGTGTGATTTTTCAACCTGTAGAAAACCGTAAGCAATGTTGTGACACTTACTCTAGGTTTCATATGATATCAAGATTCCTATGTGACAGGGAGAGGAACTACGCAAGCATATTGGAGCGACGTATTGCATCGAATGCAGCTCAAAAACTCAACAGGTAACACTTGAGTGCATGTATGTTGGGAATCTTAGGAGCCATTTACTGTTAACTCTTGACATGCAATGATATGATCAATAAAACTTTGTTTGGTTTATGTTTTTTTTTTCCTGCAGAATGTGAAAGCAGTATTTGATGCTGCTATCAAAGTAGTAATCAAACCAGCGGTGAAACAAAAGGAGAAGAAGAAGAAGCAAAAGTCTCTCGTAACGGGTTCATATATGCCAAAGGCCCATCCATGGAGACAAAAAGAGAACAAGAGTTTGATAAAACCTAATCCTTGTAACAACAATTGCTTCCACTGAAAAGCTTGAATTATTTATTCCCGGATTTGAATTTATTTGGTCTATAACCCCAAGTTATTTTGAATCGAAGGTCAAAAGACAAAAGCGTGACAAGGAAAAGGCATGGAAATTTCATATCAGAACTAGCACAAGTAATAAATCTACAAACTCAAAAAGAAGTAACTAATCTTGTGTCTATAATACAACCCCATCACCTAACGCAGCACATTCTAAAGCCACCAATGCCAAAGACTTTTTTTTATCATAAATTAGAACACACTCAAAGCCACCAACATTTGTTTTTTTTCTCTCTAGTCTTTTGTGCCGGTGTATAGAGACACACACATGCATATTTAGAAGAATGACCAAAAAGTGTGTTCACCTTTTAAAACTCTTTGTGGGGAGTAGGCAAAGGAAACAAATGATGTGGGGGTCTCTCGCTGAGAACCTTGTTGACAACTCTTTTGAAAGAGATTGGCCACGCCGGTGAATTTTGGGACTGCTTGAAAGATCTACATGATTGTGAAACTAACATCATCAGGTTTGTGTTCTTAAAAGGCCGAGACCACTGTGAAGTCGCAAACTGACTCACCCATTCATCATCTTGAACAGAGCAGGCTAGCCAATGAAGCCTTGTGGCATCACACAATCAGTCTCATCTCTTAGTAACTAGCACAGTAAAACGAGCAATCGAAACATTAGAGTTGAGACAGAAAAAAAAAAAAGTGAATTCCTGAAATGTGGATTTTGGGGGCTTACAAGCTCTTGTGGCCTACTGAGATTCCGAGATATTGTTATTGCCAAGAGGACTGCCTATATCCATCCCATCCTCCTTCTGGTTCTTTCCTCTTGAGAACACCGCCAGACATCTGATACATTCTTGCTTGATCCTCCTTCAACGGTAAGGAAGCAGATGAGGATAATTGCCTTGGCACAAGTGTTGATTCCTCTCTTCCCTCGGTTTCATGACCTCCAGGACCAGAATTTAAGTCAAGTCCTGACGACCTAAACCATTTCGCGCTATTGTCCAAAACTCCAGCATTGCTACCACCATTTGGGAGGCCAACGATATAAGGCCTTGGGTAATTAGAGGGAACAGTAACTCCAGGACCCAATATTTGAGAGTTAATTGAAGAAGAATCCATGTGTGTTGTAGAACCACCTGAGAAATTTGCTGAGGCAATCGGGAAGTTATTTCCAAAAGGGAACACAGGATACTGAAACGTTGTGGACTGGAACGGCATGGCTGGAGAAGACGACAAAACCGGACCCCTGTACCCTTCAGGGGGGAATGAGGAAACACCAGTTGTTGGACCCAACATTCTCTGCGGTCCACGATTGGCAATCATTGGAAAAGGCTGATCACCGATTGGAGGAATGCTCACTGCTGAATACGCATTAGCAGCAGGAAACCAAGTTGAGAAACTAGCCATGTTTTCGCCATTGACTCGTATTCCAGAGAGAGATGGCTGTGATGGCAAGCCACTTCGTGAATGTTGACTTAGAACCATAGATGACTCAACGACCGCATCATCACCTGATGGTCCATCATTTAAATCAAAATCTCTACGTCCACCTGGAGATGATAATTTCACCTGGTGAAAAGATGAGTCTAGCCGATGACTACTGCTCATTGTGTAATTGTTCATATCAGTCGAATCATCAACTTTGTTTAAATCAAGATCAAGGCCCCCAGAAAAATGATCATGAGCTGAACCCATGACCCCAGAACGCACTTGGTCAAAGCTATTTGTGAAACCAGGTGTACAATTTGTGGCATTTCCAGATCTTTGAGAAGCCAAATCTTCAAGGAGTCTCTCATCAGGTACATTCAAGTCAAAATCCAGAAACGTCCTTGTCTGTTTACCAGCAGATGTAGAGGCATCAGATGTAGAGGCATTGTTAATGCTCAGTAGCACGTCCTGAGTTTTTCTTGGCTCAGCTGGGCGGAAGGCACTAGTGGCAGCAGATCCTCTCCAACCAACAGCCCCTTTGTTTCTCAATAGATCTTCAGGTGGAACAAACGGACCTTTTGCAGCAGCAGCAACAGTAATGGATGCAGGAAGTCCACTAGATACGGGAGCCGTCGGAAAAGGCAGGGTATTAACTGGTTGTAGAAGAGTCGGCGTCAAAAATACAGATCCAGAGAAGTTATTTGAATCCCCATGTTTTCCATCATCTCCATCAAAACCTTCATTTAGATCAAATACAACTCTGGCATCCATCTCTGAGCCAGCTGAAGCTGCAGTTGATGCGGAAGAAGCATCCCTGGCAGCAGATGTACACTCCTCTGCTTCATCTCCATCAGCATCACTGGCTTTCAACCCATTCGGTCTCCTAAGATCCTGTGAACCTTTAGGTGATACTCCTGGAGTAGCTCTTGGCCCAGAGTACCGTTCCTTGACTTCAGTATTTTCTAGATTCCCCTCAACAGGCTCAACTTTACCTTTAGTAACTGATGAGTCCACACCAGCTGATGCATCCTTTACAACAGCCACAGAGGCATCACATTCCTGCTTAATCTTCTTTTTGTCTTTTTGGTCTATATGATTAACCACCATATTATGGACCTTTTCAGTTACCAGTCTATCAATGCTCACATCATCCATAACCCTTGAAATCCCAGAAGAAACAGGTACATCTTCACCAATTTTTTTAACTAGCTCAGATGTCAACGCCGCTGGTGGTAACTCTTCTTTCTTGCCATCACCAACACCGTCCGAGGGAGAAAGATGATTAAGCATCGAGCTTGCTAACCTTTTAATGACTCTACAATCAGTTAGTATCGAGCTTACTATCCTTTTCTTTGAGTCAGAGATGCAATCTCCTTCTGACTTTACATCAGCATTTCTCTCATTCACTTCCCCAGAGTCACTATCATCCAAATTCTTCTCCTTAACAGCGGATGTGGGCAAAGCAGGTGAAGCAACGACATCATCTGAATTGTCATTGCTCTCTAGGCGCTGATCCACCAACCTTTGCAGATCTTCAGTGTCTGAATTAGAGCTCTTATCAAAATCTCCAATCTTGGAATCATTCTTGATCTCTGAATCCACCAACTGCATGCCACTACTACTAACATGTTGCTCACCTTGCTCGTTACTGCAAGTGGTGTGATCCTGGGTAATAGCTTCATGTTTGTCGCGAGGCAAGCCATCCAAAGCAATTAACTTTGTATTGTTCCCTACAGTAGAGTTTTCATTCACCAAGGAATTCGAAGGCTGAGATACTGAGGGTGATGCAACAGGCGATTTAGACATCTCATCAGCAGCCACACTGGCAAGAAGATTCATTCCAACATCATCCGAACCAGCCAAAGAGGCATTTGTCTCGGAGTACCTGACACAACTTTCGATCAAAGCATTCATTGAACTGAGTGTTCCACCATGCCTTTCTCCAGATTTGAACTCATTTCCTAGTGACGAAGATGTGCCTTTAACATTCACTGCTGCTTTTCCAGAATCTTTAAGAGCCCTGTGCTCGTCACCCGCAACGACAAGTAGCGAACCAGCTGCCTCGTGGGACCCTCTCATAATATCTTTAAATTCATTGCTTTGCCAAGACTCAGCGTTCAAGACAGAGCTCACGTTTGCTCGAGAAGAATGAATCTTTTCTCTCACGTTATTGTCACACGATACATGCTTCACAGCATGCACAGGTGAAGAAGCTCTGCTATTCACCGGCGTGTGGTCCTCAAAAGAGCCTCCACTCACACTTTGTGCAGGACTGCGACCGCGTTTCGGTAGCTTAACGATCAATTTATTACTGCAACCCTCCGTCAGAGGCACCTCAAGAATCTTTTCTGATGTCAAACTTGATTGGGATAATTTTTCAGAAGGGGTATTCCTTTGTGATGAGAAGCTTCTACTCAACCCAGCTTCCCTCGGGGATGCTGACGAAGCTGATCCTTGAAACACATTGTTTGATTTCCGATGCCTTGAAGAGCCACCTGAGCACTTCTTCACAGTTGAACCAGCAGTTGAGCTCCTTGCATCCTCCTTTCCAGATATATTGCCTGTTTTAGCATGCTCACTCGAGCAAGACTGGCTGTTATTGTGTGACTGACTAGAGCTGCTACTTTTCTCATCCTTAACTGCAGCTAGGACTTCAGATACACCACCAGCCCCAGTATTTCTTTGATGTCCATCCTTAGAAACAGTACCACCTGATCCAGGGGATGGAGCTGATCTTGTGGAGCCTGGAGATGTGGCTACAGGCTTCAGGTTGTTTTCCACCTTGACCGAAACACACTTTGAAGCATGTAGCTGTGATGATGATGTCTTGTTTGCCTCAGCGGATCCACCTGAATGCCTGCCTCCGTGAGTCAGCCTTCCAGGCCAAGATACACCCTGGTTGGATCCTGACTTCGCATCCATTTCTGCCTCAACACGTTTCTTCCATGTGTCAACCAAGCTCCTTGCTTTTTTCCCGATCTCTGAATTTTTATGTGATCTTAGATGATTAACAGACTTTCCAATGTTACAAGTCTGAAGCGCATTGAGATTCACAGGTAGCTTGTCAAGAGCGCGAAGTAAGACTAAGAGGAAATCGTCTACTGGCCTATCACTGTCTTTGGGACTGCCCCCATCCCCAACTTTCCCTTTATGAACTTCCTGCAGCCACTCATCAAACACAGGTAATCCCCTGAGCTGGACAAAACGACTAAGGCAATCAAACTTGTCTGTTGCCGCTACAACCCCTGCAAGAATTGCACGGCAAACTAAATCTATTTTCTTCTCATTCCTCTCAGGTAGCATGAGCTGCACCAATTTTTCCACCCCATCAGAATCCACTAGTCCTCCTTTCTCTGTAAATTTTAAAATCTCAGACTTTAAACTGCTTTCTGTTCTGAGGGGACCAGAACCACTGTCATCTATTCGAGTGGAACGTTCTCGTTTGACAGACTCAGAACCATGATCCATACGCTCTCTTTTCCTTCCCTTACCCTGAGAGAGAAAGGAGTTATTATTCTGGATGCCATCTTTCGCTTGCGATGTTGTTGGACTATTCATTGACTTGGGAGAACGACCACCCTGCTGTAATGTTGTATGCATTTCTGAACGAGTCTTACACAATAACTTGTCTACTTCTAGTTGTCGATCCTGCGAAAGGAAAAGATGCCTTAGTTACGAGAGAAAATCATAGATCCAAACAGAAGAAGGTGCCTTGTGATGAATTAAAATCTCACATCAATATAGTCTTGATCGGTCAGCCACCATAAGCGCTCGTTTGTAACGTCGTAAACTCGCCGACACACAAACGAGCAGATACCAGATGGCAGTTCAACACCTCTTGGAAGGAAAGCAACTTTGCACGGATGCAGCAAGGATGCAGCAGGTATATTATCCTCGTGAAAGGAATAAAAGAGTTCGTTCGGCTCAGCCTCTAGAAGGTTGCCTTTGCCAAGTTTCAGTTCCGTGGGTCGATATAGCCAATTTACTCCCAACTTCAACTTATTTTCTTTCTCAGCAATGATCAAGCGAATTATCCCAATGAACGGTGGACAATCCTGTGGTGGCTTAAAAAGAGCACAGTCACCAACACTAATTCTGCGTCCGTCCTGCTGGTGACACCAAACACAAAACAAACTATAAGTCCAAGAGTGAACAAAAAAAAAGAAGCACCCATACAAGCACAGTATAAAGGTGTAAAATTTTCTGAAGCCCTAAATCGCCAGGCGTATGTGATGGTTTCTTTGTTCAATCAGGTTAGGAATTGGTAAAGAAAATGCTCATTTCCTCAAATCCATCAACAGAATCCTACAATCCATACAAATTTCAACACTCCGGGCAAGGCAAGCCATCCAACAAACGAGTGGGGAACACGAAAATGAGCGCCTGTGAAAATCGGACGAAATCGATTTGAATTACCTTAGAGAACGAGGTAGATGAAGATAGGGACAAACACGAAGAACCACCACCTTCCACACTCGCAATTACACGCGAGGAAGAAATCAACATGTGCCGACGACGACTTTTGTTCCTCCCCTCACAAACCCTCCCATGCATAGCCTTCTATCATCTTCCCCTTCGAACAACATCAATACACAACTCCTCGCGAAATCCTCCGATGTCCTTCCCCAAACCAAATATTCGATACCTTAGATCCGACCCAAAAAGAAAAAAAACCCGCCGGCGAAGAAACAAACCCTAATTTCGCGACGAAATGGACCGAATCTCCCTCAAAATTCTAGGGTTTTTCAAATTCCCGATCCAAACATAACAACACAGATCCACAAGCAATCCAACGCAGCGAGTAATCGAATCCGCCTTCCAATCGATCCAGGAATATCAAAATTTCTTGGCGAAATCGCGAAAGCGAACGAAACAGCAGGCCAAAATAAATCGAAGAGAGAAAGAGAGAAAAAAAAAAGGGGAAAGGTGACTTCGGAGAGTCGGGTGGATCGGGTTTGGAGTTTCGGGTAGGGAGAGGAGTTGTGGAAAGGGGCAAAGATAACGTGACAGACCGGTGACTTAAATGATATATAAAAAAAAAAAAACAATATGTGCGTGACGTCATCTCCGATCTTTTTCAGGTGACATAATAGGGACTGGAGAGATTAAGGGTGGCTGTTTGACCACGTTTCCTTTTAACTCTTTGACTTTATTTCTCTTTCTCCTCTTTTTTTTTTAAAACAATATGCTATGCAACTCGGTTTACTGCTCTTAATTCGAATTTCGATTTGGTATTAAAACCAGAAATCCTGAATTCTTTTATCATTTGATTTCGGCTCTCTCTCGACCAAAAAAATAAAAATTACTCATTTACAAAGTTTATGTTATACGGTATTGGTTCAGCTTCAAATTTGGGAAATACAAAAATTAGCTTCAAACTTCTTTTCAATTCGGTCTAACCAGTGCTGCAGTGCATATGACAAAATCAACTCGACTGGTTAAATGTATTATGGACGAAACCTTGAGGTCACAGGATCAATAACGTTTGAGATTAACCATTTAAAATGTTTCGGTTCTGGGTCTGGAGGATGCACGAGCCTCAGCCCAAAACTTCCTAATAATTTAAAAAAAAAAAAAAACCAATGCATATCACATGAATATTGAATAGTAATAATGTTGTGCTTGGATACAGTGATGACCAATCTTTGGTACAACTTGGCTATTTGTTTTCTCAACTACACATTTTTCATTTATATACGAACATTTTTATTATTATTATAAGAGATTCTTGACCGAACCTCATATATTCCCCTAGACTCGGACTAGTCTTTAATATTTTTATCCGTCCCAACTATCACTCGATCATATGATTTTTTGGATTACACATGGTACATTTTCAATCGAACTATCGATTTCTGTTATCTATCATATTGCAATCTTTCATCGTTATCATTTACCACTTCTAACCGCACAACTATATATATCTTACTGAAAAGAAAAAAGCTATCTCTAGCTGTCCTGTTATTTTTGTATGTTACAAATCAAATCCACGTGGATTCCTAATGATCATTACATGATTAGTGATTCTGGAAACCATCCCAATCCCCCCCCCCAAGACTATTTGTCTATGTAATTGGTATGTTTAGAGCAACAAATGTAACATTTTTATACATATATTATCCTTAGTTCTCGTTTAAACGTCACTTTCATTAGAAAAAACAAACAAACAAAAAAGTTTCAATAACAGAGAAATATTACAGGGGACACCAACCTTTATTTGCTCTATATCGCTACTTCTATAAGTGTCGCAATCAAGATTATGCATGTCTCTCTATAAATAGATAGGAAGCTCATGGGTACATTTCGAGTTATTCCAACCGTTAGGTAGATTTTGAAAACGAACCATACTCATCATTAGTTGTAAGCATGGAATGTGTATCTATAAGCATGTGTACTGTTTTTTAACCCGATCTCGTTTATTTGGCAATTGGTAAGAGATTTTGTTTGGATTAGTTTCTTACCGGTTTAGTCTTTTTTATTCAAAATAAACTTTATTATATTCTTAATTTTTTCAATAATAATTAAAAACGAATACAAACGTTTAAAATCATGTGTTATTAGATAATTGATTTTTGAATCGTTATCAAAATAATATATATATTTGGTTTTATCAAAATAATATATTGTTTGTATAATGAATTTTAAACATTAGTTAAAATGAAGTGTTCTAAACATTTATGCGAAGATTTGATTAAAATATATTTTTATTAATATTGTACTAAATTGACTTGTTTAGCAATTGAAATAATAGTTATCCTCAAAAATAATAGCATAATATAAAAAAAATTTTGTTTAGATACAAAATGTTATTCTTTTTTAATAGTATAGATTACACCATTACATAAATATTGACAGGAGATTGCTCGCTTACTCCGGTCGGTATATCTATGTAAAATAATTAAGCAAAATGCTTACCTAAGACTTATGATCAAGCATATGATATTTTTTTGCCTTTCTTTAATCTCGTCCTCGAGTTTTGCAGCAAGGAAAGCTGCTTTTTATTCAATTTACTCAGAAATCTCTCTCTCTCTCTCTCATCGAGATTGTGGATTTACCTTTTGTACA
Source organism: Eutrema japonicum (assembly GCA_030161315.1). Taxonomy (NCBI): domain Eukaryota; kingdom Viridiplantae; phylum Streptophyta; class Magnoliopsida; order Brassicales; family Brassicaceae; genus Eutrema; species Eutrema japonicum. The sequence continues at coordinate 43,288,095 of BSQW01000006.1, forward strand.
CAAGAACTGCAATTTGATGTGAGATAACATATCACAACTCTGTTTTTTGTCTGATCCATAAAAGTCTTTTTCATTGATTCGTGTCTTGCATTGCTTATCCAATCGAAGCTCCATTTTTTCAGGAAGATTCCCGAATATTTGTCTGTGGGTTTGATTTTGGCTTTGAATGGAGATTGGAACAAAAACAGTCGTACTCCTTAAAAGGATGAACCGTCTAATTTTTCTCATTCAACATTATAAAGTCATTGTGTTGCATTACTTGTTTTAAAATAATAAAAAAGGATGAAACGCTTACAGTTCATATTTCTAAGGAAAATTTAAGATCCACTTTGAACAGTAAGAACACTTCAAAAACACAATAATATGAAGTGTTTAACAGCGGTTCTTCATTTATTTATTTATTTTCTTGAAAATTTTGTATATTTGATAATATCTTTGTATATTTGGCTTTTGTGTCAAAAGAGGGAGAACCACTTACGGTTAAACTAGACATTAACATTCGGATACTTGGATTATGTATTTCGGTTTATGGATATTTTGGGTTAAGAATTTAAATACCGATCGGATATTTTTGAAATTTGGATCGGGTTCGATTTAGTACCCGCTGGGTTTGGGTCGGCTCATGTGTTTGATTGAAGAATCAAAATTTTGTCGGATACAATTTGGTTCGTACCCAAAAGTAATCAAAATATCCGAAAAATTCGTAAAAACACAAAAATATATCCCTAATATCAAAAATACACATGAAAACCCCAAAAATAACTAATATCTTCGGTTTATAATTGTAATTTGGGTTATATCATTTCTATATATATAATTAATATTTTGGGTATATAATTATACTTTAGATATTTTGAGTACCCATTCGGTTCTCGGTTCGGTTTCCGTCTTCGGATATAGGAGTTTAGGATCCGCTCGGATATTTTGTTGGTTTCCGTTCGGTTTGGTACCTCCTAATTCGGTTCGGTTCCACGTATTTTACTCAGTCTTAGGTTAAACACACTAGAATAATGGAGTATTACATCCACTACCACACTTCAAAAACAATTATTGGCTAAAAAAAAGAAAGTTCTTGAAATTAATTAATTATTACTTCTCTTCTCCCTTACTTTATAATACTCATTTTATTTTTATACCACATTTAGAAAGTTTATATCCTCCCATTTGACATAATTTATAATTTTAAAGTAAATAATTTTATTTGTTATTTCTAAATTAGAAACAATTTTGTTTACATTATTCATATAATTATATTATAAATATGATAGTAATTTTCAATTTAATTTAAATTATTATAAATATATACAATATTTTGGACCGCTTGTTATTCGTTTTCACCATTCAACATTATATTTTGAACCGCTAGATCCGCTTGATCCGCACTTATTCCGTCTGATCCGCTTGATCCGCACTTCTTCCGCCTGATCCGCTTGAACCGCTTGATCCGCACCGCCTGATCCGCACCGCCTGATCCGCTTTCTCCATTCGGAACCTTTGTTTCTTTGTTGTGTTAAGTCAGATTCTGCGCAAGTTCACCTTTTTTTTTTTACCATTGTGTTGGTTTATTTCCGCATTTGTTCTTTATAGTTTCAGTTTTTTTATTTTTCTTAATTTGACATTGAATGTTCCGACTCATATGATCAGTGTGTTAGCTTATAAGTCATAAAAACACTCCACATGTTTCAACAGGAGTTTCACCTTCACATTTGTAATTTTGTCTTCATGCCTTTGGAATTGTTACTCTGGCTTGAAGGATTAAACCGAAATCCTTGGGGATTTTTTTTTTATGGGTCAATTAGGCCTAGGTATGGGTGTTCGGGTTCGGGTTCGGGTTTTTTGGGTTTTTGAATTTAGGCTCAAAGACCCTGTTCGGGTATTTTAAACCATCGGATCGGGACTTATCGGATTCGGTTCAGGTTTTGTAAACTGATTAGAATCCGCTCTTACCCGAATAACATTTCGGATCCAGTTACATCGGGTATGTTGTAACCAAAGTAACTATGGATTCGAGTATTTTTCGGGTATGTTCGGGTATTTTTACCCATAATATAATCAAAACCCAAAATAGTTCAACATAATTCAACAAACGTTTACAAGCATCGACCCGATAAAAAAAAACTTTGACTTTACTAAGCATCGACCCGATTTTGGATTTGTTGGGGTTTACTTCGGATTTCGGGTTATATATGAACCCGACCCGAAATCTGATATACTACGTGATAAGCCCCATTCGGGTATTTTAGAGGATCTGAACCCGCTATTTCGGATCGGGTTCGGTTTGGATATCGGGTATGGGTAAAACGCCCATGCTTAATTAGGCCACATTGATATTTTCTTAATGCACTTGACTTCTCTTTATGTGGCTCATTAATTGAAGTTATCTATCTCTAGAATGTGGTTAACCCATACATTGATCCACGATTACAAGTAATCTGTTAGTTCAAGAGGATTGAGTTTTTTTTTTATCATTACAAGTCATCACGTTGATGTTGTGTGTCTCTTAATTTATTAGTGTGCTACAAGAAACCCTTCTAGCTTAATTTGTTTATTTGCATTCTTGCTCTTTTCAGGTTTCTAAATAAACAAATATACAACTAATCAAATGACTTGGATTAACTTACTTAAATTAACGCTTAGCTCTCATTTGTAGCTTCCTAGCTCCTAAAAATCAGATTAAAGTTAATTTACATGTTTTGATGTTTTTCTTGCAACATGCTTCATGTCATAAAAATTGTGGGAAAAAGAAGTGTGTTTAATTGGGTTCTGCAAGTCCAAGGATACACAACTTTGGCTTTTTGTATTCATTTAATTTCTCTGTAAATTGTAAGTTTGTAACCAGATCTGGTTGATCTAAAAGCTCTGTTTTTTTTTTTTAAAGGAGGTATGATATGATATGTGAATCATATGAGCTATCCTCACGTGTAGTCCACCGTACGCCACCGTTTTAATGGACACAAGAAACTCACACATGTGGATATGACAAGATTACAAAACCACCCTTACTTTCGAGCGTGTGCGAAAGTCAAATCCAGGGGTATTGTTGTCACGAGAAAAGTTCTGAGCGGAGACGAGGAGTTTCCGTTATCCCTTTATATTATCTATCTCTCTCTCTTTCTCTCACAGACCCAACAAACAAAGAACAATAAAAATAAAAATCGCACGTTTCTCTCTTTTCTTCTCGCGACGAATCTGATTTAGGGTTTTTGAGAATCTTCATTGTGATTTCGAAATTCTTTACACCTTTTTGTTGATTTCACGCTTTCGGAATCATCTGTAAGCCATGATTTCTGATTCGATCACCAACGCTTCTGCTACTGCAGCCCCTAGCGCGAGGGATTTCGGAAAAAAGAAAAGGGTATTGTTTGATTTGTTTTCCCTATAAATCTCTTTGAATCTTCCTCAAATCTCATTCATTTCTCTAAATTTGGTTCTTTTCGTTTCACTCTTTGATATGTACTGTGATTTTTTTGCATTGGGTCGCAGACGAACAGGTCAGCCAAATTGAAACAGAGCAAGCTAGGTCTTCGCCGTGAGCAATGGCTTTCTCAAGGTATGATCATCATAAAAAGATCTATCTTTTTTTTTCCCTATATGTTCCATTTACATGATTTGCTTAGGTTCTTGATTCTCTGGATTGGAATTCGTCTATATTGATTTGGGTTTTACTATCAGTTGCGATGATTAACAAAGGGGATAAGGAGGAAATCGACTCCAATCGGAAAACTGTAAGTGGAAAACCTGATCAGAGAGATCGTCCGGTTGAGAATTTAGATGGTCAGGGTAGAGAAGAAGAGGACAACAGTGGAACACATCGTCATGAGAGCTTTATAGAGTCGCTTTCGAATAGCCCTAACAGTATTCTGAGTGTCATGAATTCGATCCCCAATTTTAGCAGCAGCAGTAGCAGTGGAAGTGGTGGCTCTTGCTCTGGTAATATAACAGAGGAAGAGGATGCTGATGATGACGGGTGTTTGGACGATTGGGAGGCTATTGCTGATGCTTTAGCAGCTGATGACGAAAAGCACGAGAAAGAGAATCCTCCTGAGTCCTGCGAAGAGCATGAGAATGTTATCAAGCAATCAGCTTCTCCTAGGGATTCAATCAGTGGATCTGATGTGGCTGTTAGGGACGCAAAGCCGGATTGCCAGAGAACAATGTCAAGGAAGCAAAAGAGTAATCAGGCATGGAGGCCAGATGATAAGCTCCGCCCTCAGGGTCTGCCGAATTTGGAAAAGCAGCGTAGTTTTCCGGTCATGAACATGCATTTTAGTTCTGTGGAAGTGCCTTCTTCATGCCCCATTTGCTACGAAGATCTGGACTTAACAGATTATAATTTCTTACCATGTCCTTGTGGATTCCGGCTCTGCCTTTTCTGCCACAAGACGATTTGCGATGGAGATGGGCGTTGTCCAGGTTGCAGAAAGCCATATGAAAGGAACACAATCAAGGTTGAGGCTAGTGTTCAAGGTGGTGGTCTGACTATTCGGCTTGCTCGTTCGTCTAGCATGTTTTGCAGGTCATGAAGAAAGAGGATGCGGCTTTTCTCGGACTGTACGTCTGTTTGTTTTCTCCCTTCCTTTATAATCCTCGCATGTTCTACGTTTTTAACCCGTCTTTAAAACTCTTTAGATATGGGTATAGGATTTGTCTTTTGGCACCTGAGAACTATGTTCTATGTTCTTCTATGTCAATGACTCTTCTTCGTCTGAAAACATGTGGTGGTGGTGGTTATGTAGAGTGGTGTGTGTGAGTACATAAGGTGGTACACGAATTTCAAATACATAAAGTTGCAATAAGTCTCTTTTCCATTGCCTCCGAGAACCTTTGCTTATCCTGCCATATTCTAATGGCATCATTTTATATGCCTTCTGATATTTTAAAGTTGACCATGAATGTATATCCTTTTAACTTGAAGATTATATTTATTTGTGATTTTGTTGTGATTGATCACCTCCTCCTTTGCTATATGGTATGCATCCGTGAATTGATTATGCCGACGCAGGATCCTGGGGGAACACAGATCTGGTTAAAACTTCTTGGTAATGTGAAACTTTACTCTTTTGTTTAGTTGCGTTTAGCAAACATATACTTGAGCGGTTGGAGTACGAAGTCTCGGGGAGATGGCGAAGAGAACGGTGTTGGTAAGGGGGATCGGGAGAAAGAGAGGCACATAAACATAGACCGTGAGAAAGACAAGGAGAGAGAGAGGGATAAGGTTAGAGAAGGATGGAGAGATAAAGAGAGGGATCGGGAGAGTAGCAGCATAAAGAGAGACAGGAGCGATAGGGACAAAACCGGAGACAGAGGGAGGAGAGATAACAAAATATAGAGAGGGAGAGGAGAAGAAGAGAGTGATTTTCGATACAGAGAGAGGGAGAGGAGAAGAAGTTGTGTATTGCTTGTTCGTGTTATTTGGTATGGCTTTAAGGTTTAGAAGATTAATGTGCTTCTTATTCTAAGATAGTTGTAAAGTGGAAACCAAATTTGAAATTAGAATAGAGAGCTATTACATTACTTCACAATGATCTTAGAACATGTTTCTTATTTGAAGATCATCCTGAAGTGGAAACCAAACTTCAAAACATTAGAATAGAGAGCTATTACATCTCTTTATTGCATAAAAGGTACACAAGGATGTTCCAATAGCTTAAACAATCAACATTTTCAGGTTCACCCCATACGCTCTCGCAGCGGAGATTGGCGTTTGTGATCCTCCGGAAGTGAATTCCACAACTTTCTTAATGTTGAACCCTCAAGAAATATTTGCTCACCATCTACTTCCTTTTCTTTGATCCATCCTTGAAGCAACCATTCTAGTTTCTTAACCCTTTCCTCAACTATTCCATAGTCTTTTCCCACGAGTTCTTCAACCTCAGCCCAAAAGCACGATCCGCAACTGGATCTCTCTATCCCTTCCCTCAATAGGTCATGTTCGTACCCTCTCTGAGCGTGTTTGTAGCGATTTGGTCTCCCTTTTTCCATATAAGGCCCCGTGTCTTCGTTCTTTAAATGTCGGTAGTAGTTTGCAATATCAAGCGGTTCAATTAATCTGCGGTAGCGATTCGCTCTCTCGATCCATTCTCTGCGCCCTTCGAATCCATCTGGAAGTTGACCTTTCTTCACTAAACCAAGCACCTCATCATATATACCAGCTAACTCAGCTCTCTTCACGTTTGCTTTGAAGTCTACCTCTTCTCTAGAAGCCCTGAAGGAGTCATAGTACCCGTTTTTCTGAGTTCGACACATTGGCTTGTATTCTTCCTCTATCCATGTTAGTTTCTCTTCTATCTTATCACGTTTGCTGTCTGTCTTAGTCTGATTATCAACTCGTTGCTTCTCTGCCTCATATGCAACACGGACACATTGTCTAGCTCTTGTGCTCTGCAAACAAAACAAAACAAAATGATTTTTCTTTTCTTTTTAAACGTACAAGGATCGAGCTATGGAGCAAAGACAGAAAGATTTACCAATCCGAGGTCACTGAGCGCAGAATCTCCATCGAAAGGCGAGTGATGCAATTCCAAATGAATAAACGACTTCATCCCCATTGATTGTACCATTTCCTCATAGCTACGATGATCTCTTATACTTTGATTTGGAACTAGAGACCATTCATGTTCGTTGCTGGACTGACAAGCGTAAAACAGAATCTGAAGAATGGCGTCTGAGTTGTTCACTGAGACCAACCTTGTCCCTGTAGAGAAGACAAATGTGCCTGCGGGTCTGTAAGGACTTAGCTCAAGTAAACTGGAAAGAGTTTCCAAAAACGCATCTCCGTTCCCAATCATTTCACAAACAGCTTGGTAAGCAACAGTTGATGTGTCTTTCAACACCGTTGTGTAAAACTCTGCATTGCTCTCTTGGATCGAATCTCTTGTACCATCCAATTGGCAAAGAACATGAGGCAGAGTTTGCTTGATTGATGCCTTTCGAGCAAGCATAATCCGAGGGACGATATCGAATCTTGTGACAAAGTTCACGAAGAACCGGCTCCAATTCTCCCTCCCAAGCGCGTGCTTGAAGACATAGTCACCAACCAAAGGAGCTCCAAAGGTCACACAACGAGGCTCAGGGAGACCATTCGGATTGCGTTTGAAGTATGTCTCTAAATACCAAACTGTTGCTAAGATTGCAGCTGCACCTCCAGAGGAATGTCCTGTGAACACAATCAGTCGTTTTCTTTGGACCGCCTCTTTCACCTGAAGAAAGTAAGTTTCAGGCATAAAATTAGTCAGATGTTTTCCACTGAAGTCGAAAAAGTCAAGAGATTTACTTACATCATCAGGAAATGAGGTTCTTATTAGAACATCATGATTCTTAAGGAAAGCTTCGTTAATAGTAGCGTCAACGTCGTTGCCGATGCTTCTCATACAAGGAAATTGATCACGCTTCATCTTAATTTCTCCAAAGGGAGACTTGTTCTCCGGCGCAAACCAATCTTTCTCCGAGAAAGATGGTCGGAAAGCGAAAAAGACTACTTCCCTTTCTTCTTCTTTGCGAAAGGGCTCGGTCCCGTAAGCGTTGGTCGATGCCATCCATGATCTGGTGATTAGATCATTATTGATTCCGGCAAGAGCTTCTAACGCCATTGATCTAATCTCTTTTCTTTTGGGATTTTTTCTCTGTTTGTTCTGGGTCGTCTCTTGCTTATGGTCTTTCTTCGTCTCTGCGGATTGTATAATATATAAAGGCAAAGATGTAGACGGAAGTAATTACCCAAAATGCCCATTTAAAACAAGAGCAGATTTCACTGCAAAATGGGTTTTTGGGGGTAAATTTTAAGAACTGTTTTTTTTTTGTCAAGCTGTTTACTTTAATGATTGTTTTGTAGTTTACTCTCTGGCAATTGGAGACCATGAAGAAGATAAAATGAATCTTACGTATCCACGTGGAGAGTTTTCATTGGGTTATGCTCTGTACGTCCGACATGACTTGAATTTCGCAGAAACTCTCATAAAGACATAAACATTCACCTTTTGTCTGAAACTTTTTTCTTTGTGTTATCTTGTGAATCTTGTTTAGAATTTTGCAAGGTTCGAAAAGGCGCTAGGCGCTAAGCAGACGGTCGAGCACTAATTTACGTGTAGGTTAAAAAGCAGTGATTAATTTTGAACATTTTTTTAATTTTAAAGTTTATCAGTTATAAGTTATGAATATATGAATCAAAACAAGTATGAAATAAGTTTTTTTGAATATCAAAGTAACAAAATATTAGGAAATTAAGTTCAAATTCACATCTAAATTCCAAAAACAAAAAAAGTACAAATATATGATGCAAAAAATAGAATTATCTTGATATTGAGAGACAAAAAAGTACAAAGAGAGAAAAATCTTCATCATCTTCTTCAATGATCAAATTATCATGTGTGTTGTATTTCTATATGTATTTCCAAAACTTTGTAACAGACCATATGTCCGTCACAATAAAAAAAAAAAAAAATTGAGTCAACGATTTTTTTCCGAAAAAATCGTTAAAAATCGTTGACTTTTTTAAAAAATCGTTTGACCACCTAATTTACCGTTTAGACACTAATTGCAGCGGTCCACCACCGACTAGTGTCTAAGCAGTCTGGACGCCGTTTTTTAGAACATGGGAATTTTGTAGCTCGACTTTTGGAGTGTTCGTCTCCAATGGGGATCCTCTTTTGCTTGCAGATGTCATTCGGATTTTGCAGTGACTTTGTACAATTGACATCAGTGGGATTTGCTGTTGGAGGTGGGCCTAGCACCCCCAATTAGTTAGGCCCATCTTAGGAAAAGTCCCTCTTCAGCTCGGTCGCCGACCTGAAGGCACCGCGCTCGTATCACCCGAGCTCCTGAGCTCCCGAGTACGCACCTCGGGTCCGGGCTGACACCTCACCAAAGCAGGATTGTCAGAAGAGCAGAAGGCACGTGGGAGCTGGTAGAACAGTGCCCTACCCGCGTAGGGATACGGCTTCGACTCGACGTCCCACCAACCCTGCAGAGTCGACGAAGGAGGAAAGGACACGTGGAGGAGAGTTGGCAAAACAGTGCGCTGCTCTGCAACACGCCTCGCCGAACTCATCATGACCTCCCTCCTCGAAAACCGGAACACGCCTCCTAGACCACCTTACCCGCGAAACAGGCCGAAGGCGCCACGTAGCCACGAGATCCCGGGGAGCAGGAAGTCAACTGCCGGTATAAATACCCCTCGATGTCATTAATGATATGGATCTGGAAATTTTGTATCTCACCTACCACAAGTGACCCGACCTCTCTCTCTCTCTCTCTCTCTTTGTAACAAAACAGCGATTTAGAACGCCGAACTGGACGTCCTTCGGAACCAGTTCGTAACTCTAAATTGCTCACTTCCCTCATCATCAATAAAAAGAACACGGTCCACGGCCTGCCCAAAAATATTCCCGACATGCCTTAAATTCTGGTTGACTCTCTAATTAACGAAAATCTCGCATCTCTCTCCCTAATCAATCTCTTAATCTTCATTAGTGATCCCCGGGATCAACAATTGGCGCTAGAAGGAGGGGGTTAAGAGATTCTTCTGTACGCAAGGAGCAGTTCAACCACAACCGCAACCGCAGCAACGATGGCAATTCCGCCCCCAAGAGTGTTGTCAGACCAGGAGACCCCGGCCCAAGCAACGGCCCAGGCCCAGACAACGGCCCCGCCGACGACTCAAACAACAGCGACCGCCCCACCGTTAGTCCATGCGGCTATCAACCGGCCGATTCCCCGAGAGCAGTTCTTCAGGGCTACGCCCCCGGCTCCGACGCCCGTCCCTTCCGACGGCTCCGCCGCCCACAACGCGCCCCGAGCGCCGGAAGACCAGCCCACGCTGTCCGCCGTAATGCAGACCCTGCTCGCCAGAATAGACGAGCTGACGCGAGCTACTGATCAACGGTTCGCCACGCTAGGAACCTCCCGTGACCGGTCGGACAACACCGGATCCCCCGACGTCCATCTCAGAGAGCCGGCCTCTCGGAAAGAAACCCCGCGCATCCGGATAAGCCGGCCCGGCGACTCGCCGTCAGGATCCGAAGGCCCGGGCGGACGTTTCGCCCCGGCCGTAGGAAGTCACCCGGGCGACGAAGCCCACCATCTTTGATCCAGCTCGGAGCGCTCCAGGGACGCCGAGTTCGAGGCTATGAAGGAGACAATCCGCGCGATGTCCTCCAAAATCAATCAGGCCACCAGCGCGGCCCCGGAAATAGATCGCGTCCTCCGAGAGACGCAAAACACGCCGTTCACCCGCCGGATCGCCTCTGTCCCGCTCCAGCACCTCGGGAAGCTCAAACTCCAGCCCTACGCGGGCACCACCGACCCGGCCCAGTATCTTACGGCGTTCACCATCGCCATGGGCCGCGCCCACTTCTCCCCAGATGAGCGCGAAGCCGCCCACTGCCAGCTCTTCGTAGAGAACCTCACCGGCCCGGCCCTCACATGGTTCTCTCGACTGAAGACGCACACCATCGACAGCTTCAGAGATCTGTCGACTACCTTCCTCGAGCACTACTCCATCTACATCAGGCAGTCCGCATCCAGCGCGGACCTCTGGGCGATGAACCAAGGAGCGAAGGAGTCGCTCAGGTCCTTCATAGAGCGCTTCAAGGCCACGGCCTCGTAGAGCAACATGACTGACGAGTCGGCGCTCCCCGCTCTGCAAAAGGGTCTGCGGGCCGATTCGGCCTTCAAAGACGACATGAAGCTCAACAAGCCGCGCTCGTTGGAAGATGATTTGCACCGCGCTGGACTCTTCGTCGAGCTCGAGGAGGAAAAAGCGGCTGAGTCCAGGAACAGCGCCTCGCACAAGGTCCCGGCCCCAAATGACTGACCCCAAGAAAGGTACCAGGAGCCTCGCCAGCAATACGATGACGAATATCAGCGTAGTAAAGGAAAGCAGGCCACGGCTTTCCTCGTCAACGGATCGCCCGTCGCCCTCCATCTGCGCGATCCCGTTCTTCTCCCCAACCCCGCACCGTGGTTGCCCTGGAACAAGTATGTGCGAGACCCCAACCAGCAGGATCGGCGCCCCGACGAGCTGAACGATAGGGAGCCCCGACCTGACGAGCAGTACGACAGGACGGCCTTCTGCGACTTTCACCAAAGGAAGGGGCATCCGACCTCGCAGTGCCGCGCACTCCAAGAGGTCCCGCTGAACCAATTCCAGAGGGGGGAAATCCGCGTTCCGGAACGGCTGCGCCCGCGAGCCTGGGACAGCGATCGAGCACAGCCCCGCGATAACCGAGGCTGCGAGGACAACCGGGCTAGGCCTTACAACCGTGCCCAAAACGACGATCGTCGGCGGCAATCCCCCTCGCGAGACCAAGAAAGGGGCAAGTCGCCTCCTCCGGCCCGGACTCTGATAGGAATGATCATGGGAGGTCTCCTCTCGTGTAGCGATTCAGTGCGATCCATCAAGCGTCACGAGAGGAGGACCGACGCGTCCCTGAAATGGCACTCCGGCCCGGAGATCGATGCGCAGGACACGAGCAAAAGGGGGATATGTTTCTCCGAGGCCGATGCGATCGGGGTCCACCAACCCCACAACGACCCCCTCGTCGTACAGGTCCGCGTAGCCGATTGCGACGTCAACCGAGTCCTCGTCGACACGGGCAGCTCGGTCGACCTCATCTTCAAGGATACCCTCGCCAGGTTGAACCTAAACGGGGTCGCGATCAAGCCACACTCAATCCCGCTAACCGGCTTCGCCGGAGACACCGTCAACGGAATCGGCACCATCGAGTTGATGGTCTTCGTGGTCTTCGATACCACCCCGATCTACAACATCATCCTCGGAACCCCATGGCTGCATTCGATGAAGGCGGTCACCTCGACGTACCATCAATGCCTCAAGTTCCCCAACCAGGCCGGGACGTACATGCTCAGGAGCAACCAGAGGGTCTCTCGTGCCTGCTTCGCCATCGAGCACAAGCTGCGCCGCGCCGCGCCGGCCTACTTAACCGTCAGCGCATATCAGCCAGGTGAGACGATCGCTCGGGATCTCCCGGGAGAGGACCTCATCACCCAGATCAACATCGATCCGAGCGACCCCGCCCGTTGCGTCGGCATCGGAACCGACCTCGACGAGGACATTAAGAAAGAGCTGGTCGAATTCCTGGGGAAAAACGTCTCCACCTTCGCCTGGTCAACCGGCGACATGCCCGGCATCGACCCGGCCACGTGCAGCCACGAGCTCAACGTGGACTCGACCTGCAGACCGGTAAAGCAGAAACGGCGAAAGCTAGGCACCGAGCGCAATCAGGCAGTCAATGACGAGGTGGAAAGGCTCACCGCAGCGGGCTCAATCACCGAGGTTAAATACCCGGACTGGCTGGCCAACCCAGTGGTAGTCAAGAAGAAGAGCGGGAAATGGAGGGTGTGCGTGGATTTCACCGACCTCAACAAGGCGTGCCCGAAAGACAGCTTTCCCCTCCCCCGAATCGACCAAGTCGTCGAAGCCACCGCGGGGAACGAGCTGCTCTCCTTCATGGACGCCTTCTCGGGGTACAACCAGATCCCCATGCACCCCGACGACCAGGAGAAGACCGCGTTCATCACGGATCGAGGCATCTACTGCTACAAGGTAATGCCCTTCGGACTCAAAAACGCCGGAGCCACCTATCAACGACTCGTCAACCGGATGTTCGCCGATCAGATTGGCCGCACTATGGAAGTGTATATAGATGACATGCTGGTGAAATCCCTGGTAGCGACCGACCACGTCGCTCATCTCCGATCTTGCTTCCGGACGTTGAACGAATACAACATGAAGCTGAACCCAGCCAAGTGTTCTTTCGGCGTCACGTCGGGGGAGTTCCTCGGATATATCATCACCCAGCGCGGGATAGAAGCTAATCCCAAGCAGATCCGAGCTATCACCGAGCTCAAATCCACTGAGAGCTCGCGTCAAGTACAGCGACTCACCGGGAGAATCGCCGCGCTGAACCGGTTCATCTCCCGCTCTACCGACAGGTGCCTCCCGTTCTACCAACTGCTCCGAGCTAACAAGCGGTTCGAGTGGGACGACAAGTGCGAGGAAGCCCTCCAGCAGCTAAAGGAGTACATATCCACTCCTCCCGTCCTGTCCAAACCGGAGGAAGGCGAAACCCTCTACCTCTATATCGCCATCTCTGCATCAGCGGTGAGCGGGGTATTAGTGCGGGGAGACCGGGGCGACCAGAGGCCCATCTCTTACATCAGTTAATCCCTTGACGACGCGGAGAGCAGGTACCCAACTTTGGAGAAGCTCGCCTTGGCGGTAGTCGTCGCAGCCAGAAAGCTCCGGCCATACTTTCAATCCCACACGATCGCCGTCATAAGCACCTACCCCCTCAGGACCATCCTCCACAGCCCGAGCCGGTCTGGCCGGATAATGAAGTGGGCTGTTGAGCTGAGCGAGTATGAAATCGATTACTGAGGTCGGACCGCGATCAAATCTCAAGCTCTGGCCGATTTCCTGGTTGAGTTGGTACCCGAGCTAGCAGCCGACGAAGTCCCCGAAGTGTGGAGCCTGCATGTCGACGGATCGGCCTCCAAACACGGTTCTGGCGTCGGTATACGCCTCGAGTCCCCGACCAAAGAGATCCTCGAGCAGTCTTTCCGTCTGGCCTTCCCGGCGTCAAATAACGAAGCCGAGTACGAAGCTCTGATCGCCGGCCTGCGCCTGGCCAAGGAGGTCGGCGCGAAGAAAATCCGAGCTTACTGCGACTCCCAACTCGTCGCCAATCAATTCAGCGGGGAGTATGATGCCAAGAATGATCGCATGGATGCTTACCTCAAGGTGACCCAAGGCTTGGCCGCAGACTTCTCCGAGTTCACCCTGACAAAGATCCCCCGAGGCGATAATACTTCCGCAGACGCCCTCGCCGCGCTGGCCTCCACCTCGGCCCCAGCCCAACGACGGGTGATCCCGGTTGAGAGTATCAACTTCCCTAGTATCGAACTGCCAAAAGGGGTCTACTTAATAAACCCCCAGGCCGCGGACCCTGACGAGGACGTCCCACCTCCCGAAGATCTACCGCCACCACCGGCCGAGCCCGAACTACCAGACTGGCGAGTCGACCTACTGCTGTACATCGCAGACGGCGTTCACCCCCCAGACCGGTGGGCCGCCCGCCGGCTAAGGAAGAAATGCGCCCGATACACGATGCTGGACGGCAGCCTGTTCCGATGGAGCGCCTCGGGAACCCTGCTCGGCTGCCTCCACGGGCAAGAAACCATTGACGAAATGAAGGAAATGCACGAGGGCGCCGACGGAAACCACTCCAGCGGCCGGGCTCTCGCCCTGAGAATATGGAACCAAGGACACTACTGGCCAACAATGCTTCAAGACTGCGAAAAATTCGCAGCCCGGTGCGAGAAGTGCCAGCGTCACGGTCCCCTCATTCACTGCCCTACCGAGCTCCTCACCACCGCGGTGGCACCCTACCCATTCATGCGATGGGCCATGGACATAGTCGGCCCCCTTCCCCGATCTCGTCAAAAGCGCTTCATCCTAGTAATGACCGACTACTTCACCAAGTGGGTTGAAGCCGAAGCTTACGCCAAGATCACGGCAGAGGACGTCCGAAAGTTCGTCTGGAAGTTCATCATCTGCCGGCACGGGCTGCCTTACGAGATCGTCACCGACAACGGTGCCCAGTTCACATCGATCCTCTTCGAAGACTTCTGCACAAAGTGGAAAATCAGGCTGAGTAAGTCCACCCCGAGATATCCACAAGGAAATGGACAGGCCGAGGCCACCAACAAGACAATCCTCGACGGCCTCAAAAAGTGACTAGACGACAAGAAGGGGTCCTGGGCCGACGAGCTAGATGGAGTCCTCTGGTCCCATCGCACAACGCCGAAAACGTCGACAAGTCGCACACCATTCAGCCTCTCTCACGGCATGGAAGCAAGGGCCCCATCCGAAGTCGGGCTCCCCACTCCTCGCCGCGCTATGCTCACCCAGCAACCCGCGCTGAACGACGCCGTCCTACTCAGCGAGCTGGATTTCCTTGAGGAGCAGCGGGACCATTCCCTCCTCCGAATCCAGAACTACCAGCAGCTCGCCTCCAAGTACTACAACAAGAGGGTTCGAGGCAGGTTTTTTACCGAAGGCGACCTGGTCCTCCGCAAAGTCTTCGAAAACACCGCCGAGCTAAACGCAGGCAAGATCGGTGCAAATTGGGAAGGCCCCTACCTCATCTCCAAGATCGTGAAGCCCGGCGTCTACGAGTTAGTCACGATGAACGGCGACGCAATCCCGCGCTCATGGAACTCGATCAACCTCAAACGCTTCTACTACTGATCACCCGGGCTCCGCCCCGCCGTCTATCTCTGTAAGCAAACGAACTACGATTGGCTTGATCCCTTCTACTAAAGGGTACGTAGGCAACCCCTAACCAGGGCTCAGCTATTAATCTAATAAAACCTTTTCCAAAAAAAAAAAAAAAAAAAAAAAAAAAAAAGGGAAGCCGAGCTCCAACGCTCGCACCTCTACAATAAAAAACAAAGCCGAGCTCCAACGTTCGCACCTCTACAAAAAAAAAAGAGAAAGGGGAAGCCGAGCTCCAACGCTCGCACCTCTACAAAAAAAAAAAAGAAGCCGAGCTCCAACGCTCGCACCACAAAAAAAGGGGGAAGCCGAGCTCCAACGCTCGCACCTCCACAAAAAAAAAAAGGAAGCCGAGCTCCTACGCTCGCACCTCTACAAAAAAAAAAGAAACCGAGCTCCAACGCTCGCAGCACAAAAAAAGGGGGAAGCCGAGTTCCAACGCTCGCACCTCCACAAAAAAAAAAAAAAGAAGCCGAGCTCCTACGCTCGCTCCTCTACAAAAAAAAAGAAGGAGAAGCCGAGCTCCAATGCTCGCACTACTACAAAAAAAAGGGGACCGAGCTCCAATGCCCGCTCTTCCCGGCACACAAGTTATAAGTGCCAAAGCCGAGCTCCAATGCTCGCACTCCCATAGTACACAAGCAATAAGTACTAAAGCGGAGCCCAAGGCTCGCACCTCTACTAGACACACAAGCATTAAGTGTCTCAAAGCCGGGCTCGCTACCCGCACCAAAAAAAAGGTACACAAGCTTTAAGTACCTTAAGCCGAGATCACCTCGCACCCACGAAAAAATAAAGATACATAAGCATTAAGTATCTAAAGCCGAGTCGTACCTCGCACCCTATACGAAGACACAAGGGCCCGGTCTACAACCTGCGCCCACGACATCGATTGACAGAATACGGTTCACGACCTATTCTACCACGCATACGAATTCAGAAATACCATCTTTATTACAAAAAAAAGAGGCCTCGAAACGACACATACATAAACGGCCCACGGCCCGATCGTTACAAAAAAAAAAAAAAAAAAAAAGAGAGAGAAAAATACAACAACAAAATTTTTACAAGGCCACATTGGCCGGTAAATCTAAACCCCCGTCAGCACGGGTACCATCCAGATCAACGGGGCCCCCCGCCTCCACTTCCACGCCGCGCTTACCAAGGACGGGTTGCTCGGCCCGCTCTTCCCCAACAGCGTCCTCAACAGGCGGCTCAGTAGGACAGGCTTCATCAGCACCCGGGGCCGGGTCTTCCACAGGAGCATCCGCTTGAACGGCCTCAGCAGCTGGTGGAGCATCCGAGGTCAAATCCACCACGGAAGTGTCAGAAGGAGCCACGGGCATAAGCCGCTCGAGCTGGACGCCATGAGCGCGGTCCAGAGGAATGTCCAGATCCTCCGGGGTCAGGTCCGGAAAATCCATTCCGTCCAGCTGGGCACCGAATGCCGCTTCGTCCTCATCCAGCTTCTGATACCGGTACCACGGTACCGACACCCCGTCCTCGGCCTCCATCCTCTTGAGGCACGCCCTTACGCCGATCACCTGTTTGTACAACAGGTGAGGCTCTAAGGCCCGGCTGCGCCCGTCGAGATGGGCGCGGATCTTCTCCATCTTCGCGGACCACTTCCGGTTCCGCGCGTCCCACCTGGCCGTCACCCGGTCGCTCTCCGCGGCCACGGCCACCTTCGCCCGGCCTATAGCGGCCTCCAGCCCCTTGACCCTGGAGCGGAGTGTTTCCCGCTCCCCCTTCAGCAACCCGACCTCCTCCTCCAGGGCAGCCGCCCGAGCCCGCTCAGCGGCAGATCGGGCCCTCTCAGCCTCCAGCTCGGCCTGAAGACTGCCCACCTCTGCAGCCCGGGCTCGTACTCGCGCTGCCTCTTCCTCCAGCCCCGCTGACCGGGCCCTCTCATTCTTCAGCTCCTTCTCGAGCCCGCGGAGGAGAAGGGACTGACCCTGCGTACTGGCATCATGGCGCTCTTTCAGAAAGTCAAGCGACGCGTCCTTCTAGGCGAGCCGCTTCTCATAGGCCTCCGCTAGATAGGCAGTAATGGCCATTGTCTGCATCAAACCAACTGTTAGCAAAGACAACAAATCCGTAAAAACAGCCATACACAAAATAAAACCTCACCCGAGCAGCGGACCGCGCCGCCGCGCGAAAGGCATCAGACTCCGCCATCTCCAACGGCACAAAGTGCGGATGCTTCTGCCCGAACATCATCGCCTGCGCCAGCTCGGCGCACTCGTCCTGGTCCACGATGACCTGGGTGTTACCATCCTCGTGGCAGAAATAGAAGCTGTAGTCCCGAGGCCCGGCATCGGAACCCTCCGAAGCACTGCCGCCCTCGGCGCCTCGATCCTCCGCTCCCTCCACTTGGGCGGGATGCCCGCCTCCCTCCACAACGGCGATCGCATCGCCGCCATCGGCCGCCCGAACTGCGACCTCTTCACCCCCTTGAGTCCGAGTCTCCTCGACCCCATCTACTGGCACCCCGGGAGCAGGTACCTCGGGCTCGCACCCAGGCAGTTCGGGACGTACCTCACCCCTACCTGAGGCAGAGGACCCTCCCACCTCGGTCCTCTTCTTCCTCTTGCCGGCCTTCCCTCCGGCAACCTCGGCCCCCCTTTTCTTCGAAGGAGCCCCCCCGGACGACTCCCCCCCAGCCCGCGGTGCCGGGTCTCGCCGGACCGGCACCTCGACTATCGGCGGCGGCGGCGCCACAAACGAGTCCGCATACAGCGGACTGCCAAACCTTGCTCTACCTGCAAGAGGCACCCGTCAGTTCGGCAAAAAAAAAAAAAAAAAAAAAAAAAAAGATTTTACCGACCTCCGGCCATCGCAGCTTTAATTCTACCCGAGGTGAATGACTTCCACTCTCTGTCGCGCACCGTCCTGAACACAGCAAGGATACCCGCGTAGTCCGGTAGCTTGAACCTAGAAGAGTGAGGACCATAAAGCAAATAAACAGCATTAGTCAGACAAAACCGAAGAGGAGAAGTCAGCTCGACCTTCAAATCCCTACCCGGGGAAAAATTCCAATCCCGGGTGTATCTCGCCGACGGATCGAGCCCAACCATGTCGGTAGCCTGGATGTAGAAGTAGCTGCAAGACCAGTCCTCGACCTTCGACAGCTTACTAGCCTTAGACCCCGAGCTGGGGGCCTCCAGGATATTCGCCGCGGGCTTGAAGGCAGCATAGTAAGTTCCCGAGTTCCTAGGATTCGCCTTCTGCTGGGTGAGAGCCTCGAACATAGGCACCGTCACCTCCACATCGCATTCGTGCCCCAAGGTCAGCAGCACGATCATCCCCTGGATCGTGGACGGGCAGACCTGCGAGAAGGCCAAACCCCGCGCCCGGCAATACTGGACGAACAGCTCGGGGAGAGGAAGGCGCAGCCCGCACTTCTGGAAGAACCCTTCATACAGGCAGACGAAGCCCGCCCGAGGAGTCCACGGGCGCTCATCCGCCCTGGGTAGCCTGAGCTCGACACCATCAGGGAAATCGCACAGATCCCTCAGCAGAGTTACCGATTCCGCCGTGCTCCAGGTCGGTGACCCGCCCTGCTCGTACGGAACCAAGGGGGACCTCCTCGCCTTGGTCACTCGCTCTCCGCCACCGCGGCCGCTCTGACGACCACCGCGGTCGCCCAGACGCCCGGTTCTTCCCCCAACTTGGCCAACACCGCGGGCACCAGAGGAGGACCTTATCACCGCCTTCTTTCGGAGAGGGATCCCAGGGAGCAGCGGGGCGGTCCTTGAAGGTGGAAGAACAGGCTGTTCCCCACTGTCTGCGCCTCGAAACGGAGAGGAGGCGTGCCCGGAATCGTCGGAAAAAGAACTCGGAGGATCACTGCGGTTGTCACAGGATACCGACTCGTCGCTCGACTCAGCCCTAATTCCATCTAGCATCGGTGCCATTGCAAAAAGGAGGAAGAAATCCAAAAACACAGAAAAAGGAAGGGAAGGAGAGAATCGGAGAGAAGGAGTTACCTTAAGGTTATGCGCATAAGGTTTTAACAGGAGGAAGAAAGAGGGGTTAAATAGAGGAAGGGGACAATGAAGCGACGCCTGGACACGTGTCGAAAGAAGCATGGCCGCCCAGAAACCTAATGATGACGACTCCTCGTTCTCCCACGCCAAAAAGCAGGGGACGCCTCGATAAACGCGAAGCGTCTGTCGCACGCCGCGCGTGGGCAGCTCACGCGAAAAAGAGGTGACCTTTCGTCCCCCCACGTGATGGGTACGCGCCAATCGTCTACGGATTTTCGGAAAGGTCAACACATATGAGCACGGGCTCAAATCTGGGCTGTAACACCCCGCGCTCCTCCGCCCAAATTTCGAGGAACCGTCCTAAGATGTGCCGAACTAACACCAGATCAACTTCGGATCACTAACCTCGCCTCGTGACACCGAACTGGGGGAGGGCTTATTGTTGGAGGTGGGCCTAGCACCCCCAATTAGTTAGGCCCATCTTAGGAAAATTCCCTCTTCAGCTCGGTCGCCGACCTGAAGGCACCGCGCTCGTATCACCCGAGCTCCCGAGTACGCACCTCGGGTCCGGGCTGACACCTCACCAAAGCAGGATTGTCAGAAGAGCAGAAGGCACGTGGGAGCTGGTAGAACAGTGCCCTACCCGCGTAGGGATACGGCTTCGACTCGACGTCCCACCAACCCTGCAGAGTCGACGAAGGAGGAAAGGACACGTGGAGGAGAGTTGGCAAAACAGTGCGCTGCTCTGCAACACGCCTCGCCGAACTCATCATGACCTCCCTCCTCGAAAACCAGAACACGCCTCCTAGACCACCTTACCCGCGAAACAGGCCGAAGGCGCCACGTAGCCCCGAGATCCCGGGGAGCAGGAAGTCAACTGCCGGTATAAATACCCCTCGATGTCATTAATGATCTGGATATGGAAATTTTGTATCTCACCTACCACAAGTGACCCGACCTCTCTCTCTCTCTCTCTTTGTAACAAAACAGCGATTTAGAACGCCGAACTGGACGTCCTTCGGAACCAGTTCGTAACTCTAAATTGCTCACTTCCCTCATCATCAATAAAAAGAACACGGCCCACGGCCTGCCCAAAAATATTCCCGACCTGTCTCAAATTGTGGTTGACTCTCTTATTAACGAAAATCTCGCATCTCTCTCCCTAATCAATCTCTTAATCTTCATTAGTGATCCCCGGGATCAACATTTGCTGTAACTCATAGTTATTCACTTTTTGTCGGAAATTTATTTGTTGTTTTTAATGCTTTTTGGTTGAGGAAAGTTTCGGAAATGTTTTTTTTTTGGGTCAACAGTTTCGGAAATACATAGTTTTTGTAGCTTGACTTGGGTTTCTGATTTAAAAGTCTTCGTTTCCTACAGAACCTGTTCTTATCCGGAAGTAAACCGGATACTCCTCCAGATATCGAACTGGTTCGATTTCTCTCAGCTGACTTCTCTCCAGTTCCTTGTATATCCGGTTTGTGTTCAGAAAGACTGTTTTGTCGGGGTGTTCGGTCTGTGTACTAGTAATCAAATTTCATTAGGTCCGGTTCTGTTTTGAGTGAGGTTTTCTAGCAAAAAATATTTGTAATAATTAATTTTTATTTAGTTTTTCCTTTTCAATTGGGTTTCATTTTGTATTATAAATAACTAGATAAGTATCCGCATATATACAGATTTATAATTAAATATTTTATACCCCGTGAAAAAAACTAAAAAAGAAAAATAGAAAACAAACTTAGATCACCCATGAAAATATATAATATATAAATTTAGAAACGATGGAAAAACTGAATGGAAATTAGAGGTTTATATAGAGGTGAGAAATTAGTTTTTTTTTTTCTTTTTAGGATTAATTTCTTTAATCTAAATAGAAAAACTAAGATTTTTTTTCCATTTTTATATTAATTTTGCTTCTTAAGATAATTTTTTAATTATTTTTTTGTAAAATTACCAATTATGAATCGGTTATTAAATTTTAAGAATTTTTAAGTTTTTTTATTAATCGATTTTATTTTTTTACAACTTTGACTTGACATGTGTCGCGATCAGGTAAATTAACAACATTGAAAGATTCAGCTTTATATAATAAGATTTCTTTATTATAAACTGAAATATAGTTTTTCCTTTTTTAATTTTTTGGCTTTTATTCATTTTTGTTTAGAATTGTTATATACTGTTTAATTTCCTTATTCTAATCTGAAATATTGTTTTTTATTTAATTAAAATTTTTGGCTTTTATTTATAATTTTTGTTTATTTTTTTTAATCTAAATATAACTACTAATTTTTTTCTTACCTTTTAAGATTATGAATTGATTATAAATATTATTTTTATTGTTAATATTATTTGTTAAAATATAATAAAAAAATTATTAAAAATCTATCAAAATATAATTGAAAATTTATTAAACATGTTTCAAAATCTGATCAATTCACTTGACATGTCTCTCTAACATAATTTTGATAACGTACAACATAATTTAGCTTTTAGTTTAGATAACGTACAACATAATGTCTGGTGTAGATAACGAAGATATATGAAGCGGTGTATATAAAGAAGATATTTAATAACATACATCATAATTTCGATTACACGGAATATTACATTTAGTTTAGATAACGAAGAAGATGTAGGTTATGCACGAAATATGTGAGTGATAGTTTTTTTTTTTGTAAAATTGAAAAGCAAATATCAAATTGGTTATATAGAGGTGAGGAATTATAATTCATTTTCCTTATAGGATTGTATTCCTTTTCAAAATTTCATTAATCAAAATAGAAATGTTTTGATCTCCTTTTTTAACTTTGACATTTATTCTTTTTTAAATTTAGCTTTTAGCATAATTTTTAGTTTAATTTTTCTTTGTTTACTTTCCTTTTTATGATGTCAATCTATTGTTTTATTGCTTTATTATAAACATATTTTTTTTTCATTTTTTTAAAAAACTTTAAGATAAATTTTATTAATCTAAAAATAACTTTTATTTTCCTTTTTTTGGATAACTTTATTTTTAGGATTAAGTCTAAATTATATATTTTTTCTTTATTGTTAATATTATGTGTCAAAACTTTAAGATAAATTTCTTTAATCTAAAAACAACTTTTATTTTCCTTTATTTGCTACATTTACTTTTATGATTAAGTCTAGATTACATTTTTTCCTTTATTGTTAATATTATGTATCAAAATCTAATTGATAATTTTTTGTACACGTGTCAAAATCTAATAGATTAACTCGACATGTGTCGCGGTATTGTGAATTATTAACTTTGTATCATTCTCCATTCTAATATATTAACTCAACACATGCCGCAATCTTGCGAGTTACAAACTTTGAATCATTCTCTTTTTTATATATATAGATATTATGTGTCAAAATCTAATTGATAATTGTTTACACATGTCAAAATCTGATCGATTAACTTAACACGTGTCGCGATCTTGCAAGTTACTAACTTTAAATAATTCTCCTTTATATATATAGATATTAATAATTTTCATTTTTTAAGTTTTATTTTGTCATAATAGAATGGAAAGGATTATAAACTTTAAGTTTGGTAGTATATTAATAATTTTCCTTATATGTTTAGAGTATATTTATAATTTTTCCTTTTTAATTTTGGTTGTGGTTGTAGATTATAACATTTTAAGTTTTCTTTTGTCACTTTCCTTTATTATAAGTTTTCTTTAGTTATTCTTGTTTTTTTTATTTTTTAAATAAGTTTTCTTTACTTATTCTTGTTTTCTCTTTTTGTAATATTGCATTTTTTTAGTTTAACTTTTTGGTTGTGGTTGTAGATTATAATCTTTTAAGTTTTTTTTGTCACTTTCCTTTATTATAAATTTTTCATTTTTATTCTTGTTTTTTATTTTTATTTTTAAATAAGTTTTATTTACTTATTCTTGTTTTCTCTTTTTGTAATATTGCATTTTTTAGTTTAACCTTTTTTAATATTTATTTTAATTCATTTTTAATTTTTAAAATTAAATTGACACATGTCAAGATATAAATTAATAACCGTGACAAATGTCACAATCTCGTGATTAATAATTATCCTACGTGTCAAGCTCACGTCGTGGGATCCAACTTTATATAATAAGTTATAGAACTGAATAAGTAAAAATTTAATATTTCATATGGAGATTTATGAATTGTCAAAACATTTTTAATCAAATCTTAGTTTGCTTAAACCGAATTGCAAATTTTTTAGAATTTTGATACAAGTATTTGCTTTTACAGTACAACATCTATAAATTAGTAATGTCAGGACTTTGAAAATTTATTAATTTATAGAGATATTAATTAATCGATAAATTAATTTATAGAGAAAAGTTTGTTTTCGTCCATAATCTTAGAATTTTTGTTTCAAATGATATTATATTAATTTAAGAATCTAAACAAATCTGTTTGTGAAATGACATGCACAAATTTAAAATTATGATTAATAATATTAAAAATTGCAATATAATAGCTATTAATAGTATACTAAATTATTCATGTTAAAATATTTTTGTTCATAAGTTCAAAATATATAAGAAATTATGACTGCTATCCTTATTGTTTATGATGAAATTGAAGATAATACTACAATACATTACATTTGGAAACTGATACTCGTAAGAAACTCAATTATCACGTCTAAAAATCTTCACAAATTTTGGATATATATCGAAATAAAAACACTACAAGCTATTGATATAATAAAGAAAGAGATAAGCTCCAATGAGATTCTAACTTTAAGAAGAAGAAAAATATAGCAATAGAGTCATAGTTTACTAAACTATCTTACATATATTTGTTTAAGATTTATTTTTATTAATATATCATTTTGTTGGGGTTATATATTTACATAGGGGTTTCAAAAAAATTATTATCTTATTATCTTATCAAAATTTATGGATTTTTATATTGGCCTGATTCGAGACCGGAGAAATTTATTATTTTATGGTGATTATTAATTTATCGAGTATAAATTTATAGAAATTTCAGTCTATTTAGTGCTTTTAGAGTTTGTTTATCATATTAGAAATAGATCGCCGGAGAGGCGAATTGGGTCTTCATCAGCCGGACGATTGAGGATCGCGTCGTAGAAAGAGGTAGAAGCGATAAGCAATGTTATCTTTTTTGTCAGAAACTCATGCCGCTGACAGTAATATTATCTCGGAAGCTTGCCGTCAACGGCATGAGTTTCTGAGTTTCTGACCAAAAAGGTAACATTGCTTATCGCCTCTACCTCTTTCTACGACGCCAATCTCAATTGTCATCCTCAATCTTTCTTTCTATATTCTTTAAATTCATTCAGCAATGGATCCATGAAAAAGTAATAGAGCTAGAGAAACTCTACCATTCCATGTATCTTCCATAGACACAAATCGGAATTAGGCTCCTCATGCATCAAAATTTTTCTTTCTTTGAAACCTCCCCTGAGAGAAGCAAGAGCCACCCCTTCTTTCGACTGTTCAAGAAACGAAAACGTCAGTGTGCTTTTCCTTAAAGCAAGACTCAACGACGTCGGAGGCGTCCGTAGGCTTCTCCAAGAGTTGCCGCAACTCATCGACGCCACCGATTAGATAGTAAAACTATTAATCGTTTTGTCTTTAATACTCAAACTATTAGGTAGTATACCGCGCCGTGCGCGAAGTGTGCGCAGAGTGAGATATCTATGAAAATTTTGTAATGATAATATGAAACATAAGAATTTAAAATTATGAATCTAATATATATGTCTTTTGATTGGTCCGACTCGAGACCGGAAAAAAAAATACAGCAAAACTTTTATAAATTTATATTCTGTGGATTATTTTATACTTGATAAATTTATTATTTTATCGAGTATAAATTTATAGAAGATTTACTGTATTTTTTTTTTTTTTTGCCAACTATACAAGTATTTGCTTTCATGGGAAAAGTCGAGGAGGCTAGGATCGTCTTGATCTTATTAAAAACCCAAGTTGGGAAATTTCTAGGAAAAGCCATTTACTGTGTGGTCCAACATTTAATATAACTTATCTCGCGGGGTTGTCGTACCAAGTTGACAGCTTAATTTACGTAGACAAAAGATTAGATTGTCTTTGTTTAATGAATGGTACTAATCCATTCCTAAATCATTTGTAAGTTTTGACGATAATTTTTTTTTTTTGGGTTGTATGTCCTATAATTCACAAGGGCATCTCCAAAAATGACTTCATTTTTAAAGTTGGCCAAACTTCAAATTTGAGGTTTGAGGGTGTTTGTCTCCAAAAGCACAACCTCAAATGCAATCTCATATTTTTTTTTTGCATTGTAGTCTTTATTATTAATCATTATTAACTAAAATCATATAACTATAAAACATACATTAAAGAAATATTATAAAAATATTAATTATAATTATAATATAATCTTTATAAATAAATTTATATTATCAAATTATAATATGAAATTTAGTTAATGTAATATTGTTGTTGTGTAGAATTTGGTTTCAATGATACGTTATATTTAATCTATATTTTTATTTTTATTTAAAGTTATTTATTTAATTATATATGTAACAATAAAATTTATAAAGATATATGTGAAATGTTTATGAGATACAAAATTTTAGGGATTAAAATGATAAACAGAAAATTAATAAGATTATTGTTCATATATATAATTATAAGAACTAAAATGTAAAAAAAAAATATATAAAACCTCAAATTTTAAAGTTTTGAAGTGCACAAAAGCTCAAAAATGAAAATTTGAGGTTTCTTTTGGAGATTTCCTAAATAAAGAAACGCTTTTTCCCTGTAAAACGAAAGCGAAAAAGGAAAAACAAAAACAAAGTTCCTATTAAACTTCCACAATTACAACACCATTTTACATATCTCATGTAAAGAAAAAAAACTAATATGTATCTCTCCTCTCTAATGAATCCCAATTTTCTTCTGTCTACAATTTACATTTCTATTATGAAATATCCTTCTTTGTCTGTCCTCTACCAGCAAAAGATGCTGTAATGTCCCAAAAATTGTAAGCCAAAAAAGCTCTAGTATGAAGCTTTTAAAATCATATGGAAAAAACTCAGATCTTTGCGCGTTTTAGCTGCGAGTAGACATCATTAGCTTCTAGCTCCCTCTTGTGCATAATATTCTTGAAAGCTGCATTTTCCTCAGCTTTCATTAAAGAATCTCTTAATCTCTTCACATCAGCCAATTTCACAGGCTTCAGTAAGAAATCTTCAGCCCCTTCTTCAAGACATCTGAATCACAAAAGAGAATCAAATATTAGTGATCCAATTCCATAAAGTTGATAGCTTTGGAAACAGAAGATGGCCAGCTCATGACTAATAAATAAGTAATTACATTATTAGACTTAATTTTGGTAAAGATGGCTCCTTAGTAACAAGCAAAAGCATGTGAGGTGTCTATCACGAGGGATATGATTTATAATGACCCTACCAAAGATTATGCAAAACAACAATTAAAAGCATATATTATAATTTATTTATTTTTGGGGTTATATCACATCACCGGCAACAGAATCAAATCTCAAGAGAAGATCTTGTTTAACTTATGAAGGATTTTATTCTTGTCCACAAGAAATAATTGTTTTTTTTTTGTTTATTATATGATTCCTAATATCCATTAGAAAATTTATTAAATCTTGCCAGGACCCACTAAAGTAACACCAAATCTTATTAGCTTCTATCAAATATGCAACCACCCATCAAAGTTACCCCATGATGGTTAAAGAAACCATATTGTAATCATGCAGATCTTATATGATTATACAACAATTTAATTTGGTCAATGCATATCGGTTTAACGGTATCTTTTTTTTTTTTTTTAAGTTTCATAAACAAAACCCCTCTAATCATCCGAATCTCCTGAACTAATAAAATTACTAAAACCGGTAAATCTTATTCTTACGTGATTTTGAATTAAACAAAGATTAAGGATCATAATTAAGATATAGGAAATATATACCTATCGATACGAGGCAAGATGTTTTCCGACGACATAATCACCACTGGTATTTCTCTGAAAGCTGATGATTCCTATGAAATTCAAAATCCATAAACAGATTATTAGGTCACACTTCATTTTTTTTTATTTGCCAAATCGATAGAATCATCGACAAACTTACTTTGATCTTCTTCAGTAGCTCATATCCAGTCATCCCAGGCATAGAGTAATCGGTCATTATCAGATTAATCTTCAGATCCTATAAAATATGCAAAATCAAAATCTTCAATACCAAATTTGAATGAATTCTCAAAAACAAAAAAAAAACACAACGATCAGATATATTATTACCTCAAATCCAACAGAACTATTCTCTCCATCCAATCCAAGGTATTGCAAAGCTCTTGTCGCGCTATCGACAACAGTAACTGAGGATAAAGTATTGTCAGATTCCGAAAAAATCAAAACAAAAAACGATGAAATTCCAAAACATTTACCTTTACATGAGGAGACTCTGAGCAACCGCTCGATGAATTTCCGATCGACGATGCTATCATCGACGGCGAGAACATGAAGAAGCTCAGGCGATCCTAAGGATGGAGTGTCGTTGGAGATATCCAACTTCTCCGGACGCAAAACCTCCGCCATATCAAAGATGAATCGAAAAAGTGGAGATTTGATTTTGCAACGGGATGAATGGGTTTGAGTGGGATTTTATAAGGAAGAAGGAAAAAAAAAGAGAGGGAAAATATGATATCGAGAGATTCTGAGAGATCTTTGCATATCTGTGGGATTTTGCCTGTCGATACCGCGTGGAAATTATTTGTTTATTCTGTTTCCAAAAAGTCATATTCAAATTTGGCAAAGCAAAATTAAAATAAAATCATGTAATAAAAGTCTTTCGGGGGAAAAAAATCAAAAGTGATCAAGTTTTTTTTTTATATATATATATAATTTTTTTCGATAATAGTCAAATAATGGTGAGTGGTGAAATCATAGGATATCAAATTGGAAAAATCGTATCGGTGACGATCTTCTCGATTATTTGTTCAGATCATGGGAACCTTTGATTTGTGCATTTCCGATAATTTCGTATCTTTTTTTTTGAATTTTCCATTACAACAAGAAATGTACTAAAAATAGACACATGTAATAAATAAATAAAGAAAACTACTTCTAATGCAACGTTTGTAAGTAAGCAAGCAAGTAGTTCAGGTTTTTCTTTTTAGTTATTAAATAGCTGTTTATGTATTGAGCTTAACTGTGAATTCAAATTCGGTGTTATTCCATTAACGATTTTAGAATACAAGTTATGGATTTTAACATATATATGAAGACAACAAAAAATACACAAGATATAAAAACTCACGTATCATGACTATTTGAAAATTTATAATAAATTCAGAGTAAATAGCTAAGATCGCTCGAAGCATAAAAGGTTCTTCTAGATGGTTAAGATCGATTGTTGGAAAATAGACAAATTTGCATAATAGAAAATAGCTAAGATTGCTCGAAGCATAAGAGGGAATGCTTTCAAAAGATTCAAAGAGAGGTTAGAAATTATGATATGTTGAATTATCGAACCACTCTCTTATTTAATCAGTCAAAATTATGTCATGATTTAAATCAATTAAAAAAAAATCAGTTAGTGGATTACTTGACGGTTACACTCACTTTGGTGAAACTAGCCAAATGGTAAATAGTTGGATTATTTTCTGGTTATAAGAAAAAAATATGATAATTAAGTACATAATATCGCATATGCTATTAATGTTTATGTATATTTACATATTTTTATCTCTATAATATGTGAAAAATGATTCACCGATTTATCTTATATTTTCTGATTGATGCTCAAAATAGGGTATTGACAAGAGCAGGAGCGGATCCATGTTGTCCAAGGAGGTGGCAACTGCACCACTCAATTTTTTTATTATTTGTAATTGTTTAAGAAAAATAAATTATGCCAGAACTAAAAAACTAAAAATTACCCCCATACAGTTTTTTTCTGGTTTAAACCCAAAAAGACACCTTAAAATTTTATTTTTCTATTATGTTATATTTTTGTCCTGGATGATTATATTTTCTCCACTGGACAAGAGTACTTCTCCTTTGTTTGAATATCAACTTTCTAGAACTGATGAGATTAAAGTGCTCTTCGTATTGGTCTTTTGCAGGAGACATTTATACTAGGTGCATGTCAGCTAATCTTCCTACTACATGCCATCGAGGCTCACATGTGCTAGTTAGGAAAATGTTCTGCATGCTTGTCATTGACGCATCCCATCACAAGCTATCGAGTTTGGTAGACTTACAAGGTTCGACAGATGCATTGATGTGTAAGGTATATGGCTAATCTTCCCATAACTTCTTATAGATTCAAGGTCCACGTGTTACACTGCTATTAGCTAGTACATGATAACTGAAACTTATCCAAGCACTTTGCTCCCACTATAATGTTGAAATTGGAGAGTGAGACTACAAAATGTATTAAGAGTGAAAATTGTGGTGTGCGACTGTGTTAAAATTGAAAATGCGATATGTTTAAATGTAATTTTCTCGCTTGGATAGTTCGAAAGCTCTCTTCCTAAAGAGGAAGTATGGGGCCTTATTTAGTGATAGACGGGGAAGAGATCTTATTTCGAGTCATAATGAATCAATGACTGTTAAGATCTGTCCAGATGCATAGTCTAGGCAGACAGGCTTTAAGACGATTCCAACAAAATGTCGTCTACGTGTCGTGGTTGGATTAACGACTAGAAATATTACTCGAAAACAATAAATTTATCTATTTGGTATTCAACTACATGATCATTTTAGGCATTTTAATTTTAGTGTAATTTTTTCTAATACGCGTATAAATTATTTAGTTTTTGAAATGAACAATTAGATAAAGTTTAAACCTATTTTTGATTTTTTATTTTTTATATAATCAGGGGTGATCCGGATTTTGACTAATCTCCACGGTGAATGTAGCGTCTTAGTAGCTCACTCACCAAATTTTCAAATAAATTTAAAGCATAACACCACTTTAAATAATAAAATGAGAGTGGTTAGATAATTTCACATTTATATAGAACGTTTTATTGTTTATTTTGGTTATATGCGTGGAACACCAATTATCATTGTTAATCATTATTTGCAAAAAGAATATTACTAGATATCTAGTAACAATCACAACTTGATAAAAATGGCCTCATATTTTGTTTTCTTCAAAAAAAATCCAGTCACGTTCTCATATATTCGTTCACTCAATTAGTATCATTTTCGATTAATTTTGTATTCATTCTAAAAGATTCAAAATCAAAGAAGAATATGCAAAGATTACAAATGGAGAGATGGTAAAAAAAAACACAATCGATCGACATTCGACACGGGGCCGGCTAAGATATGGAAGAGGAAAAAGCGGCAGCTTACTACGGCGAGCTCAAGCGTAAAGGAGAAGGAGCTGCTCGTTTCAAGCAAGGCCTCGGCTTTTCCTCCGTAGCCAACACCGTCCCGGAGAGAGGATCGGCGATCGCATCCTCCTCTTCGTTTCTCAACCAGTTCGTCAAGGCTTCTTCCAACCCTAAATCCACCGAAAACGATTCCGACATCCGATCCGTCAGAGATAAGCTGAAGAAGAAGAAGAAGCCTGAAGATCAGCAACGTCCTAGTGTTCCGGAGAGGAGCTACAGAGGTTCGAGCGAACGGCGTCGTTACCGGAGTAGAGAGAGAGATAAAAGCCATACAAGGAGAAGCAGGAGTGCAGAGAGGCGTGATAGGTATGCTGATAGAGAGAGACGGAGCAGGAGCAGGAGTTCTTCGCCGAGGAGGGAACGTAGGAGGAGCGAAGATGAGAGAAGAGGAAGGAGGAGAGAAGATGTTAAGGAGAAGAAGATTGATTACTCGCGGTTAATCAAAGGCTACGATGAGATGGTATACTACTCGCGATTTGATGCCCTTTTGTTTATTCTTGCTAAGTTCACCAGATTCAGCTGAATTTTCGTAATGTTAGATTCTATTTGCTCCCCTTTAGAGTTTGGGTAATAAGAACATAGACAAGTAGCTTTACATCATCCTGAAGATTCGATTGGTATTGTAACATAGGAAATGCCTTCATGTGCTCACGTTTACTTGGTAAGCAGGAATAAATGTTTTAAGAGAAACCCATGAACTCCAGTTTGGTACAGCTGTTCTTGTTGTTGTTGTTTTGATTATAGATTTGGATTCTGTATTTTTGTTGTTGTTGTTTTGTGTGATAGTCATTTCCATTGATATCTTAAGGGCGTGTTGTGTTGCTTTCTTGAAGTCGGCTGCTGATAAAGTGAAGGCCAAGATGAAGCTCCAGCTTGATGAAACTGGTGAGTTAGTCGGTCCCATTTGAGAGATTACGTTGATTCTGCTGTCCATGCTTCTAGCAGCTGAGATCTGATTCTCCCGACAACATCTTTTGAGTGGGATCCATCTTTGGAATGTTACTGTTAAATGGTGGGGCTGTGTCTTGGCACTTAATGTCTTGGCCTTGATTATGCTGATAAGGCTTTCTTATTAGTCTAGTGCAAGACTATTGTAACTAGCCTAGAAGTTTTTTTAGTGAATCCTAGCCTTAAGTTGGTTAGTTTCTAATGGTTTGGAAATGGAGGTAGGATGCTGCTTTGGGGTATTCTGAATTTGTCTAGGGCTCTGGTTAGGCATTGGGTCAAGAATTAAGAACTCTCTCCTCAAAGTATATATGGTGTAGTTTTGTTGGGCTGTGTTATATAGCTCTGTATCTCTTGGCACTGAAGCTGTCATGTACGTTACTCCTCGGAGAAGACTTTCCCGAAATTTTCCCTATCAGTGAAGCAAATCCTTACTTGGTGTTTAGTGACCTCATAGATTTTCATAGCAACTCTGCATATAAGGGGGATTGGGACAAACCCTTTCCTGGAGATAGTAAATATGTAAATGTATTTAGTGGTATATTATGAAGAGAAACTTCATGGTGCCTGAAAAAGAATTAAAGAACAAGAAAGATCCACTCTGTCCTTAAAATGAGATTCCTAGCATCTTTTACCTTGTGAAAACGCTCATGTTGATTTCCTCTTTTAAAATTAATGATCCCACTTGAATTGCAGCTGAGAAAGATACCAATAGAGGTGCAGGATGGGAACGATTTGAGTTTGACAAAGATGCTCCAGTTGATGATGAGGAAGTAGAAGGTCAATTTCCTGTGAATTTCTACATATACTCCATGATTTCGCTGTACAATAGAGCTAAAAACGGAAAAATCATTCTCAGTTACTAAGTACTCTTGATGCTAAAAGCTTCATATGATTATGCAGGTTATGCAGGTACCGATGATGACGCTGCCTTAGTCAAGCGCATGGGACAGAGCTTTAGGTTTAATGCCATCGAGGTGTGCTGAGTCATTATATTTCACTATTTAACAGATTTTCAACAATCAGACCTTCAGACAACGTATATGGTTGATAATAAAACTCGCAGGCGAAAAGGGAGGAGCAACTAAAAGCCGCCCATGATGAAGCCATGTTTGGAGCACCCACAGGCCAAACTCCTACTGACAACACCGAGGATGATGTGCCAGAGACAACTAATGTAAAGGACGTTGAAGGAGAAAGCAACAGTTGCGCGACAAATCTTCTTAGCGAAAAGGTAAGAATCTGTGAGCTCTCTTTTATGTGTTTTGCTGTTGAACCAATCGATCCTTGGAGCTCGATTTTACAGTGTGTACGTAAGCTTGTTAATCCAATACTTTGCATTTTAGGTACTGGCAAAACAACAAGGATCTTGGCGTGACCGAGCTCGCAAGTCATGAGTATCCTACATTATAATGAAAGTCAAGATTAATGTTAGTTTATAGGTGTTGTTCCTTCCGAAGTATTGAGTTTTTTTTTTTAATAGAAATTTTGTTAATCGATTGAAGATGATTTTTTTCTGGAAACTTCGATATTATTACTTGACATCTTTTGTTTGTGATTCGTATAATTGATTTCATATCAATAACAATTATCTAAAAAACAAAGGCACAAACACATCAATTTTAATTGACAAAAGCAATTATTTAAATAGATAAACAATTATTTGTTTAAACTTCTGAAATTTATTAAACGGAGATCTATATATATATATAAAGGAGAATGTTTTTTTTTCTTAAGATGCCACCTCATATACTCATACTCTATATTTATGACATCTCATCACTTATTTAGTTTCAACTCATTTATTAATTTTAAGTTATTTATTTAATTTATTATGTTTTGTGTTATTATACTTAAATTCTCATAATAATTATCATCCATTAATATTAATATAATAGTTTTCTTAGAATTTGAAAAGACATTATTTGAAGAAAATATAAATTATATATTATTGATCTAAAAAAACTCTAATTTAATAAGTTTAATGTTATCAATTTATTTATATAGTATAAGGAAAACTATAGAGTTTAGTGCTTATAAATTATGGATTAAATTTTTTCTAAATAAAATCTAACAAATGTTGTGAAATATATAATTTGAAACAATCAATAAGGATTAGTTCCAAATAAAATACATAAAAAATTAAAATCAATTGCTTAAAAGTTAAAACATTTATAATTAGAAAACTATTAATTAATCGTTGTTAAGGACAAATTTTTGGGATCTGTCAATTAATTTTAAGTGAGTTATAGGGGATAAATAAAACAAATCATTTTGATGGTTAGAATCTAGTGTTCGGGCATGGGGACGAGGATTCATCCAACAAATGAATACTCACATAAGTTTTTAGAAGCTCGAATGGCAACTCCAAGTCTTTGATGGGTGTGCAAAAATGCTTGTCATAATAGGCAAATTGTGGTATCCCAAAATGATAACATTTTCAAGTCAGTCAATGAGAGGACGAATGATCAAAATCTTCGCCAAATTCTCCAATGCTCAAGTCAGAATGACGACATCGAAACTCGCAAGAAAAGAGAAAAAATAGTGAATGTTAGATTTATATCAGGGCAAAATGTGTTTTATGGTTCAATTTTCCGCGTTGATGAGTGTGAGAGAGGAGGGGGGGAGAAAGAAAGAGAGACATATAGAGAGATTATGAGTGCATCTTGGAAACACGTCAGATTTTTTTGAAATGAGATTAATGTCGTATGAATGAATATTTGACATATATTTGAAAAAGTGAAGTATATTTATCAATTATTCTCTAACGTGGGTTTTGAACTCTTAGACCGCTATTCTTTTTTTCCATCGTGTAAAATGTAGGGGTTTTCAAAGGATTGAATTAATCTAGATATGTATACTGAATTTGGTAATTGGTTTGAGTCGTGCTTAGATATGAGCATTAGTTGTCCAAGTGTAGGATGTTTCAGTGGATATGACTTGACGCCAATAACTCCAACATGGTTGAGTAGTTTTTATGGCGCGTCTCATCTAAAGAGGAGGATATGCCTAGATATACTAAATTATTACAAATAAAAAAATTGTGGCGAAATACTAATTTTATTATTAACAAAATATTTTATAATCTATATATATAAAGTAAGCTTTTCTCTCTTCTCATTATGCCACCTCATCATCCTAAAAATTTAATACATATACTAAATATATATATTAATTATAAATTTGGTTTTAACATTATAAAAAGAATTTGAAAAGGCATTATTCATATTCTAAATTAAACAAGAAAATAATAAACTTATCTGAATATAGTTCTTTGAAATAATAACAGGTTTAATAAATTTGGTTATCATAATATATTTTAACTTTTATAAATATTTAATTAGGTTAAATTGTATCGCAAATATTATAAAAAACTAAAATATCAAACAAGTCCTAACAATTAAAAAAATAAGTTAAATATGTAACTAAATTCATAAAGCAAAATATAAGTTGGCAAGTTTTACATATAATAAAGAGACAAATAAATAAAATTTAGATATACTTAACATAATAATTGCAATTATACATAACTATGAAAAAGAGAATAAGAGCCAAAAAAATTAAGAAACATATTAAAAGTATTTACACAAAAATATAAATTAAATTTGAAAATTTGAGATCGTTGTGTTTTGTGATATTATTTAAAAAAATAAAAAATAAATATAACTACAACATGAGAAGAAAATAAAAACTTTGTATATGCAAAATATACATCATGTGATGTAAATATATTTCAATTCTCATAATAATTATCATCCATTAATACAATAGTTTTCCCTAGAATTTGAAAAGACATTTACTTAATAGAAGATAGATTATATTGAATTAATCTAAAGCAATTTCAATTTAATAATTTACTTTTATCAGTTTATTTATATAGTTTAGAAAAACTATAGAATTTAGTGTTTATAAATTATGGATTAGATTTATTCTAAATAAAATCAAACAAATGTTGTGACTTCAAACAATCAGTTATATATGGAAATCTTTTTCAACAAAAATAAAAGAAAAATAGATTTAGGAATCACAAACATATTGCACACATAAATATGATTAAAATCATACATGAAACACTCAAAAAATAATAACTTCACATGAAACAAAAAAAAAAATATTATGCAACTTTAAAATGTAAATATCTTCCCTTTAAAATGTCAATATTTTCCTTTCAAAAAACTCAACTAATTGCATAAAATTGATCACCAAAGAAAAAAAGAGGTAAAAATGTGTACCATCCAATAAATAAACATATAGATTATCATAAATTAAAAAAACAAAAACAAATACACAGATCTTAATCTGAGAGAGATAATTAAATTAACTACGAGACCAATAAAATAAAATACCATTAGATTAAAAAAATTGTTTACCACGTCCGCGTGGATCACACTCTTTGTGATTGAAATTGAAAGTGAAATCTCACCGGCGATGGGGGAAGATATCGGAGAAGACGAGGGTTTTAGAGCAGTGTGTAATGTTTTTTACAGGATAATCCTATTCACAAGAACTCTCTCTCTCTCTCTCTAAATATTTGCATCGACGCTCGACCCCATATTTCTTATATCTTTCCAAATCGGCCTCTATTATCTCAAATGTTTCCATTAACGTATACATATACGATGATTTTGATAGTAAATTAGTGATATAAATTAAATCGTTTTTCAAATATAATTAGATTCATTTTGTAGTCACCAACATTGTATCATCGAAAATGAATAATAGTAAATTTTGAACATTTTATTAGTATTCGGTTTTAGGTAAAAATAGATAAAAATACAGTGACTTATTTCAAAGTATTTTTTTTTAAAGTTCGGAGAATTCTAAATTCACAAAACTAACTTTTCTTTTATTAGTATTCGAAGTAACTTTCGGACTATACAAAGCTAACCCTATTTCGAAATATTTATTTTATTAGTATTCAGTTGGGTTAAAAAATATACAATTCCATAAACTTTAAAATGACAAAAACTTAACTTTTAAAAACCAACTAATTGAATAAATAGTCAGCAGAAAAAACAAATTGTGGATCACTCATTAAACAAATACATAAATAAACATAAAATTTAGAAAAGAAAAAAAAACTTAAGAATAAACAATCCATATTTCTTAAGCTAATAGAGACAAATCCATTAACAATCATTTTAATAAAACTAAAATAATATTATACCAAAATTTTTTAAAACAAAATTGTGTTCACGTCCACGCGTAGCGCGGATCACACACTAGTTATATAAAAATAATAATGTAAAAGACCGTGCGAAGCGCATCTAACTACTAATATAAAAAATTAGATAAAATAAATCAACGCAATTAAAATAATTGAGAAAATATCACACATAGGAAAATTCAAAAGTGATTTGAATATAAAAGTCAAATTATTGTTCTTCTCTGATACAACCAAAGAAACAGATTTTTCAACGATAAATGATAAAATCAAATAGACAAGATAAGAATCGTAGCTTCTTGCAACTTGCCCATTTGCCATTTGCCATTTGCCATTTGCCATTTGCCATTTGCCATTTGCCATCGTTAGTCAGGGAACCGTGCCTCGAAAATCGAAACTCTACACGAACAGATGTCAACAACTCATTGCCTTCAAACTGCCAATCAGAAATTTTAAACATTGTTTTTTCCTATGTATGATATTGTAAAAATTGTTTTTGGTAAACATTGTTTTTCCTATGTATAATAATGTAACGTGCTATCCAAAATATCTGATACTTGTAAACATGTTAACAATAATATCGGAAACTTGTGAACGTGTTATCTGATACTTGTTAGCGTACTAACAATAATATCAAATACTTGTAATGTGTTAACCTAGTATGTTAACGTATTAACAATAATATATGATATTTGTAACGTGTTAACAATAATATCTGATACTTGTTATTATTGTTAGCACGATAACAAGTGTCTGATAACACGTTAACAAGTACCATATATTATTGTAATAAATGAACAGTGTCGGCGGATGAACAGTATCGACGAAATGGTTAATGAACAGTGTCGACTGCTTTATTAGTTGCTAACACAATTTTCAGCAATTTTCAATCAATGGCATTGTTGTAATTATTTTTGGAAAGAAAATGATATTTATGATGTAATTTTATTTCTCTTTCTACTTACCTAATTTTTCAATTAACTTTTTCTAAAAACTAATTTTGTTATTATTGGAGGATAGATAGTGATAATAATCTTATATATTTTAAATAATTACAATAATATCATTTGACTTGAAAAGTGTTAAAAATTGTGTTACGAACAAATAAAGTCGGCGACACTATTCATCCACCATCCCGTCCACAATGTTCATCACACTGACACTGCTCATCCAAAGTCGACGATACTAATAATTTCGCCGTCTAGTCGACACTCTTCATCCACCATCCCACTGACACTGTTCATCCCACCGATATTGTTCATCCTGCATGTTAGAGGGGAGTTTAGCACTCCCCGGTTTAGCTCGGTTTTGCCGAACTGAGGGGGAGACTAATTGTTAGAGAGGAGTTTAGCACTCCCCGGTTTAACCCGGTTTAAACGCCCCGACCGCCCCTACCTGTGGGCCCCAACGACATCTCCCGGCCCGTGGGCCCCACCCTTGTCCGACGGCCGGTGCGTTAGTCCGGGAGGCTTGTAATACTTGTTTACTGACCCTGCAATCACCACGTGACCTTTCCCCGTGTTTTGTCCTCACTCACACGCTACCGCGAATCACTTCCCGGAAGGTCACCCATCCTTAGACTACTCCAGCCCAAGCACGCTTAACTCTGGAGTTCTTTCGGGCAAGTGATCGGAAAAGGTAAGTGCACTTTGGTGACATAGGTAGCCAAATCAATTCTTATAAGCCTCTCCGCATATACAAGAAATCGGGATGTTACAATCACCCCCACTCATAGAGCGCAACGTCCTCGTTGCGCACCAGGATCGTCACCCTAGACGGTGTGGGCCCACCTGACTCCACACACGTGTTTGGGTTCGGCTCTGATACCACTTATAACGCCCCGACCGCCCCTACCTGTGGGCCCCAACGACATCTCCCGGCCCGTGGGCCCCACCCTTGTCCGACGGCCGGTGCGTTAGTCCGGGAGGCTTGTAATACTTGTTTACTGACCCTGCAATCACCACGTGACCTTTCCCCGTGTTTTGTCCTCACTCACACGCTACCGCGAATCACTTCCCGGAAGGTCACCCATCCTTAGACTACTCCAGCCCAAGCACGCTTAACTCTGTAGTTCTTTCGGGCAAGTGATCGGAAAAGGTAAGTGCACTTTGGTGACATAGGTAGCCAAATCAATTCTTATAAGCCTCTCCGCATATACAAGAAATCGGGATGTTACAAAGATCATCCCAACTCCGACATCAGAGCCCATCAAGGCCGACTTACGAAATAAAAGGAAGATTTCCTTTTATTTGATAAAGGCAAATCCCGAGAAAAAAGGAAGTTATCTTTATCGACTCCGAGAAATAAGGATAATCGCCAATATCAATTCAAGAAGGAAAATAAAAATCGACAAACCTCGAGACTTATAAATAGGAGAGCTTCTCATTCATAATAAGGATCCTGAACTTTCTATGTAATTAGAACTACGACCGGTTTGATCCTTTTCGAGGGTACGTAGGC
Organism: Eutrema japonicum; assembly: GCA_030161315.1. NCBI lineage: Eukaryota > Viridiplantae > Streptophyta > Magnoliopsida > Brassicales > Brassicaceae > Eutrema > Eutrema japonicum. The sequence goes on from BSQW01000006.1 coordinate 43,327,334, forward strand.
AACCCACCTCGGTTCCAACTATGATTCTAGTAAAATAATTCTCCTAAACCCAAACCGATTTCATCAATCTACGATATGTGTGATTTTCGGGTTTAACAATTGGCGTCGTCTGTGGGGAATAAAGAATTATTAAACCCTAGAAATCCAAAACTCGAAGACGACATGAACGCAACCCTAAAGACCTCGCGATGACAAAAACCGAGCTTCTTAGCCGGTGACATCTACGATGTCTTATGAAATCTCCGATCTCTCTCATCATGATTGCCGACCATGTTCTCCGACAACGCAACCGGTCTAAAACAAAAAGCTAAGTTTCATTATAATCAAGTTCAATCGTCTTCTTTATCGTCAATTGGTTTTACAAAAAAAAAAAAAAATTGGTTATCTTCTTTACATGCTTCTTCATCGAATCGCAGGCAACCAAAAAAAGAAACAAAGAAGAAACTTCTCCTCCTTATCCGATAAGAAACTCGACAACTATTCATCGTAGACACTATTCATCACCATATATTTAGTGGATAATTATTTGGTTAACTTGCTAATTAAATATGTTAACGTGCTAACAATAATATCCAAAATTTGTAACCTGTTAACAATAATATTCGATATTTTATAACGTGTTAACCCAATTAACATATAACATGTAACATGTTAACACAATATGATAGCATGCTAACGATAATATATGAGAGTTGTTAACGTGTTAACACAATCTGATACTTGTTACATGTATCATATATTATTGTCAGTACGTTAACATACTATGTTACCGGATTACAAGTTTCAGATATTATTGTTATTATGATGATGAATAGTTTTGTCGACTTTTGATGAACAATGTCGACGAGATTATTAGTTGCTAAATAGTATCGACGGAATGTTGGAAGAACAGTGTCAACGGGATAAACAATGTCATGATTATTAGTATCGTCGATTTAGGATGAACAATGTCGTGCATGATGAACAGTGTCGACGGGATGGTGAATGAACAATGTCGACGGAACGACATGATTATTAGTATCGACGACTTTGGATGAATATTATTGGTAGGATGAACAGTATCGACGAGATGGTGGATAAACAATATCGCCGGTTTTATTAGTTGCTAACAAAATTTTTAAAAGTCAAATAGCATTGTTGTTATTATTTGAAATTGAAAACGATATTTATGGTGTAATTTTATTTCTATTTTAGTTTTTTTAATTACCTAATTTTGTAATTATTGTTTTTCAAAAACTAATAATTATTAATACCCTTTATTTTTTTATTACAGTCTCCCGAAAAAAACGTAAAACCTAAAGTCAAATAAAAGGCCGTGGGGTCTCTCTTTACGTCTCTCAGAGAAGCCGTCTTCCTTCTGTAATCTCTCGATCGATCTTCTTCTCCTTCTCTGCGATTCCAATGGCGAACCGTTGGTTAAGACCTGAAGTACTTTATCGATCTTCATAAATCTTCGATTTCGCTAAATCCATTGATTCTGTTTTGACTGCGCTTTTATCTCTAATTTCTAAACGCGTATTGTTAGATCTGGCATCGATTCTTCCTTAGATCTCTCTGTTTTTTTTTCTTTTCCCTCAGGTGTATCCCTTGTTCGCCGCTACCGGAGTTGCTGTGGGGATCTGCGCGTTTTCGTTGATAAGGAACATCACCGGAAACCCCGAAGTCAGGTTTGTATCCTCCTCCTGAGATTTAGATGGCCGTCTCTTGTTGACTTGTATCTCAGGAAAATATTCTTATATCAAAACGAAGTCGTTTAGTCCAGATACTATGTTAGCTCCTATAAATAGGAACCATTTCTTCATTACCGGATCATTTGTGAGACTTGTGATTGAGAAACCCAGCTATGCTTATGTGACTCTCTTTGTATTTGAACATAACAGCAACCCTTTCAACAGAGATGCTGTGCTTTTGGACTCTGAAATTTATTGCATTAGGGTTTGTGTTTTAGTGTTGTAAAAATGGTTTTTTTTTCTGAATCCTCAACAGAGTATCAAAGGAGAATAGGACTGCTGGAGTTTTGGATAACCATGCAGAGGGAGAGAAGTATAAGGAGAATTTCTTGAGGAAGTTTGTTCGCAACAAGCATCCAGAAATCATGCCTGGAATCAACAAATTCTTCACTGATCCTAAATACTGAGAAACAACATTTTCAAGGACATTCGCACCGCTTTCTTGTATTGTTTTCTGGAATTGAATCTCTCTGCTAAGATATTTCCATGTGATATATAATAAACACATGTGTCAATTTCACATTGTGTGTGATGTATCCTCCAGGGGAACCTACTTATTATGCTGGTCTTTATGTTAAGCAGATATAATAACTGATTGCGTTTTGAAAACATAACTACAGTGTTTGAGAACTTTAAGCTCTTATTACATTAATGAAGCTTGTCATGATTTCACACTTTGTGCTCTACTACCAAGTCTTATCCACCTTTTGATTTAAACAAGAATTTGACACAACTGAGTGAGAATGAGAATCCTACATCGAAATCAAAAAGCTTTGTTCCAAAAGAGAGATTATGCCAACACAAATTAATATTCTAATTGTCATGCATTCAATTAAAACCGGAAATTTGGAAACAGAATTGGGTTTTTTTTTCCCACTCCTAATTTTAAGCTGCTATAGTAACTTCAGTATGTGTATGTTATGGACACTACTTGAATGTCAAATGGCACATAGAGTGAGAGGTCGAATCATTGCTAAAGGAATAGGCTCGGCATCTAAATTATAAACCAAGGGCCTCGGAACAACCATCTTGATGAAATATATAATCTGGAATTGAGAATCTGCTGTGACAAAATAAGATGCATAAATAATCAATGGTGTACTAAGATTACAAATTCAAAGTGTACCTGTTGGAAGACATTCTCTCTTCTCAAAAAGCTTTTGAGTATTGTGTACAATACAACTAAAGAGGAAAATGCTCGATATCCATCGAAGGAAAACCAGTTTGCGCCATTCTGATCCCTCTGAGTAAACTCTTTGCCTTCTCTTTCTCCTGAAAACATGATTGCGATCTCGTCATCACACTATGTGTAATAATAAGTATATCAGGATACTCGATCCTTTTATACTAACTGTTAGCAATGGAGAAAGTTGGAGCAAAAATACTTACAGGGCCACTATAATCGAGAAGACGGGTGCAATACACTTCTGCTTCTTCAAACTTCTTGTGGGTTTTGAAATGTGTGGCAAGAAAAACCAAAGCCTCAAACATGTTTGGTCCTTCTAATCCTTCGGCATCCATTCTCTCTAAATCTTTCTCGAAGTAAAATGCAGCTTCTTCATTGCGTCCAAGCTTCTGGTGAAGCTTTGCCAGCTGATTAAGAGCTATTCCTTCCGTGTCAGTACAGTTCACAGCTCTTTTGTAACACTTGATGGCCTCTTCAAGCATGTACAGCTGCTCTGTTTGATAACATTTAGCCATGGCTATCCACAACCGAGAATCGTTTGGAAGAAAGAATATGGATTTCCGGAAATAGTGAAGTGCATAGAAAGGCATCCCCATCATCTCATATGCTTGCCCTAACCCATACCAAGCTCGATAATCACATGGGTTTATATCAACAGCTCGTCGATATGCATCAATGGCAGCAGGAGTGTTCTTCATCTCAACATATTCATGGCCCATAAGAGTCCACGCAGATAAGTACTTCTTGTTCAGTTTCAAAGCTCTCCTGAAGTACATAACTGCTTTCTCATGCTGCCCTTTTAAACTGTAATAGTTGCCAATGATGCAGCAAGACTCAGGTCTGTACTTATCAGTCAAAAACACCTTGTGCGCAAGGTAACTCAGCGCAGCACAGGCTTCTTTTGCGTACAGAACATTGGAATACAAGTCCATATCTTCCACACGATATGGATCAATTCTCAGAAGTTCTTCAAACATGATCTCAACCTGGTCAAATTCCCTAAGACTATACTGAGCTTTTGCAGTTTGAGCTTGGATGTAATTGCTAAAACTGAAAATACCTTGCAGATACTCGTACTTAGCCAAGGACTCAGTGTGCATTCTGAGTTCTTGATAAGCACTGGCAAGAAAAAACTCCTTCATCCAGTGATTGCTTAGACTAAGGCTATTCAAGATTTCGATAGAAGTACACAGAGACTGCAGCTCTGACCAGGCACTCCAGTTCCATGGATAGCTGTTCACAGACTCTACGAGACTGGCACGAGCAAGACTCTCATTTCCTTTTTCTTTAAGAACCACACCATACAAGTATAATCCAAACGAGTCAATTGCTCCGGTCCTCTTCAGGGCTAATAATTCCCTTTCCAAAGATACCAATTCACGGTTTATGGCATCACTCTTACCCAAGGGGCCTTCAAGTTCTATCATTTCTTCATCTTTCCGTTTTTCTCCAGCCTTCATTGAAACGAAAACAAAGTGGATGACATGTTACAGAGTGTTATGGTTTCAGTGTAAATAGGTGTGGGGCATATATAGAACCTCACAATAAAGATAATTCCATAAGAAAATTCTTGTCTTCAAACTGGAAGAACAACTTCCAATTAAGTTGCACACCTTAAGATATCTGGTGTCCATACAACATATTTGTAACTGGGTTATCAGAGGCTTACTCCTGGAAGTTTATTATAACGTCATATCTTGCATTTATAAGCAGCTTACGGGCCAAGGCCAAAAGAATCCTCAAAAAAACATTGGATCCACCTTCTAAAAAGTTCATTCCACCAAGCCAAATCAAAAGGAAGAGATGGAAAAATAGAACATACCAGATAAAGGGCATAGCAACGCAAGAATACTGATTTATTGCTCATTTGATCACGAAGCACATGGGAAGCCCGTCTGTACTCTCGACAATCAAAGTAGGACTTTGCTAAAAGGTAAAGGTCACCATCAATCACTTCATCTTCTTCCGGGAGAGGAGTAGCTGCTTGAGAGAAGCCAACGGAAGGTTGTGGTGTTGAAACAGATTCATTGGTGCTGAACCTTCTCCGGATGCTAGAGCTTCCTCGCTGGAATCTCGTATTTGAAGGTGTAAAATTAGACGGGTCTTGCTCTATCCCCACAAGCTGCTCTCCTGCCCTGCAATAGTGAAAGCCAAGGAGGTGTCTGATATGGAGCTGGCTATATAGTTCATCACCATTGGATTACAGTGCGAGTACTAAAAAAATGAAAACTTAACTACATTAATTCACAAATGAGATTGAGCCCAAATCAGAAACTACCATCAAAAGAACACATTTTTCAAGCGAATCACTGTCGAACTCAAACTTGGACACAAATCGCATATCAGAACACAAAACCCACACAATCGCATGTCAATAATCCGAAGTTGAATGTATCCGCCACCAAATTCGCGACAACAGTGAAATCGAAACAACAATATTTGCTTAATTAACATCGGCATCCGGTCGCTAACAGTTTACCCATGTTGAAAAAATATCCCAATCCTAACGGAAACTGAAAAAAATTCCATTTTCGATTAAACCAACACAGCAATGAGAGAGTATGCATAAGATTAGGGTTTTTAAGAAACGAACCATTTTGCGGCGGAGTATAAACAACGGTCGCTAAGCTGTCGAATAGCCGCACGGATCTCGTTCCGGCAACTCTCTTTGGAGACCATAGCAGAATCTGTGTTAAGGTAAGTGTTGAAAAGGAATCGAAGAAGAATGAAGAATCTGTTCTTCGTCGTGGAGAGATTTCAGAAACATCGCGCCATCCATCCAATTCCAATCATTTTGAAATTAGAGAGAGAAAACGTGTTTCTTGGGCCCGTTGACTGTGCATTATCAAGTTTGGGCTTCAAAATAGGCCCACGAAACAAAATAGAAACTATCATTTTTTTAAAAAAATGGTTTTTTTTTTACATAATATATTGTGATTTCAGTGTATATATTTTTTTTTGTCAACTATCTTTATTTATATAAAATTCAACATACATAAGAAATTCATTAAAAAAACAAAAATACAATACCATAAAACAGCAAATGAGAATTTTGACTATTTTTTCTTCAACAAAGGTGTATATTTATTTTATATCCACAATTATGTCACATTGCATTAGCTTTAGTTTGGTAACACTAAAGTATTGAAAAAAGAATAAATATACAAACCTGTTAAACAACAAAAACTTAACTTAGCTAATGAAAGACAAAACAACAATATATTTTTTGTCATTTGAAATTTAGAATAATGGTAATATAATTAATCAATCTTTGATTTTGCAAAATCACGGTCTATCTTTGATTAATTTATATTACCATTATTACCAATCAAATGATGTGCATTTAAACGACTCCTCGACCAAATCTAATAAATCAAAAAGTTTCAAAACCAATTAAACCAAACCAAAACCAAATTTAGACCAAGTCAGTGTTAAATCGTACAAAACCAAAATTCTTTACAGCTTAACTTTTTGCATTAAAAAAAATATATAGATAAACTATACTCCCTCCGTTTCTTTTTATAAATAGTTTTAGAGATTTTATTTTGTTTCACAATATAAGTTGTTTTCATGTTTCTATGCAACTTTTACCTTTATCGAATACTGTGTGGCCAATAATATTCTACAGTTTTTTTATGATTGGCTGAATTATTTTTAATTTATATATCAAATGATATTTTTGGTAAAAGATGAGTTTCTTAATAGTTTGTGTTTTTATCCAAAACTACTTATAAAAAGAAACGGAGGAAATACTTGGTTAGTATAATACTACTAGGTAGGTAGTCCGCGCCTTGCGCGTGCATATAGGTTTCATAAACTAATTACATCATTAAGTTATTAACTTTGTAACCGATAAAAAACCAAACACAAATATAACAACAATGTTAGATTTACGATCAATCCAAAAAAAAGAAGGAAATAACAATCAATATTATTCATAAAAAATACGAAATACAGCAATGGCAATCATAGAGTTCGAGAACATATTGAATAATGTTTCATTCACTCATTGTATGTAAAACAATTCTTTTTATCTCTCCATCGCTAGAACTCTCTCTCCATCGCTAGAACTCTCTCTCCATTTTGTCGTAAGTGTCTCTCGCTCTAATCGGTTATTCCTCGTCTTTTCCTTCTTCTTTTCATCGTCTTTGATTTATTTTTTTTCTTCTTCTTCTTCTTCTTAATCTTCTTTGACTTCTACTTCTTTTTCTTTATCATCTCTGTCTTCTCCAACAATTCTTTTTCTTCTTTCTCTTTTGCTTTGTTTTCGTCTATCTCTTCCGGTTTTCCTTCTTCATCGTCTTCGTTCTCTAGCTTATTATTCTTTTGGTTTTTCTTCATCTCGTCTTCATCCTCAAATTCTTCTGCTTCGCCTTCTTCTTCTTATGATTTATATTTTGGTTTATCTTCTCCCTCGTATTTTCCTTTTTTCTTTTTCTTTGTCTTTGGCTTCTTCTTCTTCTTCTTCTTCTTCTTCTTCTTCTTCTTCTTCTTCTTCTTCTTCTTCTTCTTCTTCTTCTTCTTCTTCTTCTTCTTCTTCTTCTTCTTCTTCTTCTTCTTCTTCTTCTTCTTCTTCTTCTTCTTCTTCTTCTTCTTCTTCTTCTTCTTCTTCTTCTTCTTCTTCTTCTTCTTCTTCTTCTTCTTCTTCTTCTTCTTCTTCTTCTTCTTCTTCTTCTTCTTCTTCTTCTTCTTCTTCTTCTTCTTCTTCTTCTTCTTCTTCTTCTTCTTCTTCTTCTTCTTCTTCTTCTTCTTCTTCTTCATCACCTTTGTCTTCTTCTACTTCTTCTTCCCCTTCTTCTTCTCAAAATCTTTAACTTTCTCTTCCTTCTTCTTCTTCAACGTCTTGATCTCATCCGCTTTCTTATTCTACTTATGATTTTTCTTTTTCTTTGTCTTTATCATCTTCCTTGTATTTTCCGACTTTTTCTTCAACATCTTAGTCTTCTTCCTCTTCTTTTTCATTATCTTTGGCTTCTATGAATTCATATTTTTTCACTATTTCACTCTTCCGGTTTTTCTTCGTCATTTTCTTCTCCCTCTTCTACATCTTTTTCCTTCTTCATCGTCTTCTCTCTCTCTCTCTCTCTCTCTCTCTCCCTCTCTCTCTCTCTCTATTAGATCCCCCTTATTTCTTTCTCGAGAATCTCTAGTATGTTCTTTCTTTTTTCTCCTTCATGAAAGATAAATTCCAGAATATATATGTTTAGTCTTGTCTCCTTCAACTTCTCATCTCCTCTTTTGTTCTCTTGTTTTACCTTCAAGCAACTTGGCCATCTCTTCCTTCTCCATCTTCATATCAATCACACATTTTTTCGCCGTCAAAATAGCTTCATCATTTCAACCACTATTTCCTTATATCTTCCGTGCACGAAACCACTTATTTAATTTGTATATCTAAATTTGAAGACAAAATTACAGCAAAAATATAATTATCATATCAACTACATTATAATATCATATATAAATAAAATGTTATCATATCTGTGTTACCTTCGATTTCTTCTTCTGGTTATTTTTCTTCTTCTCCAAATTCGTCATTTCATTCTTCTTTGTTCACCATCTTCGTCTTATCCGACTATTTTTCTTTTCTTCATTTTCTTTATCTTTAAGTTTTTCATATTCTTTGTCTTTTTCTTCTTATCCTCCATCGTTTTCAACTCATAATTCTTCTTCTTTAACGTCTTCGTCTTCTTTGATTTTTTTTTTTCGTTCGATTTTTTTTCGTTTTCTTCTTCTGAATTTCTTCGTTTTATTCTTCTGATTTTTCTTCTGCCTCATCTTCATCGTCTTTGTATTCTCCCGCTTCTTATTCTTCCATATCTTCTACTTCTTGTTTGTTTTCTTCTTCTTCCTTTTATTATATCAATTTTTTGATTCATTAGTTGTCCTTCCTTCTCGGTATATAATTTTTCGATTTGCATCGAGTTTCATTTGTTTGTGTTTTGTATCTTCTCGGTATTCAAAAGGTAGTCATTAGTTGTATACATTAAATTTATGAATTATTTTCATTCTTCTTTCTCCCTAGCCGGAGCTCTCTCCTTATTTTGCTGGAACTCTCTCAGAAATATCATGTTTCAGTTCTTATCTATCTCGCAAGCGTGGGCACATAACTATGGTAGCAGAGCGTAGGTAAAGTCCCTTTGGTAGCTTTGATATCATGTTAAGTTTCATCTCTAAAGTAGTCATTAGTTGTATACATTAAGTTTATGGATTATTTTAACTCTTCATTCTTCCTAGCCGGAAATATGTTCTTGTTTTGCCGGAATTGTCCTTTCTTCTCGTCGGTTCTTATCTTTTTCACAAGCGCGAACACAAAACTATGGTATCAGAGCGTAGGTAAACAATTCATTTGGTAGCTTTGATACAATGTTAAGTTTCATCTCTAAAGTAGTCAGTATTTGTATACATTAAGTTTATGGTTTATTTTAATTCTTCCCTAGCTGGAACTATCTTTCTGTTTTGCCAGAATTGTCCTTTCTTCTCGTCGGTTCTTATCTTTCTCGCAAGTACAGACATGAAACTATGGTATCAGAGCGTAGGTAAACAATCTATTTGGTAACTTTGATACAATGTTAAGTTTCATCTCTAAAGTAGTCAATATTTGTATACATTAAGTTTATGGGTTATTTTAATTCTTTCTTCTCTCTAGCCGGAAATCTCTTCTTGTATTGTCGGAATTGTCCTTTTTCTCATCAGTTCTTATCTTTCTCGCAACTGCGGACACAAAACTATGGTATCATAGCGTAAGTAAACAATCATTTGGTACCTTTGATATCATGTTAAATTTCACATCTAAAGTAGTTATTAGTTGTATACATTAAGTTTATGGATTATTTTGAATTCTTCTTTCTCTCTAGCCGAAACTCTCTCCTTATTTTGTCGGAATTGTTCTTCCCTCTTGTCGGTTCTTATCTTTCTCGCAAGCGCGGGTATGAAACTATGGTATCATTTGGTAGTTTTGATACCATGTTAAGTTTCATCTCTAAAGTAGTTATTATTTATATACATTAAGTTTATGGATTATTTTAATTCATCATTCTCCCTAGCTGGAAGTCTCTCATTGTTTTACCGAAATTATCACTCATTCTTGTGGGTTGTTATCTTTCTCGCAAGTGTGGACACAAAACCATGATATCAGAGCGTAGGTAAACAATCCCTTTTATATTTTTGTAACCCTACTAAGTTTCATCTCTAAAGTAGCCATTATTTTTATAAATTAAGTTTATGGATTATTTTAATTCATCATTCTCCCTTGCTGGTAATCTCCCATTGTTTTACTGAAGATGTCTCTCCTTCTTGTGGGTTGTTATCTTTCTCGCAAGTGTGAGCACAAAACCATGATATCAGAGCGTAGGTAATCAATCCCGCTTTGATATCATGTTAAGCTTCATCTCTAAAGTAGTCATTATTTGTATACATTATGTTTATGGACGATTTAAATTCTTTGATCTCTCTAACCAAAACTTTCTCTTCATTTAACGGGAATTGTCTCTCATTCTTGTCGGTTCTTGTATTTCTCGCAAGCTTGGGCACGAAACCATGATATCATAGCGTAGGTAAACAATCTCATTGGTAACTTTGATACCATGTTAAATTTCATCTCTAAATTAGTCATTATGTGTATACATTATGTTTATGAAATATTTCTCCGTACATGAAACTCTCTCCCCGTTTTACGGGAATTGTGTGTCTGGTTCTTATTTTCTCGCAAACGCAGGCACGAAACCATAATATCAGAGCGTAAGTAAACAATCCATTTGGTAGCTTTGTCAATTGAATCCTTCTATACAGTTTAATGAATCTAGAAATGATTTATTTTCTGTTAATGTCATTAATAAACTCCAAAATATATTATACATGCACATTGATCAGCATCAAGAAAAGTTTTCGATTGTTAGAATTATTTTTTACACATACTCAATTATTCTGTAAGTGTATGCACGAAACCATAGTTTCAAAGCGTATGTAAACAAACCATTTGGTAGTTTTAATACCGTATTAAGTTTCATCTCTAAATTTGTGTATTTTGATATATAACATGTCTTCTTGGTAATTATCAAGTACAATCTCAAATATCAACACAAACCTCGGAAAAAGATCAAAATGAATAAAAGAACTTCGCATTATTGATCAGTTAATAAGAAAATAATTTATCTATTTATCCAACCACCTAAGCAACATAATTGATTGACCAAGGTAACCCGTCAAGATTAAGCTCAACAGTCGACTAAGTCCTTCTATACCGATTGTTTAATGTATCGAGATAAAATTTCAAACATTTAGTTATTTACAAAATTTTGACTTTTGGTTCAATATGGACGGTATTTTGTTTTAGCTAAAACACACTTCCAGTTAAATCTAAAGTAAAAGTATAGTTATCATTTGAATACTCTAAAACAAAGTAGTAGAATGTATGACCATGAAGAGAATGTGTTTTGTTTTTAAATTACTCCGCCTTTGGTCTCTGGTCCTTAAGTACGATTGAATTAAGCAAAGTGTGGTCTAAATCAAGAACTAAACAGAACTTCCATTGGCGTTGTAAGAATCTCATATCCGAATCATGCTGTTGAGAGACATTATATCCTATTTTCCAAAACTTATGAATCATAACTAACAATTGGAGCTCTACTAAAATTTGTTAGGAAATTGAATAGATTAGTGCACATACATTTTATGTATCTAAATGAAACATTGATGATGCTTCCAATTTTTTGCCACAAACATAGCACATAATTCCAAAGGATTTTGGGAGTTCGCATGCGTTCTTGCTTGAGGATACTTCGAGAAGATCCTTATAAATTTAATCCCGAGTAGAAAAAATAAAGATCCGGTTTGGATTACAGTGATAGATATAAAGAAGATGAGAAGAGCCCAACTCTCGATTTGGATTACAGTGAAAGTTACAAAGATCATTTGTTACATATGGTGAAATGCACGCCAAGAAAATTAAACAGCTTAAACAACTGGTTAAAGACTTTATAGATAAGTTTACAAAATCGCACAAATCAGAACTATCTTCTTTGTATCTTCAAAGGCATTAGCCTTTACAATATTCCATAAGGACTCATCTGCTGGTGAAAGAGTAGCAATTGAAATACCTAGAAAAATGAGCATGGAGTTTTGCTCTCAAAGTCAACATCTAGTTGACCACTTCATTTAAATAGTAACACTGTCTATTGAGAAAGAATAAATTCAAACACACACGTTACTGATACACTTTCTAATCCTACATAAGACTAAAAAAACTACACTTTCTAATACCATTGATGAAAGATTCATTATTAGCCGATTAAGTTTACCCAATATTACATGCATTGTTGTGGTTTGTAGGAACATCGTTTTCTAGCCCTACTGATTCCACAAGACCAACATAAGTCAAATATCATAAATCGTGCATAACATTAATAAATAATATCTACTTTAAAGCAATGAAAGAAGTATAAAGTATTAAGAGTCAACAACAAAGACACAATGGCTAAGCCAATAAATTGCATACAAAAAAACTCTCTCTGAGACAGAACATGTTTCGTGTATTAAACATGGAAATAAACAGAGAGAGTTATAGGATTCCAAGTCTGATTGATCACATCGTAACAAACAGAACCCGGCCAATTTGCGTAACAAAGAGAACAAAGATAAAGATAGAGAAGATTCCCAAGAACACAAATATCCAATAATTATCCAAAACATCTAGTGATTAAACTAAACTCACAGTTCATCAGCATTTGGGTGATGAATCCAACAAATGGAGATTTATAATAATAAGCATATGAAAGCTCAACACTTACCTTCCACACACACCCTTAATACAAACCTATCAAAAACACATAAACCCCCCCCCCCCTCCCAAATAAGAACAACAAAGATAATATTGTTTATCAAAACTTTCCATGATATGAAAAAAATCTCAGAAATCATCAATAATTGGAAAACCATATCATTATTCATAAGCAGCATAATCAAAATCAGAATCAAAACACAGAAGAACAAATGTTTGATTAAAAGCAAAAATTAATCAAAAGACATTCAAAAATCGATGAGATCACCTAATGGTCATAGCTCCTGGTATATTGGTCTCGAGAAGTTTTTGTGTAGAAGAAATAAAACGTACGTACAAATGCAAACATTATGTGAAAAAGCAAAATAATAGTGGCAATGAATCTTTACTTTCAATGTTCAATTGCCGATCAGTGTCAAGCATGTCGGAAATCGTATTTGCGTCTTGCTGTAGGATCTTCGAGTTTCCAGATTAGGAAGATCTCGAAGCTTTCCGATATTCAGTTTGAAAAAATCAAAAGATTTCCGTAACCATTGGTGCCCAATCATTGCTCTTTGTTCCTCCCATGTTTTGTTCATTTCCATAACCATTGATGCCCAATCGTTGCTCTCTGTTCCTCCAGCTCCAGCTTGAACCTATTAAAACAAACCCTGAAGCTTTTCAGTATGAACTCAGAGACTGAAAACAACACACATATTGACTCTGAGTCACCTCGATATAACACGAACAAAGATCATTCTCTGCAGATAATAAAGCCTCAAGTTCTTTCTCTTTCGAAACCCTTCTCATGTCCATCAATGCCTGCAAAATTTTCTGGAGCAGAAAAAATAATAATCATGTTTTAGCAACAAATGTGATTACAGTCTGTATTACTATAAAACCAGATTAGCAACTATGAGAATATGCGGTTTTAAACTACAAACCGAAACATTCATAACACATGCCTAGATTTTGAGAAATGAGTGGAAAGTCCCACCGATTCTAACTCTAAATCGTTATCCTCTCTAGCGAATTTTAACATGTCAACGTGTTCAAGCAATTCTCCCTCAAAAATCATAACTCCTTTCATTTTCCCCCGAGAGAGCCGTGCTCCCGGCTTATCCTACCAGCATGATTTGGATCATCCCATAGATCAGGTTTATTCAGCTCCGCGGATAACACTTTCAGCTTCACCATAAGTTCACCATAAGTTTCTTCCACTGCCAAAACCATTAACAAAAACATGTAAAACTTCAATACTCCAACAATGTCTTTGCTTCGAACATATATCTTATCAACTCCATGAATGTAATAACAATGGGAAGCTTGTAAGTTTCAAATTTTTTTACCCTGCAACTGTCACTTGATGACTTGAATAGATTGTGCAATTGCTGCAGCGTGGCTCTTCCAATCACTTTCGTTCTCATCTAAGAACGACTATTAATTAGCTATGATTCGCTCCACCGTAAGTCCGTCGCAGCCACATATACAGCCTCTGAGCTCAATGGTCTAACCGTGGAAACGAATCTGCTCCCAAAGTAAGCGAGATTACCGAATTTCTGTTTCAGGATTCAGGGGCTCAAGTCGTTTGCTATGGATACACTAACCATCACTACTGCATCTTATGTAACATTTATCAACCCGTAAGGAACTTCAAAAAAGCAAGCTCTTAAGATTCCCAGAAACTCTTGACGAAATCGAATAACTCAAGTTTCGAAGCCGATCATGTTAACAAATAGCAGCTACATCAACACACACTCAATTAAGTCTATTAGACCATGATTAACAGTGAGATTTTGACAGTATCAAGTGATAAAAAAAATGAAAAAAAAAAATAGTAAAGTGTTATGATACGTATCAGTGGGTTGATCTTCTTGATACGTATCAAGAAGACACGCGGCTGTTTTTGAGTGGACCGTGTATTTTTCTTTTCATCTCGTTTCATATTTTTTTTTTCTCCTCTCTCCCTTCTCTCCCTTCTCTCCCTATGCGATTCATCTTCTTTCTCTCTCGACAAAATTTCGCTTCATCGATCGATTGAATCATGGTAAGTTCTTCTTCTCTTCATCGATTGAATCTTCATCTTCGATTGTTCGAGTTTTGAATGTTGAAATTTGGTCCGCAATTGATTGAATCTTCATCCTTGATTCTTTGCGAATTCGTAAAAATCACTACGAGATATGAAAGGCCACTGTTTATTTACACCTTCTCCTCCTCGCCTCTTCCCTCTTCGCTCTATATCGAGTGTTTCTCCTTCTGGTAATTGCAGAATCGGAGTCTCCGATGATGTTGCCGTCGAATGTCGGAATCTCTGTTTCTCCGCCACTACAAGACCGGGGATATCTGTCCCTATTCTCCGGGCCGATTGTTCCTTTCGGATTCCTTCTGGACAATTATGGATGCTTCTTGGTCCCAATGGCTGTGGGAAATCTACACTTTTGAAGGTCTTTCTCCTCTCTCTTCCTTGGATATTGCTAGCCTCTTTGTTAGTGTCTTCGTTTCCTTATAACCCTTAACTTGTGTTTGAGACAATTGAAAAAACCAGAGAGTCTAGAGTTAGATGGTCATTGCCGGAGGAGAAATTGCTTGTTTCTGCTTGGTTAAACACAAGCAAAGATCCCATAGTAGGGACTGAGCAGAAAGGAGGTGCTTTCTGGCAAAGGGTTGCAGCATACTATGCCTCAAGTCCTTCTGTTAAAAACCTTCCAATCCAAGGGAGTAACACATGTAAACAGAAATGGGCAAAGCTAAACGAATCAGTAAGCAAGTTTGCAGGATGTTATGACTTTGTGTCAAGGCAGCATCGGAGTGGAGAGACAGAGGATGATGTGCTGGAGCAGGCCTATAAGGTGTACTTTCAAGATCAGAAGACAAAGTTTAATCTTGAGCATGCTTGGAGGCTACTAAAGGCTGATCAAAAATGGTGTTCTCTGAATGCTTCAAAAACTAATCCATCATCCAAAAAAGGAAGGTAAATGATGAGGGTGACTCTGTCTCCAGCTCTAATAAAGATTGTGGCTTGGAGGAGGATACAATGGAGAGGCCTATGGGTGTAAAGGCTGCCAAGGCAAAAGGGAAAAAAAAAGGTATAAAGACTGAAGATTCAGAGGGCAGTTGTTTGAAAGAACTTGAAGAGATGTGGGCTATTAAGGAGAAAGATAATGCTACCAAAGAAAGACTATCCAAACAGAAAATACTGGATAATCTCCTTGCTAAATCCGAACCACTAAGTGACATTCAAATCACCCTTATGAACAAGCTAATTTATGAGATGTTGTGATTGGTAAGTGATTCTCTTATTGATAGGTTCTGTTTAGATTTGTTATAGAGAGGTTCTGTTGTGGGATTGCTTTTCACTTTACTTTGCACATTAACTAGACTTAATCACGAGCCAATCTGTGGGATTGATTTGTTATAGAGAGGTTCTGTTGTGTGATTGGTAAGTGATTCTCTTATTGATAGGTTCTGTTTAGACTTAATCACGAGCCAATCTTCTGATGTGGGATTGCTTTTCACTTTACTTTGCACATTAACTAGACTAGTAGAAGTTGATCTCACATAGGTTATGTTGTTTTACTTTAGGTGAAATGATTAAATTTTGTGTTTATGTATCAATAGGTTATGGTGTTTTACTGAAGCTTTCACTGACTGTTCTCTCTGTTTCTATTTTGTATTTTTGCAGGCTTGGATGTATATGAAGTTGGTGACACAGTAATGGAATGTGGGAAATGTTTTTTTTGTAATATAGGATGCTCTAAGTAGGTGTACCAAATCAGTTCGGTTATGTTATATATATGTAGTTATGTATATTACTTCTGCTATGTATCAAATTAAATCTCCTTCTTTGTATCAAATCTCCTTCTTCTTTGGATGAAATCTCCTTCTTATTTGTATCCAATCTCCTTCTTCTTTGTATCAAATCTAATTCTTCTTAGTATAAAATCAACTTTTTCTATTTATTTTATTGGTTTATATGGCATCTCATCCACAAAATGTTGATGAAATCTTTGAAGAAAATATTGATGAACTCTTTGAAAGAGGTTTTCAAAATTGTTTAGAACGTTGTGTAAATCAAGAAGCGGCAAAAAAATCGAAGAAAAAACGAGCTTATATAGAAAGGGGACGCGAGGAAGGGCACATTCGACTATTGAATGATTATTTTAGCGACCAACCAATTTACCCTGATCGTTTATTTCGCCGACGCTTTAGAATGAACAAGCGATTGTTCTTGCATATTGTTCAACGTCTCTCTATCGAAGTACCATTCTTCCAACAAAAACAAGATGCTACCGGAAGGTCCCCCCTGTCTGCACTACAAAAATGTACAACCGCTATTCGTCTTATGGCATATGGACTTGCAGCTGATGCGATTGATGAATACCTCAGGATGGGTGAATCCACTGCGAGGAGATGCTTAGAAAATTTTGTGGATGGAATTATACATTTATTCCAAGATGAGTACCTCAGAAGGCCTACACCGGAGGATCTCCAACGATTACTCAATATCGGAGAGTTGCGGGGATTTCCCGGGATGATAGGAAGCATTGATTGTATGCATTGGGAGTGGAAGAATTGTCCAACCGCTTGGAAAGGACAGTATTCACGTGGACATGGAAAACCCACAATCGTTTTAGAGGCAGTGGCTTCCCAAGATCTATGGATTTGGCACGCATTTTTTGGAGCTCCAGGGACATGTAACGATCTAAATGTGCTTGACCGTTCACCAGTATTTGATGATATATTAGAAGGTCGAGCTCCAAAGGTCAGTTACTTTGTCAATGGAAGTCAATACCATATGGATTACTATCTCACAGATGGTATATATCCTAAATGGGCCACTTTTATCCAATCAATTTCTCGTCCACAAGGTCCGAAAGCATCATTATTTGCAAATTGCCAAGAAGGTGTCAGAAAAGATGTCGAGCGTGCTTTTGGTGTCTTGCAAGCTCGGTTTGCTATTGTTCGAAACCCATCTCTGTGTTGGGATAAGGAAAAAATAGGCAAGATAATGAGAGCATGTATCATATTGCACAATATGATAGTCGACGACGAACGAGACCAATGCACTCAATATGATTTCTCAGAATTCATAGAAGGAGAAGGAAGCGAGACTTCACAAGTGGACTACACGTATTCTACCGAGACAGCTACAAATGTGAACAACATGATGGTCAATCGAGCTCGTGTTCGTGAGGAAAGAATGCATCAAAAATTGAAAGCTGATTTGGTTGAGCATATTTGGCTAAAATTTCGCACAACTTAATAATAAAACCGAGTTTAATTCATTTTTCATCATGTTTTTACAAGTTTTTTCAAACAATTTTTTTTTCAAAATAAATTAATTTTCTTAAAATTTTTTAGAATCCCTTATGAGTCTCACCATTGGACACATAAATATTAAGAGTTTCTTATCTAATCTCAACAAATTAATTAATATTAAATATATGATAAAAATATTCAAATGATACCCTGTTGGGTATCAAGGTTAATGATGCTCTTAGTGATTTATTAGTGACTTGTTACTATTGCAGTTATGTATGTTTATATAACTTGCATTTGTAACCACAAATTAATCAATGAAAATATCTTTCTCTCTTATCTTCTTCTCCATCACGAAAATCTCTCTCTCTTTCTCTCCCTTGTTCTTGCTTGATCTTGATTAATCAAAGCTTAATCTCTACAAAAACTCACATGGTATCAGAGCAACAAAGCTCTTGAAGACCTTGTTTCCGCAAAATTCTCTGTTTCCTCTGTTCCTATCCTGTATTTTCTTTGTTTCTTCTCTAAAAGGTCATCAATGGAGAATCAGAAACAGATGACTCTACCTGTTGTTCTCAAGGGAGAAAACTATCTGTTGTGGTCAAGAACCACTCGAACTGCTCTAAGGAGCCGTGGTCTGTGGGAGCACATCGATGACTCTCCAATAGTGTCTACGGACAAGGTGAAAACCACAGCTGGTAAAGGAGTAGTGGAATCTTCAAGTGAAGCCGGATCTGCAACATCTTTAGGTGAAGCCGGATCTGGAAAGGAGGATCCAAAATGGATTCAAGAGGATCAGCTTGTTCTTGCGGTCCTTCAGAGCTCTTTGGAGCCATCTATCCTTGCAGCTTACTCATATGTTGAAACTGCAAAGGAGTTGTGGAACACTCTCTTGAGTGTATATGGTAACATCTCAAATCTGAGTAGGATTTTTGAGGTGAAGAAAGCCTTGAATGAACTCCAACAAGAGGAGAAACCATTCAAGATCTTATTTGGTGAATTCAGAACTTTGTGGGCTGAGTTGGAGATGCTGAGACCTCCCACCACAGAGCTAAAGGTGTTGATGGAGAGGAGAGAACAAGATCAGGTTTTCGGTCTACTTCTCACTCTCAATGGATCATTCGCAGGACTGATCCATCACATTTTAAGGTTTGAAAAGCTGCCAACCTTAAATGAAGTGTGTATGATGATTCAAAAGGAAGAAGGATCAAAAGGTCTCTTTCAAGGGACAAGTGAGACCGCTCATGTAAGCCAAGGGGCTTATCAACAATCAGATAGAAGAACTAGTTGGGTGTGTTATCATTGCAAGAAAACAGGTCATACCAAAGAGAGGTGCTGGATTCTTCATCCACAATTGAGAAATCTGAGGCAGAGAGGCCCAGGTCAGATGTTTAGAGGACGTTTAAGAGGCGCAAATGCTAGTGGCGATGATATGGTGAGAAAATCTGATCTAGATGCTCTTATTAAGAGCATTACCAAGCTGGCTGAATCGGGTAAGAGTTTTCTTTCCTCTAAAACTCCTAAACCCATTATAGTAGACTCTGGTGCGTCTCATCACATGATTAGTGATCCAGAACTTCTATCCAATGTTAAACCTCATCCTGGAAAGGTCACTATTGCAAATGGGAAGGATGTGCAGATTAGAGGAATTGGAAATTTAGAGTTGTTTAAGAAGAGTACTGATGCTCTATATATGCCTGAGTTTGCGTCTAACATGTTATCAGTTCAGAAATCTACTAAGGACCTTGATTGCTTGGCTGTTTTTAGTCCTGATGATGTGTGGTTTCAGGATAATAAGTCAGGAGAGACCATTGGAAAAGGTTACGCAAAGGATGGTCTCTACGTTTTGGATATTTTGGACAAGCAACCAGTTGAGATAGCTCACTCAGCATTGAGCACTAGTATTAGCAGTTCTGTATGGCACTCTCGCTTAGGTCATCCTCACTCAAAGGTTCTTAAGCTCGTGTTGCCAAACTTGGATCTCACGGATCAGGGATGTGAAGCTTGTATCTTAGGGAAGCATTGTAGAACTGTTTATCAAGACTCATCAACTGTGTATAATGAGTGCTTTGATCTAGTTCACTCTGATGTATGGACAGCTCCCTGTACTTCTAAAGATCAATATAAGTACTTTGTTTCCTTCATTGATGAGAAATCCAAGTACACATGGGTAACACTCCTTCCATCAAAGAGTCATGTTTTAGAGGCTTTCTCTAAGTTCTACAACTATGTGATGACTCAGTTTGGAGTAAAGATTAAAATTTTAAGAAGTGATAATGGTGGTGAGTACACAAGCAACAAGTTTAAAGAGTTTGTAAGCACCCATGGGATAATACATCAGACATCATGTGCTTATACTCCTCAGCAGAATGGAGTAGCAGAGCGCAAAAATAGACATATGATGGAAGTGGCCAGAACAATGATGTTTGAAAGGAATGTTCCTAAGCGTTTTTAGGGGGATGCTGTGATGACTGCTTGCTATCTCATCAATAGGTTACCTACCACACATATTGAGAATGCATCTCAATATGAGATTTTACACAGAGCAAAACCAGTTATCAATCATCTGAAAGTGTTTGGCTGCGTGTGTTATGTATTTGTACCAGAAGCTCAACGGAACAAGTTGGAGCCTAAGAGTATCAAGTGCATGTTTATTGGATACTCACCTACTCAAAAGGGGTATAAATGCTTTAACCCGGACACCAAGAGGTTGTATATATCCAGGGAGGTCAAGTTTGATGAAGATAAGGGCTTCTTTTGTGATAATAATTGGAATGAGCTTAAAGATCTTGCTTCCTCCAATAACAGAGCTGCCATCTTGAATAGTATACTTGATGGTCTCACTACTCAAGCTGGTCCACAAATCCCACCTACGAGCAGTGAAGAGAGACATTTGGAAGCTCCAGCAGTTGAAGAGGGAGTTGGGGAGAGCTCAGATAATAGCAAAGGTGAAGAAGCCGCAAAGACCCCAATATCGAGTGACACTGATGATGATCATGGAGAGGGGGAATCTCACTTAGATGACTTTGTTTCATATTCCCTATAAGATGTCGTAGGTGAAGAGACAGAAGAGGCAGAACCAGAAGAGGCAGAACCAGAAGAGACTGAGTTGGTGCAGCCCCTAAGAAGAAGTGAAAGATTGAAGTTTGGTCCTGAAAATTGGAAGAACACAAGAGTGTACTACAATAGCCAAGCTGTAGCTCACCCTATACAGGGGTATTGCTCTGTTGCTCATCTTCCACAAGAACACAAAGTTTTTCTCTCCAAGATTGATCAACACAAAGTACCAAGCACCTATGAAGAAGCATGTAAGAGTGAGGTATGGGTTAACGCAATGCTGGAAGATATTGTTTCCATGTGCAAGAATGGCACTTGGGATATGGTAGATCTACCTCTGGAAAAGAAGCTTGTAGGGTGTAGATGGGTTTACACTATTAAGTATACAAGCACGGGTGAGATAGAGAGGTACAAGGCTCGGCTAGTTGCGAAAGGCTACACTCAAAAGTTTGGAGTAGATTACACAGAAAAATTTGCTCCAGTAGCAAATCTCCACTCAGTCCGAGTTCTGTTATCCATAGCTACTAACCTATCTTGGGATCTTTGGCAAATGGATGTTAAAAATGCCTTCCTACAAGGTGACTTGGAAGAAGAAGTTTATATGGCGCCACCACAAGGGTTTAGAGACAGTAATAAAGTATGCAAACTCAAGAAAGCTATCTATGGTCTCAAACAATCCTCAAGAGCGTGGTATCATAAACTCAGTAGCTGCTTACTTGGAAATGGTTTCAGAAGGTCTGAAGCTGATCATACGCTATTCACAACTCGAGGGGAGAATGGTATTGTTGCCGTTCTCATCTATGTGGATGACATTATCATAACTGGTGACAATGTTGATGGTGTTAAACAAACTAAAGAGCTCCTGAAATCATCCTTTGATATCAAAGATCTGGGGGAGCTAAAATACTTCCTGGGTATCGAGGTATGTAAGCTTGATGATGGTATGTTTCTTTCTCAAAGAAAGTATACACTGGATCTCTTGACTGAGACAGAGAAATTGGGCTCAAAACCGTGTAAAACACCCATTGAGGAGGGCTATAAGGACGTGCCTAAGGGGGAGCCACCAGTGGATGCAAAGCAGTATCAAAGGATGGTGGGAAAGCTCATCTATCTTACCATCACTAGGCCAGACATTTGTTTTGCGGTAAATCAAGTAAGCCAGCATATGCAAATGCCTACTAGACATCATTGGAGGATGGTTGAGAGGATTCTGAAATACTTGAAAGGTACTCCAGGGAAAGGTATCTGGATGGGTCGTAATGCTAGAACATATATTGTGGGATATTGTGATGCAGATTGGGCAGGTGATAGGGTTGATAGAAAGTCTACAACCGGATATTGCACCTTTATTGGAGGTAATCTAGTTACTTGGAAGAGCAAGAAGCAGAAAGTTGTCTCACGGTCAAGTGTTGAGGCTGAGTATAGAGCAATGGCAAACATAACTGGTGAGTTAGTATGGCTGAAGAGTCTACTCAAAGACCTTGGAGTTGATTCATCTGAACCTATTCTGCTGCATTGTGATAATCAAACAGCTATGCATATTGCGTCTAATTCAGTGTTTCATGAGAGAACTAAGCACATAGAGGTGGATTGTCATTATATTAGAGAAAAGGTTCAAGCAGGGATCATTCGTCCATCGTATGTGAAGAGTGCTGACCAAGTAGCTGACATATTCACCAAAGCTACGAATCAGAGAGTGTGTAAGGAACTTCATGTTAAGATGGGCTTATTGGATCTTCACCAGCCAGCCATCTTGAGGGGGAATGTTAACAAATAGCAGCTACAGCAACACACACTCAATTAAGTCTATTAGTGATTTATTAGTGACTTGTTACTATTGCAGATATGTATGTTTATATAACTTGCATTTGTAACCACAAATTAATCAATGAAAATATCTTTCTCTCTTATCTTCTTCTCCATCACGAAAATCTCTCTCTCTTTCTCTCTCTTGTTCTTGCTTGATCTTGATTAATCAAAGCTTAATCTCTACAAAAACTCACAGATCAAACCATAATCTCACGGAGAGGAAGAAGGAGAAGGACAAATTTCCCAAAAGTTGTTTCTCAATTTCTACGGATTCTTCAACCATTGATTTAAGAGATGATCGATGGTTACATGAATCCCTGCAATATAGCTAGCATCTCTATTCGATTCCAGATCTTCGAAGATCCAATCAAACCGAACTGTATTCGATCAGATTTTTCAAGTGCCAAAGCCATGCTTTAAAACATCAAACTCAAGCAATTCAGATTCGATCCAACGAAATCGAGATCAAAACCGCGAAAGGGTTTCAAAACAAAAACACAGTATAGACCCAATGCATAATTGATAAAGAAGCCAAAACTCATCCATCTAAAATATCAATCGAAGCCATGACCACACCGAAGATAAATATCCATCGAAATTTATAAACATAGACCACATAAATTTAACAGAAAAAATTTAGTGTTTTCGAAAATGGACACGGCGACTCCGTAAATTTAACATGAAAAACATAGGGTTTTTGAAAATGGACCTAAAAGCGTTAATATTAAAAGCCCAAAATTCGATATCAGTACGGTAAATTTCGAAATCTAAAAACTTAATTTAAACCGAAATAGATAATAACCAATTTATACGGTTTAAAGTGAATGAGAGTGCTCCATTCTCAAAATTTACTTCGGTTTTAATATATATGATTGTTTATAAATGTTTATTATCTACCAAAATTGAACCGAGAAATATTGGTAAGAAAATGTCCAAACCGAAAAAAGAAAAAAGAAAAACCGATGATTTAGGAGCAGAACCGAGCACAAAACCGTAAGCGCACAGCTTTACCACATTTGGGAGGAGTGAGTGTGTGTGAGTGAGAAGAAGGAGGAGCCAAAAAAAAAAGGAGTGAATTTCAAATTGGCGCTCAAGCTTTTAACGTATCTTCCCAAAAATTCCCCCCAAATTTTTCGAATCTATTTTTTCTTAAATCCCTCCAAATTCCCCCACAAATTTCTCAACCCATCGGTTCCGTCAAACATGTCAGATCTGCCGCCGGAAAAATCCAAAATGGCTCTTTCTTCGTCTTCCTCCCTGCCGGAATCTTCTTCCTCTTTACACCATTCCTACAGTCGGAAGCAGAAATCTCTCGGCCTTCTTTGTACCAAGTCAGTACCTCTTTCTCTAATCCCATCCTCGCTCTCGTTAATTTTTTATCTGATTAGCAAATCGTGTTTCTTCTTCTTCTTCCCAGTTTCTTAGCTCTATACAATCGAGATGGAATCGAAATGATTGGGCTTGATGACGCTGCCACAAAATTAGGTTTTTTTTTCTTACCCAAACCCAGTTTCCGAATTTTCGTATGTAATTTTTTTTCATTGGAGTTTGGGATTTTTTTGTTGTTTTTCTCCAGGAGTCGAGAGACGGAGAATCTATGATATTGTTAATGTGCTGGAGAGTGTTGGGGTGAGATTTGCTCTTGTATTACAGATGTTATTAAATCTGTTCTGTAATGTTTTGCTTAGAA
The DNA here is from genome assembly GCA_030161315.1 of Eutrema japonicum. NCBI lineage: Eukaryota > Viridiplantae > Streptophyta > Magnoliopsida > Brassicales > Brassicaceae > Eutrema > Eutrema japonicum. The sequence goes on from BSQW01000006.1 coordinate 43,351,822, forward strand.
ACGAGTCTGGTCTTAATTTTAGGTTTTAACAAGAAGAGCCAAAAATCAGTATACGTGGAAAGGATTCGCCGCGATTCCAGCAGCGTTAAAGGAGCTACAAGTGAGTTTTTTTCTTTTCTTTTGTTTTGTTCTTGAATTCAAATCTCTTTTCTTTGCAAGATTGTAGCGATTTGATTTGCAAATTCTCATAGGTAGTGTTCATGATGCAGGAAGAGGGAGCTAAGGACACTTTTCACCGTTTCTATACCAACGAGAATGTCAAAGTGGGTGACTTGGATTGGGTTTGTGTCTCTATTTAAGTCTTGAATTTGTTGTCTTGTTATGCTTAAAGATCTACTGAATCTCAGGTATCTGATGATGAGGATGATGAGGAAGAGTCTTCTCAGCCTCCTTCTAGTAGCCAGGCTGATAGCTCTAAACCTGGCTCTCTTCCCCAATCTTCAGATTCGTCAAAAATAGGTATTTGAGTTTAAATCCATTGCAAAGTAGATTCAGTGATATATACCAAGTTCTAGATAAGAATGAGCCATATTGTCAATTATATAAGTAGCACTGAACCTTTATGCCAAACAAGAGATAGGATTCATGACATATAATGTGGAATCACTGACATTTCGTTGGTTGGTTTTGTGTGACAGATAATCGACGAGAGAAATCTTTAGGATTGCTCACTCAGAACTTTATCAAGCTCTTTGTTTGCTCTGAAGTAAGTGAGAAGTTACAAAAGATTCTTTTTTTACAAACTATGAGTTTTTCACCAAGTTGCTCAAGATTTTTTTGTTGAATGTGCTTCACCTGTTTAGGCTAGGATCATCTCCCTAGACGAGGCTGCAAAATTACTGCTTGGTGATGCCCACAATACATCAATAATGAGAAGTAATTATCTTCAGCTTGTGACTTTTAGACTCTTTTGTTTATGTTGCAAAGTCACTAAATTGATCTAGGAGTTTGTTGACACATTAATTAATTTTCCGCAGCAAAAGTGAGGCGGCTTTATGATATTGCGAATGTCTTGTCATCAATGAATCTCATTGAGAAGGTAAACTCAAAATATTATAGCTGCAGTATTTGTGAATCATCTATATGATCTGTAGCTGTAAATTAGTCTTACTATCTGTTTTTCTCTGGTGACAGACTCACACCTTAGATTCTAGAAAACCAGCTTTCAAGTGGTTAGGATACCATGGTGAGCCTACTTTCACACTGAGCAATGATTTGATGCAAGCCGAATCAAGAAAAAGAGTTTTCGGAACTGATCTTACAAACGTCAGTGTCAAGAGAAGCAAAACCCATGAAAATGCTTCAGAGAGGAGGCTAAAGATGAAAAAACATGCAATAGCAGAGAGTTCTTCTAGCAAAAGCTTTGATGCTCATGAATCAAGACATGGATCAAGAGGTTACCAGTTTGGTCCTTTTGCACCAGCCACTGGTACATATCCAACTCCTGCTTTGGAAGACAACCCAAGGAGAGCTTTCGATGTGGAGAATCTGGTTTCGGATTACCGTCCCTCTTACCAAAACCAAGGTTAGCATATTTACTCACATCTATTTGATATCCAATTTGCTTGAAAACAAACATCTGAAACAACTCTTTCTGAACAAAATTTCAGTTTTGAAAGACCTCTTTGCACATTACATGGTCGCTTGGAAGTCATGGTACAGCGAAGTCACCCAGAAGAATCCATTACCAGATACATCACAACACCATTAGAGATATTTCTTCTTCCTTTTCTTCTCTTACCTGTGAACATTTCTTTTTGACCACAAGGGTTTAGTTTCTCCACACAATGAATCCCACATTAATTCACCGATTGCACAACCTATGTGCTTCTGAAGTCATTGTAGGCTGTGTTGCTTGATTCTGATGTCAGATGTATGCAACTTCTATAGAGGTGTATGACATTGTTTTGAGAGAAACGAAAAACAAATATCATCCCATCATCTTTTATTTTTATAGAATTTCAAAAGTATCAACAACACAGTATCTATTACAAAAAGATTCTCTTGCTCATATTGGTTTATACTCTCATTATTATATCTTTCAAGGAAATATCACGAAGTATAGTGTTTGTATCAGAGCTTGGAAGGAGGTTTGTACCATCCCCATGGTTCATCAGATATATATTGAGTCACCTGCTTCACACTCAAGTAGTTCTCAAGTCCCCTGCAAGGAAGCAAATATGTTTCAATTCAACACCAAAAACAAACACAATTGGTCATTTTTTTTGTTGGAGATTCTTTTTTGTTAGGTTATCATGGACAGTTCAATCTGTTGGAGATTCTTTTATGTTTTGGTAATCTTCATAGTTATAGGAAAATATAGACACTTACCATTCTCCTAATTCACGGCCAAAACCACTGCGTTTGGTTCCGCCCCATGGAGCTTGGCAGAAGCATGGCTGAGAGCAGTTCACCCACACAATTCCCGCCTCGAAAGCCTGAAAAGTGAAAACAATGATCAGGATTCATAAACTCAAGAGATGAAGTTTAATCATGAGATGCATGCACTACTGATGTTTTTTTGGCTAATAGTAAAGTTAGATACTCACCTTACTAACGCGATCACACCTTTCCAGATCATTTGATAATACTGCACCGGCTAATCCATATCTGCAAAATACAAATAAAGTCAGGCATAAAATCTAATACATTATCAGTGGATTTTTTTGTTTAATATAAGAAGAAAAATCTTAACTCACTGGGAGTCATTTGCCAGCTGAATTGCCTCATCCTCGGTGGAGAATGTTTTGACACACAACACAGGACCAAAGACTTCCTCTCTCCAGATTTCCATTGAAGTAGTCACATTTGATATTATCGCAGGTTCAACAAAATATCCCTTCTTCAAATGCTGCCGAACATAAATAAAACATTTTTTAAGTGCTACGAGCTCTAGATAATATTTTGGACAAACAAAGAAGATTAGTCTATCTGTCATGTACCTCAGGACGAGCTCCTCCACAGAGGACAGTTGCACCTTCATTCCTAGCGTTTGAGACAAACTTCATTACTCTCTCGTACTGCACATGATTAAGATGTAAGACTTGACTAAAAAAAACTTTCGTGATCAACCCAAATTGATAGATACAAAGGTTTTGGGAGCATGAGGTGTTGATTCTTAAGAATATCAATTCTGTTCAGCAATTTTACTTGTCCTTTGCTGACAACAGGACCAAGCCTACAGCCTTCTTCAAAAGGATCTGAAATCTTAATGTTCTTTGTCCACTTTACCAGCTTGTCCAAAAATTCATCAGCAATTCTTTCCTGATATTTCACCAGAATTTTCTTTTCATCAAAACAACATTACATATTGCTTCATGTAAAGGAGAAGTTAAAAAATGTCTTTATATTTGCTACTTGTTTTAAGACTAAAAATACATTATTAGAGAACATAGATAATTTACTTTCCATGGCAAACCTTTAACTTTATAACAAATAACACAGTGTTTCTCTAGAGAGCAGCTATGAGTGAATGGGCAATTGTGTTCTTGGATATCACATATCATATACAGTTCGATGGAGAATTTGTAATCAGAGACTATTGCAGATTATATGCTCACTTACATGCACGAGAAGTCGAGATGTCGCACTACAAATCTGACCATTAGTCCAGAAACAACCAAACATAGTCCATTCCACAGCTGTTTAGAACAAAAGTATCGTCACTAATTAAACCAATAGTTAGGAATACATATAGCATGGTTTTCTTAAGGATCCAAAAGCACCAACCTTTGTCAATTTCAACATCATCAAAGACAATAATAGGGCTTTTCCCTCCAAGCTCCAAGGAAACAGGCTGTGAAATGAAAAAGTAAAAGATTCATACACAGACCCCGAAAAAGCATAGGTCAAATAAACAAAACCCAGATAGATACTTGTTCCAAAGGAAAGCAACAAGGACACTTGGACTTACTTTAACCAATTGAGCAGCAGAAGTCATAATGTTGCTTCCAGTTGCTGTGCTTCCAGTGAATACAATCTGGTAAAGGCTAAAACATCAATACTTCAACTAACCTGTTTGACTTTGCCTTTCAGGATACCAATAAAAGTAAAACTGGCTATAATCAGACCTTGTCAACTTGTGGATGTGATGCCAGTGGAGCACCTGCTTCAGTTCCTAAACCAGTCAGAATATTAAGAACACCAGGTGGCAGACCCACCTCACGGCAAATATCAGCAAGCTCCAAACAAGTCCTGAAGTGAAACCACATCAGATTGGCGAGTTCATGAACTTTTAGTTGAAATGACTAGCTATGGTGTCAATACGAATCAAATACGCACACGGAGGCCAACTCTGAAGGTTTCAGTATTGCTGTGCACCCAGCAGCAAGTGAAGGAGCGACTTTCCAGACAGCCATTAGTAATGGATAATTCCTTCAATGCAAATATAGATTATTAGCTGCCTAATACGTGGTGGCGTTTCTAACATACTGTATAAAAAGGGAGAACAGACACTTGAAGGTCAATGTAATCTGTATATGTAAAAGAAAAATAACTTCAAATGTCAACTAAACGCAAAGGGTAATATATACAATGATATAAGGGACTAGGTTTGATTCAAATCTGTTGTCACCAAAAGAGTACTTTTCGGAACATTATCAGCGAAATATACCAAGGAGTAATCAGCCCAACAACACCAATAGGTTCCTTGAGAACGTAACCCTTGAAAGTATCTAACGGGAGAGAAAGAGGAGCCTTCTGCTTTGCATCTAAGCCTTCGGCTAGGTCAGCATAATATTCAAAACATCCAGCAACATCATCCTACAAGGGTTACAAAGAAACCATGTATGACATCTGAATCACAAGATTGCCAAATCATCACATACGGAAAGCGAGAATACCATGTCCCATGCTGCTTCATCTAGAGGTTTACCGCAATCAATAGCCTCAAGGTTAGCTAGTTCAGACTTCCTCTCTGTTACCTGGATATGGATGTACATATGACAACACAAACAATTACATTATGTGTTATGTCAATGTGAGATTTCAATAACATAGCTTTGGTAAACTCATGGATACCTTAGCTGCAATAGCACGTAAGTATCTGGCACGAACAGCCCCGGAAGCTCTAGACCAATCCTTTCCTTTGTTCCTAGTAAGTGCTTTCCTAGCAGCTTCCACCGCGAGCTCCACATCTTCAGAAGTTGCAGCTGGAATATAACCTAAAACCACCACCAAGTCTCCCAGTTTAATATAAGCAACTTAAAACAGTACAAAGAACATAATCAGAACAAGAGGAGATCCAAAATTTCAACTAGATATCTCCTCCTCCTATGTAATCCCACAGATCTAACGTCCTATCATCCCAAGCAGACAGAGTTCATAGCTATCTGAATTTGCGCATAAGCATACAGTGAATTCGAAACTCGCAAAAGATCCCCAAATAAGATTTGACGGAAAAGAAAAACAACCGATGATGTCTTCGGTAGCGGGATTGACAACAGGGAGTGTTTTCCGGCGAACGGGCTCTGTCCATTGACCGCCGATGAAGAGTTGCCGTCTAGGCACCGTCGTAGTCGCCATACTCTGCTGCTAGAGGTGGTTAAGCAGTAAATAATCGATCTGTTGCCTTTTTATTATCTGTAAGATGATCTTATAGTTTGTTTTTATTCTTTTAAAAATAGAGTCGGATTGCTTTTTTTTTTTTTTTTTTTTTGGTGCAACATTTTCTTTTCATTCATTAAAATTCCAAAGTACAACTAAAGAGAATTATCCATCCTCTTCTACAAAGATAATACAAATTTAAAGCATTAAAAGTTGAAACAGATAGAAATTGATCAGATGACAGCGAATTCGAGCCTAAACTTGAATGCATCGATAAGATCTTCACGGTAAAACCGGGATGTCTGGACTTAGTCACACAACCATGTGACGTTGAGTCTGAAACTCTACCTCCAGAATTCGTCAAAACGAACCTGTTTGCCTCTTCTGGTCCCGTACGGACCGCTACATAAGAAGACAATTCGGTAAAGACTTTCTTAAAGTTTCCCGGCAATAAGCACGGGAAGAGGCTACCTCTCAAAGGGAGGGATGAAATGGCATCGGTGGAAGGAGGCGGTAGCTTTTTACGATGGCTTAATCGAATGAGTGGAGGTGCGGTTGGATAAAACCGGAGAGATGACGTAACATGTAGTGCAAAAGAACTCTCCCAAAAGGAGTAAGGTGATGGCTTTAATCACTTCAGCTTGATTACTTCCGAGACGATCCCGACAATGTTATTGAGGACGTCTTCACTTCAATAACAGTGAATCTTGCTGGGCTGAGAGATGGGCCATAACTTGTTAATGATGGTGGGCTAATTACCATGAGGAAAATACTGGGCCAAGCCCACATTGAATAGTAGCCATAAACGATGCACGTCTCCTCGGAGACGGAGGGCAAGAGAAAGGCTCCGGTAACCTGATCCAAATTCAGTGAATCCGGCGATGAAACACTCATTGTTGCTTGAGGAAACTCTCTATCCAATCCTAACGAGAGATACCGTCCTCTAGCATCAGACGAGTGGATAGTAGAAAGAGGTCGCGACGAACCCACACGAGCAATGACTCCGACGAACCCAAATCGAAGAAAAATGCCAACTACACCACCAACAACTCCATCAAAGACGAACGAAAAGAGGAACATAACTCTAAGCCTTGAGCCTTTGAATCTAGAGGGATTAGCAGTCGAGAGGAGGAAGAGAGAGACAAAGAGTGTCGAGCACTGTCTTTGAGTAGCCGGAAAGGTAAGAGCGGGCCAGGCGGCGACGGAACTGCTCGTCACAGCCAGGAAAGCATATGGTAAGGTTGGAGATAGTAGCTCCGACGACCCCGCTGCAAGAAGATCCGGAGTAGCCCTGGGCACATTATCCGGATCCGAAAAAAAAAACCGAAACCGATCCGAAAAATTCGGTTCGGTTCGGATTCGGATCTTGGAAAATATCCGATTGGATGTTTATTATGGGTTACTTCGGATTCGGTTTCGGATCGGGTAATAACCGAAATCCGAAGTATGATCCGAAAAAACCGAACCATTATATATCTTAGATCCGATGTCTCTTGAGTTTCCCATATACTCTTCGATTTTGCCCTTCGATTTCGGATTTTTTCTGATTTTTTCGGATTTTTTTGGATTTTTTGAATTTTTTTCGGGATTTTTTTTCAGGTTTGGTTGTTTTCGGTTACAAGATAATCCGAAAAATCCGAATCCGAATTTATTTTGGTTTTACATCGGATCTTCATTTCCATATCCGAACCAATCCGAATCCGATTAAAACCGATCCGATCCGATCCGAAGAATACAAAAGATCCGAATAGATCTTTCAATCCAACATCCGAAAGATCCGATCGGTTCGGATCCGGATATCCGAATGCCCAGAGCTAATCCGGAGGGTCTGGAGGCTCCGGTGGGGAGGTTGAATCCAAAGGCGGCGACATGGTCAAAAGGTGTAGCGGAGGAGATGAGGCCAAGGCGGAAGGCGGAAGGCGGAGCGGCGGAGCTTCGAAGACGGGAAGCCATTTTGAACGGAGTGGAGAGGATGACGGCCACCTAGAAGCTCGTGTCTTCGATCAGGAGGCGAGCTGATCGGCGAAGGAGGAGGAAGAGCACCGACGGGAGAGATGCATCCGTGAGAAGCTTCTTACGCGGCGCTTCGGTCTTCAGTCAAATTGCTTTCTTTAATAGTTTTTTCGTGATTGGTGACTTTGTTCCGTTGTGATCTCCTTATAAAGCGAATTCAATACAAATATCGAATTGGATTTAAATTTCGAAGTCAATCCAAAACTGGGTCCTAGGTAAATTGAATATTAGTTTTAAGTTTTAACAAACAAAAAATTATCAAATTTGGGAGAGAATGAATATTTATTTTAAAATTTTTTTGAATAAGAGTACTTTCTTAAAGATAAAAATGTTCATTTCTTATTTATTCTCTTAAAGATAAAAATGTTGTTATTTATTTATTCTGAAATATTTGCTAGCATGTGCACCACCAATTTTGGTGCCAGTTCGGCTGAAATCCATGTTACTTTAATAGTCGCGACCAGCGTCAGTGACGGAAAAATAGAAAATTCAAAAGTTTTTTTACAATTAGAAGCCAAACAGTTTTCATAATCTATTTCAAAAACATAAACGCTTCGACATGAAAAACAAGTTGCTGCTGTGACTGTCAACATTGTTTGTCATCGCCTTAAGTTTAGTGTCTTTTCATTGTTGCGGTTATCATTTGTGATAATATATTTTTTCATGAGTCTGTTATGTGGGAAATCCAAAACAGACTCTAAAGGAGTTGATTGATGCAGTTTTAGGTACCTAAACATTGGATGAATGAAAAAGTTGTTGTTGAGCCAAAAAATCATATGAAAATGTTCAAAAAAAAAAAGATGCAAGAAAATCAAGCGAATACCAGTTTGTAATGTATGATTTCTGGTAAGGGTGGAACTATTATCTGAGATCCGAAATCCGATCCGAGATCCGTTTCGATTCGCTCCAAAAATCCAAATTTTCGAGGGAATCAGATATGAATCCGGATAATTAAACTATAAGGTTCGGATATCCAGATATGGATATGTATCTTTTAAATATATTAAAAATTTATATTTTATTGATATATATATATATATAATTTAAATAAAATTAAATATTTTTTTTACAAAATATTATATAAAAGTTTAATTTTATCATTATTTTAAATATTTTTTTATTTTTTTAGATCCAAATCTGAATATACGTCCCACACTTAATCTCTAGTTCTAGTACCTTTTCTAAGCTCTAAGAGCATCTCCAATGGTAGTTTCTTAAGAGTTTCTTAACAAGTTTCTTAACATAAAACCATTAAAATTAAATCAAAAATAATTAATAAGCTAAGAATCGGTTCTTAGCTAAGAGATTTAAGATTTTCTAAGAACCCCTAATGTGTCAGTTTCTCGTTGGTTGAGACATTAAAAAAAAAAAAAAAAAACAACAAAACATTATTTTCTCCGTCTCAATCACTTTTCTCTCTTCTCTCGACTCTCTCGATTCTCTTCTCTCCAATCTCTGCTCCAACTCACCAAATCGTCACAGAATGGGTTCAATTTTCCAATTGATAGAAGATTTGAGTCGACAGATTGATCAATGGAGCTTCACCCACATCAACTGCACCGCCAACGGTTGGGCATTCGGGTACCCGTTCGGGTTCGGGTCGGTTCTTTCGGGTATCGGGTCTTTCAGGTATTGGGTTGAAAGACCCATTAGGGTATTTATAAAATTCGGTTCGGGTTCGGGTTCGGTTCGGATATTTTCGGGTCGGTTCCGGGTACCCGAAATATAGGAAAAACCTAAAAAGATACTAAATTTGAATAAAATTTGGTTAAATTTTGACAAATATAACTAAGAATTTTCAAATTTTTAATTATTTTAGATATTTCGGTTATTTCGGTCTAACAATAATTGATATCTTTGGGTTTTATAATTATAATTTTGGGTAATTGGGTTATATCAAGTCTAAATATAATTAATATTTTGGGTTTATAATTATATTTCGGGTACCCATTCGATTCTCGGTTCGGTTTCGGTTCTTCAGGTATCGGAGTCTAAGATCCGTTCGGGTATTTTGTCGGTTCCTGGTTTGGTTCCCTTTTTTCGGGTCGGGTTCGGTTCGGTTCTTCGGTTCCGGGTATTTTGCCCAGCCCTACTAGTAAGGATGCTATTATTGGGAATGAGTAAACATGCAATGCATTTTGGTCACGCATTGTCGATTATTATGGTGCAAGCCCTAAGCTAGCTGGTTTGGAAAAGAGAGAGCCAACACACTGCAAGCAGAGGTGGCAGAATATCAACGATCAAGTATGCAAGTTTGTAGGTTCTTATGAGGCTGCAACAAAACAGAAATCCAGTGGGCAGAATGAGGATGATGTCATCAAGCTGGCTTATCAGATCTTCTTCAATGATTACAAGATGAAGTTCACACTTGAGCATGCTTGGAGAGAGCTTAGGCATGATCAGAAATGGTGTGGATCTTCACAACCATCAAAGAGAAGGAAGTTTGATGAGCACTCTACACAGTCATCAAGCTTTGTGCCACTAAGCCATGAAGAGGATCAAGCTCGTCCTCCTGGTGTTAAGGCATCAAAAGCCAAAGGTAAAAAATCTGTGAGCAAGGCAACAACTGTGGAAGAAGAAGGCAAGGCTCTATTGGAGTTTCAGAGAATGTGAGAGATTAAGCAGAAGGATTTAACAATGAAAAAGAGGCTCTTAAAAACAAGCTGTTGGACAGTCTCATTGCTAAAACAGAGCTACTTTCTGAAATGGAAGTGGCTCTTAAGGACAAACTAATAACTGACATGTTGTCAAACTCTTGAATTCAATTCACTGTTATAATACTTTGTCTTTGTGTAATGTCTTAATGTAACTTTTAATTAATGTTTGCTTCAGTTCTTGTTTGTATAATTAAGTTTGTAGCATCAACACAGTTTGGTGTGTTGATTCTGTTTTTAATCTGCTTCTGGTTTCTCAAATGTAAAACTTTGTTGGTTTATAAAGTTTAATCAAATATTTTTTTATAAGTTTAATCAAGTTTTTTCATCAACTTTATAAACTGAAACGGTTAAGAAATGCAATTAGGTGAATGCATGACTTTTTATTTGATCAAATCTACAATTTAAATTTTAAGGTTCTAACCATTGGAGTAAAATTATTCAGAATTTTTGTTTGTTTTGTTATTGAGTTTTCTAACTTTCTAATCGAATTAAATAAAGTAAAAGGGTTTTAAAATTAAACTTTAATATATCTTCACAAAATCAAAACATTTCACCTCATTCCACGGAACCATAAAAAGATCACAATATCGGAAAGTGATCGATTCTCTCCGATTATACAAACCATTTGATACAAGACAAATATGTGAGATGGAAACACAAAAGAGATTGGATCAATTCTTGGTGGTGGTTTTGTTATACTTGTCTTTGACCCAATTCAAACCCAACGACGTTCCTATCTTCACTTTCTTCAACCCCGAAGTCGCCGCCGCTTTCGTCTTCCCCAATCCAGCCTCCACCTTCTCTTTGTATTTAGCCGACGCGCCGCCGCCCCCGCCTTCTTTACCGCCGTCGGTCGTTTTTCCCGACGACTGATTGTTGTCCCACTGATCGGCCCAAGAATTTCTCTCCATATTTGTTGTATGAGACGAGAGAGAGAGATTTGATTAGGTGAGAAATGTTTAATAAATAAAGCAACGCGTTTTATAGGATTACTTCTTCTTCTCCATATCTAATATCTTTTAATTAGTCGGTGACGTGAATTAAATGATAATTGAATTGAATATTTGTGCTTATCTTTTGACTTCCTCTCCAAATGTAATTCCTTTCTTTCTCCGATTTTTTTCCTTATATAAGTGTATGCAGGTTTAGGGTGGGCCAAATCTAGCATCCCCATATCGGGCTGGTTTAGCTCGATCAAATTGGGCTTATCACTAAAATAGGCTTCCTTATTTTGGATCGATGGTTTTTTTCCCCATAGTATTATATCCATAGATTGGCATGCCGGTCGGTTAGTCGGTTTTTTTTTTTGTAGTTTGGGTTTTCAAAATTTTACCGACACTAACCGAAATAAAATAAAGTAATATAATGGACGATAGTAGACGAACAACGGTATGACGATAGGAGCGTTTCCTGTTTAAGCTATATAATGTTAAATAGTCTCTATTGTTATTTAGAATTTCAGCATTCATTGTTTCTCTTTTGATATTCCTATAAAAAAATAAAAAAATTTGCAGTAACGTACATCATAATTTATTTTCTTTTTTTTGTTTTATACACCAATAACATATCCGCATTATTTTTGTTTTATACACCACCTTTATATGTGGGTATGTTAAGATATTGATTACAAAAGATTGAGAAACTATAACGTACAACATATATTTTTCAGCATAGTAATCTAAACTAAAAAAAAATCTAATATTATACACCACCTCTATATGCATTAACGTACAACATATTTGTCAGGGACTCAAGGGTAACAAAGTGATCGTACAGGAAACCCATCATAATAAGCGTTTGTATATATAATAACGTACATATTTCATAATTACACAAAAGATTACCTCTTAGTAATCTGTTTTGCGTTTGGTTTCTATATCTCTTTTCTGAATATTTTTTGGGTTGTAAAATTGAGAAACTATCAAATTGGTTATATAGAAGTAATGAATTATAATTCATTTTCCTTATATGATTGTATTACTTTTTTTTAATTTCCTTAATCAAAATTTCATTAATCTAAAAGCAATTTTTAATTTGTTTTTTCTGCTAACTTTACATTTATGATTAAGTCTATATATGACTCTATGTTCTATTTTTTTCCCTTTTTTTTTGGGCTAACTTTACTTCTAGGATACTCATCTTTTTTTGTTGTTGCTAAATTTACTTTTAAGATTTAGTCTTTTTTTGTTTTTCCTTTTTCTTAACTTAAACTATAGCTTTTAATTTTAATTTTAATTTCCTTAATCTAAAAACAACTTTAATTTTACTTTTTTCTACTAACTTTACATTTATGATTAAGTCTATGTTCTATTTTTTTTTATTTTCCTTTTTTGTTTTTGCTAAATTTACTTTTAGGATTAAGTCTTTTTTTGTTCTTTCCTGTTTCTTAACTTAAACTCTAGCTTTTAATTTTAATTTAAATTTTCTTAATCTAAAAACAACTTTTATATTAACTCGACATGTGTCAAAATCTAATGGATTAGCTTGACACGTGTCGCGATCTTGCGAGTTACTAACTTTGAATCATTTTCTTTTATATATATATATATATATAGAAATTCAGTGTAAATTGGTATGATTCGGTTAGAAGAAAAAAAAGAAAAAAAAATTGGTATGATTTGGATATATAATTGTATTTCGGATATTTTGGGTATTCATTCGGTTCTCACTTCGGTTTGGATTCGTTTTCGGTTCTTTGGATATAGAAATCTATGATCCGTTCGAGTATTTTATAGATTTCGGTTTCAGTTTCGGTTCCTCTTTTTTGGATCGGTTTCGGTTAATTTTTTTGGATCCCGATATTATGCCCATAGCCTATCGTGGATAATAATATATTCTTGTGATGTTTTCATACTTGTGTATTAGATAATGAAATACTCAACGTAATCCTACTGTTCCTACACATTGAGCTCGCGGATGAACACAGTCTACATTGGATTGACATACATTATTTTGACTCGCAAAGGTAAACTTTGTGTTAGAACTCAATTTGAAGACATGTTATGCCGGTACATTTCCGGGCAACTTTTCGATAAATTCCTTTCACGGAATCACCGGATGATGAGAGCAATTGATAGATCGCCGCGAACACTGTAATGGAGTGTACTCAAATGTCACAATTGGAATTTGTTTGACTGAGAAATGCTTGTCCAAATTTTGTTGCTTGAAAGGCATAAAATAGGCATTGTGGAGATATCGTAACAAGGTTAGAAACCTTGGAACAATTGTAGAGAAGAGTTAATACATTATTAAACTACATGCGCATGCACCGAGATGAGTCATGATTGGCTCGAGCTCGGATTCGGAGTAGATAGGCCTTGGTCCAATAACTTTTTTTTGCATCAAATTTTTATTTGTGTAATTGATCACTACATAAATTTTAAATTTGATCAAAAATGAATAATTCTCGTAGTTAAAGGAGAATTAATCTTAGTAAGAAAATCAAGTATTCTCTTCAATTGAATAATTGATTTTTTATAAATCAATTTTGTAACTCCACAATTGATCTTAATGGCTCAAAATTAATTGAGATTAATGAGCATTATGAACCATAACAATGGAGATAAAAAGTCTCAAATGAAAAAACAATATATTCTCTTTCTTATGGTTTTTCTAATGAGTGTACAAAAAAAAATGTTCGAAAACATATGATTTTGGGTGATGCGAATCATAATAATATGCAGTTATATTATGAAATTTGGAACGCCATTCAACCGTCATACTACGGGAAGTTTTCATAATTATGGAAATAGCGTCTCGTTTTTGCAAATCCGTTCATCATAAATTCATGTTTTTTTGGTATCATTCTAATATTATGTTTATCTATTTATTTATTTATATAATTTATTTTGCAAATATTAGTTTTTCCTACTGTAAAATTTGAGTTCCTACATTTTGTTTGAACAAGTTTATAGGTCGAAAGAAGAGAGATCTGCGTAATATGTTTCAATGTTTTTAAATTTAAAATATTTTATTGTTTTTATCTTTTGTTGACCAAAGAAAAAAAATTCTTTGATACTTTTGCAAAATTATAAGATTCACTTTTACAATTTGAGATTTTTGTTTATTGATAATTCGGCGAGATGTCACGGGATGTCACAATGGTATACTCGTATAGATATTTAAAAACTTTTAGTCATTATTTTTAGTGGAAATAGTTTAAAATAGTATAAAATAATAAACAAATTATCAGAATAATACATCGTGTGGAAAAATTGTCAAAATAATATTTTTCAAAAAACAAATTAAACTGTTTTGAGTTTAAGATAGAGTTTTTAGGGTGTATGGTTTAGTTTTAATGGTGTAGAGTTTAGTGTGAAGGGCTTAGAGCAATTTGTGGCAATTTTTATAATTTTCCCAAAAAAATATAATATTCTAGCAATTAATTTATCATTTTGTACTACTTTATCAAATATCTTTTATTTTTAAAGTACTCTTAATGTATACACATAATCAACCTTTTTTATCGTCAATATATACACATAATCAATAACCATTCGTTTTAAAATTTAATCCTCCAAACCCCCAATCTATTATATAATAGGAGAGTTTTCTCTCAATCTAGAGTGTCCACATAGGCAACAAAAAAAGAAAAAAAAATTAAAACTAAAGTTAATGACTCAATTAATTCATTTTGTAATAATTATTATTTTTCATTAAAAAAAAAGAGAATGACACTTACACTAAAGTTGATGATTCAATTAATTAACACACTTTTTATAATTATCATTTTTCATCAAAAATATATTTACAAAAAAAAAAAAAATACAACACAATAAAAAAAATTGAATAGAGATTGGATGAATATAAAATTATATATTAACATATAGTTAATAGAGCAGTTATTAATTTTTAAGAAATATGGAAAACAATTATCACGTTAAATATATTAAATGTATCAAAAAGCTTTTTTCTAATAGTTACAAATGATTTAGGATAATAAAAAATTACAAGTTAATTGTAATAGTAAATACAAAATTTAAACGGTTTTTACTCAAAATAAGAATAATTATTTTTCAAGAAAAATTTAGACTTTTTAATGAGTTTTTAAGTTACATTTTTTTGCAACAAGTTACACATTTTAAGAAAATCAAAATAAAAAATTATGTGTAGCTAAAATCATAATATAATATAGATGAAAAATATATCATGAGAGAATTTTTGTTTAAAAAAAAAAACAAAATAATAAGGTTAGAGTGCAAGGTGTGTCAATAATATATGATATCTGGTAGATAGAAACGGGTTCAAAGATAAGAATCGATATTTAATAAGCAGATTTGACGTGCATCACAATAGGTGGGAACATCCTCGCCACGACAAATGTGTATCACCAATAAGATTTTTTGACGCTCAAATCAGCAAAAAATTTATGCAACTGATAAGAGAAAACATAGTGTATGATGATGAAAATGAGAAAATAGTTCTACAATGAGTTGAAAATCAAATCACTTTCCAATCTTTTATATGTGAGTGAAGAGAAAGTGAAAAGAAATAACTGCCGGAAAGGGAACGAGTGCAAGATAACAACAGAATTGACAGTAAAAAGTGTGAAAAATTGACTAAAGTTCAGAAATATCAAATATGTATGCACAAAACTAAAATAAATATGGTGTGAATTGCAGAATCCCGTGAACCATCGAGTCTTTGAACGCAAGTTGCGCCCCAAGCCTTCTGGCCGAGGGCACGTCTGCCTGGGTGTCACAAATCGTCGTCGTAAAAAAAAAAAAAATTTAATCTTTTTTAGCAAGTGAAATTAATGAGCTTTTTATATAAAAATATTAAATTGTTTGACCATGCAACGTAATTAGTGATATTAGATAGGAACGTTTATGACTTGGTCGACAATTTCTATATATATGGCACAATGTACTTTCTTCGGTGGGTAAAACATGCTTACCAAACCTATTGTAACGTCATGAGTGTTATGTTTACACATTTGCATTTACTGATATTTAAACTTGGCCCATTTACATTAATTTCGGGGTGGTGGTAAGTTCTCATTGGTATTTAATCATATGTATGATTAGGTTAATAGTGAACATTAAAGCTTCTAAGAAGATATCTTCACGGGACCTGAATCTGGAAGAAATTTTCTCTAGGATAAAAGGTCATAAGATGGTCGTCGATGCCGTTTCTTCCTCTTAGGAAGTTTTCACCTGAAGGATTTATTCCTTTTTCAAGGAAAACAATATATTTGGCAATATCTATGTTTTATATCATTTGGTAAAATAAGTTTGTTGTTTCTACAAATGTTAACATAAATGATTTTAAAAACTTCAAATGATTATATATATATTCAACGATTCGTATTGATAGCTGTTTAAAAATGTTATCTCGCGCAACGCGCAAGGCATATAATTACTCTATTATATAATGGGAGAATTTTATTTCAATTTTAGCTATCCACGTCATCACTACAATATTCTCTATAGTAAAGATAATAAAATGCACAATATCATTAAATCAGATTAACAAAAGATATAGTCTAATTCTACGATTTAGCTAAAGTGTAACGAACACTTTTTATAGCATAAAGTCAGCAAACTAATTATATATATCACCAACAATTGCTAAAGTATATATATTTGGATAAAAGATGCATACATAGACATGCTTCATGCATACATTTATGGGAGTGGGATTGGTTAGATTTTTAGAAGCTAGAGAAGATATGTTTTTCGGAGATGGGTAACAAGGAAAAAATCACAGATCTTTTGTCAGCGGTCTTTCACGAAGAAATAAATATTTGGGCCAAAATATATATAAGCATAAAGGCTCAAACATTAGAAAATATTCCCTATTAGAGGGTGTAATTCTAAACAACCTAAAACTATACGTACATAAAAATATAATTTTAAATACTCAAATATGTACATGTACTTAAACAATTTATCATCAAATGGAAGTGGTTTGTTTAGTTAATGTGTAGACGGGCTGATGAAGTTATAATTGGCCTCAGTATGAACTATAGATTCCGGAACAACAATGTAATATTATACGTTCAACTAAATATGTAACTTATGAGAGATTTGAAATAGTATTAAATAAAAATAAATATAAAACTGTAATTGGAATCACACAATAGTCACATACAATATATAAACACATAAAAACAATATTTCAACATAACTTAACAACATAATTAAGAGAAAACCGTTGTTATATACAAACACTAATGAGGAGAAAAAAATAAAACACATTCACGTACCACTACAAGAAAACACCCTTTTTGCAACGAACGATATCGTTGTAAAATCGTTGCAAAAGAGGGTTTGCATCGAATTTGCGACGAAAAAGAGAACGTCGTTAACTGATTGTCGCAAACCACAAATCGTCGTAAATTCGTCGGGAACGTACGAGGGAAAACAATTCGTCGCTAAATCGTCGGCAAATTCCCGTCGTAAAATCGTCGTAAATATTACATTGAAATTACGACGAATATAAATACGTCGTAAAAACGATGGAAATTCGAAGGGAAATATATCATTGTTAATTCGATGCTAATCAATCGTCATAAAACCGTTGCTAAATAATCGTCGCAAAATCGTTGCTAATCAATCGTCGTAAAATTGTTGCTAAATAATCGTCGTAAAATCGTTGCTAATAAAGCGTCGTAAAATCGTTGTAAATTAGCCACGATTTTATGACGATTAATTTAGCAACGAATCAACGAGGATTATTGTTTACCATCGAATTAACGACGATTCTATATATGATTTTTATTATTATTTTTAAAAATTTATTAATTTCGAAATTATAAAATAAAAATTTTTAAAATAATATATAATAATATTTTATTAAAAAAAAATATTATAATCCGTTACAAAACAAAAAAACCAAAATCCTAAATCTAAATAACTATATCGTAATCGTCGAGATTCACATCGTCTTCGGGACGTCTCGACGAACCGGATGGGCCTGCCGCTGCCTATGCCGCTGCATCTGCCTCTGCTCGGAGTCTTCGCTTTTCCCGTAGCATGGCATGCATTGTCGGGTTCCCTATTGCCAAGATTTCGAATAGTTCGTCATTCTGCGTAGCATCCAGTTCAACCCGCTGCTAAAGACTCGCAATCTTCGCCTGATATGCCTGAGACTCGGTCTCAACCCGCTCCTGAAGACTCGTAATCGTGGCACGTAACACAACTGGATCATCTTCTGGCGATCGTCGTCGCGGAGCATATGAAGAAGCAGCCGAGACATCTCGAATAGATCCCATCCCGACAACCTTCCCCTTTCGCTTAGGGGCAACCTATATTTAAATTTACAATTAGAAATTTTTAAAAAATCAAAAACTAAAAATTAATAAGTACTAACTATTCTATATACCTGCTCGAAGATCCGGTCAATATCGGGTGTGGTCAACCCTCCAGACATGACCGACGAACAACCTGGAGAGAGCTGTTGAGAGAGCTGTGTCTCTCGTTCGGTGACTTTGGAAGTCACCTCATTGAAGATGTGCTCGGCAGTCTCGGAAACAAAGGAACCATCCTTCTTCCGGTGCGTCCGCTCAAAAACCTTGGTCATCGGAGGGAGTACACCTCCGTCTTCGGCGGCCTAAAGAAAAAAACTATGTTATTGACGAAGTAAATTAAATTAATTAATTAATTAAAATAAATTTTATTACCATCTGTAGACGAACACCCGCAAAAGGTGTTTGCCCAACTGTATGAGGCAGAGCCTTGAGTTTCCCGTCCGAATCAACGGTGTTGCGGGAAGCCGAACACTTCTCAGCAGTTATGATGGATTTCAGATCCATCCAATACCGCACCAAGCCGTCCCAAACGGCTTTATCCATGTGCAGGGGCTTTGCTTCATCGCCATCCTTCTTCCATGCTTTCTTCCACTCACCAACCACGCCTTGGATACGAAACTTCAACCTCTCGATAAATAAAGTTTCAACCTCGCCATGAATCGAAAGATCCCAGTGATATTTTTGCTGCATGAGAAACAAAAATAATTACATATTTTATAAAATTAAATTAAATATATATTTAAATATAATTAAAATAATTATGGGAGAAAAAAATATTTTTTCCATACGTACCGCAAACATCTTGAACCATGTCTCCTTCACGTGTAGAGGAAGCTGGGTAAAATTGGTATGCGGCTCGATAAAATAAGACTTGATGATGTCGGAAACGGTGCGTCCAACTTTGGATTCAACTCCAAACCTGAAACAAAAAATTGTAAAATTTTGAATTATTAGAAATAAATATAAATATGTAATAATAAATGTAAAAAATATATATTTATATATATTACCATTCCGACCCGTCAGTATGATCCGGATCTAATTTTTTAAGCCTATGACGGCCCGGCTGCGCAAGCAAATCAAGAACCGTCATGTGTGCATATGGGATCGGGGCATGGCCTCCAGGTTGCGGAATCTGAGGTGGTTCTGGAAGTGGCGGAGCACTGTGGTTGCGTCACCGGGATGAAATCCGTCTCTGTAGCCTCAGAAGACACGGGCACCCCGGTACCCGAAGCATCACCAATCTCTCTCAAAAACTGAGCGTAATGTGCACGACGCTGGCCCATCTGCATAATAATGAAAAAAAATTACTATCTATAAACATCCGGACAGTCGGCTAATTTTTTCGCAAAAAATTACTATCTAAAAAGAATTATCTATACTAATTAATTAAAAACATTTAAAAAAAAAATTTACCTTTTTCGCAAGAAATTCGATAGGAAGTTATGATCAGTATTTTTTTGATTTGTTTGTAAATGAAATCGCAAGGAACTCGCGTGTATATATAAGATTACTTGTCGTCGCTATATCGAGGCAATCAAACCGTAGCTAATTCGTCGCTAACTTTGCAACGATTTTGTGACATTCATACACGCGGGAGTTTAATTGACCGACACGCGGTATATTTTATGACAAATCGTTGCTAAATCGTAGCAACTTTGCATCGATTTTGTGACATTCATAGTTTGCGACGATTTAGCCACGATTATCTTAATTCGTTGCTAAATCGTCGCCAATTTGCATCGAATTAATGAGGATAATTTTAAAATCTGTTTTAGGGTTTAGGGTATAGGTACAAAATTGTAACGTCGATTGCAGCATTCCAGAAACAACTTTACATGTTTACCTTAAATCCAAATTCATGAAATTATCAATAAGTTCATCGAGATTGAAAAATAAGTAAAACATATAGTTTGCGTATATGTTAGATTATTAATCCAATGATTCAGTTTGTGGATATTACTGTGATTGACCGAGTTTTCATTTTCGGACAATTCTCTAAAGTCACGATCAATTTCATTGAAAGATGCATAATACAATGAGATGGTAATATGTTAGGGGTTAGGGTTTAGGGCAAAGGGTTTAGGGTTTATGACAAATCGTCGCAACTTTGCATCGATTTTGTGACATTCATAGTTTGCGACGATTTAGCCACGATTATTATCAATTCGTTGCTAAATCGTCGCCAATTTGCATCGAATTAGTGAGGATATTTGGAAAATATGTTTTAGGGTTTAGGGCATAGGTACAAAATTGTAACGTCGATTGCAACATTCCATAAACAACTTTACATGTTTAATGTAAATCCAAATTCATGAAATTATCAATAAGTTCATCGATATTGAAAAATAAGTAAAACATATAGTTTGCGTATATGTTAGAGATTATTAATACAATGATTCAGTTTGTGGATATTACTGTGTGATTGACCGAGTTTTCATTTTCGGACAATTCTCTAAAGTCACGATCAATTTCATTGAAAGATGCATAATACAATGAGATGGTAATATGTTAGGGTTTAGGGTTTAGGGTAAAGGGTTTATGACAATTCATTGCTAAATCGTCGCAACTTTGCATCGATTTTGTAACATTATTATTTTGCGACGATTTTGCTCCGAATAGTAATAATTCGTTGCTAAATCGTCGGAAATATTGCAACGATTTTGTGACAATCACAATTAGCGACGATTCCTTTGAAATCCCCTAAACCCCAAACTAAATCCCATTTCCGATCACCACTCATTTCCCGCCGTTGTTGAGGCAATTAATAAATTACATGACACATAGACACATATGTCTCGTAATTTATTAATTGCCGCACCTACGGCGGAAAATGAATGGAGATCGGAGATGGAATTTAGTTTGGGGTTTAGGGGATTTCATAGAAATCATATCACTTAAATTTCACAATAATTACTCGATCACAATAATAGATTAATACATTAAATTCACAATAATTACTAGCTAGCGCGGTCACTATGATTCATTTTCAGACGAAGAGTAGTACACATCCGTTTCTTGATCATCTGGTTCATCACTTTCTTCGAACTCATCTTCCTCATCTTCTTCCTCTGTATCGTCTGGGAGATATTCAACTTCCCTGTTTTGAGGATCTATCAAAAGGATGTCTTCATTGCTCTCATTTAGTTATGGCATATCAGAGCAATGATCTTGCTGCATTGGTAGTTCCTCATCAACCCCCACAATTCGACCCCTCGGAGAAACTTTTATAACTGATAACCATGAGATACGGGTGGTGCGAACTCGCGGATATGGAACAAAGCTGACTTGTTCTGCTTGTGATGCTAGGATAAATGGCTCATACTTATTGTAACGTCGTGATTGGTTGACATCTACTGCCCCAAATTTGTTTTTACGGACGCCTCGATCAACTGTTGGATCGAACCAGTCGCATTTGAACAGAACGCATTTCAAACCTAAGCAACCATGGTACTCAACTTCAATTATGTCTTGCAACACTCCATAAAAATCTATTTCGCCCCGCACACATACCCCGTAGTTGGCAGTAGCTCTTTGATTTCCGTATTTGAATGTATGAAATATATATCCGCGTGTGCAATACATGGGTGCACTCGTTATCTTCGATATGGGGCCTTTTATTAACTCATGGAACCAGAGTGGATATGCGGTATCCCCATACTCGACCTATATCATTAATTAATTTAATTAAAAAAGTAATCAAAATATGTATTAGGTTAATTGTCCAAGTTAGTAATTAATCAGATCACTTAAAATTTTACGTACTTGCGTCTTCAACCACGGGGCAAAATGTTGATCTTTACGCTTGTTGATTTCTTCGTCTGAGATTCCTTCAATGACTTCTCGGACTTGTCTAACAAATTCACTGCATACAAAAGTATTTGTAATTGGTATAAAGCTAGCATATATATATAATTTAGCCATATATATAAGACGTATGTTTATACACTTACGTCTCAAATTGACTAACTTCTTCGCAATTTAAGAGGATATACGTTTGTGCACTATGATGGTCTTTTTCATTGGCAAACCAAACTGACTTCACTCTTCCACATAATCGACCGATTGAAGAAAAGATATCTGGGACACATTCATTAGCATATGTTCGGCCTACACCTCCATCATCATATCGCCGTTCTGCCCTTTTCGGTGTGCGAACCTTCGAGCCAAAATAGTACCCCGTGAAGTGAGAAGTTTCTTCTGTTAAACTTCCTGCTACTATTGAGCCTTCAACTTTGGCTAGATTTTTAGCCTTCCGCTTCAAATGTCCCATGAATCGCTCGAATGGGTACATCCATCGATACTGCACAGGTCCCCCAAGTTCTGCTTCGTGAGGTAGATGAATAGGTAGATGTTCCATAACATCAATAAAGGCTGGGGGAAATATTTTCTCCATGTTGCACAACAAAATAGGAATACTAGCATCAAGTTGTGCAATAACACCTTCTGACAAAGTACGGGTACAAAGATCCCGAAAAAACCCTCAAATGCCTGCAATTGCTTCGTGTACATTTCCTGGTAGAAGTTCAGCAAATGCAAAAGGAAGTAGTCGTTGCATAAAGACGTGACAGTCATGACTCTTCATCCCGGAAAACTTTTGGCCATTCTCAACACATTTAGCTAAATTAGATACGTACCCGTCCGTGAACTTCACATCAGATGTCGCCCATTTGAACAAAGCTGACTTTTCTTCCGCACCCACTCAAAATATGGGGACAGGTGCTTTCCCATTGCTTGTAATATGTAACTCATTCCGACAACAAAGATCAGGCAAATCTAACATTGACTTACCGCTGTCTTTAGTCCTTCCACGCACGTTTAACAATGTATGCATGATGTTATCAAAAAATGTTTTCTCAATGTGCATGACATCCAAATTGTGTCTAAGCAAATGATCCTTCCAATACGGAAGCTTCCAGAATATGCTTTTCTTATGCCAATTGTGATGCTCCCCATATCCATCCGGCATATTAGCTGGAGTGTGCCAATTTCCACCACGATTGATTGTTTCCAATGCACCATAATGATCAATTTCTGCTTCTAGATCTTCCCCGGAAATATAAACAGGAGAAGGAACACGAACAGTTTTGTTCTTTCTAAACAACCGCTTATTTCTTCGATATGCATGATGAATCGGTAGAAATCGGCGGTGACAATCAAACCAACTTGTTTTCCGACCATGTTTCAATTGAAACGCATCTGTCCGATTGAGACAATATGGACAAGACAATCGCCCATGCGTAGTCCAACCTGATAACATCCCGTACGCAGGGAAGTCGCTTATTGTCCACATAAGCACCGCACGCATTGTAAAATTTTTTTTCCTTGCAAAATCATATGTCTGAACCCCGGTATACCACAACTGCTCCAATTCCTGTATCAGAGGCTGCAAAAACACATCAAGGGAACGCTTCGGATGCTTCGGACCTGGTATTAAAATACTCATGAATAAAAATTCCCTTTGCATGCACATATCTGGGGGTAGGTTGTAAGGCGTTAGGATTATTGGCCATAAATAATATTGCCTACCAGACATACCAAATGGACTAAATCCATCTGTGCAAAGACCAAGATACACATTACGTTTCTCTCTAGCAAAGTCTGGATGTACCGTCTTAAAGTGTTTCCACGCTTTTGCATCTGAAGGATGAGTAACCTCCTCATCTGTTTGCAAATGATATGCATGCCATCTCATCGATGCAGCTGTCCTCTCAGACTGATACATTCTTTTTAATCTATCAGTTATAGGAAGGTACCACATCCGCTGGAACGGTACCTTACTCCGACCAGTACCTTGCGGCTTATATCTTGGCTTATTGCAAAATCGACATTCCAGCAACTTATCATCATCTTTCCAAAAAAGCATGCAATTGTCAACACAGACATCTATCATCTCAGAAGGCAACCCAAGACTATAAACCAGCTTCTGTATCTCATAGTAAGTTTCAGCAGCTAAATTGTCCTCTGGCAAATACTCTTTAATCAAATCAGCCCAATCATCCATGCAAACCTCAGCTAAGTTATGATCAGTTTTAATAGTCATCATCCTAGCCGCCAACGACAATTTAGAATGTCCTTCTCTACATCCATTCTAGAGTGGCTGATTTGCAGCATCTAGCATATCATAAAAAAAATTTGCATCTAGATCGGGTTCCTCATCATGATGATCATGTGCAAATGTACTTACGGTTTCATGAAATGCATCCGTAACCATGTCATGAATCCTATCATTATTTTCACTATGCTGCTCCGCATGATCATCAAATTGATTAAAATTATTTGACTCATCAATATTCGATGCTTGATAATTGCTACTACTACTATCTGCATTTCCCCCATGACCCTCTCCATGATAATATCATATATAGTAATGCGGCATAAACCCTCTATTTAATATATGCGACCACACCTTCGAGATAATGATAAATTTCCTATTCAAACATCTGGCACAAGGACAGTACATCTTACCACTGATAATCGTATTATGTATACTTCATGCCTGATGCATGAATCCCTCCACCCCATCACTGAACTCCTTTGTTAGCGATCCCTCTGAATCAAGACGATTATACATCCATCTTCTAATTTCGTATATTGACATTTTTTGTTGGTAAGAAAGAAGTAAATATTTTTGAATATGAAATTTTTATTATGAAGTTGGCCACTATATATAGATTTTTATTTTCATTACCATCGAATTACCTACGATTTTACATCGATTTCACATCGATTTTACAACGAATCTAAAAATGTTTACATCGACTTTACAACGACATTAAACATGTTTACCTAACCGAACACCGTGAACTTAAAACGTGCTCACCTAACTGATTAATCGTTGGGAAATCGATGTAAAGTTCAACTTATAATAATCATTGCTAATTCGTGGGTAATTTTACGACGATATTACAAAGTTTTATATAAACATCGGTAAATCGTCGCTAAGTTACAACGATTTTACGACGATTTTGATAATCGTCGTAATGTCATCGGTAATCGTTGTAAAATCGTCGCTAATTAGCGACGATTTTACAACGAAAATTTTCGTCCCAATTTTGCGACGATTTTACGACGTCTTTAAGAATCGTCGTAAAGTCGTCGCAAAAACGATTGCAATTTGCAACGAAATAAAATCGTCGCAAAAATTCGTTGCAAAATGCATGTTTTCTTGTAGTGTACACATAATGCAATAAACATAATTCGACTATTAAACTAAAATTAGAAATTAAAAAAAAAAAAATTTCTAAAAAATTGCATATAAACAAATTTATAATATATGAATATAAAATAAGCCACGCGGAGAGCATGGATCAATCCCTAGTGCTCATAATACCTTACTTTTTCTTCAAAATTTGATTCTCTTAACTTCAAATTCATGCATGTCATTTTAACAATTAAATTCATCTAAATTCTTTAATATAACAATTTTAAAGAAGAATTTTCGAAGTTTATGACTAAAAAATAATATCTCTCTATATTAATTTATTGATTAATTAATATATTTATAAAATAATAAATTTTCAAAATTTAGGCATTATTAATTTGTAGAAGTTTTACTGTAATTTTCTCATTCGATATTTATGGACATATATCTATATAAGCAATTGCAAGATTTTTCTCGAGACAGTATTTACTTCTCAGCTCTAATTTGTTTTTGTCAGGGTTTTTTCATTCTTTTCTTTATATCGCCACTCCACTAGACTGCATATATCCCTACAAATATTGTGGTGCTCCAATTAATATTCAGACTATAGTTGTTTCAGACACAAACGTTTGCGTATTCAACATGACAAATCTTATACAGTATCTAATTTTTAAAAATACATAAAGTCTATTCCTTTGTCTGTTGCAGGGTGTTGATGCTGCCTTTGCGATTAAACGGTGTTCGTTTACCTGACACAGTTTCATGTGGCCAAACGCTATGTCCAGACACAACGATTTGCTTTTAAAATTTATGAACACTAAAAATATTGAGCGTTGCGTCTGGAACTGTTGCGATCAGTTCAAGACGCAACGCTCAACTGCGCAGCTGCCAAACAAACAATAACAACTGCATATGACTGCAAATCGCAACCTCTAACGACCGATAAACGAACATACCCATAGCAAACAGAAACATACGAAAAAGTTGTTTAGATGTTTGTTGCATCCATTTAGATCAATTTCATCAACTAAGCATTATGATTGAGACTATGATTAAAAATTTCAGATGTCATAATAGAATGTATATTATTAGCCTACTAAACTATCTATGTAAAAATAATACATGCTAAAAAAATTTAGAAGAAATTGTGACTACTAATATTGATATGAAGTGGAAGACAATATTACGATATTTTGGAAAATATTTGTTTGAAAAGTACAATACTTTGGAAAATACTTACACATAAAAAAATAATTATGCATATAAAAAAATAACATTGTGAGTTTTTGATCGCCTATTTTTGATCTAATAAAAAATCTTAGATATAAATTTTAAGAAAAAAACACATAACATTAGATTCATACTTTAGTAAATTATCTTAGATATATATGCATAAATTTATATAATTATTAATTTATGATATAATTAAGACTAATTTACATAGATGTTTTTTAAAAAAATTGTTATCTTATTATCTTATCGAATTTTGCTAATTTTTACACTGATCTAATTCGAAACTAGAAAAATTTATCATATAATTATGATGTTTATTAATTTATCGAGTATTAATTCATATAGGTTTTACTGTTGTCAATGGGTTCGCCCTATTTCTCTCCCAGTTTAGAAGAGCCACTGCCAAGTCGATTTTTTCTTCGTTTGTCACCGGCGTCCGACGGCTCTCTTAGCGTCGGCGTCAATGATCTTTGACTAGTTCCTGCCTTTTCCCTTTGTTTCGTTCTTGTCAGAGCCGGTGGTTCACGGCGAGGTTCTCTAGTCAGTGTCGACGGCATCTCTTGCTCAGATCTGCGTTCTCTCTTCCTCAGTGGTTCTCTGGAGGCTCGGTTCTCGTTGATGTTCTCGGCGGTTGTCTTCTCGGATCTGTTGACGTGGATTAGCTCTTTCTCTGGTTTAGTAAGCAAACTTTATGGTCTGGCTTTTTTTCGTTTTGCTTGTGTTTAGTTGTAGTTGGGTTTAGGCTGCAATTTGTCTTTGGTTTTTGGGGTCTTGGTTTCAATTTCTTTGATCTCAGGAAAGTGCCGGTTTGGTTGTGGTGTTTGGTTTATGATAGTTTCCGATTTTTCCATTTAGATGTTCGTTGAATTTTAAAAGGTAGTCTCCTTCCGCCGTCGTTTAGTTTAAAAGAATAAATAGATTTTTTGTCTTGATTTGTTACCGATCAGTTCTTATAAAGCTAACCTCTTGTGGGGATGCAATGTTCTAGATTTAAACCGTGTCGGGAGAAGATTAGGTAGGTTAGATTCTCGTTCGTTTGAATCAAGTTTTAAGTTAATCGGTTTAATTAGTTCGTCATTCGCGGTTTCGCGGTTTTGCGGTTTCATCTATCCTCAACTTTTATCCGCTTGCGTT
This sequence comes from Eutrema japonicum, assembly GCA_030161315.1. NCBI lineage: Eukaryota > Viridiplantae > Streptophyta > Magnoliopsida > Brassicales > Brassicaceae > Eutrema > Eutrema japonicum. The sequence continues at coordinate 43,379,798 of BSQW01000006.1, forward strand.
GGTTGGTTCTCTCTGCTTCGTTCCGACTTTCTCAATAGTTTTGAGAGTTTCAACCTTAATTTCAATATTTTATCTTGTGTATTTTGCTGTGTCTTTCTTTATTTAGTTTTTATCTCCAGTAGTGTCTTGTACTCGTTGGTTTTTGTTTTTAGAGATTTTTTCTGGTTTTGTTTTTGGAGATGTCTTATTATACGCCGGCTTTGTTTTTGGAAATGTTTTATCATCCGCAGACTTTATTTAATTTGATAGTCTTGGTATAAATTGTATCCTGATAAATATAATAAGTTTTCAGACGAATAAAAAAAAAGGTTTTACAGTTGTATATGTAAATGCATTTATGTACGTACACATTTCTTCGTCACACTAGCCATCATAACTTTCTTTGACCGTAGCGACACAATCATTTGTATATGAGGAATGATCTCTCTACCATATAGATCTATATGCATATGCATAAATATGACATGAACATGCTTCATGTTCTAAATTTCTTGAAACATTATCCACCACGGTTATTGTGTTTACACGCATCATTGTTTACACGCATCATTAATGACACCCCCACGAACAGATTCAGCATACGTACATATACATTAATTCATATATGTACCATGAAGGCACATGAATGATGAATCGTTGTTCGTATATTATAGTAATAAATAAAATTTTACCGTGTGTTAGGTTTCATTGATCCAAGCAATTAATTACATGGGACAATTTTCCTAAATGCAAACAAACCAACATAAATGGGATTTAATTTCTTGAGTAGAATTTCAAAGAAGAACATAGTGATACATATAGATTCATAAATCTAAATAAGTCAAACGGACACACCGATAGAAAAAAAAGAAAATCCAGAAGAAAAAAGAGAGAAGCAAATAGAAGAATAAAAGGTAGTCAAAAGTAAAAGAAACACAAAAAGAGAAGAGAGAAAGGTAACAAAGACACAATTGATTTGATGATTTTCGAGATGAAGATCGCTTTAAAGCAGCGAAGGATCGGACCGAGACGCTTGATTCCCCTTTTGGATCTCGTACGCACACGTGGATGATGATACAAACATATGATGATGATGGTGATCAAGAATCGATCTAAATGAAAAAGTAGAGAGAGATGAGGTAAACCCTAATCTTAAAATCTCGATGATGATGATAATCAACGACTTCTTCTTCTTTTTCTTGGGATTCTTGATCTTGGGTTTGTATGATTATGTCTTCTTCTTGGGTATTGGGACTTGGGAGATGAAGAGAAAGAAGGAGAAGAAGACGACGAGGCTGAAGATGATGATGAATCATCATCACTATCATCATGATGTGGGGAATTAAAGTGAAGGTAGAGAGAGAGAAGTGAGGTTGTAATGATGATGAGGGATGAATAGAAGTCAGAGGTAGGGGAGAAAACTTATCATTACTACTTTGAACAAAATGTTTTCTAGCTTCTCTTTTTTTTTTGGGCTTCCAAGAAATATCTTAACCCTATATCTTATGCTCTTGAGCCTCTCTCTCTTGTGACAACATTTGGGGTAAAATTTCTTTCAAATGCCTATCCAATATGTTCCATAAGGAAAAAGTCAAAGAAACTATCTTTATTTTTTACATAACCTATAATCTTTTTTTTTTTGTCGGACTAGGACCTGCACATATATATTTTTAAATTATTTGATAAATACATGAAAAAAACAATTGATTTCTATTTTCTAAACATTAGCATGATTTTATGAATCATGTTTATATTTTATTTGTTATTTCGTAACTTCACCATGAGAACATAATTTTTTCCCGATATGCTATGATTTTGCAACCAAGTTTTTAAAGGATATTTTAGATATACACTAAATTTAAAAATATTTTTTTATATATTAAATTTTGTAATATATAAAGTGTAAAACAAAAATAAGATCTAATTTATATTTTTGCTGATTTGATAAAATTCTCTTTGCAAATTGTGTTGTTTGATAATATGTATAATTAATCTAAATATATCATAGAAAATATCTGGATTTTTAGTTGTTTGATTACAAAAGTGTTTATATTTTAGTAATATAGATTTCCATAATTTCATGTTATTACGGTTTAGATTTTTTATCAACAAAAAATCGTTGTATTGTTTCTTCAATCGATAAATCTATCAATTTATTGAATATACTATCTCTGCACTACTATGTTCGAAATTAAAAGATTTTAATGTAAACCTCAATATTATTGTTCTAGTTCGAAATACAGTGGTCAAAAATTGTAAATAATAAAATTAGAGGGATTTTTAGTTTATTTTAAAAAAATAAGAACTGAAATACTATCGAGCAATAAACAAAAAGTTTGTTGCTCGATGAGAATATATAATATTCGAGAACATTTTGGACAAGATTTTTGAGAATTAAATTGGATTAATATTTCGATTCTCAGAAGAGATTTACAAGAACAAAAACAATAACAAAGAAAAGCCAAGTGTTTGACTCTAGAGCTAAATTATAGTTGAGAGTGGTGTAGAGAGTTGGAATCTGCCCCTTGGCTCTTTGTCATTGTCCTTGTTTGTTTAATGTATCTGTTTACTCCGCCTGATTCGGCATGAATGGTCTTTAATTCCGATGTTCTGGTCGTTATGTTTATGCGACTTAACTCACCGGTTTGAACGAGTTTTTGGTCTCGACGGAATTGACTAACGATTATGCATTAATCCCCTTTGACGTAGATGTTCACTCTTATGGGTCTTTCAGTTCGAATCGTCACTTCGTTATTCATTTGACCATTTTTATCATAGGTTTACTGAGCCTAATTTACCGGATGATTTTAACCTCCACAATTATTAATAAACTCAAAGATTATTTTCTGGTCTCAGATTCGATTGATCAAAACCTCATACAGTATGTTTTAAAAGACATTAAAACTTTTTTAAAATTAGTAAACTATAATTGCACTAATTATTTTTTTAAACCTTCATTTCCTGATATACGGTTTATTAGAACTATCTAACTAATAGAAATAGAATGATAATATATTGGCAATTGAACATAAATACAAATCTTTAACATATATATATACAGGATTTTTTATTGATGTTATGGATCTTCTACACTTTTTACTGGAAAGTGTGGAGTAACAAAAATCCTTCGGCCTCCAATATATTCGAGCTTGTGGCGAAAGAAATATGTATTGGTTTCAATATCAAACAGATGCATATATAGTTTGGTATGTTTAATCTTTCCCAAAATTTTCACACAACTCTTAACACATTTTGTATTCTTCCAAATTGGTGTTCCCTTTTAAACGTAATTGATACTCGTTCATATTACTCCAATCACCAATGTATGTTATTTTTAGTTCATTTAAATTATAAAGTAACGAAAAAAAGTTGAAGAATGGATCAAACTTTTTGATCGATCGGGCTTATTCTAAAAGCACATGGATATTCTTTCCATATGCAAAACATTATGTCGAAAGTCCATCAACCAACTTTTTCAGTTCAATCCCAGTGCTTTTTTATACTTTTAATTGATTAATATCCACAATATTCTAAGTTAAAGGTTTCTTTCCACCAAACTTGACATGTCACTGAACTTATAGGTTGTGGTTACAAAATACGCTACATTAATATATGAGTTTTGCATCAAGATCTAAAATAATTGCTGGAACAATAAGAAAATTCCAGAATCACTATATATTTTCATCGAGTTTCTCACAAGTTGTGTGCTGAGTTTGCTTAATCACTCTACGCATCCATTCGATATGTAGAGTGATTCATCATCTTATAAAGATATTTATAAATTAAAAAAAAAATAGTAACTTCTGTTAGTTTTATATCATTATTCTTATGTTTACAATAAAATGTACTTTTAAGCTCACAAGAAGTTGTTTCTTGTCATAATTGCCTCAAACTCACTCAAGCTAGTTAAGACTTTGATAGTTTACGTTAAAATTCAATTAATTTATATGTTTCATTTTGTTGATCAAAGTCATAACTTGAGATTTTGTCTGTTTTGGTCAGACTATACGAATGCACTCTTAGCTATTACAACATCAAACTGGTATGCAAACAAGATTTGGAATTGTGTGGATGCAACAATATTTGGAATTGTGTGGATGAAAGAATCCACAATTAAAGATTTCTCTTTTAAAAATCGAGTTTCGTCTATAGTGAAAAAAAATATATGCAAGATTGAAGATGAAACAAACAAAGATCAACACAAATATTAAAGAGTGAAAAAACTTATCAAAAAAAGAGAGTGAAAAAAACAAACTGTATTTAGTTTGGGAGAGGTTTGAATGAAGTTTAAAAGTATAAAAAAGTGAGTTCTTAAAGTGAAAAATGAAGTGTTTTTTTTGTTGTCGTAGAATTGGCTTGTAAAATACATTTTTCCTCTTTCTTTTTAATCGCCATCTCCATTTTTTCCGTCACTAATTCCATTTATTATGTAATTAATTTGCATGATATTCTATATAATCTTGTTGATTTAGCGTTTTCAATCTTCTTCTACTTCCATCACTAACTATTTGAACATATGTCAACTTCGCGATACTTTAAAGCATTCCACAATGGTGAGTTTCACAAAAAGAGTCTTTGAACAAAATAATATTAGTATTTTAATAAAATTTGGTTTTATTATTAAATTTTAATTTTAAAAAAGAGTTGAACCAATAATAAAGGTACATGTGGCAAATGAGTGTCTCATAAGTGTTTCAAATGAGACACTCTCTACACTCTCTACACTTTCTCTCTTGCTTTTTTTTTCATTTGTTTAATGGTGGATATCTCTTAGGGCATCTGTATTTGGAGTATCTCTCCATTAAACAAATCAACAAAAAAAAAAGAGGGTTGATAATGTCTCATTTGAGACATCCAAAAAAAAAGTTAATTAAAAAAAATTAATTAATTAAAAAAAAAAATTAGGTGTTTTACCAATGCAGATGATCTTAGTTCTAATAATGCTAATAGATCACTTTACCCAGTCCAACTCATGAAATTTGCAGGTCAGAACTTTTACCGCCAATAAAATTGTTTGTATACACTAATCTAAAAAACTAAATCTCCTGGGTATAAAATAGAAACAAATGTAGTTCATTCAATTCCACCAATTTAACTAATCCTACCAACCACTTTCACAATTTATTTTTGTTCTTTTTATTATCAATTGTCGCAAGTAATTAATTTTGTCTTTCTAGTGAACTGAATTCACTGACGGAAGGGTAAAGGCTGTTTGTGACTGTATTTGGGGAGTAAATAGATTTACTAAATTGCTAATAACATAAGCTTTATTGGGTTTAGTTAAAGAAGGAGAATTTTGGCAGTCCATGCCCTATGTGGGTCAAGAGCTTGTATACCCCTATTGATTAGAAATAGGGCTGGGATATCCATGTGGGGTAAAATGACAATTTAACCCTTAATGAAGAGTTGCTAAGGTTAAATATAATTAAATCGGTAAGAGGACAACGAAAACCACGGTAGTTCAGTGGTTTTGAGCTCTACGCTCGTCACCCGCGCACGCGCGCGACCAGGGTTCGAATCCCCCCTGCGTAGTATTACCTGGTAATACTGTCCTAGTATTACCCTAATATAGGGTAATACTGGTACAACTAGACTAGTAATACTAAGACATAGGGTAATACTGGTACAATTAGGGAGGGTAGGGTAATACTGGTACAACTAGGGAGGGTAATACTAGGGTAACACTAGGTAATACTAGGAGGTGATATTTCATTAAAAAAACAATTAAAAAGGTGATATTTCATTTAAAAAAAATTTAGGGGTATTTTCGTCATTTCGTTAAAGTGAGGGGCTATAGGGATTAATCGGGGGCTATAGTGATTTGAAGTGTCCCCATAGGGGCATATCTGGTGATTCCCCTATGTATTACTGAGTTATACTGAGTAGAGGGGATTCGAACCCCGGTCGCGCGCACGCAGGTGACGCGCGAGGAGCTCGCAACCACTGAGCTCCCGTGCATTCCTTTGTCCTCTTACCAATTCAATTCTACTTAATCTTTACAACTCTTCATTAAGGGTAAAATCGACTTTTCCCTACAGAGTGGTATTTGGGGTGAAATTTTCATGAGAGTGGTAAAGGAGACGATGGTCCTTTCTGAATTTTTCTGAATTTTCATGAGAGTGGATAATCACCTCATATACCACTTTTCTGAATTTTTTAATCACAATACCCTAACTTAATCACAATACCACTATCTGTAAGTGAAACGACGAAAATACCCCTGGATTTTTTTAAATGAAATATCCCCGTCAGTATTCCCGAGTATTATCCAGTATTACTACCTAGTATTACCCAGTATTACCTAGTATTACACCCGAGTGTTACCCGAGTATTACTCAGTATTACCCCTAGTTACTCACCGTCAGTATTCCCTAGTATTACATAGTATTACCTGAAGGAACCAGAATTCGCACATATCGTAGATTGGCGAATTCAGTTTAGAGTTTAGGAGAATTATTTTTATTAGATTTATAGCTGTGCCGTTGAAGGCTGCCTACGTACCCTTCAAATAGGGATCAAGCCAAAACGTAGTTCTTGTTACAAAGGATGTGATGGGATTTTTAGATGATTAAGAATGAGGTGATGGCCTCCTTATTTATAAGTCTTGAAGTCCTTAGCTCTTCCTTTTCCTTCTTGACTTTGTATTGGCAATTATCCTTTTTCCTTGAAGATGATAAGGATAATCTCCTTTCTTTCCGGGATTTGCCTTTATCCAAATAAAGGAAATCTTCTCTTTATTAATTAAAGGAAATTTCCCTTTAATTACGTAGATCGGTTTCGATGGGCCTTGAAGTTGATTGTTGGGCTGATTTCTATTCAAACCGGGTTAAACCGGGGGAGTGCTAAATCCCCCTCTAACAATTAGTCCCCCCCTCAGTTCGGCGAAGGAGTGTTCGAGTTCGGCGGATTTCTTTAGCCCGATTGGAATTGAAATCAGCATCTGGTCGAATTTCCTTTTAGACGTTGTTCGTCTTTGTTCCTGCAAAAATTACTAAAGACGAGAGATTGAGCTCGAGACTGAGCTCGGCGTTTGTTAGTTAGGTGCGAGGTCGGTCTCGGCTTTTCCAAGTTCGGTTTCGATAGTTCGTGCGGGACTGTGAGGTCGGCGAGCTGCCCAATTGTTTAGATCGGTGAATTACGATTACGAGTTGCCATACTGCGGGGTCAGCGAGCTGTGCGGTCGGAGAACTACGATCGTGAGTTTGGCGAGCAGGGGGTTGGCGAGCTGTGGCCGTGAGTTAGGTGGGGCTGCGAGATCGGCGAACTGTGACTGCATGATGAGTAAGTTGCGACTGAGCTACCTAACTGTTAGACCGACGAGCTGCGACCGCTAGCTACCTTACTGTCGGATCGTCGAGCTACGACCACGAGCTGCTTTACTGCGAAGTAGGCGATATGTTCGATTGGGAGGTAGGTGAACTGCTTGAGTTTGGCTTGATGATACGAACTATACGAGTTCGGCGAACTGCTTAAGTTCGGCCTGATGATACGAACTGTACGAGTTCGGCGAACTGCTTAAGTTCGGCTTGATGATACGAACTGTACGAGTTCGGCGAACTGCTTAAGTTCGGCTTGAAGGAACGGATCCTATGATATAATCTGAAAAGAAAATATCTTCGAATAACAAGTAAAAAATTTGATAAAAAATACCTGAATTTTAGGGAGCTCTGTAGACGAGCTATAATCGATAAGTGACGAGCTGGATCTATCAGTGGATGTCCTTTTTTTTTTTTTTTTTTTTTTTTTTTTACCGAATTTGACTACGTTGGAGCAAGCCCAACAAAAAAGAGAAATCTGATCTTCTTTCATGTCGGCGGTGATGGTGAGTGAGGTCAGCATCGGGTGCTTCCTGGTCGGCATGCAAGTTACATCTTCTCTGGTCATGGTGGTTTTCATGCTCGGCAAGTGAGTTCGTCACGTTGAGTTCGAGATCGGCGGTACGATAAGTTTGCCTCCGCGAGCTCGGCGTGTTCAATGGCTGCGGTCTGATGAGTTCGGTGTGTTTGCCGAGGTCGGCATGTGCGGCGAGGTCGGCGTGTTCCGCAAGGTCGTCTCGTCATGTGCGAACTCGGCGTTTGTAAGCTCGTGGGAGTGAGCTCGGCGTGTCGTGCTCGGCCAGAACCATCTTTGTTGAGCTCGTTCTTCTTCTTCGGCGAGCTCGTTCATGGTGAGTTTGAGATCGGCGGGTTCATCATGGCGAGAATCAGATCGTGAGTTCGTCATTGTTTGTCGGATTTCTAGGGTTTTAAAATAATTCTCCATAAACACCAGATTTTTCTTGCCCCCTCCTTCTAGCGCCAATTGAAGGAACCAGAATTCGCACATATCGTAGATTGGCGAATTCAGTTTAGAGTTTAGGAGAATTATTTTTATTAGATTTATAGCTGTGCCGTTGAAGGCTGCCTACGTACCCTTCAAATAGGGATCAAGCCAAAACGTAGTTCTTGTTACAAAGGATGTGATGGGATTTTTAGATGATTAAGAATGAGGTGATGGCCTCCTTATTTATAAGTCTTGAAGTCCTTAGCTCTTCCTTTTCCTTCTTGACTTTGTATTGGCAATTATCCTTTTTCCTTGAAGATGATAAGGATAATCTCCTTTCTTTCCGGGATTTGCCTTTATCCAAATAAAGGAAATCTTCTCTTTATTAATTAAAGGAAATTTCCCTTTAATTACGTAGATCGGTTTCGATGGGCCTTGAAGTTGATTGTTGGGCTGATTTCTATTCAAACCGGGTTAAACCGGGGGAGTGCTAAATCCCCCTCTAACATTACCCAGTATTACCCAGTATTACCCAGTATTACCCCCGAGTGTTACTCCTAGTATTACTCAGTATTACTGAGTTATACTGAGTAGAGGAGATTCGAACCCCGGTCGCGCGCACGCAGGTGACGCGCGAGGAGCTCGCAACCACTGAGCTCCCGTGCATTCCTTTGTCCTCTTACCAATTCAATTCTACTTAATCTTTACAACTCTTCATTAAGGGTAAAATCGACTTTTCCCTACAGAGTGGTATTTGGGGTGAAATTTTCATGAGAGTGGTAAAGGAGACGATGGTCCCTTGTATATACCATTTATAATTCTATAAAATATTAAAAGTAATGACAGTCAGAGGACAATAAAAAAGTAAACACAGAGGAATCAAAATCATGAAACTCAGGAAAGGCAGTGCCTTGAAACCAGAGAATTAGGGAATGATGTTTTTTTTCTTCTTCTGTAAAAGGCAACCTCAAATGCAATTATCTTTCTACCATGTTTTAAAAATATAGCAATAGTATTATTCATAGAAAATAATATTTTTAGATTAACTTAAACCGCTGTTCAAAAACAAAAAAAAGGGATTAACTCAGACCCAAAAAAAGCTTAACTTTCTTGAAATTCGAAATCTCTCCCTCAAAAAGTGCTAAAATGTCAGTTTTCTTATTAGACAAGGTTTAAGATTATTCTATATATATAACTAGAGATAATTAAAATATTAATATGCTGTATACGCATGACAAAACTTTTACCTATAGCATAACAAGTAAATTTTAACTTTTTTTCCGGAGTAGCATTAACTTGTTACTAGGAATTTCGTTTAAAATTTGTTGGACACATATACATGATTCGTTAATAAATTTATATTTGAAAATCATATTTAAAAAAAATACAGTTTCTGTAATTTATCTCCTACAAGTTCATTATCATACTTTCGACTATCGAGTATTGTATTGAGTAATGAAAGATTAGAGAAGAGTCTCAAAGAGGAAAACAAAAATTGATCGGTGAACCATCAACCCTAGCTCTCAAAATTGTTTATTTAGTATTAAAAAAAAAAAATTGTCATGGGTTTCAAGGAAATAGTCACTCCAGTGGGCTTGGGCTTAGCCCAGAGATAAAAGTAACACATAAAGATTCAATTAAGCAACCCAACTCATTATGGGCCTAATATTTCATGTTTTGCTGTTTTGTGCCAAGAATGTGTAATATACTAATATGCATGCACAAGTTACCGTATCAATTATATTTTAAAGTGGCATTTACAACTTTAAAATATGTTCCATTTTCGTAAACACCTTTATCAATTACAAGTTTACAAATACATGTGTTCAGTTTATTTTGGTTAGGCCATGTTTGGTAGTCCATTTGACATAAGCATCCAAATGATGCATTTAAATGATTCATCTAGATGATCCATCTAGATGATGTTTGTTTCTATTTTTGTTATTCATTTGGATGATTCATATAGATGAATCTATGTTTGTTTGTTCATTTTAATATAAATGTACATCTTCATTATTGATAAAAAAATGTCTAAATTGCCCATGTTTCTTATTTAATCATGATTTTAATTATATTAGTTTTACAACATGATTTTAATTATAAATTCATAAAATTTGAAATTATCATAAATACATATAAATGCGAAATCACCAAAAAATACAAATATGATTCATATATGGTGTCTATATTCTGTTTTTGCTATGTTTCAAATACCATCGAAGTGTACATGAACATTAAATAAAAGTATTATACTCTGTTTTTTGAAAGAATCATACTGCTTCTTGCAAGTAGTAAACTTGATCCCGAATTTTCTCCATGGATGCCTTTTCCCAAAAGTCTCATAGAACTTGTCTATGATTAACTGTCTCGCAACATTATTCACTTTGTCTTTCCTTATATTTCCTTTTAATTTCTCATCAATTATTAGTTGGAGATAGAAACGGGCTTGCTCATCACTCCACGCAAGATTCTTATAAACATAGAAAATATACTTGAAAAAACACAAACAACTAATGCAAACATCTGAACAATCAAGCAAGTACTTAACACCAATATGGATAATCAAACAAGTGCTTAACACCAATCAAACAAGTACTTAACACATGGTACAGAGAAGAGATTCATATATCTCGCTGATTTACTTTTAAATCTCAGAGGAACCAAGCACATGAAGAAAAGCCCACTCTTAATTAACTCCAAGACAAAGACTTGGGGATACCTGTCAAATCAATCCACTTGAAAGACGGATACTGTAGGTTGGTAAAACCATACTTTTTCCTAGACAAATTTAACTAAACAAATCAACCAATAATGAAAGTCTCACCTCCATTTTATCCCATTTATGTAAAGTTTGAAGACGAATCAGTGGGAGACAGAGAAAGAAGAAAGAGAGAGAAAAAACAAATTTATTAACACGCATCAATAGAGGATCGATAGATAAGGAAAATGGAAACCACTTTCACAAATTATACAAGCAAGGAATATGCAATAACAAACCTAGAAACAAGAAAAAGAAAAATCCAAAATTTTGCATTTATCGTTCCCAAAAATAGAGGATACTTTTAACTTGAAGCTTCAATGGAATAAAACCCAAACAAAAAAACAAAAAGGTACGAACTTACGATGTGAACAAGATTGATTCTGCTGACAATGGGGAAGATACTAACCTGAAGTGCAAGCAACTATGATCTGAACAGTATAAAGATAGAAAACGATAATCAAACAAGTGCTATTATTATAAACAACAACAACACACATATATGCATCAGCAACAATACGCTATTGATAGTAAAGATCTATAAGCTTTGAGACACTGAATCAGCCATTCCAATAAACAACAAGAGCTTTTTGAATAAGCCATTCCAACAACAATCCGCTACAATGGGAAAGGAATCAAGTCAACCCATCATAGTAATGTGTTCGTTTAAGCTCGTCTAGTTGAATCAAGTAAACCCATCAAAATACAACTCATACGAAGCATACATTGGACAAAAGAGAAAGGAATCAAGTAACCCATCAGAGTAAAATCAAGTAACATCTCCATCAAAGTGCATAAATAAACCCAGAAGACTAAATCTAGTATAAGCACAAACAAGTTGAAATTCAGACTCAATTGATGTCTATAAAAGCTAAGAGCTAAAAAAAAGTTGAAGAAAAGAAAGGAGAGAAGCTCGCCTGTTTAAGAAGCCGTCGGAGAGAGACCACGTCGGAAAGAGAACCAGCTCATCGGAGAACCAGCTCGTCGGAAAGAAAAACCAGCTTGTCGGAGTGAAGATGAGAGTCGTGAGAGGTGAGAGTCGGAGAGATCTAGATCTACTTTTGCTTAGGGGTATTTTCGTATTTTGTAATTTTAAACTGAGCTAGATCATTTAGCTGAACCAGTTTGGAGCAGCCAGCTGAGTTTCAATTTTTATTTATAAGTTTTATTACTCATCCATATGGATCATCCAGATGTTAATGATTTTAGCACTAAAACAAACATCATTTGTCATCTTCACCCAGATGATCCATCTGGATGCACAGCCAAACATGGCCTTAGTAAGAAAAAAATTATACTCAATTTGTCCAGCCCTCAGTTCATGACATGTTTGTTCTGGATATCGATTGCCACAACTCTCTTCTTTAGTAGAACAAAATTTGAAGAGTCCCGCGAAAATGTTACCAGTGAAAATGACTTCAACAGGTGGTGACACAAAAAAAACAATCTTAAATATAATAAAATGAACGGAACAATTGCTCTGGAAAGCAGCTGTGGAAGCTCTCCCCATTGGGGTCCAACTGGTAATTGCAGAATTATATCGGATTTTGGTTGCAAGATTTGCGGAGCCCCAGAAACAGTCACCCATGTGCTTCGTGATTGTCAATTCGCACATGATGTTTGGAACCTTGCTCCCTTCCGTGAACAGCCCCAAGTAAATACGGTCCAAGTGTTAGAGTTTCTCTCCCGAACATCTAGCCTGGTGAGCCTCCCTCCTTCTGGCCTTCATGCGGCGTCACTCCCAGCTTGGATCTGCTGGAACCTCTGTACAACAAGAAACCACATCTTCTCGAGTTCAAAAGACTTCTCAACCGACTAAACACCATGATCCGATGAGAGTTCTGTCAATATCGCTGATTGAAGTCCGCTGCAATGTCGACGCGGCTTGGCACGCTGAATCAAGAACTTGTGGACTGGGTATAGCTTTCCATTCCAATACTGAGCCCCAAAGGCTTCATTTTGCAAGCACTCGTCACCATGTCCCTTCGGCCCTAGCGGCTGAAGTTTGGGCATTGAGGGAAGCGCTAACCATTGTAATGGGCAAAGGATTGGAGGAGCTGCTCGTGCTGTCGGACTCGATGACCTTAGTGAAAACCATAAACTCTCAAGACACTCATACGGAGATTCACGCAATTGTCAACGATATTCGTCATTTGGCGTTATCCTTTCGTTCGATTTCTTTCGATTTTGTCTCTCGGGCTGCTAATGCCGAGGCTGACTCGATTGCAAATGGAGCTCTTCGAGCTTCCTTGAAGCTTTAGTTTTGATTTAATGAAATTTAAAGTTCAACCAAAAAAAAAAAAAATGAACGGAACAATAGTAAATAAAATATGTATCATTAGAAGAACAAGGGAACAAACTGAATAGAGTATAACTACATCAAATCACCAATAGTAAATAAAATCTCTCTTTTGTATAGTTTGGCAAACTGAACAAACTGAACAAGGGAACAAACCTACTTTGAACGAAATGTTTTATAACTACATAAAAGGAGAGGAAATAAGAAAGGGAAGAAATTTGACACAGATAACAAAAAAATTCCTTGGTATAAAAAAAAAGAAAGTGTAGAAAAAACTCGTTAAACTCAACCATTTCATTCAAAGCAACAATAGCATGCAAGACATATGAATTAATTGAGTTAACCATTAAAAATGGAGAAATCCATATCTCTTCCCGGAAGCATTTTTACCTTATTATGGGATAGCTAAGAAAATAGTAGATGGTATTGGGCTAATATTGTATTATGCGAATAATAATAGTTTGGGTAGATAAGTTCAAATATTAGATTGATGTATATCTCCTGGATTGTAGGAGCTAGAACCGACTCATAGTATTGTATAAAATGTTGCACACTGTTTAATGGAATACAAGAGAGAATTCAGCTATCTTCGCAGATTGAACCGTATACTACTTTTTTCATCTGATTCAAAGCCAAATTCTCTTCATTTCTCCGGTTCCAAATTCTTCAATTAATGGTTTATGACTAAAGTTTCGAAAGAAATATCCATTGTCTTGTCATTTCGAGATAAACCAACCCGCAAAAAAATCGCAATTAATTGTAAAAACATAATCCTAACCCGCTCCACCATATAACCGTATAATATAAATATTTACTAATTTTGAATATTTGACATTTTATGAAGTTATTTTTTTAAGAATAAGATTTATGAAGTTACTTATATAATTTTTTAAGAATAAGTTAATTACGGTTCAATTAAATAACCATATTAAACTAAACTAAACATAAATTTTTAAATTTGGACGTCACTTAACTTTTTAAATTCAGATTAAAATCTCTTCTCTTAGGTACCAAAACAACCAAATACAAACATAAAATTTACATTTAATATCTATAATCATGCATTAATATTATTATATTTTAAATAATTTAATCAATCAGATAGATATTAAATGTTACTTATAGATATTATAATTAATTAGAATATTTATATATAACAATAAATATATTATGTAGATTTTTTATTTATAAAAAGATATGTTTGACAATATGTATAAGTAATCAACATAAATTATAGAAATAACCGGTTTGGACATAAAAATTGTTCGTGTTATAATAGTATAGATATTATTTAAAAAATTGATATTCAATAATTCATTTTTCATTTTATTCAGTTTTTCTTTTTCAATTGATATAAAAGTGCTGACCAGTCCAAACCAAAATAGAGCTGCTCGATTTGAGTATTAAACGATTATTACCTCACTCTTTCCAAATCAATAATCATAAATCTGCAAATCAAATCAGCAATAGAAGGAAAGATAACATCTCTTTTCAATTAGGGTTTTCTGCAAAAAAAACCATAGCCTTTATTGTTTTGTAGGAATACTCTTTAGCTGCGGAAAATGCAAGTCAATCCACTCACTCACCTCCAAAACAACCCCTCCTTGAAATGATCGTTATATCGGTCACGGTTTTCAAAACGCTGTGTTTTGATAAAACCAAAGAAAGAAAAATCGTGTTGTTTTCAACATAAACACGTGAGAGAATGAATAAGATTAAGGAGTAGTCGATTTGTGAGAGAAAAAAAAACCGATTTGGGAGAAAACAAAAATTAGGATTCATAGACAGAGAAGAATCGAAACAATCCAACCACAACTACGGATCCAGTAAGTTTGTAGATGAATCTCTAGTTTCATTTGTCTATATTTCGCTTTTCTGGGTTTCTGATGATAGGAAAACTCTCGTCTTCCTCTTACTTTGTGCTGCTTCATGTTTTTGCCACAATGTCGAAATAGATCCCTGAATGATTGATATGTTCTTTATCTTTGAGACAATTTAACAACACTTCCTTGATTTTTCTTTTCATTGGATTCTTGTGCTGGCGTGAGTTCATCTAGTTTTGATTTTAAATGTGCATTTGCATTTTCTGTTTTTCATCTCAATCCCATTGTTTCATTAGCCAATCTTTTGGTTTCAATTACTTAGCCCTGCAGAGACTAGTGATCGGTTTTCAGTTTTTTTTAAGAGAATTGCATTTGACTTAGGGAAGATGCCTTACAGCTACAGTCAGCCATCAACCGATGTATCAATTGTAAGTTCGAGAGGTCGGACCGATGATTTTGGATTCCCAACACGATATTACTGTGGTGGTAAGGCAATAATAGATGCCCACCGCTCACAAGTGAATCCTGGAAGGCTGTTTTACACTTGTGCGCTGAATATCGATGTAAGTGAACTTGTTGAGTTTTTGCGATTGCTTTAAGTCATTTCTTCTTTGAAACTTTAAGTTCAGAATTTCGTGTTCGATTCTTGCTTATTCCGGACTCTACTTCTGATTATTTGACAAGTTTTTTGTGTAGGATGGAGAGTGCCATATCTTTAAATGGTGGGATGAGGCTGTGATGGAAGAATTTAGTAAGATACAATATGATATGGAACATCAAAGTGACATTATTGATGAAATTTCTAACCTTAAGGAAGAGGTTGTTAGGTTTTGTTATGCTAAATTTGGTATTTGTTGTTTATCAGGAATGACTTGTAATCGGCTTTGTTTAAGTTAAATGTGGATCATTGTTTTTATCGGGAATGACTTTTGTTGTTTATGTGTTACAAAGAGAACCAATTATTAGTAGATACAAGGTGAAACATCATAACATAAGTTCAAAAGCATCCAAAGTTTACTACATAACAAAAATGTTTTCAAAACCATAACAAGGTTCAAAAGCATAACATAAGTAATAATTTTCAGGTTTAAAAGCATAACATAAGTAATAACTTTCAGGTTTAAAATCATAACATACATAACAATAAGGTTTTCAAAACCATAACAAATTTCAAAACACAGTCTTTATGGTTGGGAAGAACCACGGCGGGTACGTGCAACCGCCAACTTTTTAGCTTCTCTGGCTCTGTAGAGGTTGCTTGGAAGGACTGTGTTGTCGCGTGTGTCTCTAATAGACCTACCAAGGTGAATGTAGTCATATCTTGTTGCCGGACTTGTGAAAATACCAAAACCTTCCTGCAAAACACACATATATTAACATCATAAATCATGAGGATCTTGTGAACACACACATATATTAACATCAAAATCAACTTACTCTAGGAGGCTGCATTGGTCCTCTGTCTCTGTTTATCTCTTGATTAGGAGGAGCTTCATCACCTTGAGAAGCTTGATTCTTGTGTGGTCTACCACGTTTCCTCCGTGGGAGTGTAGATGAGAGGCTCGGAAGGTCTTCATTAGGTTGAGAAGAAGATCCAGGTCCACAATTAAATCATGAACCCAAACTCCTGTAACATTATGCTGAGAAGAAGATCCAGCTCCAACATCACTCCAAGGCCTCCACTCTTCACGATGAACAGGCTGTGAAGAAGACCCACCTCCAGCAACCTGATTCAGAGCTTCACTAACAACATCTTTAGTGCGTGGCCTACCATGAGACTTCTTTGCAGGCTTCGAAACTGCAACATTTTTGCATTTGAGAATATTGTGACCTTCGTGACCACAATTGCGGCAATGCTACACAAAAATTAGGTGGTTACACGAATATCATAAGTCATAAGATACAGAAAAGAAGTACCATTTTGATTCCTCTCTTAGGTTAGAATCCAACAGGTTTTAGCGTTGGTTTCTTCTCACCCTTCTCTCTCTTTCTCTGCTTACCTAGAGGCCGGCCAGGAGGCCTAAGGAGGTGGATTGACCCTAACTTTTGTGGTTATCTCCCACAGGTTCATACCATTCACATGTTTTAAACCAGTGGCATAACATTTCCTAAGCTTCTCAACTGTAAACCAATCATTAATAAGAGTCTTTGGGTCTTGATCAACATTTCTCTCTAGCCTAAGAGCATAAGCTATGTGGCAGCACGAGATTCCACTAATCAAGTAAAGCCTACAAGTGCAACTAGTTTCATTCCTCAAATGCACTACATACCGGTCATTGAAGTAGCTGACTTCATACTTCCCCAAACCACAAGGTAATGATCTACAATTCTTGGCGAGATCAATGTGTTGATCCAATAAGGCTACTGCTCTAGGAGTGTACTCTCCTCTTGCTCTATCAGCTTCAAACCTTTTCCTATCATTACACACCATCACCCGCCTTATAATATCCTCAAGCATCTCGACAACTGGTTTTGTTCTTGCATTCCTAATAACTGCATTAAAAGACTTCTCCAAGTTGTTTTCAACTGCATCACACTTGGATTACTCAGAGAAAAAAGCCCTGCATTTGAAGATAAGATAACTGTGATGACTTATAAATATAAACACTTGGAATACTCAGAGAAATATAAGCTCATCTTACCTTGACCAGGGACAGAATACAGAAATCTTTAAATCAGCATGAGCACGAGGATCATATTCCTTCAATCCTTTCATATTTCTGCCAAATCTCTGCGGATAGTATGAATCTGCAACAGCCCAGAAGAAATCCTCTAGTTCTGCTCCAGAATGATTCTTCTTCCAATTTGCATGAACATGTATTGCACACATCATTTGTTCAGCATATGGCAAACAATATTTCACGGCATCAATCAATCCCTTATGCTGGTCACTTGCTAAAGTCAAGCCATTTCCTGTGTTCAACCCCAAATCTTCTACCAAGTGTTATAAAGACAATAACCAATTTGGCGTATTCTCAACTTCTACAATGCCCCAAGCAATTGGAAACATTTGATCATTCAGATCTCTTCCACAAGTAACTAAAAGAGTCCCTGTCATTCGCCATTTGAGAAAAGTCCCATCGAGATGAATAATCCTCCTACAAGATGATTTCCATCCTTCAGCCAGTACAACAAAACAAGTATAAAACCTGTAAAACCTTGTTTCCCTCACCTCACATTCCACTATAGAACCAGGATTTGATATTTTCAGCTCATCAACATAGTCAAACAGTCTAGCAAATTGCTTTGCTTGCTCATCATCAAATGTTTGCAGACATCTAAGCCTAGACCTTTCACAGATTGTCCACGACACATTAATGTTACAGCCCAATAGTTTTTGTTGCAACTGATTTGCAGAAAAATCAGGATTCAATCAGAATTCTTCAATGAACAACTCAGATATTCTTGCATTAGTAAGGAGTGAGACTTTACCTTGCCAGGTGCAGTTATATTCTTCTTGCAACGACCTCACAACAACCCTGTTGGAGCTGCTGTTTATTGATGCATATATCCTCCAAGGACACTTTCCCGCAGAGCAAACATCTATCACACGCTGACTATCAGACTTGTGATAATTGATGTCCTTCCTCTTCTTCACTGCATTTTTAAAACTTTGTATCGTTCTGTATTGTTGACCTAACTTAAACTTCCGATGCTTGGTTTCATCATTCTCTGCCTTTTCGTTGTCATCATTATCACTGCTGGTAAAATGATCCATTTACACATGATCCCTTTCCACATATGAACTATCAGATTCAGAAGCTGTTGCACCTTCATCATAACCAATTTCTTCAACGAAACATTCCACTACAAGAAAACAGGGGTATTTCCGACGGAAATTCCGACGGCCATAATTCCGTCAGAAATTTCCGACGGCTTTCCGACGGATTTCCGACGAACTTCTCATTCGTCGGAAATCCGTCGGAAGGCCATCGGAAAAGTGAACCCGTCGGAAATCCGTCGGAAATTCTGACTGATTTCCGACGACCATAATCCGTCGGACACTTTTCGACAGATTTCCGACGACTTTCTGAGCAATTCTGATGTTGCCGACATACTGTCGACGGATTTCCGACGACGCCCATCCGTCGGAATTTTCCGACGGATTTCCGACAGATGGTGACTTTGCCGACATGGTTGCCGACATCTACTTTAGATCCGTCGGAAATCCGTCGGAAAATGCACAAAATTTTCCTTATAAAAACGTATCCACGCTTCATTTATAATCACAAAAAAAAATCTCTCTTATCTAATTCCTTACGAAAATGTCTTCTTCAAATCCTTATAATTATTTTCGATCATGGATGGACAAGCCTCATAAAATTCCGGACACGGGCCTAGTTACGGAGGAATTCAAAGAAGGTCTACAGGAATTCATGGCATTTGCGGATATGCAGAAGAAACAAAAAAAACCGGTAAAATCTATTGCCCTTGTACCAATTGTGGGAATCGTAGATTTATCGTGATAGATGAAGTATGGTCACACTTGTATTGTCATGGGTTTATGCCGGGTTACAAGATTTGGTATTATCATGGAGAAAATGATACAATGGTGGATAATTATGCTAGTACTAGTGAACATTATATTGGGGATAACAATAGCTTAGAAGAACCCGCAATGGAAGTACAAAGTACTGTAGGTCATGTTCAGATGGTGAACGATGCATTTCGTGAAAGTATACCATCGGTTGCTGAGTATGGAGATAGAGGAGAAAAACCTAACTTAGAAGCTCGGAGATTCTTTGATATGTTAGACGCTGCTAAACATCCGTTATATGATGGGTGTAGAGGTGAACATTCCCCTTTATCAACTACAAAAAGGATGATGGGTATAAAGACGGATTTCAATTTGAGTGAGGAGTGCGTGGATGCAATCGCTGATTTTGTGAAAGAATTTTTACCAGAAGATAATCTTGCACCGGCATCATACTATGAGATACATAAACTTGTTCAAGGTCTAGGATTGCCGTATCAGATGATAGATGTATGCATAGACAACTGTATGCTCTACTAGAGAGAGGACGCAGACCATACGACATGCCATTTTTGTCGCAAACCTCGGTATAAGGAAACATGTGGAAGAGTGCCATTACCATATAAACGGATGTGGTATTTACCGTTAATAGAGAGATTGAAGAGGTTATATCAGTCAGAGCGCACAGCGGGAGCAATGAGATGGCATGCAGAGCATACAACATATGGACAAATCGCCCATCCGTCAGACGCAGGAGCATGGAAACATTTTCAATCCATTTATCCCAGCTTTGAGTTTGAGGCGAGGAACGTATACCTTGGATTATGTACCGATGGTTTCAACCCTTTTGGGAAGCACGGCAGAAAATATTCTTTGTGGCCGGTAATTGTAACACCTTACAATTTGCCGCCATATTTGTGCATGCGAAGGGAGTTCTTGTTCCTTAGCATTCTCGTTCCTGGACCAGAGCATCCGAAGAGATCACGTGTTTTTGAAACCATTGATTTATGAGCTGCGAATGTTATGGGACCAAGGTATTGAAGTGTTTGATGTTTCTTGTCACCAAAATTTCATCATGCGGTCGGTACTTTTGTGGACTATTAGCAAATTTCCAGCATATGGCATGTTATCAGGATGGACAACGCACGGAAGGTTATCGTGCCCGTACTGTCAAGATAACACTGATGCGTTACAATTGAAGCACGGACGGAAAACGTCTTGGTTTTATTGTCATAGGCGATACCTACCTAGCGATCATCCTTATCGTCGGAGCACCACATTGTTTAGGAAGAACCGGAAAGTATTTGATGGTCCACCTCCTGAGTTAGATGGTGAGTATTTGTTGACTCAATTCAGAGATTTTGGTGCAGAGAGAACCGTTGATTGTGGTGGTAACGGACATCATCTTGTTGATGGTTGTGGCAATGTTCATAATTGGCACAAGATGAGCATTTTCTGGGATTTGGCTTATAGGAAGAACCATCTTTTGAGGCATAATCTGGATGTCATGCACATTGAGAAGAATGTTTTCGACAACATTATGAACACCGTTCTCAATGTCAAAGGGAAGACGAATGACAATCTGAAGTCTAGATTGGACTTGCCAGACATTTGTTCTCCTAGAGCACTACATGTGACAAGGAACGGGAAGCCTCCGGTCCCGGCTTTTCGTTTCGATGAACCTTCAAAGGCCGAGTTTTTTGATTGGATTACCGAAAGTGTTAGATTCCCGGACGGATACGCATCTAACCTTCGGAACTGCGTTGATCATGAAGAAGGGAAGTTTACTGGGATGGAGAGTCATGATTGTCATGTGGTGATGCAGCGCCTCCTTCCATTTGCCTTTGCATGTCTTCTACCACGTAATGTCCACGAAGCAATTGCAGGTACAATCATGAAATTATTTATTTACTACTTTATACAATATATACTTCATTATTTAATTATTCATTTGTTATACATATTTTGCAGGGATTGGTGCCTTTTTTCGAGATATATGTTCTCGCTCTCTTACATCAGACGGTATCCGCAATCTTGGGGCTAATATACCTGTAATCCTTTGCATTTTGGAGAAGATATTTCCTCCTTCATTCTTTGATGTTATGGAACATCTAGCAATTCATATCCCTCGAGAAGCAGAGCTTGGGGGCCCGGTTCAGTACCGTTGGATGTATCCTTTCGAACAGTATATGTTACATCTAAAGAAGAAGGTGAAAAATTTGAGTGGAGTGGAGGGTTCTATCGTCGCACAGACCATCAATGAAGAAACCTCACATTTTGCCGAGTCCTACTTTCCATCACAAGTCAAAACAAAGAGTCGTAGAGCAGCTCGACATGATGACGGAGGCGTCCTACCTTTCTATCCGGTCGATGTACCTCATATATTTTTAGAGATTGGACGACTTAGTGGAAAAGGCAAGAAGAGGAGACTTTCACCACAAGAGCGAGAGCATTTGCATATGTATATTCTCACAAACTGCGACGGAGTTGATGAATATGAGAGGTATTATATTGAACTTAATTTTTAATTACTTATTGGGTTCTTGATTATATATATATGTACTAACGTGATAATTGCTTCAATCTCACAGGATGTATATGGCTTATCAACGTTTTGCATTTCCTGACAAAACAGAGGACGAGCTAATCGAGCTCAAAAAGGAAGAGTTCGGACGTTGGTTAAGAGATTATGTAAGTCTTTTAATTGCCTTGTTTTTAGCAATCATCATATGTAATGAAAGATTTAATTATTTGATGTTTTTTTATTTTAATTGTGCAGGTGACGACAGAGAAGGCTAACGGACAAACATTTCCCACGTGGTTAAAAGAAATTATGAGATTTCCACTAGCAACCGTGCAGTCACATGTGATGTATAGCACACGGGGGTACGCTTTTAAGGTTCTTCGGGATGATAGGAGTGCGACAACTTCAGATTACGGTGTATCAACTCAGTCAGGTGATCTTGTATACTATGGTGTCTTACGTGAGATTTTCGATGTTCAGTACCCGGGAATGCTCGGTCTAAGATGTGTTGCATTTTTATGCGACTGGAACGACCCATTAGTAGGAAGCGGTGTGTGACACGACCAATTTGGTGTTACATCTTTACATAGCAAAAGAAAACTCCAGAGATACGAGCCATTTGTACTTGCATCACAAGCAGACCATGTTTGTTTTTCTTTTACGTTAATTTTTAATTTAGTTTTGTTGCATTCCCGTGGTTAAATTTGTACATGGTGTAGGTATGCTACATTCCCTATCCGCGGGTGACAAACAAGCAAGACCCGTGGGTTACAGTCACATCGATAAACCAGAGAGGTAGAGTTCATGGGATGTCTGATCATGAACCCCTCCAACAAAGCTCCGTAGGTTTGGGTTCAATCGAGCATTCCCTTGAGGTCGACCTTGTCGTTGATTTCACTATACTGGCAGACGATCGGGTATTTGAGGATTCAGAAGAAGAATTTGACGAATTTGGGGAACCTTCCGATTCAGGAGAATTAGATTACTCATCATCGGATTGACAGTAGTTTTAATTATAAAAATTTTCACCGTAAAATATGTACATATATTTGAACTAGAATTGTAATGTGTAATATATCAGTTATGTCGAAGTTTTATAAACTTAGACATTTGATTAAGTGTAACAAAAGCTGAAATTAAAAAAAAAAAATTTGGCCAAGGCATTCAGTTTAAGTTTTTAGCCGAGGCAACTAAATCCGTAGGAAATTTCCGACGGATTTCCGACGGCTTCAGTTGCCTCGGCTAAAAACTCAATCCCTCGGATATAACCCAAACGAGGCATTCAGTTTTTAGCCAAGGCAACTGAATCCGTCAGAAATCCGTCGGAAATTTCTGACAGATTCAGTTGCCTCGGCTAAAAACTCAATCCCTCGGATATAACCCAAACGAGGCATTCAGTTTTTAGCCGAGGCAACTGAATCCGTCGAAAATTTCCGACGGATTCAGTTGCCTCGGCTAAAAATTCAATCCCTCGGCTATAACCCAAACGAGGCATTCAGTTTTAGCCGAGGTATATTCATCCGTCGGAAATTTCCGACGGACTTCTGACGGATATATTCAAAAATCTTGTTTAAGGTATAGGGTATAGGTTTTTTTTTGTGGCAAAAGTTTACAAATACTTGTATGATGTATATAAAATAGGTTAACCTTGTATATACATCAAAAAAATGTGTTATATAGAATTTATAAATTTTGATGGAAGTGTTTGTATAAGTTATAGTATAAGATATAGTTGATTTATGTGAAATGATATGTTTTGATGTTGTATAATTTTTAAACTAATGCAAAGCCTTTAATATTGATGAACTTAATATATATATTGAATGAAACATGTAAATTACATGTCCCTAATCATATAAAGAAACCCTTAACCCTAAACCCCAAATATACCCTAATTCCGTCGGAAATCCGTCGGAAATTTCCGACGGATCTGGAAAATTTGACACGTGCCTGTTGACTGACCAATCGACAAACATGCAAGGACACTACAAGAAAACAGTCGATTTGCAATGGAATTTGCGATGGATATTATCCCTCGCAAATTTGCGACGGATTTGCGAGGGATTTGCGACGGATTTGCGAGTGACTAACTAGTCGTCGCAAATCCGTCACTATTTTGCGAGGGAAAAAGTCGTCGCAAATTGCGACGATTTTGCAACAAATTTGTGACGAACGTGCGAGGGAATATCTAGAGTCGCAAATCCCTCGCAAATTTGCGAGGGGCAAAAGGGCGTCGCAAATGCGTTGCAAAATTGCGACGAATTTGCGAGGGATTAGCGAGGACCACAGTGGTCGTCGCAACTCCGTCGCAAAATTGCGACGGAAAATGTCCCTCGCAAAGTTGCGACGGATTTGCGATGGAAGCAGTTAGGTGGAGTTAGGTGAGATATGTGGAACACATTTAAAAGAAAAATTAATTTCCATCGCAAAGTTGTTGCAAATCCCTTGCAAATCCTTTTCCGTAGCAAATCCATTGCAAATTTGCGACGGATTTGCTACGAAATTTTGCAAGGGATTTGCGATGGAACCAGTTAGGTTGAGTTAGGCGAGGTAGGTGGAACACGTTTAAAAGAAAAATTAATTTCCATTGCAAAGTTGTTGCAAATCCCTTGCAAATCCTTTTCCGTAGCAAATCCATTGCAAATTTCCGTAGCAAATCCGTCTCAAATTCGTCGCAATTTATTTTGAAATCCTATAAATACAGATCACGTTGAGAGCTTTCATAACACAAAAAAAAAATTTCAAAAAAAAAAAAAAAAAAAAAAAAAAAAAAAATTTTGATATATATATTTTGAGTGGTGAATGTTTAAAAAATGTCTTCGGGGCACGAAATATACGCATTACGATCATGGATGTACAATCAAAGAGATCCAGGGACGGGTGAAGTGACGAAAGAGTATCGGGACGGGTTGCGAGCATTCATGTACCAGGCGACAAGCCAACCATGTGCGACTCGTGACGGTAAAATTTTCTGTCCATGTAGAAAGTGCAAGAACACCCAATATGTGGATATTGATACTGTGAAGAGGCATCTATATAATAGAGGATTTAAGCCAAACTATTATATCTGGTTTTCGCATGGGGAAGGTTGTAGTGTTGATGCTGGAAGTAGTAGTACGAGTCATGGCGTTGATCAACCTAGTTATAATTATGGGCATGATCATTTATTCGGAAATATTGATGAAGGGTATTAACAGGGAAATAGGTTTCATGATATGGTTACAGATGCATTTCATGAAAGTACAACTGCATTTGCTGATGATAATACTAGGGAAGAACCCAACATA
The DNA here is from genome assembly GCA_030161315.1 of Eutrema japonicum. Lineage (NCBI taxonomy): Eukaryota > Viridiplantae > Streptophyta > Magnoliopsida > Brassicales > Brassicaceae > Eutrema > Eutrema japonicum. The sequence continues at coordinate 43,405,204 of BSQW01000006.1, forward strand.
GAAGCAAAGCGTTTTTATGATATGTTAGACGCTGCGAAGCAGCCCATTTACGATGGATGTAGAGAAGGGCAGTCTAAACTATCATTGGCATCTAGGATGATGACAATTAAAAGTGATCATAACCTAAATGAGATTTGCATGGATTCATGGGCTGAGCTAATTAAAGAGTATTTGCCACAAGATAATATTTCCGCTGAGAGTTACTATGAAATACAGAGGTTGGTTGCGAGTCTTGGGTTACCATCAGAAATGATTGACGTATGCATAGACAATTGCATGATTTTCTGGAAAGATGATGATAAGTTGCAGGAATGTCGATTTTGTGGGAAGCCGAGATATCAACCAACTACTGGAAGGACCCGCGTTGCATACCAACGTATGTGGTACTTGCCAATCACCGATAGGTTGAAACGGTTATACCAATCAGAAAGGACATCGGCGGCAATGAGATGGCATGCACAACATACCACGGAGGATGGGGAGGTTACGCATCCGTCAGATGCAAAGGCGTGGAAACACTTTCAGACTGTACATTCGGACTTTGCTAACGAGAGCAGGAATGTCTATCTTGGCTTATGCACCGATGGATTTAGTCCATTTGGTATGTCCGGGAGACAATATTCTCTATGGCCTGTCATTTTGACGCCATACAATCTTCCTCCAGAAATGTGCATGCAACGGGAATTTTTGTTCATGAGTATTCTAGTACCCGGTCCTAAGCATCCGAAGCGATCCCTTGATGTATTCCTCCAACCTTTGATTCATGAGTTGAAACAGTTGTGGTATACAGGTGTTCGCACATTCGATTATTCGCAGCAAAGGAACTTCAAGATGCGTGCTGTGCTATTGTGGACCATTAGTGACTTCCCGGCGTATGGAATGTTATCGGGGTGGACTACGCATGGAAGGTTATCGTGTCCATATTGCCTTGATCGGTCAGAGGCCTTCCAGTTGAAGCATGGAAGGAAACCATGTTGGTTTGACTGTCATCGTCGGTTTCTTCCCATGCATCATCCGCATCGTAAGAACAAGAAGTTGTTTAGGAAGAACAAGGTCGTGCGTGTTCCCCCCCCCGTCTATCTTTCAGGGAATGATTTGTTAGAGCAGATTGATTATTACGGTGCTCAAGAAACATGTAAACGTGGGGGCAATTGGCACACTAAGGCAAACATGCCTGACGGATATAACGTTTCTCACAATTGGCACAAACAAAGTATTTTTTGGGAACTGCCATATTGGAAGGATCTTCTATTACGGCATAATCTTGATGTGATGCACATCGAAAAAAATTTCTTCGATAACATCATGAATACGATTTTGAATGTCAAGGGAAAGACTAAAGACAAAATGAAATCAAGGTTGGACATGGCCAAAATATGTGTAAGAAGCGAGTTGCATATTACACAAAACGGAAAAATGCCGATTCCAACTTTTCGATTGTCTACGGATGCGAAACGAGCGTTGTTTGACTGGGTTGGTTCAGAAGTAAAGTTCCCTGATGGATATGTGTCCAAATTCACAATTAGATGCATAGAGCAAGGCAATAAATTTTCCGGTATGAAGAGCCACGATTGCCATGTATTCCTGCAGCGATTACTACCATTTGCATTACTCGAGCTCTTACCGACAGCTGTTCACGAAGCAATTGCGGGTAAACAAGTATTTAAATATGTATTTATAATATAATTTTCTTATTTAATTACTGATATATATATTATTTGTAGGCATTGGAGCATTTTTCAGGGATCTATGCACTCGAACACTGACTGAGGATGGCATAGCGCAATTACTCAATAATATACCTGTTTTGCTGTGTAATTTAGAAAAAATATTTCCACCTTCATTTTTTGACGTAATGGAACATCTCCCAATCCACCTACCACATGAAGCAGCTCTTGGGGGGCCCGTGCAATTCCGATGGATGTACCCGTTCGAGCGATTCATGGGACATTTGAAAGGAAAGGCCAAAAATCTTGCAAGAGTGGAGGGTTCCATCGTTGCAGGTAGTTTGACCGAGGAAACATCTCACTTCACGTCATACTACTTTAGCCCAACCGTCAAAACGAAAAAAACCGCTCCTAGAAGATATGACGATGGTGGGGTTGCACCTAAGTATAACGTTGATGTCACGGATATCTTCGCCCAAATAGGGAGACTTGCTGGAAAGTTGAAAGAAGTTTGGTGGGAAGACCATGAACATTGTCGTGCAGCTCACAATTATATATTGCGAAATTGTGATTTTGTTCAACCGTTTGAGAGGTAATAATTAATTAGCTGCACTTAGATTACTTACATTTATATATCTCACTCGTTGTTTAATTAGTTTTATAAAAAATTATTGCAGCGTTTTCGACATCCAGATCCGAGAAGCCTATCCCGGTTTACTTGAAAAAGACTATGAGAAGTACAAAGAACGTGACTTTGTTGGATGGTTAAAATACTATGTACGTAAGATATATATATACATATATATATATAAGTTATCTATCATTTCACGAATATTTTTAATATAATTTGTTAAAATTAATTAATTGTTATTCAAATTATGTATATGTAGGTAATGAATGGATGTGCAAACCAGCCCTTGCCACTATGGTTGCACGAGGTTGTTCAAGAACCAATTGCGAAGATCACTACTGCCCCAATGTACTTCACTCGCGGATACACATTTCATACATATAAGCATGGCTCTCGAAGGTCAACCGCAAATTATGGAATCCATGTGCCAGGTGAAAACGACTACTACGGCGTATTGCAAGAAATTATAGAAGTCACATATCCTGGAATTATCGGTTTGAAATGCATTTTATTTAAATGCGATTGGTACGATCCAACAGTCGGTCGAGGGGTCCGCACAAACAACATAGGGGCGATCGATGTTAATGCAAACCGACGTTTTTCCAAGTTCGAACCCTTCATCCTAGCATTGCAAGCAGAACAAGTGTGTTTCATTCCATATCCTCGGATTAAGCAAAGACGTGAGACATGGTTATCGGTGATAAAAACGTGATAAGCGTCTAACGGTTTTAAAAGTGAATCTCAAAAAATTATATTTCTAAAGTTATTTAATGATGTGCATTCATAAATTGTGAAAATTTGGAAATGTCCCCGTATGATATATAAAACGTCATATATCCGTATATGTTGTTTATGAATATATATATATATATATATATATAAGTTCAACATTCCTCGTACCCTCAAATTCATTATATTTGTGAAAAAATATACTTATGATCATGACTCTTATGAGATTATAAACCGTAAACATTATTATGTACTATTAAACGTATACCCTAAACCCTAAACATTATAAAATAAAAATCACGAATTTGCAACGGATTTGCGATGGATCCGTCGCAAATCCGTTGCAAATAAAGACCCCATCGCAAATCCGTTGCAAATTTGCAATGGAACTGCGATGGATCCGTCGCAAATCCGTTGCAAAAAAGGATCCATCGCAAATCCGTTGCAAATTTGCAATGGAATTGCTAGGGATTCATTCCTTATTTCCGGAGAGGATAAAAACGTGATAAGCGTCTAACGGTTTTAAAAATGAATCTCAAAAAATTATATTTCTAAAGTTATTTAATGATGTGCATTCATAAATTGTGAAAATTTGGAAATGTCCCCGTATGATATATAAAACGTCATATATCCGTATATGTTGTTTATGAATATATATATATATATATATATATATATAAGTTCAACATTCCTCGTACCCTCAAATTCATTATATTTGTGAAAAAATATGCTTATGATCATGACTCTTATGAGATTATAAACCGTAAACTTTATTATGTACTATTAAACGTATACCCTAAACCCTAAACATTAAAAAAAAAACTCATTAATTTGCAACGGATTTGCGATGGATCCGTCGCAAATCCGTTGCAAATAAGTTATCCATCGCAAATCCGTTGCAAAATGTTTTTTGGAAATTTGGTACGAAAATTGAATTTTTTCAGAACATTTTGGGCCAAAATTTAACCGCGAATTTTGTGATGGATTTGCGATGGATCCGTCGCAAATCCGTTGCAATTTTTGGATCCATCGCAAATCCATTGCAAATCCATCGCTTATTAGTTTATAAACCGACTGTTTATCTTCTTCTTCCTTTCTCCCTTCTCAATCCCCTCAATCTCAATCTCCCGTCGATTCCGGCGATCCCACTCCTCCTCCTCCGGCGATCGGTTCCTCTTCCTCCGGCGATCGGTTCCTCTTCCTCCGGCGATCGGTTTCTCTTCCCTTCCTCTCTACTCTCCTCCGCGACCTCCTCCCTTCACCTCGCGAGCTCTTTCTTCTCCTCCTCCGCCGGCGAGCACTCCTGATGTGGACATCGGTATCAAGACAGCCCACGGAACGACTACCACCTCAGAAAGAGACTGTACTGTGCGTACGGCAGGCTTAGACCCTGATCCTATTGGCGACAGCAGGACCTTTCTTGTTGTTGGGACAGTTGCGCCTAAGCTACTAACTGAGGGATCGCACTTTCATCGACAAAGTGACTATAGCCAGCACTTTGGTCAAATCCCTCAGTCCCAATTCAAGAAGACCGACGATGAAGGCATTTTCCCCAAAACTGAGGGAAAACTTACCGGAGCTGAACTGAGGAATCCGTGCATCAAATCAACCCGGAAAAACCATTTCTCCCGACCAACCAACCATGCTGAAGACAATGGTCGAGTCCCTCAGTTGCAATTCAATCGTTTCCAAAACGCCCAATTGCAAGCTTTAGCCGGGAGAAGAAAGCTCACGCCCTATGACCGTCCGAACGATCTCACCGTCACTAAAGGATGTAAGTTCCCCCACCCAAGTGACCATGACAAGACTAACAGGTCGAGTGGTTTTGGCCATACAGCCCCGGAACCAGTTTTAGCCGAAGAACTTTACTCGGAGACGGTTTTAGCCGAGACAAAGAAGTCAAACCCAAACGACGGCCCAAACGACCTGATCTCCACTGAGGGAGACTACTTTCACCGACCTAACTCACCTCCTAGAACCAATGGTCGAAGCAGAATCCCATTTGGACGAGCCAATTCTTCCATGGCCCCTAAAGCCGCCTCTAGGCCGTCCTACGAGCTCAAATCACAACCCAACTTCAAATCGGATGAAGCAGGCCATCTCAGCTTCAAAATTCATCCACAAACCATCTACAATATCGTGTTTGATCGTGGAAGAATACACTTTGAACAAGCTCTACCCGAAGCTCCCCGAAGCACTCCATTCGGACCCTACCGGGAGACGTATCGTGAGTTCAAAGATGAACTCCATTATTTTAGAGTTGCTGCAGGATCTCAAGTCATTAGAGACCATCTTGGACGTGCATGGAAGAGGAAATCACGTGCATATTCTATTTGGAGCATTCACACTAAAGAAAAGCCACATGGACCAAAACTTGCCTTAAACGGACCCGTTCACACTTGGGTTCACAAGGGCCGAGATTTGGAGAATAAAATCCGTGGCCCCACTTGGAAGAAGCGCCCTCCAAGGCTTCTAGAAGATCAACCAAGGCAGAAATCCACTTTCCTTTTCTACGCCCAAGGCATTAACATGCAACGGCCATTTTTCTATTCAATTCGTAATCTTTGCTTTCCTTATTTCCTTGTTACCGTTTTGTATGAGCTACTATAAAGCTTTGTCTCTGCCCATTGTAAAGGACACGCTTCTTCTCAATAATAAACGGAACTTTTAGTTTTCTCTCAAAGATTTGTCTTTGTGTGTGCTCGTTTCAAGTCTAGTGTGGATTCACTTTTCTTGTGTGAGTTGCGAGTCTAATAACTTGTGGATTCAAGTTGTTCTATTCGTGGTTGAGTGTGGATTCATTCAACAAATCCCCATCTCCATCTCTACCTTCGGCCATCTTCCGCTAAAGCTTGGAATCTCTCGATCACCGCGTGATAATAATTTCGGTGGATTCCGAGGCTTACATCATCTGGTATCAGAGCTCAAAAGCTCCTATCCCCCAGGTTGTGTTCATCCAACCTTTATCTCTTACCTTTCTGTTTTGTTATTTTGTTTCATATCAACCGAAAATTACAAAAAAAAAAAAAAAATTGTGTTTGTTTCGATTTTGTCTTATTTGATTTCTCATAAACTAAAACCCAAATAAAATTTTTGTTTAAGTCTTTGTTAAAATTTCGTGTCATAAAATCATAAAACCATAAAAAAATATTTAGCATAATTTTATTTCCTTTTATTTTGCATTTCGAAATTTATTTCCATAAAAGTCAAAAAAAAAATATATATTTTGCTTTAATCGTTTGTGCTTCATTCCTGTTTTAAAATCTAAAATCCATAAAAATATATTGTCGATTTATTGTAGTATCTCCATTTAAGCAAAGGAAAATAAATCCTCCTTGCTTTCGTTTGAATTTTAAAGGCAAAGATCATATTTCCATAATTGTTCTTACCTTAAATATTTGAGATACGCTTGCTTGATTATTTCCTTGAGGCAGAATTTTGATTTACCATACCTTTGTTTTGCAAGGAAAAACTCAGAAGAACAGCCGCCATGGATTCAAGTGAAGAGTCGAGCCAAGGATGGTCCGACCAAGAAGAGGCTTATGAGTCTCCGCCTTGGCCAGGAGATGGCTACGCGAGTCCCGGTTCTGAAGACGAAACAGATAGTGAAGGAGAACCGTGGCATGAAGATGCTGATTCGAATTCAGATGTTGAAAACGAACCAGGCTGCCAAGAGCGTCCACCAAAGCCACCGGACAACACATGGAGCCACACCTATCAAACCCCAAACAAATCCGAACCTATGGTAACTTATGAATCATATTATGAATCGGATTATAATCCTCGAATTTTTGGATTTTCAGGTGGTAGACGAGATTGCCTAACTAGGGCAGAATTGAAAACTAGAACCATAGGAGAAGGCAAGCTGTACCACGGCCCAAGAGCAGGCCAAGTGCAAGCCCCATTCATCCGAACCTACATGAGAAAAATCAGGTTATCTCTAGACAATGGCTATAAATATTATGGACCAGAATTCTTTGAATTTCGTGGTGAAAGAACAGGCTATCAAGAGTGGGAAGGCAGAATGGATAAATACTTTAGGTATTATTACATTCCCGAAAAAGAGCAGCTACCAATAGCACTTGGACAGCTCATCGGCGAAGCACAAAAATGGTGGGACAAGGAAGAACGCGAACGTTGGTACTACAAGGAGCCAAAGATCAGAACGTGGGAGAACTTAAAATGGATTATGTATGAGAGATATTCACCACAGATCCCGAAACCAGCAAGCAAGACGACGCACCTTCCAAAGGAGCCAAGCCGAGAAGGCACCACTTCTAAAATCGTGCAAGACTCTAAACAAGTCAAGGATCAAAGTAAGTGCTCTAATTTTAAAAATCCCTTAGAGCTGACTTGTTATCATTGTAAGAACAGGGGTCATATAGCAAAAGATTGCCCAAGAAAAAGGGCAACATCGCCAAACGGAGCCCAAGCTGAAAAGTGTGTACCACAAGAAACCGTGAGTAATGAAATCCGACCAGCAGCCCCTGGACCGGTTAAGGAGCTCATTACCATCAGTCCAGCACCAATGGGACGTGTTCAAGAAGCCCTTGAGAAGGAACCGGAGCCATGCTCCAACTCACAGCTTAAATCGCAAGAGAGCCAACTTGAAAGCATTCAAGTCTCAACAAGTAACAAGGTTAATTCTGAACTTAATGAGATTAATTCATTGTGTCGAAATACTAGTATGCTGCAATTGCCTCAAGAACAGAATGTTGAAGTAGACTTAGGTACCAAAGAAAAATTAGATAAACGCCTAAGTAATGTTCGGCAAGAAAACAAGAAAAAAGAGATTGTCTCATCCCTTAAAAATGAAACGGTCCAATCTAATTTAATTCAATCTATGACTGTGATAACGCACTTGTCTCTTGTCAAAAGTGTTGAAAATATTTCAGGAACCAAGGAGAAGCAGCAAGAGACAAATCGGCAAAATGGCGACATCAAAAGTGAAAAGGGAGATTTCACTAAAATTCCCGTACTGCCCAAGACAATCAGCAACACACCATGGAGAGGAGTCATTGCCTCTTTGTTGATCAAAGAAGAACCACCGGATACGCAGCATCAATCCCACCGGAACCGCAACGAACAAATTCCCCGAGGTAAATCTCTAGACCCACTTCTTTACGAAGATACTAACTTGCTCTATTTTGGTGCAGGTAAAGAAGAAGTTTCGAGGACGAAACTTTTCCAAGAGAGAGGGTATGATGTGGACATCGGTATCAAGACAGCCCACGGAACGACTACCACCTCAGAAAGAGACTGTACTGTGCGTACGGCAGGCTTAGACCCTGATCCTATTGGCGACAGCAGGACCTTTCTTGTTGTTGGGACAGTTGCGCCTAAGCTACTAACTGAGGGATCGCACTTTCATCGACAAAGTGACTATAGCCAGCACTTTGGTCAAATCCCTCAGTCCCAATTCAAGAAGACCGACGATGAAGGCATTTTCCCCAAAACTGAGGGAAAACTTACCGGAGCTGAACTGAGGAATCCGTGCATCAAATCAACCCGGAAAAACCATTTCTCCCGACCAACCAACCATGCTGAAGACAATGGTCGAGTCCCTCAGTTGCAATTCAATCGTTTCCAAAACGCCCAATTGCAAGCTTTAGCCGGGAGAAGAAAGCTCACGCCCTATGACCGTCCGAACGATCTCACCGTCACTAAAGGATGTAAGTTCCCCCACCCAAGTGACCATGACAAGACTAACAGGTCGAGTGGTTTTGGCCATACAGCCCCGGAACCAGTTTTAGCCGAAGAACTTTACTCGGAGACGGTTTTAGCCGAGACAAAGAAGTCAAACCCAAACGACGGCCCAAACGACCTGATCTCCACTGAGGGAGACTACTTTCACCGACCTAACTCACCTCCTAGAACCAATGGTCGAAGCAGAATCCCATTTGGACGAGCCAATTCTTCCATGGCCCCTAAAGCCGCCTCTAGGCCGTCCTACGAGCTCAAATCACAACCCAACTTCAAATCGGATGAAGCAGGCCATCTCAGCTTCAAAATTCATCCACAAACCATCTACAATATCGTGTTTGATCGTGGAAGAATACACTTTGAACAAGCTCTACCCGAAGCTCCCCGAAGCACTCCATTCGGACCCTACCGGGAGACGTATCGTGAGTTCAAAGATGAACTCCATTATTTTAGAGTTGCTGCAGGATCTCAAGTCATTAGAGACCATCTTGGACGTGCATGGAAGAGGAAATCACGTGCATATTCTATTTGGAGCATTCACACTAAAGAAAAGCCACATGGACCAAAACTTGCCTTAAACGGACCCGTTCACACTTGGGTTCACAAGGGCCGAGATTTGGAGAATAAAATCCGTGGCCCCACTTGGAAGAAGCGCCCTCCAAGGCTTCTAGAAGATCAACCAAGGCAGAAATCCACTTTCCTTTTCTACGCCCAAGGCATTAACATGCAACGGCCATTTTTCTATTCAATTCGTAATCTTTGCTTTCCTTATTTCCTTGTTACCGTTTTGTATGAGCTACTATAAAGCTTTGTCTCTGCCCATTGTAAAGGACACGCTTCTTCTCAATAATAAACGGAACTTTTAGTTTTCTCTCAAAGATTTGTCTTTGTGTGTGCTCGTTTCAAGTCTAGTGTGGATTCACTTTTCTTGTGTGAGTTGCGAGTCTAATAACTTGTGGATTCAAGTTGTTTTATTCGTGGTTGAGTGTGGATTCATTCAACAAATCCCCATCCCCATCTCTACCTTCGGCCATCTTCCGCTAAAGCTTGGAATCTCTCGATCACCGTGTGATTATAATTTCGGTGGATTCCGAGGCTTACATCAACTCCTCTCCCTCCGGCGACCTCCTCTCCCTCCGGCGACCTACTCTCCCTCCGGCGAGTCCCCTCCCTCCGGCGAGTCCCCTCCTCTCCCCTCTCCCTCCGGCGACCTCTTCTTCTCCTGGGCGAAGGTAAGTTGCTTTTTTTAATTTCATTTTTTATTTCAAAAATATATGTTGTTATCTTAAAAAAAAAATATTGGATTTGTGAACTTTGTTAGATTTGTTAGATTTGTGAACTTTGTTAGATTTGTGAAAAAAAAATTAGATTTGTTAGATTTGGATTTGTATTTAATTTAGATTTTTAGATTTTTAGATTTTTAGAATTGTTAGATTTTGTTAGATTATTTAGTTTCTTAGATTTGTTAGATTATTTAGTTTTTTAGTTTTTTAGATTTGTTAAAAAATTATATTTATTATATTTGTATTTATTAGGATGAATTTAGATTGTTAGATTTAGATATGTTATATATTAGGTTGTTAAATTTGTATTTTAATTAGTATGAATTTAGATTAGATAATTTTATAATTATTATGACATTATATAAAATTATTAGTTTGATTGTAATTTTTTTTTATTTTCTAAATTATAATATAATTATATGAATTAATTATTAAATTTTTTTTTGTAGATGTCGGGATTTCGAGGTAACGACTATACTCGATTTCTTTCGATGGGTTCCACAAGTACTCCTCCTGTTATACAGATGGATTTTGCGACTACTGCTGTTCCTGAGACTGTGGAGCCTGCCCCAGCACCGGAGGATCCCGCACCGTCTAACCCCGCGGCTGACTCCATCCCCATTGATATTGTGATAGAGCAGATTCTCGAGAGTCCTGGTCATGATAGTCTACCACGACTCGATCCAAGCCGTCCTCCAGGAACGTTATGGTAAAATTTATATTTTCTAAGTTATTTATGTTTTTGTTTACAATTATCATAATTTTATTTTTAAAATTTACTATATTTTCTAATTTCAGGTTTGATGATGACGGAGCTGTGGCTGCTCAGATCCGTTCGATCTTTGAAACGGATTTCAAAGAACCGCATGCCAATTACTCGCAAACACCGGAATATATCATTGAACGTTGGTATAAAACGTTTGCGGTAAGTTTTCTAAATTTTATTAAATTTATTTTTATTATTATTAATAATATTTTTTATGCATTTAACTTCTTATTTTTTTTGTTATAGCAATCGTTTCATTGGGATTTTGCAATTAACGGCGAGGTCCGTAAAAAATTTGAAAAGAAGTTGAAGGCTCGTATGTGCGGTCAGGTTGGGCGTTGGAAAGAAAAGTGGAAGATTAAAGGCGATGAGTCGAAGCCTAAGTGGATGGATCCGTCTGTTTGGAACGGTCTTGTTCGATATTGGATGGATCCAAAGAGCAAAAAGAAGAGTGACGATAGTCGCAAGGCCCGATACTTTGATCCTGATGGTTACGGGCCTTCTAAGCATCGTTCAGGACAAACCTCGTTTAAAGCACGGGGCCGAAACATAGTAAGTTTTTTTTTTAAAAAAAATCTTACATTCGTACTTTAATTTAATGTTATGAATTTATGAATTTTTTTTAGGCCGCAAAGACCGGATCATCAGTTCCGGATTTGTTAGCGGTTCTCGAGGAGACAAAACGGAAACCGGATGGCTCTTTTATCGATGGACGCTCGGAGAAGATCTACCACGATGTCACTTCGCGGCTCGAACTGTTATCTCAGACCGTCGATAGTGATGATCCCGAGAGCACAGCATCTTGCGCCCTTACTCCTTTCGTGAAGAACCAAATTTTTACCGAGGTACGTATTTAAAAATTAAATTGCTGTATTGTATTTAAATATTTTTAGAAATATTTATAATGTTTGTTTTTTTGTCTTCCATAGGTTGCTCCCCGCAAAAAAGGAAGAATTTACGGTGTCGGTTCGCTTCAACCGCAAATTGAAGCTTCTTCTACATCGGCTTCGCGTCCATCCCATGACGATTTACACCGGATCATAACGAGTCAGGCCGAGATGCTATCGAGTCAGGCCGAGATGCTAACGAATCAGGCCGAGAAGATTAATTCCTATGATGCTTTCATGGATTACTTTGCTGAGAAGGATCCGGCTTTTGCAAGACTTCGCGAAGCACGTAACCCTTCGGAACCGGAACCGGAACCGGAACCGGAACCGGATCCGGAACCGGAACCGGAACCGGAACCGGAACCGGAACCAGTCCTTTGTAAACATTTTATTTTGTTTTTTTTTAAAACAATTATGCACTTTTTGTAATAACTAAATTATATAATTATGTTTTTAAATTTAATATGTTAATTATTTTAATTATTATTCAATTTTTAAATTAAATTCTTATTTTTTTATTTAATTTACAAAATTCAATTTTCCATGCAAATCCATTGCAATTTTGCGAGGGATTCGCGAGGAAAAGTATCCGTTGCAAATTTGCGAGGGCAAGTATCCGTCGCTAATTTGCGACGGATTTGGGAGGGAAAGTTGCCTTTGCAAATTTGCGAGGGAATTATCTCGTCGCAAATTTGCGACGGATTTGCGAGGGAAAGTATCCGTTGCAAATTTGCGAGGGAGTATTTATCGTCGCAAATTTGCGACGGGTTTGCGACGGATATTTGCCGTTGCTAATTTGCGAGGGAAAATGGTTCGTCGCAAATTTGCGAGGGAATTATCTCGTCGCAAATTTGCGACGGATTTGCGAGGGAATGTATCTGTTGCAAATTTGCGAGGGAGTATTTATCATCGCAAATATGCGACGGGTTTGCGACGGATATTTGCCGTTGCAAATTTGCGAGGGAAAATGGTTCGTCGCAAATTTGCGACGGATTTGCGAGGGAAACTGTTTTGCGACGACTGATTTGCGACGGAAATCGTGTCGTCGCAATTCCGTCGCAAAACGTGATTTGCGACGGATTTGCTATGGATTTGTCCATCGCAAATCCGTTGTTTTCTTGTAGTGGGAATATACCTTATCTTCTCCAATCTGTCGGAAATTTCCGACGGACTTTGATATTTTTGAGACCGCGGGAATATCAACCGCGTAAATGAAATTATTTTTCGAAATCCGACGGACATCGAAATATATCGACAAAGCGTAAGTTTTTTTCCTTATTTCTCTCTTCTGCCTCTCTCTCTTCCGACTCTTCTTCTCCCTCTTCTCTCTTCTTCTTCCTTACCGAAAATCTCTTTTCTCTTCTTCTTCTTCACAATTTCGGTTTTAGTCTTCAATTCCTCAACTATTCTTCATCAATTCCTCAACTCTTTTTCATCAAAACCATGTAAGTTTCATCAACTCATTTAATTTTTTTTTAGATCTTGTTAGTTTTAGGGAATATATTAGTTAGGTTGTTAGAATTCTATTTATGTGAATTGTTAAGTGGTTAGAATAGAATTTGTTATGTAGAATAATATTAGTGTTAGGGTTTATGTGTTTAGATTGTTGATTTAGAATTGTTAGATCTAGAAAACAAATTTTTGATTTTTTAAAAATGTTTCTTTATATTAAAATCGTTTTTAGATCTTGTTTGATTTTCTAAAAATATTTTAAAAACGTTTGTAGATATTGTTTGAATTTTTAAAAATATTTGTATATATTAAAATCGTTTTTAAAATATTGTTTAAGTAATAAAAACGTTTAGACAATATTTTTATATATTAAAAACGTTTTTAATATATTTATTAAGTAATAAAAACGTTTTCAAAATATTTGTATATATTAAAATTGTTTTTAATTTTTTTTATAGTAATAAAAACGTTTTTATAATATTTGTATATATTAAAATCGTTTATAATATTTTTTAACTAATAAAAACGTTTTTAAAATATTTCTATATATTAAAGTTGATGTTAAAATATTGTTTTAATAATAAAAACGTTTTTCAAATATTATTTTAGTAATAAAATCGTTTTTAATATTTTTTATAGTAATAAAACATTTTTTAAATATTTTTATATATTAAAACTGATTTTAAAATATTTTCCCAAATTTTGGAATTTTTTGAAAAATTTCAATTTTTTGGAAAATTTGAATTTTTCGGAAAATTTGAATTTTTTGGAAAAATTGAATTTTTCGGAAAATTTGAATTTTTTATAAATTTTTTTCCGGAAATTTCAAAAATTTTGGTAACTTTTGAAATTTTTGTTAATTTACTAACAATTTTACCGTTTTCCGCAGGGATCACGACGACGTTCTTCAGTTTGGAGGCGGTAACCAAGGACGCCGTTCTCGGGGTTCTCGGTGTACGCCTCCGGGACCAACGAACTCGGGAACTCACATCCCAGATTCCCAGCAATCCGCTGCTCGGAGCCACATTGAGATCGAGGAGCTAGTCCGGCAGCCTAACCGGGGCCATTGCATTCGACTCGACCCGAAGTTTGAGAACGGGACTTGGTAAGATAATTTTTGAACATTATTTCAATTTATTTAGATTTTTAAACTTAACAAAATTATATCTTTTCATAATGTTTTCAGGTTTAAGCTGTCGACTCAGATAACCAAGGCGATATTACGGATGCTCCACAACATGTTGGACAAATCGTACGAGAATTATTCGGACATGCCTACCGAGGAGAAAGACGTGTGGCACCGGACTTTCGCGGTAAGTTATTTATTGATATATTATTTATTTTGAATTTCATTTTGTCAATTTTTCTTTTTGACATGTAACATATATTTTTTAAAAATTGTAACAAGAGTTCACGTGGGACTCTCATCATACGCGCAAAGTCCTTGACACATTCGACAAGTATGCCGCAAACTCGTACTCGAAGCACATGTACTAGTGGAAGCAGAAGTGGAAGCACAACAAAGACAAGCCGAAGGACCTTGACGACGATGTCTGGAAGGGCTTATGTGAGTACTGGAGTAGGCCTGCGACGGAAAAGACCTCCGACAAACAGTCTAAGAACCGAAATAGCCAACGAGGCGGGAAAGGGGTCTACATCCACAACGGGGGCGCAAAGACCATCGAACAGGAAGCGATGGAAATCGTAAGTTTAATTTAATTTTTTTTATTACTAATTATGTTTTTTATATTTATTTAACTTAAAAAATTTTCGCAGGCGAGAGAATCTGGTTCCGAACCCGATTATCTTAAACTCATCGAGCAGAGACACACCAACAAGAAAACCGGTCAGATACAGGACTTGGGGATGCGGGATGTTGGCGAGAAGAGCAAGAAGACGAAGCTGGACCGTGAAGTATCAATATTGCAGCTCACTATCGATGGATCGACGTCCTCGAACACTTTATCCCGGGAAGAGATAAAACAGATTGTACTTGAGGTAAGTTTTAATTTCATTTCGTTTTTTTTTTTGTTATTTAATTATTAACGGTTATAATTATTCGCAGCAAAGCCGGCAAGTGAAAGGTAGATTCGCTGGGTTAGGCACCCTTCCGACCCAGGAATCTTCTTCCTCGCTTCCTCGTTATCCTTCGGAGTACCGGGTAGAAATCGAGAAGCTCACCCAAACGGTGAAAGACCGTGACCAGCAGGTCGAAGAGCTACGGACGGAGCAACTGACAACCAACAAGAAGCTCTCCTCGTTGGAGAAGATGATGCAGAAATGTTTCCCGCATATGTTTCGGGATAATAATCCCGACGACGACGACGGGGATTCTCCAACCGTTTAAATATTTTCTTTTAATGCTTTTTTTTTGAACAATTTTTTTTAATGTGTAATGAATTTTTTAATTTTGTTTAATGAATTTATATATTTATTATTTCTATTTTTAATTTATATTTCTAATTTATATAATTTTAATTTATAAATTTCAAAAAAATAAATAATTAAATAAAATTCAAAATAAAATTTAAAATACGTTGCAATTCCGTCGGAAAACCGTCGGAATAAGTTACCGTCGTAAATCCGTCGGAACCTATTTCCGACGAAGAACCGACGGACTTCCGAGACAACTTCCGATCAAATTATCCGTCGTAACTCCGTCGTAAATAGTTACCGTCGGAAATCCGTCGGAAGATATTTCCGACGGATTTCCGAAGGACTTCCGACAAATTCATCCGATCACCATCCATCGGAAATTCTGTCGGTAATATATCCGTCGGAAGTCCGTCGGAAATTCCCGACGGACTTCCGACGGCATTTCCGACCGAATATCCGTCGGAGTATCCGTCGGAAAGTACGCGGTCGGAAATCCGTCAGAAAATATTTCCGACGGAAGCCATATTTCCGACGAACTGTAATCGACAGTTTAAATCCGTCGGAAATCCGTCGGAAAAGGCCTTTTTCGACGGATTTCCGACAGATTTGGCCGTCGGAAATGCCCCTGTTTTCTTGTAGTGTTCTCCTTCATCTTCAGACAATGATGGGTTTCCAAAACCAATCCTTCTACCTATGTATACATATCATCTTCTCGGATAACAAATAAGGTTAACGCATCTGTTCCAATAGCGGTGTGAACCGCTCACGCAAGCTTCTCATCGTCTTCAATGTCCTCTTTCACGTCAGACGTATCAGGTGGAAACCATGATACCTTTCTCATATTATCTTCATACCCGATTGCTTGTGTCAAGAGCATCACAATCTTATTCAGTGTAAAACCTTCACCAACATGTTTACCTCCTTCGTGTGCCTCTCAACCATGATAAAATTCATCTGGTGACCAGTACCCTCCAGCTTGAAAAACAAAAGATCGAAACTGCACACATTGAGATACTATCAGTCTCGATTCACAACAAACCAAATAAAGAAACTTATAAAGCTTTATAGAAGCCAAAGATAGAAACAAAAGACAAAATACAGAAGAAGAAGAAACACGAGGAAGAAGAAACACGGTGAAGTACAAGCAAAGAAAGTAGAAACACGAAAAAGAAGAAGAAGAAACACGAAGAAGAAAAAGTAACACGATGAAGAACAAGCTAAGCAGAAGAAGAAACACGATGAATTACAAGCAAAGAAGAAGAAGAAACACGAAGAAGTCTCGATTCACAATCAAAGAGATTAAAAATTCCATCTCATTATACAGACTCAATTAATCCTTCACGATGTTTGCATCTCGATTCTCGTTACTCTCCTCTCTCAATCATCGAATCGATTTCGAAAAATTTCCCCAATTAGATTTCCCCCAATTCAATTTCCCTCAAACCCTAATTTCTTTTGTTTTTTCTCCAATTTTGTTTCTCGATTGTAAGCGTCTCTAATTTGAAATTTCCGTAATCCCGTTTTCTAAGTGTAAAAACAATAACACATTCGACACATCATGCCGTTAACGTGACTAAAATATTGCGTTTTAACTTATGTTTGTTTTTTTACAGACGTTTCGTTTTGCCACGTCATCGATATAATCGTGGGCTGTTTTGCGGGTGATTTTGGAGCTGAGGGGATTGATTTGCATTTTCCGCAAGTAAAGGGTATTCTTGCAAAAACAATAAAGGTTAAGCTTTTTTTTTTTGCAGAAAACTCTTTCAATTAAACTAGATTCTGGCCCGCCCATGTGGGCGGGGTAATTTTTATTTTTTTACTGGTATTTAACATATATTTGTTTGGCGGGTAGCATAAACAGTTTGAGATTTGGACACCAGTTGGTAATTTGTATATTGTATATATGGATTTTTGATATTATGAAGTCATAACAATAGTTAAATTTATTGGGGTAGTTTGTGATTTGTTAGGATAAGATTTTGAGTAATAGCACAAATTAGTATTAAATAATTTGGAAATTAAGTGTACTTTTTTCAATACTATTCTAACATTACTATTCACATGAAAAAGTTTAATTTAACCCTAGTTTTTCTAACTATTTTCATTTTTGCCATTTCTCTCTCATGAAAGATTATTCATGACGGAAATTGAAAGAAGAAGAAGAAGAAAGAGAAGAAGAAGAAACATGGAAGGAGAAGGAGAAGAAGAAGAAGAAGAAACGGGGAAGGAGAAGAAGAAGAAGAAACGGGGAAGGAGAAGAAGAAGAAGCAGAAGAGGTGTTAACGATATGATAGCCGGATTATCACAATAATTTTTATGATATAATAACCGGATTATCACAAATTTTTTTAGATTTCCATATTTCATATTTGTATGCGAAATGATAACTGGATTAACACGATAATTTATGATATGATAACTGGTTTATCATGACAATTTCATAAAAACGAACATGATAACTGGGTTACCATGACAATGTTAACGATGCCAACAATATATTTTCTGGTTATGAATAGTGGCCGTCGAGTTTCGATGAATAGTAACAACCGCCGTTGATGAACAATGTCGCCTGATTCTTATGTCAGAAGATGATTTTTATACCAATGGCATTTATGTAATTATTAAAAAAGCAAAAGATATTTTGGGTTTTCTCTTTCCTCTCTACCTAATTTCTAAATTATTACCTAATTTTTTGGTCAACTTATCATATACACTAAATTTACTCTAAGTTTTTTACCATTTTTAAATCTATACTATTACTTTTCTACAATAAATGAGGAATTAAGTTTTACGTAAATTAAAATTTAAGAATAACTATTTAGTAGATTTCTATATAATTGCTTAATTTTTTTCTCTCTGCTTAATATTTTAATTAAACCTTTAATTTATTTATATTAAATGATTTACTAAAATTTGAAATGCAATAATTTTATTAATATTTTATAACTAGCTACTTTGACTAGACTTTTTTAGTGCTTCTCTCTCTCCGGAAAATTACTCATTTTATTCCTCAATTATTTGCAATTGGCACAAATAATCCTCAACTATCGTAGTTGCAAAACAATTGCCCAACTCATCGTTGACCACGCAAAATCAGAATTCAAAAAGTCAAACACTAATTACTAAATGGATACATGTCCACTAAATCGGTTGTAACTCTTTCAATACAACTCCGAATGAGGTGAACCCACTACCATTGAAAATCTAACTCAATTTACTATAATTTTGATGAAGAGATACAAAACTAAATCCAAAGGGAAGGCTTTCGCACGCATAGATCTTCTAGACACATATTCTTGATGCAAGATCTACTTGTATGGAAGCCTTTCCTTTGAATTTAGCTTTGAAACTCTTCATCAAAGTTATATACAATTGAGTTATCTTTCCAATAGTAGTGGTTCCAACTCATTCGTGGTTGCATTGAAGGAATTACAACCATTAAATGGATATAGATATCCACTAAATCGGCTGTAACTACTTCAATACAACCCCGAATGAGTTGGAACCACTACCATTGGAAAGATAACTCAGTTTAATATAACTTTTATGAAGAGGTCCAAAGCTAAATTCAAAGGAAAGACTTTTATACAAGTAGATCTTTCATCAAGAATATGTGTCTAGAAGATCTACGCGTACAAAAGCCGTCCTTTTGAATTTAATATCTATAATCATGAATTAATATTATTATATTTTAAATAATTTATTCAATCAGATAGATATTATAATTAATTAGAATATTTATATCTAACAATAAATATATTATGTCGAATTTTTTTTATAAAAAACATGTTTGACAATATGTATAAGTAATCAACATAAATTATAGAAATAACCGGTTTGGACACAAAAAGTGTTCATATTATATTAGTATAGATATTCTTTAAAAAATTGATATTCAATAATTCCCTTTTCATTTTATTCAATTTTTCTTTTCTTTATTTCAATTGATATAAAAGTGCTGACCAATCCAAAGATTCCAAACAAAAATTGAGCTGCTCAATTTGAGTATTAAAGGTTTGATTATTACCTAGCTCTTTCCAAATAAATAATCATAAATCTGCAAATCAAATCAGCAATATAAGGAAAGATAACATTCATTTTCAATTAAACTACATTGTGGACGGGGTAATTTTTATTTGTTTACCGGTATTTAACAGATATTTGTTTGGCCGGTAGCATAAACGGTTTGAGATTTGTTAGGATAAGATTTTTATCATTTTTAAATCTATACTATTATTTTTCTACAATAAGTGAGGAATTGATTTTTACATAAATTAAAATTTATGAATAAATTTAGTAGATTTCTATATAATTGCTTAATTTTTTTTCTCTTTGATTAATACATTTTAATTTATTTATATTAAATGATTTACTAAAATTTGAAATGCAATAATTTTATTAATACAGTATTTTATAACAAACTACTTTGACTAGAGTTTAGTGCTTGTCTCTCTCTCCTTTGTTTTGTTTTACAGTTCAAAACTTCAAATTAATTGATGAAAGGAACAAGAAAACAGATTACGTCTTAAAAGAAGGAGAATCGAATCCAGTGCCAGAGAGAGAGGAAGCCTCGTGTTTATCGGTGAGACTTTTTCGGTTTGCTGTTAGCACGGTTTTGGTATTAATATCCGGTTTACGTTGTATATTCTCTGACTCGGTCCAATGAGAGAGATGAACAATAGTAGTAATACGTAGAAAGAATCTCACCGACGAGACGACGACGAAGTCGAAGACCGTACAGTACTCTGTACACTTTTCTCTCACTTCTCACTTCTCACTTCTCACACAATTTCTGTTGCGCATCTATAGGAATCACATTGCTTGACCCAAGAAAACTGAAGGACGTCGGGATTTTTCTTTGTTTCTCCTCACAGGTAACTTTTGTTGTATCATATCCGTAGACAAAGTTTGATTTTTGGGTTTCAATTTGTTATTTTGATCAAGGGTTTCCTAATCCTGATTCGATTTTTGTTTTTTTTGTTCTCGATTTTTAAAAAAATAAATTTGGGGATTATTTCGTTGATCAAATGTGAGCAATATGGTGTCTTGATGCAGAAAGATGTGTTTTTTTTTGTTTTTGGGTGCAAGGCTTGTTGAATGCAGCGATGAAATTACAAAACCCAGATAAGAAAACCCTAAGAGAATCTAATCTACTTGCTTCATATTCTGAAGTTCCGGTGACGGATGTATCAATGGAAGAAGATGATGAGGGTTTAGGCCAAGGTGGTGATAAAGCGAGGAAGATTGAAGTCTCTGGGGGAAATTTATCACTTGTTGTTGATTTTAGTGGCTCTTTAACTGGGATTGGTTCTGAAAATGTCTTTGAATCTAGTGGGAATTGCCCGAGTGAGAATCTGGTGAAGGAAAATCAAACTGGGGAGTTTCTGGTTGGGAATCTTGTCTGGGCGATGATTAAATCCAAGAAATGGTGGCCAGGGGAAGTTGTTGGTTTCAAAGCTGATGCAAAGGAGAGTTTCATGGTTAGATATCTTGGTGAGAGCCAGCTTGTTTCGTGGTGCGCACCTTCTAAGTTGAAGCCTTTCAAGGAGAGCTTTGAGAATGTGGTGAATCAAAGAAACGATATGGGCTTTTTCGTTGCGGTAGAGAAAGCTATGACCTTGTTGGGCAACTCGTTGAAACTTGAGATGACTTGTTCTTGCATTGCTGAAAGGAACGGAATA
Organism: Eutrema japonicum; assembly: GCA_030161315.1. Taxonomy (NCBI): domain Eukaryota; kingdom Viridiplantae; phylum Streptophyta; class Magnoliopsida; order Brassicales; family Brassicaceae; genus Eutrema; species Eutrema japonicum. Next base: position 43,426,379 of record BSQW01000006.1, read on the forward strand.
ATGCCATCCCAAGATGGGAAAAATCGGAAGACAAAGCCTTTGATACTGCGTGAATTCTCGGTAGATCGGCTGGAACCAAAAGAGTTTGTCACTCAGCTGAAGAATCTCGCAAAATGTGTTTCGAATGCTGGGTTACTTGAGATGACAGTTATGCAGAGTCGGTTATCGGCTTTTTATTCTTTCTTTGGGCATAAGCAGATACCAATGGATCAACTACACCAAAACGAGGTTAGGAAAATTTTCACTGCAGCTAAGATGAAAGATGGTCAGTTCGTTGGTTCTCCATCCGTTGTTGCAGGTAGTAGCAGGAGGAGGTTTCGGAAAGAATGGTTTAGGAAATTTGTCAGTGAGGTTGACAATGTGTCTGCGAGAGACAATCTAGTAAACACAGCTCCTTCTGATTTGGTATCTAAACTCAAGCTGCTTGCTGTGGACTACAAGTGTTCAGAAGAGACTGAAAATATTGGTCTCTTTGAGTGGTTCTTCTCCAAATTCAGAATTTCCGTGTATCATGATGAAAATGCTTACAAGATGCAGTTGGCTAATATGGCTGGTTTGAAGGATTTGATGGTAGCTAAAGATGCAAATCCGGGTACTAAGCAGAAAACCTCAAAGTCAAGTAAATTAGGGAATTCAAAGATCGAGCCTTTCAGTGTTGTTTCAGTTGCTAATACTGAGCTGAAGACCGTTGAGTCGCAGAAATCAGAGAAGTCAAAGATCGAGCTTATTTGTGGTGTTTCAGTTACTGATACTGAGCAGAAGACCTTTGTGTCGAAGGAATCAGAGAAGTCAGATATCGAGGCTCTTAATGTTGTTTCAACTCCAGATAATGAGCAGAAGGCCTCCAAACCGAAGAAATCAGGGCTGAAAAAGATCAAACATATCATTGGTCACTCAGATTTTTCTAATTCTGTTGCAAATGAGCCGTTTGCGAAAGATTTCCAAGAAAAATCATCGGTACAATCTCCACACGGGAAAGCTTCTATGGCAGATACACTCAGCAGACATGCTGCTACATTTGTACTGGACTTAAACAGCGGAAGCAATGCTTTAGCTTCTGCAGAATTTGACCATTTGCAAAGACCGGAGACTTCAATTCCGCTCAATGTCCTCCCACAAGTGGAGGAGACACCAAGACCTATGATGTTAAACTTTCAGGTGGCAGCTCCGTCTTCAACCTATGGAACCTCAGGAACTGGGTTTGCTTCCAGCCAGCCAGCTTCGGAAAGATACTTCACGAGTGCAGACCTTTTCACTAATGTCACTAGTTCAGGGAAGAAAAAGAGAGGAAGGAAGAGGAAGAATGCAGAAGAGCTTCCAATAGTTGCACATGCCACTAGTGGTATACCTGACTTAAATGGAATAACTACAGAGCCAGCTTCAGTTCTGCCTCAAGTTGAGCCTACTCAGCGCAGAAGACGCCGGAAGAAAGAGGAGTCACCTAATGGATTAACCAGAGGAATCACAATTCTCTTCTTGAAATTTTCCTCCCAAGTGTCAATGCCTTCAAGGGACGACCTAACCTCGAGATTCTCTGCGTTTGGCCCTTTGGATTCATCTGAAACACACGTTTCAGAAAAATTTAGTGGTGCGCAGGTCGCCTTTGTGAGTAGTGGCGACGCGGTAGAAGCAGTTAAAAGCTTAGAGAAAGCTAACCCATTTGGTGAGTCCTTAGTGAGTTTCAGGTTACAGCAAAAACTGATAAGCGTTCAAAGGAACATAGCACCGCGAATGCCGGTAATCTCGCACGTGAGTCCAATACTGAAACTGAACAACACACCGACGAGTGTGGATTCGATGAAGCAGAATCTGATGATGATGACAGCAATGCTGGAGAAATCCGGGGATCGTTTATCAAGAGAGACGAAGGCAAAACTGAAAAGCGAGATCACGGGTCTTCTGGAAAAGGTTAGTTCTATGCCTAGCTCTTCTTCTTCCTGAACAATCGTTGACATACATCAATGTGATCTTCTCAGACTTTCTAATGTACCATGTGTTGTAACTTTTGGACCCTATTCTATGAACTCCGTTCTTGTGTTTCAATCTTTAGTTTCGGACAGTAGTTCTTGAATAAGATAAGATATTAGAAGATTCTGGCAATATTTTTAAAATAAACTTCAGTTTTTTTTTCCATATAGCTTGAAGCTTTGTAGCTAATAATCTCCACTGGATATTTCCAACAACATACAAATGATAACATTGATACATCTCTCTATGGACATACACGACGAAGTCCCCCAATGAAGATTTTTCTCGGAAGAAAACCAATTTTGAATTAAACCGGTCCAGCGTTTTCTTAAATTAATAAAACCGGGGAATTAAGTTGTTCGATTTGGGTATAATCACAAAACCGGGTTATCTAACGATGAGTCCACCAGTCATAATTTGGTTCAATCGGGGGTATAATCACGAAATCGAGGACTCTAACGGTTCGATTGGGGCCAATTTATAAAGTATATGGGTAATAACTAGATAAGTACCCGCATATATGCGGATTTGTAATTTAATATTTTATAACCCGTGAAAAAATAAAAGACGATAAAATGGAAAACAAAATTAGATCACCCGTGGATATATCTTATACATAAATTTAGAAACAAAGTTTACGATAAAATAAATATATACATTGAAAGAAAAATTTGGTGAATAGATGCAGTAAATAGTTGTGGATACGATTATTGGACTTTTATTTTTTTGGTGTAATTGATATACTACCAAATTGTGGTTTATATAGAGGCGAGAAATTAAAATTCTTTTTCTTTTATGATTAATTTTTTAATCTAAATGAAAAATTACGAAATATTGTTTCCTTACTATATTAATCTTGCATTTTATGATAAATTATAAATTAAAACTAATTTGATTAATATTTACTTTAATTCATTTGTTTTTTAAATTAACCGTGACAAATGTCATGATCTCGTGAGTGAGAATTATCGTACGTGTCACACTCACATTGAGAGATCCAACTTTATATAATACGATATATATATATATTAGTAACTTTACCTTTTCGAATTATAAATGTGAAATTGAGAAGCTATCAATTTGGTTATCTAGAGGTGGAGAATGATAATTCATTTTCTATTTAGGATTGTATTCCATTTTAAGTTTATGGTTTTTTTTAAGAATTGCTAATTGTTCTTTCCTTTTTCAAAACTTTAGCTTTTTATGATTGCAATCAATTGTTTAATTTTCTTATTCTAAACTTAAATATGTTTTTTAATAAAATTTGGCTTTTATTCCTTTTGTTTTTAGAATTGTTATCTATTGTTTAATTTATTTCTTCTAATTTAAAATATGGGTTTTTTTTAACTTTGGCTTTTATTTATAATTTTTGTTTAATTTTTCTTAATCTAAACATTACTACTTTTTCATTTACTTTTTATGATTAGGAATCGATTTAAAATCGTATATTAATATTTTTTTTAAGTTTAGAGTATATTTATAATTTTCATTTTTTAAGTTTGATCGTGGTTGTAGATTATAAACTTTTAAGTTTTTTTTTGTCACTTTCCTTTATTATAAGGTTTTTTTACTTATACTTTTTTTTTTGTAAGATTGCCTGTTTTAGTTTAAACTTTTTTAATATTTACTTTAATTCATTTTTACTAAAATTGCTTTTTTTAGTTTAACTTTTTTAATATTTACTTCAATTCATTTTTACTTTTTTTTAATTAAATTGACACATGTCAAGATTAGAATTAACAACCGTGACAAATGTCACGATCTCGTGATTAAAAATTATCCTACGTGTCACACTCACGTCGAGGGATCCATCTTTATATAATAATAATATATATATATATATATATATATATATCTATATATGAATCATATATAAATTTTATAGTTTTTTGTAATTTATATATATTTTTTATTAGTTTATATTTAAATAAAACACAATTTATTTTTGCTTTTTTATTATTTTATCTTATAGGAAAGTTTATATTATTGCATTGTTATTTTTCATTTTTTACACATGTCACGATCTCATGATTGTTAGAATCTTAGTTATACTCTTAATTTTCTTTTTATTTTTTTCCTTTTATTCAGATTATTACTTTCACACATGTCGCGATCTTAAGTAACAACAATACATGTCACGATCTCGTGATTGAAAATGCTCCTACGTGTCACACTCTCGTCGAGGGATTCAGCTTTATATAATAAGATTTCTTTAATCTAAATGAAAAAACTAAGTAATGTTTTTTTGTTTTCTATATAAATTTTGCCTTTTAAGATAAATATAATTCGTTAACTTTTTAATTTTACTTTTAGTAACTTTCTCTTTTAAGATTATGAATAAGAATTTTTAAGTTTTTTATTGATCGATTTTAAATATTTCCAACTTTGACTTGACACATGTCGCGATTAGGTGAATTAGCATTTTTGAAACATTTAGTTTTATATGATAAAATGTTTACTAATTCTTAACTGAAATATTTTTTTTTTAATTTTTGTTTTTTGGCTTTTATTCCTTTTTTAAAAATTTAGAAATGTGTAAATTATTATATAGAGTTTGGTCGTTATTGTATATTAATAATTTTCCATTTTTAAGTTTTCTTTTGTCATAATGGAAATGATTATAAATTTTGAAGTTTGGTCGTATATTAATAATTTTTCTTTTAAGTTTAGAGTATATTTATAATTTTTATTTTTTAATTTTGGTCGTAGTTGTAACTTATAAAATTTACCTTTTAGAATTACGAATGTGAAATTGATAAGGTATCAATTTGGTTATCTAGAGTCGAGAAATGATAATTTTTTTTTCTTTTTAGGATTGTATTCTTTTTTAAGTGTGTGATTTTTTAAGAATTATTAATTGTTCCTTCCTTTTTTAAAACTTTAGCTTTTTAGGATTGTAATCTATTGTTTAATTTCTTAATTTTAAATTGAAATATGTTTTTTTAATAAAATTTGGATTTTATTCATTTTCTTTTTATGATTGTAATCTATTGTTTAATTTATTTATTTTAAACTAAAATATGGGTTTTTTTTAACTTTGACTTTTGTTTATAATTTTTGTATAATTTTTCTTAATCCAAACATAAATACTTTTTCTATTTACTTTTTAGTATTATGAATCGATTTTAAATCGTATATTAATAATTTTCTTTTAAGTTTATAGTATATTTATAATTTTTCTTTTTTAAGTTTGATCGTGCTTGTAGATTATAAATTTTTAAGCTTCTTTTTGTCACTTTCCTTTATTATAAGTTTTTGTTTACTTATACTTATACCTTTTTTTTTTTGTAATATTGTCTTTTTACATTACACTATTTAATATTTACTTTAATTTATTTTTACTAAGATTGCTTTTTTTAGTTTAATTTTTTTTAATATTTATTTTAATTTATTTTTACTTTTTAATTAAATTAACATATGTCAAGATCTAAATTAATAACCGTGACCTCGTAAGTTATAATTTTGCCTACGTGTCGCGGTCATGTTGAGGGATTATGCTTTATATATTAAGATGGTTAAAATTGAGTTATTGAACCCATAGCACAATCTAACGGTTAAATTGGGGCTAATGCGTAAAAGTGATGCAGACATAAGGGCTTATATATAAAACATTTCTTAGTCGGTGAGTCCTCCACAGCCCCCTGAACCTTTTTCTCCAGAAATTCAAAATCAACTTCATCGTTGGCACTTTCTTCACTCACTAAGATCGTCGTCGTTCTCGGATTATGCTGTAGACATCCCTTGTTCGATTTGACCATGGTTACTTCGAGGGATGTTCACGAGGTCGTCTCCAAGCTCTCGTCGGATAAAGCCAAGACTCGCGAAGTAAACTGTTCACTTACCCTTATTATCGTTTTGAGTTTCCGGGCGAAATCGGCAGAGATATTTAGAATTTTGTGAATCTCTATGTGCGTGTTTACTTTGTGGGTTGTCACGACGACGCTTTAGTGTTTCCTTTGTTTTGGGTCGATGAATGCCTCCATCAGGCATGTGTTAAAAGTGGGGTTTCATTCGTCTGGCTTTGAGTGAAATGCAAGGAAGTTGAGAAAACAATACCACCTTAAATTGCCATACGACTCGGTTTCTATGATAGTCTCTAGTGGGGTTTCGTTGAAAAATGTTTAGATCCTTAATTTCGTAGTCTTCGCCTGTTACTGTGTTGAAATTAGGTCTTGGTACCATATTGCCTACTTCTTGCTGTGTTACTGTGTTAATGGGATTTTGTTCACTTTCTTGATTGATCATACTGCTGGTTCAAAAGGTTTAAATTGCCTCTTTCCTTCGAATCTGGTTGGTTTTTAGTGTCGGACCAAAGTGTTTCTAACACTTGTTTGGCTTCCAAAAGTATAACATAAAATGGAACAGGAAATCCCGAGCATTGACTAGAAATTAAAAATTACGAACCATGTATTTATCCCTGAGTGATGTTATGCAACTAGGGTTCCGATATTGATATTCCATTTCAAGGTTGCTCATGTTGATGAATATCTTACATAATCTGTATATCCAGGATGGATTCAAGTTATTGAATACGTGGCTCGAAGGAGAAAGGTCAATCAACTTCTGTAAATTTCTTTCGCAAAACACAGCTAAGCTTAAGTTGGACGAGATTCCAAATGGTAGGTAGTGATTTTGCCACAAGAAACTTTGATGTTATTATACAATATATCGAGCTTTGAAGTTAATCCAGCACCTTACTTGTCATTGCAGCTGAAACATGGCCCTTTTTGGTTAAAATTCTTCTTCAATGTGTATCGATGGAGGTGTCAGGTAGTAAGCGACGGTTGCCCAAGCCAACTTTTGCAAAGACGCTTCGAGTTGTTATTCAGAGAGCAGAAGAAACCAAGTTTCCTGGTGAGAAATATAGTAATGTTTTTTGGTTAGTTAGAAATATAGTAAATGTTACCTTTGATTACTTTGTGCTTGCAAAGACGCTTCACATTGTCATACGAAGAGTAGAAGTATCAAGTCTCTTGGTCAAAACAATTTGTAATCTGATTTTGAATGTTTCCTGTACTTACTGGAACCAGATAATTTCTGTATGTTTCCTTATAGAAGACAATCTTAGAAGAAGCTGTGTGTTCTGCATGTTAGTTATATTCTCACAGAAATGTATCTTAATGCTTACACTTTGATGGTACATTTTCTCTTATTAGCAAGAATTCATCTTGTTCCGTGCTTATGTAACTAATCTGTTCTTGTGTCTCAGGTGTACTATTTCCTTTGCTATCTATGGCTAAAACCCTCTTTACACATGTACATGATATTTTGAGCAATACACCTAGCTTTCAATCAGACTATGGGACCATACTCCGCCATCTTTTGGAAATTAGGGAATACCGTTTCCAAATGAGGAAGCGTACATATTCCAGTGAGTTCTCTACAAATCTAAATATTATAATTGTCTAGTTTTGTCGTGGATAGGGAGTGTATGGTGGTATGTTGGTGTTGGATATCTTCTAAACATAATATTTCTGCAAGGTTTGGTGCTGCTATACATGGAAAGGGTGGAAGTAGGGCTTTGCGAGAAAAACAATGGTCAACATAGCCAGAAGGAGGAGGCTTTTCGTCATATCCTTACGCTTCAGTCACTTCTAGAGAAACCCCCAGGAGATTTTCCTGATGACCTTCGAGAAGAAATTGTGAATGGCCTCATTCACATCTTCTCTTCTGTAAGGTCTGATTTTATTTATTACTCAATGTCTCACTCAGATTATACCCTCTGTTGCAAACAATAGCAAAATACTAATCTATTATAACATTTCCAGAGATGAGGGAAAGCTCTCACGCAAGCTTATTGAATGTGTAAATTCGTTCTTGCTGAAGGACGGTCCTAATATAGGCTCCTTGTCATTGGAAATTCATAATGCAGTTCAACAATTTGTGTTCCGTTGCTGGTTAACAACCTATGATAAGAACCTTAAGGTTTTTTTTTGTTTTTGTTTTTTTTTTGTGGTAGCCGTTTGTTAAACATGTGATTTTGTTCTTAGTACGGTTTCATGGTCTAAGTCAGTTTTTTTTGTCTTCTTGTTCTACCTTTTAGGAGATACTTGCTTCCTATGGAAGGCTACAACTAAACTTGACAAGGGGTTCTAGTGAATCTAGTTTTCTGGTGGAACAACTTTTGGACGTGGTTACTCGTGAACTGGATCTTGGTAGTTCATCAAGTTCTGCATCATGGTATATCTTTTCTCTGTCTCCTATTCCAAGGGATGACTTCTTAACTTCTACACATATTATGAAGTTATGGATTTCTGGTTAAAAAATTTATTTAGGGGTGATTCAACCAAGGATGACAAGTTTGGGACATTGAGCAGCTATCAGAATAGCTTGGTTGAGTTGGCTGCACATGTACTCTACCGGGTAAATTCAAATTACTTTGTTCTTCACAACAGAGTTCCAACTCCACCGACCATTTTATTTTATTTTCAGCAGTGTCTGGATTTTGCTTCATCTACCTTCAACACCTTTTTTTAATTGATTTGCATTATGATTTTCTGAACTATTTGTGTTCTGTAGTGAAGTTTGATCTTGTATACTTTGAGATTAGTTTTTTTTTTCAGTACAGTCAATTGAATCACATCACATAAATGCATGTTTGCTCACATCTTTATGTATACTTGAATAGGTGTTTGTGTCCGTTTGTTTGCTGATATTCGGAACTTTGGCAGGCAGTTGTCAATACTACTAGACCATCACTTTCAGAGAAACGAGCTCGAAGGCAACATATTGCATTGCGTCTGGTGGAGGCACTTACTGAAGGAAAATGGCTGTGGTATGTTTCTGACCAGAGTATTACTAGAGGATATCTAATCTACTGTTGTCTTCTTTGCGAGAGTTGTTTTCTAGATATATGTGTAGCCATATCATAAGAATGCGTTTGATGAGCGTACACCATTTTGTTTGTTATCGACACATAACTTCAGTCCGATTTGTAATGCTGGAGCATTTTCAATGGCATATCACATCCCTTATTTAGAAACAACTCTATTGTTTCTGTCAGTCTACATGCTGTCCTTGCATTATCTTTAATTTCTTTGCTCCCTGCTTTACCTAGAAACTTTATTTATTATGAATATGTGGACTAAAGAACATAAGCTTTGTCCAGGTGTGCTGCTTTTGGTTGTCTAGTTCGGACTTATTGTACCCGCATCAACAAGGATCTCCTTATTTACTGGTTTGAAGCCATCTTCACAAACTTTCAGAGGTAATTTAGGAAGTTGTACTTAGTTATTGCGTGGATCTATGTTTCTTTGCCTCTACGAAAACAGTAGCTTAGAGCTTAAGAGTTGTTTGTTAACAAGGAGCATTGATGCTGTACTTTATGGTATGATGCTCTTTTAGAATATCCATTGCCACTTTATCCTTTAATATACTTCACTGGTTACTATATTAACGTAAGAAGCACTTGTGAGGACCATACATTTAAGCCAAGTAAGATGATGGTTAGACCACACCTCAAATAGTACTTGGTGAATGACGTGTTTATCGACTGAGTGATGGTTACTTTTTGACTGCAATTCTATGACTGCAAATCAGGAGCGTACTGATTCTTTAGTTTTGATTTCAAATTAATTTCTCATATTTACCAACTTCTGAAAGAAGAATATGATTCAATATTACTTGGCAATTTGTATTCTCTTATGATGGTGGCACCTTTAACAGTTTATGGTTTTATTACTGCTAGCTTATTCCTGACTACTAACTTGTTCAAAATACCCTATTCCCATAGCTCTGTAATAGCTACAAATGGCAGATGTGATGCTACTCCTAAATATTTCAATACTAGCATCTGTAACAGTGGACTGCTTTGGTTTACTTAATCTTGTACATGACAGACTTCTGGAGGATGCCAGTATGAGACGTTCTTATGATGGTCTATTATGGACTTTGAGGTACGGTTTGATGGAGTTCAGGTGTTTACTATTCTGACTTTGCAGCAAGTTCCTTCATATATTTGCATATATTCCTTGCTGTCGAGGTGCTTAATACAAAAAGATATGTAAAATGATATGAGGCACTTAGGATCTTTGTGTGCTTTAAATTTTAAAGTTTTTAATTCTCTGATCCTATATCTTAGTTAGTATATTGTGAAACTTTATTTCTTTTTGAAGGAGTTTGCAAGGGCTCTCTTCTAGTTTGTTACTACCAGATACTACTATGGACATATCAAAATCATCTGTTTCCTCAAGTGAGGTACCTGCCTTTACTGCCTTTCTGTCTGTGTGAGTCTGATACACATATGATAGGTTATAGCTTTCACAGAAACATGGGTTGCCGAGGTTTAGAGTTGATTTGGTGTTGTTACTAAAATAAATTAATACTTGAATCCCTTGATCACACCGTGGAGAAATTGAGGTAAGATATTGTTTCTCTGTTTGCATCCTGGCAAACGTTTTTGGTGTAGAACGGACAGAAGATTAATGGCTTATCCACATATAGGATTTTTCTTCTGATGTCAAGTTAAGCTCGACTCAGTTTGATGTTATATAAATCATGTGACCATTTTTTGATAGAAATCAGGTGGTCATTAGGTTTTTGCTATCGTACATTTGCTGCTTGAGTTCTGGAAATCTTTATGACTTTTGATTTTATGGTTGCTGAAACGATTACTATTCATTTTCAGATTTGTATTGGAATTCCTGATTTCTTAATATAAAATTATACTATGAATCTAATTTTCTTTGTAGTTAGCTTCTGGTCTAATTAAATTACATTATTTTGCAGCTAGATCGTGGTTGGCAATTGATCTGGAGTTCTTTAATCCATGGACTAGCAACATTCAGCAGCATTAGTGTAATTGTATGTTGCACATATATACTTTTATTCTTTCTTGTTTCACTCAGTATATGGTTTCTTCTAAAATTGTTGCTCCTTTTGGACGAAACTAGATAAAATATAATGAAACCCTGAACACTAGGTAGCAAACAAGTTTCCACCGATAAAGCTTAAGGTTTTATTTAGGTAACAGACAAACTTTAAAATTTGAATATTTTAACCTTTTAATATCTCTTTAAACTGTGAAAAAATTTCGTCTCTTTGGGGATTTGTGTGAGATCACAGGTTAGTGTATTAGTGGTTTAGCTTTTCTTTTCTAGTCATTTCCCGTTTAAATGATGTTCTTATGTCAACTCTGTAATAGTTTTGGTAATTGGTCACACGTTGATATTATAACATCTAGGTAAAGATTATAGAGTCGTCTTTGATGGGGATCAAGGTCAAGGGGTTTCTTGGTTACCCAATACTATCTAAGGGTGCTTTTAGCTAAACAGTTTTCGGTTACTCACTTTGCTTGGCTGATTATTAGCTACAAATGTACGTACTTGTGGCTGATGCAACTCTGTTCCGCGATGTGATGTTGGCCTAATCATAATTTTAATGCAGGTTGATGCTGTCTTGGTGCTCCTTGGATTAATTATTTCAAGTGTGAGTTTGTAAATAAATTTTGTAATTGTAACACAATTTATTGATGTATATCCTCTTAATATTCTTGTCCCTTCGTCCAGAACCACATAAACGTGGGGATTCTGCCTCAAGAAGTGTGGGATCACCAATTATTTAGACACATACCCTCTGAGTAAGCCTGTCATCCTCAAACCTTCATTAGCCATGATGTTTAGCTAATTCCTTAGGTGCTTATAGGCTAGAGCCCCACTTTTCCTGTGGAAAATAATCAAAATGAGTTTGGATACATCTTGTTCTATTCAAAGATCTTATATTGTTTCCTCCCACAAGATTAATTTGTGTTTAACTATTGGAATTAATAGATGCTGAATGGCCTAACTAAAGAATTATAACTTTTTCTCAGGCCGGCCTTGTACTTCATTGCCTGTTACTTTTCACGTATGGGTTGCCAGGTAAGCAAACTGGTTCTCACAGGACCTGTATGGTCTTGGTATCTACTTTCTATTATTGACTTGATTGCTAAACCTTCAAGTCTTGAAAAGGTATTATATCATCATGGTTCTTTCCTATCACTGATAGATACATTCGTGCAGGGAAACTTGCAAGATGATTTACATCTTCGACGCAATCTCCTTAGAGCAGTTTGTGGCCCCCTTAGCTGGAAGGTACTTTCAATTCTTTTTCCAGAAGAACAAAAGTATATTTGGAACAGGGATCTCATCAATAATCATATTGTTGGTCTGATGATTTGTGTTACCTCTTACTCTCCGTAGAGGAGGCGTTGTCTACGATCTGACTAAACCAAACCATTCGTCCGAGATATTTTTGCTCCATATGATTGATCATGGCATAATTCTATTAGTCATAGTTAAGCACTTAGTTTTTGGTTCAGGAAGTGAAAATTATGTGCTTTTTTGTTATTTCTTGCCAAGTAGTAAGAGCTGCATTCTATTTCTACCTGATTTTTGAAAATGAAAATCATAAGAGATTAGAATTAGAAATCTAATCATGTTCACTCAGTCAAGTACAGCATTGTAGATTTAGAAGTCTCAAATGGTGTGTACCTCATTGTACCACACGATCATATTGGAGATCTTGCTTATGGCTTATACATTCCTAGGGTCGTTTGACACTGAATGAGAGAATGGTTCGGCTTCTACCAGCAGCTGCTTTTTCCCTATGTGCTGGTTTCACAACTTCACTTCCATTACCTAAGGAACATCTCCCAGTACCATCTGAATGGGATGCCTGTGAAGTGGTGAATAATGTGGTGAAGGTGCCTGTTATGTTTGTTACTTAAAAGATTGAATAATTTTCATCTCAGAAAAGTTTGCAATACTAATACTGGAATTCTTCACTATTTTTATTTATTTTCCAGATGGATGATGTTGAACAAGAAAGAAAATTTGGACTCTTTGAATGCTCTGTGGAGGTTCTAACAAGAGTTTGCTCGAATTCTAGCAAGGTGAAGTAAACTCATTTCTTTAATTTGGATCCTTAATTTTTTCTCCTGAACTCATTTCTCCGTTGACATTTATTTTGTTTCTTTGTATTTTCAGATCTCTAGTTGCCTAGTTCCTGATGGAGTACAACTACCTCTGGTATTAAGAGATCCATTGCTTCATGACATGGAAATCTATTTTCTTAGCATTACCCCAGAAGACAGTGAGAAAGGACCGTTGTCTGACATCTTTATGGGATGTTCTCTGTTGTGTCATTTTATGCATGGTTTTTATATTTCAAGGTTAGTCAACTCATCCTATTCTTGGTATTTTCTTAAACTTTTGAATGACTGATATTGTTATTGTCTTGTCAGATTTTCTCTATCGAAATAGTTCGTAAACAAACTTTCATAGTTAATCTTGACAGATGGTCAACACCCACTTGTAAATGCGGCTTTGTTCTGTTAGTAGTGTCACCATGTTCTATGCATGTAGCTTTTCTTAAGCAAAGTCGTGTAGTTTGAGATACTTTTTTTTCATTTTTCAGAGTAGGTGTCTAAGAGGTGGTTGTGAATGTTGCTGCACCTGCGATAAACTAGCTTAATGTGTATCTCTCTGTGTGAACTTTTCTCTCAGTCACTTGAGTTTTCGTTTTCATTTCTCAGGAAGGGTAAAGGAAGCACTTCGTTCTTCTTAAAAGCATGCCAATATTTGCTAGAAAGCCTAGACTACGCTGTTGAAGCAGTTTTAAAGAGCCTCAATGATTTTCAAAGGCTTGGCCCCTTGGATTGTGGCTCAGATTTTAATGAGAAGAGTTCTATAATAGTTTCGTTGAGGTCTCTTACTAGTTCTCCTGTCTTCAGCAACAGAAGGGACCAAAATCTTCTTGCCACTAGTTATGATGCTGTATTTCACTCCTTAGAGAACCTTTTGCGGTCTTTTGCTAAAGTTTTCGGGGAATATACTGAGCACTCATGGAATACCCAATATGACACTATACCTTCGGAATCGTTAGCACTTGATTCCCCAGAAGTTGGCAGGATTGTGGATATGGATTTGGATCTAGCTGAAGACACTAAAGAGATCGATCTGATAACTGCTGGTGGAAAAGCTGTTCCCGGCGTGCCAGTTTCCACGGGGAACTGGAAGTTGGGCATGATATCACTTATCTCATGTTTTTCTCCGGTACTTCAGTTTCCTACATGGGATGTTCTATATAGTATTATGGAGAAGGAATGTGATCCTAAGGTACTAGCTTTTTTTTTGCACATATGTATATCTCAAGCTTTTGTCGTGACCTTACCGAAACATATTGTCCGACTGCTTACATTTGCAGGTGATGGAAAATATACTCTATCATCTATGCCAGCTTTCATGCTTGACTTCTATGCCGAAGGTTAACGATTTGGTATGAAATTCAGTTGATTTAAATTTGCTGTGAAAATTTAGAGAATTTTATATCAACATCTCCACTTTTCTTGTGTTTATGGGTTTTCGTTTCACTATTTTACAGGTTATTTTCTTGGATGGCATGCTTAACACACAAGTAAAGAACAAGCGTAACTGTCTCAATATAGTCACTGCCCTGCATGTTTTACTTAAAAATTTATCATCCTCGGGAATGGATTCTTCTGTATTCAGAACAAACTGTGATTTGTCTTTGAAAGAAGGAGAAGGTTGTCAGGTAGTACCTTCTCTTGTTTAAGTTGTGTATTTGGTTCTTTTCCGTGATCTGCTTGATTCATTACCCAAGTAACGTGCAGGTCTTTGTCCAACTTGGCGCAATGGTGAATAAAGTTTCTGAATTTGGTCTCTTGGGCTGGTTTGGGCGTGTGAGGCTTATCAACTGTATATGTGATTTTGTCTTGCTTAATCCTCAGATTGGTCAGGTGCCTACTTCTCATATAACCCACTTGTACCTTAGACATGAAGAACTGGCATATGCAATATTTTTTAGTGTTTTCATGAAGAAAAAAGGTTCCCGCCTTAAGGTTTCATGACTTAATTTTACAGGTCATATACCATTGAGATTGAATAATAAGATTTCCTTGTGCATTCTGTTCAAATGAGATAATTCCTGTTGTTTACAGATGGAAATTTGAAAATTTCCTTGCACTCATTATTTGTAGCGAAAATATTCCAGTAAAGAGACTACAGTGTGTGTACTATAAACATATCCTTTATTAGGACTAAAGACGAGTAAGCAGGCAGTTTCCTTGTTTTACCATTAGTGCTAATTGTTTGTCTTTTTGGAATTTCACATCAGTTACAGTTAAATGTCCTACTCTGTTCCTTGTGGAATTCATATCTAATTTAGTTTCTTGTTATTTAGTTCATGGAATTTCTGTTTTAATTTGTACAGACAATGATTGAGCGACTTTTATTAATGCTAAACGACTCTGATTATCGGGTGAGGTTTGTCCTGGCAAGACAAATTGGGCTTTTATTCCAGACATGGGATGGTCACGAGGCATTGTTCCAAGATATTTGGTAAGTTTGGTGTTTAGTTATTGTTATCTTATGGCTTTTTTAGTACGGTGTTCTCCTAGTAAGAAAAACTGTTAGATACTCGTTTCTACAGATTTTTTGTGGCTTACCAAAAAAGAAAAAAAGAGAAAGAGGCTGATTTCTCTTTGTTGTGGACAGAAAGTGATTTTATATTTCTTTCTTGAAAACCCTCTCAAATTTCTGTGATATTATTTTTCTTTATTGATTGCGAGTCTTATGAAGATCAGCATTCTGTAAGTTCCGATGTTTCACAGAGCTTGTTATTCTTTGAAATATTATCTTTCCCTCGGTATCCATTATTATACGGTTAGATTGAAGTACCTCATCAGTTGTTAATAATTTAGTTTTATCACCGTTTACAGATGTTGTTGTCCGATTGTAGTACCTCATTAGTTGTTAATTTTTCCCATATTCTTTTACAGCTCCAGCTTTGGTATTATATTGGTAACCTCCTCAAGGGACAAACTTGTCACTGCAAGGGATGTTCTGGCTGCTGGTCCGCAGCCTCGCCCAAAACTGGAGACTGTCATCATTACTCTTATGCACCTTGCTTATCACAGTGAGAACATAGAGTTGCAAGTAATATTTTACTCATTTTGTCTTGAGTTCTTAGAATCGTTTTTAGTATACAATCAGTTAGCTGCATATTAAGTATTAACATCGTATTCCCTAATGGGAGAAACGCAGGCTGTTTTTATGATGTGCGCTGTTTCAGCTATAGATCCTTGTCAGAGGTATTTCTCTCTTGTAATTGTTACTGTTTCTGATTTACTTGAAACGTTCTTGTACTTATCTGGCCTTTTTCCTACTAGGGAATTAATCATTGCTGCACTTGACAATGTATCAGCACAACTCCATTACCCATCTAGGTTCAAGGTGTTATATTGATTCTCGTTTTTTATTTCTTCGGTACCTGTATGATAAATATTGTTCTCATTTTTGCATTTTTCTGCTATTAGCCGACTTACCTTACATTAATTACCTCTGAACCTTGTAAATGCTACTCTGATGACATGATCCCCATTTTAAACTGGTTTGCGCAGTACCTGGAAGAACTCTTGGGCCCGATCCTCTTTTTCTGGATTGCATGTGGTGTCAGTTTAGCTGCTCTTGTTGAGGTATGCCGCTAACTAATATTCTCTGTTTCATAGATGGATTTTTTTCTGTGATGGTTATATTACCTTTTCACTCAAGTTACACATGGGAATTTCGTTTGTATTCCTTTGTTGGTAGGAGTTTCGTTTGTTTTATATACTTTTCAACCAAATGGCATTTATATTTGAAATTTGTAGTACAGTAAATAGGTTCAAATTCTGTTTTTTTTTTCTCTTGCACACGGGTCTACAATATTGCATATAGCGCACAGTTTGACTACACAATCAAAGTAAATTACCAGTGAAAGAATGAAAAATCGACATGTGCTTCTGGATGTCCAGCAATATGTTCTATGATTGTGGCAGTTATCAGAATGGAATGAGTACATTTTAGCATTTTATATATTCTGATGGTTGCTTTGTTGCAGACAAGTCAGCTGTTCATTCTAAATGCCGAACCAAAGTATTTCATCCACCTTTGTTCCCACTGGATACTCCCAGCTCTTCTACTGCATGAAGATCATACTAACCTTGAATGGGTAGCTAAGGTAAGGGTGCTTCCATATATCTTTATGGACATAAGTGGATGTTTCAAATTACTGCAATATCAGTTTATGGAGAGACTTAAAGATTTTTTTTAATGAAATTTGGAATATGTGTTAGTGTTTTCTTCTATTTTTGTGTTAGTGTTTTGAACTTTTCCGATCTCTATGTACTGACACTGTTTGACTGTCTACAATTTGCAGATGGCTGGCCAACCG